>JAREYC010000001.1:112968571-114195714 GCA_030015325.1 Cryptoblepharus egeriae | reverse complement strand
CCTTTAGTTCAGCTATGACATGGCCACAAAACACTGATAGTTTGAGACAGGGAGAATAATATATGCTTCAGTAAAGATAATCTCCTTGTTTAATAATGCATTATCCTCTTCTAGGAGGTTCTTAAGCTATGACATTTTAAAACCTTATCCATGTCTTCTCAGCAGTACTTACTGCTTGGCTGATACCTCCATTTAAAAATAAAAAATGAAGCAATTACAAATAACAAGGAGTTGTTATAGTTATGATGATTTATAACAGTAAGCGTACCTTTCTGTTTATCTAGGGTTTTATGATTTACTGATGACTCGCAATGAGCAAGTTGCTTAATTCACCTAACACCAGGGTGACCATATGACTGGAAATTTCTGGATTTGTCCTCTTTTTTAGCTTTCTGTCTGGGTGTCCTCCAAAAGGGCTTCATTGTCCTTCAATTTGGCTTCATTTTGGAACTTTGCAACGGTGTGCAGAACCCCACTGTCATGTGCCATTGGATTCATATTGAAGAGCAGAATGCAATGCAAAAATTGGTTTAGAAATTTCTCCTTCCTATCAAAAGTTATGACCAAAAAACTAAAAATAAAAAATATGCCTTGAGCTCTGTGGGAAAGTGAAAGTGCCCAGTATTACTTGTGAGTAGGCAAATGTGCCATTGTCTGCCAGAAAGGACCGGCTGAAAGGAATCCAAGACCTTGTCCTCCTTGTGAGGTTTTGGCATCTGGTCACCCTGCTTTAACACTATATGTTGTGATTTTTTTGGAATGTCTAGGCAAGGGAATGTTGTGCAGTTTGGGAACTAAGGACAACCTAGTTGAAATTGTCCTATCATTTGGAAAAAAACGCAAGATTTAGATATACTTCAGCTGCTGAAGCAGAACCTTTTAATGGAGATGTGGAGCAGTGGCTACAGAATCTCTCACTGACAATACTAGAACCAGAAGATATTCAATGAAACCATTTAGGCTGCAATCCTAAGCTCCAGTTAGGCCAACATAAGCCCCGGCATATGTCTTGTGCTAACCTGGGGGTATCACAAAAAGCTGTAAGATACTTCAGCCCCACTCCTGGGAAGGGTAGGCCAGTACACAGGTATACACCAACATCCCCACACCACCACAGGAAAATATGCCAGGTGAATTAGGCCAGCATAAACTGGCTAGGATTGTGCCCTTTTTTGGGAGAGAGGGACAAAATGATGTACTTCACATTGTGCATATTAGTTAGCGGAATTCATTGTCACAGACTGTGATATAGGCTGCAATCCTAAAGACACTTTCCTGAGAGTAAGACCCATTGGACACAGTGGGGCTTACTTTTGAGTAGACATGGTTAGGATTGTGCTCACCGGCTAGTAGTCTTGTGACTTTAAAAGAGGATTGAACAAATTGATGGAGGACATTTCTGTTAATGGTTTCTAGTCATGTTGGCTATCTGCTACAGCCAGATTGAATGGCAGAATACACCTGAATTACCAGTTGCAGATTTGCAACAGCAGTAGAAAGGCATTCCCTCTTTTCTTGGCTCAGTGGTGGTCCACTGTGAGAAACAGTATGCTGGACTAGTTGGGTCTTTGACCAACTCCAGCTGGGTTTTCTTCAATGAAAATTTTTTAACTAGACCAAGATATCTTTCCTTGAAGGACTATGCTTGGTCTAAATTGCCTCCAGATTTGGCAGAGGTTGTTGGGGAAGGCACCCTCAAACTTTGAAGAGGCAGGATAATGTAAACTTCTAGTCCTCTTGGGAGGCCTATGAAAAAATGAGAAAGGCTACATTGTTGGGCAGTGGGCTAATCCTGTAGAAATGCCCAGTTATTCCAGTTATCCATTTCTCATTTTATCCCAGTTATATCCAGTTATCCATTTGGTATATCCATATCTCATACCAAAAATGTGTTAAATAAAAGCAGTTGAAAAAAGATAAAGACAATTGTTTACAATTGTTAAAAAAATAACATTTTACCTGTTGTAGAGAAGCAGTCAGCAATTAAAAATTCAAAAGACTCCCTGCCTTTGACTCAGCTAACGAATGGAATGATTGTTTGCATGATTGTCTCTACAACAGTAGAAAAGCAGTTTGTGTCTATAAAGAAGGCAAATGCCATTTTAGGCTGCATTAAGAGGACTGTAACTTCCAAGTCACAAGAAGTTCTAGTTCCTCTTTTTCCTGCATTGGTTAGACCTCACCTTGAGTACTGTGTTCAGTTCTGGGCACCTCACTTTAAGAAAGATGCAGCCAAACTGGAGGAGTCCAGAGGAGAGTGACAACAATGATCAGTGGGATGGAAGGGAAGTCTTACAAGGAAAGGTTGGGAGAACTTGGGATGTTCAGCCTGGAGAATAGGAGGCTGAGGGGAGACTTGATTGCCCTCTTCAGATACCTGAAGGGCGGTCATATGGAGGAAGGGGCTCATTTGTTCTTTGCTGCTCCTGAAAGCAGAACTAGAACCAATGGGTACAAACTGCAAGAAAGGAGATTCCGGTTGGATATCTGGAAAAATTCCTTACAGTTTGGGCAGTTCGGCTGTGGAACAGATTTCCAAGGGAGGTGGTGGACTCTCCCTCATTGGGGGTCTTCAAGCATAGGCTTGACAAGTACCTGTCGGGGATGATCTAGGAGGATTTCCTGCTGCAGGCAGGGGGTTGGACTAGATGACCTATTAGGTCCCTTTCAACTCTAGAATTCTATGATTCTATGAAAACTGTGATTTGCAGTAGCTGCTTGTGTTGAGTCAAATCCACGCATATAAAAAAATCCATGTATAACAAAATTGGACTTGTATTTGCTGTCAGTGCAAGAGTTAATATCTAGGGGCCGGATCCTATCCAATCTTCCAGTGTCAATGCAACCCTGAGTTAAGGAAACAAATGTTTTCAATAGGAGGACTCCATACCTCCCCCATTCCCTGGGCTGCAGGATGCAGCACTCACTCCATGAGCATGGCTAAATCAGTGCTGGAAAGTTGGAAAGGATTGAGCTCTCAAATATTGAAGTCTGAGGTAGGGGTTTCCTTCCTGAGTAATCACAAGGCAATTCAATGGAGAAGGGAGTACTAAAAAACCAGTGAGCCACCACCAACCCACTTTTCTATATATGTTTGGTTTGTCTCTGAATGCAGGTAAAAGCCCCACTTCTAATTCAGCACAAGCTTTTATACATTTTATATAATCCATCACACAGGCAAGTTTTCTAACTTTGTTTCTGAGTGTGCTCAGTGGTTTCATTTTTTTCTTGCTTGTAAAACCATGCTTAATATTGGACTTGATCATTATATTTAAATGCAAATTAAGAACAAATGGTAAACCAAACTTAACGAGAATCACAAAAGAAACAAGAGGTTCTCAAATATTACAGCATATTTTTCTGTTCCAGCCCATGCTTTTGTAATTTTGGTCATGGTTACAGGCTTCATTTTTTCAGTTTGTGGATCTCTTTTGAAGTCCATTGCACTTGTTCTGCTAACTGCACTTCACTGATCACGATCAGTCCATAATAATTAATTTATGCTTCTTACGACACTATAACTCTCAGTTGTTTCCTGCCTGCTATCCAAAAACTGATCTTAAATTGTATGCCCCATCCTTGAGACCTCCACTTTCTGGGGAAAGAAAGGCCTCTTATATTGGTGATGGAGTTAATAGAATTCTGACGTTTTCATCTCCTGACACATATTGTTTAGATTATTTAGTTATGTTCTTTTAACAGGCCTTTTCTCTTGGATAAAACATTGGTTTTATCATGTGGTAGTTTTGATACAAATCCAAGAACTATGAGGCTATGAACTTCTTTTTTCAGTGGCTTCACTTCTGAAACCATTAGCAGAATGGTAACCACAGGTATGCCCTCTCTTAATTTTCTCTGTTAAACACAAAAGACCACATCCTTCAATTCTATGTTAAATCACAGGCCTGCACACACACTGCTGTCTGAAATATGAGATCTATTCCTGCATATAGTTGGGGTGCTGGTTCCAAAAACTGTACCAGTTTTGCCCTATTATCCTTACCTTTAGATATGTCATAATCTCATCAATGAATAATTTTCAAGCAGTTTCCTTGCCTATAGCCTACACACCATGTCTATGAGGTGAACAAAGCTATGCCATATGTCTGAAACAAGGCATGATAGGGCACAACGTATACCATTTTTGGAACCAGCACCCTAAATTTTGGGGAAAGTTTTTTTTCCCCTGTCATGGGTCTCCGCCTGCGTGATGGGAGTAGATGGAGTCTCTTCCCCTGGAGTTCCCACAAGTAGAGATTCATTCCCTCCATTAAAATAATTCCATGGAGACAGATGAGGCATGTTAACAATCATGTCTTTACTTCTGTCCATGATAGAGGCACTTCTCTTGTACAGGTTCTCAAACGTATAACAGGTAAGTAACTACTTGCAAGTCCCTCCCAATCAGGGACAAAGTCTAACAGTTCCTCTACACAAGAGGTAAGTAATCCCTCTCACATTGAGTCCTTCCAGCAGGTAAGTAGCAGGCCTCTTCCTCCTGAGCAAGGCCCACGGTTGCATAATCACCAACGCATCTCCTCCTTCCACTCTCTTGTCCTTAGCCAGTCTGCCCCTCTTCCCACCTTTTCCACGCCTTTTAACCAAGGGCCTCTCCCCCTTGGGAGCTTCCACCCTTCAGCCTTGGGAGGGGGTGGAAAGTTCCACAGTTCCTCAGTCTCTCTGTCCCTTTCCTCTTGCACTTCTGGTGGGGTCCTGGAGACTGGCACCCGAACAGCAGCCCCACGTGGCAGTCTGGATCCCCCTCCTCATAAGACATTTCAAGGAACATTAAATCTTCAGCCGACTCCTCCTCTGGGGTCTGTCTCTTGTTTCCCCCACATCCCCCAACCCATAATTTTGCATCCCTCTGTAATAGAGATAGCCATAAACTCTTTGGTTTTAGAGCCTTTACAGACCCTGTTGATATCTCTTTTTATTTCAATTAAGAGAAATAATTGCTAATTGACTGCATTTAATAGAGAAGTTTCCCAATGATATATTATTTTCCTGTTGCACTGTTCTAGCACAAGTATCCTCCTCACCCCCATTGTCTGAACAACAACATCCTTATTGCCCCTTTGGATGGAGATTTCCCACCCACATGCATTTAGGATACACATCCACTGACTGTCTGGATAAGCCATTCACTTGACAACTGCTGCACATCTGACATTGCTACAGTGGTAGCTTCAGCATCATCAGCATCATTTTCCATTTTTGGCAAGGATCCAACAAACATGCACGCACATCTGTAAAATGTTGGCGTGATCTTTTTGAATGCCTGACAAATTAAGTCCTGTGAAAGCTGATAATGCAGTGCCATGAATGACATTTTAATAATCACAGAAAATAAGCCTGATGTTAAGTCGAATGTTTAGCGGCATCTTCTCCCTGGTTATTAAACATCTATTTAAGTAGCCGAATTATACATCTGTCAACAATGTTTAGAAAAAGAATAAAACTTTCTTCCATGGCAAAAGGTTATTTGAAACAAAATACACAGTATAATAAGTAGTTTGAGTTTTGAAGGTTTGGGGACAGCCTCTATTATTCGCTGTTCTCGGCTCCTTGGCAGCATTGCCCATAGCAACGCTCACTGGTACAAGTAAGATTGCAACAATACTGCAGCTGTTCCCAGCATAAAAAAGAGAGCTGCATTGGTAGTGCATGGCTCTCTCCAAGCAGTCTGCTGCCAGTCTTTCGGAGCAAGGCTCAGGAGTGTCACTGGCAAGCATCCAATCCGGGTGAAGTACGAGGCACTTTGTCCACAAAAGTAACTGAATGAGTACTGCGCCATGACTGACTGACTGCCGATCTACAAACCTTTCGCTTTGTTAAAAGCATCCCTGTGTGACTGAATTCCCGTGGGCTGGGGTTGAATGAATGGAATCAGATGCTTTAATTTTTACTGTCAGGAGAAATGGTAATGCAAATGTGGAGGAGGAATATTAATTATGCTTGGCAGACTTTCTTCAAAGGCACAGAGAAGGATCCCCAGAAATTGAAATATGGTGGGATTTTGTACTGGAGCCATGCTAGAAAACAGGTGGGCTCATTTGCTGTGCAGTTTTATCTGCTTATTTTTTAAAACCATCTCCTTTTTCAACTTAAAAGCAAGATGATTATTTTTGAAAAGTTAAGTGCCATGATATGGCAAGTATAAAACATTGCACCAAAAAAAGACGTTCTTGCTTCCATCTGGCTTGTTTTTTCCTTTAGGCAAATAAGCTAGTAACCAAACCAAAAAAAAAGTGTTTATAAATATACTAAAACTTTTGTGACTGGATGAGTTTAAAACGTAACTTTAAATGTTGCTCAAGATTAAAACATATTGTAGGATATTGTCCCAATGTTTCACTTTTAATTGGGGAAGGCATCTTCAGGGGGTTACAAAGGATTTGTATCCTCTCATCTGGTTAGCCAGCTAACAAATGAGTGGATACAAATTCTTTGTAACCCCTGGAAGATGCTTCCCACAGTTACTAGTAACAGCCTGAAGCAGTTACTTGTGGAGGTAGAATATATCCCTTTTGACCCAACTCTCCTCAATTGCCACCTAATCTCTTCTCAGCCTGGCCTGTTTTTCAACACTCCAGCTGCCTTCCCTAAAGGTAACAGTAAAGGTGTCCCCCCCCAGGTTGCCCTGCTAGTCATGACTGACAAGGGTGCGTTGCTCATCCCCTTTTCTAAGCCCAAGAGCCAACATTGTCCAAAAACACTTGTGGCTGGCATGACTATATGCCAAGATGCACAGAACGCTCACCTCAACAACCCTTCACTGCGCTTTTCTCACCATTCTCCACAATTGCCACCCTCAGCCTTTGCTGCCCCAGAAGCACATGGGAATAGAACCCTCAGCCTTCTTGATTGACACAGAATGTTGCCAAAAGTTGCAGGAACATTAACTCAATGGCCAAGGCTTTTATGTAGATAAATATTAAAGGAGATGCTGTTAAGAGACAGGCACATTTTGTTCAGCCAAGGTCACTTCTGATATTGGAACTTCCCTGATGAGCAAAACACTTGGCGAGAGGCCCATATCTCATTTGTCATGAATGTGTTTTGCACCTATAAAGCCCAGATTCCATTCAACAGCAGTTATGAAGCCTACAAAATCTTTTGAAAGCTTACAAAGCTTTCAGGATGCAGAATGGATCTAGAACCCAGAATGGGTC
Organism: Cryptoblepharus egeriae; assembly: GCA_030015325.1. NCBI lineage: Eukaryota > Metazoa > Chordata > Lepidosauria > Squamata > Scincidae > Cryptoblepharus > Cryptoblepharus egeriae. The sequence continues at coordinate 114,188,539 of JAREYC010000001.1, read as the reverse complement.
AGACTTTAGGCGAGAATCCCAGAGAGTTGCATCCTATAAGAATGGGTAATAATGCGCTACAGTAAATTAGATCAGTCTTCAGAACCCTTTACACTCGAATGGAGTCTTGGAGTTACCTACTAGTGCAAGTGAAAAGTTTTGGGCAGCCCCAGAGCATCAGTTCATCAACGGAATGGTGCAGTACCAAGCAAATGGTGGGAGCCTATGGTGTGCTCATTGAGCCTCTGCACTTTCCCATACTATAGAGATGTACTGGATCAAATAGTCCACCATTCTGTCTTTATTTTAAGAATTCATGCCCAACATTTCCCTTGCCAAAACAAATGCCCAAAGCCACTTACAAAATTTCTATAGCACAAATGTCAGATGCTGAATTCCATGGGAGCCATCGAATTTAGGCTCCTTCTGGCCTGGACACCTCTTGTTTCTCCCTCAGAGCACACAGATCAATGTAAGATAGCTTTCTTGTATACCTTATGTTATATGTTGCTCATCATATGTTAGATAGCTTCCTATGCTGAAAGCTGCATGAAAGTAAGCTTTATGCGTGGGGAAAGTTCTATTAAAATAAGAGTTCCCCACATCCATCCTTCTATGTGCTTGGGACACTTCAGTGTTTAATCAAACTGAATTGCTGCCAACTATTATATCACCTGGCATTTGAATCAATAGAAGGAGAGTGACTTGATCAAGGCCACTCAGGGGGAAGAAAAACAAAATCCAGCAGGACATTGTTCCTAGGTTTCCTATGTCAAGTAGAGCCCCAAGTATCTCTTCTCATAAGGAACTTTGCTACAGTTTCTCCTGGACCTTCTTAACATCCAGGGAAGCAAAGAGTATGCAAGTATGCAAGGAAGCAGGTTGGTTGACTGAACACAACTGGACATGGATAAGAAGTTCCATAGACATGAAAATCCCAGAATTGTTTAAGGTTCTATCAATTAAAATCTGTCACTTGAATTATGCTCAGAAGACAATAGAAGGTATGTGCAGATCCACATATTGACTGTAGCATTAAAAATGTTGGTGATAGTGTGGAAATTCAGGCTGGAATCCTTCCCTCACTTTCCCGAGAGTATGCCCCATAGAATGCAATGGGTCTTTTTTCTGAGTGGGCAGGAATAGGAATAGACAAGCACAAGATTGGGCTCACATTATTGACAACTCTTGGGAGGATCCAGTTGTGGTTAAGTGCAGGTGTTCTTATTTGACTAGATTGTATTTTTATTACCACAGATTATAGATGCTGCAATAAAACATTGGAATGAGTTAATCTGAAAGTGTTCATAACTAGAATTGCCTTCAGTTCTTTAATGATATGTCACTGAAAGCGAAATGAAGGAAGATGATCCCTGTGAGGTTTTGAGATGTGTTTATTGTTGATTTCTGAATATGGTCCACAATTTTAGGACTATGGAATGGTATTGTAAGGCTTATAAAGCCATTACATCCATAGTAAAATGAATGGTTTAGCTTCCAGATCAGGGGACTCTAAACATTTTGGGAGGAAGGCCACTTGTCTTTCTAATACTATGTCAGGGGCTGGAAGAAAAAGAAGAATTGATTTACATTTTAAATTTGAATAAATTAACATATATGAATTGATTAGTGATGGAACTTGTGAATGAATGAATTCAAATCAGTTCATAAACACTTTCCAACACACAGATAAAGACTGATCTTCAATTTTCAAACCAATTCATAAGCACTTTCATCCACAGAGAGAGGAGGTGTGTGCAGCCTCCCCAGCCCTCAAAATAACCACCTGAGGGGTGGAGAGCAGATCTCCTCTCACCTCTGGAGAATTACAGGACTTGCCCAAAGGCGGGATGGAGGCTTCTTGAGGGCTGGGATTTGGAGACCTGTTCTATACTTGTGTTATTTTTTAATGTATCTGAGTATTTGCAGTAAGTAATTGTTATAAATCTGAAATCCAAGGGACAAATACCCTTAGGCAGTGGTACTCAAACTGGGGGATTGTGACTCCCCAGTTCGTGTAAAGGTCCCCCTTTCCTTTTAAGGGGCAGGGTAATGGAAAGCAGCAGCATGATCTTTTGGGTTGTGTCCCTGCAGAGGAACGGGGTGCTATTTTCAACTTCCCCAGGGTTCCTGCTGGGATCTGGAGTGTGTAGATCACTGGGAGAGCTCCCTTTGGCTTGAAATGAGTGAAAGTGCCACATGACAGAATCAGAAGTCTGACTTCTGTTTTTGTCATAGCTGGAACTTTCACTTGTTTCCAGCTATGGGGAGCTCTGCCAGCAGTTAGCAAGGCTCCTCCAGATCCCAGCATTACCCAGGGGGAGACTGAAAAGAACCCGCACCATCTGTTCTCCTCAGAGATGTGATCCTAGGGCTACCAAAGCTCTTTCCCCACAAAGGCATAGAGAGAGTAGAGCTCCCCTAAAGTTTGAGAACCACTGACCTAGGAGTTACTTTTATAATTCCTGAAATCCATTCAGACAGGATGTCACGGATGGAAGTGATGTGAGTCTGCCTTCATATGTTTTGGCAGTGGGAAGTAATGTGCTGATCTGACATCTCTCTGAGAAATGTTTTCATGGCCACTGGATGAAGCACATGTTCCATTTGCATGTCTGCATCAGCAATAGAAAATTGGATAAGATTGGGCCTGTAATGCAGTGTGCAGATAGACAACTATTCTGGTGGACTCCTTGAGTATAAATAAGTTGTGCACTGCAGCCAAAGCCAAATCTGGCAGAGAATATCAGGGAGACAAAGAAGTCAGAGACAAAATAATACAACTGACTATGAAGAAGCATGCAGTACACTTGCAGTTTCAAGGGCAACAAGTAAAAAAATGTCTTTTATGACAGAGGTGTGGATTTATGTATAGAAAAGAGATATATAAAGAGTTTTTAAATTAATGGCAAAGAACTAAGACATGTGGCCTAAACATCAGATGCAAGCATTTCCTTATGTACATACTTGTGAAATTTATTTTTGTGGGCTTCTATAGTCTACAGCCTCCTCATTCAGTTTTGAATAATAGTTCAATTGAGCTGTAAAAGCTTCTAAAGTTGGAAGTTTTTTGACAAGTTAATTTCAACCACACACGGTAAAAATCCTCCTCCAGCCTCCCAACCAGATAAAAGACTCCCTATCATGAATGTAGCAGTCATTCAGAAGGGAAAAAAAAACAACCACCCCAACAACTCTATCTTGCCGGCAAAAAGCACAGAAAGTGGTATGCTTTAGGGGAAGAGTAGATTACACTAAACATAGTCATTCAAAATAATTAAAAGAACAGCAAATCCAACTTTTCTTGTTTGGTAAAAAGAAAACTGTTAGGCATATAAGTGGCATGCTTTATATAGTATGTAGATTATACTCAATCACAAACAATCAAGATTTTGTAATCATCATTTGTTGTTGTTGTTTAGTTGTTCAGTCATGTCTGACTCTTTGTGATCCCATGGACTGCAGCACGCCAGGCCCCCTATCCCCCACTAGCGTCTACAATCTGTATGAATTCGTGTTCATTACCTCAGTGATACCATCTAACCACCTCATCCTCTGCCATCTTCTCCTTTTGCTTTCAGTTTTTCCCAGCATCAGGGTCTTTTCTAAGGAGTCCTCCCTTCTCATGATGTGGCCAAAATATTTGAGCTTCAGCTACAGTATTTGTCCTTCCAGGGGACAGTAAGGACAGATTTGATCATCTTGCTCTCCAAGGGATTCTCAAGAGTCTTCTTCCGCACCATATTTCAAAGGCATCTATTCTTGGGCAGTCAGCCTTCTTTATGGTCCACCACTCACAGCCATACATTACCATGGGTAAAAACCATTGCTTTAACTAGATGAATCTTTGTTGGCAAGGTGATGTCTCGACTTTTCATTAAGTTGTCTAGCCCTGTCATAGCTTTCCTCCCTAGAAGCAGGCATCATTTGAATTCTTGGTGGCATTCACCATCTGTAATTATCTTAGAGCCCAAAATAAACTCTGTCATAACTTCAATTTCTTCCCCTTCTATTTCCAACAAATTGATGGGACCAGAAGCCATAATCTTGGTTTTTTAATGTTTCATTTTAAACATTTTGCACTTTCTTCTTTCACCCTCAACCTTGACTCCACCTCACTTTCAGCCAATAGAGTGTTATCATCTGCATATCTGAAGGTATTGATATTTCTCCCAGTGATCTTAATTCCGGCTTGTGATTCATTCTGCCCAGCCATTCTTATAATGTACTCTCCATATAAATTTAATAAACAAGATGACAATATACAGCTTTGACACACTCCTTTCTCAATTTTAAGCCTCTTTGTTGTTCCATATTTGGTTCTGACTGTTGCTTTTTGGCACATGTACAAGTTTGTCAGGAGACCAATATTTAGGAGATCATCATTTAGAAAAGTCAGTTTTAAAAATCTGCACTATAGATTTCACATATCAGTGACTTTACATATTAGTGATTTTTTTATAAATGTTTCTTTTGGCATTTTTCAGAAAGTTCTCCAGTGAGTTGACTGTAAAAGCATGAAGAATAAGAAGAAATAACAACTTCCCCTCCCCCTACACACATTATGCTCAGCCAAACATTTCATATTTACATATTTTTAATGTGCTTATGTAACATTTAATGTCATCTAATGCAAAGCTCATCTTTGGTTAGATTTAACAACCAACAAGATGTTGCCAATATATTTTGAACATCTAGGGCACAATCCAGAGTAACTACAGGGGGTCCTTGCTCCAGGGTAAGAACAATTTGCTCTGGATTGCAATATGAATTTCCCATGGGTTTTCACTAGGTAGTACAGTAACTATGGGTGCACGTAATGTCTCTTATGTGCTCCCGTAGTTACTCTGGATTGTAGGGCTAGTTTCATAAAGGATACTTGGTAGGGTATGAGATGCAAAGTAGGCTAGAGCTCCTTTGCCTTAAATAGTTGGGTTGAAAATTAGATTTCAGTGGGTGCAGTTTGTCCAGCAAGGATAAGAAACACTAAACCACCCAAAACTGTCACTTTTTCTTCATACCTCAGGGATGCCCTCAGTAAACAAGAGCCAGCATGTCCATCCCTGCCACTTTCTACCCAATCCATATCCTGGGATCCATTTTTATAAGTTTCCAAAAACCAGATACACCAGATGTAGATTGCATGGGTGTGGGACATATACTTTTGGTGCATCTACACTGAAGTTGTGCTGATGTTATTTTTGATGTATGACATCCATCATATATCCTAAATCTGTCCCCTGCAGGTTGCCCTGCTAGTTTAACCAACTCTAGAGTACAGTGCTCATCCCTGTTTCTAAGCTGAAAAGACAGTGTTGTCCAAAGACGCTGTGTTGTGGCCAGCATGACTATACACTGAGGCACATGGAACCTTCCCACTATTTATCTACTTGTATTTACATACTTTTAAACTGCTAGATTGGCAGGAGCAGGGCTAAGGACAGTCACTCACCCTGTCTTGCAGAACTCAGGTCTTGAACTACTGACCTGCTGAACCATAAGTCCTTATATTGTATGCCATACACTAAAAAAATAAATGGGGGGATTGTGACTTTGTCTTCCTGCTTCCTTGGTTGAAAACCAGAGGCACAGAACCTGGTTGAAAACCAGGGGCGAACAGAATGGGGAACCATGTGAAATGGTGCACCAGTTGGTTTCCCCCTCTCATAGATGCAAATCCTTAGAAGAAAAGCTCTTGCCTTGTTCTCTACATGGGCTCCTGGGATTCTTACAGAATCTGCTAGAAGGGACTAGCAGAGCATGGCTCCTACTATGATAAAGCCCTTGTTGACTGTATGTCACACTAGCTTGTGGGGGGGGGGCTGCTTCAGTATTTGAATAGTGTCCTCCATATCCATTTCTATATACCCCCTCTCTCTCTGTGTGTGTCTTACACATGCCTTACAGGGCACGAAATACCCTGGCACTGTATGTGCCTCAATGATGCACGTAGGTTGGACAAATGGCAGATCTGCTCTTCTTAGAAGTCTGACTCAGGGTTTGGCACCTCCATGTGCCTTTGAAATTTTCTATCTAATAATAAATTTGACAATGTGGTGGGTCATAGATTCATGGTGAATCTTCTTTAGCCCAGCTCAGGTAACTCAGACATCCAGCTACATCTTTCCTTGGGGCACCAGGTGGTAGAGATGGTGGGATTCCCCAATAGGCTCAGGATTTCATTGTCTGTTAAAGACAAAGTGAATCCAAGGATGTTTTTGACAAATGAGATTGGCACCTAGTGTGTATAAAAATATACCAGGCATAAGAACTCCAACTCATTAATGAGTAGAAATGAAGCAGAGCTGAACATTGCAGAGAGGCTTCTCCCAGGCGCATATACACTCTCAAAGAATCCGTAATTTATGTCTTGAGTTATGAAATGGGGCTTATCCCTCCAGATATAGGAACTGATGTCAGGGATGATGTTGGTACAGAAAGGCCCAAAACATGGCAAGTATAATGCTTATATGATGTTACACCTACAAGCAAAGCTGTGAGTATAAGGTTGATGCTATGGGGCAATGGTTCCCTATGAATGTAGCAAAAGGGGGACACTGTCTGCCATTTCCTTGTTTCTACTTCCTTGAGTATATCTTGCAGAACATGTTGCTGTAGTTGTAGATCATGCTGTACATGATCTATCATTTTATGATAGCTCAGTAGTGCTACAAAGGCAAGATGGAAGACCATTTGAACTGAAGTAAAAAAGTGACTTCTCTCTTTCCTGCAAAATCTTTGATGCGGAGAGAGGCTGTTCATTATTCTTTATCTCTTTGTTGAGGGTTGCTATATGTCCTGAAAAACAGTGACAGTCCCAATTTTGGGGGATTGTGTTCACATACTGGCAAGTTTGACAGAGGGTCCTGTCCCGATTTTGTGGAAGAGAATTACGGCAATCCTAGATGAGTGGAAGGCAGGATATCTGGCATTTGTTTCTTTTTAACTCATCTGGTATTTTTCAGATTCAGACTGCTACAAAGATCCCACTGCAGTTTGATTCTTAAGAGGATTCTCCAGATTTGGGAGAAATTTTCTCAAGGTTTTCTCGAAGTGTAGGTACTCTTTTCTCAAAGTGTAGGTACTCTTTTCTCAAAGTGTAGGTACTCTTTTTGGTGGTGGTAGCGTGATCTATCTTTTCTCTGTTTACTTCCAGTTAAAAGAGTGAAGCAGAAAGATAGATGTCAGTCATTGACTACTGTGTGATTCACCCACCCAGGGGGGTGATGAGGCAGGGGAGGAGGAAAGCAGTTTATAATAATCATCTCATTAAATGACTGTGCAGTGGGATTACTTCTGAGTAGGGTTACCACAGATTGGGCCATTTTGGTAAGCCTTGAACCTGCTGTTCATTACTCTACTGCTCCCTCTTTCTTCTCTACTTTGTTGCACTCCATCTTGTTCTGTAGAGTTCTGTGAATTCACAGAGACACACCGCAGTAGCGGGGGGGGGGGGTGAATTCATACTGATCATGTTTTTCACCACAGGCCAGTCATCTCAGTCCTAACTGAGTTTGATGGCTGCAGTGGGATTACTTCAGAGTAGAGCTGCTGCCAAGGTTTGAGTTGTCCTGGTAAGCTTCACACCTACTGCTTAGTAACCCTTCTCCTCCTTCTTCCTACTTCTTCCCCTGCTCTCTTGCACTCCCTGCCACTCTATTTACAGATGGGTGGGATAATGGGGGCATGTTTAAAGAGCTCCAACTCACCACATAGCACCTCCCCCCCCACGGGCTTTTTAAAGGGGTGTATGACAACTTCTGTAGAGTTGTGAAGGGGTGGCTTGAGAAATGCTTAGACTCTGATGGTGACTCTAGACTCAGCTTTAGCCCCATGAGACTCTTTGTAACACTGGTGAATAATTCCAGGGTTAGAAGCTGAATTCTGCCAATCCTTCTCCATGGTCCTTAAACCTATACCATGAAGCAAGTTTTTGCATTAAAAAGAATCTACTGAATAGATTCAGTTTCCCCCCCTTGGGTGAGTTATTGACAGATCCTGCAATACTGCTAAATCAGATCTTTACCAAGAATGGTAAACTTACTTGAAACCCCAGATGGTAAAGAGAAACAGAAAAAAGAGCAGTAGGGTATTACCATCATGAGTGCAAACATAATGCTGTCTTCTGACCAAAAACATTGCTGTGGCAGTTTCTGGACCAGACCTAAACTTTCCTTGGAAAAAACTTCCATTATCACAAAGAGTCTACTCCTAATTGATTCAGGGGACCTTTATAATTAAACACAATAGACTTCACAAGTAGGCAGGAGCATCACACCATAGCTATCATCTCCATGTCTGCTTTTTGCTCTCCCATAGCACGATCCCCATAGAACGTACTCATTTATCAACAGGTGGGAGCAAAGTATAGGGAGTAAAATGTGTTGTGGCCCTTTTCACCCCCTTCCAGTTGGAATTTCCAAAAACCAGTTCTTAGTGCACCCCTCCGTCATGGAAGGAACACCCACCCCAAATTTCACGCTTCTAGGGCTGGCGGTTTTGGCAGGGCGGTGATGAGTCAGTCAGTCAGTGAGTGACTTTTCTCTTTTATATATATAGATAATATCCTCATTATATGTCTATCTATGTATTTACTTGAATCTAATGCTCCCATTTTCCACCCAAATTTAATCTTCAAAATCAGGGTGTGCTTTAGATTTTATGGTTAATTAGATTTGAGTAAATGTGGTATTTTAATTATAAGTATAGGTATTATAGTATATGCACCATTAGATTTGATGGTGCATTCGATTTGAGTAAATAGGGGCATATGCCACTTTTCAACTAATAAGTTCACAAGAAAATGAAAAATGAATGACAAATGGGTCCCTGTCCCAAAAGGGCTCACAATCTAAAATGCAAAAGAAGAAGCACCAGCAGAAGCCACATTAAGAGCACAATCCTAACAGACATTGCTGGGTGTGCAGGGCCAGTTACTCTTCCCCTGCTAAATAAAAGAGGAACACACACTTGAAAGAGTCCCTCTTGCCCAGTTAGCAAGGTTAGCCTCATCTCACAAGGTTGTTGTGAGCATAGCAGGAAGGGAGGAAACAGAGCTTTGTAAGCCACCTTGGAAATATGTGTTGGTGTGGGAAAAGACAAGTTAAACAAACAAAGAAACAAACAGGGACGCTTCTACCCCAGGTCTCAGGATCATACTATTAATTGGGGCTGAAGCCCTATCTACTCTTCCTTTGGAAATGTAGGATCTATTGGTTACTTTTGAGTAGAAACACATAGGATCGGGCAGTGGGGTGAGGCTGTGCTTACGCAAATGCTTGTCCAGTGGAAGAGGGGGGTAAAGGAAATCCTGTGTCCAAGAAGCCACAGTGCAGCTGATTATCTGGGAGCCCTATCCTATGGGCTCTCCCAGGAGCCTGAGACTTACTGCCAGGGATGGAGAGAGAAAGGGGGATGCTGAAGAGAGGAGAAACTGAGCTATTAATAGCGTTAATACTTACTTAATAAGAAACAAGTCCCATTAGAGTCAATGGGTTGGCAGCCTTGGAGCCCAAGCCTATGCATGTCTCCTCAGAAGCAAGTCCCATTAGAGTCAGTGGGGCTTACTCCCAGGTAAGTGTGGATAGGATGGCAGCCTTGGAGCCCAAGCCTATGCACGTCTCCTCAGAAGCAAGTCCCATTAGAGTCAATGGGGCTTACTCCCAGGTAAGTGTGGATAGGATGGCAGCCTTGGAGCCCAAGCCTATGCACGTCTCCTCAGAAGCAAATCCCATTAGAGTCAATGGGGCTTACTCCCAGGTAAGTGTGGATAGGATGGCAGCCTTGGAGCCCAAGCCAATGCATGTCTCCTCAGAAGCAAGTCCCATTAGAGTCAATGGGGCTTACTCCCGGGAAAGCATGGACAGGATCAGGCTGTGAAGCTACATCCCTAGGCACACTTTCCTGGGAGTAAGCCCCACTGACTCTAATGGGAGTTACTTCTGAGTAGACCAACTGGGAACGGTGCTGTCAGGTGTCCAAGCCCTGCGCCACGCTGAGGCTTCGTGTGACCGAGGAAGGGCTGAGGGGAGGTCGTTGCACCACCGTGGTGGGGGGTCGTCTTTGTGCCCCCCTCAACGGTCGTGAGGGAAACGGCCACCGTGACTGACTGACTGGCTTCCAGCCCTCTTCCGGGCGGGGGGGGGAGCGAGGGAGAAAGGGGGCGCTGAGGAGGGGGAGACTGAGCTATTAATAGCACGGCCTCCTCATTGGCTTCGGGGAGCAGAAAAAAAGTGGTTTGTACCACGTGACTCCCCATCTTGAAAACTCCAAGATGGCGGGTCCCGTCGCAGGCTGAGTCCGTTGGCGGCGCGCACCGCCTGTACCCGCGCCACAGGCCCTCCCGTCCCCCGCCCCACCCGAGGGTCCTCCGTCCTCCCCACCCCGGCTTCAGCCTCGGCTCTCAGGTCAGTGCCTGCGGCGGCGACGGCGGCGGCTTCCCTCTTCCCCCCCTTCCCCACCCACAGGTCTTGAGGTGGGGGCCAGTTCTGCAGTCGTTATCCGCACTTTCCCTTTAAGCGCGCGCGAGAGAGCTTATTATTGTCCTCCGGCACTTTTTTGGGATCCGTTAAAGGCATGGGCTGCCCTGTTCTCCCCCCACCACCCCATTTTTTTCGGTTGGAGACCGTTGGAATAGAACGTTCAGGGATGACTGACACTCCCAAGCACCAATCAGAGGCCTCGGGGTGGTGGGCTTTTGATACCCCCTCCCCAAGTGGTGGTGGGTGGCGAGGAGGGGAGGGCAGAGAGGGCTCTGCAGCCGCCTGTTCGCGTTGAAGGCGGTGGGCGGGGCCAGGGCGTTTGATGGGCACCTGCTTTGCCCTTGGCTCCTCCCTCGGCCGCGAGCGGAGGGAGCCGCCCTTTCGGCTGCTGCGGGCAGCGCGTGCTTGGCGGCGGCCCTGTTTATTTTATGTGAATGGGGAGGGCGGGGCTAAAGCGCCGCGCCCGTCTCGCATCCCACACGTAGGCTCCTCCCCCTCACCTCCGAGTCTGGGCCGTCGCCTTGGAGGGGGTGAGTATGAGGCGCGAGCGAGGGAGGGATCGCGGGCTGGGCTGAGCTGGGCGGCTGGGCTGGGCTGGGCGCGGGGGGGGGAGAAGAGAGGTGATGCGGATGAGCGGGGAGACGCCCAGCGGGGCGAGGCTGGGGCGGTGCCCGCTGCGCGAGCTCCCTTGGGACAGGATAGGCGGGGAAACTGCTTGCTCTGAGCCCCTGCCTGTTCTTTCCCCCACCCAAGGAAGGGGCTGAGATAGCCCCCTGAGGGACCCATCAGAGCACCCCTCCAAAACCCCCTGAGGAAGGGACAAGGAGACCCCCTGTGGGAGCCATCAGAGCCCCCTCACTGAGGAAAGGGGCAAGGACCCACCAAAGCTCCCCCTAAGGAAGAGGCTTGAAGGACTCCCCCAGCACCCTCTGAAGAAGGGATTTGGAGGATCCCCTCAGATCCCCCTAAGGAAAGGCTTCACCAGAGCCCCCTGAAGAAGGGGCTGGGAGAACATCCCAGCTCCCCCTGTGGAAGGGGCTGGGAGACCCCATCAAAGCCCCCTGTGGAAGGGGCTGGGAGACCCCACCAGAGCTCCCTGAAGAAGGGGCTGGGAGACCCCACCAAAGCCTCCTGAGGAAGGGGGCTGGGATACCCCACCAAAGGAGACCCCATTAAAGGCCCCTGGGGAAGGGGTTTGGAAACCTCACCAGATCCCCCCTCCCCAAAAGAGCTGTGAGGATCTCCCAACTCCCTCTGAGGAATGGGCTTTGAGGATTCCCAAGATTCCCCTTAGAAAGGGGCTGGAAGACCCCACCTGATCCCTCTAGAAGAGTCTATCCTCCCTAGAAGAGGCCATCTCAGATCCCAGCTCCTGCTGAAGATTTGGAGAATTCCCATATCCCTAAGGAAAGGGCTAGGAGACGCCATCAGATCTGGGGAAGGGGATAAGACAGCTGCAGCTTTCTTAGACAGGAAGCTCTAGCACAGTGATTTTCAACCACTGTTTTGTGGCACATTGGATGTCATCATCCATCATGTGTCGTGGATGGTCCACACGTGTGCTATGGGACTTTGGAGAGAGTCATTTATTAGTAGGGCAGTTGCTTGGTTTAAGCCTCCTACCAGCAGGATGATGTGCCTCAATGTGCCTGATGTGGTCCAAAAACTGATAATATTCCTTGACAATTTTAATGCCTTCTCAGTGTGCCAAGAGGTGGTAAAAGGTTGAAAATCACTCCTTTAGCAACTAAAGATCCTGTTGGGATAATGTATGTGTGGAGAGGAAGCTGTTAGGCACAAGAGCACTTCTGTTTCCTTCCTAGGGATGAGGAGAGGGTGCCTAGCCCTGACTAGACTGCTGCAGCAGGAAGGGATTGCTACATTCCCCAATGTTCCAGTTTCTGAAGCAGGGGTGGTGGGCAAGTTGGGCCATCTTAGGACTCTGGGACATTTGACAAATGCGTAGAAGAGGGAATTTCAGCAGGTCATCTGCACCTTTTGAAATTCCCTCTTTTATGCAGTTATCAAAGGTGCAGGAGCTCTAAAGTGTCCCAGCTTGCCAACCCCTGGTCTAAAGGCTTTTGGTCAAGCGGAAGAGCCCACTGTCAACAGAACTATGATGTGGATACCCAAGTGGGTAGCCACATATGTGACGTGTTGAAAATGTTTGATTTAAACTGGGGAGGCTAGGCTTATCTGCTCACTCATGGCAGCCCCTTGATGGGCTAACCTGCCTTGCAGAGGGGAATAACGTGGGGCTTGGAAGACCATGGAATGCTTCCCTGAGTAAAGGCTCCATACCTGTTGACCAGCAGGCCACAGTTTGAAACCCAGGTGCTAGAGGACGTGAGCTCCAGTCCCTTAGCCAGCTCCTGCCAACCTAGCATTTCAAAAGCATGGAAATGCAAGTAGATAAAATAGGTACTACCTTGGTGGGAAGGTAACTGCATTTCCTTCTCTTTGGTGTTTAGTCATTCTGGCCACGTGATCATGGAAAAGTCTTTGAACAACACTGGCTTTATGGCTTAAGAAATGGGGATGAGCACCACTCCGTAGAGTTGGTCACAACTAGCAGGTTAACTTGTGGGGAACACCATTATATGTTTATATGTTGTGTAGCCCAGTGGTTCTCAAAGTGGGGGAATGACAGCTTAAGGAGAGATTGCCAAAAGCTGGGTGCCACCATCTTGAAATGGGGAACTCTTGCTGCTTTCTTGGGAGTAAGTCTCATTAGCATAATGAGTAGATACAAAGGAGCTCTGACACCAAAGTGATATCACTTCCCAAAATCCAAGTGAAAGCCTTGATCACTTCTAGATCATCATTCTCAGAAAAGGTCCTGGGCTGAAATGCTTGACAACCACTTGTGTAGTCTTTCCTTGTGTGCTATGAAAGCCTCTTGCAATTCATTCCTTTTTACTCTTACGTCCTTGTGTGAAGTTCATGTTTCTAATGAACAATACTCTGGTGCGTTAACACGTAGGCCATAAGCCTATTTCTGGGTACCACGATTGTTACAGGAAACTTACCATTTATAAGGCAACTTCTTATGTTTCCATGTGTTCTGATAACATTGTTCCCTTGGCACCACTGGTATATGAAAAACCTTCTATGTACTGAGGCCTTTTGGAAGGCTTTGCCAGAAAAATGTTTTAGACCAGGGTATCCCAACTTTTTTATAGGAGGTCCACTACTTTCTGACACTGCTGGGGACCTGGAAAAAAGTCAATTTACATTTCAAAGTTGAATAAATTTATGAAAATTAATACAATAACCTATGCATTAATTAAAAACCTATGCATTAATTAAAATCGGTTCATAAGCACTTTCTGTTCATGGATGTACATTCAGCGTTTCCTATCCTAAGAAGGCAAGAGTAGCTCTCTGGAGGATTACAGGGCTTGCTGGGTGAAGGGGGGTTGTTGTGGCTGCATCTGGCCCTTGGGCCGGGGTTTGGGCACCACTTTTATAGACCCTTCTACTTGGTTACTGAGGATTTGGCTTATCTTGCAGAAAACACTTTCACGGTGTTAAAGAATAATGTGCACAAAATAAATACAATTCATGAACTTACAGAAGGTAAAACAGCCACAAGTTTGTGGAAATGTCTTCTCTTTTTAAAAGGAATGTAGATGTGAAGTTGGCATGTCGAATATGTATGTTACAAAGATCCTTGTTTGGATAATTCACATAGGGTCATGCCTATTACACTAATGCCATAGATTTTTGATCACAGAAAGTTCAGCTGAACAAATGTAAGAAGCATTGTTAGCATCTGAATTGTCTAGGATATGATGTATTTTTAAGTGTTAATGCAAATGTTGCTAAGGATTTTTGGATTGATAGGTCAGATAACATTAGTAATTAAAAAAAAGTTAGATGTGCTGCAGCTTGGCGCAACGTCCAGGCCCAGGGGGGTTATCTAAGAAGGTAACCCAGCTCCCGCCAACTTGTTGAAATTTTGTGTCATGAAACTGATCCATCAGTTTCTATTGGCTGAAGTCATATTCTGTGTATATGTAGTTTCTTATTTTTCCTTGAACCAGTCATTTCTGGGGACAAAATTGTCCTTCTTTTTCTGCATCAAAGTATCTGACATACGTTTTATTTACCATATTTCTAATCCTGCCTTTGTCCCCTGGAGGGGACCCAAATAGCTAAGGTAAATTCTCTCTCATATTTTCTTGTGTTCCTGGTTCTTCTGTTCCTAGTTTGGTAGGAAAGGACTCGCCTTTCATGGTGCTTTTTCCTCCCTCCCCCTAGCAATTCCTTGACATGTTGAATTTAATTATGCCAGTTTTAACTTATTTGTTTGAACTTGTATCGTATTTTTCATATGCTTTGCACATGTGCAACTCAGATTGACTTACTATAACAGTTGGCATAAATCAATAGAATCAATTGATGCATCCTACTTCAGGGGTGACAAGTATTGCTTTTTTTCCTTGAGGCTCTGCTTCACTAGTTATTCTTGTTGCTTAAACCTGATGGTAGAAGTAGATGTTTCTTAGGCTGCAATCCTATCCACACTTAACAGAGAGTAAACCTATTGACTGTAATGAAGCTTATTTCTGAGTAGACTTGCATAGGATTGGGCACTCCATCTGTGACCCAGGAAGTTCTTTATACCCTCAAATCCAGAGTAACTACGGGAGCACATAAGAGACTTTACGTGCACCCGTAGTTACTGCACCACCTAGTGAAAACCTATGGGAAATTCATATTGGAATCCAGAGTAAGTTCTTACACCGGAGCAAAGACTCCCCGTAGTTACTCTGGATTTTGCCCTTAATTTCAAGTTCACTGCTGCTTTACCTGGCTATTGTAGCTTATTTGTCTGTCGTGCTAAGCTCTGAAGGATTGTTGACTGAAGGTTGTGGTTCCCAAGCTCACCCAGCCCACGGACAGCTGTGGACAGCACAGTAAGTCTTGTGATGCAATGACACCCTGATGTGATTACATTGCAAAAAGAGAGAAAAATGGTCCAGGTTGGGCAGGTGATCCCTTCTGCATCTCTGCAAAACAGCCCACCTTACCAATCTGGACCTCCATGTGGTGGTCCAGTGCATTGTACTGCATGTGTGCTGTTGAGGTGCTTGGCCAGCAAGGGTCTCTTAATGCCTCCATAAATGTTGTGCAATGCTTAGTTTGGGAACTGATGATCTAATTGCATTGGCATCCATCAGTCTCAAAAGGCTATGGTATCGTGCTCGATGTTATATGCGAAGCACGAAGGTCTGGGTAGATTAATATGGAGGATAGGCTGTTACCCAAGCAGCAAATCCCCCCTCTCCACACCACTGAAATAGTCCAATGGAACAGCAGAGCTGATATGATTGGTTCCAGCTGTGTCGCAGAGCTGGGCTAAGGATAGGAGCTCACCCTGTCTTGTGGGGACCCAGGTCTCAAACCCTGGCCTACTGGTTAACAGGCCAGTGATGATCTAAGATGTTTGGATATATCTTTTATCCTTTTTTGGTATACAGCAGGGTTGTCTAAACATTTTGGCAGGAGGGCCACATCATCTCTCTGACGCTGTGTCAGGGGCAAAATTTACATAAATTTACATATAATATTGTATTAGAGACATTAGAAGGCTTTCATGCAGCCCGATAGAAGGGTCTTACTGAGGGCCACATTGAGGCTTTTTAAGGGCTGCATTCTGCCCCAGGGCTGGGGTTTGGACACCTCTGGTATAGAGCAGTATTTCTTAACATTTGTCTGCTGCCATGTCACTTTGCATGTTCCACTGATTGGAGGTATCATCTGTGTAACTGGGTTGGAAGATCAGATGTAATGCTGCAAACCTGCAAAGAGATTTGAAGCACATGGAAGTGCTTTGTTGAGCATGCAAAACTCTGCCCACCAAGCCTCCTGGTGCTGTTTGTTGTCTTGTATTGCTGGTCTCACTGCTGGATGGTGGATGTACTACTGGATACCACATCACCACTGGATACCACTGGATGGTGGATGTACCACTGGATACCACATACCTCTGATTGAGAAACATTGGCATGGGAGGACTCTGGCACTTTGGATATTGTAATGACAAGGTGCAGTCCTCATTATTACTTGGGTAGTCCAGTTCACAGTAAGTAGAATTAAAGAATTGGCAGAAACCAACAAGACTAATTCAACTTCCTGCCAGTGCAGTCTTTCCACAGCTATGACATATCTGAGAAGTGGCTGTCTCTCACACCTAGTGATGGAGAGTCTGCCACCATCTGAGACAGACTGTTCTATTGCTGAACAGTTAATGCCATCATGAAGTTCTTCTGGGATTTCTCTTGCTGTTATTTAAACCCACTTCTGGCACTATCCTCCAGAGCAGTTTTTCTCTATCAGTAGTACTTGAAATAGTGTCTGGTGGTACTTGTGGGACACCTGAACACCTGCTACTCTTGACATAAAAATCTGTAGAAGACTCAGCTTCTACACCAAAGAGCACCAAAGCCATGTTTCCATGTGCCATAGGCCCATAACTAGTGTCTGTTATGTTGGATATGGCCTCGTCGCTTAGAGGTAACCAGTGATAATGCCATTGGCATTTACGTCCAGCAGTATTTGGAATAGGTGAATCTTGAAGTGGTACGGTAGAGAATGAACATTGAGAAACACTGCTCCAAAGCAAAACAAAAGCTTCAGATGGTTATAGACAATTGTTTCTCAAACAACTGTGGGCTGTGGGTGGCGCAAGCAGTTAAGATGCTGTGCCTGTTAACCAGCAGGCCAGGGTTTGAAGCAGGGTCGGCCCCACAAGACAGGGTGAGCTCCTGTCCTTAGGCCAGCTCTGCAACGCCAGCTGGATCAAATCGTATTGGCTCTGCCTTTCCATTGGACTAATTCAGTGGCATGGAGAGGGGGGATTTGCTGCTTGGGTAACAGCCTATCCTCCATAACAATCCAACCCAGGCTTTTGTGCTTCCCATGCAGCGTGTGCAGCGCCAAGCACGATACCGTAGTCTATCAAGACTGACAGAGACCTGCTTCTCAAACTATGCTTGAGTATAGTTTCAGTTCAGTGTTTTTAATATACAGTGGTGCCTCACATAAAGAGCTTAATTCATTCCAGAGGCATGTGCTTTAAGTGAAATGCTCCTTAAGTGAAGCAGATTTTTCCATAGGAAATAATGGAAACTCAGACGATTGGTTCCACAACCCCCAAAATATGCATATAAAAATATTAACTGGATGTAAAAATGATGACAGAACACTAGGGTTGAATTCAAAACATGCATTCAATGTGCATGATCCTATGAAGTCTACTTAGGCTGCAATCCTAAAGACACTTTCCTGGGAGTAAGCCCCATTTAATACAATGGGGCTTACTTCTGAGTAGACATGGTTAGGAGACTGCAATCAAAGACACTATCCTGGGAGCCTTACCTGGGCTGCTGCTGGCGGTTCAAGGTGGTCAGTGGGGGCACTTGGGGGCAGTTAGGGGCAGCTGCCTCTAGCACCTCCAGGCAATTGACCCCAAGTTGGGGGAAGTTAGAGTCAGCAGCCCTTTTAAAGAGCCTCCATGCGGAGCGTCAGGGCTGCATAGCCCATAGTGCACTTGCTTGCTAAGTGAAGCAGAACTTGTTATGTGAAGCAAGATTTCTTGGAAATTTTTGCTTATGTGAAATGCTTGTTAAGCGAGGTACCACTGTACTAGATTTGCAACTATAGTGACGCCTCATGTAACAAACGCCTCATGTAAAGTATGTTTCACGTAACAAACAAAAATTTCTCCAGGATTCTGCTTCACGTAACAAACTGTGCTTCATGTAAAAAACACATTTGTTGGTAGTTGGGGCAGATGCGCTGGCCAGCAGCCCTTTTAAAAAGCGTCAGGGCTACCTAGCGTGCCTGTCCATAGCGAAAGCAACACTTGCGCACTGTTCCTCCTGTGACCGGGCGTCCACTGGGCAGAGGGAGAGAATAGCAGTGGAGAAGAGGGAAGCAGTTCAGGGCTAGCCAGAAGGGAGAGAGAGGCTCAGGATGAAGAGAAGGAGAAAGTGGGGAGACACTTTGAAAGTGTCTTGGATTGCAGCCTCCTAACCATGTCTACCCAGAAGTAAGACCCATTTTGTTCAATGGGTCTTACTCCAAGGAAAGTGTCTTGGATTGCATCCTCTTAACCACATCTACCCAGATCTAAGCCCCATTGTGTTCAATGGGGCTTACTCCCAGGAAAGTGTCTTTAGGATTGCAGCGTAAGTAGATTTCATAGGATTGTGCACATTGAATGCATGTTTTGAATTCAATTCCAGTGTTTTGTAATCATTTTTATAAACAGTTAATATTTTTCTATGAATATCTTTGGGGTGTGGAACCAATCATCTGAGTTTCCATTATTTCCTATGGGAAAATCCGCTTCACGTAAAGAACGTTTCATGTAACAAACATGCCTCTGGAACGAATTAAATTTGTTACGTGAGGCGTCACTGTACTATGGTACGAAACTGCATTTTGGCTACTACATATATGCTTTTAACAACGATAGTAAATGGGACTTACTCATGGGTAAGTGTGGCTACAATTATAACATATGATCATTACAACATATGATCATTAAAAAATTTCCTGCTTGATGATTTCGCTTCTGGTTGGCTCTTGACAGATTCTCATTCTGAAAAGGGGGTTCCAGTTCTAAAAGTTTGAGAATGATTCTTATAAATAGATGTCATTTCCTTTGTTAAATGTTCTCCAAACTAACCAAGCCTGACTTTTGTCCTCCTACGATAAAATCTCCAACTCCAGTTGGAGTTGTACTTGTTCCAGTTCATCAATATTCTCCTTCAACTGTGCACTTGTAGCTGGATGCTGAATTTCAGGTGAAATTTGATGAAAGCAGGATATGGGGGTGTCATTACCGTGATTTAAGTACAGCTTATAATTATAATTTCACTCTACCTGCTTACGTTTGGCTTATTGTCTGTTAAAATGTTTCGATCTTTTTCATGTGCTATTGGCAAGCAATCATTATCCTCCATTATGTGTATTTATGATTTTTTTCTACACAAATTGCAAAATTTTATCTCAGTTGAGGTATGCTTTATTTGCATTGTCCCAGGATTTCTGTTCTGTCTTAGTCAACCTGGCTCCAGTTCCTGTCCTCTACTGTAGCATTCAAAGTGTGAGTCTGGGAACCATTGATGTGGTATAATTATTCTCATGGCTATTGTGCTGTGAATTTGTGGTGTCTGCTTATGTCAGAACTATCAAAGGACCTTCCTAAAAAAGCTACTTGCTATAGCTTCATCCTTTGAAAATGCATATCAAAGTAGTAGGAGAAATGTTAGGTGAGAACAGCTTTATTTAACCATGGTTTGCCAGCATGTACATTAAAATGAACAATGTTACAAATATCAGCTGTGAAAGCTGTAGAATTTATACTTAATTTTATTTGCTTTGTCTTTAAGAAAGATGCAGCCAAACTGGAGCAAGTCCAGAGGAGAGCGACAAGAATGATCAGAGGGATGGAAGGGAAACCCTACGAGGAAAGGTTGGGGGAACTTGGGATGTTCAGCCTGGAGAAGTGGAGGCTGAGAGGAGACATGATTGCCCTCTTCAGATACCTGAAGGGCTGTCATAGGGAGGAAGGGGCTCATTTGTTCATAGCTGCTTCTGAAAGCAGAACTAGAACCAATGGGTACAAACTGCAAGAGAGGAGATTCCGGTTGGATATCCGGAAAAAATTCCTGACGGTGAGGGCGGTTCGGCAGTGGAACAGATTGCCAGGGGAGGTGGTGGATTCTCCCTCACTGGGGATCTTCAAGCAGAGGTGCGACGAGCACCTGTTGGGGATGCTCTAGAGGGATTTCCTGCTGCAGGCAGGGGGTTGGACTAGATGACCTACTAGGTCTCTTCCAGTTCTATGATTCTAACCAATTCTATGATTCTGTGATTCATTCTTGATTTTTTAAATCCTTCTGCATATTCTCTTTCTCTTGATAACCATTGGTCAAATATCTGTTATGCTCTGTGGGTTTTCGGTGAATCCACATTGTGATGTATGTTGGGGTTCTGGAACCTCTCATTAGAGAAACTGACTACAATTGATTATTGTAGACTGATTTTCAGTGACTGACATCTGTTTCATTGTGCAAGGATCCTTAAATAATAGCATTAATGGTGTTTACTTTTTATGGGGTGAAGCTCATTTGGATAAAAAATATTTAATGCTGGCTGATAAACTGCTTCCCAGTAGCTTGCCCTGGGAAATATTTTATCTTAACTTCAGGGGACTAATGGAAGTGTCAGTCATTTAGGTTTCCTTTATTCCTAATTTGCTGGATCTTTGATATGGTTGCTCCTTTCTGTCTTAGGTTTTGGGATGAATACACTCTTTGCTTGTAACTTGGAAACACTGGATAACAAAGATTTGTTAAGGTGTGCTGATTACAATAATTTTTTGGGTGGAGGAGATCTGTGTTGAGGTTCTAGATCAAAGGCTGTTCTTGAGCTTGATGGTTGATCAGTGAAGCTGAGTAAGCTCAGTTCTTGCATACAGGCACTGAGCCATTGCAAGGCAGTAAAGTTATCATAGAATTCCACTGTAGCTATGGTAACATTTGCTGTGCTACATTTGGAAATCTAAAATGCCACCCCGGAAGAAAGGATGAAGTTTTCACAGCGTTTTCATGCAACCAAAATTAGCATGAAGCAACCTTTTAGAATTGCAAAGTGTCTCTAATTAACAAATGTAAGCTATACTTACTAAACACTTGCCATGATTTCTTATGATTTAGGAAATGGTCAGTGCTACAGGTATCTTTCTAATACACTTGTCTATCATCTCTTTCTTGCAAATGCCATTTCAAATAAATCTGAATCAGAAACTTAAACTGTAGTCTGTTTCCGCCAAGATTATAGTGGAAGCAATTGGTATAATAGGTGATGAATCCTGGCACATCTGGATAGCTATCAGAATCATTTTATAGATAACAAAGATATAAAACGGAAGCTTTGATGTGCTAGGTTGATTGCAGATAAGCTTTATATCACTCATTTTGGCAGTGTGAAGGAATTCATGCTTTTGTAGGAATTCATGCTTGAGCCACTGAGTCAAATAAAAAGTGTCAGGGGACAAGGTCATTATGCTCTAGAACAAATTACTATTAACTTATTTAAAAAGATATATAATGATGTAAATAAAATAACTTGGTATGTCATTCTTCTCTAGGGTGACTTATGTAAGCAAGACAAAATTATACAAGAAAAAAAACAGCCAATAAAGACCAGTTACATGCTAATTAAAAGCAAGACAGAATAAGATCTTCAGTCCCCTGTGGAAGGCCAGTAATGGGGAGAGGGAGAGTTCCAGTGTCTGGGTTTCATTAGAGGAAAAGCTCCTGTTGTGAGTCTTTAGTAGTCAAAAAGTGACATCCTGTATTCTGGAGATAATGAATCTTTGCATGCATGAGATTTCATTCCAGGAACCTCCATGGACTTAATGTTAAACAAAAGCAATTGTTTATCATGGTAACACAGAAGGCAAAGAAAAAAAATTTCCCTTTCCCTGGGCTTAAAACAGCTTCCTTCCAGCTTGGAGGTAGACACTTCTCTTTCCGCTACAAAGCAGCTGTGAATTCGGAAGTGATTATCACTTTGTATTGGGGTGGGGGCAGGGAGCGATGGATCTCTGACCTGAAAGGGAACAAAAGCTGAAGCCTTTCTGAAAACTTTCTCAAACTAGATTACCGTAATTGCCTGCCACATTACAACATGGAGCTTAAAGGATGTTTATCTTTTAATTTAAAGTGCCAACCTCATTGAGATAAAATCACAGGAAAAGTCTGATAATTAGGTTGTACCTGTACTTTGTAAGAAATTGTAACTAAAATAACTACTTGATTTGTGTATCAAAAAAAATCAGGAACACTAAATATATTTATGGTAGTAGAACATTTTGGTGGAAAAATATAGTACAGAAATTTCTGGAATATGTTACAGCCCATAGAACTGATTATATTTCAGTGCTTTCTCACTGACACTTAAAGCAGTATTTTTTTATTTAGTGTGTATTAAGATATAAAAAGTTTGAAACCATAATCGTATTTTTTTATAATCTAGGGATTACTAGATTTTTGTAATCTAGGGAAATAGTAGATTACTTAACTTTTTGTCAAGGTAGTTGGGAATTCCTAAATGTGACACAATATACTTTTTAATCTCTCCCTATCTAACTCCCCCCTCCCTGGTTAAATCAGTTTTGTGAATCATATAATACTTCCTATAGTAGGTATATAGCAGGCAAATGTCATGTGTTTTGGAAACAAATTTTCCAGATCTAGCCATTTGGGCACTTAAAGGTTTTAGATGCTTGAGTGAGAAATATTAATGAAAAACACCTGCATGGAACATGCTTGTTTGTCATTGAATTAATGTGTGTGAGACTGAAAACATGTTCCATTTTTTTCCAAATTTCTCAGATTGCTAATGTTTCTTAGATAAAGGAAAAGGTTTCCCCTGGAGATTACACTACTAGTCATGACCAACTCTAGGGTGCAGTGCTTATCCCTCTTTCTTAAGGCCATAGAACCATTGTTGTCTGAAGGTGCCTCTGTGGTCATGTGACGTGCATGACTAAACGCCAAAGCACAAAGAAGACTATTTTTCTACCTATTTACTTGCATTCACATGCTTTCAAACCGCTAGGTTGCCAGGATCTGTGCACAGGACAGGAGCTCACTTGTAGCACCTGGGTCTTGAACCCTGGCCTGCCAGTTGACAGGCGCAGCATCTTATCCGCTGAGCCATTGCAGCCGTACGTTTCTTAAACTATGCTATTGTTGGTGAGTGTGAGTTCTTTTTAGATAGCAAAGATAATGCTGAAAGATGAGAATGGGAAAAATGCTAATGGGAAAAATGCTAATGGAAAGATAAGAACAAAACTGAAGAGGGAAGTGATGTGGGTGTGGAAGAAGACTGTTAACAGAAGGGAAATACTTGACTGGATATGGAAATTTGAAAAATCTAGTTGATTCTCATTTATTAAAATTGTGTGAATTCTTTTCTTGGGAACAATTCTATGCAAATAGCAAAGTTCATAGAAGAGACAAAAACAAGTACTGCATACATTTTGATGGTGTTTTAGAAGTCTAAAACTGAGTAATGTCAATCTGCCTTAAGAGGACTTAAAAGACACAGCTGAGAACCTTGGAAAACTAAGTGTCCTACAAACAGATGGCAAGAAAAGCCTGCCTATTAGCCAGGACTCCAGGCTAAGGAATAATTTTAAGACAAGCATTCTAAGTAACAGAAACTCCCACAGAGTGTCAACTAAACTGAAGAGTGTTTCCTTTTCAACCTCTGTGGTAGTCTAAATAGACCCAATTCTTTTTGGTTTCTCCCCTCAAAGCTGAATTGAATAAATTGTCTTTTTTATTAACCATTTGTGTCCACGGATGTGTTCTTTGAAATGGTGTGAGTTCATCCCACTGTTAGTTTTAAATTGCCAAAGACTAATTAAAATAATGGGTCTAAACATTACCATTTTGAAATGCATGTATTTCTGGAGCATCATGCATACTAATACATTGCTACAAGAATTAAAATAAAAATTAAAGAAAATAGGTATTTATTGATATGCTTTATTAAGTTGTTCTGCTTGTCCTATCCATTGTTCCTTGGATATAAGGAAGAGTTGTATACCTTTTGACTGAAGATGGTTCTTTATTTTTATCTTTTAGTTTAGATGCCATTTTAATATTATATTTGCTGTGCCCGTTGGCTTGTAGTGCCCATTTTTCATCCCCACTATTAAGGTTTTGGCAGTGCTCCAGAACCCTAAGGATTTAAAGCAATGATTTTTCAACCTTTTCATCTCACGGCACACTAACAAGGCATTGAAATTGACTAAGTGTATCAGCCTGTTCAAAAACCCCAATTTACCTATTAATTGATGTCAATCCCCGAATTCCCATGGCACACCTGAGGTTTGTCTGGCTGTTTTATTCCTTTCTTTTTGCCCCTGAAGATGCCATTGACTATGAATGGCGAAACATTAGGCTTCCAAAATCAGCTTTTCAGATGGCCAGAAAACTCAGGAATGAATGCAAAGCAATTATAGCTGGCCAGAAATGTCTCAGAGCTTACAAAAAAGATGTTTGCAACTTTGATACAACAAATCCTAGACTGCAGAGTTTGCCAGAGCAAGTACTGTATATGTATAACCTAAATATCCATGGATTTTTTCCCTGTGATTTTTCATATTAATAAAATGGAGAACAGGCAGTAGTCAACTATTCAATATTTCTCTCTTGGAACCCTTGGAAAGGCTTCATTCCTAGTCAAGCAATCTCTCCCTTCCCCTGGAATGAAAATGCAAAGCAGAATTGAATTATCTCTGCTTTGTTTTCTCTTTGTAGCTGTTGGTGAAGTGAAGGATTGCTTGCCTGCGAGTGAAGCTTTTCTAAGCACTTTGAGAGAGACCTAGTGATTGCCTGCCTGCTGCCACAAAGATACAAAGTTTACAGAGATAAGCAAGGATATTTTTAAATCTCTGAACAAGCGGGCACTGTTTTTAAAATGGATTTTCTTTAACATAATTTTTAACATCAGCTGTGGGGGAGGGCAAGGGTCCTGGGAATGGAACCCTAGTGGATACCTAAACTCAACCTGTAATATACAAAGGTCAGCTTGGAAAAATGTCAGCATCTTAGTTTATCAGAGACCACAATTTCATGAGCTGCAATCCCACAAAAATGAAAGCAAGTGCAAATTGCTTATCACAGCCACAGTAGCAAGCAAGGGCTCTCTTACTGCACCAATCCCAAGTCAGGCTTACAAAACTGTCTTGTGCACACAGGAGTGAGCCTACAAAAGACAAAGGACAGTTTTCTCCTTGCATTTCAGAGATAATGCCTTGCATAAAATCAACACATGCACTTTCACACTTCTAGCTACACAATTTTATGTGGTTTTGAGTAAGGCTTTGTTCCACTTTTCAAGGGAAAGGAGTAATGTAGTGGGGCATCTGCCAGGACAACCATCACTACTGTTGTCACTGCAAATCTTTCAGCCCATTTTTCATACCTGTGCAGATCACCAGCTTGCTTAATTTACTCATCCCATCAGCAGTCCTGAAGCATCTTTAGGCTGTCTGGAATCAAATGCCGGCTTCTGGGTTGGCAGCCGTGAGCTTATTGTGACTTGCCAAATACCAGGTCACAATCGTCAGTGCTGTAGAATAGGGGTGTCCAAACTTTTAACTTGAGGGCTCTTGGACCTTTAACATTTATATAGAGGAGAGACTTTCAGCAGGTGCAGCTTATCTCACAGATCACAAGCTACACCTGCTGAAATTTTTTCTTCTACACAATTGTTAAAGGTCCAGGTCCTCTGCTGTAGAACAGTGTTCTAGAGTTTGAGAAGCAATGTAGAATAGGAGAACCACTTACCCTACAATTCAGAATAACTACAGGAGCACATAAGAGACATTACGTGCACCTGTAGTTACTGCACAACTTAGTGAAAACCTATGGGAAATTCATATTGCAATCCAGAGTAAATTGTTCTTACAGGGGAGCAAGGACTCCCCGTAGTTACTCGAGATTGTGCCCTTAGTCTTTGCGGGGGTGAGAAGCGGAAACACAACGGGGGTGATAAGTGGGGGTGAGAAGCAGAAACACAAAACTCAGGATTTCAGAGATGCCAGGGTCTAAAGTGCCATTTTTCAACTTATCCTCTGTCCTGGCCTCCTGGGTGTGTGAGGAGTCTCACAGAACTCTTTGCAGGACTCCGTGTGTCTTAGAAAGTTAAAAAATGCAATTGTGATTCACTTTGAGATTGTGAAACTGGAAGTGGGTTGTAATTTAATGTTACCAGATGCAGAAAGTGCATCTTTTTGTACTTTGAATGTGGGGTGTAAATTGAAAAATCCTCTCAGTCCCCTGTCTCTAAGGGGAAAATGGTAGTGGTTCTTTGGCTGGTGGGTCATGACCCACCAGTTTGAGAACCATTGCTCTTGTGTTTCGGCATGCAGAGGGATGATTGGATAACAGTTTCATTGACTTCCATCGCTTGCATTGGGGAATGAATTGCATTTGCTTATACAGTGGTGCCTTGTAAGATGAACATAACTTGTTCCAGAAGCAAGTTTGTCTTAACAATGCATTTTTTATACAAAGCAGATTTTCCCATAGGAAATAATGAAAACTCAGACGATTGGTTCCACAATTCATTTAAAATATTCATATATTTTAAATATTCAATTCATTTTAAATAATCATATAAAAATATGTAAAAATGATGCAAAACACTATAATCAAATTACAATTACTGTAATATTAATAAAAGCACTGTAATATACTGTACAGTGAAACAAAAGAAAAATCTTTTATGGTCAAGAATGACTAATTTTAACTAAAAGAGTCACAGGTGTCTTTGAGCAGCTTTAATAAGGTGCCTATCTAATGACACTTTTGTCTCCTTTTGAGGATTTCACAGAAAGTGACATTGCTTTGTCAGTAAATAGATTCATTGCTCACATTGCTACAGCCTTATTTGGGTGGTGCTTTTCTACAAAATTTTGCACAATTTCCCAATGTTTACAAATGTCCTATTCTCATTTGATGTGAGGGATTCCTCTTCCTCATTCTCCTCTTCCTCTGTAGATGAGATCTCCTGCATAACTTCTTGCTGTTGCTCACAATGCAGATTCATAAATTTGTTTGTTTTACAACAAATTTTTGTTTTAAAACTGTCTTTCAAGGCACTGTCTTACAAGGCAGAATTCCTTGGAAGTTTTAGTTTGTCTTACAAAGTGTTTTTCTTACAAAGTGTTTGTCTTACAAGGTACCACTGTATAGCTCAAGAGAAATCTAGGTGTTGTGGCATGCTTACTTATGGGAGAGGACAGAAACCCATTAGAACTGCCCTACTTTTGTGTGAGAATGTCCGGGCAGTCCAACCCGCAACATATGAAGATCCAGCATCTGCAGATCTGACTCCCTGTGGATGCCAGATTCCTGATTTAAAAGTTTTTAAATAGAAACAAATCATGTAAAATTCATGTTTCCTATTTCTGTGCAGCAAAATCATACCTTTTCCAATCCTTCGGAGCTAAAAATAGATTTGAATATGCATGTCTGGATCTCCCAGAGTTGGTATACACAAGTGTTTATCACTGAACAATGGAGAGAAGGATATGTTCTTTGGTCACTGTTTAGCTTGCTATGTGAATGAACATTCATCCTCATCTCCTGTCTTTGTGTAAACAGACATTCCATGCCAGAAACTTATTGCAGTGTTCCTTTTATGCCAGCCCATTAAGAGCCTTTTTGGGCTTTGATCACCATCCTTCATGAAATCCAACCTGTTAAGCAGCCATTAGAGGTGCTGAATGTAAAGGAATGAAATTATTTTCATCCTTTTGCATTACATACAGCACCTTTAGTTGTTGAATATGATATATACCAACTAGTAATAGCCCACAGCTGTTGCTTGCAGAGATATAATACATGTAAGATATACTTGTATGTGACATCATGGCTTCTTGTCCAAATGTGCATCACTCTGCAATTATGTTGAAGCACACCTGCCATTTAGTTGCCCATTTCTAATAGTTTGTAGAGTCTTAATAAGAACAGTCTTAATAAGAACATAAGAGCACAATCCTAACCATGTCTACTCAAAGTTAAAAGTGTTCAATGGCTCTTACTACCAGGAAAGTGTCTTTAGGATTGCAGCCTTAACAAGGTCCCAGTTGGGGCTAAAGCCCAGGGTCTCGTATAATGTCTTCTGATGTTATGCGTGAAAAATTTTATACCCTTCATAACTCACCACATCTAATCAGGGACAATACGCAAAGTTTATTGAGTGTTCTCCTTGCAGCTTTCTTTTCAGAGTTAACCCTTTATATCTTTAGTTCTTTTTTTCTAGACTTGGATGCTTGCTGAAAACTAGTACTGAATGTATTAAAATCAGTAGGAATCTTGGTTTGAGAAATAGTTTTGACACTTCTGTGAATATGTTCTCTTGGTAAACAATTTTTTCTTGAGGAAGCTTATTCAAATATTAATGGTAGATTAAAGAAGATTTGAATTAGCAACTGAGATGTGCAACCTGCTTTCTTAGAGACAAAGCTTTATGTAGTTGTATAGGACAAAAATAACTAAAACTGTTGAACTGGAATATCCTTCCTCATGAAGAGTCTGGTAGAATGCATGTCATGAGACAGTACTTACACACTGGTTCCCAAACTTTTTAGGACTGGGACCCGCTTTTTAAAGCAACTATTGGGACCCACCTAGGTTTACCAGATCTTAAAAACTGAGATCTAGAAAGAAATAATTTAATCTTCCTAAATTTATATTTGGTTTACCAGATCTTAAAATCTGAGATCTAGAAAGAAATAATTTAATCTTCCTATATTTATATTTATATTATAATAATTTAATATTCCTATATTTGCTCCTTATAGGGCAAATAGCAGCTGCAGTATCTGATTTTTTTGAATAACATCAGGGCTTGATGCAAGTAATTATCTGATTTCCATCACCCAATCAAAAATTAGGTTGTTGCTTACTTGTGGGTCTGAACCTATAATTTGAGAATCATTGCTCTAGAATTTCCTCTTGCTTTGTATTGTAGATTCATTGTAGCCATCTTTATTCATTGATGAAGTAGCACGATCTGGCAAGCAGTCAAGTGCTGCCTACTGTACTTAGAGGACAAGCCTAACCATGTCAACGCAAAAGAAAGCCCCATTGTTTTCAATGGGTCTTACTCCCAGGAAAGTGTCTTTTGGATTGCAGCCTTAATAATGTTTTTGTAACCCCATCTGGAAAAGAGATTTATCATGTTTCAGGTATGGGAAACTTTGTTTGCTGTTACAACAGTACATTTTGGTATCAGTCTGTGAATATGTCCTAAGAGTGGAAAAGGATGCCTTGTATGAGAAATCCATCATGTTAATGAGGAAATGAAATCCATCACTGGATTTTATGTGTCAATATGCTAAAAGGCTATTAGTTCTTGTAAAAGGAATTGTACCTCATCACTCTGCCAGTAGTGACAAGTCTTCAAGATACTATAGGTCTCTTAGATTGTCTTCTTTGGTTTATATAGCTTGACTCATATTGTTGAAAATAGTACTATCCTAAAGAAACTATAGCAGGTGCTCTACTACACGCCACTTCGTTGAAGATTTATTATTCCTAGTGGCTGAATAAGAAAGTAGAGGAAACAGAGCCTTTAGGAGTGTTGTGAATCCCAGTTTAGCTTGGAGAATAAAGTGCCTAAAAAGCCGCTAAATAAGGTGTCCACTATCAAGTGCACCTAGATTTAATCTTTTCAGGTTTGGAGTGCCTGGCGGCTGGCATACTTAAGACATGGAAAGAGGTTTGGGACAGATCTGAGTGATGAGGTTCTGATAATTTCCTGCTGTGTCATGGAATGTATGCAATTCAAACAAGAAATTAGAGTGTGAATTTTTTCCTCTAAGAAACCATATTCATTGGAATCTTTTCAATTCACAGGCTTACATTTTGAAAACAACTTGAGGATAGTCTACCATCCTTCTGGATTACTTACTTTACCAAATAGAATGTTTTTCTAGTGGCTATGAATCTGTTTCTTGGATATACTTCCTATGCTTATCTGGAGCACTGAAGCACGTCAGGGGCTGTTCTCTGTACAGGAGGCAGACTCTCTTATACTTGCTCTGACAAGTTTAGATTCTGCTAGCAATGAGTTCTCAAAGCCATCCAGGTAAGTCCAAAATTCTTTTCTTTCTAATAGCAAATGGTTGAGTTTCTGGTTTTTCACAATACATGATGTATAGTGTGGTATGTCCAACTTAGAGCAAATTAGGTGACTTGCATTTTTCCAATTGTATTTGGTATCTGTTGTCTGAGGGATGCAGCACATAAAATAGGACATAATTCGCCCTTGAAATAAAATCAGAATAATGAATGCTTATGAGGTAGTGTGGTTGCTGAAATAACAAATAGAAGTGTGAGATTGTTAACTTGTTTTAAGATACCATTTTTGAAACAAGATGTGAAAATTCTGGTGAGTTTAAGTGAAGGAAATAGGAATGAAGAAGTAACAGCTGGAGAACAGTGAAAAGATGGAACAGTATATTATTATTATTATGTCAGATTTGTCCACAAACTCCTGATGTCCTGGATAGTTTGCTGAGCAAGCCTATAAATTTTTCTTTAAATATCTATAAATTTGCATGGGAAACAAATCTACAGGGTTTCCTGAAAGCAAAAAGGAATCTCTTCATTCTCAATTTTTGCATTTTATCATTTTAAGTATGCTGTCATATTGGCATGAGTCCTTTGGGAAAGAGGTAGGATGCCAATCTTGTAAAATGCATACAGGTGGAGCCTGTTTATTTGCTGATTTTACATCTCTGGATCTAGCTCAAGGGTGTCAAACCTTTTGGCTAGAGGGCCACATCAACTCTCTGACAACATGTTGGAGGCTGGAAAAATGATTTAAATTTCAAATTTAAAGAAATTTACATAAAAACGTGTATTAGAGATAGATACAGAGGTTTGCAAGATTTGCCAAATGGAGGGGTCTTGCTGCAGTCCTCATTGACATCTAGTCTCCAGGGCGTCATCTAGTCTACAGGCTGAGGTTTGGATACCCTGGATCTAGCTCAACACTGGTCACTTGAGCCCCCTTTAACACAGACTTGGGCCCCTCCGGACCCCCAGTGATTGATCCTTTAAGCCAGGGATCTCCAAACCCCAGCCCTGGGGCCAGATGCAGCCCTTGGCAAGCCACAATGTGGCCCTTGGCAAGATCCCTCTATCTGGCCTTTGGGCAAGCATTGTAATCCACTCCAATACATTCTTATATGTAAATTTATTCAAATTTGAAATGTAAATTAGTTTTCCAGTGCCTGACACCATGTCAGAGAGATGATGTGGCCCATCTGCCAAAGGTTTGGAGACCCCTGCTTTAAGCTGAGTACTGTGAGTACTGTGTTCAGTTCTGGGCACCTCAGTTTAAGAAAGATGCAGCCAAACTGGAGCAAGTCCAGAGGAGAGCGACAAGAATGATAAGTGGGATGGAAGGCAAGCCCTACGAGGTAAGGTTGGGGGCACTTGGGATGTTCAGCTTGGAGAAGAGGAGGCTGAGGGGAGACATGATTGCCCTCTTCAGATACCTGAAGGGCTGTCATAGGGAGGAAGGGGCCAATTTGTTCTTAGCTGCTTCTGAAAGCAGAACTAGAACCAATGGGTACAAACTGCAAGAAAGGAGATTCCGGTTGGAAATCCGGAAAAAATTCCTGACGGTGAGGGCGGTTTGATAGTGGAACAAATTGCTAAGGGAGGTGGTGGATTCTCCCTCACTGGGGATCTTCAAGCAGAGGATCGACGAGCACCTGTCGGGGATGCTCTAGGGGGAATTCCTGCTGCAGGCAGGGGGTTGGACTAGATGAAGTACTAGGTCTCTTCCAACTCTATGATTCTATGATTCTATAAGCTATACATCTGTTTAGCCCTTATTGAAAACATATACAAGTTGGGCCTTCTTATCTGTAGGATCTGTTCTTGCACCACCACCCATGTATTCCCTTGGATAAACAAAAACCTTGGATAAGCAAATTTGGCCCCTGAAGCATAAAGCTGCACTTCAGACCACTCCATATGGCTTTCTGACGCCTGCAGAGTGTATGACTGCTTGTGGCCTTTGAAGGCTTCAAAAGGCTGTATCAGGCTGAAAAACTACCGGCTTCCCTTGGGAAATTGGAACTAATTTTTATGCATTTTAAGGCATTATGAAGCCTAGGAGAGCCCCAGGCCTGTTTTGAGGGCTGAAGGGGCAGAAATCGTGAATTTGCTTATTTGTGATTTTCAGTATCTGCAGGGAGTCTACACACAGATCCCTCACAGACACTGAACAATACCTGTACATATTTTCTGTAGAAATGTGTAGTTAACACAAAGGAGCCATATCAACTGATTTAGAAAATGTGTCTCCAAACATTTATCTGCAGATTTTACACCCCTGGATCTAGCTCAGTTGTGTCAAACCTTTTGGCCAAAGGGCCACATCATCTCTCTGACATGGTGTTGGAGGCTGGAAAAATGGGCCTCATCACTATTTGACACTGTGTCGGGGCTGGGGGTGGGAAATGAATTAATTTTCATTTCTAATTTGAATAATTCTACATAAATTTACATAAATTAATGCATGAATGAATGAATTTTACTTATTAATAATAAAAATATTATTTATAAAATAAATATATATGCAAAATATAATACAGGCAAAACACATGAGAGTTATGAATCTATCTATTTGCTGGCAAGGACAAAAACATACAGACAAAGCCAGAAAAACAAGGAGACATAAATTACGTGACTCTGAGGCAGAAAGCCCCTTAATCACACTCGGAGTTCAATCCTATGCATGTCTACTCTGAAGTAAGCCCCATTGTAATCAATGAAGCTTACTCCCAGGAAAGTGTGAATAGGATTGCAACCCCACAGACATAGCCTGCAATCCTAAAGACACTTTCCTGGGAATAAGACCTATTGAACACAATGGGGCTTACTTTTGAGTAGACATGGTTAGGATTGTGCACATAACTGCTCAGGAACAGCGAGGATGTAACCTGAACCACACATCTTCTACCAATAAAGAAAAAAGAAACAAAGAGCACAGTCCTAACCATGTCTACTCAAAAGTAAGCCCCATTGTGTTCAATGGGTCTTACTCCCAAGAAAGTGTCTTTAGGATTGCAGCCAAAGCCAAGGTACACATGGGTAAACAAAATCAAGCCAAGCTGGCTCATCCTGATAACTCAGCAAAGACAGCAGATTCCTCCCCATTCAAACAGTGCCCCAATTTCTTCACTTCAGCAGCTGCCCCCTACAGGCAGAGTGACCATCTGTCCACTTTTTCCATGACATGCCCTGGATTCATTGTCCTCCTTTTCCTTGTGAGCAGGCAGCATGTAGTCTTCTTGTAATTCATAAATTATAAATTAATTCTTACTAATGCATATAAATTCATATCATCAATTAATATAAATAAAATTCATAAATTAATAATTTAATAATAAGCAATATAGGGTCTAAATTAACCACATGGAAGCAATATACAGTATATGAATGTTTTTAGCTTTTATATTGTCATGTCCTACATTTATCTTGGGTGTCCTACACTTGGGGGGAACCTTGTCTTCTTTTTTCTGGTTATAACAGATAGTCACCCTGCTCACAACTCTTACCCAGGATGACCATGTGCCATAACAAAAAAGTGACAAAGTCCCCAAAATATAAGACACCCAAGAAAAATGTAAGACATGGCAAAATAAAAGCTCAAATTTCATTTGCTTAATTTAAACACTATATTACATATTAATGAATTTAAAACAATTAGATATAATTTATGAATTACAAGAAGGGTACATGCTGCTCCATCACAAGGAAAAGGAGAACAATAATTGAGGACATTTTGAGCTGGTGTAAGTGTGGGGGAAGGAGGAAGGCAGTGACTCTATTGCTGGGATTGTGCTACTTTGGAGGGGTGCAGGAGCCTCCCTGGACTCACCTGGGCCTGTAGCAATCTTCTATGGGGCTAGAGAGCCCAACACCAACCACTTCAGAGCCCCTCCATGTTGCCCAGACAGTGAAAGGTTGTGATCAAGACTCACTTTCAGTTTGCGATCACTTCTGCATCTTTAATCACTTTGCCCTTGCTCTCCAAAGCGGTATGTTCCCAGCGAAAACATGTACCTTCTAGATCCCCATATAGTTGCTATCTTCTGTTGTTGCTATCTGTATACAATGGCACCTCTCATAACAAGCGTTTTACGTAACAAGCAAAAATTTCCAAGAAATCTTGCTTCACACAACAAGTTCCGCTTCACTTAACAAGCAAGTGCACTATGGGCACGCGTGCGATGCAGCCCTGACGCTCCACGTGGAGGCTCTTTAAAAGGGTTGTCAGCCAGTGCTGCTGCCTCTAACTGCCCCAACTTGGGGGCAGTTGCCTGGGAGTGCCAGAGGCAGCTGCCCCTAACTGCCCCAAGTGCCCCCATCGGCCACCTTGAACCTCCAGCAGCAGCCAAGGTAAGCCTCCCAGGAAAGTGTTTTTGATTGCAGCCTCCTAACCAGGTCTACTCAGAAGTAAGCCCCATTGTGTTAAATGGGGCTTACTTCCAGAAAAGTGTTTTGATTGCAGCCTCCTAACTATGTCTACCCAGAAATAAGCCCCATTGTGTTAAATGGGGCTTCCTCCCAGGAAAGTATCAATTGCAGCCTCATAACCATGTCTACCCAGAAATAAGCCCCATTGTGTTAAATGGGGCTTACTCCCAGGAAAGTGTCTTTAGGATTGCAGCCGAAGTAGACTTCATAGGATCATGCACATTGAATGCATGTTTTGAATTCAATTACAGTGTTCTGTCATTATTTTTACATCCAGTTAATATTTTTATATGAATATTTTGGGGGTTGTGGAATCAATCGTCTGACTTTCCATTATTACCTATGGGAAAATATGCTTCACTTAAAAGTGTTTCACTTGGAGAGCATGCCTCCGGAACGAATTAAGCTCTTTAGGTGAGGCACCACTGTATGTTGATTGGTCATACAGAATGCTTCCCTAAATTTGCTCTGCTTATGTATGTCTTCTTTGATCCTGTATTTTGTCCTGTGCTTCCAAGGTGTTTCAGTCTTTACTTTGGGGAAGGAACTTCTCTTAGTAGCCACTAGATTTATGTAATCCAAAGAGGTTCTTCCTTTGCCCTCCAGACGGACTGTGTCTGATTTCAGTTTGGCTCCTGCTTAGCATTGTTCTTTCATAAAATGCTTTGCTTATTTCCCTACAATCCAGAGTAACTATGGGAAGACATAAGAGACACTTACTCTGGATTGCTCTATGCATTTCTGATAGGTTTCCCATAGGTGGCACTGTAACTACATTGGTGTAATAGGTCCCGTAGTTACTCTGGATTGTAGCCATTGTCCCTTTCTCTTCCCAATCCCAGTTACAGTTGGAAGTAGGATCTCCCTTGCAAAGGCTGAAATGCCTCAGGCCATTTCTGGGCCTTGCACTTGACCCAAGGCTCCCTTGATTTGGCCTTTCACCCCTTCTCAGTTGTAGGAGAGATTCTAATGCCACAATAAGAGACTGAGAGTGTAAGTTCTGCACCTATTTCTTCTGAGCACAAAACGCTTCATCAATTATGAGAGCATTAGTTCCTACAGACCTATAGGCGTGACCAGTCCCTTAGTTTGCCTCTCACTCTTGAGGTGGTGACCCTGAACTAAGTTAGTGCTGAGTTAGTGCTGCAATGACTAGAGTCCTGTCATTTTGTGTTCCTTTGTTGGTCCCAAAAATCTCAAGGCACCATTGATAATGCGGCCTCTTGAACGCTTTTGCTCTGATTCTGCCTTCACTTAATGGACTGACTACAATAGTAATCTCCAGTTAAGCCAGGGTTGGCACAGGCTGGCACTGGCCTGCTGGCACCTGGGGGTGTCACAAAATTGCGGTAAGGCACTTTGGCCCCTGTGAGGTTAGGACAGTGCACAGGCATACGCCACCCTCCTCACACTACCGTGGGAAGGTATGCCAGGTAAGTTAACACTGGCCTATATTGGTTAAGATTGCACCCTGAGTGTTAAAGGGAGTTAGATCATTGATAGGGGCACCTGCTTCTGCACCCTTTTATAAAAGAGGGTGCACTCCTTGTTTCCAGTGCTAAAGGATTGCCTCCCCCATTTTGCCATTTCCCTGATCAGGAGCCACAGCTTTAGGGTTTCTTATTATTCCATGGAATTGGACAGCCTTCATATGAACCTCTAACTCAGTGATTTTCCATCAGTATGCCATGGCATACTGGTGTGCTACGGATAGTCCTCAAGGTATGCTATGGGAACTTGGGGACTGACATTCATTAATAGGAAAATTGGGGAATTTGAACAGTCTGGCGTGCCTTGTCAATAATAAAAACAATTAATGGATGTGTCTTGACAATTTCAGTGCCTTAAGTGTGCCATGAGATGAAAAAGGTTGAAAATCACTGCTCTAACTCCTGGATTGGCAGGCCCTGATGCTTTAAACTTGATCTTCCTGGTATAATAATTCCAGAACTTGGTGGTCACTGAAAAAAAGTATAATTAAGCAAATTAAGCTGGATCAAAGCCTAAGTGTTCAAAGATCATTTTATATTGCTGCCCAATTTAAGACTCCTTCTCTTAATGCACCAGTAACATTGTTAGGCTCCAATTCTAGTCTGCCAACCTAGGACCTCAGCTCCAGCAAGGGCTTGACACATGTGCTTGATGCATATACACTGGCGCCTCACATAAAGAACGCCTCACATAAAGTATGTTTCACATAACAGACAAAAATTTTTCTAGGATTCTGCTTCATGTAAAGAGAGTGCTTCACGTAAAGAACATATTCATTGGCAGTTGGGGCAGACACGCTGGCCAGCAGCTTGTTTAAAAAGCGACAGGGCTGCCTAGCACACCTGCCCATAGTGAAAGCAACATTTCTGCGCTGTTCCTCCTGTGGCTGGGTATCCACTGGGCAGAGGGAGAGAAGAGCAGTGGGGAAGAAGGAAGCAGCTCAGGGTTAGCCAGAAGGGAGCAGGGGAGAGAGAGGCTGAGGATGGAGAGAAGGAGAAAGTGGGGAGACACTTCGAAGGTGTCTTGGATTGCAGCCTCCTAACCATGTCTACCCAGAAGTAAGCCCCATTGTCTTAAATGGGTCTTACTCCCAGGTAATTGTCTTTAGGGCTGCAGCCTAAGTAGACTTCATAAGATCATGCACATTGAATGCGTGTTTTGAATTCAATCCCAGTGTTCTGTCATCATTTTTGCATCCAGTTAATATTTTTATATGAATATTTTATGGAGGAAGGGGCCAATTTGTTCATAGCTGCTTCTGAAAGCAGAACTAGAACCAATGGGTACAAACTGCAAGAAAGGAGATTCCGGTTGGAAATCCGGAAAAAATTCCTGACGGTGAGAGCGGTTTGACAGTGGAACAAATTGCCGAGGGAGGTGGTGGATTCTCCCTCACTGGGGATCTTCAAGCAGAGGATCGACGAGCATCTGTCGGGGATGCTCTAGGGGGAATTCCTGCAGCAGGCAGGGGGTTGGACTAGATGACCTACTAAGTCCCTTCCAAATCTATGATTCTATGATATTTGGGGTTGTGGAACCAATCGTCTGAATTTCCATTATTTGCTATGGAAAAACCTGCTTCACGAAAAGAATGTTTCACGTAAAGAACATGCCTCCGGAATGAATTAAATTTGTTACGTGAGGCGCCACTGTAATTGAAATGATGTGAGGAAGGGATTTGAATCCTACTCAACTGCCTTGATCACCTCAGTAGTCAATTTGTTATTCTATAGGGCTACCCTAGGAACCCTGCATATACTGAGGCATATTCCTAAACATTTCAATATCTTAAAGATCTTCTTGTTGGCAGCCTTCCTGGTGGAATTTTCTGTAGTTATTATGTATTGTTATTATAACTTATGAGGTGATGGCCAGATGTAATATATCTATTGGAATGTTGATCTATTTTCTAGTCCCTGGAGGAACATAAGTTAAAGAGGCTCAATTCTGCTCTTGCTCTGGTGATGTGGCACTCCAAGTTATGTCTTCATTTTGATCCAGTGGAGATGGATCTATTTGCTTTCTCCAATTGTAAGCCACCATAGTTCTTAGAACAGCAGCACCACAGGACACTGTCTAGAAAATGCCTTTCCCGCGATATGCAACACTTTACTATTCTGCGCCACAAGCACATATCTTTCCATCCTGCCCCCCAGAAACTCATGTCAGGCAGCTGCTTCCT
Organism: Cryptoblepharus egeriae; assembly: GCA_030015325.1. NCBI lineage: Eukaryota > Metazoa > Chordata > Lepidosauria > Squamata > Scincidae > Cryptoblepharus > Cryptoblepharus egeriae. The sequence continues at coordinate 114,150,293 of JAREYC010000001.1, read as the reverse complement.
CTGAAAAATTTGGGCACATCACCTGTGGGTGTGATGGGCAGCAGAAGTGGCTACCTGAAATGAGTTTTTGGGATGACTTTTGGGAATGTTTGGCTAGAAAGATAAGTGGTTGCAGCATACAACAATAAGTACAACACATGCATTGGCATCCTTCAGTCTCGAAAGACTATGGTATTGTGCTCTGAGAGTCCCCTCCAGCAAGATAGCCTTGGTAGATTTATATGGAGGATAGACTGTTACCCAAGCAGCAAATCCCCCCTCTCCATGTCACTGAAATAGTCCAATGGAATGGCAGAGCTGAAATGATTAATTCCAGCTGCGTCACAGGAGTTACCAGTTACCTGCATCGCAGGAGATAGTACATAGTCACGAATTGCTTCTGGGACTCTGACTCAGGATTTTGCCTCGAGGTTAACTTCTGAAGCCTTTCCCAAGATGGGTATAGCCACAAGGCAGTGGAGGTTTGAGGTGGGAGTTTTCCTTCTCCAGACAACCCACGTTCAGTGGGTTTTTGGACAGGTTTAGTCTGGCTCCTCAACAAAGGCCTGTCTGCATGTGAGTCCCTGCCAATAGCTATGCTACCGCTAGCATAGCCCTTTGTATCACTGGAGCACACAATCCCACCACCACGAAAAGATACTGTCCATCGGTGGAAAGTACCACACAAGTAAGTCATTTTTTGGAAGTGAATCTGGTTTGTGGGTTGGTATTTGGCACCTTCTGCTTAAATGAATACATTTTGACACAATTTTGACTGACAGACTCGGGGAATGTATTGTGTTTGCCGATAAGACTCTAAGGCAGTGATTTTTAGCCTTTTTCATCTCACGGCATATTTAACAAGGCACTGAAATTGTCAAGGCACACCATTAGTTGTTGTTAGCATTGACAAGGCACACCAGACTGTTCAAATTCCCCAATTTTCCTTTTAATGAATGTCAATCTTCAAATTCCTGAGGCATGCCAGAGTGTGCCTGAGGCATGGCAGAGCTCTATCTCTCCTTTCCTCCTGAGTCCAAGGAGGCAGTTGAAGTCCTGAATCGTTGTCTGGAGGCAGTGGGGGACTGGATGAGGGTGAACAAGCTGAGATTAAATCCTGATAAGACAGAGGTTCTCCTGGTCCGGAAGTCCTTGACTCGGGTATTGGAATATCATCCTGTTCTGGAAGGGGTTGCACTCCCTCTGAAGGAGCAGGTTTGCAGCTTGGGGGGTTCTCCTGGATTCACAGCTGCTCCTGGAGTCCCAGGTGGCGGCTGTGGCCAGGGGAGCCTTTGCTCAGCTTCGGCTGATCCGCCAGCTGCAACCATACCTGAGTCGTTCAGATCTGGCCATGGTGACCCATGCCCTAGTGACATCGAGACTAGATTATTGCAATGCGCTCTACGTGGGGCTGCCTCTGAAGACGGTCCGGAAGCTGCAATTAGTCCAGAATGCGGCGGCCCTTGTGGTTGCTGGGGCTCGTCGGTTCGACTCTGTCAGGCCACTGCTTCAGCGACTACACTGGCTGCCCATTCGTTTCCAGGCTGAATTCAAAGTGCTGGTCCTGACCTTTAAAGCCCTAAATGGCTCGGGTCCTGGGTACCTGAGGGACCGCCTTCTTCTGTACAATCCAACCAGTCACCTAAGGTCACCTGAGGGGGCCCTACTGACTGTGACGCCACTAAAAGATGTGAGAGGTGTGGCGGCCAGAGATAGGGCCTTCTCGGTGGTGGCACCCCGGCTTTGGAACTCCCTTCCCATAGAACTTAGGAAAGCTCCCTCAATACAGAGCTTCAGGCGGAGCCTTAAAACCTTTTATTTTCAAAAAGTGTTTTAAACGGGGCAGAGGGTGGGGGGGGGCAGTGTGTTATTGTTTTATTTTATTGTTTTAACAAATGTCTTTTAGCTTGTTTTTAATTGTTCCTAGTCTAATTATTCTAATTGTATTTTAATTGTATTTTAATGATGTTTTAATTTGTATTTATTAGCAATTTTAATGATGTTTTATTCTTCTATGTTAGCCGCCTTGGGCTCTCCCTTATGGGGGAGGAAAGGCGGGGTATAAATTGAGTTAAATAAAAAATAAAATAAAGTGTCATGGCACACTGGTTGAAAATCACTGCTGTAAGGGAAGGAAGTTCGTTCTGGGTGGGGTTGTTCTGCTTTGCATCATATTGTAATGGCTATATCTTAGAGGCTGTATGCAAGGTAGCAGCCTGGACATCATTAACCTTAAACCATTACATAATATATTTATTCAAAGATTTCTACGTTGCCTTTCCAATGCTAAACTGGATGCCCAAGGCAGCTTACAATTTGTAGTAAAAAATATACAACATAAAAATAATAAATAAAATCATTAAATATAATCAATTAGAGGAGGGCAAAACTATTTACACTCGAAAAGAACTGCTACAGAAGCACAGGAGGCAGACAACCCATCACCCAAATGCCAAATGAAACAAAAATGTTTTAAGCTGTTGACAAAATGTCCTGCAGGAGAGGGTAGATCTTAATTCCCTGGTAGAGAGTTCCATACTTGTGGTTCTACTACTGGGAAGGCTTGCTCCTGTAGTTCACACCTATATATCTGTTAGTGCTGCCTTTGGGAGATGTACACCCACAATAGTTAGTGGTACAAAAGGGCTTCTTGCTCCCAAATACAGTGTTGTGTGACTGTGAGTGCCCAGGATCCACAGTAGAATTGAGAAATGAGGTCTTATCTTTGCATTCCCGCTTTCAGTGATTCTAGGGTGGATCAGTCTTCCCATTCAGATCAACTATGCTGCCTTGGGACAGATAACGCTCCCCATCAGCATAGGCAGTAAGAGTCCTTACTAACAAATATAGGTCCAGTCACGTTATACACAGATTTTTTATGTGCGGATTTGACTCAACACGAATGGCCATGGTCATTGATGATAACTATTTGAAAAAATCCCTTTGAAGCAGGAGAACTGGAATGCTTTCCTGTTCTCAGCTGCTGAAAGATAAAGGGGTGGATGGTCAGGCAATTCTGAGGGTTTGAGAAGATTCCCACTTGTGGGGAGGGGGAGAGTAGGCTGTTTGCGTAAATCTGGTAAAGGAAAGAAGTGAAGAGGCTTGTGTTGCAAGTGTCTCCCAGTGATCTGGGGAAAGGAAGACTGTTGGGATGCTCTTGGCTCCACTCCCTCCCTGTGTCTGTTGGAGATGCAGCATTTAAAGCGGATGTGCCTTGGAAGGAGGGAGAGAGTGAAGCTAAGCTAGGGAGAGAGTGAAGCTGGGCAGCAAGAGACATTGAGCTTAAAGAGTTAATCCCAGGGTTGTACTCTCCCTGTGTGTGTGTGTGTGTGTGTGTGTGAGAGAGAGAGAGAGAGAGAGAGAGAGAGAGAGAGAGAGAGAGAGAGAGAGAGTTTGCCCTCTACAGTCTTCAGTTTGCTGCTCCACCTCCAGCCAGTGATCACCAAGTCTGCCTGGAATTAACTCCTTAAGTGCCAAGTCCTACACTATCCAGCCCTTGCCTAGCCTCATTCTTTCCCTCTTTCTAAGGAACCTTCACTTTAAAGGCTGCATCTCCAGCAGACTCAGGAAAGGAGCGGGGCCCTCACCCACATGGTCTTCCCCAGATCACCGGGAGACACTTGCACTACAAGACTTTTCACTCCTTTCCCTTAACAGGTTTTAGCAAACAGCCTGCTCCACCCCCTTCCAAGCTTAGCGGATTCCCAAACCTTAGTGTGATTTTGTTTCAAGTGAAAATAGTTATAAGTGTGGCGTCCAGGAATGGAACCCTCTCATATAAGGAGGGTTGGTAAACTACCACACTTGGTAGTTGGATAGATTGTGTCATATTCAGTGGGCAGCACAATCCTAACCTGTGCTGGAAAAAGGATGCCGAATGGCCTGCACCATATTCAGCACAGGTAAGGTGTGAAACTTGAAGTAAGGGGATATTTAGGGCCCCAGCCAGCTCTGTGGAGCTTCTGAGATTTTTAAAATCAAAATCACTGGCACAAATCCAAAGGCCAGTGTCAGGCTACCCGGGACAGGTTAGGAGGGTTAGGAGCTGAAAAACTGTGCCAGTTTCTGGTCCTCCCTCTCCCTGCGCTGCCCTGTCTGCTTTCGAGCCCTGTACAGGTATGAACTCACTGATTCTGTGTTAGAGGCCAGATGTAGCCACCTGGGCTTTTTGAGGTTCCTTGTGTTAGCCTAGCTGACTTGCAGCACGCAACAATATGTTTTATGTTTTATGTTACAATATGCCTTATGTTTACAGCACTCTGGGCCACAGAGGAGACTTATGCCGGCCCAAGGATGAGTCAAGATTGCACCTTGAAGCTTTCTCTCTAAGCTTCATGTTAGAAATAACGCTGCTAGGCAGAAAAGCTCCAGTTACTCAGTACTGTCTGGAAAATGAAGAAAGTCCCAAGTATTGGAACTTCCCATAAGCAGACTGAGAGCCCAATCCAGAGCAACTAATCTGTCCACATAAGAGCCCTTAGGTTGCCCTATCTAACACTAGGTTGGAGCAACTGCAAGATGCTCCAGCCCAGTTACTCTGAAGGAGGCTTAGGGCAGAGCAAGGCAAGATAGGGTGCCCTAAGAGAGGTGGACCTGCTCTGCCCTAACTGGGGCAGCCTAAGCAGCTCAGGAGAGGCAAGTTGAGGGCATGTTTAGCATTGCCTAGGGCAGAGCAGTTACTCTGAATCCAGAGCCTGTTTCCAAGGCAGAAATGCCCTCTTCCAGCCCTCAGAGTTATACCACCTCAGGAGCAGGTATAGTAATGAGTAGACCCATAGGGGTCCATGATAAGGCCAGAGTAAGAATGGCAGTGCTGACCAAAAATCTGAGTTCTTGGCCAGCCTAGCTGCAACCCCTTCCTCTCAACCTCAGGATATGGAACAAACTACGGCTGCCCACAAACCTCAGGATACAGCAGGCCACTCCAAGAAGCCCCTTGTATTCACTGTAGAATGTACTGGCATCTCATCAGGGACTCCTTATAAGGCAGGCACCCAGTGGCATCACCAGACTGGTGCGGCTGGTGTGGGCTGCATTGGGGATGCGCTCCGTATGGGGTGATGTGCCGGAGGAGTTTGACTGTCCTTTGGCAGGCCCTGGGCGTCAGCATCCCCATTCAGGCCTGCTCCAAGGCGGAGCAGCAGCCAGAAGCTGCCACTTGTCTGAGGAGCTGGCCTGAACGGCCATCTGAGATGCACTGCGCAGAAACACACTGAGCATGCCGAACAGCTTCAGAGGAGACTTCCTTAGTGCAGAGAAAGTCCGCACCTCTGCACAGCCATTCGGCCTCACTCAGGAGGCGGAGCGGCAGCCGAATGGCTTCAAAAAGGTACTGCACAGGCACCAACTCTGACACCTGCACAGTCTCCCCCGAAGCCAAAAGGCTTCAGAAAAGTACTGCGCTTCAGTTGGCTTCAGAAACAACTGCGCAGGCGCCAACTTTGGTGACTGCGCAGTCCAGGTAGGGGGGCACGCATCCCAGGGATGACGTACAGACTTCCGCATCAGGTGATGTGCAGAGTCATGTCACCACTGTAGGCACCACAGCTGTTCCTTGTTCAGTGTGATCTGAGGGGTGTCTCCTCAGGAGCAAGTCTTCCCCTTGTGTCAATTACTTAGCGTGCTCTGGAGCAGTTAGGGCAGCCCAGGCTTCCTGACTCTCTGGATTCAGCATAACTTTCTGCTCTGGATACAGAATAGTTAGGAGAGTGCAGTTAGGTCAGAGCAGGCTGAATTTGCTCTGGATTGCAGCCTGAGTCACTCTGAAATTACTGAAAAGGAGAATGCAGACAAGACCAAATATCCTGCTTTCCTAGATTTTGATAGGTGAAGGAGTTAATTCTGTTTCTAACAATGATTTTGATGGCTGTCAACTCTGAATAGATATGCTATATAGCTAACAATGTGCAGTTGTAAAAGTGTGACTTTAAAGATAATACTAATAATCACAAACATTTCTAACTTTAAATGTTGAGCAGTATTTAGAACAAAGGCATACCATTATTAAATCTATAAGGTGTGTATTCATGAGAGTGCCATACTTCTAGAGTTCTGTTCCATATTCTGTTCCATTTTTTGTAAAGTGATATAAATACAGTAATTTAGAATTACTTTAATTTGAGAATTGGGAAATATATTAAAGTTAATGCCTTTTTCCATATTTTTGATATGAATTTATCTTCTATATACGTAAAAATGAAAAGTCACTCACCCACTTACTGACTCACTTGACTCATCAACACCCAGCCAATACCGCTGGGCCTAGAAGTGTGAAATTTGGAGTGGGTGTTCCTTCCGTGACTGAGGGGTACACTAAGAACCAGTTTTTGGAAATTACAACCAGAAGGGTGAAAAGGGGCGCAACACATTTTCCTCCCTATACTTTGTATTGAAGAATCAGTGACGGAGGGATGCTGTGCCCCAACCCCCAGAAGCATGAAATTTGGGAGGGTGTTCCTTATGTCACATGAACACCCACCAAGAACTGATGTGGAGAAATTTAACCCTTAAGGGGCTGAAAAGGGGTTCAAGGTGTTTTTGTCCTGTAGTTAACATGGAAGACTGACCAACATCCAGCCAATTTGGTGCTCAGTGCCTGATGCGCTGGGGGGATGTTGTTTGGAGGGAGGGGTTTTACTGGGGAGGATGCTTCACATGGGGGGTTGATGCGCATGGGGGACTGATGCACAGGGGGAGATGTTGTGCAGGGGGGATGTTGCATGTGTGGGGTTGATGTGCATGGGGGGGTTGATGTGCCTTGGGATGGCGTATGGGGGAATTTTGCTCCCACAATGCTGGTACACTTTTTGCTAATAATTGATAATTTGTCTGTACTAAGCATCTATACATGCTTTCTTGTTTGGATGTGGGAGTGTATAGTCACTGCTGCCATGTTGGCATGTGAGTATGCAGCATGGTAATGTAGCTTGGGGCTGCACTGCTTGGGGCAATGACGTTGTGATAAAATGTAACTCCTCTTGGAAAAGGGCAGGAGCTTCATGATGTGCTGCTCCGTATTTCTTCTCTAGCAGTTTTGACTTTTGGCACCCACTGAGCCACTGTAAATATCTGAGCACATCACTATGCTTGGAGGTTTGCAGTGGGTTGATGGAAGCAAGTGCTGGATGGGAACCTGCTGCTTGCTCAGACTCTCCAAAGAAGGAGGAAAGGGGCTTTGACTGCCTCTTTGTGCCCCCCTTTTGGCTGAACCACTCTGTGAACATGAAGAAGCCACTCAGCTGAGTTTGGTGTGGCTCAGTCAGAAGTGGGCCTAGAAAGGGGTGTGCAAAGAAGTGCAACTGCTGCAACATAGATCAGTGGTTCTTGAGCATTTCAGCCTGGGAACCCTTTTTGAGGATGATAATCTGTCTGGGGACCCCCCAGAAGTGATGTCATGGCCTTAAGTGACATCAAACAGGAAGTGATGTCAAAAGCATACAGCATGCTCCAGGAACCCAAACCATTTTTGACAACATCTGCACTTTCATTCATTCACTTCTAGTATTCAGCATTTCCTTTATACCTTAAAAAAATAGTACATGGAAACCTTCAATGCATGAGGGGCTAAGACAGGACCTAAATGTTTTGTTGAATGCAGCTTTTCAGGAGTGCCATATGTGACTGGTGAATACAATCAGTGAAGAGGTGAAAAAGAGGTGCTTTGTTACATTAACATCTAGGAGGATTCAAAGGCATAATTGCACTTTGGCCTGAGGGACATGCTGGGCAGAGGTCATTGAGAGGGGAAACATATAGTGTCAAATTCCACTAGTGTACATAAACTGATAGGATTATTTCTAGGGAATTCATTTCAGATTTATAGCCCAATTCCATTCTGAACGTGTTAGCAGAGTTCCTGTGGTGCCAGAAATGCACAGACTGCAGAACTGGTGTTGAATTGGAGCCTCTTGGTGCTGTGCCACTGCTGGCAGAGGACTGGCAATGGGGCTCACAGAAACACCTGGCATGTTTGTGACAACCTGCATGTGCCCACCGTGGAGCATAGGATTGGGTTTGCTTGCATCAGACAGCGATTTCTATATTGGATTTTCCTATTCATCTTGTCTTCCATACCAATGTACCATGTAACCTGGAAGCATACATTGTTCCATCACCTGTATGTAAGCATTCTAATAAAAGTGAACCATTGCTAACAGCACTGCAGATGTGAAGACATAATGTCATGAAACTTATAACTCCATTTAGCACTTAGTTGTGTCTGCTTCACTGAAAGTTCCACAGACTCATAGGCAAGTCACTCTTTCAGACCTGGCTCAGTGGATCTCTCAGCCTGACCAATAGGACATTTTAATATGATCTCTTGTCCAAAAAATTGTCCGTGTACATGAATAATACTTAAAAGTTTCTGGCACAAAAACTGTTGAATTTTTCCTCTTGCTGCCTGCAGTTGATGTCAGGATACCTTTTGGGTTTGTATACTGTATACTGTAGATGTACTGGGGCACCTATCATGGGAAGATACTGCTACTGCAGACCTAGTGAAAAAGTGTGATGTGTTTGGATGTTCACTGCTGAGTTTCATGCTAACATTTCATGGGTTGTACATAGGAGAAAGGTGTGCTGTATTCTTGGGGTGAAATTTGTCTGACAGTTGCTGCCCAGGCTTAGTGGATCTGATGACTTTTGCCCATTCCTGCCTATTCGTGTAGGAACATATATTGTCAGACATGGTCTTAAGCAAATAAAAACTATATGGATCTCTGCTGGATGATGAGAGAATCTGGTGTGCAGGTGATGTTTTACCTGTAAGTCTTGTGGAGGGCCATGGCATATAAAGGAAATGCTGAATACTAGAAGTGAATGAATGTAAGTGCAGATGTTGTCAAAAATGGTTTGGGTTCCTGGAGCATGCTGTATGCTTTTGTAATGGATGGCTCTTAGAATCATAGAATCATAGAGTTGGATGGCACTTAGTAGGTCATCTAGTCCAACCCCCTGCCTGCAGCAGGAAATCCTCCTAGAGCAGGGGTGTCCAACCTTTTAGCTTCCCTGGGCCGCATTGGATGAAGACGAGTTGGTTTGGGCCATAAATAAACACAAACAACTTTTTTTAAAAAAAGTAGGACAAAAATGTAGGATGTCCTATATTTTGTCCTACATTTTTTAAACCTTGGAGTAAGTCTCATTGATTTTAATGGGGCTTGCTTCTGAGGAGGCATGACGCATAGGATGAGCAGCAATCCTCTCCAAGCTAAACCTTGGCAATATGCTGCAATCCTGAACACACTTTCCATGGCAGTAAGACCCACTGGGTACAATGGGCCTTATTTCTGAGTATACATAGTTAGGGTTGCAGCATATCTCCAAGGTTAAGCTTGGAGAGGCTCACAGCCCATCCTATGCATCATTGGGCTCTCAGACTGCAACTTGGGATTAAGCCTCATTGACTTTAATGGGGCTTACTTCTGAGTAGGTCTCAAGGGCAGCAGGCAGCAGCTGGGATAGAGGCTGAGGTTGCTTTTGGGGGACACGGGTGGGTGAGCGCTGCAAGGTCTGCAGGGGCCTGAAATGCTCTGAGTGCCAGGAGGCAGGTAGCGGGAGGAGCCAGGCACCCCAGACCACCCAGTGCAGCGTGCAGAGAAGCATGCGAAATTTGAAAATGGCTGCTGTCACAAAGCCGGTTTTTCCTATGGCGGTGGCCAGCTTTGCAGGAGGGCCGCATCCACCCCCATCCTGGGCCGCATGTGGCCCCCAGGCCGCGTGTTGGACACCCCTGTCCTAAAGCATCCCTGACAGGTGCTTGTTGAGCCTCTGCTTGAAGATCCCCACTGAGGGAGAGTACACCACTTCCCTTAGCAATCTGTTCCACTTCTGAACTGCCCTCACTGTCAGGAATTTTTTTCCAGATATCCTTTCTTGCAGTTTGTCCCCATTGGTTCTAGTTCTGCTTTCAGAAGCAGCAAAGAACAAATGTGCCCCTTCCTCCATATGATAGCCCTTCAGGTATCTGAAGGGGGCAATCATGTCTTCTCTCAGCCTTCTCTTTTCCAGGCTGAACATCCCAAGTTCCCCCAACCTTTCCTTGTAGGGCTTCCTTTTTATCCCACTGATCATTCTTGTTGCTCTCCTCTGGAATTGCTCCAGTTTGGCTGCATCTTTCTTGAACTGAGGTGCCCAGAACTGAACACAGTACTCAAGGTGAAGTCTAACTAATGCAGAATAAAGAGGAACTATAACTTCTCGCGACTTGGAAGCTACAGTCTTCTTAATGCAGCCTAAAATGGCATTTGCCTTCTTTGCTGACACATCACGCTGCTGACTCATGTTCAGGTTGTGATCCTCAGCAACTCCAAGATCTCAATCACATGTTGTGCTGCCAAGCCAAGTATCTCCCATTTTATACCTGTGTTTTTGGTTTTTTTTTTTGCCTAAGTGCAGAACCTTGCACTTCTCCCTGTTGAAATTCATTCTATTTTTACAGACCAGTATAAACTGGATAAGCCCAGTTTATCCAGATCCTCCTGGAGGTTTCTCCTATCATCTGTTGTGTTTGCTACTCCTCCCAGCTTGGTGTCATCTGTAAACTTGATTAGGCTCTCCTGTATCCCTTCCTCCGAGAAATTGATGAAAACGTTAAAGAGAACTGGGCCCAAGACAGAACCCTGGGGCACCCCGCTTGAAACCAGTCTCCAGAGTGATGCGGAACCATTTACTAAAACCCTTTGAGTGCAGCCGTTGAGCCAGTTGTGGATCCACCTAACAATTTCCTCGTCTAGCCCATATTTTTCCAGCTTCCCAATTAAGATGTCATGTGGGACCTTGTCAGATTCTTTGCTGAAGTCAAAATAAATGATATCCACAGCATTGCCACTGTACAGTAAGCTCGTAACCTGATCAAAAAGGGAAATCAGATTTGTCTGGCAAGATTTATTCTTGGTAAATCCATGCTGGCTTTTTTTTTTATCACCGAGTGCTTGTCTAGATGCGCACAAATTGTGTGTTTTATGATTTGCTCTAATATCTTCCCTGGGATTGAAGTCAAACAGACTGGTCTATAATTTCCCAGGTCTTCTTTTTTCCCCTTCTTAAAAATTGGGACTACATTTGCCCTCTTCCAGTCCAGTGGCACTTCTCCACTCCTCAAGGATTTCTCAAAGGTGATCAACAGAGGCTCTGCAAGGACATCTGCCAATTCCTTCAGAACTCTAGGATGCAGCTCATCTGGTCCAAATGACTTGAATTCATTTAGGCCAGTTAAGTGGTTTTGAACCAGTTCTCTGTCAGTCTGCACCATCCATGTTTTCATTACCTCTTTGTGGATGCAAGCACATCCCGTATCAGCGAATGATCCCGCACCCCCATTTGCACAGCCCTCCTTCTGAGAATAGATGGATACCAAGTAGGAGTTGAGCAGCTCTGCCTTCTCCTGGTTTCCAGACACCTGTTGTCCATCTTTGTCCAGGAGCAGCCCCACCCCCTCATTTCTCCTCCTGTTCCTTTGGGCACAATGAAAGAAGCTCTTTTTGTAATCTTTGACACCCCTGGCCAGCTTCAGCACATACTGAGCTTTAGCATTCCTGACCCCCTCCCTACAGGACCGAGCTATCTGCTTGAACTCCTCCCTGGTGATCTTTCCGGTCTTGATAAGAGATGGACTGCACTTGAAGATGGCTGGTTAAGCTTCCAAATCTGACCAAGAAGGCTTTAAGATACAAGGGAAGCTACACTGTGGACTTTATATAGAAAGCTGAAAAAGGGAATATGGAGGTTTCTGAGAACTGAAGGGATGAGAATCACCAATGCAAGGGACAAAATGGAGAAGTAGAATGGGGTTTTTTTGGTTGCTTTAGCTGCCTCAGAGGTACAAACTAAAGTTATCCTGACCAGGAAGCAGGTTCCTAAAGGGTTGGCTGCACAAGGATCTTTCTGAGGAGTTGGCATATAGGAGGGAAAAAGCACAGGGAATAGAAGAAGGGCTAATTGACAAAAATGGAAACAAGCACAGCTGATTGGTACAGGAAGATTGTCACAACAAAAGCTCAGAATGAGCTTAGGTTAGCAAGAGGAATGTGGAAAGTTAAAGAAGAAGAATATGGGTGATATGAAGTATAATATAAAAGAGAAGGCTTATATGGTTAAGTTCTGATCTGGAAAAGGAACCTTAAGGCTGCTGCATAAAGAAGATAGTGAAATGTGAATGAGTGATGGCGGGAACAGCTAAATTTTTCCTTTGCATTGGCCTTTCCCTGTAAATAAGACTGCTTTTGACCTAGTGATAATTGAGCAAAGGAGGCATCCACATCCTAAGATAGATAAATATGTAGTTCATAATCATTTACCTGTTCTAAAAGAATTTTCCTCAGGCTGGATGAACTGCATTCCTTAGGTGCTCAAAACTGGCAGACCTTATCTCAGAGCCACGGCCTGAAATCTTTCAGTACTCATGGAGAACTGGGGAAGTTCCAGGAGATGGGAGGTGAACAAACTTTTTTCATTGGCAAAAAATAAAAAAATCAAGCAGTTATCAACCAGCCAGAATGATGTTGATAGTTGATGATGATGAAACAACAGCAAATCATTAAAGTCTATGTCTGACTTTTAGAAAGGGGATGTGTGATGATTTGCAAAAGGTAGTATGATTTTCTTAAGAGCAAGTCTTGCCATACAAACTGTTTTTCCTTCTATGGTAAGGTGATTAATGTGGTAATTTTGGGCAACATGTGTGCCCTAGTATCCACAGGGGTTCTCTGGACTCCTCCAGAGATCTGGCAATGGTCTGGGGAGCTCTGCAAAACTCTTGAGAAAAGTCCAGCCAAGTTCAACTTCTTGTGTAGTTGTAGTTTTTTCCAGTTGTCAGCAAACCCCGCTAAAACTGCAGGGTTCTCTAGACTCTGGCAAGAGCCTTTGGTAAGTGGCAAAATTACCCCACCCCAGTTCTTGCAGGGGCTCCTGGGGATTTTGCTGCTGCTTTCCCCCCTTTTTCTGACTCTTTAAGGGAGCAGGGAACTCTTACACAAAATACGGGGTCTTGACCCCTAGTGTGAGTATTTTATAAGAAAATTAGTGTGATAGTTTTTAAGATGTTATATTTAAGATCTTGTTCTGCTGCAAACTATCACAGCTACATTCTGGGTGATCTTAAGAAAGATAACATGTTACAGCAGACTTCAGCAATTAAATACAAGGTAAAAGAGTCAATAACTTCAAATGAAAGTGTGATGATCTTTGGTTGATAGAAATTACTGATGTTCAGTGGATTTCTTTTTTTCCCCCCCAGATGGAGTTTCTGGTAGGGACCAACCAGTGGAGTTGCTAAATCCAGCCAAACTGAATCACATGCCAAGTTCTGGTAAGAGGAAAAGCATTTGTTAATTAAATGTGTCATGAGTGGAATGTGTATCTTCAAATGCCACTTAAATTCTCTAGATTTTGGAGGTTGAGTTTGAGATTCTTAGTTCCCCATCGATACACACAGAAAATAAAGCATGAACATCTAAAAAGTAACTTCTGTGCCTGAGTATCTTCATCTCTTTGCCAACTTTGTCCCTTCACCTTCCACACACCCAGTCTCACATTTTTTACTTCAATAGATTCTTCCCTACCTTACCACTCACACTGATTGCTAAGCAAGCATGAAAATCAATTAAATCCTTTTGCTGAATTTCTCATTCTCTCCAAAAAAGAAAAGTGAAAGTGATGAAAGCTATAGTATGTGTATCTTTCAGTAGTTCTTACAAGGATATTAGCATCTCAGTCTTCATGTATCCATCTTTGGGGAGATGAAAAATTTACTTCAACCACAAATACCTAGTACACATGCTTTCTTTTATCATGGTGTGCTGCATTCTGCATGAGGAATGAAAGTAACTGCTTAGGAAGAAAGGGCCCCTTTCCACTGGCCCTGATGCCGGCGTGGGGGGTGGGATGGAAGACTGTCAGAACCCTGCTGCTGCTTTGGTATGGCATCCTTCTACACATCATCCGAAAAATCCACTGTAGGAGGTTGACGGACACTCCAGAAGAGTGGGTGAAGGTGAGAGGGCCCTGTGGTTAATGGATTGACAAAAATGCCTCCCATTCTTGGAAAAAGAACTTAAAATACAACTGGAAGTTGATGATATGTAGCTGATTAAAACAAACTGTTCAAATGTGGTTTTTTTAAATCAAACTGGCAAAGATGTCTCCTACCATCTTGCTATATTTTTGATAAGAAACAGTGGCAGTTTATCCTTCTTCATGGAGTTGCATTGCAAGTGCATTCAGAAATTACGCTATGTTACTACGGATCAGAAGTTCTTTCTAGCAGTGGTGATAACAGGAGCTGGTCATGTTGGATGCTGGTCAAGAACTTTGCCCTTCCAAGATTATCTGATAAAGCCAACCACCATAACCTCAGTGCCTATGACAGTGGTAATGTGCCATCAGGAGGTAGCGGGGGTGTCCAGAGTGTAGGCCCAACTCCCAAGACATTCAGTAGTGATGTTGGCACTTTTTGTTTGTTTCTTTCAGTTGCATGCAGACAGACAACAAAAATGTCTTATCCTGTCATTTTTTATTGTTGTATATGTGCAGTAGCCTTGGTTGGAGAACTACTTTCATAACCAAAGATAATGGAAACACTTTCATGTACTTTCCCTTCATAACGTCTGTTTCTAACTTCGCTACATTGCATCAGTGTTCACAGCAACGAGATGATTGATAATATTCCTTAATTGAGAGTTGTCTACAAAAGGAGATCATTTTTAGTAATTCAGCAACACTGTTGTGCCCTTTTAGCCACATAGTTTTCTTGCATCAGTAGTTTCTTTGTGTGTTTACTGCTTTCATAGCAAAAATGCCTTTGTATTAAAGGCATAGCAGTATGCCTTTGTATATTCTCAATTGTAATATATCACTTCAAGAAGGATGTGACAGGACCAATAACAGTTGAATGCAACTTAATTTTTTTCTAACCTCGTCAGTTCTCATTCTTAGGCTGACTGGATGGGAGTCCAGTACAGTTCTAATCCATTTTCCAGTTATTCGTTTCTGAAAGCTTGTCTATGTTTTTGGTTATGCAATGATTTGGTTATGTTTGGCAAGTGTAACTTTTGAAAGCATAATCTCTTCAACTTACCCCCAAATCCAGAGTAACTACAGGAGCATGTAAGAGACTTTACGTGCACCCGTAGTTACTGCAGCACCTAGTGAAAACCTATAGGAAATTCATATTGGAATCCAGAGTAAGTTGTTCTTACACCAGAGCAAGGACTCCCCATAGTTACTCTGGATTTTGCCCTTAGTTTAGTTGCTCTGACAAGAGGCAGCAACAATTTGCCATTTGTGGGACTGCATTCAAATGCAGCTATCACAGCCCTAATCGTTCAGCTTTTACAAAGAGTCATGTAGTGGCCATCAGGTTCAAAATAGTAATTTTGCTATTTGCAGTTAAAGTTGCTTTTCTGTCATGCACAAAACATCTTGCAGTTTCATTAATGATTCCGTTCAAGAGTAGTATCATCTTATTAAAAAAAATTCCCAACTTCTAATCAATTTATGTACTTGAGGGGGTGTGGTTATACCATTTTCAAGAAACAATTCCCATGACAATGAATAGCCCTTTGTTTTTACATTACTTCTGTCTCCTTGGGGTGTCATTCCAAGTTTAAATGTGAAATGTCATGGGCAGCCACTGTAAATGAGATTCGAAGTAACAAATTTAAAAATGCAAACTATTCAAATAGTATTTAAAAGCAAAAAAAAGTATTCCACACATCTTTTGAGAGAGACATACATTTTGTGTCACAAATAATTTATGAAAGAGGATCTGAGTTGTACTCTTCTGTGGATGGAGGTTTGCATGGTTCCTCTATTCCAAAAATCCTCCATTGCAAAAATCCCACCCCCTTTGTAGGATGCAATGTCAAGGAGAATATTGTCAACCTAGGATCCCCCAGTTTTTCTTTTTTTAGAAAAAATTGGTGGTGGTAGTTCATTTACTTAGGTGTTCTTCCATTCTTCCATTTTGGCTGTGGAAGCAGCTCTGTCTATTTGAAAGAGTTAGGATGGTGGTAGTGTTTAGGGAGTTGGACTGAGACCTGGAAGATCCGGATTCAAATCCCCCCTCAACAGTAAACTTTTCCTGGCTGACTTTGGGCTCTTCAGAGTGCAATCCTAACAAATTTAGGCTAATATAACTCACCTGGCATATCTTCCTGGGGTGGGGTGAGGATATGATGTAAAATCCTTATGGCTGTTTTGTGACACCCCCAGGTCAGCACAGAACTTATTCCATGGCTTACGCCAGCATAAGTGGAAGTTAGGATTGCAGCCTCACTCTCAGCCTCACCTACCTTCCCAGGGTTGTAGTGAGAACAAAAAAAGAAAAGCTTTGTTAGGTGCTTTGGGCATTTGTGTTGGCATGGGAAAGGTGGAGCATAAATCCAGTGAATGAATGAATGTGGGTTATTTCCTTTTATGCTCATAATGCTGTGAGGGAGAGAGATTTTTATCTAACTCAAAGTCATTCAGTGAAGGTGGCTGGATGAGATTTGAATTCTGATGTTCATAACCAATGCCTAGCACTCCAGCCACTTCACCACAATGAACTTTGTATCTTTTTTGTATG
The DNA here is from genome assembly GCA_030015325.1 of Cryptoblepharus egeriae. Lineage (NCBI taxonomy): Eukaryota > Metazoa > Chordata > Lepidosauria > Squamata > Scincidae > Cryptoblepharus > Cryptoblepharus egeriae. Next base: position 114,133,747 of record JAREYC010000001.1, on the reverse strand, counting down.
CACAGACAAGTAATTGGTATTATGGCAGTGCTGTGGGAGTTCAGTAGATACAGTGAAGCTACTAGTAAAAGCCCAATCCTATTCCTCCATGAGTTTTTGCTGTGCCTCTGTGTTGCCGGAGCATGCATTCCAGGCAGTGGGGTGACCAGAAACAAGAATGTGAGGTAAAAACATTTTTTTTACCTCTCTGTAGGTTACCTGGCTGTCAATGAATTTCTTTGGTCTTACACCACCATTTTTGGTGGTGTATGCCTGAATAGAATTGGGGTGGGTCTGGGCTAGAAAAGGGCATCGTGTCAGTAGCAGCAGATCATAAGAACCTCTGCTGTAGGCCCTGCATTGGATTGGGTGGTAAATTCATAGTTGAATTTCATAGATTGTCATCCATAGTAAACACAGGCATTGCATATAAACAGACTGGTATTACCTTGTAAGAGAGGAGGTATTGCTTTGTATGTACAGATAATTCAAAGGACTGAGTCAATTGAAAAAACTACCTTATTTCCCTACTTATTACATGCACATGCACAGGACCATGAGACGCACCAAAGTTTAGAGGTGCAAAACAAGAAAAAATATTCTGAACCAAATGGTGTACTAATATATTTAATAAAATATAACAGAATAATATTTCAAACATGTAAAGTAAATAGTGGTATTAAAAACCATTATCACTGTCATTAACAAATGAGGAAAGACTTTAAGCTTCAAGCACTCTTCTAATTTTCTGGACACCCCAAAAACTCATCATCTCTAGAGTCAGTGATTTGTGACTTTTGCACAAATCTCATTGCAAATGATCAGACACCAACATTTTGCACAAATCTTATTGCAAATGGTCCAGGAAGGCAGGTAAGTTGGAGGGGGTTCTTTTGTGGAGTGGGGGATTCCAGTAGGTAGGGAAAGGTGAGGGGATCTAGATAGATAGGGAAGAGTGAGGGATGCGCAGGCATGGAGCAGCAGGGACCTGGTCTTGTGCATGTCTCCTTTGGAGCAAGTCTCCAAGACTGGGAAGGCTGCTTAGGATTGCAGCTGTGCATGTCTACTTTGGAGCAAATCTCCAACCCAGGGAGGGATGCAGAGGCATCCCTGTCTTTAATGAACTGAATTCAACAAGCTCCCTCCTTTTATTGGAGGAGATGTGATACCTCCCCCAAGGCTTTCTTATTCTGTCAGCCATTCCCCTCCTACTTAACAGATCTATCTGCACCCATTTCAAGAGCTGTCGGAGTTTATAGGGGTTTTGGGCAGGATGGTGCTTATGTACATGGACAACCTTCTCAACTTACCTCTTGCTGAGCTTGACATTTCTTGCCTTGGTTCCTTGGGAGAAAGTTTCAGTTCATTAGCACACTAGTTAGCTGATTATATCATTGTTCCTGCTGTAAGAGAAGATCCAGTAATATGTTCCTTTCCTTTAGCACACTTGGTGGAAGGGGGTATACAAGATTTGGTTCTCAGCTCACTGTGGGTATGATCCTGGAGACTAATTATTTGACTATTTCCTAATTTGAGGGCAGAATGGAGTTAAAATGTATGGACAGTCCTTTAAATGCTAGCTGAGAAAAACTAAATCTGCTTGATATCAGCCTAATCCACTAAGAATGGTATAATCAGACATAATAGTTAAGATTTTTTAATCACTGATGGGAAATTGGGAATGTGCTGCAAAATTGTGAACCCAATCCCCAACTCTTTTTCTGCTGGTACCATCCTATCATCATCGGCATCCTTCAGTCTCGAAAGACTATGGTGTGCTCTGATTGGAGGTTCTGAAACATCAGTACCATCAGTACACATGTAATTTTAATCAAGGAAAGAAAGGAGGATCTCATACCATAGCATGGAGTAGGGAGCAAGGAGTGTGTGTAAACCTGTGCCATGCATCTTATCATTTAACAATTGTTTGTAGATTGGGAATAGCATACATACACGGTAATTGTGTTTCTATCAAGGACTATCAGCTTTTCATGATGAATGTGGTTTGCCTTATAGATCTAATAATATAAATATATGTATAGCTAGAACATAGGATGTCTCATGATTCTCTTCTGTAGTGTTTTAAAATTGATTGTCATCTAAATTAGCTAACTAATTTGGCTTCATTGATTTCAGTGTTACTGAAATGTATTTAAAACAATAGATAAATTTAATAATAAGAGATCCTGAGCTATGGGTTCCATTTATTCACTATTGAGTTATGCCCTGGTATAGCTTAAATTAAAATATCATTCCTTTATTTTGGTACTGCAGTCAGATACTGCAGAAGCTTGTTTCTATAAATAGCTATGATCTCACTGTGTCTCAGTGTTTCAGCAAGTGTTGACATTTACTGAAGTGTGGATGGTGGAAAGAATGCCTTGCATATATACAAAGTGGTCTTCTAAACAATGCCATTTTTAAGCAAGTGTTCTGTAACTCTGACAGTGGAGAGGCAAAACAAAGTAAAATATACAATTTTTTAAGAAACGGATTGTTTTTGTATTTAAAGTGGTGTATAAATCTTTTAAAGGATTTGACCAAAATCTGATCTTAAAATTTTTTTTGCAATATTATAGATACCTGTTGCATGCAGTATCTGGATATGAAAAGATTGTTTTGGCAGCAATAATCATGATATAGTATTCCTTAGGACCCAACCTGCAATGTTGCATGAGGATTTCCCATTCAGTGTCCAAAGCAACTTGAGGCATACACCAGCAATGCCCTTTCTTATACAAATGCCTTGAACTCTGTATGCGGATTAATGAACAAGGTCCACTGGGCATCACATTTTTCTAGCAGGCAAGGTGAGATATAAATATTTTTAAATAAACAAAGTTCTAAATAAGTAAACAAGGGACTGAAATTAATGAAAGGGATGTAAAAAAGCAAGTTTACCCTTAAGAAATAAAAATGTTGAAGGAACAAAATTGTCTACCGAGAGCAATTTGCAATAGTGAGTGTAGTCAAGACTGGGTGAGGGTTGTGGTATGGGGGAAGGGGTCACTTCAGTGCATTGCTGCCTGACAGGCGGGATGGTGGTATGAACTGGTATTCAGCCCAGTGAGTCCCTGCTTGTTTCCTTCTGCAGAGCTTGCTTGCTTCCTGGGTAAGTGACCTGACCAAGCTGGGATGCACCCTCACCTTGCCATGCCTGGAGGGGGAGAGAGAGAAGAATCTGTTTATTGCTTCTGGGGTGGATTGTGCATGGGATGGAATGGGAGGGTCCAGGTCACCATGTTCACCATGGTTTTTATGGAGACGACAACAACAACAACAACATGACTTGAGTCCCGTAGAGTTGTGAATGGGTGATGGTGACTAATAAAATACCCCCATTATGATTAATTTTAGAGATGGGTGCAGTGACTGTACACTTGACTCAAACCCAACTGGACTCTTCTCAACACTGGGAGGCTCCTTTTAATCCCCAGACTTAGACAACCCTCCAAACATTTTGGCATGTGTGGAATACAGTTTGGAGTTCTGGAGGAGATCACATCCACTCTAGTCATTGCAGTCATACCAGAATTCTGTGAGGAAAGATAAGCCATGTTTTGAGGGCCTGTTCCTGTGGCAGTTTGATCATTGTTGAATATTAAGGAACTTCTCTAAGGATGGCCTCGCTTCTACCATTCCAGTCTTCTTACTGTATGGGTGGACTTGCATTGGGTAGGTAGACTGCATTGGCATCCATAAGTCTTAAAAGACTATGGTATCGTGCTTGATGCTGAATGCGAAGCACAAAGGCCTGGGTAGGTTAATGTAGAGTATAGGCTGTTACCCAAGCAGCAAATCCCCCCTCTCCACATCGCTGAAATAGTCCAGTGGAACGGCAGAGCTGATACGATTGGTTCCAGCTGCGTCGCAGAGCTAGGCTAAGGACAGGAGCTCGCCCTGTCTTGTGGGGACCCGGGTCTCGAACACTGGCCTTCTGGTTAACAGGCACAGTGTCTTAACCGCTTATGCCACCCACAGCCCATACTCAAAACAAGTAGGTAGACTAAGCAGCACAGTAACCATGGGGGCTACGATCCTGTCTGTACTTTCCTGGGCTTAAGCTCCATAGATAGGGCTACTTTAGATAGGTGGGCCAGCAGAGGCTCTTCTTATGTCCAGGATACCCGGGAGATAAATTATATTCACAACAAGATATTTGATTAGAATTTTATAAGATGATCAAAAATTGACACAATTAAATATATTTTTATTTGAAACTCTTATGGTCATTTAGCACTAGGAAATTTTTTAAGTATTTAAATGATAACCTAAGCAAGTTCCTTTGTATCTAATAAACATGTAAGTCTTGAAAATCTGTATAATTGTCTTTTATGGTGATTAAAAAGACTGGACTTCAAGAATACAACCTATTCATAATTTAGATCTAATTTGTGCCTTTGGCATTTCTCTTTAAAACTCTGAATATAGCTTTTGTATTTTCCTGTAGACGTCATGAATCTGATCATACTAATACGTTGTGAAACATAGCTGTTAAAAGCAATTTTCTAGTTTGCCATAAAATATTCATTACAATACAGGCTTTTTCTCTTTGGCTGACATGTTCATTAACTAGAGAAGGTTCTATTGTTTCTCAAAGAGTACTGTGGGTCAGATGCACTCATTGCTTCTGTGTGGAACTCATGGCATGTCTGATCAGTTTTTGTGACTGAAATAGTTTGAGTCATGTTTGACGCACCAGTCTTTGAATACAATGAATGTGAATGATGTTGATGATCTTTGCAGCTGCCATACTCTTTTAGTATGGAGGCAGATGAGGTAGATTTGTTTATAACAACTATCCTTTGAAAATGGGCAGGTTTTCATTAGAGAGGTTTTCATCATTTCTTCTACAGTGTAATAAAAACTCTGGCAAGTAATAACTGGTTTTACAGACTAAATTTGAGAAGTATGTGGAATGAGTTGATTGCTAGTGCTGTACATGAAAAACAAGAATCAAAACATGATGCAGAGTTTCATGTTGAATAGTCTACATATTTTGTGAATTGGTTTTTTGCTTTCCAGGGTGCACTATGTTCCAGGAGCTGTTGCCTACACATATTGGCCCCCATCCTGAAAAAAGTTGGTCGAGCTTAAATCCTGTTGGATGTTAATTGTAAACATCTCAAATATCAATAGACCTGGAACTATGGTCAAGTATCCTACTGAATATTTTATTACCTTACATCTAGGTATTTGAGCTTGGATTCTGATTTTTTTTTTTGTATACCTGTGTGGCATAAACCAAGGCCCGGTGGATTTGCTTTAGATCTGGAAACCACCACCTTCAAAATTAGGAGAGGAAAATATTTTAGTTTATAATAGCACCACTTTCAAATCTCATGAACTACTAGTAAATGATATAAGCTCAGAAAGCACATTTCAACTCCTGTGGTGGTAGGAAAGCATAGCAAATATCAGTATGATAACTGATCTATTCCAAAAATTTATGTCCCCTTTTTAAAAAGTCAACATATACAACACTAAAGGTTTAATCCTTCAAATATCTGGGAGAATGTCCCAATGAATTCAGTGTGCTTATCTCTAAGTAGATCTGCTGAAAAACAAGTATGAGTTTTCCTCCTCGTACTACCCCGTTCCATTCTAGCATGGTGGAGAAGAGAGACACATGGCTAGATGAACTATTGGGAGGGTGGGGAAGTACATGTTCCAAGTGACATTCCCTGTAAAAGCATCTCTCATGAAGGCCCATGCCAAATGTGCAGTTATTCCATGGAAAAACACATCTATGAGTTTGATCTCACATGGGATTTGTGACCAAAATTCACTGCACTCCATGGCTTCCTTCATGGTAAAAGCTGAGCTAGTCCCTCTTTCCACATTGCCATTCATCCTCTAACAGATCTTCTTTCTGTTCTCATGTATCCAATCAGTACTTCACAGCCAAAATGGGTGGGACCTTCCCTTAAGAGGTTACCCTTCTGGAAGCAGCATGCCTTTCTCTTTGCAAGTGTCAACAAGATTCATGTGCTGTTTTGTTTTCTCTGTTTTCTTTTGAATAGGTGTGCATAGAGTGTGCCAGAAAGGTCTTTTCCCTGTCTGTGGAAAGAAAAGGGCATAGGGAAGTCTTTATCCATTTCCTTTAGAAGAGGTCATGATAGCCTCCTTCATACTCAGTAGCAACTCTCCTAAGTACCCCATTCATCACATGTCAGTGTCTGAGAGAGGAATTTTGACAAGGGGTACAAAGTTTATTTTTGTTCCCTTTCTTTCTCCATTGAGTCATAATTTATATGAATTATAAACGGATGTAGGTTTACACAAAGTATGAGTGCTAGTCTCCATACAATTTATACAAACATTTTCTGAGATTCCATGAAATTTCTCACTGTCCTTGTTGGGCTTCAGGGCCCCCCTTTTGATCCTGGATCCAGGTATGATTTATCCCTTACATCAGTGGTCCTCAAACTTTTTGTTCCCAGGGACCGGTTCTGTGGAAAAGAAATTTTCCAGGGACCATCCCAGTTGTGGGGGAGAGTTCTGCCTCTGGCGACCTGGAGGGCTTCCCCACCTAGGGCACAGCACAGCTGCCTCCAGCTGTCAATCCCATTATAATAAATAGTGCTATTGCTAAGGTTACTGTGGATGGGAATGCAGGTGAGAGCCCAATGTCTCAATGCATGTCTACTCAGAGCAGGGAATTTCATCCTTTTTCAATGCAGGATGCATTGAAGATGCACAAAGTCACTCTTATTGGAGAGTAAGCCTTATTGACTATAATTATTTATTTCTGAGAAACAGGCATAGGATTGGTCTCTGAGGCTGCAATCCTCCGACAGAGCCCTCCTGCTGTGAGGAGGGGAAGGCACTTAGAGGAGTCCTCTCGTGGATCAGTCAGGCAGCTACTAAGGACGTCCAGTGGTCCCTGGACCGGGGGTTGATAAACCTTGCCTTACATTACTCTCCGGTGAGATTGGGAAAATATAAGATTCCAGGTAATTTTTGGGCTTTCTCCTTTGGTTCCTAGACCTCCTATTTGAACTAGATAATGGTTTGTATCCTGCACTTGTCTCATGGGCCATGACTCCTGCTACCCACCTTCTCCAAAATCTTCTGTTTCATTTGTAACTAGCAAAAAGCGTACCCATGTTGCAGGAGTAAAATTCCCCTGTGTGCCATCCCCACATATGCATCAACCCCCATGCGCATAAAACCCCCATGCACAATTTCCCCCATGCGCAACTTCCACAATGTGCATCAACCCCCCTGCTCAACTTCCCCCATGTGCATCAACCCCCATGCACAACTTCCCCCATGCGCATCAACCCTCCATGTGCAACTTCCCCCATGTGCATAACCCCCATGCACAACTTCCCCCATGCTCAACCCATGCGCATCAACCCCCCCATGCGCAACATCGCCCATGCGCATCGACCCCCATACACAACATCGCCCATGCACAATATCTCCCCTTGCGCAACAACCCCCATGCACATCATTTCTCCATGCACATCATCTATCTATCTATCTATCTATCTATCTATCTATCTATCTATCTATCTATCTATCTATCTATCTATCTATCTATCTATCTATCTATCTATCTATCTATCTATCTATCTATCTATCTATCTCCAGTATTTATATACCGCTTTTCAACTAACAAGTTCACAAAGCAGTTTACAAAAAAAATGGAAAAATAATAATAGCTAATTAATAGCTAATGGGTCCCTGTCCCAAAAGGGCCCACAATCTAAAATTCAAAAAAATAACACCAGCAGAAGCCACTTTTTTGAACAAACATTGCTGGGGTGTGTAGGGCCAGTTACTCTCCCCCTGCTAAATAAAAGAGGAACACCCACTTGAAAGAGTGCCTCTTGCTCGGTTAGCAGGGGTTATGTGCATCATTCCCCCATGCGCATCATTCCCCCATGCGCAAATCCCTCATGCATAACATTCCCCATGTTCGTTCTCATGCGCAACTTCCCTCATGTGCATCAACCCCGATGCACAACTTCCTCTCATGCTCAACATCACCCATGCGCATCATGCCCCCCATGCGCATCAACCCCCCGTGCGCATCAACCCCCCATGCACAACTTCCCCCATGTGCATCAACCCCCCATGCTCAACTTCCCCCATGCTCAACTTAACCCATGCGCATCAACCCCCCATGCGCATCAACCCCCACGCGCAATTTCCCCCATGTGCATCAACCCCCCGTGTGTGACATCGCCCATGCGCAATATCTCCCCTTGCGCAACAACCCCCATGCACATCATTTCTCCATGCACATCATTCCCCCATGTGCAAATCCCTCATGCACAACATTCCCCATGTTCATTCCCTTGCACAACTTCCCCCATGTGCAACTTCCCCCATGTGCATCAACCCCGCATGCACAACTTCCTCCCATGCTCAACATCACCAATGCGCATCAAGTCCCTGTGCGCAACTTCCCCCATGCGCAGCAACCCCCCAGGCGCACCAACCCCCCATGCATAGCATCCTCCACAGTGCAACCTATTCCTCCTAACAACATCCCCTCAGTGCACCAGGCACTGAGCACCAGATTGGCTGGATGTTATTCAGTCTCCCATGTTAAGTATAGGACAAAAACACGTTGCCCCCTTTTCAGCCCCTGAAGGGTTAAATTTCTCCACATGGTTCTTGGGTCGGGGGTGTTCAAGTGACAGAAGGAACTCCCAGAATTCCATGCTTCCAGGCCCAGCAGTTGGGGCGGAATGTTGATGAGTCATCAATTCTCCAATGCAAAGTATAGGGAGGAAAACGCGTTGTGCCCCCTTTCACCCCCTTCCGGTTGGAATTTCCGAAAACCGGTTCTTAGTGCACCCTCCGTCATGGAAGGAACACCCACTCCAAATTTCACGCTTCTAGGCCCAGCGGTTTTGACAGGGCGGTGATGAGTCAGTGAGTGAGTGAATCAGTGAGTGACTTCTCTCTTTTTTATATATAGAAGATGATATAAATTAGGGCTGTAGTTTTTTTTAAATCTATGCTTTGTAAGCACGAATTCAGGAACACCTTGATAGATGTGCCAAACACACTCATTATTGAATAATTGATTTTATTCTCAGCCCAGATGCTTATTAACATTAAACATGTAATGTTGGGCAGTGCTAAAAAAATTTTTGTCTTTTGAGCCAAAAGTTCCTAAACATTTATCAAACAGACTAGAAAAGCCCACAACCGTTTGTTTGTGGAGGAACCTTATAAAGAAGATTCATAATAAAAAAACAACTCCCTTTTCCAGCATCTCATCTTCTTTCAATGGTATCTGCACTAGGTGCTATGCAGTTCACCTGAATTTGATTTGCCACTCATCTCGTAGATATCAACCCACAGTTTGAGAAACACAGCTTAGCACTGAGAAATTCTATCACTTCTATGCAAAACCTGATTATTCTGTAATATGGAGTCCAGATGCCAGAGACCGTTTAAGTGGCATGGATATAAATAAATTTTATCAGCAAATTGAACAGAACAACCTTACATATATATCTTCCTAAATTCTTTCCTGAGATAACACATAAACTCCTCAATTGCCCTCTTGCTACCATTCTCCTTAATGGCTTTTCTCAACTGTTCCCCTCAACTGCACTTTGGCCACTTCTTTCCTCAGCTGTCCTCCCTCAACTTCTTACTTTGGCCACTTCTCTCCTCAACTGCCTTCTCAATTGCTGTGTTGCTACCTCTTTCCTTATTGGCTCTCTCAAATGCCACCCTCAACTATCCTTATTGCCATCTTGCTCCTCAATGGCTCTCCTCAACTGCAGCCCTCAACTCACATTTTGCCACCTCTCCTTGATTGCTGTCTTGTCAGCCTGGTCTTATCTCTGTACAATTGGCAATAGAGACTGCTCACCTCTTTTCTTTCCCTCCACTTTCTTTGCCCAAGAAGCACATTGGAATAGAATTCTTAGAAGGTATGGACGCAGATGCTAACACAGAAGTTATGTATTTTTTGTAGACAGAAGGTATTGGTCATATGCCAATGCTACTGCATTGGAATCGCTGAAAGTTATACTAACGTTGACATCATCCTGCCTTTCCCTCAACAGAAACACTCCCTCCCTTCCACCTGTCTTCCACCTGTCCTTTGCCACACATAGCAGCTCTTACAGTTAGTCCGGGGCTGTTGCTTGTAATTCAGTAGAAGCAGGATGGCACAGGACTTCCTGCTGGTGCTGCATGCATTTTGGGTGTCAAACATAGAATCCTAGATTTGGAAGGGACCTAGTAGGTCATCTAGTCCAACCATTTGCCTGTAGCAGGAAATCCTCGAGCATCCCTGACAGGTGCTCGTTGAGCCTATGCTTGAAGATCCCCATTGAGGGAGAGTCAATCTGTTCCACTTGGCAATCTGTTCCACTGCCGAACTGCCCTCACCGCCGGGAATTTTTTTCCTGATATCCAGCCGGAATCTCCTTTCTTGCAGTTTGTACCCATTGGTTCTAGTTCAGCCTTCAGAGGCAGCTAAGAACAAATGAGCCCCTTCCTCCCCATGACAGCCCTTCAGGTCTCTGAAGAGGGCAATCATGTCTTTATGATGCTTTATGGTTCTTTATGCTTTATGGTTCATTTATGACCCCAAGCACTGATGCAGCAGCTTTTGCCCCAGCACTGCAAATTATGCCATTCAATAGGATAAAGAATGTTGACGGTCGATCAGTGTTGAACGTTGGCTGTTGATCAATGACTGTTAGGTCAGTTGTCTGAACTAAGCGTTATTTGCATAGAAAATGATAAACCACTGATTTTAATGATATTGTTGATATGTCCAGAAGAAACTGTTCTGACTTTATATATAGTGTAATGTTATAACATAGCTATGATTCCCCTATTAATGAAGATCTTCTTTATTCCATACACTTCTTAAACTTACTAAAGATTATAAATTTATAAACCGTCTTTTATCAAAGTAAAAATTTTCTGCTTTCATTGAGTAGATAAAACTGGTTTTTTTCTTTCTTTCATGATCAGAGTTTCATATTAAGTTTGGGCTATCCAAGATCTTTTAGCCAATGGCCTCCAGTTGCAGTAATTTAGGACTGAATGAAACACACCTACTTCTTGGCAGGGAAAGAAGATCCGCAGCACTGAACCTTGATATACATACAATACCTCTCTCCTGTAAACACAAAAATCTGCTTTCTTTGGTGCTGCTGCCTTTTGGTTTGATACTTTTATTGAGCTGTCTGTCCATCATGACCCCAGGGTCTCTTTCCTGGTAGGTCACGTACAATGCAGACTCAAACTGTGTATATGGAAGCTGGGATTTCTTTATGCATGCTTGCATGCATCAGTTTACACTTATTGACATTGAACTGCATTTGCCATTTTGTTAATCATTTCCCAGTTTGGAGAGGTTCTTTTGAAGCTTTTCACAATCTATTTTGATTTTAACCTCCTGAATAGACTTACTAGCTCCCTTGAAGTGAATGATCAAGACTCCACTATAATAAGTAAGGAGATGACTTGTTTTATATTAAACTAGCGAAAGGCGTACCCGCGTCGCAGGAGTAAAATTCCCCCGTATGCCATCCCCCCATATGCATCAACCCCCCATGGATAACTTTCCCCCAGGCGTAACAACCCCCCATGCACAACTTCCCCCATACACATCAACCCCCCCAAGCGCAACTTCACCCATGCGCATCAACCCAGCATGCACAAGTTACCCCATGCGCAACTTCCCCCCATGCACATCAACCCCCCATGCACAACTTCCCCATATGCATCAAACCCCATGCACAACTTTCCCCCGTGCGCAACTTTCCCCCGTGCGCAACTTTCCCCCGTGTGCATCATCCCCATACGCAACTTCCCCCCATGTGCAACTTCCCCCCATGCGCAACTTTCCTCCCATACGCAACTTCCCCCATGCGCAACTTCCCCCTGCGCAATTTTCCCCATGCGCAACTTTCCTCCGTACGCATCATCCCCCCGTGTGCAACTTTCCTCTCATGTGCAATTTTCCCGTATGCAACTTACTCAGCAACTTCCCCCGTGCGCAACTTCCCCCGTGCGCAACTTCCCCCGTGCGCAACTTCCCCCCGTGCGCAACTTCCCCCCGTGCGCAACTTCCCCCCGTGCGCAACTTCCCCCATGCGCAATTTGCCCTCATGCGCAATTTGCCCTCATGCGCAACTGGTCTCGCCAGCGCAACCTCTTCCTCCGAACAACATCCCCCAGTTCACCAGGATCTGAGCACCAAATTGGCTGGATGTGGTTCAGTCTCCCTTGTTAAGTATAGGACAGAAACACGTTTCCCCCTTTTCAGCCCCTGAAGGGTTAAATTCTCCAGATGGTTCTTGGTGGGAGTTCAGGTGACAGAAGGATCCCTCCCAGAATTCCATGCTTCCAGGCCCAGCAGTTGGGGCGGAATGTTGATGAGTCAGCAATTCTCAATGCAAAGCATAGGGAGGAAAACGTGTTGCGCCCCTTTTCACCCCCTTCCCGTTGGAATTTCCGAAAACCGGTTCTTAGTGCACCCCTCAGTCACGGAAGGAACACCCACCCCAAATTTCACGATTCAAGGCTCACCGGTTTTGGCAGGGTGGTGATGAGTGAGTGAGTGAGTCAGTCAGTCAGTCAGTGAGTCAGTCAGTCAGTCAGTGAGTGACTTTTCTCTTTTATATATATAGATATTCTTTTATTCTAGAAAACATCAAGGAAAGATAGCCACAGCATGGGCATAAGTCTTGGAAATCAGCCTAAATCAGGAGTGTCGCAAGGCTTGTAGGTCAGATATAACCCTAAAAAGCTCTTCATCCAATCTATGTGATAACTGGCCTCTATCAGCCCCCATTTAGCTGCACTGCTTCTGCTGAAGCTATGGTTGGGAGAGATGGACAGAGACCTCAGAAGGCAAGAAACTCAACAGGCAAGGCACAGGCCAAGAGGGAGATGCTACTGCATCTGCAAGGGCCCAGTTATCACTTGAGTTACCTGTTTAGCAGTGTCACTGAAGGCTTTTGCAACATGTTTGTTTAAGCTGGCTGCATTCCAATAAGGTTCACAGTATTTAAAGGATTGCCAGAAGTATGAAATTATGGTCCAGGCATAAGCCTTTCTTTGTTGGCATTATTTAACAGGTTACATCCTGAAAGGATTTTTGGTTTTTGCACTTACATGAGCTGTCTGCTTTCTTCATTATTTTTTGTTGTTTTCGGTTCCACCTTTGAGGTATATGTTTGAGAATATTGTGACTCCTTAAAGGTATATTTGAAAATTCTGAATTATCTATATTTGGATACCTCTATACTACCTATGAGTGGTCTTGTTTTGAATGTAGATATATCTGCACTAAAATAATTCAGCACTATAGGAATATATATAGAATTATAGGAATAGATACAATAAATATGGACTGGTCTTTTTTGCTTTTTTCAGTTGATGTGAGCACAACACTGTCCTTGCAAGTTGCACCATCTGTAGTCCCTATGGATCTCCGTCTGGACCACCAGTTCTCGATGCCAGTAGCAGAGCCTACATTGCGAGAACAACAACTGCAGCAGGAACTTCTGGCCCTCAAACAAAAACAGCAGATCCAAAGACAAATTCTTATAGCAGAATTCCAGAGACAACATGAACAGCTCTCTCGTCAGCATGAAGCTCAGCTACATGAGCACATAAAGGTGAGTTGCAGGCTAGGTTCTTCATAGCAGATGAGGGTGCTTGTAATCTTAGAGTATAATTTTTAAGCAGTAACTGATTTTTAGTAAGCACTTTTATTTATTTCCTGGACATTCTGGCCAAAATGCAGCACCGAAAGAGACTGTCTAACTGTAGGGTTTGGTGTGTGTTCTTAAAAGCAAACCAGTTAAGTATGTTTCATGAATTTTCTATATAGCACAAGTGAAAATGATTAGGGAGATGAAATGTCTTTGGTCTTTGACTGTAACAGTAGCTTACAGATCTCTGTATTTGCAGTTATTTGGAACCTGTGTGCAAAGGCAGTGTGTCCAAGAGGAAGAGGGTCATAGTGTTTAAGCCCTGCACTTAGAAGTTTTCTTGGAAGCATCTGGTTGATTGCTGTCGGATGAAGATCATTGGATTAGGGAAGGCTTTGGTCGGATCCAGAATTAACTATAGTTTGCCGTTTATGCTATTAAAACTTTGCTTTGGATTCCAGAAGTTGTAGAGTTTATTCTCATCCTTTAGCACCAACTTTCTAGTCACTGGTAAACACAGTTGCTTAATTCTCATCAAATCTGCAGACTGTCCTACTTGCTTACTTCATGATAGGCAGCTGTTCATGTATAAGTTATTCCACTTGGAGTAGACAAAGTTTGAGCAGGTACTGTGAGATCATTGTCGTTAAATGTGACCTCATTGAGTGTTGGCTTTGATACTAGTACACAGTGTGCTGGCTTGGTGTTGAAAGAGATTAGATCTCAGCAATTGCGTGAACCAAATTGGCAGCATTCATTGTTTAATTTACTAAGCAAAATATGATGGTGCTCAAACCTGCTTTAAAATCTTAGCATTTTGTTTTTATTCTGTTGGTGAAATGTGAAAAGAAACTGCTTTTCTGCATCCTAAAGCCTCTTGCCTATGTGAGTTAGAGCAGACTGAAGAACCTGTATCACATCTGTTCTGTCCACTGTGCCTCCTGCTTGTATGCTTCTGTCTGTGCTCTTGTCAGGAGCAGTTGCTGCTGCTATCTCCTTGGCTGCCCTAGGCTCAGCAGAGGTGGGCGGGTCATCCTAGTGGCTGCTGATACTGGCCAGTCAAGGAGGTGGTGGGCTGCTTCAGGGCCAATGCAGAGGACAGCCCCACAGCCCCCTCGGGTGTGCCTGCTGCTCTCTGCTTGCAGGAGACACCCTTTCATTTCAGTGTGGTTATAAGATGCTGGGCACCGCCATCTTGGAATCTGACACTAGGTTCTCAGTGCCAGATTCCAAGATGGCAAAGCCCACATTCTTGTGACCCCTGAAATGCTGTGATCTCTGCCCAGCTTTGGCTGGTGTACCAGCTGTGGCCATACCTTCCTCCATCGGATCTGACCATGGTGGTCCATACCATGGTAACATTAAGATTCGATCATTGAAATGCACTCTTATGTTGGTTGTTCTTGAAGTCGCAGTTAGTGCAGAATGTAATGGCTAGTGTGGGTGCTGGAAGTCACAGTTTGAGTCTGTCATGCCTCTGTTCCGTTTCTGGGCCCAATGACCCTAAATGGCCTTGGACCAGCATATTTGAGAGACTGCCTTATTCTGTACAATCTGGTTCATTCTCTGAGGTCATCTGAGGGGGCCATGTTGGTTGGGCAGCTACTGAAAGAAGTTAGAGGGATGGCAGTCAGAAACAGGGCTTTCTCAGTGGTGGTACCCACTGTAAGGAATTCCCTCTCCACTGAGTTAAGGAAAGTTTCCTCTCTATTGTCTTTCTGGCGAGGCCTGAAGATTCTTTTATTTAGACAGGTTTATGACAGCTCTTCTTAGATCAGTTATTTTCAACCAGTGTGCTGCCGGAAGTTGGGAAGGAACATTTATTAATAAGCAAACTTGGGGATTTGAACAGCATGGTGTGCCTTGTCAGTGGTAAAAACAACTGAAGCTGAGCCATGACATGAAAAAGGTTGAAAATCACTTAGATACTTAAGTCATTTTACTGCTGTCTGCCTGTTTTTTAACCTGGGTTTTTATTCTATTTATATAGTTTTAACTGTAATTTACTGTTTGGTTTTTACTGCTTTTATCTAATTTTCAACTGTATTTTATTCTGTTTTAAATGCTGTTAGCTGCCTTCTTTAGTCCTTAGCTGCAATTAGGGAGAGGGTTGTCCTTAAACAATATGCTGCTGTAGGTGCTGCTGGATTCTGTGTGCCATTCACAATACGCTTCCAATATTGGCGATTCATGGAGGTGTTTCTCGCTTTGTCAATGTCAGTCACTGGTTCCTTGGGTCTTCCTCAACAAGTTTGAACTTCATCTTCTTCGGTTCTGCTTGTTGGACTTCCCAGTTGATAGGTCACTCATGCCAGAGAAGCTTATGTGGCAGCCAATTGGTGTTCATTCTACAGATGTAGCCAAATTATTTTAGTTTACATTTTTGAATTAGTTTTTTGACTGAGGGTTGAATTTACCTTTCCTTGTCTTGTTTTGGTGGTGGTCATGAAAAGAGACACTCAAAATCTGTCTGAAATATTGCATTTGGAAGACCTTGGACTTCACTGATATATGCTACTCTTTTCTCCTTCACCACCAACCACAGGTATTTGAATTCATATAGAAGCTTAATTTGGACTCCATCAAGGTGAACATTGGCCTGTGATCCATCCGTGACCATAACTTTGTTCTTACCTGCATTGAGTCTTATACCATAGTATTGGGCAGAGCAGGTGATGTGATAAAGGATGTTGGTGGCCTCTGCATCCTTATTAGTGAATATGGAACTGTCACCTGCAAACATCATGTCAGTCAGGAAGTTGTTTGTGTTGTCTTGTACTCCACATCTGCCCTCAAATGCTTTTCTCATAATGGCATCAATTGTGATATTAAAGAGCAAGGGAGAGGCAACATGCCCCTGGCGGACTTCAGTTTGGGTGGGAAATTCCTTGGATAGCCCATTTCAGATCTGGACATTGCTGGTTGATGATGATTGAAGAAGCTGAATAATTTTCAGTGGTACATGCACATTCTCCAATATCCCCCACAGTGAACAGTCAAATGTAGATTTGAAGCCTATGAAGACAATGATGATTTGCTTTCCACAAATTAAAAAAGTCTCTTTTCTCTATCAATTGGCGAATAGTGAATATTTGGTTGATGCAACCCTGATGTGGCCTGAATCCTGCTTGCTCTTCCCATCTGGTCTGTTCATGATGTTCCTGCAGCCTTAATTGTATGATCTTCATGAACACCTTGCTGATGATTGAGAAGCAGCTGATGCCATGGTAGTTATTCCCAGCATGGCTTTCTTCCATGCTGATAGGACAAGTTTCGAGCACCAGATGTGCGCTAGGAAGACATAGAGCCGTTTCAGCTGGATGTCTCCTCTAGCTTTGATAATTTCAGCAATGACTTGGCACTTTTATGTTCTTCAACGATCTTATCACACTCCTCACTTCATTGATAATTGGCTCACTATCAAGGAATAGATTCTCTGGCAGGCTGGTGGGTGGTGGTTCTAGTGGTGGTCCTTGAGGCAGATTGTGGTCACATAGTTGTTGGAAGAATTCTTTCCACCGCAGCAAGCATTCATCAGGGGAGCTCAAGAAAAGTGCCATCTGTTTTCTTTGTTGGTCAACTTTATTTTACCACTCAGCTTTCTAAAGGTTAGGTACAGAGTCCACTGCTTGTGCCTAGATCAGGGATCAGGGAACTTTTTTACCATTTACCCCAAAATATATTTAGATACACTGACGTTACCCCCTTGATTTGAAAGGAAGGAAGTAATATATTATTAATTAATTTCTTTGAAAGCTTCAACTTCAAAACTTCAGGTTTTGGAGAAATGATGTGTGTGGTACCACAGTTTGTACCACACACAAAAAATGTCTTGGAGACATCAAAGATCAAAGCATAAAAAAATTTACAGAGTACAAAGAAATTTGTACCACACACAGCTGTACATGGTCATCATCATCATAATCAATGGCTGCCAGGCTGTGTGTGGTATAGCCATTGATAATGTAATATCCAGGTACCTATTAGTCTCAGTATTTCAAGATGATATAGTGATCGTCTGTGTAAATTTTTTCCCCTAAACTAGAGATGGATATACCTTGACAGGAGTCTGTAACCAGGCAAAGAAACTTGGCGCGGCAGTACAGACTGCACGTGGCCGAGATGGCGCAGCAACTAGTTGACTCTACTGAATAAGCAGACGGACTTGGAGGCAGGGCCCAGAGCATCTCACAGGGAATTGTGTTATACACAAGGGGGACACACTCAGGGTGACCAATCCTAAACTCAAAATGTAGCGCATGATTATCAAAAAGTCTGGATTTTCAGCTGAAAATCCGGACTCTTTAAAAAAATGTAGGATGTCCTACATTTTGGAAAAAATCAGGAGTTAGTTCCATTGAATTAATTGGCTTACTCCTGAGTAGACACCTGGGAATGGGTGCATATCTTGGCTGGAGAGGCTGCTGGGGAGGCTCAGGCTGCAGTTGGGGCAGCTGAGACTGAGTTCAGACGTCCGGGCAGGCACTGTGAGCATCCATCTTGAAAAGAATGACTGTGCATGCACACACAGACTTTCCTTGCCTAAAGGTTCCCATGGAGAGGCTTCTCCATGGGAAGAGTGTCCTCTTCTGACCTTGTTGGCACATGCATCCAGTTAGGAAAGGGAAAGTGCCGGTGAGGTCAGGAAAGGACACTCCACCCACAAAGAAGCCTCTCCATGGGACCCTTTAGGCCAGTGGTTCTCAATCTTCCTAACGCAGTGACCCCTTTATAAGTTCCTCATGTTGTGGAGACCCCAACTATAAAATTATTTTTGTTGCTGCTTTATAACTAATTTTGCTACTGTTATGAATCGTAATGTAAATATCCGATATGCAGGATGTATTTTCATTGTTACAAATGAAATGTGTGTTCTATGCACATATTTCAGAGTATTTATTTCAGAGTAGGCATGCATAGGATTGGCCCTGAGACTGCAATCCTATCCACATTTGCATGGGAGTAGCCCCCCTGACTACAATGGG
Source organism: Cryptoblepharus egeriae (assembly GCA_030015325.1). NCBI lineage: Eukaryota > Metazoa > Chordata > Lepidosauria > Squamata > Scincidae > Cryptoblepharus > Cryptoblepharus egeriae. The sequence goes on along the minus strand of JAREYC010000001.1, from coordinate 114,115,125 downwards.
ATTTATGTCAGAGTAGGCATGCATAGGATTGGGTCCTGAGGCTGTCAGTCAGCCCCAGTGCGCGCGCAGCTACAGCTGGAGGTCTGGCAAGCCTGACCTGGCCCCCTGCACCAGGGGTCTTTAGGCAACCCCCAGGAAAGCTCTAGGCGACCCCCAAAGCGGTCCCAACCCCCACTTTGAGAAACGCTGCTTTAGGCAGAGAAAGGCTGTGCACAAAATTCCCAGGGGTAATGGACGTCACGCTGCTGAGACACAGCTGGGCATGCATATAGACTCATATGCATGCCCATCTGTGTCTCGTAACCATCCATTACCCCTAGGAATTTCATTTTTACCCCATTTGGGGTAATTTACCCTGTTACCTGACCACTGGCCTAGATGTTGCTGCTTCTAAATTGGCTGCAACACTATTCCAATAGGCCTCTTGTTCCGCCTTTATTTTCTATTTGCCCTCCTTATTCAGATGCTGGTACTGTTCAAAGTCATTATATTTGACTCATTTCCATTGATCCAAGCACTTGGATATCCATGGCTGTGTCTGAAGGCAGACAGGTGGACATAAAGTGACACCACATTCCATGATGGACCCCGATAGCTGCCTTTTTTCTTTATTGACATTCTCCAGCGGTTTGAGTATTGCAAATTTGTTAGTTGGGGCGAGTTGGGATTTATGTCTTGCGTGCTGGTTCTTTCAAACATGCCCAGTTCAATTTGGCTGCTGCTGCTGCCTTGTACTTAGCCCATTGCAATCACAGCTGTACAAACATACCATGTACAGCATGGACAATATAGTGGTTGGATCCATAATCAGGCCCTGTCATTGCATGCATGTCTTTGAGATTCAGTTGGAATTTGGAACTGATCAGGATGTAGTCCAGGATGGCTGAATCTTTGCCAGATAGGTTGCACCATGTAAGCTGGTGTTTGCAGGGATGCTGAAAGAGACGGTTGCCTACTACCAGGTTGTTCATTGTAGTGAAATATATTAGGTGCAGTCTATTGTTATTGATTTTGCCATGTCCCAAACTGCCTAGCATTTCTTCCCATCCAGTCCTGTATGCTTCAATGTGGGAATTGAAATCTCTGCTAGAATGATCAGTTCGGTCCATGGGATCGTGTCTGGTGTAGTCGGAGCTGGTTGTAGAAGTCAACCTTGGCTGTGTCCAAGCTAGTCTTGGTTGGGGCGTAAGTGTACAGGATATGGGTCTTAATTGTGCTGGTGATCGTGAGAAGTGCCAGATGATCTGGTATTGGTTGGAAGGCAATTACACTTACAGCAATCCATCTGTTCACCATAAAGCAGATGCCAGCTTCTTGTTTTTCTGCCACTGAAGTAGAATAGTGTCATTGTTTCATCAGTCGTTGGTGGGTGGGTGATGAGCTGCTTTGGTAACCTTCTTTTAGGAAGAAAGGTGAGATAGTAATTGAATATTTTTTTTTTTAAAGAGGCAGCTTCACAGGGTGCTGATTTATTCCTGGACAGAATTCACAGTTTTGACATTCAAAGCCCTAAACAACTTGTGACCGGCATATTTGAGAGACTGCTTGTATATAGGCTGGCTCTTTCTCTCAAGTCATCAGAGGAAGCCCTGTTGACTGTGCCGCCACTGAGAGAGATTAGGGTGGTGGTGGCCTGAAATAGCACCTTCTCAGTGATGGCACTCATACTCTGGAGCTCCTTCCCCTTTAAACTGAGAACAGCCTCCTTACTACTAACTTTCCTGAAGAGCCTGAAAATCTGTTTATTTAGGAAAGCCTTTGAGACCTTACAGTTTTATGCTGCTATTATGAAGTAATGTTTTTATTGCCAATGCTTGTCATATTTTATTTTCCTGTTTTTATTATTTCTAATTGGATTTATCACTTTTATTCTTATTTTATTGTTTTAAATTGTTTTATTGTATAAATCTTTGATTGTTAGTCACCTTGAATGCAATTTGGAGAGAATGTTGGGGTATAAATAAATAAATATTTAGTGTATCAATTGAAAATTGAAATTTTAAGGTTTCTAAAAGTTTCTACATTCAATGATGATGATGATCATCATCATTTAAGGTGTCGAGAATGGCAGTGATTACATAATTTTCTCTCATTTTCTCCTCATCCTTTTTCCTGGGCCAACAGCAGCAACAGGAGATTCTGGCAATGAAACATCAGCAAGAGCTCTTAGAACATCAGAGGAAATTGGAACAGCATCGTCAGGAGCAAGAGTTAGAGAAACAGCACAGAGAACAGAAACTACAACAACTTAAAAACAAAGAGAAAGGAAAAGAAAGTAAGTATTCAGCCAATGTCAGAGTGAGGGCAGCTTTTATTACCTAGTAAGAATACACATCTGTCATGAAGGGGGGAGATGACTTCTAGTGACCACTTGCCACTCCAGGGCAGGGAAGCCTCATGCCCAGCACTCACTACTTCCTTCCTGTACTCTACTTTCCAATCAATTTACCCTGCAGCATGGTGGGACCAGACCAGGTAGATCTAGTCTGCTTCCACCAGCCAAAGTTATCTGGTTTCCAAAGTCTTCCTTGGGCAAAAGGTTTTCTTGGGCTATGCAGGTTTCTAAAAACGCTCTCGCTCAGCCAGGAGTACCTGCAGTGTGGGGAGACAGACCAGTCCACTGATCAGAAACAGGAATGGTTTTTATAGATTGGAAAAAACACAGTTTATACAGGCTTGTGTTACAACAAAGAAACACTTGAATGCATTTAGCTCTGCAGGCCTAGGCTGAGCCTAGATTCCCACTCAGCCTAACCTGAACCAAGGGCACTCAGGTCCCATTTGAAGGACAAACTGAAACAAAACAAACCTTAATGCAGCTATCTCACTTTGGATCCCTTCTAATTTTTAAGAAATTATCTGTATAATATAATCTGCATAGGATTGCAATATTAGATGGCTGCAACAAGGTGAAGTAGTTATAGTTGAAGGCATTTGGAGGTTAGGAAGTTATGTGTCCTTTTAAACTTATATCTTTATCAATTTTTTAGTACTGTAGGTCTTTCTGGGGCACTTTAGAGCTTGTGTGTGCCCTCCTAATATTAAAAGTTCTTCAGTGCCTGTTGAATGTTCAAAGCCATTTGTGTATACTGGAGCCCCCCATATCTGCAGATATTGTATGTGAAGTTATCAACAGGTCAGGTCAGAGTCCCCAACGCCTAGACCTTGAATTCAAGTAGTAGTTGACCATGTAGTTCTTTCTGTGTATGTGTGCATGATGTGTGTTATGACTGTTTTATTCCTGTGGCTATGCCTGCTGACAGCCACAGCACAAATAAATACAAAAGCTATGTGATAACACTCAGTAAAAATGCTTTGAAATTGTTTAAAATATTAATTTGGAGTAAAAACATATAACACCACTATAAAACTGCTTTCAGCCCCGTTTAAGGATAACAGCATCAATTTTTAAAAAAGATTTAGGGTGCAATCCTAACCATGTCTACTCAAAAGTAAGACCTATTGTGTTCAATGGATCTTACTCCCTGGAAAGTGTCTTTAGGATTGCAGCCTTAGACTGCTACTTCTTATAAGGCATTAAAACGTTACTTCCAGTTTCACAGAGAAACTGAAAATTGCATGTTTTGAGATACACAATTCAGAGTGTAATCCTAACATATTTAGGCCTGCAAAACTCACTTGCATATCTTCCTGTGATTGTGTGTGGAGTTCTGTGTATGCCTGTGCACTGGCCTAACCCTCTCAGGAATGGGGCAGAAGTGACTTACAGCACTTTTGTGACACCCACAGGTCACCACAGGACTTAAGCTGACCTAATTGGAAGTTAGGTTGCAACCTCAGTCTAAACTCAGCAGAGGTAGGGGTCAGGTAGATTTCTGTTGGTGTCGGACTCCTTTCCAGAGGTGAGGAGAGCAGAGCTCCTTCACCTCTGGAGGGAGGGGTGCTGCACTTGACTGTAGGAACAAGCGTTCACTTATTTTCACAATTTCATGTATCCACAGGGAGTTCCAGAATACATAAGGGGACATGTCAGTGTTATTGCGTTAGACAATGCCAGCTTGTAAAATTCACTATTGTGGTGTTGGTGGTGCTGATTGAGGCTGAGAGGGAGTAACTTGCCTCAGGCCAATATGGCAACAATGATATGTGAATCTGGAATTTTCTGATTCATAGATTAGTCTCAAGCCACTGTGCTAATACTCTAGTTTAAATAATCTGGACTAAAAAATTACATCCAAATATACCTTTTTCAGTCCTATGAGTAAAGACATTAACTCCTCTAGCTTGAAAATCTGCTTGTTAAGATAATAGCCTGTGGAAATACTGTGTGCATATACATTTGGACAACAAGGACTTGGCTAGTAAACCAAGCTAATATTAGTAAGCCTATGGGCAAAATCCAGAGTAACTACAGGGAATACTTGCTCCAGTGTAAGAACAACTTACTCTGGACTGCAATATGAATTTCCCATAGGTTTTCAGTAGATGGTGCAGTAACTACAGGTGCACGTAAAGTCTCTTACATGCTCCCATAGTTACTCTGGATTTGGAGGTTAGTCTGAGGAGCAAGAACAGGCTAGCAAGTCCTGTACAGACACATTTGGGGCAAAATCCTCCTGTGTCCCCCAAAGCATAGAGCAGTGGTTCTCATACTGTGTCACAACCTACATTTTGGTCAGTCCCCCAAAGGGTGATGGAAAGGTTAAGTAATTGTCTCCTGAGACCATTCAAAAATCAGATACTGAAGCTTCTAATTACCTTTCAAAAAGCTCAGCTCAAGTAATTTGAAAGGGAGAGAAATGATTGGGGGAGTTTGATCAAATCAATCAATAAAAAAATAAATACTGGGCTGTAACAAATAGAATGAATTTCAACAGGGAAAAGTGCAAGGTTCTGCGCTTAGGCAATAAAAGTAAAAAACACAGGTATAAAATGGGGGATACTTGGCTTGGCAGCACAGCATGTGAGCGGGACCTTGGAGTTGTCGTGGATCACAAGCTGAACATGAGTCAGCAGTGTGATGTGTCAGCAAAGAAGGCAAATGCCATTTTAGGCTGCATTAAGAGGACTGTAGCTTCCAAGTCGTGAGAAGTTATAGTTCCTCTTTATTCTGCATTGGTTAGACCTCACCTTGAGTATTGTGTTCAGTTCTGTGCACCTCACTTTAAGAAAGATGCAGCCAAACTGGAGCAAGTCCAGAGGAGAGAGACAAGAACGATCAGTGGGATGGAAGGGAAGCCCTATGAGGAAAGGTTGGGGGAACTTGGGATGTTCAGCCTGGAGAAGAGAAGGCTGAGAGGAGACATGATTGCCCTCTTCAGATATCTGAAGGGCTGTCATATGGAGGAAGGGGCACATTTGTTCATAGCTGCTTCTGAAAGCAGAACTAGAACCACAGGGAACAAACTGCAAGAAAGGAGATTCCAGCTGGATATCAGAGAAAAATTCCTGACGGTTCGGGCGGTTCAGCTGTGGAACAGATTGCCAAGGGAGGTGGTGGATTCTCCCTCACTGGGGATCTTCAAGCAGAAACTCGACGAGCACCTGTTGGGGATGCCCTAGGAGAATTTCCTGCTACAGGTTGAACTAGATGACCTACTAGGTACCTTCCAACTCTAGGATTCTATGATTCTAAATAAATATTTTCTTTCTGTCTACATCTCCTATTTTTTAAAAGGTTTGGTAAACCTAAGTAGTTCATGATAGTGGGTCCTATTTGGGACCAACTGATATAGTGTGTTTATGTGCATAGAGTACTATACAGAAGGAGGGATCTTCATTACCCAAGCCAGTGAATGGCACAAGCACTTTCCATTCTTGTTTCCTGGATTACTTTTGCATCTGTTTCTCATGAGAACTCACACTACCTAGAGATTCAGAACGTTGAGATAGAAAAGTCTTGCTGATGGCAAGATGGTAAAATTTAAAGTTTTTCAATTTGTTGGTCATTAAAGTCACAGTATAAGAATTTGTGTATGCATTGATTGCGTGTTTTTCTTGGAAGAAAATAGTGATTAGAAAATACATAAATTTGCAATTCTAGAGTTTGATGATGCATTGGTTTTTTACATGTTTTCAGTTTGACAAAACAGATGATTGACTGTGAATTGAAATATTATGTAGACCTTATTTTACACAGATATGCTAAACTAACATCCTTATTTGAAAGATCTTCCAAGACATTCAGCACATGCGCCCATTCATCTGCTCAACCTTTGGTTGCAGATGTAACTTTAAAAAAAAAAACAACCTATGTACATTACTTCTGTTCTTAAATGCCTTTGATTAAGAGAATGGTAGAATATCTTCTATAAGTGTTTTAGTGTAAGCATAATTGTGTATAAAATCATATTCAGCTGTTCCTCCCATTAGAGGGAAGAGAAACCTCTGATTAAATTTACATTTCCAAGTATTGGTTGTAATAGTATATATACTCATCCTCATCTGATAGAAAGATTATTGGTAGCTTAAAATGATGAAAGCATTTGATGAAAATCTTCAGATAACCATTTATAAGCTTGAAGTTGCTCTCTAATGTAATAGGTCCTAACATCTATTTTTCTATTCTGATGGTTTGGTTTTTCAGGTGCAGTGGCAAGCACAGAAGTAAAAATGAAGCTACAAGAGTTTGTCTTAAATAAAAAAAAAGCTTTGGCACAGCGGAATCTTAACCACTGCATTTCCAATGATCCTCGCTTCTGGTATGGGTAAGTAGTCCTAGACGGGTCTTTTGCCTTGTTAAGTTCTCATTAATCCATATGTACACATTATTAAGAGATTAAAACTGCAGCTTTGATTAATAAAAATACATTACACCTACTAGAGCGGTGGTCTTTGGCCATTTTGCCCTGGGATGCCCTCTCAAACGTTTGAATCTGTCTGGAACCCCCCTGTCAAACTTGCTGCTATATGACCATATGACTATATGTCATAACCAAAAAAAGAGGACAGGGCTCCCCAAAATGTAGGATACCCAAGAAAAATGTAGGACAAGATATTTATTTATGATTACAATTTATTACAATAGTAATATTTCAATAATAATAATTACAATAGTAATAATTACAATTTATTACAATAGTAATCAGGCATTTTAAGCCACGACCCCTTTTAAACTTACAAATCCTGTCAAACTGTCACATCACTTTTCCACCATGTCTACTCAGAAGTAAGTCTCATTGTGTTCCATGAGACTTACTCACAGGAAGTCAGTTATTCACAGTGGAGTCAGTTACCTTTGCTAATTGGCTGGAGAGGCAGTGGCATACCTGGGACAAGGCTGAGGGGGTTTTGGGTCCCAGATACCACCATTGGGGAGGGATGTCATTAAATCACTAAGATCTTTCTGAATAATCCCATCATGTGATTGGATTTGATGCATATTTTCCTGCAGAATCAAAAGCAAGAAACAGCTTTGAAATATTTCCTTCCTATCAAAAACTATGTTCCAAAAAAAATAAAAATGCATGGAGCCCTATGGAAAGTGAAACAGAGCTATATAGCACCTTTACTCATGAGTAGACTAACATGCCTTAGTCTGTTGGAAAGGGCAGACTGAGAGGAATCCAAAACCCCCAAAATGGTCCTGATCCAATGTATGCAGCCCCCCAAAAGCAAGTCACTGATAATTGCATTGAGTCCTGTGGAAAGTAGGACAGAGCTACGCAGCCACATTTCCTTGTGAATAAGCAAACATGTCTTGGCTCGTGTTCTGCTCAGGCACAGAGGAATTCAAGGCCATCAGAAGGGTCCAAATCCAGTGAAAGTGGAGCTCAACAAATGCTACTGAAGGTGGCCTCACCCCCTCCTAAAAAAGAATAAAAGAGAGGTTTACACAGCAATCATAAACACACTTACCTAGGAGCAAGACCCATTCAACACAATGGGACTTACTTCTGAGTAGAAATGGTTAGGACTGTGCTATCTGATGGTAAAATGATTTTTAAAATATGAATTAGCATTTAATTCATTGTATTAATAATGATAATAATAATTAAATATTAGTTAATAATGGCATGTCAAAAATGTGTGGGTCCTGGGTGCCAAATGACCTAGGAACATAATTGAAGAGGCACTTGTAAATGGTGGTCCTCTTATATATAGCAGGGAGATAATACTCTTTGCCTCTATACAGTTTCTGTAACCAATAAGGGGCACAGTTTTATTTATTTACTTAATTAAATTTTTATTTTGTTGTTGCAGGGAGGTGCTATAAAATCTTCTTGACCCCAAATAGCAGATAGATCTCTTAGCTATGCCACTAGCTGAAGGGAGACAGCAGAGGAAATTGGTGGCAGGCTGGTGGGGGGGAAGAGGTGGGTTTTCTTCCAATTTCTCAGGCTGCAATTTGCCCCCTTACAAAGGAGTGAGCCCCACTGATTATAATAGGGCTCACTTTAGAGAAGACATGTGAGGCTAGATTTCTCAGGCTTCCTTCCATTACCCCCTTACATAGGTGTAAGCTGCATTGACTGTAATAGGCTTACTTCCTAGTAGACATGATTAGGCAGTACTTGGGTCTAAAACTGCCAACCTGCCAATCTTCAGATGGGCAGGCACAGTGCCTATAACCACTAAGACACTGCAGCCCTATATTCCTAAAGGTACCAGCATATAATTAAAACTGTATATAATAATTTGTATGTTAAATTCCTTTTTTTCTTTAGGAAAACACAACATAGTTCTCTTGATCAGAGCTCTCCACCACAGAGTGGAATGTCGGGCACCTACAATCATCCTGTACTAGGGATGTATGATTCCAAAGATGATTTTCCACTTAGAAAAACAGGTAAATCCACCCTTATCCATCTTATTATCTTAGAATATTAAGCCTTTTCTTTTAAAAGGTTCTGTCTTTTATGGTGACCTGCCCATTTATGTTTCTTTTTGTAATACCTTGACTGAAAGACCTCCCTCCAGCAGTTAACTATAATAATTAAAACAATGTTATAAAACTCAGCAAAAAAATCAGTGCACATCAAAAAAAATCAGTGCAACATTAATCTATGTATATAAAACTGAAAAGTCACTCACCCGCTTATCAACGCCCAGCCAAAACTGCTAAGCCTAAAAGAGTGAAATTTGGGGAGGATATTCCTTCCGTGACAGAGGGATCCACCAAGAAACGGTTTTCGGAAATTCCAACTGGAAGGGGGTGAAATGGGGTGCAGTGCATTTTTCTCCCTATACTTTGCATTGCAGAATCACTGACTGAAGGATGGTCTGCCCCAACCCCTGGACCCAGAAGTGTGAAATTTGGAGAGGGTGTTCCTTCTGTGACATCAACACCCTCCAAGAACCAATGTTGAGAAATTTAACCTGAATTAAAAAGGCCTCAAAAGGGGTGCAACATTATTTTTGTCTTGTACTTAACATGGAAAACTGACCAACATCCAGTCAATTTGGTGCTTGGTGCCTGGTGCACTGGGGGGATGTTTCAGAGGGAGGGGTTGCATGGGGGAGGATGCTGTGCATGGAGGGTGTTGTGCATGTGGGGTGTTGTACATGGGGACATGATACACATTGGGGAAGAGATTCGCATGGGGGGATGATGCACATGGGGAATGATGCACATGAGGTGATGTGCATGGGGAGATATTGCGCATGAAGGGGTAATGTGCATGGGGGGTTGATGTGCATGGGAGGTGATGCGCATGGGGTGGATGAGCATGGGGGAATGATGCACATTTGTGGATGATGCGCATAGGAAGGTTGATGCGCAGTGGGGGGAAGGCGTGTGGGGAAATTTTACTCCCACAACGTGGGTACGTTTCACTAGTAGCATATACCATAGTATAATGTATGCAGTAGTTCTCAAACTTTTAGCACTGGGACCCATTTTTTGAATGAGAGTTTGAAAGGTCATTGGAAGATGATGAGCTCTCAGCAGTTCTATGGGCAACTGGGAGCAGTTTAATTTGATTTCTGGCCCCTGTGGCCCAGGCAATGGCCAGCAGACAGATATGTTGGTGGAGCTCATAACCAGATGGGCAAACTCTTTGTTCTTGGATCCCCAGTTAATCAGAAGACCGTTGAGCACAGTGCTTGGTGAAAATATGCAAGAAACTGTCATTTCAGAAACTGGGTTCCTAGCCAAAGTGACCGTAGGCCAAAACCTTCCTCAGAAGCTTAGTCTCGGAGTGGATAGAGCACTGGCTTTGTCCATGGAAAGTGTACTGGGAAAGATCACTGCATAGGTTCATGAAGAGATGCTGCCAGTCAGGGTAGGCAATACTGAGACAGATGGATCAAGCTCAGCAACTTTTACCTCTTCCAACCAGCTCTATTTGCACCATAGAAAATCTTTGACCTGACACTCAGGTTTCTGCAGGCATGTGGACAGTCAAGATGAATTTTTTTCTTCAACTCTCAGGCTTCCTTTTATCTTGCTGACAATGGAGAACCTCACTTGTAAACTGCACTGTGGTTAGGGTTTGAATGTGATTATAATATACAGCTATTCCTTTGTTGAAATTATGTCTATTTTGATAAACATTCCTTTGTTCAAGTTATTCTTTTAGTGATAAGTTGCTGAGATCTTAAAATGAAGCCATACTTGCTACTTGATACTTTCATTTTTTTCAGTAATTGTGTTATTTTGCAAAAAGAAAAAAACAAAAAAATCATTGTAGTATGCTGAATGACTGGGTGAAACAGGGAAATTAGGAATAATATGCACTATGTATGTTATGATTTTTTTACTTTTTTAAAACTGTAGGGAAAGTACTCTGGTTGCTACGCTGATCAAATTGCTGTGAATTGTTACTGTTAAAAACAAATTGAACTGGATTGTAAACTACCAGTGTGTTTTGGTAATAAATATTTCTCTGTGAGCAGATAACTGGGCTCATGAGTGCATTAAGAGATATTACAAAAAAATTGCTCAACAGCTTAAAAGTGTATGTTTGTGAATCAGAAAAAGCTTCAATTTTTGTGATACGTAGGGCATCATTCATGTTAATATCTCAACATATCCTGTACTTCCATATGCTAGCAAGGACTAAAGTTTGGTTCAATGCATTATATTCTTTATTCCAGAATGCAGCATTCTGCCTGTTACCAGGCAGAAAATTTATATTATTAACGGTAATTGCTCTGTCTTTTGGGAGGTACTACTAGATGTCTAGCCCTAAAATCCAGTGTAACTTCGGGAGCACGTAAGAGACATAATGTGCACCCATAGTTACTGTACCACCTAGTGAAAACCGAGGGGAAATTCATATTGCAATCCAGAGCAAATTGTTCTTACACTGGAGAAAGGACTCCCCATATTGGATTGTGCCCTAGAACATCTTTCCTTCTTTATTCTTATCTAACCTGTATTTGATTATGGCCAAAATCCAGAGTACTGTGGGGAGTCCTTGCTCCGGTGTAAGAACAACTTACTTTGGATTTCAATATGAATTTCCTATAGGATTTCACTAGGTGGTGCAGTAACTACAGGTGCACGTAAAGTCTCTTACGTGTGCCCGTAGTTATTCTGGATTTGGGGATTAATTAGTTTTTTCTAACTGCTAAAATTGATACAATGTGTACTATATCCTGCGGTGGTGATGTCATGTTCCCTTACAGCAGGGCTGTAATGTGACTGCATCTGTGCTGTAACTTTGGATATTTCCTTTCCCCCTGCATCAGCCAAAGAATACGAAGAAACTGGGAAGTAATTATTACTTTGTCATGTGCTCCAAGGGGAAGAGCTAGGTCTGCCTTCCAGCTGAAACAAAGCTAAGCCTTAGAGTAGGAGGTTGATGGATTGACTGCCTGCCTTATTAACAGTTGCATGGAGGTTCTTAGAATAAAACATCACAGATACCTAAACCCAACCTATTCTTCTGAATAAATGCACATGTACATAAAATAAGAATGGGGTGTTAGCAATCTGTCTGAGGCTGCAATCCTAAGAACACTTTCCTGGGAGTAAGCCCCATTGAACTCAGTGGAACTTACTTCAGAGTTGACACAAATAGCATTGCACTAGAAATCTCATATCCTCTGCTTGTATAAATGAATTTCCACAACGTTTGAAATATAAGTATAGGTGAGCCCTTTTTACCTACATGTTTGGAATACATGGACTTAATTCACTATGAGTTCTGAACCTACAGTGGAATGCCTCGCCAGTCTTCCTGGACATGAGTGTAAGCACGGCCTCTCTAGGCATCAGAACATTTCACAGGAACAGAAAGTACTAAATACTGTAGATAGATTTTTTTTAACTTATACCTTTCTGATACCTGGGGGAGGGCTTTCTGAGGCCCAAAAAGAGAGCATGCGTAGCCTCTTTAGGTTTCAGAACATCTCTGACCGAAAGGTGCGTCTGGTTGCCTCTGGATACAGTGGTTCTCTGTCTTCCAGACTCACCAATTCCCTTATCCGTGGATTTTTTTGTATCTATAGTGGGTCTGGAAACAGATTCCCCCATGGATACCAAGAGTCTAGTGTAATAGATTATTGGTCTCTCAATTGTAAACAGTTGCTCAGTCAGATCACCTACAATACTGAACTTACTGACATGACTTGAGATATTATCACACCATTATATCATTTCCAGAAGGTATTACTGGAAAATGTATTTGCATGTAATAAATGTATCTTCTCTCTCTTCACTTCTAGCATCTGAACCCAATCTCAAATTGCGCTCCAGATTAAAGCAGAAGGTAGCTGAAAGACGTAGCAGCCCCTTGTTACGACGGAAAGATGGTCCTGTAGTTACAGCTTTGAAGAAGCGCCCTGTAGATGTGACAGGTAGGTTGTAGAGGTAGCAGTTAATTTTAATACAAGTTAAATTACAAGTTAAATACTTGTTTAATTACAAAACAAGAGGATAACAAGAAGATAAATGGTGCTGTTTTTAGATTAAGTAACTACAAGAGTAAAGTTACTTTAAGTAACTTTCTTTAAGTAAAGAAAACTTTATTTTTCTGGTACTGCTTGTTGCAGTATCCCATGAGCTATGGTTGTCTTTAAAAAAATTGCTGTATTCAAATCTTCTCCCCTCATTAGTAAATTGTAACACTGTGGCCATAACCCAAATTCTAAAATGTTAGTACATGTAAGAACTAGTAATAGCTGCAATTGTAGTTTGTGGAGGTACAATATAACAACATTCATCAGTTAAAAAACAAAAAAAACCATCAAAAAACCATCCCACTTTCCAGCTTCTCAACTGCCCTTTTGCCACCTCTTCTATGGGTCTCCTTAACTGCTCTCTTGCCTTTTCTCAGCCTGGTCTGTTATCAGGTTACACCTGGAATGTTGACAGTTGCACCTCCTCAGCTTGCTTGATTTACAGAGTATTAGACCAGCGTTTCTCAAAGTGGGGGGTCGGGACCCCTTTGGGGGTCGCCTAGAGCTTTCCTGGGGGTTGCCTAAAGACCCCTGGTGCAGGGGGCCAGGTCTGGCTGTAGCTGTGCGCGCACTGGGGCTGACTGACAGCCTCAGGGCCCAATCCTATGCATGCCTACTCTGAAATAAATCCCATTGTGTTCAATGTGTGCATATAATACACATTTCATTTATAACAATGAAAATACATCCTGCATATCAGATATTTACATTACGATTCATAACAGTAGCAAAATTACAGTTATAAAGTAACACCAAAAATAATTTTATGGTTGGGGGTCCCCACAACATGAGGAACTTATAAAGGGGTCATGGCGTTAGGAAGATTGAGAACAACTGTATTAGACAGAAGATGCGGACACACTTAAACGTAGGTGAAGGCTTCTATATAGAAAGACATATAGTTTCTTCCTGTAAGCATCAGTCAATTTGGCAACAGTTAATACATAAATATTCTGTCTCTGAAGTCACATTTATGCAATCCACTTCAGCATTTTGGAAATTTCTAGATTAGAAGAATATTCTAAACTTCTTTGCTTGAGCAAGGACCACCTGTACTATCCATATTCCTTGGGGGCAGTTGGGGGCATCTTCTCCTAAGGAGTTTGTCTTTCCTCCTACTTACCTAGCTTTCCTTGGGGTTACATTATGTGAGATTGTTAGCATTTCAACAAGAGCTTAAAAACCCAAAACTGGAATTGGCCCAGGTGGAAGAATCTGTTTAACAAGAAAAAAAAGAGATGTGCAATAGAGTTGATGTGATTATCCATCAAACTGAAGTTCTGAGTTCAAAACAAATCATCAGCATGATGATGCTGATAGAATAAGCTTAAAGCATTTATTGGCACATGAGTAAAAACCACAAAATTAGATGCATACTATCTTAAGAGTTTACATCTGTTACAGTCAAAAGCTAACCAAATGGCTCTGGCTGTAGGCTGGTAAGTCTAGATCAAAGTTGTCGTAAAAAAACTTTATATGTCAAAAATCTAATAGAGTTGGTTTACAGGGACATCTCATAAAACTTAAAGCATTTCTAGATGACCCACTGGGCAAAATGGGTTGATGCTTGTGCCCATTAGTACAGACTAGGGAGTAATAAGCCATTCCCAAGTTTATATAGGCTGAACTAAGGGTTACTAAAAAATATCATGAATTAGCACAAACAGGCTAATTTGACACCAAAGTAACATGTGTAGTTAAAAATAAAAACTGTGCATGACTATTGCTTTGGTTCTCAGAGGCATCTTATAAAATAGTGAATAATTGACTGAGCTGGTATAATCAAAAGATAATTGTAGGCCTTATGTTTGGGGAAAGCACTGTGTAACTGGCCTTCAAATTGCCATGTGAAGATGGCAAACAGCGAGAAAGCAAACAGTTCCAGGGGATGGGGGAGACACTGGCACAGAATATGGCTGCCAGGCAGAATCATCTTGACTGGTGTTTTGAAGTACAAAACTACTCTATTGGACCTGGCAGTGTTTTTACTTAAAATACATCTCTCAGAAATTTCTGCTTTTCATAATTTATCTGTTTTTTATTCTCATTCCTTAATCAAAATGTTACCAAAAGGTGTCACATTTCTATTTGCAAACCAGGAGCCCAGTTCCAACTGAACTGCACCATTTTGATCTAAGCCAATTTACAATAGATTTTATCAGATTTGTTTCCCCTTTTTAAAAACACTTTTTTAAGTAGCAAAAACATATGCTTACCAGCTATGTACTTTACTTCTAGACTCTCCATATATTAATTTCAACAATGACAAAAATATCTTGTAGTGAAATAGGGTTATCTTAGATTTCAGTGTCAATGTTTCCAAAAAGTTGATTTGTATAAAGAAGCACTCCAAGAGTGCCAGCTGCAAACCTGTAACTGAAATAAAAACCTCACAGATAAAATGAGTCAAAAGTTGTAGACTCATAATGGAATAAGAATAATCTGTTATTCCTGAATATTGCTGGAGGATAATATCGTTTATTACATGATCTTAAATGTGTTTTAGACTCTGCGTGCAACAGTGCTCCTGGATCCGGCCCCAGTTCTCCAAACAACAGTTCTAGTAATATAAGTGCTGAGAATGGAATTACTGGATCAGTTGCAAATATTCAAGCAGAGGTACACTACATTTATGTCCTTAATTCTAAAATATGTTTTGAGAATATACCAGCTTACTTTCTACATTGTGACTAGCAAAATTCATAAAATTTAGTAGCTTTTCCCCTTTGTATATAATATAATAAAATGAAAACAAAATCTAACAGTTTTACATTCCAATTCTATCTGGGTTTGTGCAGTTGTGTGCAGCCATTTACAATAATAGAACAGACTTCTGTCAGCAGTGTTTTTGGGAGTATTGTCATAAGAGGCAGCTGTGTTTCCAGGATATCAGTGGACCTTTCTGAACCACTGAAGAAGGTAAGACACCAGTGTGTGCTGGAAGAGGGCAAAATGGGGAAGGGGAGGCCTAAGGGATTAGGTAAATCTGGCAAGAGTGACATGCCAGATCCTATCTTTACATTTGACAGCCTTCCCGCTCCCTTTTTCTCTTTGGATTTGCACTAGTGGCATAAGTCCAAGAAGACCCATTGTGGAGCTCAAAGTTTATGGATAAGGGGATTTAAATCCTGATTTCCCTTCCAAAGCCTCTTGATCACCCCCCTCCCCAATACAGCACCTTTTCAAGGAAGGATAGGATTGGGTCATTATGCAGTGATATAATGGGATTTCCTGCTTCAGGCAGGGGGTTGGACTAGATGACCTACTAGGTCCCTTCCAACTCTATGATTCTATGATATGTACTATAGAGTGGTTTTACTTGTATACCACTCAAGATGTTTTAAGGCACAGTCTTGTATGCAAAAACTAACAGTTGGCACAAATCTCATACTGACCAGAGGTGTCACAAAGTATCTTAAGGGACTTAGGGGGAAAGGCGTTAGGTTAGTGCAGAAACATGCGCCAGCCTCCCACGTTACCACGAAGTGGAAAGATGGGTGAGTTGTGCTGGCCTAGATTGGTTGGGATTGCACTCTCACTCCTTACCTATTTTTTCAGTATTTAGCTGTACTTAGCTTGAAAACACTTTTGGGGGCAAATTTCATGCTTGTGTTCTGACCAAATAATTCATCTTAAACTGAGCATAAACAAAAAATTTTTGGAGCATTTTCCAGTTTGTGTTTGAAATAGAAACTCATTCAGAAACTGACAATTAGGTGCCTGCTAATGGACAATTGCAAGTAGTGTGTGGTATGTCATGAATTCAGGCATAAAGCTGGGTGTCTTTTATCATGTTTTTACAATAGACAGTGCTTATTTATTTATTACTTTGGAATGTTGTGTGATTGAATGTCACTCATCTATTTATTATTTTCCAAACAATCAAGTAATAATCCTTTAGGGCCCAGTAATATTCACCAATTTACAACAAGAGGTCAGTGTTCTTTCATAAAAACTTTGTGGGCAGCATGCAGAGCACACTGTCGTTGGGCCAGTCTGAGCCATCACTGTAGAGTGATGCCTGCAGCATTGGAGCTACACTAATTTGAAGTATGGATCACACCAGGGTAGATAAATTCATACTGGCTGTTCTGTGGACAGGGAGGAAGACTTCATGGGCTGACTGGGGAAAGCAGGGGCACTGAGTAGGCTGAAAGCCACGGATTTTGGCAGCAAACGTGCACTCAAATTTCTTTCCCCCATTCTCTCATCAGATTTCAGGTATGTGGCTGGTATAGATCCAAGGAGATGCATAGGCCAAAAAAGGGTCTGCATAGAGGAAAGGAAAAAAAAACATTTTTCTTTACAGCTTGCAATCTCCTGATCACCCCACACTGCAGCATTGTCAGGATCAGGCTGCATCAGTTGTAAGGCCCATATCCTAAAGTCAGATTAAGCCCTTTGCTCCAGAGCAGTTAAGGTGACTTTCCATAAGATAACATATAACAGACCCATAACTGCTCTGGATTTTGCCCTAAGTGTATGAAATTTCATATGTGCACATGTGGCATGAAAACTGCATATCCCATGTGCACCTGGAAAAGGAGTGCTAAATTACTTCTGCAGCTAAGGACCGTCACGTATATACCCCCCCCCCCCCACTGAACTGGAGGGTTCACTTACCTTTCAGATGGAATTCTTTTGTAGTTGAAGAGTTTCTAGAAGGAAATAGAACAATACCCACGATACAAGAAGAAGCAATCTTATGTTATTTTGGATTTAAGCAATAATATTGCAATCCTTCCTAATGAGGCTTTAAAATTTCTTATGACTTCCATTTAATATATAAACTATAATTTAATATATACTAATAATACGATTTAAATTATCATTTAACTGAAACTCAAGATTATAGATATTAACCTGAGTTTTGTAGCAGCTCCAAATTAATGTCGTTGTTTTTACCAGATGAGTAAAATAATGTCAAACTGTCAATAATGGAAAACAACTAAGGCCACGTAATTCCTGAAATTGAACTAGTAGTCTTCATTTCTGACAATATGAAACTACGTAAATACTGGAAATCAATGAGAGACCTCAAAAAGGAGAATTTAAGTCATCCAGAAGACATTTTCTTAAGTCATTACTGCTGCATAATAGATCTGAAAACAATCTAGCTGTCCTTTCAAAAGGAAGAGATTAACAAATATCTGAGAAGAGTAGGCTACAGTCTTATACAAACCTACATGAGAATAAGTCCCTTTAAATTTAATATGTTTAGGGTGCAATTCTAAGAAATTTAGACCAGCCTAACTTACCTGGCCTATCTGTGATGATGTGGAGAGGTTCCCACATTGGCCTAATTCAGCTTCCTGCCCCCCCCCCCCCCCCCACAGTCGCCCTGGAATGGAGAAGAAGTGTCAGACAGCACTTTGGTGACATCCCCAGGTTAGGATTGCAGTGCCAGATTCTAAAATGGGTGGCGCCCAGCTTTTCACAATCTTTCTCTTTCCCTAAAGTTGTGAAACACCCCCAGAGGATCCCAACCCTTTGAAAAATAACTGAAACAAAGTATTTTTGTCCATTAAATCCATTATTTTGTTTTCTTTGAAAGAGTTTGTTGTACCTAGACCCTCCAATCCTGTGCATTTTTACTTAATCAAAGCTCATGGTAAAACTGAAATCAGAAGGCTTACAGTGTAATTATATGCACCTACACTGACATGTCAATGAATCTTGAATGATTTTAGACTGCAATCCTACCCTTCACTTAGGCCTCCCTAAGCACCAGCATAAATCCTGTGCGGACCTGGGAGTGTTACAAAAGTGATGTAAGGCACTTAAATCTGACTCCTGCCGGGGTGGGGGTGGGGGCTGCTTAGGCCATTGCAGAGGCATAAGCTGACCTTCCCACATGAAGATGCACCCACTGATTAGGATGGCGCACTCACCCCCTCACTCACCCACTACACTCACTCACTAACACCCAGCCAAAAACACCAGACCTAGAAGCATGAAATGGGGGTGGGAGTATTCCTTCTGTGATGTAGGCATCCACTAAGGACCAATTTTTAGAAATTCAAACCCAAAGGGGATAAAACCTGTTTTTATCCCTGTACTTAACATTGAAGACTAACTGACTCATCAATGCCCAGCCCCGACCCCTGAAGCTAGAAGCATGAAATTTGGGAAGTATATTCCTTCTGTGATTTAAGGACCCATTAAGAACTGAATTGGTGCCCAGTGGTGACCATTGGTGTCAGGTGCCCAATGGTGCATACTGCCTGGTGTTGTCCAGTGCTTGCTGATGCCTGGCAGTATAGAGATGCCTAGTGCCTGGTGTTCCCGATGCTGCATGATGCCTCGTGGTGCCCAGTGCCCAGCAGGGGTGCCTGGTGATGCCCAGTGCCCAGTCACTGCCCAATGGTGCATGGTGCCCATTGGTTCCCAGTAAGTGTCTGGTCCCTGCCAGTCTCCAGCTGTGGCCAGTGCCCACAAATATTATTTAAATTTTACTACCACAACAATGGATTAGTTCAGCTAGTAAATGTAATAAAATAAATCGGCAACTATACCAGATAAGGGAAAAAACGTACATTCTTAACACACACAGCTGTTTATTAAATACATTTAATGATAATCTTGGTAGAGTTTAAAAAGCAATTGGCATTATTTCTGTCTACTTGTCCAACTATCAGGAGTAAATTGCTTTCTGCTCCCATTTAGTACTGATGCTACAAATACTACCCAAGAAAATAGTTCATCAATAAGTGACACATGATATGAATATTTGTAGAACACTTCTCATTTCTACCTTCAGTTTGAAAACATGTAGTTTTCACTTATGATTGAAATAAAATGTAGAATTGTAGAAGGGTTTAACATTAACCCAACAGCAATGACAAAAAATTGAGCTACTGCTTATTCTTTGGTTACCTGTAGCTACTTTTTATTGCTATTACACAATGACAATAATTCATTACTTTATAAGCAGAGTGGCTATTAAAACGGTGGGTTATGGTGGTATCATTTTGTCCTGAAGCAGCATTCTTGATTCTCTTTTCAGACCAACTTGGCTCATAGATTAGTGAATCGTGAAGGCTCAGTAACGCAACTTCCTCTGTACACCTCTCCCTCCCTGCCCAATATAACGTTAGGACTACCTGCAACTGCCCCATCTGGTGTAAGTTATATTCAATGCAATATTCTAGTTTTTTTGTTGTTAAAGTAACATCGTTCATAAGCTCCATATGTTACCAGTTATATGCTTGCAGGCTGGATCGGGACAGCAGGATGCTGAAAGACTTGCTATTCCTTCCTTACAACAACGGATCTCCTTATTTCCTGGCACCCACCTCACTCCATATTTGAGTAGTACAGCAGTAGAGCGAGATGGAGGAACTACACACAACCCTCTGCTTCAGCACATGGTTTTACTGGAACAACCAACTGCACAAAATCCCTTAGTCCCAGGTAAGGATAATCAGAGTTATATCAAAAGCACACATGCACTCTCTAGAGTTGTCACTAAAAGTGTAAACGTTATATACCAAGAGAAAATACTCAAATCTGTGACCAGGGCAGGCTTAAGACCCACTGACACCTGAGGTGGCTTGTCGGACAGGCCAAGTGAAATCACTGAACTAATCTGAAAGCGGTTTTAGCACATTTAGTAGTTATATCAAGGACTCAAGGCTGGGAATTCAGGTGCATAGAGAAGGGTGAGAGTCAAAGCTAATGATAGTAAATGGCTGTGGCTTTGGCATTAACCTTCCTTTGTTTGCTTGCTTACATATTGCCTTTCTCATTGACTCAAGACAGTTTGCATAGGCATGCTAGCCATAACCCCTTTTTTCAAATGGAGTTTTTATAAATTCAAAAAAACATGGTAGATCCTCCAGTACCAAAATGCTTCCCTTCCAGGCACAATCATCATCCTTGATTCAAAGCTCTTTCACTTTTATTCCTGTGTGACATATAACTCTTCTGAACCAAATAGCTCCTGGAAAATTGTTGTTGTTTAAGTTGTTCTGTCCAACTCATCATGTCCCTATGGACTGCAACACAGCAGTCCACCTTATTCTCCACTAGCTTTCATGCCAGAGCATCCTATCCTCCTCACTATCCTCCACTAGCCTGGAAAATCCTGGATCCCAAAAAGAATAATTTGTAGGCGAAATCTTTCTATATCCGTTCTATACAGTAAAACCTTGGATTGAGAGTGTTTTGCAAGACAAAAAAAATTCTAATAAATTTTGACTACATAAACAAGCGAAAAAATAATCCTGCCTGGGATACATCTGGTTTTGGGGCTCTACCAGCACCTACTCAGCCTCTCCCTAGAGACCAGCCTATGCATGTCTACTCTGAAGTAAGCCTATTACAGTCAATAGGGCTCACTCCAGTGTAAGGGGGGGCAAAGGAAAGGCGCCCGAGAGACCTAGCTTTGCGGGTCAACTCTAAATTAAGACCTATTACAATCAGTGAGGCTCATTGCTATTTTAAGTGGGCAATGGAAAGGAGCCTAAGAGACCTAGCCTTGCATGGGCTAAAGTAAGCCCTATTATAATCAGTGGCACTCACTTCTGGGTAAGGGAGGCAGATTGAAGGCTGAAGGTGCAAACGTAACTCATACTGGCAAAACTCATTGTTCTTCCCATTCTCATGGTGATGTAGTGAGGCAAGCGCATGTCTGTGCACTGGCCTAACCCTTCTCCCAGGAGTGGTGTAGAAGTGTATTATGGCACTTTTGTGACACTTCCATGTCAGAATGGGACTTGTGCTGGGGCTTAGGCCAGCCTACCTGGAGGTTAGGATTGCCGCCTAAGTGTAGGTTGTTTTAATTTTTTTATATTTTGTATTTTCTTTATTATTTTGTCTTATATTACTGTAGTGTAATCATTGTTATAATTTTGTGCTGTGGAATGGCCTGAGTTTCCATTATTTCTGAGGGGAAAACTTGCTTTGATATACAAGTGTTTTGGATCACAAGCATGCTTCCGGAACAAATTAAGCTGATAAACCAAGGTACCACTGTTGTCCCTTTCAGAGTGCAGTATAGTATTCCCCCCTCCTCCCTGGCAAGTGCCTGTATTCCCCTCTTCTGGAAACAGTGGATTAAATGGAATTACAGTATTGAAATGCCTCACAGTCCTCAAAATAAATTTCTTGTACCAACCTGAGGCTTGTTTAAACCGACTGCTATGTAAAAGTGATGCTGAGCAGGCAAACTCTTTAATATCAATTGTATTCTTTGTGCTAGGAATCTGATAGATTCCTGGTAAATAAGTAAGCAAAATGTCATTTTATATATTTTGATTAACTTCATACTTTAACTGTGTTTTCTGTTTACACAGGGACCTACTGCCATTTTACCTTTCAACTGTTCAGGGCTGCAGGATAAGGCTTCTGCAGGGAGGGCTTCTGCCAGCCAGATTATATAAGGCCCTTAAAATTTTCAAGGCTTTCCAGAGGCTTTCAGAACTTCTGAGCCTGGCTCGGGTGGCCTTCAGAGGTTTTAAGTGGTGTGGATTTTTTATCCTTGGTTTTTTGGTGTCTGAGGTGGTTGGTGGTTTTGGATCAGATATCCCGCAGATACCAAAGCACCACCTGTATATACTAAGTCACACAAGTCAAATTTATAACTTTAAGCCATTTTTGCCCAACATTGCATAGGCAACAGGGACCAAATATGTATAACTTTGAGCCATGCAAAAGTAGGTTAAAACAGAAACAACACAACTAATATCAAGTTGTAGTTTTTAAAATAAAATTGTCAATATAATTTCTTTCTTAAACCAATGTATACACTTGTATCCTGTTGTTTAAGCAGTGTTTTCCCTTCCCTTGTTCACTAGTCTTTCCTTATAACAGACTGGGGGCACAATCCAGAGTAACTACAGGGAGTCCTTGCGCCGATGTAAGAACAATTTGCTCTGGATTGCAATGTGAATTTCCCATAGGTTTTCATTAGGTGGTGCAGTAACTACGGGTACACGTAATTCTCTTATGTGCTCCCGTAGTTACTCTGGATTGTAGGGTATGGCTGCAATCCTAAAGACACTTCCCTGGGAGTAAGTCTAAATGAACATAATGAGACTTCTGAGTAGACAAGGATAGGATTGTGCTCTTAATTTCTAATTTAACCCCTTTAACTCTTTCCCAATACCACCAATTCTAACAGATGTATTCTTTACAACTGGTAAATAAGGATGGTGTGTTCTATACACCTTCTGTGCCTCTATAGCTCTACATCAACATTTATAATATATATTGTGACTTCAAATTCATTAATATCAAAATTCAGATTTTAAAGGCAGCTTCTTGCATATACATCCAAATCACAGCAATTGTTTTCAAACAGGATCGTTGTGTCAGGCTCTGATACAAGCCAGTAGCTAAGAATCTTAGTCCATGTAAGCAGACAAGGATCAATGGATCAGTGGCAGATTACGGTAGTCAATACAGATTGTGGTCAGGAAGAGAATGAAATTAATAGATGAATCCTTAATAAAGGACCAGGGACTGAAAACATAGTCTGGTCCTTAACAATGGACCAGAGACTGAAAACATGGTCAAGGACTGGCTGTTACCTAAACCTCATCAAATAAATGGATTATGACAGGGCAAGCCTGTGTTGCAGTTCAGTGAGATGAGGTGCTTTGATTGAGTCAACTGTATGTAGAACCAGTCAGAATCCCAATGTTTTTTCCAAGTCACCTGGATTGAAGAAATGCAGTACTGGGTCAGTCACAAAAAGTTTACCCTTTCGGATTTCTTTCTAGCCTTATTTGTTGCTGAAGTCAGATTGTGTCCTCTCCTATGTCAAATGAAAGTTCTTTGTGTCCAGTACCACTTCAAGTGTGAGATTTGGCATTAATAGTACCTGCCTCTTGCATGTCCACATGATCTTATCCCCAAAGGAAACCCTAAATAAGCATATTTCATTGGTTCTTTGCCATACAACTAGAAGTACTTTAGGCTGGGTTACATTTGTGGATTAGTGTGACCAATACCTGTAATTGGAAAAAAAAAATTGCACTTGTTTTCTACAGGACAGCTCTTAACACTGGCTTCACTACCCATTAATCAGACACCATATTGTGCCTTATTGTTTATCATCTTATTCATTGTACATCATGAGAACTTTGGATTATTTATCTGATGTTTTGCCTTTAACGTTTTCCAGCAGCACGAATGACAAGGTAACTGGCTTAACAGCGCACATAGGTACTATGGGAGTTACTGAAAAGTTACTGTTTTCTCCCTTCCTCTTCTCTTCCTCTTTCTTCTGTTTTCCTCCATATTATCTTCAGACTGGTATCTTTCAGGACTAGGGGCACTGCCCCTCCATGCGCAGTCCGTGGTGGGTGCAGATCGGCTTTCTCCCTCAATACACAAACTGCGGCAACACCGCCCCTTGGGGCGCACACAGTCTGCTCCTCTTCCCCAGAATGCACAGGCCCTCCAGCAGTTAGTGATCCAACAACAGCATCAGCAGTTCCTGGAAAAACACAAACAACAATTTCAGCAGCAGCAGCTGCACATTAACAAGGTAGGTATGCCGATTTTCAGTTCTTGCTCATGCAATTTTAATGGACCCATTTAGAAATATCTTCTGCTTTAATTTGCATGGCTTATAATTATGTAATGTCAATTGGTCTTCATCTGTGGATTGCTTTACAGTTAGGACTTTCTTAGAGAACACAGGGAAAAGTGTTACACTGAAAAAATGTGGCTTCCCAAAGCTAAGTAGCAGGAAATGAGTGGGATTTCATTGAAAATCAGCTAACTGTCATTTGAGTGAGGGGTATAAGTTTGCTTAATTCATTCACCAGAATAACATTTTGAGTGAATAGTTCTGAATGCTGGATTGGCACCTGGGAATCTTGAGTTCTTTTCACAGCTGGAAGCCTGGCAGGCTCATTCTAAGGTCTTTTGCAGCACACTTTCTCTGATTGTCCTTCTGAAAGGGGCTCTGTGTATTGCTTATTAATATTTATAATGTGTGTGAAGGCTGAAAGAAGTATGTAAGTGTTTTTAACATCTGAAATTCTAAAAAGCTTTTGTGTATGAGATGATGTTCTTGCATCTAACAATAAAAAGGTAATCATTTCACCATAGATTAGAAGATACTTAAGTGGATGAGCTTGTGAATGCACTCTGTGTTCCTCTGTGTGTACACGTATACTGTATGCACATTACATCGATAGGTGGGAGATTACATGGCTACATGCACACTAATGCAAAATCTTACCACCATTTAAACTGTATACATCATTTACTAAACATAACTCTTAGCTTGCTAGATAAGGCAGGCTTTTGTCAAAGGCGAGTAAATGATGAATGATGAACTCCTTTCTAAGTGCCTCTGCTTGTTTGCTTGTTTTGTTCCCTATCACTCTTTTCCATCCAAACTTGCTGTAAGTTTCTCACTCTTCAAGAAAAATTCAGGAACCAGTTTGGTTTTCAAAGTGCTTCTGTTTTATATATGGCACATGGACTTTTATGCCCCAATGTTAAAATTCTAGGAGTTTTTTTTAAGGAGAAAGTCCAATCTGGAGCTACATTAACCTAAAATTTTGGCTGCTTGTATACATTTTTTCCTAGTGAGACAAATAGAGACAATTAGAAAAAGTACTCTGTTTTAGAGCAGAGCTAAGACAAGTTGATTACACAAGCTACTGACGTCATTTTTGTACTTCTGGAAATGTGCCACTGCTATGTGTTTGCCAGACCTGGACTTCATTCAAACTAACATACGCATGTGCTTTAGAGCTGTTATTTCCATGGAGATTTTGCTTGCTGCTTTCCAAACATACTTTCGAGCAAGCTGCAAATTTAGAGTTATTAGAAGCTGTAGGTGATACCCTCCTTGACATTAAATATATTGCATGTCATTTATTTTAAAATTCACGATTCCCATTGCCAGTGTTGCAAGAGCAATGTGTTAAATGCCCTCATTTATTCAGGTGTGCATACTGACCTTTCTGGAATTAGATTTGTGTATTATACTTATTTCTAGGCAGTTGGGTGTCATTTTTCAGTAGTTTAAAAACCAGGATTATGGTGGATTAGCATTTAAAGAGTCAATTTACATTGTTTCAGTCTATTCATAATAAATTCCTTAATAAACATAATAACTAACTTGTGTCACACTGAAAAATAATAATTGATGCATAGATAGGTGCATTTGGCTATTAGGAGAATATCCTAAGAGCCTTACCCCATGGTTGCTTATTAATTTGCAGTAGATGTAGTAGAAAGCCTGTATAAATCATGTTCAGGCCTCTGAAAATTGCTGAAACTTACTCCTCCCATGCAGGAGGCAAGCAGTGACAGTGTGTAGCAAGGAAGGCACTTTCAGAAATTAGATTTCAGGAATACTTTAAAAAAACAAGAACAACTCATTTCTGGATTGCCTGTTTTGTGATTCAAAGTCATGATCTGAAACAAGTTCTGATTCCCAGACTTTGGCTGCAATCAGACTTTGGCTGAACACAATGGGACTTACATTTGAGTAGACATGGTTAAGATTGTGCTCTTTATGCAGTATGGATCTGTGTATGTGTTTCCTCAGATAACCATTCAAATAATGTCACTTACAGATAGTAGCTTGTTTTATGCCACACATTGAGCATCTCTGCTGTGTCAACACTACTACATTTCAAGAGCATTCAGAAAACCATTTGAATTTATTTTATTTTTATTTATTAAAGGATTTTTATCCTACCTTTCTCTGCTATGTGGACCCAAGGTGGCTACAACATGATAAAAACAACATATAATCTATATACAGTTGGCGCCTCACGTAACAAATTTAATTCATTCCGGAGGCATGTTTACGTGAAACATTCTTTACATGAAGCGGATTTTTCCATAGGAAATAATGGAAACGCAGACAATTGGTTCCACAACCCCAAAAATATTCATATAAAAATATTAACTGGATGTAAAAATGATCACAGAACACTGGGATTGAATTCAAAACATGCATTCAATGTGTATGATCTTATGAAGTCTACTTAGGCTGCAGTCCTAAAAATACTTTCTTGGGAGTAAGAGCCATTTTACACAATGGGGCTTACTTCTGGGTAGACATGGTTAGGACACTGCAATCCAAGACACCTTCAAAGTGTCTCCCCACTTTCTCCTTCTCTCCACCCTGAGCCTCTCTCTTCCCCGCTCCCTTCTGGCTAGCCCTGAGCTGCTTACCTCTTCTCCACTGCTCTTCTCTCCCTCTGCCCAGCGGACACCCAGCCACAGGAGGAAAAGCATGGAAGTGTTGCTTTCACTATGTGCAGGTGTGCTAGGCAGCCCTGACGCTTTTTAAACAAGCTGCCGGCCAGCGCGTCTGCCCCAACTGCCAACGAATGTGTTCTTTACGTGAAGCACTTTCTTTACGTGAAGCAGAATCCTAGAGAAATTTTTGTTTGTTACATGAAACAAACTTTACGTGAGGCGTTCTTTACGTGAGAAAAAGAGAAAAGTCACTGAGAAAAAAGTCACTGACTGACTGACTCACTGACTCCTCAACGCCCTGCCAAAACTGCTGGGCCTAGAAGCATGAAATTTGGGGTGGGTGTTTCTTCCATGACTGAGGGGTGCACTAAGAACCGGTTTTTGGAAATTCCAACCGGAAGGGATGAAAAGGGGCGCAACAAGTTTTCCTCCCTATACTTTGCATTGGAGAATTGATGACTCATCAACGTTCCGCCCCAACCCCCGGACCTAGAAGCATGAAATTTGGGGAGAGAGTTCTTTCTGTCACATGAACACCCACCAAAAACAGATGTGGAGAAATTTAACCCTTAAGGGGCTGAAAAGGGGTGCAATTTTTTTTTTGTCCTATACTTACGGTGGAAGACTGATCAACTTCCAGCCAATTTGGTGCTTGGTGCCTGGTGCACTGGGGAGGATGATGTTCGGTGGAAGAGGTTGCACTGGGGAGGATGCTGCACATGGGGGGTTGCACATGGGAAGATGCACATGGGAGGTTGATGTGCATGGGGATGTTGCGCATGAG
This sequence comes from Cryptoblepharus egeriae, assembly GCA_030015325.1. Lineage (NCBI taxonomy): Eukaryota > Metazoa > Chordata > Lepidosauria > Squamata > Scincidae > Cryptoblepharus > Cryptoblepharus egeriae. Next base: position 114,087,353 of record JAREYC010000001.1, on the reverse strand, counting down.
GAATGATGCACGTGGGGGATGTTGTGCATGGGGAAGTTGCGATAGCAGGTTGATGCACATGGTCAATGTTGCGCACGGGGAGACGTGCATTGGGGTTGATGCGCATGGGGTGTTGTTGAGCATGGGGTGTTGTTGAGCATGGGGCGTTGTTGCGCATGGGGGGGTTGTTGCGCATGGGGGGATGTTGTGCATGGGGGTTGATGCACATGGGGTTGTGCATGGGGGATGTTGCGCATGAGGGATGTTGCGCGTGGGGGAAATACACTTTTCACTAGTTGACATGATAAAAAGAAAAAATTAAAAACATTTAAAATTTAAAATTAAAAGTATTAACTCTTAAAAACATTCTTGAGGTCACTTTCTTTGGGCATACTGTCTGTATAGAGAGAAAGAGAAAAGTAGTACAGCATTGGAAAATCTTCAGATCCTGCCAAAAAAAATCTGTAAGGAGGGAGCTTTCCTTAACTCCAGGGGAAGGGAGTTCCAGAGTCATTCATTCATTCTTCTTCATAGCAAGGCCACCTTAATAGAACTTTTGCTTCCATAGATACCTTTGGCTGACACAGTCCAGTTGCTTTAATGGATTGTATCTCAAGATTTCTTTGAATCTAACAAAATCTAAAGAAGCTTCTTCCACAGGCAGAAGTGTACAGAATCCTGTAAGGAAGTGGTTCCCACACATCCCACCAGCCAGGGATGCATTTATCTCTGTTCCTTTAAGGGTCTGAAGGTTAGGGGGGCCTTTGAAGGGCTCCACAAGCCTTTGTTAATGTAAAAAAATAATTAAAGGCAATTTTGGTTTCACAGTAGAAGTAAGTTTAAAAACAAAAAACTGTCTTCAGGAACAGCACAATCCCAAGGAATGTTTTGCTGCCCTAGCCCTTCTTAACTTCCCCACACTCCTAACTTCTAGGTATTTGGCAAAAACTTCTGTAAGAGCTCCTTCCGTGAAAGGAACATGTATGAGGAAGAAGCTTCTGGTGAAATAGCTGCATTCTGTGAAATCTTAGAATACAACCTGTTATTTATTCGTTTTCACCATTTAGAAAACTATTCATATCTATTTAGAAGTCCCATATTGTTCAATAGGGCTCACTCCCATGAAAGTGCAATTGCAGCCTAGGTTGGATTACTCTTTAAAAGTTTTTTTCTTTTAAAAATTCACAAGGTGTAAATACTGAAATAACCATGTCAATGTTATGGGTGTAGAAAAGCACAAGAATATTCTGCTTCTGTAACAAAGTATTCCATCTTTTCTTATTCTTTAAACTTGAATGACCTTTGAACAATATAGGAAATTTCTGATATTGTTTGCTGTCTTTTTTTAACACTTATGTCATGGAACATTTTCTCAGAAGCTTTTTATTGACTGGTTTTCTTTTTCTTTGGGCATACTTTGTGTATAGAGAGGAAGAGTAGAAAATGCCTGCATATGCCTGTGCAGTGGCCTAACCCCTACCCCAGGAGTGGAGCAAAAGTGCCCTACAGCACTTTTGTGATGTCCCCAGGTCAGCACAAGACTTAAAGCTGGCCTAACTGGAAGTTAGGATTGCACCCTAAGATTCTGTTTTGACCAAATATGATTTGTAGCAGTAAATTTTGAAAATTTTTCAGATGATACCAAAATCAAATGAGTCTTCCCGCCAGCATGAAAGCCATCCTGAAGAGACTGAAGAAGAATTAAGAGAACACCAGGCATTCTTAGAAGATCCATATATTGATAGACTAACAAACCAAAAGGACATTCAAGGGTTGACCAATATGGTTCAGGTGAAGCAAGAACCTGTTGAGAGTGATGAAGATGGAGAGTTGCAACAAGAAATAGAACCAGGGCAGAGGCAAGCTGAGCAGGAGCTGCTATTCAGACAGGTAAACTAGACTGTGATGCATTTTTTTATTAATGTGTATTGGGTTGGACATCACGTACTCTTAACATGAAGTGAAAGCGTTTCCCCTGTGAACAGTTTTTTGCCAATTCACCCTATAGTCCATTCCGCCTTTAAGAAGAGCCTCCTCTGAATCAGGCCAGAGGCCATCTAGTCCAGCTTCCTGTATCTCACAGCAGCCCACCAGATGCCTCAGGGAGCACACAAGACACCTGCATCCAGGTGCTCTTCCATTCTCTCCTCCTGGTCTAATGTTTGAACCCAAGAATGCCCTTGTGCAACAGATTTGAAGCAAGAACGTAATCCATAAGCAACAGTTGTGTAGTTTACTTCATCCAACTACCTTTTGCTGAAGGTAAATGGCTTTATATCAGGGATGGGTAAATCATGCCTCATGGCTGTAAACCCTCATCTGCTCACCTAGTTTGAATGTTGGGCCCCACAGTATTTTTCACACTGTAAGCAAGCATAGCCAGACACAGGTTACAATCCAGAGTAACTACGGGACCTTTTACACCGAGGTAGTTATGGGTCCACCTATGCGAAACGCATAGAGCAATCCAGAGTAAGTGCCTCTTACATCTTCCCATAGTTACTCTGGATTGTACGGACAGGCAGATTCGAGTCTGCATATGAGCAGAATAAGTGTTATGTTATGGACCCTTGACTTAAGTGTTTTGTTGAGTCTTTCGTAAGTTTGACTCAAGTCTCCACAAGTCAGCAAAAAACACTGATTTTTGTGATTCGAGCTGAAGTCACCTGACTCAGTTTCCATTCCTGCTTTATATATCTTTTACCTCATCTTTTATCTCATCTCTCTTACCTAAATCTGTTCTTTTTCCTTCTCCCACTTTCCTTTTATTCATTTTGTTTTCCCTTTCTTTCTCCTTTTAGTGTAATTGTATTCCTGTGTTTTGTGTGTGGAAGTGTGGCTTTGAAATGCTGTGTTTCTTAGCTCTCACAGGTGCTTAACTCACCTTTCTATTTTTTCATTTCTCTCAATATTTCATCTTTTGAAAAGTCTTGAAATTTTAACATTGCCTGTCATGCCTTTTAATTAATATTTATGGGGGTATGGATTAGTATAGCTAAGATAATAGTCATTGTCACAAAACCAGCAGTAACTCCAGCTATCAAGTTATAAAATCACTGATGAATCCTTACAATGACAGTTCAATCCATCCTTCCTAACAGCAAGCCCTTTTACTGGAGCAGCAACGCATTCACCAACTGAGGAATTACCAGGCCTCTATGGAAGCTGCTGGCATCCCAGTATCATTTGGAGGACATCGACCACTTTCTCGTGCCCAGTCTTCACCTGCTTCTGCTAACTTTCCCATGTCTGTACAGGAGCCACCCTGCAAGCCACAATTCACAACAGGTAATATGCAAAATTATTTTCATGGAATAAAATGTCATCATAAGTTCAGTTTTTGGAAGCCCCAGCTATCTGATTGCTAGTTTGAAGATCAGGAGATGTGTTACTGAGGCATAATTACAGTAAACAGTACAGTGTTTGCCACTCATGTTAGAATATGCCTATTGAGGATCAGGATGGAAGAAAGGTGTAGACTTCAAAATATTATTATTCCTCAAATTACTGTATTTTCCAATACTTTCAATATCGTTATAATTTTAAAATATTCTCCAGAACAACATCAAAATGGAAGTTTTCGTTGCATATCCAGAATACCAATTGTTCTCTTTCTTTCACACACTCCCAAAACTAAGCTTTTAAAAAATTGTATTTTGCCTAACAAGTGTCCATCATTATCCACCAGGGTTCTATTCCAGAACTTCCTGGATTAAAAAATCAGTGTATAAAGAAAACAATGGAAAAATAGTCAAATCCATGAATAAAAAAATCAGTATATAAGAAGGTTGAACCTGTATTTTCATAATGATTTGTCCTCAAATTTCTAAGGCTATAGTATGAAAATATGTATTTTCATAGGTGCTACTAAAATATATACAGTGGCGCCTCATGTAACAAATTTAATTCGTTCTGGAAGCATGTTCTTTACTCAGACGATTGGTTCCACAACCCCAAAAATATTCATATAAAAATATTAACTGGATGTAAAAATGATGACAGAACACTGGGATTGAATTCAAAACATGCATTCAGTGCACATGATCTTATGAAGTCTACTTAGGCTGCAGTCCAAAAGACACTTTCCTGGGAGTAAGCCCCATTTAACACAATGGGGCTTACTTCTGGGTAGACATGGTTAGGAGGCTGCAATCCAAGACACCTTCAAAGTGTCTCCCCACTTTCTCCTTCTCTCCATCCTGAGCCTCTCTCTCCCCTGATCCCTTCTGGCTAACCCTGAGCTGCTTCCCTCTTCTCCACTGCTCTTCTCTTCTTCTGCCCAGCGGATATCCGGCCACAGGAGGAACAGCATGGAAGTGTTGCTTTCACTATGGGCAGGTGCGCTAGGCAGCCCTGACGCTTTTTAAACAGGCTTCCGGCCAGCGTGTCTGCTCCAACTGCCAACGAATGTGTTCTTTACGTGAAGCATGTTCTTTATGTGAAGCAGAATCCTAGAAAAATTTTTGTTTGTTACGTGAAACATACTTTACGCAAGGCATTATTTACATGAGGTGCCACTGTAATCTGTTACTAATGCAATCTAACTATTTTTTCAGAAGTTTAACAGTGATTCCCAAAATAGAGCATTACCAAGTAATTTTTGTATTTTGTCTGACTTGCACCTTAAATTATATTTTAGCAGGTTGTGTTAGAGAATGCCTCTATAAGAGAATGTATTCCAAAAATAATTAATAAAAACACAAATCCTAAGTTTTCTTTGGCCTGTTTCTATAATACTATAGAATCTAAGCAATCTTGGAAATACAGTCATTGAACTGAGTTGGGTTTAAATCCAATAAATGGGTATATTCCAAATATCTTGTTTAGTTTCACATTCTATAATTTTACTTTAAAAATATTAAGTTTCTACTTTTTATTGGTATAGAATATCCAATACTTAGAAAATGTTATTTTATTTAGAAGCCCATATGAGGTATAACAATTCTGGTATTACAAGAAAGCTTGGAAAATAATACAAAGTTAGCAACCTGACCATACCTGTTCTAACAAACTTGGCATTTAGGATGTGTTTTTTTTATAGTCATGTGTATTTTTCTCTTGTGTAACATTAGAACTGAATTCAAAATGTCTTGCTACAAAGTATATTTTTTCACAAGTTATAATAATAATTGCGTACTTTGTATTCCTTTAATGCAGGCCTTGTATATGACACTTTGATGCTAAAACACCAGTGTACTTGTGGCAACACAAATAGTCACCCTGAACATGCGGGGAGAATTCAAAGCATTTGGTCACGGCTTCAAGAAACGGGTCTTCGTAGCAAATGTGAGGTAATGGGTGGTCTAATAGAAAGGGAAAGAAGGCTTGTTCTTAAAAGAGTATAAGGTCTGTTCTGAAGATATGGGCAAAACCGAACCTAGTAGAATTTAGGCTGTACCATCTTGGATCATCTTTGTAAAAGTGGGAATCTCTTTTTTATGTTGTTCTCTGTGATTTTAAAAAGTTAAACCCACCCTTCAAGTAGGAAACTAGCAGGAAGTTGGCAGAATCATAGCCTTTCCTTTCAATTTTTCAGGTGCTTTATTATTTTGTGATGTTTTACATTCATTATTTTGAAAGTTTTACATTCAAATCTCCTCTCTCTTGTGTTCCAAAGTGTTGGAGGTAGGAGGGATGTCACTGAGCATGAGTGACTTGAGCCAAATGTTATTTCCTCCAGAGCTTTCCAACAGATACCATTTATTTCCTTGAACCATCTCTATAGCTGGCGCTTATCCAAGGAGATGACAATTGGGAGGGATTATGGAGGAGTAAAGTAAAATATTTTCACTTTCTTCTCCCACTCTTCCTCATCAGCCATCTCTGAACCATAGCCTTCAACTGCATAATATGGCAGAGAAAGGATTGGATTTGCCTATTCAAATCCCTTTGAAACTTGGCATCCATCAGTCTTGAAAGACTATGGTATTGTGCTCGATGCTGCATGCGAAGCACAAAGGTCTGGGTAGATTGATATGGAGGATAGGGCTTTTACCCAAGCAGCACGCCACTGAAATAGTCCAATGGAACGGTGGAGCCGATAAGATTGGTTCCAGCTGCATCGCAGAGCTGGGCTAATGACAGGAGCTCACCCTATCTTGTGTGGACCCAGGTCTTGAACCCTGGCCTTCTGGTTAACAGGCACACTGTCTTAACCACTTTTTCACTTTTAAAATAAAAAGAATTTTGTCAGCTGTTAGGTTGAAAAGGCTGTATATAAAATATTTGTAATAAAAATCAGGGTTTTTTTTATCACACTAGTGAAATTTACCCAACATTGCAGGAGCACAATTTTGAGGATATTTGTGGACTTGGGCATGGCTGGGTACTTCAGTGCACTGGGCAGCATGCAGTGGACACTGATGAGCAATGGGCTCCGAGAGGCACTGGGCATTGGAGAGTATTGGGGACAATAGCGGGCAGTAGTGAGCACCAGGCATTCCTACTGGCCATTATTGTGTAGCAGGGACCACTTTGCACCACCATGCAGTGGTGGTCCTTTAACTCCTCTCCCATGTGCAGCACACCCCCTGTGCAGTGCACACTCACCCCCTTCCACCTCTGTGCAACCATGGGCACCCCTACCGGGCAGGTGCGGAGTTGGGAGGTAGGTTTTATCAGTCTTCAGTGTTAAGCATAGGACAAAAATGCATTGGAATCTGTTTCATCCCCTTATGGGTTAAATTTCTAGAAATTGGTTCTTAGGGGGTGGTCACATCACAGAAGGAATATGCTTCCCAAATTTCACGCTTCTTGGTCCAGAGTTTGGAGCTGGGCGCTGATGAGTAAGTGATTCTTCATTGGAAATTATAGAGAGGAAAAAGCATTGCACCCCTTTTCGCCTCCTTCCTGTTGGAGATTCCTAAAATCTGTTCTTAGTGGGTGGAAGGAATACCCTTTCCAAATTTCATGCTTTTAAATCCTGTATTTTTGGCTGAGAGTGAGTCAGTCAGTGAGTCAGTCACTTTTTGGTTTTTTATATATAGATTTTGTGGCATAAATATATACTTAAATTAACATTATCTGGCAACAATAGTAGGTGGGGAAAGGGAGAGTCTTGTATCAGACCATAGAAGCACACTGTTGACCTAATACTCATGTCAGATCTGTGGGAAGTATTCCATCTGCCCAAAATGTCCTTTATTTCCAGACATTTCCATGTCCTTATCCAACTTTGGATGGCTAGGCTTTTTCTGCTTTTCCTGTTTCTGCTTCTGTCAACTTAGGATTTTTGGATGTTACTGCTGCGGTAGCTTTTAACATTGTGGTGGATTTCAGCGCTTCTCAGACTGGGGAACAGGGAAGGGGTCCAAAGGATCATGACCCTGTGGGAGACAGAAGGGTCTATTTTGAAACTTACCAGAAGTGCTGTGAGGGTCTGGGAAGTTCTGCAGAACACTTAAAGGGTTTTCACAGGCTTGGAAATAGTGAAAGTATGATTGGGACAAAACAGGAAGTTGAACTTCTAATTTAGTCACTACTACAAATTTTACTCATTCAAAAATTGCCCCTCCTCCTACAGGGGTTAGGGAGTAAGACTCCTTAAAGTTTAAGAACCAATGTGCTAAATCACTTTAATTACCAGTTTGTTGGTGGTGGTTATTTTTATCATTTGCTACTCCAATTATTCCAAGACTGCAACAGAACATTGAGGGCATAGACATAAGAAAATATACATTAGTATGGCGACAACAACACAGAAGTGAGTTTTTAGGGTGCATAAGAGGCTACAGTAGTAAAGGAAAATAGAAAAATCTCAGTGTTTACGGAGCCCAGTGGATCCTGGCCAGCAATTTAAACAGTTTCTCGTTATTTATTTCTTACTGTAAATAATAATTCACATGTTTTTACATATTTAGGAAATTAAAAAACCTGGCATCCATCAGTCTTGAAAGACTATGGTGGTGTGCTCGACACTGCATGTGAAGCACGAAGGCCTGGGTAGATTGTTATGGAGGATAGGCTGTTACCCAAGCAGCAAATCTCCCCTCTCCATGCCACTGAACTAGTCCAATGGAAAGGCAGATCCAATACAATTGGTTCCAACTGCACCGCAGAGCTGGGCTAGGGACAGGAGCTCACTCTGTCTTGTGGGGACCCAGGTCTCGAACCCTGGCCTTCTGGTTAACAGGCACAGTGTCTTAACCACTTGCGCCACCCACATCCTTAGGAAATTATATATACTATATTTACTCAAATCTAATGCTCACCTTTTTCAGCTGAATTCAGTCTCCAAAATCAGGGTGTGCATTAGATTTGATGGTTAATAAGGTTTGAGTAAATACGGTGTTTTGATTTTAAGCAGAGGGTGCACATTAGATTCTATGGTGCATTAGATTAGAGTAAATACAGTGGTTAAAATGTTCTACAAGTCTGTTTGTTAACTTACACTTTGCTTGTAGTTTATTTCAAGATTGTTTCATACAAAAGGCAGCACACACTGTATTTCAAAACATGGATTTATTTTTGTTTGTTTACATAATGCAAGACTGTAAATTAAACAATTTCCTTGCAGATTAAATGCCAGGAATGTTTTGAAGCAAAAAAACACCTAAGCAAGTTTCATGGGGAAAGAATCGGCACATTCTGCATGTATAGAAAAGCTATGCGCTCACGCACAGAACTTTACAAGTCCCCAAATATTTAAATGTGTCTTGTGTCTTTATATATACATATTTCCATTGAGATTTGCTGCTCATTCATTAAAATTGATAATAGATCCACTCTTGTTCTTATCATGTTATACTTTTTCTGTTCAGTTACTTCAAGTTTCCTGTAATTCTTTTCTACAATTTTTTTATTGAGGCAGTTGAACTGATTATGAGAATTGTTATTCTAAGGTTTTTAGAAACGTAATTTTTATTTATTCTAAGATGTGTGTTTCATTAATATTAAAGCACATTTTTTTCTTCATGTTCAATGCCTAAAACAGCAAAAATCAATTCACTATTGTCCTTTCTCCTGCAGTGTATCCGTGGAAGAAAAGCAACTCTAGAAGAACTACAGACTGTTCATTCAGAAGCTCACACACTTCTTTATGGTACCAATCCTCTGAACAGACAGAAATTGGACAGCAAAAAACTATTAGGTACAGCAGGGAATTCCATGCTCTTTATATCTTCAGTGGATTTGATACATATGTTGATTATATACTGTACTTGTTTTGATCTGAGTTTAATCCATACTTCACTGGGGTCCATGCATGTTCATTATAGGAGTAGGCTTCCTTGATGGACTTCTGCTCAGAGGGATTTACACCCATGCAGGGCTGTGGCCTTGTATAGAGCATCCACCACCACTGAAATGAATTGAAACACCTTTGTATATATGAAAGTTCCTTGTGAGTGTGAGATCTCCTGCATTTCCAAGGAGCCTGTGGATGTGATTGCTTTTGTGTATTAAGACTGGATGGTAAGCAGCATCTACTATCAAATTAGCAGCCTAGATATCAAGTTTGGAAGAGCCTCTTTCTTTAATTGCAACTTTAAGCACAGTAGGATATAAGCCCCATTAAACACAGTGAAATTTTAATGGATTCCTGAGCAGTTAAAATTGCTTATATTAATAGTTTTGTATAGTATATTATTCAAAATAATTTTAATCAAGGAAACTGAATCATGCATGTACAAATTGAAAATGGCAAAGCTAGTAACTGGTGTGGATCCTGGAAAGGATTGGAAAACTTTTGACATCTCAATCTTATGCATGTCTACTCAGAAATAAGTGAATCTAAGATTGCAACATTATTGCCCAATCCAGTGCAGGGCTTCTAATGAGAGAACTTGCTTTTCATTAACAGAAGGCCTAGCTTACTGGCATGGCAGCCACAGTAGTAGCATATGGAATGGGTATGAATGGCAAGTGTGAATGGCTGGAGACTCTGCTCACATGACCCCAGAGTCTCCAGCCAACACTGGTACAAGGAGTAGCAAGTGTGAATGGCTGGAGACTCTGCACACATGACACCAGAGTGCCCAGCCGCCACTGGTACAAGGATGAGTGGTCATCAGAGGTAGAGCCTTACCTGATCTCCCAGATGTGACTAGAGATGTCTTCGTACGTGTCCAGTAGCCTTTCTGAGGCTGTGCATGGCCTCTGTGGGCTTCAGAAAGCCACTCAGAGGTGTTTTAAACACATTTCCAGTTTTGGTGAAAACCAGAAGTTATTATAACTACAAGCAGGGGGTTGGACTAGATGATCTATTAGGTCCGTTCCCTTTGAATTCTGTGATTCAAAACGTCTCTGGGGACTTTGAAATCTGCAGACACTGGTAACTCCAGATGTAACTGGAATAAGGTTCCGGTTGTTTTCAGAGGCTTGATGATCCAGAAGCACTACATTACTCCAGCATAGAATAACATGGCACCTCCTTACCCTGCTGGTAAGTTGGCAGCGGGGTGGAATGTAGCTCAAAAGGGAAGATTGAGGTGTGGGAGGTGTAAGATAAGGCCAGATATTTGGTCTAATTATGAGGGGAGAATTTTGGGGCAACAGCACCATGGATATCTTTTGCTCCCTACTTTGCTTCAACATGCCCTTAGGGCCCATTTGGACATATGCCACCCTAGATGTTGCAGAGTATTTGTTGCAAAGTTATTTCCTTCTCGTATTATGTTATGTCCCCAGCCAGCCCATAGCATGCTCCATGAATAGTTTGCAAACCAATGAAAAGATTGTGGCCCATATCCTAAAGTCAAATTAAGCCCTTTGTGATGGAGCAGTTAAGGTGTCTTTCCATAAAATAACACTAGAGGGTGATGTAACTGTGTGGACCTGTAACTGCTCTGGATTTTGCTCTAAAACATAATTAAGGAAAATTAGTATGTAGTAATAGATATCCATCGCAATCACAGAAAACAAATTTTCTTTTAGTATCTAGTAGTATCACAGTCTAACACAGTGTAATCAAGGTTTTATAAACATTTCAGAGCATTTGGCCCATTACTGCTATAACCAATCTTGCCAATACTGTATATAGTCATACTTTTTCCTCTTACAGCATCCAACCCACATCCTTACTGATCATTAGGATGACTTTATAGGTGGGTATTAATGGAATACGAAGATTTTGGGAGTTAGTATGGGAGAATCCAGATTGAAGATACATGACATTTTAAAAATGACATTTACTGATAAAAGAAAAATGTGTGTAGGAGCTGGCTAATTTCATCATCATTACTTAATATAATTATACCCATGGCTAGATTCCTGTTGGAGCTGACATCCCACTGAAACCTCAAGTTTATTTTCAGTTACAAATTTTAAATTATCCTTCTGTGGTAGAAACATTCTTGTAGATTACTTCCTCCACTCTGTCTAGCAGACAGGACATTCAGTTTAATATTTTTTCCTGTTGGCTCCATTTAGGAAAAAAGAAAATGCTTCCGCTTTTAGACCCTAAAACTCCAGAGTTCAGCTGGAGCTCCAGGGTTTCTTTCCCTAATCACTGGATTTTCTTGTCTTCCTTCCTCCACTCACCAGTCCAGATTAGTCAGTCATGGGGGAAAATTCATTTTTGACAGCATAGTGGCCAACACAGATTCAGCTGTCCCTCTTCAAGACAATAGCCGTTTACTAGACTAGACCATTAACCTCAGTTCACAAGGCAGTTCTTAAGTGTTTACCAGGTGGCTTAGTCTTTGCTGGTGGGAAAGTTTTTCCTATTGGTAGAAGGAAAGGTCACATGATCCAAAAGATTCTGCTGTCTCTTTTTGCTCCTTAGACTGATTTTACTTGGTTTAAGGTTCTCTGCATGGTTTTTGCAAAGTAGTGTAATTTTCTGTTTTCATCGCTGTTCAGTTGGTCCCTTTCTCTGCCTTGGTTAAACGCAGAGGCCTCCTTCACCTGCTTCATGATCTTTATGGGAAAGGCCAAAGTGCCTTTCTGAGCCTAAGGCTCCTTGGATGCCTGGGCTTAAGGAAGTGGTACTCAGAGTGGGAGTTGGGTCATGACCTCAGGTCAGCCAGTTTGCGAGAGCATGAGTTCTGCCATCGTGGAATCTGGCACTGGGCGTTCCTGGGAGTAAGTCTCATTGAACACAATGGGACTTACTTTCAAGTAGACATGGAGGTGCTGTGACATCACAGTGATGTCACAATCCAGTAAGCTTGACAGGGGGTCCCAGACAGATTTTTAAGTTGAAAAGGGGTCATGGGCTGAAATGTGGAGTAACACTGGCTTACAGCCTCAATTGCTGGCAGCAGGACAGATTCTATTGCCTCATGTGGGTTCTTTACTCTGTCTTTCCAACATCTGGGAAGGCAGGCTTCAATAATCGTGAGAGAAGTAGATTTCTCAGCCATCTAGGCCAGACCCTCTCCCTTGACACAATGGGTCACACCACAGATTCTAAATCCTCCAAACACAATTGGCACCTTGAAGGTGCCCCAGCATTTCCTATATTTATCCAAGCTTCATTCCTGAGCTGACTCAGGTGGACACACAAGCTTCAATCTAAGCACTGTTCGAAATATATCAAGCACTAGGAAGAACAGAGCCAGGTCCCCTCCCTGTCATATTCTGCTGAGCCTGCTCTCAGCTTACCTGGAAAATGCTGGTTCTGGCTCCAGTTCACCTCCTCCCTCCAGTTAAACTATCTCCAACTGTCTGAAGGACACAGTTATACTATAAAGGTTATTTATTGTCCTAAGTACATACTTACATATATTATGTACTAGTGAAATGTACCCACATTGCGGGAATAAAATACTTCCACATACATCATCTCCCATAGCACAACACCCCTGTTGAGCAACATAACCCATTTCAACCTTCCCATGTGCATCAACCTCATATGCAAAATCCCCCCATGAGCATCAACCCCCCAACATCTGGGGGGCACCAACCCTCCCTCCTGTGTGCAACACCCCCCATGTGCAACCCCCCCGTGCATACCCACCCCCGTGTGCATCCACCACCCTCCCATGCGCACCAACCCACATGCGCAACACCACCCCAATGCGCACCATCTCCCCAAGTGCAGTATCCCCATGTGCACCATCCCTCCAGTGTACCCTCCCAATGCATCAGCTGGATGTTGATCAGTCAGTCTTCAGCGTTAAGTATAGGACTTTGCACCCCTTTGCGCCCCCTTAGGGGTTAAATTTCTCAACATCAGTTCTTGGTGGATGTTCACGTCAAAGAAGGAACAAATTTCCAAATTTCGTACTCCCCAAATTTCATACTTCTAGGTATGGGGATTGGGGCAGAGCGTCCCTCAGTCAAGGATTCTTCAATGGAAATTAAAGGGAGGAAAACTCATTGTGCCCCATTTCACCCACTTCCGGTTGGAATTTCTGAAAACCAGTTCTGAGTGGGTGCCTCCACAACAGAAACTTTCTTGCTTCTAGTTTCTTGCGGTTTTGCCTGTGCGTTGATGAGTCACTGAATGAGTTACCCTACAATCCAGAGTAACTACGGGAGCACATAAGAGACATTACGTGTACCCGTAGTTACTGCACCACCTAGTGAAAACCTATGGGAAATTCATATTGCAATCCAGAGCAAATTGTTCTTGCACCAGATCAAGGACTCCCCGTAGTTACTCTGGATTGCGCCCTTAGTGAGTCAGTGAATCAGTCAGTGACTTTTCAGTTTTATATATTTAGATTTACTTATGTTTTTCACTCTCAAGAATAAATTTTGCAAGCTAAATAAGGCATTGCTTTGACTTTCATCCATACTCTGACCCAGTGATTTTCAACTGTTTTCATCTCACCGCACACTTAACAAGGCACTGAAATTGTCAAGGCACACCATCACTTGTTTTTTACCATTGACAAGGCGTACCAGACTGTTCAAATCCCACAATTTTCCTATTAATGAATGTCAATCTCCAAATTCGTGCAGCACACCTGAGGACTGTGTGTGGCACACCAGCGTGCCATGGCTCACTGGTTGAAAGTCACTACTCTGACCTAGCCAAATGAAAGTCCAAAGACTTCCTACATATCCAATTTCAACACACACACACACACACACACACACACACACACACACCACACACACACACCCCCCTGAATTGGTTTTGGTAAGGTGGAACTGATGTAAAGGAGGATCTCCAGAGAGTTTTATCAATATTTATGTATGATCATATAATTATTTTTAAGTTTTATCTTCCTGAAATTCCTGTCATGAAAAATCATGATTCTGGTGACCATTTCCTCTGCCAGAAGTGTTTCAAGATGGGTCTTAGAAGAATTTTGCACTTCATATGATGAGAGGGTATATGAGCACTGCATATGATGATTGCTTTCCTTCCCAAAGTCATCCTGGATGTATGCAGAGTTCCATGACTCTATGTTTGTGTTGTTTTGTGGGGAAGAAAGTCTCTGAAGACTTTCAAAGTGGATCAGATAATGTACATTGCTTCCTTCATGGACTTCAGCACTTAAGGTCCTAGGAACATCATTGTGCAGCCACCTTGGCTGTTCTGGATATGAACTCATCATTAATCGAACTCATCACTGTGAATTACAGTGCAGTCCCAGAAATAGTTTTTTGTGCTTTTTGAAAGGTGGAGAAATGGGGATCCATTTGAATATGTGCTTTATTTTTGTATGTGTTTATGCTTGGAGAAATCCTAGAAATTTGAGCATATTCATTCTCATATTCATCTGAGTTCCAACTCTAATGTATTCATTTGAATTTTATATTTAAATTTTTTTCCCTTGACACTATGTCAAATATTTGATGTGGCTCTCTGGCTAAAAAGTTTTGAAACACTTGTTTTACACTATCAGTTTTCAGTCGGTGTTGGCATACAATTTTTTCGGCGTGTAATGTCTTGGAAGTAGGATGTGAGGGGGGGATTACAACAATAATTTTTTATCAGGATAGCCTTGCTTGCCGATGGGAGGAGTAACCCATGAATAATATCCATCCATTGAAGAGCATTAATTCATCTGTTAGATGTAGGTCATGGATGTTATGACTTATTATACAGATTATTCTGAGAATTGATAGATTGAGTAACTTCAATTTTTCATGTCTACTCTTAACTCCCCAGGTTCACTTACATCAATGTTTGTCAGGCTTCCTTGTGGTGGTGTTGGCGTAAGTAAATATGTATTTTTTCATACTTTAACTTGAAGCTTCACTTGTAGCTTTATTTAGAATCATAGAATCCTCGAGTTGGAAGGGATCCAGTAGGTCAACCTCCAACCTCCTGCCTGTAGCAGGAAATACCCCTAGAGCATCTCCGACAGGTGCTCATTGAGCCTTTGCTTGAAGATCCCCAGTGAGGGAGAGTCCACCACCTCCCTTGGCAATCTGTTCCACTGCCGAACCGCCCTCAACATCAGGAATTTTTTCCTGATATCCAAACCGGAATCTCCTCTCTTGCAGTTTGTACCCATAGGTTCAAATTCTGCTTTCAGAGGCAGCTATGAACAAATGAGCCCCTTCCTCCGTAAGACAGCCCTTCAAGTATCTGAAGAGGGCAATCATGTCTCCTCTCAGTCTTCTTTTTCTCCAGGCTGAACATCCCAAGTTCCCCCAACCTTTCCTCGTAAGACTTCCCTTCCATCCCACTGATCATTCTTGTTACTCTCCTCTGGATTTCAAGTTAATGTAACTTTGTTACATGTTGTTATAACAACAGAATAATATATTCTTTATCTGTACCATAGAGCTAGCAACAAGAAGGCTACAACTTAACATAACAATCCCAGTAAATATATGTATTTTGATCTGTATTTTATCTGCTAATTTTGAGTACGAAAAACGAGCGGAAAGAGATACCTTAAACAGCTGGTATGACTGCATAAGTACCTCAGTGGGAACTTGAAGATTACAAAAGAGATGCATAGGAAATGGAAGATGGGACTGATTATCAGAGAGACGTACAGTCAAGTAGCCTAGACTTGTAGATTGAGGGTGCAATCCTAAGTGTATCTACTTAGAAGTAAGTCCCAATATGTTCTATGAGATTTATTCTCAGGATTGCAGGATTGTTTAGGATTGCAGCCTGAATGTCAGGAATGTCAGTACAAGTGAGGCTATCCAGGGAGGTCTGTTCAAGGAACAGAAATGAGAGGGGTGGTGTTGTTCAATAAGGATGGCTAATTGGTGTCTGGTGAAAAGAGAAAGTGGACTGTTCAACCTCTTAGTTTCCATCTTCCTTTTCTCAGAGAAAAAGGGTTATGCAGGCACAGATGCTGGTTTATTGGCTCATGGGGAAAAATACATTCTCACAACAGTAATGAAAACATGAATAGCACAAGTCTGCATATTAAGATTGCCTGAAAGTAGTAACTGGCCTCAATTAATTCAAATCACTTGGACCTAGAACTTGGGGATGTACACACACAGAGCCTCTGTCAATTATCTTTGGAAAATCCTAGACGCCTGGGGAGGTGCCAGTAGACTGGAAATGGGCTAATATAGTCCCAATCTTTAATCTCTGCCAAGGTTTAGGGACAATTTATCTGCCAAAATTACATCTTCGTTTCATGAAGCTGCTTTATGTCAAGTGCTGTATTTTGTTTTTCAGATTTGTATGCTTTCCTTCCTTTTAGGAGTGGTGTACATAGTTCTTCCTTCTTTGTCATCATAATGCTTGTAATTCTGTTTTATTTAGGTTGACAGTGACACAATTTGGAATGAAGTACATTCGTTTAGTGCTGCTCGCCTTGCTGTTGGCTGCGTCATAGAGCTTGTTTTTAAAGTGGCTACAGGAGACCTGAAGGTTAGTGTGATTTTCAATGGTTTGGACTTCATTATATTGATCTCAATTACTACTGCAATCTCAGCATACTTACTAGAGAAGGATTTCTTTACCCCAGGTCTGGGGACCACTGGAAGTCATTGGCAATTGCCTGACTGGTCTGTGAGAGGACTCCTCTAAGTGTATCTTCCCCTCCTCACAGCTGCAGGGCTCTTGTTGGAGGATTGCCTCCTTAGAGACTAGTCCTGTGCCCGTCTACTCAGTAGTAAGTCCCATTGTAGTTAGTGGAGCTTACTCCCAGGAAAGTGTGAACAGCATTGCAGCCTCAGAGCCAAATCCTACGCCTGTCTACTCAGAAATAAGTCCCATTATATTCAATGTGGCTTACTCTCCAATAAAAGTGACTAGGATGGCTTTGTGCATTTTCAATGCATCCTGCACTGAAAATGGTTGAAAATCCCTGCTCTGAGTAGACACGCAGTGAGACATTGTGTTCTCACCTGCAATCCTATCCACAGTAATAGCTCTATTTATTATAATGGGATTTACAGCTGGAGGTTGGGAAGCCTCCCTCCAGGTCCCCAGATGCAGAACTCTCCTCCCACCCCTGGGTTGGTCCCTGTAATTTTTTTCCCCACAGAACCAGTCCCTGGGGCCAAACAGGTTGAGGACCACTGTACTAGGGGATAAGCCTAACTGAGCACAGTGGGAATTATTTCCAAGTAAACATGTCATAGGTTACATTGTGAATAAGCATTGTAAATACATTAAATACATTGTGAATAAGTCTTGATGCAAAACACCAGGGAACATTATTTCTACAGTTCCTTAAATTCTGTGGGACCACTGTACATCCAAAACACATGCACTGGTGGCACAGTGTGCTTTGTGGAGGTTGCAAAATGTAACCTGCCATTCTGTCTTGCTGGGTTATAGCTACAAGTACTTTATGGCAAAGCTTGAGCACTAGCAAGTAGGTGAAGTAGCTAAGGAAAAGAAAATATATATACAACAAAATTATTTTTTTAGAAAGACAAAAATTATTCATCTAGTCTGTAGAAGGTTCTTGAAAGAGAACATCTCTGTTTATTGTAAACCACTAGAGCAGTAATTTTCAACCTTTTTCATCTTATGCCACATGCACCATGCCATCATCAGTTGTTTCTACCACTGACAAGGCACGCCATACTGTTCATATATCCAAGTTTTCCTATTAACCCTTAGATGACTAGCCAGATTTTTTTGTCTGGCAATTATAATTTATGCAAATTAGGCTATTTTTAGATGGTCGTAATAAATGTTCTCCAAATTCACATGGCACACCTGAGGTCTGTCCACGGACTGGTTGAAAATCACTGCTCTAGAGGTTTAGAGAAGCCTGCCCAATGTGAACCACCTTGAATAACGTCAAAAGGAGAAATTCAAACCAATAAAGTCAGAAGGGAATAAAGTCAAAAGGCTAGAAAGTCAGTAAATATCTGCACCATCATCACCCTTTTGGTTCTCTTTTAAAAAGGTATCATACCTCTGCAAACAGTATCCAAACACTTTCTCCTTTTGTAAATTTTCTCATTTTGCCAACATTTATTATTTATTTAAGGGATTTATACCCAGCCTTTCCCATGGCGAAGCAAATGCCTAAGGCAGCTTACATAGATTTTTTTATCCTTTTTGTCCTCACAACAACTCTGTAAAGGTAAGTCACTTGCAGCTCTGCCTGTGAATGTGTAGAAGGAAGTTGTCATGCCTATAAGATGTCACGGTCAGAGAGTTGTATTTTTTTCATTTAATTTTGTCTCTCTTCCTTTCCTCCTCCTTATCCCAGAACCAGCCTGCTAAGTGAAGGAACAGAATTCATGTGAAATCATAGTTATTCTAGTTTATTATTTATCACATTTGAAATACAGACACGCTTTTTAAAAACTCTAAGTCTTAGTCTTTTGTTTGGTAGAATGGATTTGCAGTAGTTCGACCTCCTGGTCATCATGCAGAAGAAAGTACACCCATGTGAGTATGTGTTTTAGCTCTGTTCGCCTTTTTTAATTGTTAGAACCTTCAGTACATAAAGCCAACTGAATGATATAGAACTGGCAGATCTGACATGTCTTTAATAAATTGTATCTAGTTGACATCTGACTGCAAAAAATTGGTTTGCCTGGTAAAGGAAGGAGCATTCCTTAGATTATGGGAACTTCCCCCGCCCTCCGCCCTTTGTGTCAACTGGAGTTAGTGTCTGTTGAAACAGAACTGTTGGTCTCAGTGCAAGGAATGGCATTTGCCCAAGTATGTCTATACTTTGCTGTTAACAGGGCTCTTCACCTACAAGTTGTTTTTAAAGTAGTCAAGGTTTCCTACCTTGTATTTTATTGTTTCCTCAAATTCCTTCTCCCTTTCTGTAACTAGGGTACAGCTGTTTAGGGTAAGGAGTTTTGTAGTTTATTTTTTCCAGCCAAGATTTTCCCTTGGATGTTTGGGATTCAAACAGAAAGAAGAAAGTGTTCCAGTCTATGAAAAACTGAGTTGACCTTTGGAATAAATGTAGATTCTGGTTTCAAGATTACCTTATGGGATATACGTAATTTTGGATAGATTATATGGTCAAGGTCCCAAGATCAAACACCCTGTTTGATGTTAAAATTGTCTGGAAAATTGTCTTACAAGTGTCAGAAGTCTCAAAAGCACTACAATAAGTGGCTCAAATGGAACAGTAAGTTCTGAGGTCATTCTTGGTAATGGTAGTTAATTGTTCTTGTGAAAGGAAATTTGGTATTATTGTGCTCCACTGTAAGTGTGCCTGGAGCAGCCCAGTCCTTTTGGAACTAAAAAATATGTAGCAATGAGGATTAATGGCACGTGAAACACTATATGACATGATTTAGATGCCATTTTTGCTGCTTCAGTGCAAGTTTTCCCCTCAAACAGCACAATCCTGCTCATCTCTACTTGGAAATAAGTACCATTAAGTTCAAAGGGCTTACTCGCAGGAAAGTGTGATTGGATTTCAGCACAAGAGGAATGCTCCTTCTGTTCCTGGATGAAGCTTACAGTGGCAGAAATGAGTAGTCAGAAATCATCCATTCAGTGCAATAAAGTAATGGACCGTACAGCTAAACAACTTATGGTGGAATTTATCCAAGACCTTTTCGAGCAATTTCAGGTTAAAGTAGAATCAAAAATGACTGCAGTTCAGCAAGAGCTTAAACTAAAATTGTGACAGAGAGAAGAATCGGCCCAAATGGAGGAATCTATTATATTAAACAAGACACATAAGAAATGCAGAATAAAGTTGAGGTGATTAACTGTCAAGTGAAAGTTCTGAGTTCAGAAAAAGGCAAAACACTGGATGTGAAGTTGCTTACAGAACAAGCAAGTAAGGAAAAAATATTGAGATTTAAAGCAGCGCCAGAGATTTCAGGAGAAACTGGAAAAGAATTGAGACAAGCAAATGGTATAGGTTCCAGGTTATTATCTGGGAACAGATGAGGAAATACAGCAACATGCAAAAACAATATGGCATTTTGAAGAAGCAATAAATCTAAAGGAGATCCTTCTCAGTTTTCACAAGAGGTAGGATTATGCTGATGATGTCTAGATGGGAAAATTGAAAGATGTTATTTTCAAAAGGCAGGAGACTTTATGCAGAAATTCAAGGAAAAAAGTTGAAGAATTAGAAGGCCATAAGGAAAAATCAGTTTTTATGGTTTTTATGGATACAGGTTAAGCATTTTATGGTTCACTGGGCAAGAAATGTTGGATATGAAATATTAGGCTGCAATCCTAAAGACACTTTTCTGACAATAAGACCCATTGAACACAATGGGGGCCTATTTTTGAGTAGATATGGTTAGGATTGTGCGTGTATTGGAGAATTTGTGGTCAAAACTCTATATTAAATATAAATCTTAAAATCTTCACTATATATATATATATAGAGAGAGAGAGAGAGAGAGAGAGAGAGAGAGAGAGAGAGAGAGAGAGTATTTGAGACCAGTTAAAAATATGAAAATGTAACTGCATTAAGAATACACTATGCTAAATATTTACCTTGAAGGTAGCAGTACCTTAAATATTTATCTTTGAAAGTCTCAAAGAAATCTTTGGAAGAAGCGTAGGTTTCAACAGCTTAATATGTTCAGGTGAAATGACCATGTTGATATACAATCCATATTGTTAAAGGTCAAACTTACATAACTTACTTATAGAATTCTTATTTCTGTTCCTATTTAGACAGAAGAGCAGGTACTGCTAATATTCTGGTTTATATTTTTTTGAATTTTTTAATACCAGTGGTGCTTGGTTTACAAGCATAATTTGTTCTGGAAGCATGCTTGTAATCCAGAATACTCATAATCCAAATCACATGTAAGCCAATCTACCACTGTATTTCTATTTAAATATTTATCTGTGCTTCTTAGGAAGTAGAACCTGTGTTGCTTTAAAACAAATTCAATGAACATGCAGCATGCTGAGTTACCACTGATTGTTCCAGATCCGGGCAAATGGCAGTGTTTCTCATGCTCAACAGGTCTAGTGTTGATAGAATGTTTGATGGTGCTTATGTAGACATGATAGCACCCACAGGGTAACCTATACATGCCAGGTATATCCAGCTGCTATCCCCTAGGATTTCTGCTGGACTTAACAGTTGGTATGAAGATGGTTCTGAAATTAGCTTTGCCGAGGATATTGCTGATCTTTTCAGTTGCCTTTGATGTATGGAAGTATAACATCATCTTTATATGCAGGTGGCACCTTAACAATTTTATGTCGTCTTGCTTGTCTCTGCCTTACACTTAAGGCATCATTTCTCATTTCTGAAATACCCATTTAGTTGCAAAACTGGACATGTGATAATTCTTTCTTCAGATGCTAAATATTTAAACATCCACAAAATATAAACTGGAAAGAAGAGACTCTACTTATTAGCAGTACCTGGCTAAGAACAGAAATAAGACTTATATGAAGCAAGTTATATATGTTCGTTTTAAGAAGCAAGTCAAATGGAATTCTTCCACCAAACATCTGTCACAGTGCTGCCATTTCTGACTTTTTCTTAATATGTCCTGCCGGAGCACATTTCCCAATGAACTTCTGAAAACTACAGAATGAAACATTGGACCTTTTAGCAACATGGATTTTAAATCAAAATAGTCATTTCACCCAAACATTAAATTATTGGATTATTGCTGGCCATGAAAACTTGTGATCATACAAAGATATTTGATTTTTTTAAATAAAAAAATCACAAAAATTATTGATCATACAATTTTGTGATCTTACAAAGATATTTGAAACATAATTTTCCTTAAATAGAAAATTATATAAAATTTAAATATAATAAATTTAATATAAAACATTTTATGGATTTTTAGAAATAATTTGTGGTCTTTCTACCTGTGAAGAGGAAAATGAATTATGAATTTGATGGATAGAAAAATGATACAATTTTTTTAAAAACTCCCTTTCATTTATTTTTCTGTTATAAATGTATTTTTATGTTTAAAATATTAAAAGTCTGCAATCCTAAAGACATTTTCCTGGGTGTAAGACACATTGAACACAATGGGGCTTACTTTCGAGTAGACATGGTTAGGATTGTGCTGTTAGGGACCTAATATTCTATATGACTTTGTGGAAAACCAAAGAAATGTAAACTGAGAACTCCATGGTTGCCACACAACATAAATATCTGTTTTTTCCTTCCTGTTATATCTATTTTTTTAAATAATAAATTAAAAAAATAAAATTTTAATGCTTCATATTTGCTACCTTCCTGTTGCTGTTTCTCTTATTGCTTGTCTGAAAACTTTTGGTACTGAACTTCTTAAGTGTACATTTCATTATTTTTCAGGGGTTTTTGCTATTTTAACTCTGTGGCAATTTCAGCCAAGCTTCTCCAGCAGAGACTGAATGTGAACAAAATCCTTATAGTGGATTGGGTGAGTCATAGCTTTCAATTATATGGTTTTTCTAAATCCATTCTGACCTTTAGGACATCAGAATGTTTTCAGGTCTGATTCAGAAAAATTGGAACTGGCAACTAGTTTGTTGATTCCCAATGTCTTATGTCCTCTTTTTCCAAGACATGTCTTCTTTTATAGCTTTGTGTTCAGGAAAAATCTTCATTGGCTTCCTTTTCCTTGTGAGCAGGCAACATGTAGCCTTCTTGAAATTAATACGTTATGGCTGCAGTCCTATAGACACTTTCCTGGGAGTAAGAACCTTTGAACACAGTGGGGCTTACTTTTGAGTAGACATGGTTAGGATTGTGCTCTATGACTGCAGTCCTAAACACACTTTCCTGGAAGTAGGCCCCATTGAATATAAGAGGACTTGTATCTGAGTCGACATGATTAGAATTGCACTGTGAATGTAATAATTTTTAATTTAATAATCTATCTGCTATATGGGTGTCCGCACATTCAGTGTCATTCAGGCAGGCTGAAGGTTCTATTCCCATGGGTCTTTGTAGCAGAGAAGACTGAGGGCTAAATCCATAGCAGTTACGAGTCCACACAGTTACGTCACCCTCTTGCGTTAGCTTATGGAAAGTCATCTTAATTGCTCTCGAGTAAGGGGCTTAATTTCACTTTACAATAAAGAATAACATCTGCAGATTTCATGGCCTCCATGGCAACCATGGGTCTGTCTCAAAGAATATCTGCCCCTACTCATGATGCGGGGCACACACTGGACCTGGTGTTCACTGCTGGGCAGGTTGATGGTGATCTGGATGTGAAGGACATCTCCATCACCCCATTGCCATGGACAGATCACTACCTGGTGGGATTTAGGCTTATCGCAGCCGGTAGCCTCTGCACAGGCGGGGGACTGCATTCCATGGTCCGCCCCCGGAGACTGATGGATCCAAATGGTTTCCTGATGGCTCTGGGGGATTTTCCTGCTGCCAGAGCTGGCGACTCACCCGGCTCCTTGGTCAATCTCTGGAACACGGAGATGACCAGGGCCCTGGATGTGATCGCTCCTTAGCGACCTCGACCCTGCCGTAGATCAAACGCAGCTCCTTGGTTTTCTGGGGAGCTGCGGGCTTTGAAACAGCAAGGTCGACGTTTAGAGCGACGGTGGCGAAAGACTCGTGTCGTTTCTGATCGGGCAGAGGCCAGGGCTCACTGGCGAGCCTACTCTGCAGCGGTGGTGGTAGCTAAAAAGGAATACTTTGCTACCACCATCGCATCCGCAGAGAACCGTCCAGCGGAGCTCTTCCGTATGGTCCGGGGCCTACTCCATCTGGCCCCCCGCAATGATGTGGTAGAGCACACGGAGGCTCGCTGTGGTGAGTTCGCGCAACACTTTGCGGACAAGGTCGACCAGATCCGGCATGACTTGGACGCCACTTTAACAACATCCAACGATGTCTCTGGGGCACCTGTCTTATCCATCTTTTGGGATTCTTTTCAGCTTGTAGAACCTGAGGATGTGGACTGGATTCTCTGTAGTGTGAGACCATCTGCTTGCCCGCTCGACCCTTGCCCAGCCTGGCTAATTAGATTGGCCCGAGATGGACTGGCCGAATGGACAGGGAGGGTGGTGAACTCCTCTCTGAGGGAGGGGGTGTTGCCGCCTGCATTAAAGCAGGCGGTGGTTCGCCCCCTCCTGAAGAAACCCTCCCTGGACCCTAAAAATTTAAACAATTATCGGCCAGTCTCAAACATCCCATTTCTGGGTAAAGTGGTAGAGCGGGTAGTAGCGTCTCGGCTTCAGAGGGTCCTGGATGAAGCTGATTATCTGGATCCCTTCCAATCTGGTTTCAGACTGGGGTTTGGGACAGAGACTGCCTTGGTCACCTTGGTGGATGACCTACGCCGGGGAATGGACAGGGGGAGTGCGTCCCTGTTGGTCCTGCTGGACCTCTCAGCGGCCTTCGACACCATCGACCATGGTGTCCTTCTGGGTCGATTGGCCGAGTTGGGGATTGGAGGCACTGTTTTGCAGTGGTTCCACTCCTTCCTGGCTGACCGGTCCCAGAAGGTGGTGCTGGGGGATGCTTGTTCGGCACCCTGGCCTCTTCGGTGAGGGGGGCCACAAGGTTCCATTCTTTCCCCCATGCTATTTAACATCTACATGAAGCCGCTGGGAGAGGTCATCCGGAAGTTTGGAGTGAGGTGTCACCAGTACGCTGATGACACCCAGCTCTATCTCTCCTTTCCTCCTGAGTCCAAGGAGGCAGTTGAAGTCCTGAATCGTTGTCTGGAGGCAGTGGGGGACTGGATGAGGGTGAACAAGCTGA
The DNA here is from genome assembly GCA_030015325.1 of Cryptoblepharus egeriae. Lineage (NCBI taxonomy): Eukaryota > Metazoa > Chordata > Lepidosauria > Squamata > Scincidae > Cryptoblepharus > Cryptoblepharus egeriae. The sequence continues at coordinate 114,062,460 of JAREYC010000001.1, read as the reverse complement.
GGTTAAATCCTGATAAGACAGAGGTTCTCCTGGTCCAGAAGTCCTCGACTCGGGTATTGGAATATCATCCTGTTCTGGATGGGGTTGCACTCCCTCTGAAGGAGCAGGTTCGCAGCTTGGGTGTTCTCCTGGATTCGCAGCTGCTCCTGGAGTCCCAGGTGGCGGCTGTGGCCAGGGGAGCCTTTGCTCAGCTTCGGCTGATCCGCCAGCTGCAACCATATCTGAGTCGCTTGGATCTGGCCACGGTGACCCATGCCCTAGTGACATCGAGACTAGATTATTGCAACGTGCTCTACGTGGGGCTGCCTCTGAAGACGGTTCGGAAACTGCAACTAGTACAGAATGCGGCGGCCCGTGTGGTTGCTGGGGCTCGTCGGTTCGACTCTGTCGGGCCCACTGCTTCAGCGACTACACTGGCTGCCCATTCGTTTCCGGGCTGAATTCAAAGTGCTGGTCCTGACCTTTAAAGCCCTAAACGGTTTGGGTCCAGGGTATCTGAGGGACCGCCTTCTTCCGTACAATCCGACCCGTCACCTAAGGTCATCTGAGGGGGCCCTTCTGACTGTGCCGCCACTAAGAGACGTGAGAGGTGTGGCGGCCAGAGATAGGGCCTTCTCAGTGGTGGCACCCCGGCTTTGGAACTCCCTCCCCTTAGAACTGAGGAAAGCTCCCTCACTACAGAGCTTCAGGCGGAGCCTTAAAACCTTTTATTTTAAAAAAGCTTTTTAAATGGGGGCAGAGGTTGGGGGGCTTTTATCTTTTTTATTTTCTGTTTTATCGTTTTTAGTCTACGTTTTTAGCTTTAATCTAATTGTATTTTAATTACATTTTAATGTGTTTTTATCTCTATTTATTATCATATATAATTTTAGTGGTGTTTTATTGTTTTTTAATTGTTTGGCCGCCTTGAGTTCCCCCCTGTGGGGGAAGAAAGGCGGGATAAAAATTACTTAAATAAATAATTAAATAATAATAACTGTCATTCTCATTTCAATCTTCATTTTTTACTTCTGGGAAAGAGAATAGTCTAGAGGGGCAGGCTGTGAACAGCCAGGCAGAGAACAGTCGGGGGGGGGGCAATTGAGGAGCGCCACTGAGAAGAGAGGATGCAAAAGGGCAGTTGAGATGCATGGAAAGGGTGTTTTTTTTTTACAAATGAATGTTAGGTTGTACCTCCACAAATGACAGCTGTAGGGTGTTACTAGTTAAGTCATATAGCTTTTAAATTAGCCATATGAAAGCAATATTTATGAGTGTTTTTAGTTTTATTTTGCCTAAATTTTTCTTCGGTGTCCTACATTTTGGGGGATCCTTCTCTTCTCTTGTGTTTTAGACATCCGGTCACCCTGTTGATGCCCTTTCAGAATTGGTCTACTAGTGCTTTTTTGTTCTTTGTTTTTTGTTCTATATTTGAAAGCTCCACGGGGTACTGGAGGGAAAGGAAAGGTTAAAATCAATTCAATAACTAGAGTACCAATCGTCTGCATTTTATTGGGTCATTTAATTTTGGTAAACTTTTTGGTATGTGAGTGTAAAAAAAGGCACTAAGGTACATGACTGATAAATATAGAATTACAAAGTGGATAGAGGGATGTGCTTTTCCCTCTCACACAACATCAGAACCAAGGACATACACTGCAATTGAGTTCAGGAAAGTTAGAAAAGACAAAAAGAAATATTTCCCCAGTGTGTATTTTGTGGAACTCCCCACCACACGATGTGGAGATGGCATCTGGCTTAGATGCCTTTGAGAGGGATTTGAACAGATTTCATCACACGTTAGAAACCTTGATGTAATTTCCTGGTTTTAAAAGTAGTCAACCTTAGAATGCAGTCGCAAGGGAATGGCAACATGATACACATATCTTGTATGCTTCCAAAGGTATCAGGTGGGCAATGGGATTAGGTGAATGTGGACCTTTTACCTCCTCCATTAGAGCTCTTATCAGTGGTAAGAAGAAAAAAATTACTGTGGATAGATTAATTTTTAATATTTCTGTAGTAAACACAAATAATTACATATTCAGCACAATGCTGTAGCCAGTGTAGAAGGTGGCTTTTCTTTATTTTTGGCAGTGTTAAAATGGCTTCATAAATATTTCTACTTGGTTCAACATTTTAAATAGGGCTGTGCACATTACTTGGGGTACAAGCTAAAGTATTTATTAATGGAGTTATTAAGCCTCTTTGATCTGAATCTTTTGTCAAAAGCTGGGAGTTATGGATCTCAAAAGAATCATCGCTTCAGCCATTAATTTTTTATTATTTTTTATTTTCATTTTCATTTTTTATGAAATAAGACTAAGGATCCTATCCTTTTGTCCTTGATAACAATGCACATATCTGCCACCATCACCTATAGCGAAAGAAACTCTCTGCCATGACATTCACTATCTACTAGGATGTATTCTTCACAGTGGACTCGGGTCTGACTTTACATCTATGGTGGAGGTTCTTTTTTATGACAGGCAGGATTTGGAGCAAATTCTCCAGCACAAAGTCAGGTGGCTGCCTCATATAGTGTTTGGTTGGCCCCTGCAAGCCTTCCCTTTTGAAACATCCACATGTCAAATTCTTCCTCCAAGGGTCTCTTTCTCTTCCTTTTCTTAGCCCATGGTTTGCCATCTTGGAATAGGTATTATTTTTAGTGAAATAACCTGGAATGCGAGGTCTTATTTTTTATCATATTTGCATAGAACGTGTGATAGAGCCCTTTGAGGCTGTTTCATAGATATCAAGAGCTTATCTTCACTGGATTTTCTGCCCCAAGCTAAGAATGCTAGTTGATAGCATTGGTAGTTGATAGTTGGTATCAGGGTATAGTGATGCTTGAAGGCATATGGTAAAAGAATAGAGGGATTCTTTGTTTTTTATAAAATCAGGAAGTATTCAGAGTTCCCATGTCTTCATGTCACTATTGAGTGAATAAATGATTATATTATTCTGGCTTACCAGTCTAGTGGTTTGGCTGCTCCAGCAGACGATATTGCACTCATCGAAAGGAGTGCAGTGTGCAACACCCTGATCTGTTTAAGGCAACATCTTAGGTCTTCTTTGGCACTTTTCTGGAAGAGGGAGAAGTTTATGGGTACTGAAGCCTGTTCTAGATCCAAGTGTGCGGAATAACCACCACTTTTCTGCCATCATGTTGTTAAGTTTAGCTTCTCTTTGATTATCATAAAGCTCCCTTCTGTGTAGGTGGTAGGAGTAGCAGTCCCAGGTGGCCATGCAAAGCACACAGAGCAAAACATTTTCACAGTTCCCCCACTATCCCTACAATCCAGAATAACTACGGAAACACGTAAGACACATTTACGTCAATTACAGCACCACCTAGTGAAAACCTATGGGAAATTCATATTACAATCCAGAGTAAATTGTTCTTACGTTGGAGCAAGGACTCTTCGTAGTTACTCTGGATTGCGCCCTATGCAAGTTAAGGGTTTTCACTTAACTGTTTATCACCCTTGTTTTCACATCTAATTTCTTCCTGTTTTTCAAGTTGGCTCTATCAGGCTGTGTTTTTATCATACAGTTTAATTAATGCTATGCCCACCTCCATGAAATGAGAGGAAAATCTTCTCCAGCAGGCTGATGGCCTGCTGTTAGAGGAAGAGAAAAGCTCAAACTCTTCATTGATGTATGGAGGAGATGAGAGAATTTCATTCTCAGTTGAAATAACCTTTCTCAGATATAAAGTTTATATCTGCGATTGGAAGAGTCAGAGTATTTTTCTGGTTTTGGTATGTAGCAGACAATGTACTGTAGATAATCTATGTATTCTAGAATGTTTACGCACCAGAGGATTGAAAGGGGTCTCTATCCAGTATGCCACTCTTCAGAAACTGCTCAATGTTTTGTATTCTAATTTTGGTTCAGTTGTGAAAATTTCATACCACATTTGATAAAATCAGTATTTCATACTTGTTGCAGATTTTATACTACAACAATCTTATGCAGTTTTATATAGATGGGTGCCATTGAAATCAGTATGAATGTAATTGGGCACCTTCATATTTCACCAGTCACTGTTCAGGGTTTTTCAAATATGAGCATGTTAAAAGTTGTATTGTTACAACTGGTTTAAATTTAGATAGTCTCTCTTGTGACACTCTTTCTCATATAAATCTCTGTCCCTGAAGGATGTACATCATGGAAATGGTACTCAGCAAGCTTTCTACGGTGATCCTAATGTTCTTTATATTTCACTACATCGCTACGATGATGGAAACTTCTTTCCAGGCAGTGGGGCTCCTGATGAGGTAAGAATAAGTAATATAGTATTAGAACAGACACTATTCTATATAGGGTTTCCACCTTTTGCATTTATCACAATCTTAGAAATCAAACAATAAAATACTATACTTGTAATACAAGTTAGGGAACTAAGCTGATATCTGTCATTTTGAAATATAACCCTCTTGTTATTAAGTCTTAAATAATTATGTTTCAGTTTTTAACATTTATGTCCACAGGACCAAAAGACAAATTTTATTAATACTGTGGGGGAATCTAAAGAATTTGTTGTATGCAATTAGTCTTTTTTTTATCACGGATGGTACTTCTGTAAGCCAAAATCAGATATTTGCTTATATTTGTTAGCCTTGATTTATCATAGGACATAACTCTAACCAGTTTAGGCCAGTACAACTCGCTCATCACCCCTTTCTCGTGGTGGCATGGAGAGGCTGGTGCATGTCTGTACATTGGCCTAACCCCCGAGGAGTGGCGCAGAAGTGCCTCTCAGCACTTTTTTGACATCCCCAGGCCATCACAGGACTTGTGCCGAAACGTGTATTGGCCTAACAGGATTAGAATTGTGCTGATAATGTCTTGTATTTTTCCCCACCAGCAGAGGGCACATCCTACCTAAATAATTGTGTTCTTTTGTCTGGAAAAATGAGAATTCTAGATCCATGTATTATATTGTTTGTATTAAAAGAGTTCAATGAACAGGTTAACTGTTCTGTGTACAGCCTCCAGTGACACAGACCAACAGCAGAATAGGGTAGCTGTGAAAGAGCAAAAGGTAGATATAAAATGAAGAATGTGAGAGTGTATTTTTTAAGTTTTGTTGTATAGAATCCTATTAAATTTTTAGGTAGGGTGACTCATATCCCAATCATGAGATGCCTGCGGTGCCAGGAGTCCCACAGTGTCTGAATAGTTACATGGTATTCTGCAGACCAGCAGTCTACTGCAGTGCCTCCGGAGGCTTCCTCAGGCAAAAGGGATGTTCCACAATGGAATGTCAGCAACTACTTAGATATGCACAACTTGCATTCCCTTAATTAAACAGAATAAAATAGAAATAAAATATTAAACCATGTAACGTTTCACAGTAAGATGTCTTAGGGCACAATCCTGAAATGCATGTAGGCCAGTCTATCTGGCACTGGGCCTAATAGCCCAAGAAAGATGGAACTGTGCTGGCCTAGCAGTGCTAGCTTAGCCAGCAGGAGCATATTGAAGGCCTGTGGGGCATGACCATGAACAGCATGGTGAGGCCATATCTATACCCTGTTTCCAGGGCAAACATGCTTCCTCCCAGCCTCTTTGACTAAGGCCACCTCAGGAGCCTGCATAAATCTGAGTAGACCCTTTGGGGCCCATGATAAGGCAGAATAAAAATGAAAGATTATAGAATCATGGAATTATAGAGTTGGAAGGGACCTAGTAGGTCATCTAATCCAACCCCCTACTTGTAACAGGATATCCTCGATCATCCCCGACAGGTGCTCATCAAGCCTCTGCTTGAAGGCAGATCTAAAAGGCAGAATAAAAATGAAAGATCTCAAAAAGATCTAAGTCCTAGGTCAGACTAAGCACCACTCCTGCCTCTCAACCTCATGATATGGCACAACAATCCACCTCAGGATATGGCACAGCTCACACAGCGTACTCAAAGAGCCATTCCCCTTGCACCCATCCTACACTATAGGTACTGCTGTACTCCATTATTATGCTGCAACTGTTACTGGTTGCCAGGGACTCCTGGGCTTTCTTATATGGCACCACAGATGTTCCTTGTTCTATGTGATCTGAGGCAGGTCTTCTTGGGAGCAAGCCCACTCTGGTTGCCACATACCTGGTTGTCAGCAACAGTTAGGTCTACCTAGAAGCCTCCTAGCCCTGAGGTTTTAGCCTAAGTATCAGCTCAAGATATGGCCTATTTAGGCCAGCTTATCTGGGCTATTCTCTCTGGCCCAAGAGCAAAATCCAGAGTAACTACGGGGAGTCCTTGCTCTGCTGTAAGAACAACTTACTCTGGATTCCAATATGAATTTCACATAGGTTTTCACCAGGTGGTGCAGTAACTACGGGTGCATGTAAAGTCTCTTACGTGCTCCCATAGTTACTCTGGATTTGGGGGTAAGTCAGGATTGCACCCTTAGAAAAGAAGAAAAGTCTGTAAAGCATTTCAGTGTTAAATACATGTAAAATTATTAAAACCTTCGATGAACTTGGTAAGACATGCTTCCAAACTACCTCTCTATTTTATTTTAAGCTTTATTGGGTATTCTTGGCATATAGCAGATTTTTGTATTTTTATAACAATTCTGTTTTGCTTTACAATCAGTTTGTATAGTTTTGCACAATTCTGATTCTTATAGTGTAGGACAGGACCAAGAGATTTTATGGAAAAATAAAATATTTTCTCTAGAAACATTGTTTTCATATTGAATTATAGAATATTTACAATGGGTTGCAGTGGGGCTGGAGCTGAGATGTTCACGGATATTACTTAAGAGGTATAACCTGCTATTTATTTTTTAATAAAAATTTCCCCCTTTTTAGGTTGGCATAGGACCAGGTGTTGGTTTCAATGTAAATATGGCATTTACAGGTGGTCTTGATCCACCAATAGGAGATACAGAGTACTTAACTGCTTTCAGGTAATTCTCAAATCTCATTACTTTTTCTGGAGCAGCTTCTGTCTAAGTTTTACATGCACCCTGTTGGATTGTCAGTGTGGGTGTGTGTGTGGATGAGAGAGAGAGAGAGAGAGAGAGAGAGAATGAGTGGCATACATACCCCAAAACAAAGATAAACCTCCCTAGCTGATGTAGTTATGCTGTTAGAAGTGTTGCAAGATTAAACATTTAACAGATGTTGAACTGCTCATTTAAAAACCCCGCTAGTCAGAGGCTTATGTTTGTGTTGCTATAATGTAATCGTTCTTATGTTCGTATGAAATTCATAGTTTAATGACAGTTGTTCAAAGGTCACAGTTGCTGCATGCTATCTATTTCATTTAAGTCCAATACTTCAAGTGAAATAAAATTATTAGTAAATTTCATCCATTTCAGCGGGGCTTCATTTTCAAGAAAGTATGATTATAATTACTACGGCAGCATAAAAAGAATTGGAGGCAAAAATAATGAGGTAGGAGACCAGAACAGGAAGAAAATATTTCTTCTTCTAATACAGAATTCCTATCAGTATTCAATAGGCTGCAATCCTGAGCTCCAGTTAAGCCGGCCTAAGCCCCGACATAAATCCTGTGGTGACCTGGGAATTGTCACAAAAGTGCTGTAAGACACTTCTGCACCACTCCTGGGGGAGGCTTAGGCCAGTGCACAGACATGCGCTTGCCTCCCTACATCACCATGGGAACAGCAAAACTGATGAGTTGTGCTGGCCTGGCGTAGGATTGCACCTTAATTTTGAGAAAAAAACATGTCTGCGTCACTGATATTGTAATGCCACGTCAGCTTCAAGAGAAAGAACATGTAAAAATTACACGGGTATAAGGACTACAAATTCAGAAAATTTGGGAAAAGAAGTTCATTGTAATTCCAATAATAATAAGCACTCTTGGAGCAATTCCAGAAATATCTAAACCTCTGGTTCTCAACATGGGGCACACACACCACGGGGGGTAATTCAAGAATGAGTTATTAACAGTGAATTTTTTTGCCACACTTATAAAAACTTGAAATTTTTTAAACTTTTTCAATAAATAAATTTAAATTTTTTAAACTTTATTCAATATCAAAGGAGCAGTTGCTCCTTTTCTCTTTCTCTTTGTGATGAGAAAGGTCTTCGTAAATACTCAAATTCAACTAACTCTGCAAGAAAATTGTTACCCTTCCCATCTTCATATTTAGCTGAATGTGGCTTTAGTTTTGTAAACGATTTGCTACTGAAGAAAATAAATGAACTGGATATCACTAAACAAGGAGTTTGGGGACTGAAGCCGACTAAATTGGTTCCCAGGATGAAATCTCTCTGCAGCAGGATTTCCAGCACAAGGATTTCCCTAGTCTCAAATTGTATTTTGAATTTGTTAGGTACCTTTATTTTATTGTATCATAATTAAAATGATCAAAGTACTGTATTACAGAAAAAGCTTCCATTAAAATTATTTTATATTTATGCATTTATGCAGTTCACAATACATGTTTTAAAACTGTATTGCTATTTTTTCCATATCACTTCATGTTACTTTTTGTTTAAACAATTTCTTAGTGATTTCTTACTTAGTACTTCAACTGAACTTTCATTCTTTGATTTTTCTCTTTCATTGATGAACACGGATGTTCTTTGGAAGCTCGTTTAGACCAAGTTAATGGATTTTAAAGTTTCCTCCGTGTAAATAGGAGTTCACATTTTAATAATAAGAATTATATGTCATGAGGGGCATCAATATTTTAGAGATGCTTAGGTGACGCATGGCCAAAAAAAGGTTGGGAACCACTGATCTAAACTTAATGGGCCTCCAGAAGATAACAACCTGCCCAGTTACAAAAGTGGCGCTCCTTGGAACTTCACACATATTGAGATGATACCTTTGTGATTCAAAGTTACAGTGGAACCAATCCCAGTCAAAAACCTGGTGACTGTGATAAACAACACCGTAATACTGGTATTTATACACCACTTCTCTGATCATTGGATTGCTCCTGGGTCATTCCATGCCTAGGGCTCCCCGCACGACCATCATGGATTTTGATGAAATTTTGTATGCAGAGTCCCACATGTCTCAAATTAACTTTTGTAAAGTTATAGCTTCACATGAAGAATAGTTATTGAGATATAGCAGTTTGAACCCATACCGCGTTAATGTACAGTACAACTATAAGATTTTGACAACTTTGGGTTACAATATCTAAACATATGAAACTGAGCTAATTTGTACAACTTTTCCCGCTCTATTCAATGGAACTAATAACAATTTTGGCTTTATTCATGCAGAGTGGGTATATTGTAGCAAAGTCAACCCAAAAATCATTTTTAAAAGATCAAATTTAACATTGTGTATCTCCCACAATAGTCAAGTCACAAATGTGAAATTTAGCACATAATATCTCAATATAACTTTGTTTCTGAATGTGTCATTTCAACCTCCTAGCTCTGCTCATTATAAATTGAGTGTAAAGTTTATGGTTTTTTTTTTTTTTATAAAAAGCCCCTAAATAGGGTATTTTCCAATCTGATTTTGCAAAAAAATACTTTCTAGAAATGCTTTCAAGCAAACCTCAGAAAAAAGAGCATGTTTCAAACTTTCCAAAAAAGTGGGTTTGATTTTCCAATGCAGGCATCCATCCAATGCCCAAAATATAGAGAAAAATTTGGAAGATGTTGCCGTGGCAATGGGCTATATTTCAACATGAATTCTTTTTCATTTTCCAGATTGTTTCAAATGTTTATTTTTACTGTTATTGTTAGATAATTTTTTCACATATGTGCAAGTTTCCTAAGCTTAAATACACTTCTACTAGTATGTACTGTTTATTTTCCTACCATGATGTTGATTAATGGCTGACTATCCAAAACAAACTAGAAGCATGTCTGTTGCACTCTCCCCAGTCTGCTGCCAGTGTACTTCATAGCATGCATGGGCCAGCCCTGATTATTTCCCCCAAATATTTTTGTTTTTGTTCTTTGCTTTGCTTGTTGCTGTTGAGACTGTTAGCCGATGCTGAATCCACTGTTATTCTTTGACATATGTGTGCAAAGGCTTCCAGAGGACTAGGGTCATGCATACGCCTCCTCTTAAGTGGGTTGAAGACTAATTTGAGAATAACTTCCCCTCCTGCATCAATGTCACTGAGTGATGTGTTCAGGAAGGTAGAGTAAGAACACACAGGCTCAGCAACCCAGTTTACCCAGTTCACTTTGTGGAATACAGATCACTACCTGATCACTGGAGTTGTTCTATTAAAAGAATATTAAATGCCTGTATATCACATATACAGAAAATAACTTCAGCAATAAATGCACATGTTGGAACCCTATTTAATCTTATGCCAAGTTTTCTCATGATATTTTGCCAAGTGACCTTTAAGAATCTTAACCAGCTGCCTCAAAAACCTATTTCCTGATTCACTTTTATTTTAATTTTTAAAGGCTTTAAAATTTATAAAACCTGGAGAGTCAGAAAAGCGAAAGGGAATGGTCTGTGTCTTCTTTTTGCCAGCCTTGGACAATGCATGCCTTAAAGGCAGCACCTTGTTATGCTAGTCCATGGAATGCCACGTTGCATTTCTAGGGAATCAAGCCAAAAGATGAAGAAAAGATAAGAAAATTGGCCCTAATGAAATCCAGAAGCATCAGAAAGTTTCACTGTGAACTTTGGAAACTTAGTTTTGAGATCTGAGCTCTAATTCAAAACAGTCCAATAGCCCAATTCAAGTGTGTGCTTTGAAGTCTTCTGATGCATCAGTGGAAATCCTCTTGAGCTTTGAAAAGATTCAAAAGCTTTTCCTTAACTCCTAATGTACCTGACCACATTGTCTTTAAATAAAAAGGTGCCTGCTGTAAAAACATATTTTTTTTTAAATTCTGTCCAGCAATGCAATGCAAATGGAATCCTTATGAAGACAAATTCAATTTATTGTAAATAAAACAATGTATAAATAATACAATTTAGTAATAATATAATATATATATAATATAATAATACATAATATATAATATAATACAAATAATGCAATTTATAGTTTAGTATTGTATTATATTAATTTTATGATTATATTATGATTGTATATTAATTAATTGTATATTAATTTTATAATTACAACACATAAATTTATTATTGTATAACAAAAAGGCAACCTCAGCATTTGTACAGTATGATGAAGGTGTCCACTTGTTGTGGATTGGAGTTTCATTAAAACCATGATGGACAAGACTTGGGGAAACCTGGCCGGCCTGTTGAGGATGCCTGTCGCCAGATCATTACCTTTTCTGCCAAAGTGGTACCTATTTATCCATTTGCATTTACATGCTTTTGAACTGCTAGGTTGGCAGGAGCTGGGCAAAGGATGGGAACTCATCCCATCTTGCAGTACTTGGGTCTCGAACCACTGACCTGCTGAGTGGAATTCTGATCAATCAGTGTTCTAACCCCAGCATTCTAATCACAATATAAACATGGTTCTAACCATAATATAGGTAATATAATTTAATACATTAAGGCTGCAATCCTAACCACACTTTCTTGGGAATACTATTGAACACAATGGGACTTGCTTCTGAGGAGATGTGCTTAGGATTACAAATAATACCATTGTTAGTTCTCAGTCCCTATCCCCTTCTTTCCGTCACCTTGCTTAGATTTGTTACTTTGAGGAGCCTCTTTCCCTTTATTCTACTGGTAGCTTCACATATATCCTCCTGGTCCAAAAATGTCTATGCAACTCTGATCTCATTCAACATATAACATTCTCATTCCCCATCAACATGTACTATTTTGCTGTTTCTAAAAATTCCTTGAACTGCAGGAAAGCAGGGAATATTCAGAAACGTCACACCAATTTAGCTAATCTATGCCATTGTCACAAAAATACTGCAATATGGCTTCATAGTCACAAAAATATCTCAATATGGCTTTTCATCTCAAAACTAACTTTTATATAAATAAAATCTTACATATTTTCCTTATACAGTAACTGCTTTGACTATTCATTCTGTTTCTGTCACAAGTTTTATACTGAGCCTATTGATCTTTCAATCAATTTTTATTATAACAGTGATATTGTATACTATTAACTTTTATTGTATTTTTATTGTTTTATTATGGGTACTCCACTGGGTACCGGAGGGAAAGGAAGGGTAAAAGTCAATTTTACCCTTGTTTTTACCCAATTTTACCCCAGAAGAATTAGGATACCAATCTTCTGCATTTTATTGGGTTGATTAATTTTGGTAAACTTTTTGGTATGTGAGTGTAAAAAAGGCACTTAGGTACATGATTGATAAGAATAGAATTACAAAGTGGATAGAGGGATGTGCTTTTCCCTCTCAAACAACACCAGAATCAAGGACATCCACTGGAAATGAGTTCAGGAAAGTTAGAAAAGACAAAAAGAAATATTTCCCCAGTGAGTATTCTGTGGAACTCCCCACCACAGGATGTGGAGATGGCACCTGGCCTAGATGCCTTTGAGAGGGATTTGAACAGATTTCTGGAGGAAAAGTTCATCACACGTTAGAAACCTTGATGTAAAAGGTACCCCACTTTCGGAGCTCTCCAAGAGATAACATAGGAAGAGCCTTCTGGATCAGGCCAAAGGCCAATCCAGTCCAGCTTACTGTATCTCAAGTGGTTTAAACAGTGGCATGCAATGGACTTTTTCCTTTAGAAATCCCCTCTTAAAGGCATCCAACCCTCATAAGTTTCTGAAACATGAACTCTGACACTATGATCTGAATACAAGGTTAAGATCCCATGTCTTGTTTCTGTGTGCAGTATTGCAGGACGTCTTCTCATGTCCAGTATTAACACAGAATAAGGTAAGAGAGGATACCACTAGTTAGTCTTCACAACATGTGTCTGCATAGAGACCACAAAGGAAACATGCTGCTTATCTAAACTAATGTTCTTTGAGTGGCCATCTGTACTGTACAGACACATGACCCACTTGACTTCTTTTCCCTTGGTAGGTCTGACTCAAAATCATACAAATGACTCCACCAATTGGAACTAACTTTAAATAGTGAATTTGTACTGGGGTGTGGCTATTCTTCAAAAGAATAGAGGGATTAGCTGCTTTTTAGCTACGTGTCACTGCATGGGGTTTCCCCACTTGAGGACAGTAGCAGCAGTAGCAGTAACTTGAGGACAGTTGGCAAAAATTTTGAAAGCATCAGCCTTCTGCATGTTAATAATTTCAGGCACATGGTTGCACAGATAGCCTCTTGAAGAACTATAGTTACAGTTAAAGCAATCTGTCCTTTCTGCATTTATTCAAAGCATAGTAATGTGCTTCCATTGTGTCATTTTTGTTGCAGAACAGTAGTAATGCCAATTGCTAATGAGTTTGATCCAGATGTTGTGTTGGTATCGTCTGGTTTTGATGCAGTAGAAGGTCATCCTGCACCTCTGGGCGGATATAATCTATCAGCAAAATGTAAGTTCTATCAGGCTTTTCATTTTCTATGTCCTCACATCACTAGGGTTCATGACACCTGCTGTGGGAGGCCAGCAAATTACCCCCATGCAGTGGGTGGGGCAACATGGGTGATGGGTGTGGTTATGTGCCATTGTACAACTTCCACTTCTTTTTTCATTACACATTTTGATAGAATAAAGACATTTCAAAGTGTTTTGGAAGTCACATCATCAAGCAAATTAAAATAAATAGATAATTGTAAATACATAAAGTAAGCCCCCAAAATTAGTGACCTAATGCCCCCAAAATTAGTAGGATTTAGTTGTTAGGATTTTTAGATACCCTGTGCCCGGTTCTTATATTTATATTTATTTATATTTGAATTCATTAGTTCTTATATTTAAACCAGTTCAGTGTGATTTGATATTAAATCTGTTTTAAATCCAGCTAATGTTGTATTCGGGCTAGAATGATATTAAAACAATAAAATAAAAACAGGCTTAACAACCCCCCCCCCCAAAGTATTAAAACCCCAGAGGGAAGAGGGAAGGAAATTAGGCTGGGGAAAAAGAAATTTGGACTATCATCTGGATTTATATTCACTTTATCCCTGCTGAAGCTAGTGGGTGGAGAGGCTGCCATGTGGAGCATATGCTGAGCTCCAGGTGCACAGGCTCAGGGATCAGGACCATTCTGGAAGCCTGCACTACTCTGCACTGACCTTCCACACCAGCCATGGCATGCTTTTTTACTGGTGGAGAGAAAGGTGGGATTACTGTCAATATGTTCATCACATAGGACACTTGATTCTGTGATGGTGATGAGTGAAATTCTAGAACTCTGTGGTTGAATTATATTTCCATTTCCTTGCATGTTAGACTTGGACAGCAGTGTTCCATATAGGGTTCCACAGAACCCAGTGTGATAAAGCTCATTTAAATAATGAATCCTGGATATTATAAAACAAAATCTGTGACTATATTCTTGGAGAAGATGCAGTTAATATATTGGGGACCAGGCTATCCCACCTTACAATGTTAGTGCACCTATGATGCACATTTGAGGACCAAATGTTAAATTATCTTGAGGGGGACTATTTGCTGTGCACATCTTGTGGCGTGGCTGCATCAGCCCTTGGAAAGATAGTTTTGTGGTGTGGAGGTAACTGATAAAGGTTGCATTCAGTCACATCTGCCACCTTTTTATTAAGCGGTGTTGCTGTTTCTAAGATGTTGTCCCTGAAGCAACATAGCTGCTCTAACAGAGTACTGTAACTGCTACTCTGCAAGTCAAATGCAAGGTCTGGTGTCCATGTAGAATACTTTTGGTAATAATTTACTCGGCTATGGGCGCAATCCAGAGTAACTATGGGGAGTTCTTGCTCCAGTGTAAGAACAATTTGCTCTGGATTGCAATATGAATTTCCCATAGGTTTTCACTAGGTGGTGCAATAACTACAGGTATACATAATGTCTCTTACGTGCTCCCATAGTTACTCTGGATTGTAGGGTATGTAATTTGTTGGCCATAATAAGACTGACAGACAGAATATGAATGTCATAATAGATTTGAAATGAAGTTTAAAATGCAAGTATTAGACTTTTCTTGAGAGGAAGACAGTGTGAAACTTCAAAGCACACAAACTTTAAAAACTGCTAAAAGTATTTGTAGAGAAGCTCACTACTTAGAAACACAGTAGGTTCCAGAGGTTGTTTAGTAAGTTGCTTTTTGTAATGATAGTAATGACCCAGTCTCCATTGCTGTAGCAGTCAGTTTCACTTGGTGCTATCAATTTCACTCTAAATCAGTGGTTTTCAGCCCAGGACCCCCTTGTGCTCCTGGTGCTCCATTTTAGATGCTCTTCCCCCTTTCCGCACCCCAAGCAGGAAAGCACAGACCTTGCCAGGACCCCCAGTCAGCCTCCCTGCTGATCCGGTGGGGCTCTTTATAGCAGCTCGTCCCTGGAGCACTCCAGCAGGAAGGAAAGGAAGGTCTTTTGGGCTGCCTGGGATGGCACCTGGGCATCCTTAAGCCTGTACCACTCCCCCAAGGTCATGCATTTGGCGACCTTGTGGGATTAGTGTGGTTGTGGGGAGGGGGATCAAGATGGTGGCTCCTCAGCCTTTGCAACCCACCTGGAGCCCATTGCAACCCACCTGGGGGTCGTAACCCCCACTTTGAAGACCACTACTCTAAATAGTAGTGAATAAAATTGAAGACCACTTCTGAAAGGTGTTAGTTTGTTTTAAGGACAGTCATGATGGAAAGAAAAGTGCTACTTGGCAGCGGTGGGATTCGAACCCACGTGTCCGGAGAGACTGGAGCCTAAATCCAGTACCTTAGACCACTCGGCCACACTACCTCATCTGAAAGATGTTAGTTTCAATCTGTGTGTTGTCAGTTTTGTTCCCAATGTCAGCAGTATAAGCTGTAAATTAGAAACTAAGTTGTCAGTGAAGTCCTTGAAACTGAGGCTCAGCAAGTTTTAAGTTGAATAAACATTCCCCAAAGTACTGAACATAATAGTCATTTTTATTATGTTTTCAGCTTGAGAGGAGTTTGATTTTGCTGTTAATATTTGTCCTTTTCTTGCATTCCTTATTTCTTGTTTTACAGGTTTTGGGTACCTGACAAAACAGCTCATGGGCCTGGCTGGAGGAAGAATCATTTTGGCTCTTGAAGGAGGACATGACCTGACAGCCATTTGTGATGCATCGGAAGCATGTGTTTCTGCTTTGTTAGGAAATGAGGTATAAAGAAAAGCAAAGACATTCTGGATTTTTTTTTTACAAATTCAGTGTGGCATTCATTTTGCTACATCAGTAATATATTCAATATTGCAGCAAGTCAGTTTTTACAGTTGTTGTGTGTTCACTTGGTGTTGTGTTGTAGAGGTGTTGTGTGGACAGCTGTAGAGGTGTTGTGATGTGGACAACCTCACAAATCCAGATGCGGGGGTGGGGGAGAGGAGGACACCTGTGGAGGGTGGGTGTGATACAAGAAGCTGGACTAGATGGGCCTTTGACTTGATCCAGTGGAGGCTTTTCTTTTGTTCTTTTGTCTTTATTTTTTGCTTATAAATAAATACAGTGCTATACAATAACAGTATGTATTGTATTCTATACAATACAATATGATACTACACAGTAAATCATGCTAATCTCCCCAAGTCACCTACTCTATGATTTGTCCTACTGGTATCTTCTCAATAACATGAGGATAGGGAATTCCAGCCAGATACTATATTCTGGAGAAATACAGGCAATTTGGAATTTTCCCATCATTTCTTTACTTTTTAGTCCTTTTGAACAGGTTTTTTTTTAAAAAAACTCCCCCAAATTGATGTAGTTTCTTGGGATTGTATTTGACTGGACTGTCCAGTGTCCAGTTTTGTATCACATTATTTCCTCTTTGCTATCATATTTCCAAATGCAGTGCTCAGAGTGAGTATTAGCTATGTGAAACTAAAGGAGCCCCAAGAGGGACTGAGGAGAGCAGAATCTCCATCTTATTGCAGAGGCAGATTTTATCATACTTGCCCACTCTTGCATGCTGTTCAGCTACAGATTAGAGTTGTGGTATCCCTTAGAAGTCTGTGGGAATATTGAAAACTTGCCGTACCTGAATGGTATTCATTTCTTGGTCATATGAGGGTAAACAAAGACATTATCTATAACATTGTTGATATTAGTCCGTGTGTTTATATACCATTAGTCCGTGTATTTATATACCACTTTTCAGCTAAAGTAGTTCATAGAGTATTTTGCCTAGCAAAATAAATCAAGGCATGAAGTTCATGACTGTAGAGAAGTGTAGCTAAAATAGTTATGCATTTTTTTTTCGGCATTTCCACCTCCTGAAAATTCAATAAGGCTGTTCACATTTGGTAAAAGATGTATTTAACTGTCCCCCACTGTAAAATTTTGTATGGTTCACCTATTGGTGCTATCGACGGAAGTAACTGATAATGTCATTGCCAGTTACTTCCAGATTGGGAACTCAGGTACAATGTGACACACACTGATAAGAGCCCTTGTAATCCTCCAGAGCCTCTGTAGTGACGCTGAAGGAGCTGGCTGCAGAGGGAAAGCCTCCATGGGCACAAGCTGCAGGAGTTGGACTATATGTAAAATCTTTTCCTCCTTTCCCTTTTCTTAAATTTTTCAAAGTGCTTTATGAACTGATTTGAAGTTCTGCCTGTCAGAGAGATGAGATACATCCCAGGGATAGAGCAATGTATCTGTCATGTAACAATAATGTCAGTTCTTGAGTTCTTCTGAAACCTGGAACTTACAAGTAACCATCTTTACTATAACTAGAACACCAGCCAGTTCTAGCCCTCATATTTTTATTCCTAAAGAGTAAACAGTCAAACTTTTTAACCTGGAAAATAATTGAACTGGCAAATAGTTAAACTCCAGGAACTGTAACTTTAAGATCAATAGGGAGTTGGCGTAAGCAAACCCAGAAACTGTTTATTATATTTTCTTATTTATAGCAACAGAAATAATAATAATAAAGTAATATAGATCTTCCAAATTTAAAAGATGCTATTAGGCTTACTGTTTTTAATTTTTTCAGCTCGATCCTCTTCCTGAAAAGGTATTGCAGCAAAAAGCAAATGTCAATGCAGTGCATTCTATTGAAAAAGTCATTGAAATACAGAGTGAGTATAAAGAACAAGACATTACCATTCTAGAATTAAACTAAATTTGTGATTTAATTACTTCAATTACAGTACTTAAAAACACCAAATACAGTAGGTGTTTGGTATATTTATATATTCTGGTATATTTATATATTCATTTATATATTCTGGTATATTTATATATTCATTTTGTTGAAAAAATTCTAATAAAACAGTAAATGGATGAGTAAGTGGTTCCTTGTTGTAGAACAGAGATGGCCAACCTTTTCGGCACCGAGTGCCAACTGAAGTGGCAGTGCCAAGTGCACCTATTGGAACTCTGGGCATGTGCAGTGGGCCAGGAGCACCCTGCACCCTTTGCACATACCCAGAGCTCTGGGCAAGCATGTTGGATGCACACCCCCTCAGTGCAGCTCTGCTTCGCAGAGCAGAGCCGAACTGAGTGTGCTGGTGCATTTGGGCTGGAGGCATGTGGCAGCGCTATGGCTTTTTGCCAGATGGGAGGGCTGTGAGTGCCCTCCCTGGCAGGTGTGCCATAGGTTTGTCACCACTATTCTAAAAGGACTTCCAGTCTAAAAAGAAATACCAGTAACCGACACTTGGAGGAATACAGTGTTGAGTTAAATAGAGTCGGCACAATCCTAACCAGGCCAACACAACTCACCCATCTCCTTGTTCCAGCAATTGGGTAGGAAGACCAGCATATGTCTGTGCACTGATCTAATCCTTCAGGAGTGTCCCAGAAGTGTCTAAAAACTTTTTGTGACACCCCAGGCCAGCACAGCACTGGAGAATTGCACTGTCATTTGCTCTTCCCCTGATAGCCAGTTTTTAAAAGAGTACCTGTTTGCCCATTTACAGTACTTAAATAATAATTTCTATAAGTACTTTCTACTATATATTTGCTAAATGCTAATTTTAATTTTTTTTAAAATTGCCTATAAGGCCCTTGACTCACCTTGCTTTCATCCTGACCAGCAACTCAAGGTCTCGGAAGGCTTTCTAGCATTGGGCCTTACCCAGCAGTGACTTCACCCCTTGCTTTCTTAGAGTGGTTTGAATCAGGTAGAATGCTTTAGAGCTTGTTCCTTGGAGCCAGAGAAAATCCAAGGTTTCCTCTGTTTTCTTCTTGGTATCACCCCCTGTCCAAATAGGGATGTGCTGCTAGCTTCAACAGCCAAACAGTTCCCTGAAAAAAAAAAATCCAAATTCAAGATATAAATCCCCCCTGCCAATCACCTTGGTTCAAGAGAGTGGGAACTTATTAATCTATGACCATGTGCCAGCTTTGTTGTTGAGATTCTTCTGAAACTGATATTAAAATGAGACTCTAATAGATATTCTAATAGAATATTATTTTGCATTTCCTTTAGGTAAGTACTGGCACTCACTCCAGCGATATTCCTCAACAGTCAGTTATTCTTTAATAGAAGCCCAGAAGTGTGAAAATGAAGAAGCAGAAACCGTAACAGCCATGGCATCATTATCAGTAGGAGTCAAGCCACCATCTGACAAAAAGTAAGTTATTGACATTTCCCTTTCCATCAAGGTGGAAAATAATATCAATCTAACTGTAACTAATTTTAAATCTTAAAATTTTGAAGAATTATTGTGTCTTGAGGAAAAATGCAATCTAATCCCAGAGATTCCAGAAAAGAGAAATAATACTGGTAAAAGCCTTTAAAAATTTCAGAAGAGTAACAAGAGCTAATTATGAGAAATCTGCAGGAAATAAATAAATGGAATAAAACAGCAGTTTTAAATGAGAAGGTTTGCATAGCACTAATTCCCCAATCTTGCCTACAGAAGTACTGATTAATTCTATTTTTTCATGGTAAAACACTCTCTAACCAGAATCTCCACCCACCCATTGAAGAACCTTTCAGTGAGCACAATTCTCATGGAATGGAAAGAGCTTCTGGTCCTGGAGCTCCACTGTACAAAAGGTTTATCTACCATGCTTTGATTCCACCTTACTTTCTCAGAGGGAGGACCCAAAGCAGAGTACAGATTGAGCCTCGCCATCCTCATTGTTTGGGTTCAAGAAGAATCTCTACGGTTACCCATTTTTGCATTATACAAAAGCAAAAGCATTTACCATGGGAAAGCACTTACCATTTACCAGAGGCGGAAGCCCACCCTCCCAGCTAAAGCAGAAACAAAACATTACATTTTATGAACTTTTCTCAGGCAAATTTAATTGCCTGCCACATTACCATGGCAAGCAGACTGCTTTTAAGCCATTAACTGCTATTTTCTTTTAAGAGCCAACTTCAGTTGTGTTGAGACAAAAATCACTGATAAGTAAAACACTAATAATTGGGTAACATCTGTACAACAGTTTAAAAAACAGTATTAAAATTACAATTAGATCAAACAGACAAATTTTCCCCTAAAGATTCTTTAAAGATTTTAAAGTGAGGGTGATCTCTCAGAGCATCTGGGATCTTGAAAACGTGAAAAGTTAGGTTTTGATTCTTTTAGAACCAGCAATTTCCAACCTTTTTAATTTCATGGCATACTGAGAGAACAACCAAAATTATCATAGCATATCATTAGGGACAGTCTAAAATGGTAAAAAAATAACACCACTATGATGTGAATTTGAGCTTATAAAACAATAAAACACTCATTTGAAGAAATTATACCAACATGTAACTATTAATTTGACAACATAGGGGCTGTGGATCATCCCTAATGCTTCTATCTGTGTTTCTAAACCCTGAACATTGTTGGAGCTATCTTGCTTTATCTGATTGTAGAGTATTATGAGTATACTTAGAAGTTGCCAAGGAAAATACATAAAGCTCTATAGAAAGTGAAACTGAGTCACAGTGTGTGTTTATTCATGATTTGGCAACCATGCCTTGGTCTGTTACAAAGGGCAGGCCAAGATGAAAGCTGGAATGATCCTGTTATGATGAACATAGGCCTTCAAAAGACTTGAGAAGGAAGCTCCTCTCTACAAATCCTATGTAAAGCAGAACTGTCTTATTGTTTATTGGTTCCTTGTTGGTGTCCCCCCCCCCCATGCATCAATTCTAGTTTGTTTCTGTAGCTATTCAGTTCTTTTGGTTCAAATTCCTTTCTTTTCAGTGTTTTAATTTGGCAGTGCCTTAATTTGTTTGTTTGGCAGCGTTAGGTTCAATGTATTTGTTAATACAAGAAGCATGTAAATCATAAATGGCTCCTGTAAGTTTAATTCACTTAGTTGACAATGTAATTGCACTCTTTAGGGGAGATATATAATGTGTTTGTGCCTTATTCCTGTGGCTATGTTTTTCTGACAGCCACAGGCATTAAAAATTTTAATTTTTAGTTTTCACCAACCTTCAGTGGAGTTTAGATTTAAAACCAGTGGAGTTTAAAACCAGTGTGCTGTAGAGGAGGGTTGTAAGGCCATTAGAGGATGTGTGCCTCTCACTAGCAGCATGATGTGCCTTGTTAATGATTAAAAAATGATATGTAGAGGCAGTGTAATGATTTCATTTATTAAATGGTGTTATCCTAAAAAAGGGGCTGAAAGTGGTGTTGCTTTTACTCCCAAACTATATTATTATGAATTTTAAAGCTTTTATCAAGCGTAGTCACTGTCATATAGGTGGCGTGTATGTTTTGTTCTAGTTATTCTGGAACAATAAGTCATTAATAAGAATATAAATACGTCATTAACGTACAGTGATGCCTCATGTGACAAATTTAATTCGTTCTAGAGGCATGTTTGTTACATGAAACGTTCTTTATGTGAAGCAGATTTTCCCATAGGAAATAATGGAAACTCAGACGATTGGTTCCACAACCTCAAAAATATTCATATAAAAATATTAACTGGATGTAAAAATGATAACAGAACACTGGGATTGAATTCAAAACATGCATTCAATGTGCATGATCTTATGAAGCCTACTTAGGCTGCAGTCCTAAAGACTCTTTCCTGGGAGTAAGACCCATTTAACACAATGGGGCTTACTTCTGCATAGATGTGGTTAGGAGGCTGCAATCCAAGACACCTTCAAAGTGTCTCCCCACTTTCTCCTTCTCTCCATCCTGAGCCTTTCTCTCCCCTGCTCCCTTCTGGCTATCCCTGAACTGCTTCCCTCTTCTCCACTGCTCTTCTCTCCCTCTGCCCAGCGGACACCCGGCCACAGGAGGAACAGCATGGAAGTGTTGCTTTCACTATGGGCAGGTGCGCTAGGCAGCCCTTACACTTTTTAAACAGGCTGCTGGCCAGCACGTCTGCCCCAACTGCCAACGAATGTGTTCTTTACATGAAGCACAGTTTGTTAGGTGAAGCAGAATCCTAGAGAAATTTTTGTTACGTGAAACATACTTTATGTGAGGCGTTCTTTACGTGAGGTGCCACTGTATACAGAGTCAACCTGAGTGGTTGAATCCATATGTTGTACATCTGATGCCTATATTGTCTGTTATATTCTCTCTTCTGTTTCACCCAAACACTCTTCCCTCAAAGTAGTGCAGTTCTGATTGAAGCCCTGCACAGTTTCTTCTTTGTGCTCCAGAGCCCAGCGATGATAATGGCATTGACCTGTGCTCTGGAGCTACCCCTTGCTTTCCATGGTGGAGCTTTCCACATGTGCAGGACAGAAGATTGGAGGGAATACTGCACCCAACCTTGCTCATCCTTTTGACTCTTTTTTGTTGAATTTGTTTTCAGGCCAGATGAGGAGCCCATGGAAGAGGATCCTCCCATGTAGCACTCGTCTTTTGGGCTGGAGTTCTCTTGTTTGTTCGTCTTGTCTTGATGCTCTGCCAAGAAGCTTTCTCTTGTTACTCCTGCATCCTGTCATGGTTTTTTCCAGACTACAGAAAGGCAGCCATGCACAAAAGAAGGCAAAATGTCTCTATGTATGTAAAGAAACCGCTTGTGGAAAAAGAAAATGCAGGTGAGGAGAAGAAATACTAAGGTCCACTGAGCATTCATCCTCTTTTCTGAAATGGAAGCCACAAGAGGCAAGAAGCCAGTGAAGTATTTGGCAGAGTTGCCAACTTTACAAAAAAAGAAAGAAATCAAAGATTTAACACAGACACGACAACTTTCCTTTAAAACTGGTGCTTAAAGTTTGATTACCCTCCATTATGACCACTCAAACCATATTGTAGTTTTATTTTTTTTAATTTTCCATTTTTGTGACTCTTGCCTACCTGTGATACAGACACTCTCTTCAAAACCCAAACAATATGAGGTTTTTGTTTTTTTCATATGAAGGGCAAAAAGAGAACTGAGCTTTTTTATACCTATATACATACAATGCAGACTATATATATATATGGAGTCGAAGAACAAGGAAGATAGCCCAGATAGGGGATCGGCTTTTGTTTCTCCAAAGCCATCTGAAGAGTTTGTGCCTTTAAAAAAAACATAGATTGGATTGATTTGGGCAGCTGGATTTTCCGATGTTTTGAGGAACAATGCCTTAAAGCAAAGAACTCTGCAGCAGTTCCTCTGGCAGGGAAGGCCAAGAACTGCAGTCGGCAAGAAAGGCTCTAGGATTTGTACTAGCATGACTTCTTAAAATAAGCAATGGCCGGAGCTTCTCCAAAACAGTCTATAAGTTTGAATTTAATTTTGTTTTTAATTGCTGTTTAAAATGAAATTAAGGTAGTTGCCAGTAATGTGGCAAATACTGTTGGGTTTCTAAAATTCAACTATTATAAAAAATTCCACCATCTCCTCCTATACATCATGTATAACCATTTAAACTATCAAATTGGTTCTAAAGCATGCGTCAGACAACTGCAATTTAGAAAAAAATGGAATGCTTTTTATTAAAAGCAACTAGCATGAGATATTACTTAATATTTTAGGTATAAATTAATGTATATGTATAATGTGTATTCCAAATGTATTCCAAGCTTAGAAACATGACTCTTACAAATTAATAGTAAAATATTTATAATGCATTTATGCAGAATATATCAATAAATGCAGATTTACAGTAAGAGCCATGGGAAGAAGAGCCTTTGCAAATCTTTTATTTGTGAATTGGAACATAAGGGTTTTTTAAAGAAAAGAGATCTGGTTTGAAACTTGATTTTCAAACCGTAGTTTGGAATGTTTTCAGAATGCCAACGTTTTAGCCACTGAGCAACTACCCTAAACATTGCTATTTTCATTTCAAATTTTTTTCACTTTGATTCTCTTCTAACAAAATGAGTTTTCTGGCAAATGTTTGCTGCACTTGCTTTCTGTTGGTTTTCACAGAATCCCTGGAACAGCCTTATTTGCATGAATTTTCAGTTTCCATTTGACAGTGACGTTTCCAAACAGTAACCATTGTCTGGACCTATTTCACTTTTCCTTACACATTTGGGTTTTGTGTTTGGACTGTTGTACAGTCAGTGGCTTTCATGGTAATGTGGGACAGTTGCAGATTGTTATGCTTCATTTTCAGAAAGCTGTTTTCACAAAAGGAAGGATTCCAAGGTGTTTTTATATTAGGAAATGGATTGTATATTTTCTCAGTTCTTCAGTCATAGTTGCTATGTTACATAAAGAAAATAAGGAACTTTCTTACCTTAAAAATGTATTAGTATTACAAAGAGTGATGTATCTTATATCCTCAGAGTGTGGCAGGGATTATTAAAGGCATTAATAACTTTGTGACCATGTTGAAGATCTGCTGAACTCTGTTGGTGAAGTTAACACTAATGCAAGCATAAAACTTTTCCTGAACCACTCTGGTTGAGTAAGTCCTCTATAAGACTATTTAATAATGAATAGTAATAACTACTTGTTGGCTGGGAGGGTACTAATCTTTGCCACCATTTCCTTCTTCCATTGAGTTTTTTGGGGGTGGGGGGATTGACCCTCAAAGTAAGTAACTAAACTTTAGTAGTGAAATTAGATGGATGGAGGAGACTGAATTGATGTTTTTTTCAAGCAGTGTAGGATATTTCATGTCCCTTATCTGACTAACCAGTGATATTCTGAAAGTTTCTCCTTTTATTCTTTTAATTTTTGTTACAACTGACAGGGTCTCTTTATAGTAACTTATTTTTTTGGTTTTAGAAGAAGTTTTCTTTTCCATTCCATTCTGAACAGAGTTGTGAGAATTTAAACATAAAACAAATCTGAGTGAGTCTGGAAGAGAGTTTTGGGGTTTATTTAATGCTAGAGCTGCAGTTTTGAAGACACTACAATATTTGAGTTCTTGCTAACCCAAATACATTCAAATTGATGAATAATTTTTGGCATTAGATTTGCCAAGACCATACTCTAAGAGTAATGTTTGACAGTAAAGATTAAAATGTATATTTTATAAAATGACTACCTTGCTGCTGTGATCTTAAAACATTTTTTTGCTGTGGAATAGCCTGATCTCATATATTGTTAATTTACCCCTTTATATCACTGTCAATAAAAGTGATTCATTCATAATTGCTTAGTTTAAAATACATTTTATTTTCACAAATTTTTATGTTGTCAAAACACATTTTTTATTGTAAGAAATTATTATTTCACAACTCGGTGGTGTTGGTATGATGGCCTGGACCAGTAACTGCTTTCAAATGTTGTGATGTTAAGATTCTTTCTTTCTTACAAACATTACTGTCAATGCAAACCTTTCTAAAGTTGTAACATCTTTGTTATGCCTCAGTCTGTCTCTTGGAACTGTTTTACAATGACAATTTCATAATCTCACTGAGTCTGGGTTTCCTTCTACAAGGGACCATTGGCCTCATGGGAGTTGGGGAGGTACCACTGTAGCCTTGATTTTTTTCTTAGATGTTTACTTAACTTGGACCTGATGGGAATGCTTATGAGCTGTGTGGATAAATCAAGAATCTTGGCAGATTTAGCCAACATACATATAATTCCCACATTTTTATACAAATTTGGAGGTACCTGAATTCCACCAGCAAGATACTAGTGGTTGTTTTCACTAACCCAGCTTCCAATGTATTTAGTGGCCTATTACAACTCTTGTAGCAATTAGTAAAGGAAGAATATCTTAAATCTGTTTTGCCCAGAAGTGAGTCACCAATTGTGCTACACAATACTAAATATTTGGGGTTTATTTTACTTTAGATACACAAACATTCCTTTTTATTCGTCATCTACTCATTCCATACTTCCTTTTGTAAACTTTTTGGGCCCACGTTTTATGGGCATTGATATATATAGATATATATATAAATATATATAAAATATATATGAATATATTTTTTTAAGTTTCCTACACCTTGAAGTTGCATGGTCTGTTAGGTTGGCATGTCTTTATATTGTATACAGATTTGCATGCCACACTTGGCAGCTTTGGAAAAAATCCCCTCTAATGGCATTAGCAAGAGATAAAAGATTGGGTTGTTTTTCTGTCATGCAAATTAAAAAACGAGGAGCATGGAGGGGAAAACATTCGTCTTATTGAACTTATTAAGGACCTGTGCTTTTTATTGTAAAATGAAAAAAATTTAAAAGGACTACTTAAACATTTGACATTTTAAGAAAAAAATATCTAGCACTTGTGACAAACCAGTAAGAGTTTATTGTATTTATGTAGAAATAATGTTCTAGGGGAAGCTGCACAGAACATATAAGTAAACTGCCTGTGTCATTTCCTTCAAAGGGGGAAAGGGGAGGAGTTTTGTTCTGTTTTTTCTTTTAGGCTGGGAAGGGAGAAGGCAGTCACAACCCTATGCCAACTTTGTTTTGTATTAATTCTCAGATGAAAATGAAAAGGACTTTAACTCTTCAGCACAGCTGTTAAACGTTTTTTAATTACTTGGGATGATGCATCAGTAGACCACTTTAAGCAGTGATATACTGTGCGAAACACTGTGGTTACAAACACAACTTTATATCTGCAAGAATTGAAGTTTCTTCATAGTGATAGTCGAGCTTGGTTTCCTCCCAGCTTCACCTTGTATTTGATATTGATGAAAAGGTGTCCTATGGAAAGAAAAATAATAATTTAACACTTCTGGTGCTCTACATTGGAGGCAAGATATATGGGGTGGAAAACTATTCATCCAAGAGCTTATTACAAATATGTAGAACCAAAAGTTGTAACTCTATTATATTCTGCTTTATACCTATACATGCTCAGTATGTTGTCACCATTGGTAGCAGCTACCAGTTTATTCTGTAATTTAGACACAGTTTCACTCTTAACTGTATGAACCATTTAAGTGATGGTAGCATATTCTTTGTACTTAAACTTCCTGATGACCTTTTTTCCTTTACTTGGTGGAGTTGAAAGATTTGTTTTTTTTCCAGCTCTCATTCCCGTTTTTGTTGTTTTTGTTTTGTTTTTTACTGGCCAATGGTGTCTTTCTCTGACAATACCAACTTCAATTTCAACTTTACTAGAAGTCCAGTATTTTGTACCACATTATGACAACTTGTTATTCTTGTGGTGTAAATAAAAAGAAAAAGTGAATTATAGTACCATTCTGTTGCTTATCTGTTGTTGTCTCATTCACTGTTTGACTCATTCTTGAATTCCTCTGAGATACAGGTAAGAGGAATTGTTTCCTGAGCATGACTCAGAAAAATTAAATGCTTTCATCCTTCTTCCTTCAGAGCTCTGAAGCTGAAAAAGCTTCCACAAATGCATGTCTTTTAAGAAACAGACATTCTGTCCATTCTCACAGAGTAAATTTGTTTTGAAGTTTAGGTGAGGGCTCACGTGATTGACTGTGACTTAATAGATACAAAAAAAGTTACTGCATAGAGAAAATGAGCATATAGGAGCCTCTTTTCTAGTTCACAGGTTGTGTATCCCTTATCCAGAATGCTTGGGACCTGGTCTTTGGATTTTTTTCCATATTGAATATTTGCAAACATATTCTGAAGGTAATTTTATACAGTATTAGCAAAATGTACCCACCTTGTGGGAGTAAAATACCCATGCACAACACCCCCCATGCGCATAACCCCCCCGGTGCACATCATCCCCCCCTCCAAGCAAAACATTGCACCATCATTGCACCAAGCAAAACACTGCACCCCCAGTTGCACCATCCCTCGCAGTACATCAAGCACTGGGCACCAAATTGGCTGGATGTTGATCAGTGTCTTCAGTGTTAAATATAGGACAAAAACAAGTTGCACACCTTTTCAGCCCCTTAAGGGTTAAATTTCTCCACATGGGTTCTTGGTGGGTGTTGATATCACAGAAGGAACACCCTCCCCAAATTTCATGCTTCTAGGTCTGGGGGTTGGGGCAGAATGTTGATGACTCATCAATTCTTCAATGCAAAGTATAGGGAAGAAAACACATTGCACCCCATTTCACCCCTTTCTGGTTGGAATTTCCAAAATTTGGTTCTTAGCGACTCCCTCCATCACAGAAGGAACACCCTCCTCAAATTTCACGCTTTTAGGCCTGGCGGTTTTGGCAGGGCATTGATGAGTCAGTAATGACGATGAAGATTAGTTTTATAAAATGCACTGCGCCCCTTTTCACCCCCTTCTGGTTGGAATTTCCGAAAACTGGTTCTTAATGGATCCCTCCATCATGGAAGGAACACCCTCATCAAATTTCATGTGTATAAGCCAGGCCGAGTCAACAGATCTGGGTGTTGATGAGTCAGTGATGATTCCTGAAGGCATCCTGAAGATGCCATAGATAGATAGATAGATAGATAGATAGATAGATAGATAGATAGATAGATAGATAGATTGATTGATTGATTGATTGATTGATTGATTGATTGATTTTGAAGCTTTCCGAGGACATTAAAGCTATCCATGGGATTCACAAGCTGCATTTTGTACATTTCTGCTGCAGTCTGAATGTGTCTGCTGGCATTCTGAATGCTGCAAAGACCTTCAAAATGGCATGGGCAGCTTTAAAATGTTGTTTATAAACAGTGCAGAGACCTGTGAATAAATTCAGGATGCCTGAGGATGGCATGGAAACATATCCAACAACAGACTACAAATACAGCAAGGTGCCAGTGTGCTCCCCACAAATTCATTTATCAACTGGTCGTGAGGGTTCATTATATTTCACTTGGCTTTTTGTCAGTATTCATAAATGCCTAATAAGGTGGGATGTTGGTATCCACTGATTTGATATCTACTGACTTAACACTGATACAGATCTCCAACTTTAAATGCCTTGCAAAAGGGGAAATAGCATCAAAATCCAATTCCCTACCTTTAATCAATATAATTTATTTAAATAATTATAATTTAATTACATTACCACATTTAGTGGCTGAATGCAGTATATTGGTATATATATGACAATAGAGGAGCAAGAAATATGTATGTGAATCTTTAAATCTATTTTTCTACCCATTTAGTATTCACAGATTTTTTTAATCCACTGATGGTTCCACAATGGGGCTTCTCTGGGTCTCACAATGCCTTGTATGGCATTAAAACATCACTTCTGGTTTCCCTGAGGGAAATTTTTCCTTGGAATTCCCTGAACTCCATTTTGAAGCTTTCAGAGGCTGAACTTGCTGCCCCTGCAGGCTGCAAAAAGCCTTCCTAAGGGCCCTAACTTAAGCCCTTTGGAGAACATATGGGGCCAAAAAATGGCATTGATGTGCACTAGCCCAACTCTCCCCCAGGAGTGGTGCAGAAGTGTCTTTCAACACTTTTGTGACATCCCCAGGCAGTGCCGGATTTACATATAAGCTAAACAACCTAGAGCTTATGCCCCCACTCTCTTGGGGGCCTCAAAAAACATTAAAGGGAAAAAACTATGTAGAAATAATTTTGTTATGTGCAAATGGCTTTAGATACCTATTAGATCCTATAGTATCTATAGATACCTATAGTAAAATAAAGCAAATGGCTTTAGATACCTATAGTATCTATAGATACCTATAGTAATATATAATTACTATATAGCATATATTCAACACAAAAAAACAGTGAAATTTGTTGTTGACAAAGGACAGCTGGACATATAAAGGACCCCGTTACGTTCAATAGCTTAGAGCAGTGTTTCTCAAAGTGGGGGTCGGGACCCCTTTGGGAGTCGCCTAGAGCTTTCCTGAGTGTCGCCTAAAGACCCCTGGTGAAGGGGGCCAGGTCAGGCTTGCCAGACCTCTGGCTAGCTGCAAGCACACTGGGGCTGACTGAGCCTCAGGGCCCATTCCTATGCATGCCTACTCTGAAATAAATCCCATTATAGTCAGGGGGGATTTTACTCCCATGCAAATGTGGATAGGATTGCAGCCTCAGGGCCCAATCCTATGCATGCCTACTCTGAAATAAATCCCATTGTTTTCAATGTGTGCATAGAACACACATTTCATTTGTAACAATGAAAATACATCCTGCATATCGAATATTTACATTATGATTCATAACAGTAGCAAAATTACAGTTATAAAGTAGCACCAAAAATAATTTTATGGTTTGGGGTCCCCACAACATGAGGAACTTATAAAGGGGTCATGGTGTTAGGAAGACTGAGAATCACTGGCTTAGAGCCTCATCAAACCTAAAAACAGCCCTGCCCCCAGGCCAGCATGGGACTTGTGCTGGGACTTATGCTGGCCTAACTGGGCCTATCTAACAGACTAGCATAAGCAGTGGTGGGATTCAAATAAATTAACAACAGGTTCTGTGTCCTAATAACCTAAATGAACAACAGGTTCTATGTCCTATCAGTAACAGTTCTCAGAACCAGGCACTCAATAGCAAAGGGTTCTGTAGAACCTGTGAGAACCTGCTGAAGCCGACCACTGAGCATAAGTCCTTTGCTGACTTGGGTGTGTCACAAAAGTCCCTTAAGGCAGGGATTCTCAACACCCGGGCCAGCAACCACTGGAGGTCTTTAGCAGTTGCCTGACTGGTCTGTGAGAGGACTCCTTTAAGTGCATCTTCCCCTCCTCACAGCAGGAGGGCTCTTGTGAGGATTGCAGCCTGTTTCCATTTTTAGCTGGTGTTAGTAATTGCTTAGGAAATGAAAGGCTGCAAGTTCATTTTCTGATAATGCACTGTAAAAGCAGGCCTCCGTCAGTCTTGAAAGACTATGGTGTTGTGCTCTGCGCTGCATATGCTGCATGCGAAGCATGAAAGCCTGGGTTGGATTGTTATGGAGGATAGGCTGTTTACCCAAGCAGCAAATCCCCCCTCTCCACACCACTGAATTAGTCCAATGGAAAGGCAGAGCCAATACAATTGGATCCAGCTGGCGTCGCAGAGCTGGGCTAAGGGCAGGAGCTCACCCTGTCTTGTGGGGCCAACCCAGGTCTCGAACCCTGGCCTGCTGGTTAACAGGCACAGCGTCTTAACCGCTTGCGCCACCCACATCTCATTACCTTTGGTTAATACATACAAGGTTTTGTTTGTGGATTGGGGGAGAAAACAGAAACCTTATGTCTAAAAATAAGCAGTACTCTTTCCTCTCTTTCCCCTGGAGTTTTATATGTTCTTAGGTTGCTATAATGGGCAATATCAGCTGGCAGATGATTCAAATTACAATCCTAACCATGTTTACTTAAAAATAACTCCCATTGTATTCAATGGGTCTAACTTCCAGGAAAGTGTTTTTTAGGATTACAGCCATAGAGCACAATCCTAACCATGTCTACTCAAAAGTAAGCCCCATTGTGTTCAATGAGTCTTACTCCCTGGTAAGTGTCTTTAGGATTGTTGCCATAGTCTATGTAAAGTGCTGGCTGCAATCCTAAAGATACTTTCCTGGGAGTAAAACCCTTTGAATAAAATGGGGCTAATTTTTGAGTACCAGATGCCCAAACCTGAAAAGGAGAAAAGGTCATGGATTCCTCTCAGCCTGGTTTTTCCAGCAGACAATGGCATGTTTGCCTACTCACAAGTAAAGCTGCGATATTGGGCACTTACACTTTCCCATAGAGCTCAATGCATATTTTTTTATTTTTAGTTTTTTTGGCCATAACTTTTGATAGGAAGGAGATATTTCAAAACTGATTTTTGCTGGGTTCTGCTCTTCAGTATGAATCCAATGACATATGACATGATGGGGTACTGCACACTACTGCAATGTTCCAAAATGAAGCCAAAATGTAGAATAATGAAGCCCTTTTGGAGGAACACGGACAGGAAACTAAAAAAGAGACAAATTCAGAAATTTCCAGACATATGGTCATCCTGGAGTAGACATGGTTAGGATTGCACCATTAGGGAACTAACTGAAAAGACCTCAACACTAGGACTGCAATCCTAAAGACACTTTCCTGGGAGAAACACAATGGGGCTTACTTTTGAGTAGACATAGTTAGAATTGTGTTCTAAGTCAGCAGCAAAGAAGGGAACAAAATGGTGGGTGGAGGCTCCTATAAAGAATGCACTGATAATGATCTCATAATGACAAATGGTAAAAGTGTGTACAAATCCTTGTGAATCATATGGATTTCAGATGCTGAAAATGGATATATTTTTTCCTCTTCAATAAAGTTGTACAAATTTACTGTACAACTTATAAGTTTAATCCTACCAAGGAGCCATCCAATCTAACATTATCTGACACATTCAAATGGTTCTTCAGCATTGTTTGCTCCCCAATAATAACTGATCTTCCCAAGAACAGTTTTTCAGGACACATAGGTTGTATGTTGCTTTCAATACTCATCATCAATGATGTATTTCTTGTAATGGTGTAACTCATCAGCAATGATGTTCCAGTGCCTATTTTTAAATTCCTCCCTCTTACACCAATTGGAGTGTAGCCAAAACAGGACTACCCACAAAAAATCTAGAAGTTTCTGAGTAATCACAGAAAAAAGGTTTAGCATGCAGTGAAAATTTTTTTACCAATGGGCTCCCCCCCCTCAAAAAAAAAATTGGCATCCATGTGACTAGAATATGAAAAGATACCATCTCCACTCCTAGAGAACCATTGACTAGGAACGTTCTGTCAGGTGGACAGGAAATCTTTCAACATTTGTTATAGGAAAACGATATAGGAAAATATAGAGATTGACTGTGAAACACAGAAGGAGGTAGGAGGAACTTGGGGAGGGTTGGGGAGGATATCAATGAGGAAAAAATTTGAAGATGGTTTGAAGCTAAAAGCAAGAGAGAATGAGAGATAGGAAAGGTTTACCATTTTTTGTTATGGTAGGGATACAAAATAGACAATATTAGTTCCTATGAATGAATGCGATTTCTGTATATGAGGGATGGGCAGTCCCAATACATGTATTTAGCAAATACAAGTGAATCAGAACTGGCTGCAGTTTCTTGGCTTGGGTAATGACAGGCATGTGCTACAATAACAAATGACACATATTAAGCAGTCAGTGTACAGTGTCTGGAAGCATACTTCTCATGACCAAGTATGTCCAGGCTGTGATCCTGTAGATACCTTACCTAGTTCCATTGAACATAATGGGATGTGCTTCTGAGTAAACATGTTTAGGATTTGTCACTGTTCTTCTCACCCAGTCCTGAATCCAAGTACTTATACACTGTTACTATGGGCGCAATCCTAACCAAAGTAGGCTGGCCTAACTCATCCAGCATATCTTCCTGTAATGATGTGAGGAGGTTGGTGTATACCAAGAGAAAGTCAGAAGTGCCTTACAGCACTTTTGTGACACCCCCAGATCATCACAGGACTAATGGCCATTCCTCAGTGACTCTCCCAGGTCTCAGGTCAGATTGTTTCTCAGCTATTCTACCCAAGACCCTTGAAGATTAAAGAATTTTTGAATTAAAGAATTAAATTAAAGATTAAAGAATTTTTGGGGCAGGACATTTTGCGCACAGATCATGCCTGGGTGCTCCTCAGCATCACTTGTGGCTTGTGTTTTTCTTCTTGATAGTGCACTCTTCCTGCATCAAATACTAAAGACAGAGAACTCTTTATTGCTGCCACTCCCAAATTTTGTACGAGCTTCCTCCAGAGGTTTGCCAAAACTCAACGGGAAAGCAATGGGAAAGACTAATTTCAAAAATTTGGCAGGCATTACATCATTGGGGATGTAATGATAGGAAGGGGGCTGTCTTTGCTGTTTATTTATATTGGCTTTTTGGCAAATATTACTGATTCTTAAGAGAAAGGGTAGAACAGAAATATGAAATTGTTTCAGCTCTCAGCCCATCCTGACCTTCCTCTCTGCTACTCCCAACCCACTATCTCCAGGTCATCTCATTTTGGAACATTTTCATAAAAGGCAAGACTTCATCTGCTTGAATATCAATATTCTTTTCAGTGCTGGGCTCTTTCCAACATGAGTCACTGTCCACCTCGTATTAATTAGCACACGGGGACTCATAAGAACAGCTTTGGTGTAACCTACTAAAATTAATCCAAGTAGGTCTTATACGTTTCAAAGCAGGAAAAAGGATCATCCAGCCAAATTTTTCCTCCACTGGCACAAGGACAATTTGAATTCCTCTACAGTCCTCCACCCTGTTCTCATTCACTTTGCTTTCTAATATGATAGGAAGGAATCTGTCCCATCTCAATTCTCCGTCTCTCTTCAATAAAGTTAGTGACAGTGTATTTGTTTATAGCGGATTTACATAACAACATGCCCTGTGTGTGGATACAGAAATTCCAGAGTTGCCACCTAACTTCATCTAAACTGGAACTTAGATTTAAGGATTGCTCCTGAAGCTGGACATATGAGGAATTTTGACAGAAGCCAAAACCAGTTTCACTAAGAGAGATGAATGTTCTCAGAGGAGAGTGATCTGGGAGAGAGGATTGTGCATTGCAAGCCATCATTGGATTTCACCCAAGCATATTTGGAGATTCCTTCTCAGGAACTTCATCTAAGTAATTTTAATAGAAGCCAAAACAATTGATCAGGCAAAATACACTGGGCTGAGGGACCAGTTTGCTCATCTCAAGACTTTGCTAACATCTGTCCCAGCAGGAGAGATGAGAACACGGATGCAGCATGCAGATTCCCTTGCTAGCACTTTTTATAGGGTGCATCCAAGTACCAATAGGTCTATCAGTGGTTGTGAACAATGATGGGTAAATTCCAAGATTAGAGGTAGCATATCACATAAGATCAGTTGCTATAGGACATTTGGGAGGAGAAGGTTGTTGCATCTTTGCCAGTGATTCTTTGCTGGTATCTCTTCTGTATCTTTAATTAAGATTGTAAGATCTTCCAGGACAGGGAAACAACGTCTTCATTTATTTTGCTGTGTAAAATCACGTCGTAGTAGTTTTTTAATTAAAAGTTTAAGATAAATATTTTATCAGTAATAAAAAATGATAATTTTTACCTTCATTCCCTAATTGAGAGCTTCTGGCTGATAACGGTGGGAAAGAGGATGTTGGGCAAGGAAGACCTTGTTTTTCCTGATGGTCGTCAGAACCATCCAGAATGTGGAGCTTTCACTGCAGTTCCTTTTTATATTTTAAGGAGGGCATAAAGATGGGCATTTTCACATTTTTTGTAATGTGGATGTAAAGATACATTTTTGATTAACAGTGCAATCCTAAGCATGTCTACTCAGAAGTAAGTTCCACTGTGTTCAATACTACTTACTCCCAGGAAAGTGTGGTTAGGATTGCAGCCTTAGTGTTTTGCCTGCTCATGAGAGGCAGCCTATTGCATACAACCAGCTGTGGATCAGGGCCACCAGAGGTTGATATACAAATTGTGCTGAATGAATACTTTCTTGTTATGTATTCAGATTCTCAGCTGGTTGTTATATAACAAAGCTACTCCATCCAGATGTGGCTTCTTTAAGTATCGGAGGAATCCAGCTATGAATCATGCTCTGGAGCAGGACTATTTCACAGCAAGAGGTAACACTGACACAGGCATAATAAAAATGGGTCCTCAGAAAGTGCTTCACTGTGACATAGTTGTAGGAAATAAGAGGGGAGAAACAGATACCTGCAGTGGATGCTGCTAAGTATCCTAATCCTTAAGGTTGAACCTGGTCTGACACACTAGTTTCTTCATTACTTGGGACTGCATTTATGCAGGATTGAGATTAAAAATGAATTAGCATTGGCACCTTTTCCCACCTGCCCCTCCCCTAAGCAGCTAATTAATAATTAGTCAGATGGGGATGACCTGTGGTGGGTACCAGCACCTTTTTTCCAGCCCCTTGAAGTATCATTGATTATACTTATACTGATATAATGATTTTATATTAAAAGCATATAAGTGGATTTTCCCATAGGAAATAATGGAAACTCAGCCGATTGGTTCCACAACCCCAAAAATATTCATATAAAAATAATAACTGGATGTAAAAATGATGACAGAACACTGGGATTGAATTCAAAACATGCATTCAATGTGCATGATCTTACGAAGTCTACTTAGGCTGCAGTCCTAAAGACACTTTCCTGGGAGTAAGACCCATTTAACACAATGGGACTTACTTCTGGGTGGACATGGTTAGGAGGCTGCAATCCAAGACACCTTCAAAGTGTCTCCCCACTTTCTCCTTCTCTCCATCCTGAGCTTCTCTCCCCTGCTCCCTTCTGGCTAGCCCTGAGCTGCTTCCCTCTTCTCCACTGCTCTTCTCTCCCTCTGCCCAGCGGACAGGAGGAATAGCATGGAAATGTTGCTTTCACTATGGTCAGGTGCCTAGGCAGCTCTGATGATTTTTAAACAGGCTGCTGGCCAGTGCTTCTGCCCCAACTGCCAACGAATGTGTTCTTTATGTGAAGCACAGTTTGTTAGGTGAAGCAGAATCCTAGAGAAATTTTTGTTTGTTACGTGAAACATACTTTACCTGAGGCATTCTTTATGTGAGGCGCCACTGTATATAGTAGCCTGTTAAAAATAGAGCTCCATAATACTTCTCCAAATGTAGTCACATCACATGGTAGCATCAAGTCTAATACATTACAAACAATATACAGTACACACTGAATTGAATCAGGGCTACCTGAAATTGGCTCACAACCCCCCTAGTGGTTCTCAACCCACAGTATGAGAAACACTGATTTATTTCCTTTTGTTTTCCCATATTTTTGTTGCATTACATTGTGTGTGTGTGTGAGAGAGAGAGAGAGAGAAAGAGAGAGAGAGAGAGAGAGAGATTTTGAGTAGTCAGTCACAGTAGACATTGGTTGAAAATGTAGGAGAGGATACCACTGTCGCCAAAGACATCACTCCAAACTGTGTTCCCTCCTGAAAATAAAAGATACTGAGTTCCTGTATCTTCTCTTGCAGAAACAGATAACATGCTGTGAATGTTTGTGTGTAGAGTAAGGTGATTGTGAGCAGAAAATGGAATACTTTACTGCAGTTTTCAATGTGACTTGAATAACTAAAAAAATCAAGGAAAAAAATCATGCAACTGAGCATCATGTGTAGTTTGAGCTTCAGTGACACACAAACTTTGTTGGCTGACATTCAATTTTGCATAAAATGATACATAGGATAGTTATTTATTACTTATACAGCACCATCATTGTACATGGTACTTTACAGAGTAACACCACCACCCCCCAAAAATACGCCTCTGATCAGAGAAGCATATAATCTAAACTTCAGCTGTGGAAGAAAACTTATAATAATCTAGCCAAGCCCAGACCATGTTAAGATAATCTGGGATTTGTCCTGTAAGGAGGAAGGGAAATACAGTAATTACTAACCACAACTTCCAATCCCTTGAAGCGAGAAACCATGAGCAGGGCTAATGGAACAGCCTGATCCTAATCAGTTTCTTTGGAAGTGTCCTACTGATTTTCTTGGAATTGCCTCAAACCTTGGTCTTTGATCCGTAGTTCCTTTCTTCCTCCTCTTCCAATGTGTAGGGCTTGCCTCCATGAGTTCTTCCAGGAGTCCCACACTCAAATGCAAAGAGAATAACTCTAGGACTCCCCTTTGAAAAACCTAGGACCTGTAAAGCCAACATGTTTTTGAACTGTAAGTAAAATCAAATTTCTTTGAGACCTTTTTTTACTGTGTCTACTCCTGTTTTACTACGAGTAGCAAACAATGGAAGGTGGTGGGGAGCTATGGGAAAAATTCAACATATAAATATGTTGCATCCATAAAATGAGTTATTTTATGAGTTAGCATCGAGTAAAAAAAAGCTGAATGGAGAACTTACAATACATATTACAGGGAGCATACATCTGGGAAATACAAATTATTTATGCTGTTTCAAGGGTAAACCTCATGCAACAGTTACAGATCTCTGTGTCTACTACTGAAACCAAGTTTTCATTGATGGTTAAGGAGCTAGAGTATTTTCCATTTCAGTCCTGGTCCTTTTCCAGGGAGATTTGTGCAGTACGCCAGGAAAATTGGTGATTGTACATGTATGGATGCACACAGTGCACAATCCGGTTTACATTCCACCAATTTAGACCATGCAGTTGTGCTGCCAGAGCATGTGATGCATGATCTGGTGAGAGGTACAACAACAACCAGCAAAGCCTGGGCATCAGTATATCTCTTTGGGCCTATTTTACTGATATAAGGCCAAGGAGATTCATGAGGTATGGGTCTGGGCTGGGAAGGGGGCAGTTTTCCAGCCAGAGACCACTTACAAATCCGCCACCCTCCTGACCTGGATGTAACTGCGGTGGCATTATCATCACCATAATTACCTCCAGTGTGCAATCTTTTTTTGGAGGGAAAAAAATAGTATGGGGACGAGAAAGGAGGCAGCTCAAACTCTGAATGCTGTCCTGCAGAGCTGCAAAAAGTTCAGATGAAACCTTTCATGCCACTAGAAGTGGCACAAATAGCTCTATTGGTGCCACCCCCATGTGCCCAAATTCCTAGCTCCCCGGGGCATTGGCACTCCTTCCCGCAATACCCTGCTCTGCTGCTCCTGAGATCCTCCCCTCCCTCCCTGTCCACCACATTACCTGATCTGGTGTGGCATCTGGGAACTGGTGGTCTCATTATATACATCAGCAGTGCATCTTCTGTAATCTTCTGTTGATATATGACCTCCATAGGACTTGGCCACCATGGCCCCCTTGCTTTTATGTGATTGGAGGGGGAAAAATGAATTTAAATCCATTCTTGATGTGATTTATCTGTAAAAGTTGTTCAAGTGGGTAAAACTCTTTTTGCTCCAGTATCATATTACAGTTTCCATGTTAATGCCATAATGAAGCAATCAGAAAATCCATTCTGGTTGCTTCAGAAAACTCACAGTGTTTACTACAATTTCCAGAAGTTCAGTTATGCTGTCTAGGAATAGATCAAGGGTGTCCAAACGTTTAGGTAAGGGAGCTGTCTCAGCTCTCTGACACTGTCAGGGGGGCTGGAAGAAAGAAAAGAATTGATTTACATTTCAAATTTGAATAAATTGAGAATTATGATGAATTCAAATTGGTCATAAACACTTTCTAAAACGGAGATGGGGTAATCTTCAAATCAGTTCATAAGTACTTTCATACACAGACTGGAGGTGCATGCAGCCTTGCCTGTTTTCAGACTATCCTCTGGAGGTGTGGGGAGCAAGCAAAGGGTTGGTGTGGGCTGCATCTGGCCCGTGGGCCACGGTTTGGACACCCCTGGAAGATATCTATGAAATATGAAATAATATTCCATCACTCAAAAAGTAGGAAACTGGGAAAGCTATTGTACCTTCCTGTTTTTTAAAAGGGAGCAAGTTTCATAACCTGTCCCTGTGTTATTTTGTGTCCATTACATTTCTTTTGCATGTTGAACTCCAGAGAGATTCCCTGTATTCACATATTGTGTGTCTTCTTCCAGAAAATATGAGATCATGGCTTGGTCTCAGTAGAGACATAAATTCAAAGCCCCTCAGAATGATAACATAGTTAGAATACCAAAGAGCGTTTTCACTGCAACCCTTTTCTTCTTTTTATAGAAATATAATAAGGGTGGATGGAATTTTTTCAAACCTGAAGGTTTCAAAAGCCTACTCCCTCAGATCAGAAATCCCTGAGATGGGTGCAACCACTATGCCCTTTGAATTTCACCTCTGCTCTAGTCTTCTAGTTTTCTGTTCTCCCATCTCTCGTTCCTCCACTTTTCCAAGTGAGACAGAGGGGAAAAAAAACTAAATAAAGCTTAAGCCAAAAGATCTGTTGTTCCTCCTGTCAAGCACTCTGGAAAGTGTGACTCTCTTTAGTCACTGTTTGTGAGGAATGAAAAACCACAATTCCCAGAGTTTCTTCTTGTTGAAAAAGAATGATTAAATCAAACTCTTTTAAAAAATTCTCAGTAGAGGATATTATTTCTTTTGGTTTAGCAAATGTGAACTCTTAACTTTGGAAACTGCCATCTCCTTGCACAGAGCCAACTTGCACATTCGTGATGTGTCATCAGGGTAAGCAATCAACCAACACTGCAAGAAGGAGGAAAAAAGGTAAAAGACCCAATAATTTTTTTAAAAAAATACCTTTTGTTTTTTATTAAGCTTTTCTTTGCTGCCACTACTGTTTTTTGTTTTTGTTTTTTTTAAAAAAGCAGGCTGGCAGGTGAAGCAGGCAAGACTATACATGACTTATTTACAATTTTCCCATTATGTGCTAACTTTAGAATCTAACCTCTCTGCAACCTAGTATTTGTATTTGTGTACATAGAGGCAGTACATGTACATTATTACATGTGTGGGAGTCCTTCCAACATTTAGCTAGGATCCATGGAAAGGCAGTGTTCCTGGATTACTTGGCAGGCCATATGAACTCCAACAGGGAGTACATGAACTCCACAGGGAGACTCAACTCAGTTTTAGTAGGTATGCATACAGCCACCTACAAACGTGTGTTCACTGTAAATTACTTATACCATGTATAAGGCTAATTTATCCTGCTGAACAGCATTACATTATGTTTGGTGTGCACTCAACTTTGCCTGGCCTAAATCCATAATCTGAACACGGCAGGGTCTTACTAAAACAAGCAGTTTTTTTTCCTTTCTCTGCAAACATAAGAATTGATCCTTGGGTTCATGATACAGTTATTCTGTCCAGAAATTGCACTTGGGTGGCCCCAAGAGTTATAAACTTACAAACATTTCTAAGCTTGTAACTCAGCCCTCGTCCTCTTCCTCCAACTCCCCCTCACTGTCAGCAGCATTCCCCAGCTGTTCCTGAGGGACTCTGGCTAGCTGGAAGGGTATTGCATCGAAGAAGAGAAAGACCTGAACTGGACACATTGAATTATTACTTTTATCACTGGTGGTGTCACAGCTCACCAGATGTTTGTGCTGGAATTTTTGGGTGCTCAGTGATTTGAACTGTACCCAAAAGTTTAAGATCTGGTGAGATCATGCTGTTTCATGATCCTAGAATCATAGAATCATATGACTTGGTAGGGACCCAGTGGATCATCTAGTCCAACCCCCTGCCTGTAGCAGGAAATCCTCATCTTGTGGGGACCTGGGTCTCAAACCCCTGGCCTGCTGGTTAACAGGCACAGTGTCTTAACCACTTGCGCCACCACATTTGCTGATAACTTGTTGTAACTGTTCAACTGCAGTCCTTGTCAATGTTTGTATTAATGCCTATTATGTAGTAGTGATGGGAAGAATTCTACGTGGCTTGACTAGAGGCTAGATTCATGCACCCCCGTGACTTTACTTGAAAATGAGTCATAATGGGGGCACTTTCGGAGTCACCAAGACACCCTTCATGTAGGGTTGCCATAATTCTCTTTCACAAAAATGGGACAGGACCCCCTATCAAACATGCCAGTATATGAACGCAATCTCCCCAAATCTGGACTGTCCTGGATTTCCAGGACATGTGGCCACCCTACCTTCATGACTCAAGAAGATTTGAGTTGAGTAACCCCCATGATGGCAAAAAGGAGTGCTGCCAATCAGTGTGTTTGCTTGGAGGTTCCCCTTCAACTCTCCCTGATATCCATGGACACTCCAATGTCTGGCAGTGAGGAATGCACCGACCCTTTCCCTTTCATCCCCCACGTGATCCACCCCAGCCCAAATGAAAGAAACCCCCCTTCACTCCAAAGGCATGGCAGGGAAAGGGTTAATTTAAAAAGGGCACACTCCCACCTCCATCCCTCCTGTTATGCATCAAGCAAGCTGGGCTTGCTTGCTTGCAACAGTAAAGCTTAGCTCACTTAATCCTATGTGGAAACGATTCACTTTTTGGCCAACTAATACAGTGGGGCAAACATGCAAAAGTTGCAAAAGCAAGGCAAAGCCTGATGTGGAAAAAGCTTGTATGGGCATATAAAGCCAAAGCCAGAAAAGCAGTATATAAATACGTGTTGTTGTTGTAGTACTTGTGATTATTTCTCTCTTCTGAAACTATTTTTGCCCCCCCCCCCCCCCCGAAGATGAAACTACCAGAAATAGCATCCTTTGAGCTCAGCATAGTTATACAACCTGCAGGGAAGCTGAAAACCATTTTTATTGATGTGTGAATTACTGTGGGAAGCTTTAACCAATTGGTAACACATACAGGAGGATATGTTCTATGTGCAGACCATCCTGGGCAGCACCAAACACTGCTAGGGTACTTCTTAAAGCTTTTTTTAAATTAAACATTATAATTAGATCACAATCCTAAGCATGCCTACTCAAAAATAAGCCCCAATATCTTCAATGGGGTCTTACTCCCAGGAAAGTGTGTTTAAGATTGCAGCCTATGCCACATAGCAGCAATAAGGAGCAAAACCTGGCTTCCAATACTAGCAAACACTGGTAAGAAATGTAAGGGGAAAAAAAAGAAATGTTAAGAACTAGTTGGTACTTTCTGACTGAAATGCTAACCTGAGGAATATTTGGTTCACTTCTCTCACTTAAAAAAGAATCCATGGCATTGGAAAGTGTTTCATATGTTTGTGCACAATTTATGATTCCATCAATATAACCATTTTTATATATGTTTAGGACTTTTTTATATGTTTTATTTTAAATGAAACTGACAAATCCAATGCCTCTCTGTAAACTGCATTTTTTATTTTTATGAGCTAGAGAAGTAGTGTACACCAGAACCTTTATAGTCATTTGTTAACAAAAAAAAGTCTTAATAAATAAAACAAATAATAAACTTACCCACAGATACAGTACAACTTTCAAAAGAGAGAAGCTAGCTGAAGCAAATCAATAGGGAAG
The DNA here is from genome assembly GCA_030015325.1 of Cryptoblepharus egeriae. Classification (NCBI taxonomy): domain Eukaryota; kingdom Metazoa; phylum Chordata; class Lepidosauria; order Squamata; family Scincidae; genus Cryptoblepharus; species Cryptoblepharus egeriae. The sequence continues at coordinate 114,019,548 of JAREYC010000001.1, read as the reverse complement.
TACTGAAGGACATGTGAAGAGAAGAATCTTAATTCCAGGCTTCCACAGTGAGAAAAAGGCATTGTGCAGAACTTTGAAACTTTTGCTTTTTCTAAGAGCCTTGGTCCAGTTTTTGACATTACTTTATACAACATGGTTTTAATTAAACTATACACAAAAAATACAAAGAGGAAAATGAAATCCAAACTCAAGGATTTCTCATTTATGTGTTCCTGAATTTTTTCTGAAAAAAATGTAATACACACACACCCAAGCACACAAAGGCATACATACCCATACACAAGCAGAAGCTCCAGAAAATACAATCTTGAATAGTCTCTTTGTGTTTCAGTTTAGTCTCTTGGGGAGAAAGAGATGTTGCAACAGTTTTTAGACCATTAGCTTTGGTCCTGCGTTTCTGTTCCCTCTAAATGCTCTGCAGGAGTTCAAAACAAGGAGTGTCAAGTGGTTCTTTTAGACCCGATCTCTTGAGGTTATTAAGGTTTCACAAGCTACAAACATGGATACTTTTCAGCTCCGTTCCAGTCTCCAAAACTGGACAGACTAGGGGAAAAGAAAGAAAAATAAACAGATTAGTATTGGATGCATTCCAGTGCATGTTCTTTTTGACTCTTCCTTTCTTTTCCTAAGGTCACAGTTCAAAAATATGACACACTGATATACAAAGGGGAAGGGAAATGCTATGTTGGGGTTGCATTAACAAAAGTGTCATATAGAAGACGTAAGAGGTGACAGCACCACTTAAGTCTTCTGTAGTCAAAAGAAGGCTACAGAGAAATACAGTGGAGGGCCAGAAAAAGAGCATTTGCTTAGGGGTGTTACTTAAAGATGGGGGGTCATGCTATACTTTAGAACACCTTTGTCTCTGGAAATTAGGAGAAGGCATAACAGTGGGAAATACAAAAAAGTTATCTTTGTTTTCCCATTGTGGTCTTAATGTTTTTGTGAAAACACAGAAATTCAACTGTGATGAAACCCTGTGTTTCCCTGAATATTCTTGTTTTTGTATGTATTTGCTGCCTCTTTTCCCAGGTTTTCAGCAAATTCAGCTCATTAGCAGCTTCTGTGCATTCAGTGCAGTGATTTTCAACTTTTTTCATCTCATCGCATACTCAAGGCACTCAAATTGTCAAGGCACACCATCAATTTTTTGACTGTTCTTAAGGCACACCATATTGCTGGTAAAGAGGTTAAATACCCCAATTTGTCCTACGAATAAATGACCTCCCCCAAATCCAGTGGGACACCTGCAGATAATCCTTAGCACACCAGAGTGCCATGGCACAGTGGTTGAATCGCATATATATAGGGTGAAAAAAATGAAAACCATTTTTATTTATATAAAATGCTCTATATGACTACCATTGTTTTGAAAACACATTTTTAGTATATCTGAAACATAAAAAATAAAATGTTAAAAGTAAATAAAAATGGTTTTCATAAAAAAATGTTTCTTTTTCCTACATATGGAAACTTATGGAACACCCTGTATATATGTATTTCCTCCCATAAAGGAGATATTCCATTTAGCTTCTCTTCCCCTTCTCTTCCCTGATTATTTTTATCAATTTATAAGTTTGCAGAAAAGCCAAGGTTTGGCTTATATTCTCAAGGCACTTTGAAGATCTTCAAAGTTTAACATTTGCTGACCAGAGGTGGGTCTGTCAGGTTTGAGGACAGACACAAGTATTTCAAGAGGCATCACAGGAATAGATAGACACACAACAAACTTTAATCGGTTCTTTAGATCTTTATCTGTGTGCATGGAAATGTTAGCCTTACATTAAATGGATTACTGTGGATGTTTAATGCTCTTAGGCTAAGAAGATGAAGAAACCATATGAAATGTGTACTGAAATATGAAATTGTTTTCAGCTATAGCCAAAGAACTTGCTGGGTTTCTTGAAATGGTTTGATGTTCAAACCATGGTAATAGAAATAGCCCTTTTAATTGCTAGCACATATATTCTACAAGAGGAAACTCCTGTCTACCTGTGGCGTGAAGCCTCTCTTGGCCTCAGGTTCTCTTGTTCCTAATGTTCCTTTAGAAACAACATTTACAAAGGCTCATAATATTAATATGAAATTAAGTATTATAACCTGTACAATGCAATTGTAGTTAATACAATGCATTTATATAATATCAATATCACCATAGTAGTCCACCCTCTTCATTGGGACAACAGACTTTTGTACCCTGTAACACTGACAGCACAATCCTAACCATGTCTAAGATTCTTACTCCCAGGAAAGTGTCTTCAGGATTGCAGCCTTAGTGAGTATAAAATATATTTCTAGTAATATATCACATTCATAAATAATACCAATACTATACATAAATAATACCAATACTATACACGCTTGTACATAAAAAAATTATTTAATAGGACTAATTATAGTAATGAATTTATACAATACCCCTTCAACTGTATAATTTTATCATGATTCATTGTATACTGTGTATACAAACAGTACACAAATATGATCTAAATTAAAATACTTTGCTTCTTGCCTTTGCCAAAGTAAAGTCACTGATTATTATTATTCAGATAATGAACTGTGTAGCTTGTCACTTTCTATGCACATGAGACAGAAGTCACATAATGTAAGTAAAATATTTAATAAAAAATAATATTTATATATAGTAGTATAGTGGCTAGTGAGGGTAATAGGGAACTGTACTAGTAAAAAATAATATAGGCCTACTAAATAATAAAGATGAATATTTTTCTAAAGTAATTTTATAATGGGATCAAAATAAATAAAGTATGCATTACATGAAATGCATTACATGATCAAAATAAATAAAGTATGCATTACATGAAATCAATGCTTATAATGCGTAGAAATCCAAGATTAAAGCTGATTAGACATTCTTAGGAGTGGCTGCACATGCCTAGAATTCTAAGCTGAAAAAGCTTTAAAAGGTTAAAAACGTTTAGAAATTGTAAGGATGTGTACTTGTGTTCAGTGTACTCACTCCAGGCACATGTGCACAGGACTTGAGCACGCTGCACAGTCTCTAGAGCAGGGGTCCTCAAAGTATGGCCCGCCCATGTGCTGGATCCGGCCCACTAGGGCCCTCAATCCAGCCCGCAGCCTTCCCACAGCCTGGCGGGGGTACTCTGCCCTCTTTGCGCACCCAGAGGCTCCTCCTTGCCACAGCCAGGTGGCTGCAGGAGCCTCTTCCTGTTCATGTCCCACCCCCCACTGGACAACCTGGGCGTGCGGTGTCTTTGCGCGCCCGGAGGCTCCTCCTCGCCGTGGGTGTTCAGGGGAGCCTGCGCGGCACCACCGCACTGCAGCAGCCTCTTCCCAGCCAGCCAAGGGGGTTCAGGGGTGCCCGTGCGGCACCGCCGCGCTACAGCAGCCTCTTCCCGGCTGGCCGGGGGGATTTAAAGCCACCTGCGCTGGTCCTCCGCGCCTCTGCAGCCTCCCCCCAGCCGGCTGGGGGTGGTTTAGAGACACCAGAGGCTCCAACAGACCCCAAAGGTAAGCCCCCAAGGAGTGTTTTTAAAATGTAGGGCAAAATGTAGGATTTAAATGTGTTTTTAAAATGTAGGGCAAAAGGTCCTCCAAAAGTCTGGATTATAGTCCGGCCCCCAACATTGTCTGAGGGACAGTGAACCGGCCCCCTGTTTAAAAAGTTTGAGGACCCCTGCTCTAGAGCCAGCAAAATGTGCAAGAAATAAAGCCTCAAAGCACGAGGGTTCCCAGGAAAATCTCTGTCCTGAAAGCAGGAGAAGACAAAGCCAGACCCCCAACCACATTGCTGGGAAACCCTTTTCCTGGCATTGAGACTGTGTTCCTAGACAGACACTGGCTCAGCTGAAATCTGTTGGGGCTTTTAAGAATGCTCTGTAGAATTCTAATAAGAAATGCATTGAAAAAATTGCAAAAAAAAATTAAGGAGTTTTTTTATAATTTTCTTTTTGGGGGGGCCCCCAAGAGAGTGGGGCCCTAAGCTATAGCTTGTTTAGTTCATGTGTAAATCCAGCACTGGTTTGTACCCATTGGTTCTAGTTCTGCTTTCAGAGGCAGCATTCACAGTCTCATAGAATGCATTCCTGATCCAGCTGTCTTGCATGATGTCAAATTTTCAGACATATATCTGTCAATTTCTTCCTGGAGCTTCTGCAAATGATCTTTGGAAAAACTGGAATATCACTGAGCGCTATTTGGAAAAATATTCTAGCCCAGGGCTCAGTTCTGGGAAAGCAACCTTTTGTCTTTTAGGACACAATCCTACTTAAGCTGGAACAGGCAGACCAGGTTACCCACACTGTATCCAGCACATATTTCAGGCAGTCCTAAGACAAGGAAAAATACAGATTGAGGGAAACCTCAATAGGTGGTGCAAATCTGGACTATCTAGGAACGGTGTGAGAATGTGGCAAAAGAGCCAGATCCTGATCGTGCCTCCTGCTTCCTTCCCACCAACCCAACTTTCACCTGCTACCTGCCCTCTCATGGCCCTGAGCTTGGCCAGTGCAAATCTTACATACATGGGAAGGCCAGCAAAATTCTGATTCTGATGTTGGCACAATCATGCCTTACGGCACATATGTGACAATACTGGACCAGCATAAGGCACTTCCGAAAGCCCAAAGGGGAGGGATAGGATTGCAACTTAAGTCACAATTTAAATTTTCTTGAATGAAATTTTTTTTCCCACTGAAGTCCACGATGGTTGGATGTCTGCATTCAGTTCATTCAAGTTGCTGAATGTCAGCCAAAGAACCCAACTTTGCCAGCCAAGCAACATCTCCAAAGCAGTCAGCCAATACATGCTGCTTCTTCCATAGGAAAATTTCAATTTCAGTTTTTAATTCAATGACTTGCCCAAGAATTTTTTTGCATGGCAGCCAATGGTCATCAGAGTGGAACAGTAAATCCTGCTGATGGGATCCCTTCTCTTCTACAGGTTTTATTGATTCGTCCACTGATTCATTTATTTGGTACCCAAAATTGCAAGAATTTTTTTAGCACCATAAGAAGACGACTCAAAATATCCTGACAATTCTACCAGGTCTGGTCAAAAGTAAGCCCTGTTGTGTTCAATTGGTCTAACACCCAGGAAAGTGTCTTTAGGATTGCACCATAAGTAACTTTGACATACAATGCTATTGTTAGAAAGTGATACTACTGTCAAGAAGTTATCTATTCCACAATCTATTCCACATCTATTCCACAAAGCTTTCACAAATCTATTCCACAAAGCTTTCACCATTGCCATTGCTGTTAGCCTCTAATAGCATCTCTAATATTGTGAGGGTTTTTTTGTACCTTGTAGTATGTCAGCTGTTTCAAATGACACTAAGGCCCAAATCCTAACCCCCTTTCTGGCACTGACATAGCTGAGCCAATGGAGCAAGTGATTCATCCTGCAGTTGGGGGCAGTCATGGCAAGGCAATGTTTGTTCCCTTACTTCAGAGATGGAAAGTTAGTTAGGAGTAAGCCTAAAGAGGTTTGTCGCAAGAAAAAAATTGAACTTGAGGAGCACTGGTTGTATTTTGTTGTATCTGTTTTGCCGATTAGTTGTTTATCAACCAAATTTGATCTTACATTTGAATGGTCCATCGTTCAAATTTGATCATAGTGCTATTCTGCTATTCTAGTTTATTGTATGATTAGCATAAGTGCTTATGACAAACTCAGGTCGACCAGAAATCATAACTGCAAAAGTAGACAAGGCCCCCATTTATTTATTTATTTATTTAGCATATGGCAATACATGGTTTAGTGATAAAATCAGATGTTAACATCCAGACCCACTCCAGGGCAGAGTGGTCCATATTGAAAAAGGGAAGATTACCATGCACAGGAAGATGTGGGTTTCTCATAATTTTGTTGTACTCCTTCAGTAAGGCATCGTGCCTTCGGAGAGCTGGGGGTGCTATGTGGCTCAAAATGGGGAGCCAGCAAGTAGGAGTAGCTTTTATACACCTGCTTATGATCTTCATGGTGTCGTTTAGTCTGGCATCGATCTTACTAGTGTGGCAGCAATTAAACCACACATGGGCACAGTATTCTGCTCTTAGGGCGCAATCCAGAGTAACTATGGGGAGTCCTTGCTCCGGTGTAAGAACAATTTACTCTGGATTGCAATATGAATTTCCCATAGGTTTTCACTAGGTGGTGCAGTAACTACGGGTGCACGTAATGTCTCTTATGTGCTCCTGTAGTTATTCTGGATTGTACGGTTAGTGCTTAGTATTAACCTTAGTGCTGATATTCTGAGAGTAGAGACTGAGGTGCCCCATCTTTATCCTCTTAGTTTCTGGAGTATTTTGTTCCTGGTGTTAATTTTTGCAGATGTCTCTAGGTGCTTCTTATAAGAGAGAGTCTGATCCAGAGTTACCCCAAGGTATTTGGGGTGAGGGTTGTGAGGGAGTAATTTGTTATTCAGGTAGACCTTTGGGACTGCATTGGCCAGTCTGTTGTTCAGATGGGAACAAGTAGTCAATGTTTTGCTGACACTAGGTGTGAGTCAGCAAAGAATTTTCCCAAGGCCCTCCCAAATTTAGGACACTCAGCAAAAAAGTAGGACATGACAAAATAAAAGCTAAAAACACTCAGCAATATTGCTTTTGCATGGTTAATTTATGGCGACAATCCAGAGTAACTACGGGACCTTTTACAGTTATGGTATGGGAAACCTATGGGAGATGCATACAGCAATCCACATCTTCCTGTACTTACTCTGGATTGTAGGGTATATGACCTGTTATGAAATTTAAAACTATTATTTATTAAACATGCCACCTGCTATCTTGTCCATTATGCTGATTTGTAAAACAATACTTGTTATGCTGCCATAAATCAGTGACATACTTCTGAAACTCTTTCATGTTTTAAACAAAGCTTTGGAAGTCCTTAAGGATCATTAAGGGCGCAATCCAGAGTAACTACGGGGAGTCCTTGCTCCGGTGTAAGAACAATTTGCTCTGGATTGCAATATGAATTTCCCATAGGTTTTGCAGGTGGTGCAGTAACTACGGGTGCACATAATATCTCTTATGTGCTCCTGTAGTTACTCTGGATTGTAGGGTAAGAGTCATTAAAAGTCTATATGAGTTCCAGTGTTTTGCTGATCTGTTCACCTGCAAGGTTAATCATTCTCCTGCCCATGTTCTCCAGCACTGTGCTGTGTACTCTATGCTGAGTAATTAACAGCCAATCCCAGCCTTCACTGTATCTAGTACAGGGTTGGTGCTTAATAAATTAATTTAAATTAATTCACCTGTCCTGGGTAATGTGGCTACTGAGTAGCCCAATAGGACTACTCAGTGTACTCAGTTCTGCATCACCTAACTTGATATGTAGAACTGAGCAGCACATTCTGTGCAGAGTTGTCTAGGAGTGGGGTTAGAATCCAGCCTAAGTTTCACTCCAGGCCCATCCATTGCCAGCCCTTCCCTGTCCTGGAAAGCTCCTGGACCCCTGCCCAACGAAAGTTATATTTGAATTTGATTTGTTCCAGCTCTTTTCCAATGAATCTTGGAAGTTTCATCATTTTTTAAATATATATTTTCACTCCATCGCTTAATATCTGTCATTATTGATTTTATTGGCTTAAAACACACTGTCTAAAACTGGCCCAGATATTTGAAATGGTTTTTCAGCATATAAATGCACTCTTTCAGTGGCGTAGCTAATGATCATGTAGTCTGGAACAAAGTTCAAAATGTTGCCCCAGAATTGATGTCACAACCGAAAGTGATGTCATCCTGGGGTACTTTTTAGAAATTTAATTTTCCCCTGCAAGAACAAAATCAAATTTAATTAAGTAAAAAAATGAAAAGTGTGTCTCTTTTGGGTTAGGAAAACTGTGCTGGAGGAAAGAGGAATGATTCTTTTTGCCCTGCTAAATAAAAGAGGAGCACCACTTGGAAGTCCCCGTTTACCCAGTTAGCGTGGGTAACTGTATTATGATATATTTCTATGGAAATGATAGTTGATTCATATTAACATTTTATTTGTTCCATACAGTATCAGAATTACATCTCATTGGCTGTAATTTGAAAATTTGGGAAAATTTGATTTTAAAAATCCATTTTTTGTTCCATAGGCTTTTGTATTTTCATTTTCTGGTTAATTGGCCATTATGTTTGCTAGAACATAGATATTCTATTGTAGTTTGCTTCATTGCATTCTGCATAAAATTACCTTTCCAATGATATATAACATGATGGTATTATCATTCATACAGACCCCATATTTCACAATTTTAGCCACTAGTGTCAAGCAAAGGTTGTAGCCCACTGCAACTGTTTTGCGCATCCTAGCTATGCCACTGCATTCTTTACATACTGCTAAAAAAAGTTTATTTCTGAAAATCTTACCCTTGGGCCTCTTAAAACACTGCTGAAAGTATTTTCATTTTGAATGGTCCAAATTACACCAACTATATAAAAAAGACAGGATGGAATGTGTAACACTTAAGGAAAACATATAAATTGCTCTCACATATGCAACACTGACAGAGAATATATAAGTTGCTGTCACATACAAATTGTTTCATACAACTGCCCTGTGGAAGTAATGGTATATGCTTTGTAATGAGAATTTACTTTTGATAGAGTGGGACAAACAGTGGGAATGCAGCCAAATGATAAAATAATTTTCAAAGGGAACAACAACACAGGATTGAATACGTTAAACATGATGGATACAGTGCTATTGCATTTTATAGTCATCCACAGAAATATCTGCATGTGTATCTTAAAGACTTAAAATTTTTTAAGTTCTTAAACTGGGAAAGGGAACATTGAATGAATGAATCAAAGCCTTGGACCAATGTCAGAGACATTCATGAGAAAAATAAATATTATTTTTATTTATTTAAGGGATTTGTACCCTGCCTTTCCCATGCTAAAAAGCAAATACCCAAGGCAGCTTACAAAACTTATGTTCCTTCCCATCTGCTATTCACATAACCCTGCAAGATAGGCAAGGCTGACAGTGAGTGACTGATCCAAGGTCTTCCTTTCCTCACAACCCTGTGAAGTAGGAGAGGCTGAGTGACTGGCCCAAGGTTGACTCCCCTACTGTTGTCCTCACAACAACCCTGTGAGGTAGGTGAGGCTGAGAGTGAGTGACTGGCCCAAGATCACCCAGGAAGCTTCATGGCTGAAGGGGAATTTAAACCTGGATTTTTCCAGGTTTCAGTCCAACTCTCCAACAGTTACACCATCCTGGTTGAAGTATTGCTTTATCAAAAATAGAACTTTACAAAGTAATAAAAAAATCAGAATCAAAACATTATATTGTTTGCTCCTACTCCTACCATTCAAATTCAACCCTCTGTCAAATTTTTTCAGACTCTGACATCCTACACATCCCTGGAGATCAAAGATGAGCACATCCTTTCCAAGAACAGTAAAATTTCAGCTAACAGCACACCGGACCTTTAGAAATACATGTCCCAAGGTCACACAGCTGCCAAAATCGCAAATGAATATTCTTTGGGATGTTAATTTTTGGTTTGCTTGAATGATTTAATTAAAGGAAGAGACAGAGCAGCAACATTTTGCCATTCAAGATATGAATGTGATATGAAACAGATTCATCTACTGTATACACCCAGTTACTTCTGGATGTTTATCAAAATGTAGAGGCAACAAAAGCTGCAAATCTCTCCATTGGTTTCCAAACTGTGCATCCTCTTGAAAAACCACTGCATTATATAATGTATAGGATTGTAGCCCTCATGCAGAGAAGCTACACTATCATCTGCACAATTGTACTGATGGCACAAGGCCTTTAAGAAAGGATGAGAAGAAAGACAATGATCAGGAAATCCCTCTGTGTCAAAAATGGAACAGAATGTGGATGCAGTAAAGCAGTGGTACTCAAAGTGGGGATCAGGACCCTTTCGGGGAGTTGTAACCTTAGGTCTGGGGGTCACGAGAGTGGGATCCGCCATCTTGGAATCTGACTGGGATTTCCTGGGAAAAGTCTCATTGAACACAATGAGACTTACTTCTGAGTAGACATGGAGGAGCTCTGGCATCAGAGTGATGTCACATTTTGACGGGGTTCCGAAAAGATTTTTAAGTTTGAAATGGGGTCCTGAGCTAAAATGCCTGGGTACCACTGTGTTTTCCCAACTGTGATCAATGGCTCACTATCAGAAAGGTTGCAGAGGAAATAGGAACTACAGTACCAAGTCAATTTGTACATAACTCAGGATTTGAACATGAAAAAAAAAAATGGGTGCAAAATGGTATTCAACACCTTCTCGTCCTTTCTCAAAGGCCTTATGCTATCAGTACACTTGTACAGATGACAGCACAGGTTCTCCATAAGCTTTCCTCACCATTTCCAAAGTTTCTGATGCACTTTTATCCAATTTCATACAAAATTTTATCATGTGACATGGTTCCAAATTCACTTGCATTTTTTGTAATACAAGGCACTTTGATAAGGCGTCATAAGAGAGGATGTCTCAACTCAGACAGGGCTGGAGTACAACTGATCAATGTTCTAAAGCATACGTGGTACTCCACCCCAAGTAACCTTGGTCAGCTTTTCCCTTCACAGAGCCCTTCTTGAACATAGGAGCTTCATTATTATTACTTCCTTGATACACCTTGTCTACCTGGCCACTGGTATATAATTACCAGTGAAAGAAGCCAAGCAAAGAGAAATCAGGTTAAGTTCAGCTTGTGGGCTAGGCAGCCCTGACGCTTTTTAAAAGGGCTGCCGGCCAGCGCATCTGTCCCAACTGCCAACAAATGTGCTTGTTAGGTGAAGCAACACTTGTTATATGAGGCAGAATCCTAGAGAAATTTTTGCTTGTTATGTGGATCACTTGTTAAACGAGGCACCACTTTATATGAACAGGATATGGTGTAAGTTATTTTTTTTTAAGTTTGTAGCTCACCTAGCATTTCAGTGATCTGAGGTTCTGTTACTTGGTTGAGGTAGACCTACGTGATCATGTTGATTTGGAGTTGGAACATGTATCTAAGAAATGGCTGTGCAGCCATGAAATGGCAAAGTGTCCTGTACCCTACCAAAGAGTTACTTCACAAAGTGTTACATCACACAGTAACAAGAGTTACTTCAGAGGGAATAAAAAATGGATGCACACAACCAGGCAAAAGAAGCATTGAGGAGGCTCAAGAAGTTTGCAAAAAGGTCTTAGCAAGGAAGTTGCAAGCCTGCAAGTAGAGGCTCCTTCCCTAGGATCTCATATTGGAATGGTGGCTTCAGCCATCAACAAGTAGAACAGCATTTAAGCATCAAGTATAACTGAAAAACGGAAGGTGCAATCCTAACCAGTTAAGACCAGTCTAACCCTAACCAATTTTTGTCCTAACCAATTTTACACTGGCCTGTCTTCCTGTGGTGGGGAGGTCATTTTATTTCTGTGTATTGGCCAACCCCCACCCCTCCCAACATTGGGCAGAAGTGTATTACTGGACTTTTGTGACACCACCTGGTCAGTACATGACTTATGCCAGGTCTTAGGCTGGCCTAAATGGAGATTAGGATTAAATCTTTAATAGAAAATATTTCGCTGATGCAGTCCTGCCAACAGATTGCATCCTGCATTCTGCAGTGGAGAGTAGGTAGTTAGGTAGGCTTTTTCAAGGTAAGGGAATGCTTTGAATCATCTCCATGCAAGAAAATTGTATCGGATTGTGCCCTCAGTTTAAGAAGCTTTTTTTTTCTTTTTGCTGTTGCTACTGATTTAAAAAGCAAACTAGGCTTTGCCAATTCAAGTGATTTTCATGCACTTTTTATCTTTTAATCCTAGTTCAAAATATCAGGGCCCAAGCCTCAGCCTCCTTTTATTGACAATACAATATTGTTTCGAGAGATAAATCCCATGAAGAAATGTGCACAATTGGACAGGTGTCATTGACAAATGAATGCAGCCCTGCATTTCTTTAGATTTTTTTCTTGAGAAACTATTTGTATTGTATTATTAAAGTGCAGATCATGCTTACATTTGTTGTCTGGATATTGGACAATCTTTCCCTTCCATAAACTGGATTCTGCCCCATAGATTTTCTTTTGGAATGCCTTCTTTTCAGTGATGAAACAGTCCTAGTATCTCAGCTCTTAGGAATCAGAGCAAAATTCACATATTCAGTACATAAACGAAATCCATTATAGAATTGCCATGTCTGATATTCATTAGAAGAATATTTTTTATTCTTATAATGAAAAAGATTATCTTGTAAGATTCTTTGGATGAGAATGAGCACACTTTTGCTATCAAGTTTAACTGCTGGTGAACTACAGTATAAGCTTTGTATCATGGAATTTTTTATTGCATTGCTTTGTGAATGTTTTTGCTGTATTTCCTTTAGATATTACTGAAATATAGAAAATATCCAGAAGAAGGTAGAGTAACTTAAAAAATATAGAGCTATCCCTGAGAAGGTCTATTCTTTGGGTACCAGTTTGCAGATAGTATTATTAGGATAGTACTCTGTGTTGATTTTGACGGTGTACTATGTTACCCATTTTATTTGCGTAAAAGGTGTACTCAGTAAGTAGCCTCTTATTCATAATGAGAATGACACCTACTATTCCGTAGGGACCATTCTGTGGAAGAAATACACATGGTTTATATAGGTCCTGCTGATCTAGGTCCACATTATCTAAGTCCTGCTGATTTGGGGGACATCTGCCCCAAGAAAGGATGCTTATCCAGATGGAAAACTTTGCACAATGAGTTGGCTGGATCTTAATTCTTATTAAGGAATATTAATATGAATAATAAATTGCAATCCTAGTCATGTCTACTCAGAAGTAGTTCCACTGAGTTCAATGGGATTTACTCCCAGGAAAGTGCTCTTAGGAATATTATCTTAGGAATTAATTTTAGGAATTGTAAAGTTTATAAGACCATTAAAATTATCAACCATTATTTTCCAAATCAATACCTATTTTGGATTTTCTGTACCTTTACTGAACACAGAGCAAGCCTCTTCCCAGTACTACAATAAGAAATTTTAAAAATCCAAAAGCTACTACAAATACTAAACACAATTAAAAAGGTAACTATTTTTCAACATTAAACAAGCAACCATATGTTTGTATATGTAAAAATGTTTCTGAAAGTCCATTTGGAGAGGAATCGTTTTCTGTTCTCTTTTCAGGCACGTTGTGATACTTTAAAGAAATTCCATAATATTCTTTCATGTTTTCTTTTTTTAATCATAACTCTTTAATTGTGCTTGCTTTTGGAATTGTTATGCTCAGGAAAACCTGCAGTTATGAATTAAAAATAGTTTAAAATGGTTGTGCTATACATCCTGGTTCTTAACTGGTTTTCAAGTGTACAAGTTTAGGCAACTTAGAAAATAGAGAATAAATGAAGGCTGCTTGCTTGCTTTCTCTAAACAACTGAACGCAATGGGCCTTGTGTGGAGTAAAGAGTTGTGGACTGGAGCCAAAAGAGAGTTCCATAATGGCAGGCAAGATGCATTTATTGTTCCTCTAACAGAATAGAAAAAGCACAATCTAAACTTCTAGCCAAATATGTGTCTGAGACATTTTACATCTGTTTTGGGCAAAGGCAGCAGAAGATTCCCACAAAGTTGAACTCTCCCCCTCTTCCTGTTCTTGATTTAGGCTTTACAGATCATTTTTTAACACAGAAGAAGCCAGTGTATTTTCTTCTACAGATGTTACATTTTAAAAAATATATGTTTGACAATTGATGAAAAGATTTTCAAATTGCCTTTTTTATGCTTTCTGTTTTGACTAACGCTATTCCAACTCTATGGCACTATCTTTTCCCAGATTATTAAATACCAAAATTTTCTTTTCCTGTAAATCATACAGGTATAGGCGGAAATATGTTTGGATAAACACAACTTTTTTTGAAATATACAAGAATTTTTTCCCTCCAAATAATAATGTCTGTGAGATTTCTAAATGCTGCACTCTGCATTACCAATTCCTTTCAAGGTTTATTAACTCCCAATGTTTATGAATTATGAAACTACCTAGGTTTATGAACTACCAAAGTTTGCTCTAAGAACATTGATTATTGTGATCTACACACATATCTGTGTATGTTCACAAAATACGAACATTTGTATATAAAATGTTAATGTTCATAGTGCCATGAGTTACATATGTGCAGGATGAGCAGATGTCCTCTTTTTCTAGCATATGTCCTCTCTTTTATCCTCAGGTGCTGGAAAATGACATAAACATCCCCATTTTCCCTGTTGGCAGATAGTGCCAACAGGGTGCTGTCTTGTAAGGAATACATTATATGTAATAATAATAATAATAATAATAATAATAATAATAATAATAATAATAATAATAATGCCATAAAATCATGTTTTGGGTTTTTATTTATTTTGTCTTTTTATTTTATTTATTTTGGCTTTTATTTTATCCTGTTATACATTTTCTTTGGATATCCTTCATTTCAGGGTGCCTGATCAATTTGGTTGTTATGACATCCTGGCAACATGGAACACAAAGCTATAACATTTTTTCTGATATTATTCTTAATAATGCAAAATTACAAAGGTGTTCAAAAACAGCATTATTAATCTGGGGACAAGGGAAGCAAATATAACCTGAAACTGGCAAGAAATCTTGTTCTGTATTTACTTTTCAGATGTGATGTGGGAAAGGCACACCCCAAGACAACAAATAACCACATAATGCGATTCTGAACTGCATATTGTTAAACCAATAATCTGTTCAATTTACCTAAATGTCACTAAGGGCAAAATCCAGAGTAATTGCGGAGCGTCCTTGTTCCAGTATAAGAACAACTTACTCTGGATTCCAATATGAATTTCCCATAGGTTTTCACTAGGTGGTGCAGTGAAACTATGGGAGCACGTAAAGTCTTTTACAGTAGTTACTCTGGATTTGGGGGGGAAGACCAGAATGTAGTTTGTTGTACAAAAAGCAATGGCCCCTAACACTCGCCCCCAAGAACAATGCTATAAAACTGCTGAATGCCTGCTTTATCCATTTATTTCCAGACTCTTAAAATCACCTAGCTGCTATTCCAGATCTCACTTGTCAGTACAATTTCTGCTTGTTTTTCTCCCTCTCTTTATAACAACTGCAGAGCTACATCTTTTCCTTGTGTCTTTTTTTTGAATGACAGCCATATTTCATTTCTCTGTTCATAGATACTTCCATGCAGTATGACTAGACATACCAGAAATATATCATATACAGAAGCACATATAATGCCTGATCATGAATTATCAGGGTTATGCTATAGGCATAACGTAAGGAATTTTCTTGCCCTATGATTTAAGATCTCTGTTGGGATTAGAAGTGAATAATGGCTATGATAGTGACTGACTTTTTTCCATGTTGATCCTGACCTGAACATTATTATGCACTTGCAAACAATGCATGACTAGAGAACAGTAAAGGTTCTTTATGTATTTTGCTGTTTGTTCCTATTTTACAGAAAAGTAACTGAGGATGAGCAAGTAACACTTTAATTTACATTAATTGCTATATTCTCTACATTTAAATTGTGGAGCTGTGATTCTGATCCTACATCTTCAATATCGCATGATGACATTTCCCACACGAATGGCTCATCATCTCCAGAACGTATAACACTGAGTCGCACAAATCAGCCAGCTTTCCCCCCAGGAAAAAGAAAGGACTACCTACCCTTTTGGCAGTGGTGTTGGTTTGAACCCTGATGGCTAGTGGGAGGCAGACACTGACCAGGCTCCTTCCATCCTCCACACAGAAAAGGCATAACTGAGCCTCTCGTGAGCCACATAGCTGCAGCTGGTCATCTTGTTGTCCATCTCATCACTCTGAAGTACTTGGTAGAGAAAGTCTATGTACCTGGTAGCCAGTTTGAGAGTCTGGATTTTGCTGAGCTTGTCAGAAGGTAGTGTTGGGATGATTTTCCTTAAAGCTGCAAAGGCTTCGTTGAGGGACTGAGTCCTCTGTCTCTCTCGGATGTTCGCAAGGATCCGTTGGCTTTGGAGGTCCTCATAGGACTGGACGCTTGGGCTGGATTTCTTTCCCCTCTTGCTAGGGTTTGGACTTCCATCTTCACTCGATTTTTTACTACATCTTCGCTTCCTCCCAAATCTCTTTGGCTGCCTCTCCACCTCCTCTTCACTGGTCCCCAAGCTATCCACAGGAGAAACAGGAGAACTGGAACTTTCTTCCATTCTTTCTGTAAGGAGGGGAGGGAAAAGAATTTCCCCCTCCTTATGTGATGTATGTGTGTGTGTGTGAATTGGTGTGAGTGTGTTTAAATGTGTGCTTTAAATTCCTGAGACAGCCTTTGGAAAAACAGGAGGGTTTTGCTGAGCAAACGTTTTCCAGGTCTCTTGGAGGGATCTTATTTCAAGGACAGAGTTGTGCAAAAATTGAGGTCTAGGAGAGAGGAAGTTATTCTAACTTTTTTTTTGAAACTTTAGCTGAGCTCAGTTGCTAAACAGTGGTCAGAAATAAGGGTGATGCAGGGCTGCGCGCTGATTGGAGGAGCAGGCCAGTGGGAGGAAAGCATTTCTCCAGCTAAACTTTTAAAGTTTTATGTTACACAACTCAAAATCCCAGGCAGTCACCTTCTATGAGATGCAACAGCAACTTTGTCTCCAAGTCAGTACTCATATATTTGTGGTTATGTCAGGTTCTCCAGATTAAACACACCAGAAGCGGTCTGCGTTGGGATGTCTGGAAACCTACAAAGGATGTAGGATTTAGCTAACTGTAAAAAGAGAATGTCAGGCTGTGGTTTCAAACTGAGGAATACACTTAAGGTTAAAGCCCTCTGCTAAGTATTATATGTCCCCCTGGATATTTTGAAGCCCACTGATAAGCAGCTGACAGTTTACCCAATGCAGTGGCGTAGCCAAGTCATTTGAATAGAAACTTCCTCACAAGCAATGGATGAAAATCTGTGCCCTCCTCTCCTCCCCATTCATGTGGTACTCAGTGATATACTGTTCCTGCATCTGGAACCCAGGTCTATTCAATTTTATGTGAATTAAAGATTATATTACTTTATTATGAAATTTAAGACCATATTTAATTGAATCTAGTCTCCAAAATCAAGGTGCACATTAGATTTGATGGCACATTAGATTCAAGTAAATACAGACGTTTTGATTATAAGTATAGGTCAGTATTTAGTTTAACAGTTTACTGTATTGTAATTAAAATGTAACATACAGCACTACAGAGTAACTACAGGAATTCTTACATCAACGTAAGAAAAATTTACTCTGGATTGCTCTATGAATTTCCCATAGGTTTCCACTACATAACTACATTGACGTAAATGTCTTTTACGTTGACCTAAGAGCTCACATAGTTACTCTGGATTCTGCTGATAAACTCATTGTTGTATAAAGTAGTGCAATTACATAAAATCATAACAAACCCATTGTGCTCCAGTACTAGAAAAAGGAAATGTGCTGCTGTAAGGGCCAAAACTAAAGCCCCTTTAATTCTTTGGAAAAGAATTTAGAAAATCAAGTAGATTTATTTAATCTAAATATTATGATCCTATTTAACAGTTCTGCTCTGCACAAGTTTCTTTTATTGTATTTTATTTTTGTGTAGTGCGTTGTAATTGGTTGGCTAGTAAAGCAGGATGCGTGTGATTTTGAGGCATGGAAGAAGAAGACTAGGTTGAGCCTCTCCAAAAAACTGAATGCAGTTTTTTTTCCAAGTTATACAAAATAGATGTTTTGAACCCATTTTGTGTGTCAATTAAGATTTAATGATGTACAGAAATAAAAAACTTGTTTTTTAAACATCTGCAAGCTAGTGAGTTCAGTGGCTTTCCGCATTGTGGTTGTGCATGTTATTAGCAAGTGTCTCATATTAGTTTTCATGCAGCCAACCCAAAGCTAGAGTAGATGAATAAGTCAGAGCCTGCCAATGCTGGCTGCTTGGCTGTGTGTCACTGCCTTCTTTTGAAGTTGGGGGACGGTGACACACTCAAATATGTGGAGCTAAAACACCAAGCGCAAGGCAGGATGAAAGTCAACGGAAGAATTTAAATGTAAAGTTTGTCAAAAGGACTCTAGGTGACAATATCAAATGCTTTAAAAAATCTATAAAACTAATGGCCAACGGGTGATGATATTCAACACACTGTTCTATGGTATTTTGTAAGGTAAAGATTTGCGCACTACATGATCTTCCACTATGGAATCCATCTTGTACCTTTTTCAAGTGCTGGTTTAAGGTATTTTGTAATCACCTAAAAAGAACCATGGGCTTTAAAGGCTCAGTGGTTAAGATACCACTCATGTCAACCAGCATGGAGGAGTTTGAAACCCAGGTGCCACAAGATGGGATGAGCTCCCGTCCCTTGCCCAGCTCCTGCCAACCTTGCAGTTCAAAAGCATGCAATTGCAAGTAGTTAAATAGGTAGCACCTCGATGGGAAGGTAAAATAGTTCCATGTGCTGTGGCATTTAGTTATGCCAGCCACATGACCACAGAGGGTTCTCTGGACAGCACTGGCCTATGGCTTAAGAAAAAGGAATGAAGACCAGTTACAACTAGCAGGGTAACCTGTGGGGGAGACCTTTACATCTAAGAAGAATTGTGCAAAAGGTCTTCCCAAGTTCTGAGTGGAGTGTAATTCCCCACCAATTGGTGCATTCAGAAGAGTGACATTTCTTGGGAATTTTAACAACAGCACCTCTTCACCAGTTCTCTGGCACTACACCACTTTGCCAACATCTTTAACATCTTTAACATCTGTTAAAACTTTATTTATTTATTTATTTTATTTATTTAATCAGTTTATATCCCGCCTTTCCTCCCCCGCAAGGAGGAAACAGTAAATGTTTAAACAGTAAACATTGCTGGTCTGGATGAGAAATTAGAAGAGATACCGTGGATGTCAGGCTAGCAATCCATCCCTGCAAAATGTATAATAACCGCTACAAAAACAGCAAGAGAAATCCACATGATAGGTTGGTCCTAATGAAGATGTTACCATATTGTGACTTTTGGATTTATTCTTAGAAAGGTTCAGAAATGTTCAAATTTTTTTTTCAAAGGTTCAGAAAGAATTCTTGTTAGAATAGTGGAGAATCTCCTGTGCTTTTGCATACTTAACGTAATCTATATTTTTCAAGAATTATGTTCTCTTTCTAACATTTCTGACTGTAGCACCATTAAGAAATCCAGAATCATTTGAGTACATTATACCTAGGTTTATAGGCAGAGGCTGAAAAAGGTATAATTGTTCTGAAAATTTGTTGAATGGAAAGGCAGAATGTGGTGTTTTCTGTTTTTATTCACAGATGTGAATTTTTCAGCATCAATATAATTACATTGCAGTTTTCAATCCAAAAACAAATTAATGAATTACAGTACATCACTTACAAATACAACAAAAAACAAACATATTTATAGGCTTATAGGTCAATAAATATAGGTGAACAAATGAACGATAACAATGTTTTGCAACTGGCCATGAAAAATAGGAGAGTGTTGGTGCCAAATTTTAAATTATGTTTGTGATACTGCTCAGCCACTGGACTGAAACACAGTTAATCCATTTCTGCCCAGCGCACCAGAAAACATATTTGGTTCCTGTTATGTATGTTGGGCAGAAAAGGCTCTCAAATTGCCTTTCTAATCATAAAGGTCTTGACTGAGAATGCAATCCTAAGCATGTCTACTCAGAAGTAAGTCCCGTTGTGCACAATAGTACTTACTTCCAGGAAAGTGTGGTTAGTATTGCAGCCTGAAATTAAGAGTTTTACCAATCACATCCCCAACTGCATGACTACTTCTCTTGCCATGTGCTTCAAGCATATTTTTCCTGGTCACAGAAGATGGCACAACAATCCCACCCAAAGTAAAAGTTGCTTCTGCTTAAATCTGAAAATACTTGAGGAAGGGCAGGACAAATATCTGAGGACAGGATACAGTGAATCAACTACTGTACGTGGAAGAAGAGGAATCAGAGAAAACTGAAGAAGGAAATAAACTGATTGGAGAAAACTGAAAAGGAACCAACCTAAATCAAATGAAAAAATTTGATTTATGAAAAAATGGGGACATATAGAATAAAACAAAGCAAAAATTGTGAGGTTCAGTTAGCTCAGGTGCTGGGGAAATGGGATAACATATCTAAATTATTTATAGGAAATGTCTGAAGCAACTGGTGTTTGCTGCCTGCTGTTTTTGCTGCCTTTGGCCTGATTCACATGCTGAATTTTTTTTTTTTGAAGACAGGACTTCTTTCGGGACTTTTTCTTTACTGGATCTGCTGCCTGGACTTCAAGCTTCAGCAGTTCATTCTGCTCTTTCTCCTTTGCAGTTGTTCCCTCTGCATCTGGGGGGTGTTAAAAGTGATACTGAGGCTGCAATCCTAAAGGCACTTTCCTGGGAGTAAGACCCATTGAACACAATGGGGATTACTTATGAGTAGACATGGTTAGGATTGTGCCAAGTTCCTTAAAGGCACTTTTCCTGGGAGCAGACATGGTTAGGATTGTACCCTAAAGGCACTTTCCTGGGAATAAGACCTTTGGAATACAATGAGGCTTACTTATGAGTAGACATGATTAGGATTATGCCCTGAGTAAGATGTTCATTAGTTGGGAGCGAGAGCTTCAGGATCTCCCATAGCTTCTTGCTTCCCCCTTCCATTACTGTCATCTATTCTATATATATATATACGAGAAAAGTCACTGACTCACTGATGTTGCACATGGGGGACTGATGCGCATGGGGGATGTTGTGCATGGGGGTTGATGTGCATGGGGTGGATATGCATAAGGGAATGATGCACATGGGAGTTGATGCGCATGGGGGAATGATATGCATGCGGGGATGATGCGTATGGGGGATGATGCACAGTGGAGGGATGGTGTAAGAGGAATTTTACTCCTGCAATGCGTGTACGCTTTCGCTAGTTAGGAATAAATGATGCAATGCTGATTTTCTTGGTTTGCATGATTTCTATAGATTATGGCATATGGGCATGTTTCCTACAGAAACATGCAGAAATCTTAGCTATGTTCCTGACTAAATACCTAGCCCAGTAACCCCCAGTTTAAGAGAAAGAGAAAAATATTTTAGAAAAGGGTTCACCATAAGAGTTAAGTATAGAAGTTCAAAACAAAATTTGCAAGATCCAAAAGTCAGCTGTGGACAATGCCAATGGCTAATGTCCGTGAGGTTACCAAGAGCTATTTAGATGCACTATCTTCCCATGGTGGTGCGGGGAGCTTGGCATATGCTTGTGCACTGGCCTAACCCCCCATCCCCTCCCCAGGAATGGGGCAGAAGTACCTCATGGCACTTTTGTGACACCCCCACTACAGCAAAGGACTTATGCTGGGGTTTATGCTATCCTAACTGGAGATTAGGATTACAGCTTTACAGTGCAATCCTAAACTGTAAAGCTGTAATTCTATGCATATCTACTCAGAAGTAAGTCCCATTGTGTTCAATAGTACTTACTCCCAGGAAAGTATGGTTAGTATCGCAGCCTTGCTGAATCTGCAGCTTCTGAGAGAATTTTTTTCCCCAAAAATTCCAGTTAAAAATTTTTGCTAAGCAAAAACTGTTTTGAGCATATAAATCATTTTTCTCAATAGGAATGAGAAAAAAAGTTATTTCCTTGCCTGACTAGACACGAAATTCTATCTTTCAAGTATCTAATGTTATGTTTCGACAAACCATGGAATTGCCTTCGGAAGAAATGGCCAGGCATGGCACAAAAGTTGAAAAGCAAAGGCGTTTTGCAAGCAGGGTCTGCAAGCTCTTGAAATCCCTGGATCTAAGAGGAAGTCATGCTTCATTTTCTTCTGGCATCTGGTGCATGCAGCCAGACATTAAGCAAATCATAACTTACATAGGTTCACTCCAGCAATCACTACACTCACTTGCTACTCTCCAAAAACAGCAGTCCAGGAGTTGTCCTTAACTATTTGCGTGTGCTGCTATCACAACTGAAAAATGCAATATTCTGCCAGATGCTATGCTATGAAAATTGACCCAAGAGGTTACATAGCTCACAGATATGATGTCACTGTTTTTAGTTGTTTTTAACAGCACTCTCTAATCTTTTATTATACAGTGGTGCCTTGTAATACGAACATAATTTATTCCGGAAGCATGTTTGTCTTAGGGTGCAATCCTGAGTAACTACGGGGAGTCCTTGCTCCGGTGTAAGAACCATTTGCTCTGGATTGCAATATGAATTTCCCATAGGTTTTCACTAGGTGGTGCAGTAACTACGGGTGCACGTAAAGTCTCTTACGTGCTCCCGTAGTAACTCTGGATTGTAGGGTTACAAAGCATTCTTTATACAAAGCGGATTTTCCCATAGAAAATAACGGAAACTCAGACAATTGGTTCCACAATCCAAAAATAGTCATATAAAAATATTAACTGTATGTAAAAAAGGTGACAAAACACTGTAATCGAATTCAAATCACTGTAATATAATATAGAATACAATTACTGTAGTATTAATAAAACACTGTCATATACCGTACAGTAAAACAGAAAAGAAAAACCTTTATGGCCAAGGATGTCTAATTTTCACTGGTGTGTTTTTGAGCGACTTAACAAGGAACCTATCCAATGACCCTTGCTTTTGTCTCCTTTTGAGGATTTCACGAATTGTGACATTGCATTGTCATTAAACAGATTCATCTCTCGCACAGCTACAGCCTTAGCCTTATTTGAGTGGTGCTTTTCTACAAAATTTTGCACAATTTCCTAATGTTTCCAAATGTCCTTACTCTTATTGGATGTGAGGATTCCTCCTCCTTATTCTCCTCTTCTTCTGCAGATGAGATCTCCTCCATAACTTGTTGCTGTTGCTCACAATGCAGATCCATCAATTCATTCATTTTACAACAAATTTTCATTGTAAAACTGTCTTACAAAACATTTTTTGTCTTACAAGGCAGAATTCCTTATAAATTTTATAAACTTTTAAACTAAAGCTTTCTTCTTACAAGTTATTTGTCTTACCAGGTACCACTTTTAAGTTTTTTTTAATGTTTTATGCACTTGTGGCACTTTTGCGACACCCCAGACCAGCAAAGGAATTGTGTTGGCCTAACCAGAATGTTAACTCAGGGATGCCATATTGATGGAAATACGATTTTGATGACCATGCAAAGGTTGTGAGCCTCACGCATGATTTTGTGCTACTTTCCCATCCACTTTAATGCTGAACTCAAACTTGGGATGCAAAAGACAGCTGCATCAATGGAATTATATCCCAATACTGAAAAGAAGAGAGTAGAAACCTTGAGAAACACATGTAACACATGTAAGTGTGGCCACATAGAAAAAGTGCCATTTTTGTCATACAAAAATAGTATGTATAGTAATCATAGTAATCAAAGTTTGCACGTTGGCAGTTTTGCATATACTACAGTGTGACCATATAGAATGGAGGACAGAGAGCATCTATCTTTAAGCATTGCATGGAGAGGGAATTGAGGCAAGTGCTGCTTTTTAAAGCCTTCTATGAGCTAAACCTGCTTCAATTCCCTCTTCTATGCGACAGTTAAAGGTAGAGGCACTCCATCCTCCATTCTATGTGGTCACCACATACAGTAGTGCAAGAGGTGGTTATTGTTTGCCAAAAGAGCAAGGTCTGACAAGGTCAAGCCCATGTTAGAAATTAATTGCATGCTTGTAAAATCTGACATACTGTGATGTTGGAATGGACCTAACATGTTTGGTAGAATCATGTCATCAATGAGCAGGATCTGTCAATAAACCTAAATATGGTTTTAAGCTTCAAGAAGACGAATGTTCCTATTGTATGATTCCTTTTCTGTATTTCCCCTGCAATTTACTTTGTTGTATTTCATTGCCTTCTTTGTTTATTATTTGTGTCTCTTTCATCAAAAAGGGAATATGCTATCAATTTAACATTTTATTTATGATGGTTGGCCAATGTGCCTTGCTTCCTGCATATCTGACAGTGTTACCCTGATAATGAATTCAGCTATTCAGCTTTGCTCTTGAAACCTGATGTGGCAGATAGTTGGGACCTTTGAACGTCTTGCCTTATTCCAAAAACGACATCAGTTTTGTCCTATCATGTCTTGTTTTGAAGATAATAATAATTATTATAAATTTATAACTTTATTATTTTTATAACTTTATATCCTGCCTTATCAGGGTGACCATATGCAATGGAAAACAGAATGCATGTACATTTAAACATTAGAAGAGCGAATTTTAGTGGGTTCAGTTCAACATGTAAGGGTTTAAAAAGCATCACCTGCCAATATTCCCTCTTCTATACAATGTTTAAAGATAGAGGCACTCTGTCCTCCGTTGGATTTGTTAGTTCTGGGGACCTTCGTATTCCCTGTCATTGTCCCCAACTAATGTGTATTAAAAAGTCATTACTCTGTGATGAATTTTAAAAATGGCAATGCCCACAGAAGAATAATGTTAAGTGCCACTGAGTTCAATGTGGATTACTCCCAGGAAAAGAAAGGCTTACTCACAAAGAAAAGAGATGTTGGATATTTAACCTCAGGGCTGCAGCAGCTGAACAAGAAAGCTGAATCGGATTGGGCCCTGCCAAAAAGGCAACTGTAAATCTCTGTGAAAAATAGACAATTTTGGGATGCATGAGGGAAGAAGAGAAGGACTAAGCAGATAGGGCTGTTCTGATAAAAAAAATGGCCAGCCAATATTTCTTCCTCATCAGCAGCTGGTATTGTGCTGGCGGAAGATTTAAATTAGCTTGATCTTATTATAGTTCCCCGCACTCCAGTGCCAGTAATAGGAAATGCGTTTTTGTAAGGGCCAAAACCAAAGTCCTTTGATCTCTTGGAAAAGAATCTGAGAAAGTCAAATAGGTTCATTTAATCTAAAGAATATGTTCCCATTTAATAGTTGTGCTCTGCACAAGTTTTTTTATTTGACTTTATTTTTGTGTGCTGCGCTATAATGGGTTGGCTAGTAAAGCAAGATGCACATGTTTTTGAGGTGCGGAAGAAGAGGAGATCATTATGTAGGTTGAGTCCCTCCAGCCAATCTGAGTGCAGTATTTTTTTAGTCATACAAAATAAATGTTTTGAACCCACTTGGTGGCTCAGTTAAGATTTAATGATGTACAAAAATAGAAACTTGTTTGTTAAACATCTGCAAGTCAGTGAGTTCAGTGGCTTTCTGCATTGTGGTTATGCTTGTTATTAGCAAGTGTCTCATATTAGTTTTCATGCAGTCAACACAAAGTTAGAGAAAATGAATAGTCAGAGCCTGCCAATGCTGGCTGCTTGGCTGTGTGTCACTGCCTTCTTTTGATGTTGGGTGGTGGTGGTGGTGGTGGTGTACTCCAATAGCTAGAGCTAAATGCCAAGAACATAGGGGAGAAGGATCTGTTCATACATTACCTTCATGCGGGTAATGTACCTATAAAAGACTGTCCAGCCTGGAAGCCCATGCCCCTGTGGAAATCATTATCTCTAGATCAGGGGCATCTCAACATTTTGGCCAAAGGGCCACATCAAACATCTGGCACAGTGTTGGCAGCCAGAAAAAAATTTAAATAAACAGATTAGAAATGGAACTTAGAGTAATTAATGAATAAATGGGCCCAGATTTCCAGGATTTCTGCAAGCATCAACACACAGCACAGAAAAAAGCACACACTTAAATGGACCCCCATTTCCCCACTCTCCCACTCCACCATCACAGCAGCAGTCATATTTTTTTCATATGGGTTGGAGACTCCTATAGGGCCAGATTAAAAAAAACAATTTTAAAAAATGAAAGAAGTTTAAAAAAAATTTAAATTTAAATGTAAAAATTAAATTTTTAAAAATTAAAAGTTTAAAAATAGCATTCCCTACCTTAGAGAGCAATCCTAACCTTGGCCACACAACTCATTGGTCTTCCCATCCATGTGCTCTAGCCTAACACTTCTCCAGCTGTGGCGCAGAGGTGCCTGACAGCACTTAGGCCAAACCTTAGGCCAACATGAGACTTGTGCTGGGGCTTATGCTGGCCTAACTGAGGGTTAGGATTGCAGTCTTACTGTTGCAAACTGCACCGGATGCAAGACGGTCTCTGGCGCTCCCAGAATCAATTTCTGGATTGCTCTAACACTTGCAGCCCCCTCCCTTGGTCCTGGTGTGCTCCAAAATTAATTGCAGAAGCGTTTTCCATTTCCAAGGAAAGGAGGGAGTCATGGACCTAGGGACAAACCGGAAGTGTCTTCCAGGAGAACCAGGTATTGCTCTGCAGTCTGATCTTTCTGCATTCATGATAGTCAAATCTGTGGCTAGTGAAATCACAAAGGCCAATGGACCACTGTAATTGTCTCCTTTTTTAAGTATCAAAGAAGCCAACTGCCTTGATGTCCTTAAACATGTGTATTCACTTGAAAAATAAATGTGATGCCATGTGTTTAAGATTATTTTTAATTAAAATCAAACCAAATGATAAACAAATGAAAACTTGCTCCATTTCCAACTGTGTTCATTTTCAATTGAAATTGGAATCCCACACCAGGGTTTCTTAACTGAGAGTCTCATGGCATGATATGCTTCTGTATTTTTTTTAATCCTGAAAGCTTTCTTTCTTCAGTTCCTACTAGCTTTGGATGTAGGCCTTGTTTTTCTTTCTTTCCTACCAGTTCTCCTTGACTTCTGCCATCACATTGAAGTTGTCTCTCTCACACTATCCCCAATAGAAAATGGCCTCAGGCCTCTGGAACACTGTCTACAGTGCACACTGACTGCTATTTGAGGGGGGGGGGTTGAGGCCATGGATTTTCATTCTTATTCCCTGTGACATGGCAAAAATGGCAGCCACCAACACACTTGTCGGCACCGACCCTTCTCCCAGCTTCCTAACTAAACTGAAACTCCCCATGTTGTGTCCAATATCTTGGAAGCCACAAATCAGACAGCTTTACTAGCATCAAGTCAGCAGGCCTTAAAGGTGACTTAAGGCAAAATCCAGAATAACTACAGGGAGTCCTTGCTCTGGTGTAAGAACAACTTACTCTGGATTCCAATATGAATTTCCCATAGGTTTTCACTAGGTGGTGCAGTAACTACGGGTGCATGTAAAGTCTCTTACATGCTCCCGTAATTACTCTGGATTTGGGGGTTACTGCTGACGTGGAGGGAAGGAGGAATTTCAAACTTCAGTGGTGATGGTGATGCTATTTTAGTGGTTGTGAGGGAGAGTATGCAAGGTATAAGTTCTCAAAGGTCTTGTCTTGCATATACCTAAAGTGCTTAAATATTTAAACGTTTTAGAAACTTTTATTAGCATGTCTGAGGTTGTCTTATTCTACACACTAAAAGAACAGGGTTATCAAAGCTGGATAGCCAGGTGCTCTCTTTTTTGAGGTTTGCATCTTGACATGTACCACATGAGGGCCAATGTAACAGCATTCCAGGGTTAGAATCAGCGAGCAGGTTCAATGCATAGCCTCTTATGGCAGGCTTCTGTTTTTATTATGGTATCCCCCTCAAAACATCTGGAAACAAGCAGTTCGTTCTTTAAATCAGCTAGCCCAGCTGCCATTTTCAAAGAACTTGGATTAAAAATTATGAAGCCAGGTAAGTTCACAGAAAAGACACTCAAATGCAAAGCAACAAAGCAAATGATAAGAACGTATGAAATAGTAGAACTCCCTCTCACCCTACACTTTGCACATGTTCAACAGATTTTACCTCTTTTTTTTTTTTTTTGAAACTGCTCCCTTATATTGTCCTTACCCTGAAGTTGAAAAATTGGTAAGCTCCTGAGGACCACATCTTGCCCTTGGAGCTGCCTTCCCTGCTAGTTGAATTCAGTGAAGGGGGCCATCTGATTTGCCCAAGGACAGCAGCCAAGAGGCATGCCTCTCCTTTTGAGGGTCATAGTTTGGATTTATTCTCATCCCAGCTTTCCAAAGGAAGAACCCTATATTTTGCCACTAGAGGGCAATACCAAGCAATATATAATGCATATACATAATACAGTCTCTGTATTACATCTTTTCCTTCTTAGCATTATTCTTAGAAGGAATTCTTAGAAGGAATACATCTTTTCCTTCTTAGCATTAACTAATTTTTAAATGCAGCAAGCTAGGATATTTAGTATAGTATATCCAACAGAAAGAAATATAAAATACTCCAGAATTTCTATTCAGAATATGCATTCCATTTTATTCATAATCCGAGGCCATGTTTCATGATCAGTCCATGTCATGGAATTCAGTTCTGCTGGCTCAATCTTTACTGGTCTGAAGATGGGCAACAAAAACATCTTTTATTTCATCTATTGATTCCTATTCTATGGCACTTGGTTTTGCTTATGTTTCTGGGCCTGAATGTCTAACTGCTTGCTAGATTTTCTTTGGCTTTAATTCTTGACCATACTTTTAGGGGATGTTAAGATGATGTTTTGTATGTTGTTTTATGTTTATTCATAGACTGAAATAGTATGTGTACATTCTCGGGGGGGGGGGGGTAAGCTCTAGTGAGGTTTACATCTGAGTAGACATGCCTAGAATTGAGGGATGAAAGATGCAAGACTTGTCTTAAAGACAATTTATTGATGGTGTTTTCCAGTTTTGCGCTGAGTTACCGTATGCATTCCATGGGTAAATCATATTTCAGAAAGTATACTAGTACTCATTATGTCACAACATGTTTGATGATAGACTACACATAGCAAACTTTTATATGCAATTCAACCTTTCCTTCCTATTTCTAGATCAGATAAATAGTCATGGAATATATATGCACAATGCTTACCATATGCTGTGCCCAGATGGATCATCCAGTACCTTTTCCTGTGATCAAAGGTGCTGCCATTTCAGTTTTTATTTCTCAGTCTTTATTTCCTTTAATCTCATGGTTAAATCATATAGATTATTTGTACTGATGTTCTGTAATGCCAACGAGACCCCCCGCTTCTGTTTTAGCCCCCCATGATACAGCAGTGACTATTTCAGCACCGCTGGACCTTATGATGCTGTGGCAGATAGGATTGGGCCTTGAATGAATGAATCAATACTTGGAGTAAAAAATTCACTGTTGCCTACATTGTCAGAGAGGAATGTCATAATGATGATAGGGATATCAGCAGAGCTGCTACTTAATGTAAAGTTAGACTATCCAATTCAATGTTGTAGAAAGAGAAGGCAGATTATTATGAAAGCCCTTGTTCCTGAATTTCTGTCCTGATCATATGATTGGCAGAACTAAATATACCTGTACATTACTCATTTTTTTGTTTCTAGATGTACAAGTATAGAATTTCTGGGTCATCTGCATTATGTGCCTCGTATGAAAAGTAACAGCCCTAGCAAAACCTGGTAACATTCCTTCACGCTGATGTATACAGAACATGTATATACTGATGTGTATACTGAGAACAGTATATCTCAGCAGGCATATGTAAATTATGGGGCAATTACTGCACTTCTTTAGCAAGTCCCCCTCCCCAAAGGATAATTCTCCTATGATTATCATAGCAATATAATGAGAAACTGAGGTGTATGACGACATGTATAGAGAGTAAGAATTTGATGTACTACGTACGTATCTGATCATATGCACACACACTACAGGAAACCTCATCAATTCTTCCAACAGTGAAGTTAGTTTTCAGGCACAATACTGTTTGTCTGTCTTTTATGTGCTTGTTTGGAATGCCTTAAATTTGCCATGGTGAGAACTTAACGGCTGGTGTCAGATAGCCTTTGAAGAATTTGTTCTTTTTTTTTTTCTTCTCAGTCCTTGGCTGCTCTTAATCCCATTTTATCCAGGACAAACGGGCTGTCAGATCTGCAAAGAGAGCAGGAAACAGACCAAATGAAGACTGAGCACCATTTCAAATCCCTCACCTGTTTGAAAGAAGCAGCTTCATTATGTTTATGCTTCTTGAGTGAAAAACCGTTAATCAGAAGTTCTAAAAAAATTATTGGGGAAAAATGATTGAACGAATTGTCTCACATTTACTTTTCCCATCTGTAATCTAACATTTGATGAACCTAAAAGGGAAAATTATAAAATTAATTAGCATGCTTTTTCTTAAAGTAGATGTCTAATTTATTTCATTGTATCAGTGAAAGTGCAACCAGGATGGACTACGTGGATTCAACAGATGCTGAATCTTTAAAGTCTGCTTTTCTTATTTCAGTGGGAGTCTGTTTCATGCAGTGATAAACATTCAAGTAAATAGTACATGTAGTGAAGTAGTGTTCCTCATTCACACCTTGTCTCTACACACCTGGTGATGGACAAATACATACAGTTTTAATATATGAAGGGCTCTGAATCCAACTTACAATATAGATAATAATAAATATGGTATTTTGACATTTGGAAATCCAAATTTGTGGCTGAAATCCATCACAAACTTACACTGTCTAATGCCATTGAAGTCCTATTGAACACAAAGGGACTTATCTCAAAATAAACATGTAGGAATGTGCTATTTTCAAATTATTGGGTTTTCGAAATGCTTTATTTTGGCTGAACTGAACTGGGATAATTATTTTACATTTAATGTAACAATCTCATAATAATTATTCCTGCCACCATCAATTTTCAATTTTGTTATCTGAAATTCATTTAACATTAAACAGTAATAATAGCAGTAGGCCTTTATGTAGTAGGTTTGAATAAAGCACTTTGTATTCACTAACTTGTACTCACAAATGATCCCACAAGATTAGTATAACATTCCAGTTTGAAACTGAAACTCCAGTTTCAAACTGGAGTTCATCAGGATAATATCACCACCCCCTTGCTCTTCAATATTGTAACCAATGCAATAATGCTAAAGGCTTTTGAAAACCAATATGGAGTGTGAAGAGCTTTTGGACCAACATGGACTAAAGTGATGACAACTAATAGATCCCCAAAACTGGATGGAGCCATAATACAGCAGGTGCAATAATTTAAGTATCTTGGTTCAGTGGTGCAGGAAAAGAAACTGGCATCTACCTATGAAATTCACAGTAGAATATGCCAGGCAGTAGCTTCATTTGCTTCACTGAAGAGGTCTTCAATGAAGACCTTTGGAAGGTCTTCAATGAAGAGGCCTTTGGAAGAAGTCCTAGATCTTCAAAACCAAAATGCAACTATTTAAAACTCCAATTTTACCAATACTTCTATAAGGATTAGAAACTTGGACCATTCTCAAGTGAGAAATGAGCACGCTTGAGGTGTTTCAAATGTGCTGCTTAAGGCAGATCTTTGTTATATCTCTACATTGCATTTCAAACACAGCCATAAAAACAAGGTATGACCAACAATAGACAATCAAACAGCAGATTCAAAAACACAGGTTAAGATGGTCTGGCAACCAGACAGACTCTTATGGTGAGAACAACCAACTGAGTAGAAAGTCCAATTGCAGCACCAAAAAGAACTTTGAGAAAGCATGTCATGGATGACTTAAAAACACAGTGACTGACAATCAACCAGGCCAAGCAGATTGCCATGGATTGCAGATAGTGGAAATCAATTGTCAGTGAGTTGTGGAATCCACCAGCACCTACAGCAGTGTACTGGCTGACAAGAAAACCAAATCCACTTGTTGCTAGCTCAAGGCTTTAGTGAAAATGAAGTACAGCATCATTTTCTCTCTGTTGCATTTAAGGACTTTGAGATATAATGTGCCTGAGGCCACTGACAGCACAATCCTGTGCATTTCCATTGAGAAATGCCCATTCAGTGGGCTTATTCCCAGGTTTATCTAAGATTGTGGCTCTAGTGAGAATATGGCAAACATTCTACGTTCATATTTGCACTAATTTATCTTCCGATTTGCTGCACTGGCAAGACAATGCAATGTTTTTTACTCTGTTATTTCTTTCTCTATTGTTAATAATATTGCATGATGATGGCTAAATTTTATTGCTGTGTGACAAATAGCTATGTTTTTGGTCATGTTTTAGTGATTTTCTTTTAAAAACCAGGGGCTTTTAAAAGGTCTTTTAAAATTCGTGAACCACTGGTTTATTTGTTTGGTAACAAAAGAGAGAATAGACTTAATGACCAGTTTCCCGCCTCTAAATAAAGCATCTAATAAAGTGTTGGTTAAGCTGTCATGGCACAGGTGCCTGTTAACTGTTTGAGACCCAGATCCTACAAGACGGTGTGAGCTCCCGTCCTTAGCTCAGCTCCTGACAACCTAGCAATTTGAAAGCATGCATATTTAATTAGATAAAAAGGTAGCACTACTTGGGAAGGTAACTGCGTGTGTGCATGTGAGCCACATCTCGGACAACACTGGCTCTATGGCGCTAGAAATGGGGATGAGCACTGCACACAACATTACATGACTAGCAATATAACCTGCAGACACCTTTACCTTTAAAGAGTTTAGAACAGCAGTTCTCAACTTTTTTGGCCTCAGGAACTGGTTCTATGGGGAAAAAAATTTCAGGGGACCTGCCTGGGGCTGGGGGGGAGAGAAAATCCCAGTATAATAAATAGAGCTATTGCTAAGTTACTATGGATAGGATTGTAGGTGAGAACACAATGTCTCAATGCACGTCTACTCAAAGCAGGATGCATTGAATATGCACAACACCATCCTAATAACTTTTATTGGAGAGTAAGCCTCATTGGCTTTAGTGGGACTTATTTCTGAGTAGACAGGCATAGGATTTGGCTCTGAGGCTGCAATCCTGTTCATACTTTCCTGGGAGTAAAATCCACTGACTGCAATGGGACTTATTTCTGAGTAGACAGGCATAGGATTGGGCTCTGAGGCTGCAATCCTCTGACAGAGCCCTCCTGCTGTGGGGAGGGGATGAGGCCGTTGGAGGAGTCCGGTTGCAGACTGGTCAGGCAGCTGCCAAGGACCTCCAGTGGTCCCTGGACCAGGTGTTGAGAAACCCTGGTTTAGAAGATGTGACTGCAGAAAAAAGACTCACAATAAGCAAGGTTTTCCAGCCCAAACTGATGACTTCTTCATTGTTATGTAGAAAAATTATTCTAGGGAATTGTACAAGGATTTATTAAGCAACACAATATTAAAAAAAAAACTTTACAGAATTGACAACTACAATATTTACATATTATTCTAGTTACAGAAATGGTTTAATATACTGCAACGTTAATTACCTTTCAGAATACTTGCTTTGAACCATTCTTTCGCAGGTCTTTCTTACCTGCACATTTAAGAATCTTGCATTCAAAGCCAGTTTGCAAAGCAAAGGCAGGTCTCTAACAAAACAAACATCTAGGCACTTACCACTTGTGTTCCAGATTGCATTCTCTTTACCTCTATATCCATTTTTCAAACAGCTCTGCAAATAGGATTTGGGATCAGAGCCTGACGTCAGGATATCATTAAGCAAAGCAATGTATGCTATGGCCAGTCTGAGAGTGTCGATTTTAGAGAGACGCTTTTCATAAGGGAAAGTTGGTACATGGCTTCTGAGTTCCTCAAAAGCAGAGTTGATACTGAGCATCCTTTTTCTTTCCCTAATATTAGCGGCATGTCTTTGTGTTCGGTAAGGGTGAGCAGGAAGGAGTTTCTGATATTTATGCTGCCGATCACTATCATTTGATTGAACCAAGAAGGAGCTGTCCAGTTCAGCACTACCTTCAAGCTGCTGAATATGCCCACCAAGATCAGGGAGTGATATCTGAGCATCAGGAAACAAGGACTGGCAAGAAAAAGACAGCCAAGAATAGTCTTCATCTCCCAAAGGCAAACAATCCATTAGATAATTATCTGACCAAGAGGAAAATTGGTCAAAAGAATCCACACTAGCCCAGGATGGACAATCTGATGTTGAAGCTTCTTCAATACTAAAGAAAGGTACTTCCATTATTTGTAATTGAACAAACAGATGTGAATGGAAATTTAAAACTAAATGATTTCTTTTTACTGATGCTAGAATGAAAAAAAAATGATGTTCTGGTCTCAATTTTAAGCAAAATCTCCCAAAACCACCTCAATTTGTTATTGCTGCAGAGAACCACCTGTATAAGTAACAAACTGTGTTCATTTGGAAAACTGGTTGGCTCTAAAGCTTTAAAGACTTGTAGTTCTAAAAGCCTTCTCATCTTCTGTCCTCTTTTCTTCCCAAGGCTTCTCTTTCTATTATTTTTTGGGATAACAAAAAGTTCATTTTCTATGCAATTCTGAATTGAAAATCCATTGATGCTGTTACCAAATTTGTTCATTTGTTACTTGATTTGGCCTACTAATTATGGGAGAGATGCCACAAAGCCTTACAAGAATAAAGTGTCTCTTTTATCCTTAAAGATGTTAACAGAGTGTTACATTGACTGGAAAAAAATAGAATTGATCCCATTATAATGATGTCAGACGCATATGATCCTGTCCCTTTGAAGCAACAGACACATGGGGCCTTGGCATTTAAACAAAAGGGGGGAAATGAAGAGCGAAAGTTGAATGCAAATCCGTTGTGTTAAACTGGAACAAATTACTGCATGAATATTCCTTTCTCCTAAAAATTAGTAAAGGTAATACTGCATTATTTTAAAGGGAATAAAATTTTTAAAAATCCTTTAAAAATAATTTAAAATCACACAAATTGACACATTTAAAAAACGCGTACACACAGAGTATAATCGTAACCAATTATCCAGTTCCATAATATTGCATGAATATTTAGTATGAATATTTTTGAGTTGTGGAATGAATCATCTGAGTTTCCATTAGTTTTTATAGGAAATTTGCTTTGGTATACAAGCATTTTGTATTACAAGCATATTTCTGGAACAAATTATGCTAGTAAACCAAGGAACCACTGTGTATATAAAATTGAAAAGGGGCTGACTGACTGACTGACTGACTCACTCACTGACCATCACCCAGCCAAAACCACCAGACCTAGAAGTGTGAAATTTGAGAAAGTTGAAATTTAAAGGTTCTTCCATGATGTAGGCACCCACTAAGAAATGATTTTTAAAATTCAAACAAGAAGGGGGTGAAAAGTTGCGCAACTTGTTTTTACAAGCTGATTTATTAATGCCCTGCCCCAACCCATGGATCCAGAAGCATGAAATTTGGGGAAGGTATTCCTTCCATGTTGTAGGAACCCACTAAAAACCAATTTTTAGAAATGTAACCCTTAAGGGGGTGAAAAGGGATGCAATGTGTTTTTGTCACTAAACTGACTGACTATACTGACTGTCCCTATTGAAGATTGATCAAATTCCTGCCCCAACCCTTGCACCTAGAAGCATGAAATTTGGGGAGTATATTCCTTGTGTGATGTAACAACTCAGAAAGAACTCACAATTATATATATATATATATTTGCTTTGTAAGTTGCTTTGGACATTTGTGCCAGCATGGGAAAGGCAGGATATAAACAAACAAACAAATAAGATTCAATTTCCAATGAAATCAAGATTATTATTAATTCAAATTTAAAGCCTTTAACCAAAATCATAGTCATGACAACAAAAAGTAGTGCCTGAAAATGAAGGTAGTACAAATGTTTCCCTGCTTTGTTTCTTTCAATACCTCACTTCTAGATCAGAAGAATAGGACTTCATCCTCCAAGCGTAGCAAAGCTTTTTCCAATTTTCTAAAAATAATCTATAGATACCACAACAAATATGAAGAATGATGAACTACAGTGTTATACAGCTAAGCAAAGGCATTCCACACTGCTCAGCTGCAAATACTTCCCAGATGCTGTTTTTCAACCTATAAATAAGCCAGTTCAAAAGCAATCTATTCTGATTTTTGGATAGTCAAGATTTTTCACTAGGTTATGTGTGCCTTTTTGATATTCATTTGGGATTTCTTTTGATTGATTTTATTAATTTATTTTATTTTTTGCTGTTCTTTATGTTTTGTGTAAGATCAACAAGGGGAAATGGCGTTAATAGGTGTAGGAAGGAATTATTTATTTTTGATTCCAAAAGACACCCTCATACTATTTAAAACCAGAGATTTAGCAGAATGATTTCCATGGGTTGTGGGCAAATTTCTCCCTTTTGTCATTCCTGGTTTTCCTACTTCAATAAATCATATGGCAACTTTTCCAGTAGCTGTTGCTGTTATCTCTTCTGCATTTCTGGTTTAGATTGTGAGCACTTTGGGGACAGGGAACCAGAGTGAATTGTCAAAACTTGTCTGGTCCACTGTGTTTTAAGCCAGATTTTTGATTGATGAGAATTTCTATTTTTACAAATAGTGTGTTCATTGGATTGTATTTTAAAGTTTTCTAAGGCCTTATATAGCAGACACATACTGTAAACTTGGATTTAAAATGCTGCTTGTACTGAGAAACCCAATAGAAACTTTGATTTCTCCCTTTTGGGTGAGAGTTGCTTATGTGGGTCCCCAGAGTAGAAATAGAGGCTGCTGCATTCCATGGTAAGGTGAAGTGAAAATGGAAAAGAGAATGGAGACAGAAGCCTGGTGCATTGTCTGTGATCAGAAACAATTTAAGGTCAAGTTTATTTATTTACTAGTGAAAACGTACCCATGTTGCAGGAGTAAAATTCCCCTGTATGCTATCCCCCAACTGCGCATCAAACCCCCAGGCGCATATTTCCCATGCACAACATTCCCCCATATGCATCAAGCCCCCATGCACATCAAAAACCCTATGTGCATCAACCCCCATATGCAATAACTCCCCATGTGCAACATTCCTCATGCGCAACATCCCCATGTTCCTTCACCCCATGCGCATCAACCCCCCCATGCACATCAACCCTCCATGTGCAACATTCCCCCATGTGCAACATCCCCCATGTGCATCAACCCCATGTGCATCAATCCCCCTATGCACATCAACCCCATGCGCATCAATCCCCCTATGCACATCATCCCCCCATGCACATCATCTCCCCATGCGCATCATCTCCCCATGCACAACACCCCCATGTGCAGCATCTTCCCCAGTGCAACCCCTCCCTCCAAACAACATGACCCCCAGTGCACCAGATACCAAATTGGCTGGATGTTGGTCAGTCTTCCATGTTAAATAAAGGGCAAAAACATGTTGCACCCCTTTTTAACCCCTTAAGGGATAAATTACTCAACATCTGTTCTTGGTGGGTGTTGATATCACAGAAGGAACACCCTCTCTGAACTTCGCGCTTCTAGGTCTACGAGTTGGGGCAGAGCATCTCTCAGTCAGGGATTCTTCAATGGAAAGTATAGGGATGAAAACACGTTGCGCCCCAATTCACCCCCTTCCAGTTGGAATTTCCAAAGACCAGTTCTTAGAGGATCCCTCCGTCATGGAAGGAACACCCACCCCGAATTTCACACTTCTAGGCCTGGTGGTTTCGGCTGAGCGTTGACGAGTGAGTGAATTTTCAATTATTTGTTTGTTTGTTTGCTTGTTTGTTTGTTTGAGATATCACGATCTCCAGAATGAAACACATGTCGTCAGAGCATTTGGTTTGATTATCATAATAGAGGCAGGAGAGTTTTGTTCTTGTCTTCTGGGGCAGAGGGATTTGCAATCATGTAGAACAAGAACAGCCACAAAGTATCACATAGGGTGAAATCCAGAGTAAATATGGGGAGTCCTTGCTCTGATGTAAGAACAGTGAACTCTGGATTTCCCATAGGTTTTCAGGAGGTGGTGCAGTAACTACGGGTGCACGTAATGTCTCTTATGCGCTCACATAGTTACTCAGGATTTGGCTGTTAGTCTTTAACTGTTTGGAAGCCAAGAGCTTGTCTGAAAGATCATGAAATTTAAGTGCAGACTGTGTAGTGTAAATGTAGATTGCGTAAATGTATGATCTTATAAGCGTATGGACATATAAGCGAAGTGAATTGTAATTGTAAGAAGAATGTGTACAAATGTAAGTGTAGATTGTGAAACTTCCGTTGAGTATTTTCTTCCCAGAATGGCCCAGCCTCTAAATTGTCCAGAAATACAGCCCCTTTTTCTAATATTTCCTTTTTATGGAAAGGAAATCCATAGCTTTCCTTCTATGGAAATTATACAGCCCTTCTATGACTTCTTTAATTGAGCGAGGCAGTGTTTTGTTGCTGCTTCCTTGGCAGGTGCCTCTGTAATCTTCACACTTTTGAGGTTGAAGTGATTCTTGACTGTTAAACTCTGAAAACACTCAAGTCAGGCTCTGAAAACATCTTGGCTAATGCAAGTCCCCACATATGCTGACTCAAGCCTGTATGTATCTGGGGTGCTTGCTTACTATTTTCATTGCATGAAAAACCTCATGGGGCCATCATTCAGATCAGGACAAGCAGAAGGAGTTTCAGCTGGAAGGAAGAAAAGGGGTAATGTTTCCTTTCGTAGCAGGAAAGCAGGAGCTGTGGATGGGGATTCTCATATTTTGGGGGGTGGGCAGGAGGAAGATCCAAGGTAATCCTTGCATTACGATTCACTGCTGAAGCCCATCTTTGATGGGAAGGAAGGAATTGATGATCAGTGGTGGAAGGATAGGTGTCTGATATTTTCTTTGGCTGAGGATGGGCAGAAAGGAAAGCCCAAGCTGTTTCTTGCCTTACGACTGGCTTGAGCAAGAACATAAGAATTGCCTCCACTGGATCAGGCCAAAGGCCATCTAGTTCAGCTTCCTGTATCACACAGCAGCCCACCAGATGTTTCAGGGAGCACATATGACACCTGCATCCTGCATCCTGCATCCTGAAGTTTATAGTGATCACACTTTCCACTGCATGGCTGGTGGAGCCCCACTGAATGACCTGGGACTACTTCTGAGTAGACTGTCAAGGATTGTGTGGTCCTGATAAGCCTTGCAACTGATGCACATGTTCTTCCATATCTCTCTTGCTGCTTCTGTCCCGCTCTCTCACAATCCTTCCCACCTTTTGCAGGACAGACACAAGGAAAGTTTGGAGAGAGTTTGGAGAGAACAGATTCTAGCAAGCTAGGGAGATTCCTGTTCCTTCCACATCTGTCTTCTTAAAAACATTAATCAAGTTAAAATTACCCAGGCAGCATCACACAAATAAACAAAAGAATAAATGGGAAGAATGTTCTGACTTCAAAAGTGATGGAAACAAGTTTTATTGTGAGGGGGCTGCATTTAATTATTTCTCTCCTATAAACCGCAGCTGAAAATTGTTTCAAAGCAGTACCACAGAGCAAAGGAAACAGTTTGGGACAACTTCTTGGAAGTGGATCTCAGAATTACTACAGTGAAATAAGTGTTGGTTTATGCAAACAAAAAACATAGCCCAACACTTAGACACAACTTTTAATGCATCCCCTCAAGATCTTGTTATCCACTGGGGTTAGGTTCTTGGAAAACCCTGTGGATAGCAAATCTACTGACAGGGAATTCAGTGAGAATTAGATAACCTGGTTATCTGCTCTATCATCTTTTAAATGTCCCACACCACCAGGCCTGGTTTGTCCCAAATATTCACCAGAAAGATGTCCTCCATTCTGGAAACTGCTGTCCATGAGGAGCTTCTATCCTGTGGGTGCAGCAGCACCTTCATGTTCCACCAAGTTTATGCAGCAACAATATACAACTGAGCTATTAGTCTACTTGATATTTATATTAGAGTTTATGATCTTTTTCAGATTGTGAAACTGTAAGCCATTAATGTTAGCCTTCAGCTGTGTACTGCCAGTTGTGCAAAGGATAGTGAAGAGGAGTCACTTTATGTGGTTTGCATTGGATTAAAAAAGTGAAAACACATGCAGGACGTTTGGCAAGGCATGCTGGTTGTTTTAATGAAATTCCTTAATTAGAAACAAAATTAGAGGCAATAATAATAATAATAAAATGAACTACATTACAATCAAAAGATATTCTGTCTCTTCTTAGCATATGAAAGAAATATAGTTTTGCCCCACTGTACTCTTCCTTAATCTTTGCACGCAAAGGATTAAAATGGGCCCAGATTAAATTTTCAGAATTACCCATATTGTCTCTATAAATAATTTGTCAACAGTTACATACCATCACAGCATTAATAGCAAGTTTCAGTGTGGAAAAGCTCTGATTTTGTATACCTATAAACTACAGTACATTAGACTGGGCTTCATGGTCCATGGCCCCCCAAAGCATAGACTTTTACAATTCTCTGCATTCCTTTGATTATAATGAAGATTTATTTGACCTTCCTCTGAGCTATAAAATAGGATTTTATTAAAAACATTCAATTTCACTTCAAACAAAAAGCGAAGTAAAGAAATAGTTCAAAGTCTCTCAGTTGGTTCCATTTAGTTGAGCAGTCAGCATGGAATTGTCTCAATTTTGTGCTCCCACACATTTCTACAAACCCATCCAAATATTTTTAAATTACCTTATAGTCACAATAATCTGTTTTTAGAATAGCAGAAAAAAGTATATACTGTACATTACTCTATATGCTTTTTTTCCCCACTGCAAGCAGCTAATACAAAATATGCTCCCAGTGATGGTTTGACAAGGTTTATTGTGTCCACATGCTTCAAAGGCTATCTCTGTGTGGAGTCCATGTGACAAATGAAGATTTTTGGTGTATCTCAGAGCTCTTAATGCATCCAATGAATTAAACCTAATCAATAAAGTCCAAAATAACACGGTATTCTACAAGCGGAGCAAAGTGTCCTGACAATATAACTCTAAAACCGAAGGGAGGATTGTAATTTTTAATTCTGTCCAAACTAATTTATATGCTACTGCTATGTCCTTTCAGTTCTCTAGATGGCAAACAGAGGACTGTGAACCAGTTCTGCAGGGGGATTGTTACCCCCAGTTCGTGAAAAGATCCCCCAGTCCCTTTAAGGGAAGGAGAAAGCAGAAGCCCCCTCTAGCTGGCCCTCTGGCAAACTCTATCTGGCCCTCCAGAAGCGCGGGGAGATCTTCTCTCCACATCTCGGGAGGGTTCTTGAGGGCTGGTGAGACTGCACAAACCTCTCTGTCCATGGAAGTGCTTATGAACTGGTTTGAGGATCACCCTCTCTGTGTATGTTGGAAAGTGTTTATGAATGGATTTGAATTCATTCATTCACAAGTTCTGTCACTAACATATTCATTTATGTAAATTTATTCAAATTTGAAATGTAAATCAATTCTTTTTTTCTTCCAGCCCCTGACACAGTTTGGCCTACACTACACCCAATGCAGATCAGAAGGCAATTAGAGGTCTCCTTGAGCTAAGAGCAGGGTGACCAGATGTCCTATTTTTCCAGGACATGTCCTCCTTTTTAACCTTATGTCCTGGAAAAAAATCATTGTCTTCCTTTTCCTTGTGAATAGGTAGCAGAGTTTTACAGTGGGCGCAAGTCACTTTTGCTGGCCACAAGACTGTGCTCTTATTTTGTTTTGGGGGGTATCCCAGCATTTTAGAGGCCCATTGTATATGTATGAATTATAGTATAACAAATTTAACACTTTACAGTGGGTGTACATTTTCATGAGATGTTCTGTATGCAGAATTTTTTTTACATGTTTGTTTTCAATTACCAATGCGAAGCATCTGGACAAAATGAGTTATATCTTTAAATGAAACATACATTTCCAAAGTAGGAATACGTGGCAAGAGAGTAACTAAATGGCCATAGTTGTTGGGCAGGGAAATATAAAGCAAGTCAGATAATAAGCTAAAGAGAAGTGTTACCATGGCAGGAACGAGCAACCTCAGACGAGGAATGGGATAGGTGACTCGCTTTCCCTAGCACTGCAGATGAACAGTAATGGAACAGACCTAGTTCATAATATTGTTATTCCAATAACAACAGCCTCCTGCCAGGCTACCAAGTCAAGCCTTTTATGTATTCATTTCTTTTTATCCAGTCTTTTTTGGTGGGGAGGGGTGTGGTCTTCTTGTTTTACTTATATCTCTGACCTGTTTGGATGGTACCAAGCATAGGTCAGAGAGTTTAGTATATTTTTCTAATTTTGTTTAGTATATTTTTCTGTTTTTGCTAGCAGTCATTGATAGCTGGATACTCCATGAATTTATATTTTTTTAAAGTTATCCTGAAGCTTCTACCCCTGCTACTAAGTTGAGTGGGCATCAATAACCAAGCTTATTGTTCACAGCTGAACACCTGCAGATGTTCTTGGGGTATTTTCTGGTCTCGTGAATCTGGTCCAGACTGGGGAACAAGTAGAAGAGTGGAAGGAGGAATTCCTTGCAAGCCCTAGCTACTGCCTTGTATGTCACACATTGAAAATAGCCTACTTAAGCAGTTTTCTGTCTCCAGAGTTCCCCATAATTCTTCCATATAATGAAAGCAAAAGGAGACCTTGAATGATCAGCTGCATGGTGTGATGGATTTTTCAAATGCTGGACACTAGCATGCTCCAGTCTTGCTCCTTTATTCTTGCCCATGGATCATTTGTTGCACCTTATGGCCTCCAGATGTACAACTCACATTCTTTTCTTTTTATTATTTTCAACACTGGCTTTGTTCTTCACCATCTGTGACAGTAACTGTGATCAGTGGGGGCAGAAATGCAGCCAACAAAATTCTTCGTAGATATGGGAAGTAATATGGTTTATGTCCAGCTTTGCATAACCAGCGCGCAATGTCATTTGCAATGAACCCAGAAGCTCCAGCGAGGGCTTTTACTAGAGGTTTTGTAGCCAATATGTAAATTGTACGCAATCCGTTGTCCAGAATGTTACATATGGACATAACTAAATGTAAGGTACTGCTTCTGATGTGAATTCAAACTTTAATTGAAAAAATGCAATTTTCCACCAGCTGATACTACAGTCTAAATTGGGAATACAATTTGGTAACTTAAATGGCATCTCTTCATCATCACTTTCATTTGCGTGCTTTCTCTTTCCATCATCTACCTAGTATAGTTCCTGCCATGGCGGGTTCCACTTTTTGGCATATCTGCTTCCATCTGGTTGTATTCTAGGGCATCCTCAGAAGTAGCATGTACACATTTCATATCTTCCCTAACGCGATCATCCACCGCTTCTTAGGTCTATCACAGGGTCGTTGGCCTTCGGGATCAAGACTCATAGCTGTTCTTATCACTGAGTCTTCTTTGCTACGCATGACATGTCCATACCACCTTAACCTTCCTTCCTATAATTTTGCTGTGATTGATGTGATTCCCAACCATCATCGGATGTCATCGTTCATGACATGGCCAGATCATGTTACTATGAGATGTTCACATTTCCATCACATGAAGTGCTTGCTCATGTTTTCTTGTTGCTGGCCTTTCTCTTTCCATGTGTGAATGCATCTCCACTCTTTTTAAACAGCAACAGGTAACTTGGTAGTTACACTACTCTAATGCTCTCCATAGAGATTATAACTGTTTCTTTGGTCCAGTATTTTGTCTAGTATTTGGCACTGACCAAATGCCTATAGCAAAAGGGCTGGATGCCTCTAGGGCAGAATTCCTTGTAGTGATCCACTACCTTGTCCATGGTGGATCCAGGACTCCCAGGTCCCCGGGAGGAAGCTGTTTCTTAAAATGGCACATGACATGGAGGTTGTTTTGGGGTCATGCTGGTTTGCAATCTGCTTCACTAGCTAGTGTGCCATGGTTCTCATACTGTTTCTGCCATGACCCACTTGTGACCCAAGCTTTTGGACCAGAAAGTGGCACACTGTGACCACTGAAACAGGTAGCATGCCACTTTACATTGCAGCTTCCTGGTTCTGGGAACTGTGGTCCACCAAAAATTGGGTCACAACCTACCATTTGAGAACTGCTTCCCTAGGCCACACCAGCAGATAGTAGCCTCTAGGATCGTCAGCTGCCATTAATAACAATTTAAAAACAATTTTTTGGTAGCATTAAAAATATTTTCTATTTTGAGTCAACATTATATGAATATTGAATTATTTTATCCACGTTTACAGTTAGAGAATCAATTTATTGTTTAATTATCCAGAAGACTGTTTTCTTCAACTATCTCATAACTGATATAATCTTCACTACATGGAATTGAACTGGGTTGTGTAAAAATGATAGTCTGAAAATAATGGCATGAATGTTACTAGAAAGGAGGAAATACCATGAAGGCAAACTTGAAAATAAAAAAACTAATTCTGATCCAATGTTTGCATTCAACCTTTTCTCCTTATGTGCTGCCAAAAAAAACACTTGCAAAATTGCTGATATTCATGGGATTGTTCAGGTTAAATTAGCACATTGTACAAGATTGAAAGCCTGGAAGAATTATTCCCACTGCTGGCCTCTGGTTTATATGTGTGTGTTCAGATCAGAGAAAGTGTTGAGGCAGCATTGTCTGCATGTGGTGTAGACATGTGTGACTTGTCTGGTAGTTTTCTCCAACCAAGGTCCTTTCCAGTCATACCTTGAGATACCAGGGATGGATCTTGAGACCTTGCTATGCAAAGGACCACTCCTACCTATATCTTTCCCTCCCCCCCTTTTTAATTCTATGGTTGTATTTTAGATTTGCTGACTCTGATGCCAATAAAGGTTTGTCTCTCTGTTTAGGCAGGATGTGGGACTGGTGTTTCCTGCCAGCTCCTTGTGATTTGCGATAGCTCAAGATGTTGAGTTATTCCACTTTTGCAACTACAAGCATCCCACCTTTTTGATGGTTCATTTTCTGATGGTTCCACTTTTTCAACGCTTTTCAATTATTCATTCATAAAAACTCATTCATTCAACACATGCTCCACACTTTCAATCTCTCTCTGCTGGTTGAAAGGCTAAAATGGTGTTTCTTGATGTTGATTTACATTTGCCATCGTGATCAGTCTGTTTTTGGCATTTCCTGGCTTATGATTTTCTT
Organism: Cryptoblepharus egeriae; assembly: GCA_030015325.1. NCBI lineage: Eukaryota > Metazoa > Chordata > Lepidosauria > Squamata > Scincidae > Cryptoblepharus > Cryptoblepharus egeriae. The sequence goes on along the minus strand of JAREYC010000001.1, from coordinate 113,974,941 downwards.
CAGTGAATAACATTTAAATACATTTCATTTCCCACACATGCCTTTGTTCATTTTACGGTAATTTATTATGTATGTATGTAATCTATCTACAGTATACACTGCTTTTCAACTGAAAAGTTCACAAAGTGGTTTACAAGAAAATGAAAAAATTTATTTTGGCCATGTGTTAATAAATATGTGTTATTTAGAATTTTGCAAGCCTAAATATTTACCAGTAAGTCTTTTTTGATGGCCATTTTGCATTGGCAACTGAAAAAGATTGGGTTCCACTTCTCAATAGTTTTCACTTTTAGATGGTGCTCTGGCTCCTAGCAAGCCCAATAAGTGGGGGATGCCTGTAAAGGGTCAACACCCTTGTTAGGCCAACTCAGGGACAAGCAAACTCACTTGTGCTCTATCACCAACTAACACGTTAGAACTGAATTCTTGATTGAAATGTTAGTGTAGTTTTTTTCTATGGATTCTGTAATAAAAGTTATATAAGATTTTAGAGGTTACTCCACCATCTCATAAGGGCTGCAGGCACCAAGGAGATTTCTATTAATCAGCAATGGGCTCTTCTGATTTTAAAATCCTTCCTGGGAGCAAGTTCAGAGAACTGGCTCTCATTTGAACTGTGAATGCCACTTCAGTGGGTAAACAGAAGAACCCAGATTGAAGGGTCAAACTAGCTATTTCCTATCCCTGCTTTCCCCAGTCTAATGTGAGGATGAGAAAATAGCTATTTTATTTCAATAGCTACTTTAATTCAAACAGCAGGAGATTTCAATTACAGCTCTCCTCTGTCTCAATGATTTTGGCTCAGAAGCCCAATTAAAACATAGCAAAGGTCATTCTACTTGCTCAACAGTCTGTTCACGTCCTACATTCTAAAATTTTCATTTTTACAATCAAATCAAGTACTAAACTAAGGATGAGCTGCAAACCTTGGCTCTGGCCCAAAGCAAAACATGATGGCCAAAGAACAAAACATGATTTGCAATATGCTGAATTCAGTGACAAGGAGCTACAGAACTGTTACTGTCTTCTGGACACTCAGCATCCAGTTAAAAAAATAAAAGGGCTTTTCTCAAGAATATTTGAGAATATTTGGACTATTCTATTTGGTCAACTCTGGAACTTTCTGGGTCAACTGGGAAAAGAGTAGCAATCTGACAGTAGCATTACGAGAAGGCCATTTTCTGGCTCAGATTAAATCCTTAAAAAAAACAAAAGAAGGGAATTCTGAAATATGTCTAAACAGAACTGACAAGCATCATGGATAATAGTTGTGCAGGAGATTAAAATATGGGTAACAGCAGGAAGTCATCCCTAGACAAAGAATCTAGCAAGACAGTAGTAGGAGTAATATGTTTTGTTCTTTCTAGTTTCAGATTTTTATAATTTCATGCTTCTGAGTTTGTCAAATTCTAGGAGAACAGTGTGTGTGTGTGTGTGTGTGTGTGTAAATTACAACTTGTCTTATATTTGTATAGAAAATTCTCTCTGATATATACTGAAAGAACGCAGACAGAACTTTCCACATCTAATCAGAGGGGAACCCTTCTTGGATAACAAATTTTGCAACAAAATTTGATGTTCACTTGAAGATTTGATGTCTTTATTAATTTTTGTGAGGATTTCAAAAATGCTGCTATTTTTAGCATAGCATCAATAGTTTGGCCACAAATTATGCTATGCAGGTGTATAATACAACATATATTACAATGCTTCGATCACAAGGATAAAAACAAAATTTAGGATAATAAAAGTTTTGATGATACAAAGAGCCTAAAATCACCATTGGAATCAGTGCTTCTGAACTGTTTAACATTAAAAATTCAACATGAACTGTTTTTTTGTTACATAGTATAATCAGACAATATAATCTGGCAATTGGGTTTAATTTTTTTTTAAAGCCTGGCCACCTACTAAAAAAGAATTAACAATAAAAAGAATTAATCTTTTAAAGAATTTTAATCAGTGAAAAGGTCCCAGGGAAAAGATTCTGACTACAAATGGTTGTTAAAAATTTAACCAATTTAGGGCGCAATCCAGAGCAACTATGGGGAGTCCTTGCTCCGGTGTAAGAACAATTTGCTCTGGATTGCAATATGAATTTCCCATAGGGTTTCATTAGGTGGTACAGTAACTACGGGTGCACATAATGTCTCTTACGTGCTCCCGTAGTTACTCTGGATTGTAGGGTTAATCAATTTCCTGTGTATGTTCTATGCAGAGACTTATGTTTCAATATCTAATACAGGTTGACCTTCCGATTCATGACATTTGGTTCCAAGAACCTTCATGAATACCTATGAAGGGAAGGGAGGGAGTTTCTGCTTCAGCTCCCTCTCAGCTGAAGCAGAATCAAAACTAACTCAAACATCTAATTGAAAATTAAACATATACTGAGAACTTTCTATAAGTTTTCAAGATTTCATAATTCTAAAAAGAAACCATGCCACTTAATAGTTAAAACATTTGTTCCCCATTTCAAAAGGAGTGCAATGGGGAATGTTGTGCAGATTTGCTCAAATATTCAGTAGCACCAATGATTCACCTCATCTACTAGTGAAGGCCTACAAGATGTGAAATTTGACCCAAAAGCCATGTTAATAGCAAGGAGACCTAGAGCACAATCCTAACCAAGTCTACTCAAAAGTAAGCCTCACTGTGTTCAATGGATCTGGCTCCCAGGAAAGTGTCTTTAGGGTTGCAGCCCTAGACTGCAATCCTAACCACACTTTCCCCAGAGCAACTACTATTGAACACAATGAGACTAACAGCCCAATCCAGAGCAACTAATCTGTCCACATAAGAGCCCTTACTCTTATGTAACCTATTTAACACTATTTAACACTAGAGTAACCTATTTAACACTAGGTTGGAGCAACTGCAAGATGCTCCAGCCCAGTTACTCTGAAGGAGGCTTAGGGCAGAGCAAGGCAAGATAGGGTGCCCTAAGAGAGGTGGACCTGCTCTGCCCTAACTGGGGCAGCCTAAGCAGCTCAGGAGAGGCAAGTTGAGGGCATGTTTAGCATTGCCTAGGGCAGAGCAGTTACTCTGAATCCAGAGCCTGTTTCCAAGGCAGAAATGCCCTCTTCCCGCTCCTCAGAGATATACCACCTCAGGAGCAGGTATAGTAATGAGTAGACCCATAGGGGTCCATGATAAGGCCAGAGTAAGAATGGCAGTGCTGACCAAAAATCTGAGTTCTTGGCCATCCTAGCTGCAACCCCTTCCTCTCAACCTCAGGATATGGAACAAACTACGGCTGCCCACAAACCTCAGGATACAGCAGGCCACTCCAAGAAGCCCCTTGTATTCACTGTAGAATGTACTGGCATCTCATCAGGGACTCCTTATAAGGCAGGCACCCAGTGGCGTCACCAGACTGGTGCGGCTGGTGTGGGCTGCATTGGGGATGCGCTCCGTATGGGGTGATGTGGCAGAGGAGTTTGACTGTCCTTTGGCAGGCCCCGGGCATCAGCACCCCCATTCAGGCCTGCTCCAAGGCGGAGAATCAGCCAGAAGCTGACACTTGCCTGAGGAGCTGGCCTGAACGGCCATCTGAGATGCACTGCGCAGAAACACACTGAGCATGCCGAACAGCTTCAGAGGAGACTTCCTTAGAGCAGAGAAAGTCCGCGCCTCTGCACAGCCATTCGGCCTCACTCAGGAGGCGGAGCGGCAGCCGAATGGCTTCAGAAAGAGTACTGCACAGGCACCAACTCTGACGCCTGCACAGTCTCCCCCGAAGCCAAAAGTCTTCAGAAAAGTACTGCGCAGGTGTCAGAGATGGTGCCTGCGCAGTACTCTTTCTGAAGCCAGTTGGCTTCAGAAACAACTGCGCAGGCGCCAACTTTGGTGACTGTGCAGTCCAGGTGGGGGGGGGGGCGCGCATCCCAGGGATGATGCACAGACTTCCGCACCAGGTGATGTGCAGAGTCATGTCACCACTGTAGGCACCACAGCTGTTCCTTGTTCAGTGTGATCTGAGGGGTGTCTCCTCAGGAGCAAGTCTTCCCCTTGTGTCAATTACTTAGCATGCTCTGGAGCAGTTAGGGCAGCCCAGGCTTCCTGACTCTCTGGATTCAGCATAACTTTCTGCTCTGGATACAGAATAGTTAGGAGAATGCAGTTAGGTCAGAGCAGGCTGAATTTGCTCTGGATTGCAGCCTTACTTCTTGATTAAACATGCTAAGGATTGCACTGCTAGTTTCTATTATGATGTACTAGTATAGTAAGACACTTTGGACATGAGAAAATCTGGATTCACTAGTGATCGTATTTCCAGAGTCTTTTTAAACGTCTGGATTTTGTAAACATACAATGCACAATACATCACAAATGCATCAAGAAACTGGGGCTCTGATGCGGCAACAATTGACAAGAATTTCAGTGTGTCTTCCAGTATGCAAGAAAATAGAGAGTCATGCCACAGTGACTGCTGATCACAAAGACTGCATCTTTTGTATTTTAAATGGAGATGGTGGCAAGCAGGAGTCAGTGTGGGGAAACAAAACACCCTTGGCATCATGCCCTATTAGTGTACATGCATGATCATGATAAAGTAGAAAAAAATTCAGTCCAATTCAATTTGGACTGCAATCCTAACCACCAGTTAGCCTAGCCTAAGCCTCCGCATATCTCCTATGCTGATCTGGGGTGTCACCATTGTGAAGCTGGATTAAGAAAATATTGTTTGAGTGCAATCCTAACGTAGGCACAACTCATCAGTTGTCCTATTCTTGTGGTGATGTAGGGAGGTAAGCACATGTGTATGTACCTGCCTAACCCTCCCCATGTGTGGAACAGAAGTGTCTTACGGCACTTTTATGACACATCCAGGTGCCAGGGCTTAGGTCAGCCTAACTGAAGGTTAGGATTGAAGCCTTTATAAGGGCCCAATCCTATCCAACTTTCCAATGCAACCATGCCTGCAGGCTGTGTCTGCATCCTGTGGTGGCAGGCCAGTCATAGAGGCTTCCTCAATGGAAGGCTGTATTAGTTCTCTTTCCTTAGGGCTACATCTGTGGTGGAAATCTGGATAGGACTTGACCCTAAGGCAGGCACAGTTGAAAGGAACTGAATTGTGTGAGTTTGAGGCAAAATACATTTTATGTGAAATTACTGTTATATTGATTAGAATTACATCCATGTGACATTTGCTCCCAGTACAGAGCAACTTTCCATATGGTTTGTTTTCATGAGGCTGTGGTGCATTCAAGTTGCCTAATAGTGGAAACTGCACAGCTTTATCCAAGCCACAAGTCAATTGCTGTACCGATATGGTCTATTGCGTGAATAAATCTGCTGCTGCAGTGATGTGATTTCAACTACAAACATGTGGCAGCTGTTTCATGTCAAGTTAGTCCATGACTGAAAGTCTGGAGTGGAAATTAGGAAAGGTTAGATTGCTTGGGTGGGCTATTATGAAGTTATAATTACTTCCTGTTGCTTACAATGCTTAACTCATCCTGAACCCTCAAGAAAACACTATATCTACATATTCATTGAGAAATTTTTGGAAAAGTGCTATTTAAATACTTTATACCACCTTTTACGGTGGTATACGTTTTTATACCACCTTGCTCAAGCTCAAGGTAGTATAAATGGTTCTTCCACTCCTTTTGTCCTCACACCAATCCTGTAAGGCATAGAGGATTGTTGTGGTAGATGAGGCACAGAGATGGGCCCAAAGTTACCCAGGAAGCTTCACGGCCCAACTGGGATTTGAACTAGGATCTTCCGGGTCTAAAACCCAAACTTCTCTATAATATGAGCTCTAAATGAGATCAATATCCAAAAGTACCATCTTCTCAAAATCAGGGGTCTCCAAACCTTTTAGGCAAAGGGCCGCATCAAATATTTGAAACAGTGTTGATAGCCAGAAATACATTAACCCAAGGATAAGCGTAGCTGAAAATGTTTTTTTGTGAGATTTTGTTTTTGCTCCCTCTCTGCACCACGATGGCCAAGAGGCCTGCCCCTCCTTGTACCTTCCTAGTTCTAGGTGCTGTTTGAAACCCCCCTGGTCATTTTTCCAGCTTCTTTTGTGGGTAGCAGTAGTGACACCCTTGGCCAATTTGGCCACCTCCTTGATACTTTTGCGAACTATACTTATACAAACTATATAAACTAACTTATGCAACTATAAACTAACTAATAACTAACAACTTTAACTTTAAGTAACTTATACAAACTATAGGTTTGTATAGGTTGCCTTTTTTTTACAGCTTCGCTCCTCCTTGTTATTACAAATTTCAGTATTTATTGTTTATTTAATAAATGCAGTTTTTGAATCAGATTTCAAATATTCTCTTTGTACACCCTAATGAGCATCACTTATCACTTTAAGAGCGTTAGAATAGGTGCTAACAACAGTTTTATAACAATGGACAGTTATGCACATCTTCGAGCTTACAGGAACTCAGGAAGCTTCGCCTAATGTAGAAGATGGAGCTCAGATTATTAAATAAATGAACTCAAATTTCAAGGATTTCTGCAAACACACACAAAGCACAGAAATAAAGCACATAGGTTGCAATCCTAAAGACACTTTCCTGGGAGGAAGACCCATTGAACATAATGAGGCTTACTTTTGAGTAGACATGGTTAGGACTGTGTTCACACATTTCTCCACACCACCATTACAGCTCCAGTTGGGGTCAAGTGGAGTAAACTGGGTCAGAAGCTGTTAGTGAACTAGAGATTAGACTTGGGCCTGTTGGAGGCTTGCCACCAGTCACATCTTGACCCCACGCTGGAGTTTGGAGACCCCTCCTCTATAGAAACATTCGTACCCTATATTTTTTGGGATCATTCAACAAGAGAAAAGCTGTTGACATCCATAATTACAAACAGTAAGTGATCAAAGAAGCATAATGGCAAAAAAACTTTATGATATTAAAATATTAATAAATTATTGAACAGTACTAGAAAAGTACTTTCTGTTTTTTAGCAGCTCACTCTTTTCAAGTAAAAACAAGACAAAAAAGCAAGATGTCAACAGCTAAATCTTACTATTGCTCATGAAGCAAAAATTTTACAATAGGCTCTGGGACTGGAAGAGTGTGTATCAGATGCAGGCGAAGTTTTCCAAGTCCCCTCCGGACTGCTACACGGCACAAACACATCAAACTTCTAGGGCGCCCTAAAAGAAAGCACAGAAGATAAAAGTAACTCTAATGCTAGAACAGATCAATAGATGATGCAACATATGCATGTATCCAGCCAAAATATTCTGCCAAGGGTAAAGGGCATCTTTAAAATGTAAAGGATCTAGGATAAAACTCCAAATTAAACTACTAATATAGTCACCAGAAGTGAATCTTTCAGATCAGAGAACACTAATTTCAACATTAAAAGAAATGTTCATAAAGAGCTTGATCTCAGCTTTTGATAACTTTATATTCAACCTGGTTCTGTCCATTTTACTTATGTTGCTTAATATGCTTAATAAAGGCATTTATAGTTCCAACCAACAGGTGGATTTGTCCAAGGTAGTTTTCTAATCAAATATCAGATAACATTAATTTTTATCATTTAACATAGAAACCAAAACTGTTCAATAACAAACACCAACACATCTACATACATACAAGGACTCCTTTTTGGATAAAAAAAGTTTTCAGGTCAGAAGAAATGTTTCACTTACTCCTGGCTTCTTTGAACACCTCCAAAGCTTCTGGATTCACTTTGATCCTTCCTGTTGCTCCTTCCCCCAGGGTCTCCCACTTCACCAGATTCAGATTGGCACCAAAGTCAATCAACAGGCTCACAAAGGCCACATCACAGCCATGTCGCAAGACTGCATCCATCACGCACACGGCAGAGCCTCTGGAGAAGCCCTGAATATTTATAGGACCACAGGAGTTAAAATCAGGGTTAGCTCCTGCCTGTAGCAGAAGCCTGAAGCATGGCAGGTTGTGATATGCTGCACTAATGTACAAAGGACAGACTACCAGGGATGTGAGTGGCCGGGAAGATGGGCTAGGTGTTCCCGCAGTCAAATGGTGGTTAACATCCACATCGGCACCGTATCTGAGGATAAAAGAGCAAAACACATTTGGAAAGATTGTGGCAGATCTGCTAAAGTCTTGAGTCAATCCTTTTGCATGACATGGTTGTTAGAATCGCTTGAATGACCTGGATTATGCAGGACTCCAAGCAATTTTAATAGGGCCTGCAAGAATTTTTCTACATTATATCATACTGGGAAAAAAGCCACTTTCAGAATAGCTACTTTCAAAATTGTAGAGTTACTAGACAGTCAAAAACTCCAGACTCCCACCTCCAAAAAATAGTTCCATATCCTACGAACTGTAACACATGATCTCATTTAGTCCCCCTATAATCCTTGCCATGGTAAGCTGGGATTGTATGTAGCTATATACCTGAATGAACTAAAAAATGTCATTGGAACCCTCTGCAGCTTGTAATGCCTCTGAATTTTTCAATTTCTGTATCCTAAGGATAGAAGAGAAAGGGTGTAAATACTGACCCTCACTCCAGTTATGGGAAACCTGGAACAGATGCAACATACTTCAGAGGCCTACAGGAGTTTTGTTGTTGTAGGTCTATTCTTGGGCATATTTAGGATGGCAAATCAAAAATTGAAATCAGTTTAGCTGATTGGCTCTTGGCAAAACGTGGCATCCATCAGTCTTGAAAGTCTATGATACTGTGTTTGGTGCTGCATACGCTGCATGCGAAGCACGAAGGCCTGGGTTAGATTGATATGGAGGATAGGCTGTTACCTAAGCAGCAAATCCCCCCTCTCCACGCCACTGAAATAGTCCAATGGAATGGCAGAGCTGATACAATTGGTTCCAGCTGCGTCACAGAGCTGGACTAAGGACAGGAGCTCACCGTGTCTTGTGGGGACCTGGGTCTCAAACCCTGCCCTTCTGATTAACGGGCACAGTGTCTTAACCACTTGCGCCACCCATAGCCCAGCTGTTTGGCTCTAATTTTGGGTATTTGGCAAATACCTCATGAGGACACCATGGCACTGGTTCAGGTGACTATACCATATCTCCAAAACTAGAGCCAACTGTGGACTCTCTCTCACTGGGGATCTTCAAGCAGAGGCTCGATGAGCACCTGTTGGAGATGCTCTAGGGGGAATTCCTGCTGCAGGCAGGGGGTGGGACTAGATGACCTACTAGGTCCCTTCCAACTCTATGATTCTATGATTCTATGATTCAGTACAATCAAAAATATCCTGAATTTGTTCAAACATCCTTGGCAACTAAAAAAAGAAAAGGGTTTTTTTGCAGGTCTGTATTATAGCGCTATTATAAGGCTGCATCGGATAAAATACTGCATCTGGTAAAATCTGATAGAGGTTGCATCTGGTAAAATGGAAATTGCTTCTTTGATTATATTAGCATCACAAATATGCTATCCAGTGATGGGCTTCAAAGAAATTAAGAACCGGTTCTCTGCCCATCTGGCAGCCACTTTTAAATGGCTATTTTTAAACTTTATATGTCCTATCTCTTGTTAACAACCGGTTCTATAGAGTAGGTGCGAGCCTGCTGGTGCCCACCACTGACACTGTCTGTTAATACACTGATATACTATTGCTATACTAGACTTCCTGATGCTTCAAACAGCCCATCCGCCTTATTCTTTCATCTCCTAATAACACCAGTGTCCTGCTCTCTACAGGTGGCATTTGAGTTGCTAGGAAGCAAGAAAGCATTTTAAAACTAGTCCTCTGCCTTGAACTATATTAAGATGCAGCAGGTATAAGGTTGTGATTGCAACACAGAAGCTTTGGAAAACTGATCTCAAGAAGTCACATTGCCCTGCTTTTCACTGAGTCTGGTTGCAAATGAAAAGAACTGTTATCTAATGATGAGACTATTAGCAGGCTGTTTGCGAGGGCAACTCTTAGAAGAAGAAAAGGAAAAGCAAGTCCTCATTAATCTGAGAACATAGTACAGTACAATGCAAAAGCCCAGAGGTGAATTACAGGAACAGAATTTTGCTGCCCTCTATGGGGAAAAAAACTGGAAAACAAGTTCAACTATTCAATCCACCCATTAAATCCATCCATGTCTTATGCGCAGGACTACAAGAGCTATCATGTGACCAAAGAAAAGGACTACAACCACTGATCCCTTAAAAGGACAAAACAAACATGTTTGATCAAAGAGTCATTAAGCTGCAAGTAACCAAAAGCAACGTGTCTCAGGGCACAATCCTAACCTTAGGCTGGGTTAAATCCTAATTTAGGCTGGGTTAACTCACCTCCCGTGATGGTGGTGGGAGGACAGTGCATGTCTGTGCACTAATCCTAATCCCTAAGGAATAGTGCAGAAGTGCCTTATAGCAGTTTCGTGGCATCCCCAAGTCAGCACAGGACTTGTCCTGAAATATATGCCGGCCTAGGTTCGCAGGCTCAGGCTTGCAGCCTCAAGAAGGAAAAGCCACGGATGAACAGCCTGCAGAATCTGGACTGCTGTGTATCTTAAGTGGTGATTTTGGAAAAATTCAGGTCATGGGTTTACCCAATTCATCCCACGGCAATACTGCTAAATGTAAATATGAAAAGCCTCTTCTAAAATATATTGTAATATACTCTACATATTTCCTCCTCTCCCTTTTAAAATGGACATTGTGAGGGCTGAAGCCAAATACTGGCATACTTTGCCAGGCTACTGATTACCCAGAACATTTGTATGAATAGTTCTGAAATAGAAAGAAGTGTAGCCATGCCAAATAGTACCGTTATTGTGTGGATCCTCCTTTCCCCATCACATTTCAGTTCACATTTTCCTATAAGAACAAATAGCCAAAATGTCCATTTCTTGTTTACTACTCCAGAACATGACTCAGAAGGCACCAGCCTAATCCTTCTCTTTTAAAGTGACAAAATTTATCCTACCAAGAAATGTATGTCGTCCCAATTTCTTCTGGAGCTGGTACTGACAGTCCCCCCATTGTACCTCTCCTTGTCACCACCAATTGCTATTTGCTGTAGCTGAAAAATGCAAATCCTTTCTGGAATAGGATATATCCTATAATCCCAACAGGCACATGACTCCAAACAAAATGAAAACAACTTGCCTTTACCTTATCAGTTCTTTCAGGAGGTCAGCCCTGCCCACACGGGCAGCATGATATACTGGGGTGCTGCGGTGGCGGCGGCTTCCATTGGGGTCAGCACCGGCTTCCAAAAGGATTCGTGCACATTCCAGATGCCCGTGCACAACAGCAACATACAGCGCAGTTTGTCCCTTCACATCTACAAGATCAATCTGTGCTCCTTTCTGAATGAGGAAGTCCACACAATGTTCGTGTCCAGCTGTGGCGGCAATCCGCAGTGGTGTACAAGGCAGCCAACCACAACACCAAACAGATTTCTCATTGATGCGCCTAATGACAGGGAAAAGTCACTCTTACATTACCCATTAACATGCCTAGCTTTTGCCTCTCTTCAATTCCAGGAACCTGCACTGTTCTGCAGAAGTTTGAGGTCGAAAATAAGGACAGAAAATCTGGAGGTTATCCTTGCATGTTTAAGTTGTACTACTGAATAGAAGTGACCTCTTTTGAATTTACCTCTTTCAAGGTAAATTACTGAAATTTGGCATCCACAGAGGTAGAAAAAAATAGTTTTATGGCTTAAAGACTCTAATGTCTTTAAATGTGTTTTTAGCCTTGTGCAGGAGGTAGCTGAAGTGGAGAAGAGTGATTCAGATCATAGAAGAGGGATCATGGGTATGACTATGATCATGGGTATATCCAAAGAATGGCTTATACCTCTTTGGCCATTTTCTGATCATGGGTCTGTTTGGTCTGCCTACTTGTTCTGTCGGCTGCTGACTTCATGTACTCTGAGGTGTGAATCCTACCTTGCTGTAGGTAGGGATTTAAAAAAAAATCTTTTTTCTGTAATTCTTAAATTAATGTCCTACCATCATGACACCTAACCTGTTCCACCCATAAGCCTCCTCTTCTATGAAGCTAGAAGGTCCCTGCAGACACTTGCTATGCCTTGTTCGCAAATACACACTATTCAACAGACTGACTACCTGTGGTCTCTCCCAGTCAATAGTCAGACCTGTGACGTACACATTTCTTTGTCAGGAAGACCAGATAGGTGCAGCTCTGGATAGGGCTTTTCATGTCCTGTTTCAGATGCCATTGCATAAAAGACTACTGAAGGATAATGGAGCATGCATAGGTACTGTCTGTCTGTCTGTCTGTCTGCATAAATGTAGACAGAGACAGACAGATATTGACTATGAAGTGATCGACTACTGACCAATTCTGAAAAATATATTTGTGACCTGGAAAAGAAATTCACTACACAGTGGGTAAATTTATAATCATAAGTTTCTGTTTAGCTTTGCAAAATCATACTTTACCTTTGGAAAGCCTCTTCTTGCAACAAACTTTGGATGGTCTGCAAGTCTCCCACATAGGCAGCATCATGCAGTCGGGTATCTTCACAGTGCTCAATGGGATGATCACAGAACTGCTCCTTCAACCACTCCTTCAGATTGCGACCTGTGCTGGAGACAGTGTTGCTGCTATTAGACCATGAACTAAGCAGTGGCTTCCTCCTCACCATGGATTTTGTTACTGCAGGGGTTCTTAACCAGGGGTATCCATATCCTTCAGGAGGGTCTTGCAGGATCTATAGATCCCATGAGCATCTGGTTCTGAGAACCGGTTACTAATGGGACACAGAACCTGTTGTTAATTTAGGTTATTAGGACATAGAACCTGTTGTTAATTTATTTGAATCCCACCACTGATGGGAACCAAATGCTGGGGGCATGGGACTCAATCTCTCTAATGTATTAACCATAGAGAAGGGGGTATGGGACCATATTGGACAATCCATTGGGGGTCTGGAGTCATCGAAAGGTTAAGAACCCCCATGTTACTGGAAAGACCCACTGAGGAAGAGATGGTTTCACAATTCAGGTGGGCAGATCCTTAGACAGAGACATGGTACAGACTCATCCTTAAAGGTGATGAATGTTGTCTAGATGTTCTGTAACTGACAGCACGATCAGTCCACAAACCCAGAACACTCAGAAATAATGAGGGATCTTGAGAAAGCTTGGAAGATAGAGATACCAACGGTTTATAAACACAACTCTTTCACAACTCTGCTGTGAAAAATCAGTTGACTTTTCACAACAAGAAATACAGTAAATGAATACAGGATATTCATTTACATGCATACAGGATCATCAAATCTGGTTTGATGAAGAGACAGAAACTAGAGCTGAGATTTTCAACAAGTGTGCTGTGAGTGGTCCACAGGTATGCCGTAGGGGTTTGGCAAATTTGTTTATTTTAATAAATAAACATTGATTAATAGCGTTAGTGAGGAATGAACTCTCCACCAGAAACATGATGTGCCTTGACAATTGTCCCAATATTGATGGTGTGCCTTGACAATTTTAATACCCAATTGGTGTGCCGTGAGATGAAAAAACTTGAAAATCACTGAACTAGAGAATGGACTAGTCTTGCTGCAGAAGGTGGAGCCCCTGCAGCTACCATAAATCTGATATTTCATGGTTCCGACTGCCACTAAATGCATCCTGCGAGCTTTGCTATAAGAAGTGAATAATTGGTCATTCAGGTCTCGGGGAAAAATTAACTTGGAAATGTGGTTGTAATTAGGGGAAAAACAAAGGTGCCTAATACAGGTTGGGCATCCCTTATCTGTACTGTTTGGGACCAGCAGTGCCTAGGACATCAGATTTTTCCATATTTCAAAATAGATGCATATACATAGTGAGAGTTCTTGAAGATGGGCTCATGTTTAAACACAAATTTCTGGCTCTGTCACAGATCTTTCATATATGGTTTATTCTTTGAGCCTGAAGGTAATTTTATATATTATTTAAAATAATATGTTGCATGAAATAAGATTTTTGCCTTAGAACACAGTTTGTGATTTTATTTCTTTAGGCAAACAATAAGACATATTGGTGCTCAAAAGGTTCCATGTTTTGGAATTCTGGAAAAGAGGTATTCAGTTCAATGAGAATACTGGTTTGCACGTATGCAGTATGTCTCTGTGCTCCCTCTACTAGTACTATCTACATTGAAGTGGGTTTTTTTTGTTAGTTTGTAGAAATTCAAAGCACCTCCCAATGCACAAAAAGATCATTATCCTGATTTTATAGCGGCAAACAGCAAGACAGACAAGCATTTTCCCCCGATTCATCTGGCACCTGAGCTGGGAAAAACAGCTCCAGTCTCATGACATGCTTTTGTATTGTTGCTACACAAACACAAGTATGATCACAACCTACCTGATAGCTGGGTGGAGGTATGGATATACCACTCATATGCTGTTCACCAAGGAAAAGTTGGGTGGGTTTTGCTTCCAGTGTCTTTGTCAAAGCACAGATTACAGATTAAGGATCTGCGCTTTCAAAGCACAGATGAAACCCAGATCATGTCCATACCAGCTGGAGGATCAGAAATGAAATGGTCTCTTATTCTAACCATTGGAGGAGGGAGCAGGTGACCATATGTCCCTTTTTCCAGGACATGTCCTCTTTTACAGCCTGGAAAAAAATCCTCATTCTCCTCCTTTTCCTTGTGACCATCCTTGTAATAAATCAATTAGATGTAATAGTTTTAAATTTAAGAATAAGGACTATTGTATTTAAATTAACCATATGAAAGCTATATGTGCTTTTAGATTTCATTTTGTCCTGTCCTCCATTTTTCTTGGTTGTCCTATATTTTTTTGGCGGGGGAGTGAGTGGTCTTTTTGGGGGGGTTTATGGCATCGGTCACCCTGTACTTGCTGGATTTCAGGTGACTGATCCTGCACCCCTGACATTACCTGCAGTCCCACTTGTGGTGCTATGCCTAGCCAGGCTCTCCCCTGCATCACCTCCAGGAGGGTGGGTGCCTGCATCCTCGGCACTGCCTGGTGGGTAGGCATCAGCCATCAAAGGCCAGCCAGCCTTGCCTCTCCTCGGCCTGCAGCTCCCCTGGAACTGTCAGGGAGACATGATCTCTTCCCTGCAAAGCCCTCCCACCCATGGGTGGGTACAGGCAGCCTCTAGGCTTCCTGATCCCAGTTAAGGTGGTTTGCAGAGTGCTTGTTAAGGGTGCCTTTGGAGGCAGGTTGATCATATATCTACCCCCCACCCCCAGGACAGTGGTTCTTAACATTGTTGGAGGTACTGAACCCTGCAAGTTTCATATGTGCATTCACCAAACCCTGCATAGTTGGAAAAATAAATTTTTTATTCAAATTCAAAACATATACAGTGGCGCCTCACGTAATAAATTTAATTCATTCCGGAGGCATGTTTGTTACATGAAACATTCTTTACGTGAAGTGGATTTTCCCATAGGAAATAATGGAAACTCAGACGATTGGTTCCACAACCCCCAAAATATTCATGTAAAATATTAACTGGATGTAAAAATGATGACAAAACACTGGAATTGAATTCAAAACATGCATTCAGTGTGCATGATCCTATGAAGTCTACTTAGGCTGCAATCCTAAAGACACTTTCCTGGGAGTAAGCCCCATTGAACACAATGGGGCTTACTTCTGGGTAGACATGGTTAGGAGGCTGCAATCCAAGACACCTTCAAAGTGTCTCCCCACTTTCTCCTTCTCTCCATCCGGAGCCTCTCTCTCCCCTGCTCCCTTCTGTCTGAGCTGCTCCATTGCTCTTCTCTCCCTCTGCCCAGCTGATGCCCGGCCACAGGAGGAACAGTGTGGAAGTGTTGCTTTCACTATGGCCAGGTGTGCTAGGCAGCCCTGATGCTTTTTAAAAGGGCTGCCAGCCAGCGCATCTGCCCCAACTGCCAAAGAGTTTGTTCTTTATGTGAAGCACAGTTTGTTACGTGAAGCAGAATCCTAGAGAAACTTTTGTTTGTTGCATGAAACATACTTTACGTGAGGCATTTGTTACATGAGGTGCCACTGTATATATGTTTCAAAACAAAACCCAGGTTAACCCAGGTTAAGAACCACTGCCCTAGGACATGGCCTCTTTTTTAGCCTTTTGTCCTGGGGATCTCCTCCTTTTCTTTGTGAGAAGGCAGTGCATAGCTTTCTTGTAATTAATAATTGATTGATTGATTATGGTTGCAATCTAATCAGCGTGACCACCTGGCATAAGCACAAAAGAGGACAAGCTCCCTCCCACAATGTTGGACACAGGGATGGGCCCAGCCTGCCCCAAGATCCGGTTCGCTGGAAGTTGGGGGCGGGGCTGGGATAAGGGGGCGGGGCTGGGGTGCGGGGCTGGGCGGGAAGAGGGACGGGCCCCAACTCCGCCGCACTGCACATGCGCCAGGTTTGGCGCATGCACAGTGCATCTCCTGAAGCCAGGTTTCAGGAGACGCAGTGTGCTTGCGTCCAGCCGGACGCAAGCGCGCGGCTGCTGGCGAACCAGTCCCCGCAGTTCTTGCCAGCTGCGCTGCAACAGACTCGCCAGTGGCCACCTGGTGGGAAGATCCGGTTCGGGCGAATAGGCCTGAACCGGCATCTGCCCACCAGTGGTTGGACACCATGAAAAATGTAGGGCATGACAAAATAAAAGCAAAAAAACTCGTATACCAGTATATGTGGTTAACTTAAACACCAGGTTACTTCTGATTAAATTTAAATCCATTTATCAGTGGAGGCTGCATGCTATCCACTCACAAGGAAAAGGAGGACAATAAAGATTTTATTTTTTGGCCAAAGCACAAGGCTGAGAAAAGAGGCTATGTCCTGGAAAAAAGAGGACATAAGGTTAGCCTGCTCAGGGATAGCATGTTTTGAGATAACAAGGTGCAAGCCTAAATTTATAACTGGCCTACACTGGTTAGGACTGTACTTGTTAGGACTGTACTTGTCCTACACTGGTTAGGACTGTACCCAGTGTTTAATTTGCTCCTTCTTTTCATTCAGGCTTGAATGAAAAAAGGTCTGGCACCTTTGGGTGTAAAAGGCAGCTGCTGCTGTGCAAAGAAGCATTTATGACAGCAAGGTCAAGACCAAGGAAATCTGTGCTACCTGTATCCTGGCTCAAGAGTTGGGACTATGAAGTTTGAGAGTGTGTGTATCCATTTCCTTTCATGTTGCACCACAATCCCATTGAAAATGGCAACCCTAAAACTTGCAAATCACACAAAGGCACTACTTGTTCGTGCTTGTGATAACAGGAGTATTGCAAGGATATTGTTGTGTTAGTTCTGGATCCAGATAACTGCAATAGTGATAGGTTTTTTTACATTTGGAAAAGGCTAACTTCACATGGTTATCGTCCCTGTTGTGCAAAATCCTGCACAAATGTGGTAGATAATAGTGTCTGCCACAGTAATTATCCCAGTACCCATTAAATAATAAACAAAAACGGTTTTTAGGGGTGGGAGATGTGTTTTCTAAAACAAAAATAAAGTGCTGTGCACTTTTATTTTCATCACTATTTTCTCCCACCTCCACTGCTTTTTCATTTTCCCAGTCTGTAAAAGTCAATGACCTTCATCATTCCTGGTCTCAAAAGGGAAGGTGGTAGAAAAGTGGGCCCCCAGTCCTTTTCCATAGTAATCCCCAAGCTCTTAAGCATCAGAATTCACTAATTAAAATGAGACACTATCAGGACACACTTCATGAAACTAAAAAGAAAGTTTCACTTTATTGGCTGCTCAAGCCTGTTTTAATCTTTTTAACTTTGGTGATAGGTTTGTGAGCTTCATTTTCATTGGATTTTCTTCACCTGACCTTCAATAACAGCCGAGGCATGGGTACCTACTCATGAGTAAATGCGCAAATGTGGCTGCTTTTCTTGGGATAGGGCTCAATACATGTTTTTTTCTTGTCAGCTTCCTTTGTGAAACCAGAAGTGATGTTTTTAGGCTTTACAAGGTCTACGAGGGTTGGCGAAGGGGTTCAATTCCAAGACAGGACAGCCGTTATATCAGAAAGGCATGGGCTGACATAAGTCAACATAGGCTGGCCCAAGACTGATGGACCTGGGCCAGCATAGCTGTGCCAGCCTAAGCAGTTCAGGAGCGGCATGTTGAGGGCATGTTCAGCATGGCCTAGAACAGTGCTGTTAGGCTGTATCTAGTGCCTGTTTCCAGGGCAGAAATCCCCTCTTCCAGTTCCTCAAAGTTATACCACCTCAAGAGCAGGTGTAAATCTGAGTAGACCATGGGGTCCATGATAAGCCAGAGTAAAATTGGAAGTGAAGGGAAAAAAATTCTGAGTCCTAGCCCAGCCCCTGCCTCTCTATCTCAGGACATGGCACAGCTAACACCAGCACAGTGAGCAAGCAAGCTGCCCTTGTGCTGCTTGCTGCCTCTTCAGCTGTTGGGTCAGCCAAAGGCCTTCTAGTCCTGTGGATTTGGTCTAACGACAGCTTAGGATATGACCTACTTAGGGCAGCTTAGCTGAGCCATTTTTCTGGCCTGGTTAGGACTGCATTGTTAAGAGACTCTATGTCTACAATCCAGAGTTAACTATACACCAATGTAGTTACAGTGCCACCTGTGACAAACCTATAGGAAATGCAGAGCAATTCAGAGTAAGTGCCTCTTACGTCTTCCTGTAGTTACTCTGCATTGTAGGGTAAATCAGAGTGTTACCAGACTTTCCAGTCCAAACCATGTATAATTTTGTTTGTATACTTTGCTTCCTTCAAGGAGTTCAGGAGTTCATTTTACTGTCACAGCAGTCCTTTGGGCTTACCAGTTTGGGTTAAGAGATGGTGAACGGCCTGAGCTCATGAAAGATTTGAACCTAGCCCAACACAAGTCACCACTCTGGTTCTTTTTTGCACATTATCATATGCAAGGAGAAACTGATATCTAACTGTATGAATGAGAGAGACTTAAACTTTGAGACTAAAAAATGAGAGAGACTAAAACTTCACATTTTATTGACTTTCCAAAATAACTGTACAATCCAAATGTCTATTCATAGAAAAAATAAGTCATTTAATTTATTTTATATAAAAACAAAAATATAATACAAATTGTATTTTATACTATACATTTTTCTTCAGACACAGAATATTTTATTTTAATGTAGATGTTGCTAACCATACCGATCCATGCAGAAATGTGAAGACTGTAGATAGTGAATTAAATTACAAGTATATGATAACCAGAGTATAAGGGGGAATGGCTGCATTATATATGGCATACATTTTCTCATACATGAAGAGACTAAAAGCTTGAACAACCTATTGCTAATGCCTTATTCCAGTATCCTTTCAGTACTGCTTTCTTAGAAGATTGTATTTTATTCAGTATTTGTTAATTTGAGTATTACTACTTTGCATATGTTTGCAGTGCTTCTTTGGAAATATGTCACAACAACTGTGACAGAAGTTTGGGGACGGCCTCTTGCTACATTCAGGAGAATTTCATCAAGCACAAGGAACAACCCAAACTCTACCATTTAGTACACATTGACCAAACTATAATCCTTGCTCACAAAGATTCAGGCAGCAAATAAACATATTTATTACTTGGAAGTGAATTTTATTACTTCCAAGCAAATGTTTTGATCAAGAGACATCAGGTCTGATAAACTGCACCACAAGCTATGACATTTTCTCCACTCATTTTCTTCAGGCTTCTCAAAGAACAACACCCCAAAGTCTCTAAATTACAGAGATTATGAAATTAAATTTCCCATGTATTACATATTGTTTTCCAGATACAGTCTGGACAAATGTAACTATTTAAAAACCACGATATTGTAGATTTGCACATGGAATGACAGTGGAATTATGTAAAATTACAGCTGCTGAAAAAAGCTAGAAACTCAAGTTGCACTGAAGTAGTATAACGTCAAAAGAAAAAAAATTATATTTCAAACTATGTGTACTGTATAAGGTTTGTGCAATGCTGGACCTTAAATCTACAGGAATAAGCAAGCACCCATAAATCCACTTACATAGCAGGTGGCTCATTCCCGATTTGGCGAGGATGACGAGACCCAGACTTCCTCCCAAGCTTGAAGCTGTGATGTGGGAGGGGGAAGGAAATCTCTGCAGTTGCCCTGCTAAGGTTCTCTAAGAGCTTTGGAAGTGCAATGCATCACAGGGAAATCTCAAACATCTTGAAGCTGGGGAAAGATGTGGGGGATTGGCACAGCAATTGCACTGTGGTTGCAGAGATGCTAATGGCACTGTGGAAGAATAGTGCAGCTGTGAGGCAGTTCCCCATCTCTTTCCCAAGCCTGGAATGCAGGAAGAAGGCTGGGGCTTGCCTGTGTTGCATTTATTTGCTTCCAAGATACCTGCAGCAATGCACAGGAACAGGGTAACAAAGAGTTAAATGTGACCGGGCCTCAGCTTCAAGGTTGTGAAGGGTTTGGGGGCTCAACCATTTGCATCCTTTAGAGTCACTCCTAGCATCAAAGAGCAAAGCAACAGGCACAGAGTTCAGACCTACTCTGGAAATCAGAGCTGAAAAGCTCTCCATAGCTATGGAGACACTAAGCACTTTCAAAAGTCAGCATGAGGTCAGAGACAAAATGTTGCTACTCCCCACTCCCCTAAATTAGTTTTGCAGGGATTCTTAAGAAGATTTGGGAGGGAAAGTGGCAAGAGACAACATGCACAGGCCCTAAACAAGTTCCCACTCTTATTCAAGATTTCATTTAAATTTGTTAAGTGCATTTAGGAGGTAAATAGATGCTTATACTAGTTCTTTTCAAGTAATGAAGGCAATTCAAATTGAATAAATAATGCTCAGAAAACCTATCCTCTTCCATGCCAAATAACTTTAGGAAGCACAATTGTTTTGTTGGTCTATAAAGATTTTTGTTAACTTGCCAATGCAAGTAGTATTTCAGGCCACCAACTACCTCGTTTCTGAACATTATATTACTTTTATAAAACAGTCTAACAGTTTCCATTTGTTCAAAAGCCACATATACATGAGAAGTGAAGAATGCTTAGCTTGATCTGAGGTTACACACATTAGAAGGATCCAGGAATCTGACCTCTGCCTACAACAGCAGAAAACCTATATGAAATTATTAAATATGGTGTTTTTCATTGAATTTTTTCCACAAAGGGTACAAACATTGTAGGAATGCTAATTTCATTTAAAGAATATTCATCTTCCAATTAAGCTTCACACAATCATGGTAATATATTAACTTGAATATTTACATTTATTGTATTCAGTTTTATTTGGACTCCATGTAACTTTGTTTTTTTTCTTTTTTATACATGAGAAAATTGTTCCAGCCTTTAATTATTATTATGCCGTTCACCTTCTTGAGTTGATATTATGTATCATCTTCTGAATTTTCTCATTGTTTTTTAAAATGTTAGCCCTTTTAGCACAAATCCTATCTTGTTCATCTTTGATCAACTGGTCCAACTCTGCAAGTTCTGCTTTCAAGGGTTCCACAACACTGTCTGTGATACTAAAAGACACAAGCAGGAAAGTACGTGTTACAAAAATGTTATGCATCTATTCACAGTACACAGTACAATCTGAACCAAATCAAGCTGAAAGGGGAAAGGCAAGACTCACAGAAATATAACACAATGAAATTTGATTTTACCTAGGGAGGAAAATTGGGAGAAAGTAATCACAAAAGCTTAGTCTGAAAGCCAGCATAGATCAACAGAATGTTGTACTGGGATATGACAAAGTAGATTCACACATGTTTATTCAAATTCCCACTGAGTTCAGATGGGATTGCTCTATATTAAATGTGCATACGATTGCAGCTGAGAATCTTATGTTTGCTGGAATGCAAACTCTTTGGTTTGCCATCTGTAAGAGACTTTACAAAGTCACAAACTAAAACTTAAATATCCGTACGTTGAATAACTGTATTTTTTTACTACCTATCTTGTAATTAAATACAAGTCTAAAATTGCATATACACAACAGTAACCAAATGTGTATACTTGTCAGGCGGGCAGACTTGGCCAACCTTCTGACAGAAAAGTCCTCATACAACTTTGGGAAACTTATTGTAGGCTGGAGAAGAGTAAGGGCAAAATCCAGAGCAGTTACGGGTCCACGCAGTTAAGTCATTCTCTAGTGCTGTCTTATGGAAAGTCACCTTAACTGCTCTGGAGCAAAGGGCTTAATTTGACTTTAGGATATGGGCCATAGGATATGGGCCATAATAAGTCCTTGCTCAATTATTTTTGCACAATATAGTGACATATTCCCAAGAGGCAGCAGCACTTAAATGTCATGAACATTCTTAGCCGCACGAAAGATCTGTGTCAGTACATGTATCTCCCACATTACTACTTTGGGAATTCATTCTGATCCAGTCTTTTTTCAATCTGTAGGGAGTTTTAACTGTTGGTAGAGACCTCTCCTAAAGTTTTGCACTGCCAGAGATCTCAAAGAAGCCTTAAAAGATACATTAAAACTCACTTTGCAAAACTCCATGTAGATTTTTTTGGAATTATTTAAGTCTTACATGGCATCTGTACACATTTTTCAATATCCTCACCCTTGTTCTTTCTGTAGGGACTCCTCAAGTTGTTTATTTTCATTATTCCATATCTGGAGCTCGTTCTTCATGGCATCCACATCTTCCTGAATGTAGTCCATGATTTTTCCAAGAGGAAGAACACTCCGACAAAGTGACTGAATGGATCCACGAAATTTGTCTATTTCTTTTGATACCATATCTTTCTCCTTTCGCTTTGCTGCTTCTGACATAAGTGGCTTGTCCTATTTGTTTCAAAAATAAAGAGACCAAAGTGAAAGCAATGGATGCTGTTGGAAGCAGGTAACTACCTGTCAGAAGAAGGTAAATACCTTATTGGAAGGTAGTTGTGGGTGGCGCAAGCGGTTAAGACGCTGTGCCTGTTAACCAGCAGGCCAGGGTTCGAGACCTGGGTTGGCCCCACAAGACAGGGTGAGCTTCTGTCCTTAGCCCAGTGCTACGACGGCAGCTGGATCCAATCGTATTGGCTCTGCCTTTCCATTGGACTAATTCAGTGGCGTGGAGAGGGGGCATTTGCTGCTTGGGTAACAGCCTATCCTCCATAACAATCCAACCCAGGCTTTCGTGCTTTGCATGCAGCATATGCAGCGCTGAGCACGATACCATAGTCTTTCAAGACTGATGGAGGCCTGCTTTTCTTGGAAGGTAAGAAGAAGGTAACTACCAGTAAATACATGGGGCATATTTTAAAACCAAGAGAAAATGAACGTAAAACTACAATATCAAAGATACAATGAAAAAACTCAAAGGCAAAAGTAATTTTTATCCTAACAAAATTATATCATTAGACAACAGCACAATAACTCAAGGACAGCCCCTGAAACACCAAATCTGGAAGTACTCTCCCAGTTAACTTCTGTATTCTAATTATATTGGTGAATCACAGAAATTTATACTTTTTTCTTATCTCAGTATTTGCAGTTGACAAGTTACAAAACTCTATTAACGTTTAGACGGACTACCCCAGCAAATTACAAATTTCTTTTCAGTTTTTGTTTTCTTCTTTTCAAAGTTGTCTTTACAATTAAGATATGTATTGCAGATGTAAATTAGAAGGGGAATATGTGTTTCATTTTTATTATTCTAAAGAGACAGATCCTTGAGAACAATAGAGATGCATGTTTATAAAATGCCACCTTTTAGCAGGTTATATAGCTCAATTAATAAAATACTAAGATCACAATCCTAACCATGTCTACTCAAAAGTAAGCCCCACTGTGTTCAGTGGGTCTTATTCCTAGGAAAGTGTCTTTAGGATTGCAGCCTAAATCTGATTGTAGCCACTCCCCCCAAAAAATGTTACAAAAAGAGACTCACAACAAAAAACAAGCCTTTAAAATAGGGTTACCAGATACAAAGTGGGACAGACTTTAACCACTATACGTATAGAAGAGGGAATTTCGGCAAGCTCTGCATGGAAGATTTTAAAAAGCTGTACAGTACTTGCCAATACTCTCTCTTCTATACATATAAACATAAACATATAAAGTTTTACCTTAAAATGAATAATTTTTTGTTTTTATTAAATAGGACACAAATCAAAACAAGTGCCCTACCTTTCTGTATTTGGTTTCCTTCCACCCTCCATTTTCTCTCTCTCCAATCTGTCTCTTAGTTTTTCTCTTCTCAGTATACCTTATCTTTTGCTTCTTTCTGTCTCTCAACTTACAAATCTTCATAGAATCTGGCCAATTTCAGCCTACTTTAAGCACTCTGCCACCATAAGACAGATATTTGTTGGCTCAACCATCTTATCCAGGATACTAAGCAATTCCCATGGATCCTGAGAATTTCGGCTAAAGAAAATATGCTTCCTTTCCTACCCTTCTCTATCAAAAACAACAAAAAAACCAAAAACCAAAAACAACCCACAAACCTATTTCTATTTATAAAGGTTGCAGAAAAATATTTTGAAAACTGATACTAAATTATGTTCTCAAAACAATCATTATTATATATCAACTAATTCATCAGGGTTTGATTTTTTAAAATCATAAGCAGTTTACCTTTTCAGACTTTGGCAACTGTGACAACTCATAATCTTTCTTTGTTTCCAAAATTCTTTTGACAAGCCCACCTGTTGAAGATCAAAATTTGTTATATTAGTTGTTCATTGCAAAAAAAGTCTTATGAAGTCTTATGAAGCCTTTTTGAAGTCTTAATATTTATTTATGACCATTGAATAATA
Source organism: Cryptoblepharus egeriae (assembly GCA_030015325.1). Lineage (NCBI taxonomy): Eukaryota > Metazoa > Chordata > Lepidosauria > Squamata > Scincidae > Cryptoblepharus > Cryptoblepharus egeriae. The sequence continues at coordinate 113,950,312 of JAREYC010000001.1, read as the reverse complement.
AGAAAGGGAAACGAGCATGGTAAGTTTCATCATCTCAGTATTGTGAACAACAGAATTACTGGTATATAAAGCTTCACATATAAAGACAATTCCTAGGATCAGAAAGATTTATGCCAAGTTGCAATAAGAACAAAAAGAAGGCATAAACAAGGTAAGCACACTATCAAGATTTTTTTTCCAGCAGTCAGCAAGTATGAGAAACAGGAGCTGGGTTAAATATAATAATGTGATTTGTTGGATAAGTTAGACTTGGACTACAGTAGCAGTGGGATATAATCAGAACCTAGCAGAAAAATATACATGTGAAACAGAAAAGATACACTCTTCCTTCACATACATTTCATTTGTTTGTATTCATTTGTTTGTACAGTGGCGCCTCATGTAACAAATTTAATTCGTTCCAGAGGCATGTTCTTTACGTGAAACATTCTTTACGCGAAGCAGATTTTCCCATAGGAAATGATGGAAACTCAGACGATTGGTTCCACAACCCCAAAAATATTCATATAAAAATATTAACTGGATGTAAAAATGATGACAGAACACTGGGATTGAATTTAAAACATGCATTCAATGTGCATGATCTTATGAAGTCTACTTAGGCTGCAGACCTAAAGACACTTTCCTGGGAGTAATCCCCATTGAACACAATGGGGTTTACTTCTGGGTAGACATGGTTAAGAGGCTGCAATCCAAAACACCTTCAGTGTCTCCCCAGTTTCTCCTTCTCTCCATTCTGAGCCTCTCTCGCCCCTGCTCCCTTCTGGCTAGCCCTGAGCTGCTTCCCTCTTCTCCACTGCTCTTCTTTCCCTCTGCCAAGTGGACACCCAGCCACAGGGGAAACAGCATGGAAGTGTTGCTTTCACTATGGGCAGGTGCGCTAGGCAGCCCTGACGCTTTTTAAACAGGCTGCTGGCCAGCGCATCTGCCCCAAATGCCAACGAATGTGTTCTTTACATGAAGCATGTTCTTTACGTGAAGCAGAATCCTAGAGAAATTTTTCTTTGTTATGTGAAACATACTTTACGTGAGGCATTCTTTACGTGAGGCGCCACTGTATTAAGAATATCCACTTTAACCTTCAGAGACAGAAAGGAATAATTTGTCTTTGAATGTCCAGGAAGGAGTTCCAAGAAGTAACATCAAATTTTGAATTTCAATTCTTGGAGGACTCCATAAGCCCCCTTTCTTGGATATTCCCTTACAGGCTTTAGGGGAAAGACTTTTTAGGGTCCTCAGAGGACAACATCTTCCTTTATGCAAGTTTTGTGCACTATCTGAAGAGAAGTGCATCTTCATGCTATCAATGAACATACATGTTTTCTTTTACAATGTCTGTGTTTTTGTACTGTCTCTGTAAATTACTGGATATATGGGTCCTGGGGAATGGAAGATATTCCCCCCAATGGAAAAACTGGATAAACAGTTGAAATATGTTCACATTGACTTTAACACTTTACTGATGTTATATATAACCACACACCTTTTTCCTTATGCTATCACGCTTTTAGGGTGATTTTTGGGTCAAACTGGAATAGCTTTGGAATGAAGAAGGATTTTCTCCATTGAAATTAATACAATAATTATACTAGTTACAGATTTTTGTTACCAGTATGAGGACTGTTTTCATGAACTAATTAGGGGTGGCTAACGAGCGAATATTGTAACCAATTTCAGAAAAACTGACAATTGCAATTATTGCAATTAGGCAATAATTGACAAATGAGAAAACATTCTAGAAAAGGAATACTAATCAAAATGCTTACCATGCTTCTCATCTCCTTCCAGTTCTACCGTTGGCTCCTATGTACACACAATTAAAGAGAAGATGAAAAAAGTTTTTTTTTAAAAAAATCATATTATATTATTGTAATTAACAGTATGCCCACTCTTAAAGTAGGAGTAATTCAAACAGTAATTCTTGGAGTTGGCAGTTAATTTTCTGGCAGACAAATTAATGGCTAGGGGAAAAATGTAAGATTATACTGTATACTCATTTAGGAAGAATTGCTGTATTTTACAACTCATTAATTTGCCTAATGTGAGATAAAAGAGACCTCTGTTATACAAAAGTCATAGACTCTAATTGTGTACAGATTTGGGTGAACATCTGTCAAATCCTGATATAGTGGCGCTTTCACATAACAAACGCTTCACGTAAAGTATGTTCCACGTAACAAACAAAAAATTCTCTAGGATTCTGCTTCATGTAACAAACTGTGCTTCATGTAACAAATACACTCGTTGTCAGTTGGGCAGACGCGTAGGCCGGCAGCCCTTTTAAAAAGCGTCAGGGCTGCCTAGTGCACCTACCCACAGCAAAAGAAACACTTCTGCACTGTTCCTCCTGCGGCCGGGCGTCTGTTGGGCAGAGGGAGAGAACAGCAGTGGTGAAGAAGGAAGCAGCTCAGGGCTAGCCAGAAGGGAGCAGGGGAGAGAGAGGCTCAGGATGAAGAGAAAGAGAAAGTGGGGAGACACTTTGAAAGTGCCTTGGATTGCAGCCTCTTAACCATGTCTACCCAGAAGTAAACCCCATTGTGTTAAGTGGGGCTTACACCCAGGAAAGTGTCTTTAGGATTACAGCGTAAGTAGACTTCATAGGACCATGCACACTGAATGCATGTTTTGAATTCAATTCCAATGTTTTGTCATCATTTTTACATCCAGTTAATATTTTTATATGAATATTTTTGGGGTTGTGGAACCAATTGTCTGAGTTTCCATTATTTCCTATGGGAAAATCCGCTTCACGTAAAAAACATTTCACATAACAAACATGCCTCTGGATCGAATTAAATTTATTACATGAGGTGCCACTATATATCTAAGCATACTATATTCCTGTAAACATTTGAAACCTATAGCACGCAATTTCACATACCAAGCAAGGTTCATATTAAATTCCAACATGATTTAAGGAATCCAGCCATGAACTATGAAAACAAAATGCTGAGGCCTCCAGGCTACTACCAACTGTTAATTCTAGAATAAGCATTTAACATTTCTATCAGAAACACATTCTTCAGTCCTATGGCTGGAAGATATTTCCATATTCAGATTTTTCTATCATTATTCATAAGCTTGATTTCAAAAGCAAAGCATTAAGCAAATAACTGAAACTTTACTTGGGACAAGATGCAACAAAACAGTAGAGAGCAACAAATTCATTTTCAGTTCTATTTATATATGTAAGAGAAAATTCATTAGCCAACCATTGCCATTTCAGTAATCTCAGGCAGATGCATTGCTGCCTCCACAACAAACTGGTCATCATCATCTTCCTCCTCTTTATCTATAATGACATTTGATACTATTTTTGCACTGCCATTTCTGGAAGAAAGCAAAAAATACAGAAATATGGTTCAGAAATACAGAAAATTTGTTCAGCATTTGACAAACTCAGGCTCTTCTAAAGACGTAAATTGCAGAGGATATTTTTTCCTGGAGGAAAAGTGGAGGCAAAAAACTGAAGTGTACAGAATGCTAATGGTCTTTTAAAAGCCAGTTCAAGACAATTCTGTCTAAATTTGCACACAAAATTAAACTATTCTGTAGTTTGTGAAATATTTACAAATCTAAATGCCTTTCTTTTTTTTAAAGATTTTTTAGATTCCCCTGTTCTGTTGTGTAGTCCATGCTGCATACCATCCTGCTTCAAAGGTTCCCAAATGTTGGGAACAGATTTTTAGTAAAGATCAGAATACTGCAGAGGAAAAGGTAAATTACCACATTCTGCCTTACTTAACTACAAGCACCTTCTGTTTGAGAAGAAATAGTTAGGATCTAAGCAATTTTAACAAGCAAAACTGGGATTGGAAACAATGCGCACGTTGTTTTTTTAAAAAAAAAGCTTGGAAAATAAACTTTTTATAATATCACTAGCTGAATTTATCAGTTGTTGTGGGAGTAAAATTTAAATAATATTTGTGAGCCCTGAGCACGGTTGAGCCATTAGCAGGCAGTGGGCACCAGCAGTACACTGACTAGCACCGCTGGTCAGTGGACACCACCAGGTATCTCTGCCAGGCACCGGGCAACACGGGGGACCAGGCAGCAGGTAACCACTGGGCAGCGAGTACCTTGGGGCACCAAGTTGGTCCTTATGTCATAGTAAGAATATGCTTCTGAAATTTCATGGTTCTAGGTCCAGGGTTGGGGCTGAGTGTTGATGAGTCAGTGATTCTTCAGTGTTAAGTACAGGGACAAAAACACACTGTACCCCTTTTCATCACCTTCCAGTTTGAATTTCTAAAAATTGGTTCTTAGTGAATGCCTGCATCATAGAAGGAGTACTCTACCCAAATTTCATGCTTCCACTTTTGGCTGAACGTTGATGAGTCAGTCGGTCAGTCAGTGACTCTTTGACTTTATAAATATAATAAAGAGTGGCAATAAATTTGGATACTGAAACTTGGATAACCCAAGTGTATAGTACTATACACAAAGAAATATGTGCACTTAGCTCAAAGCAAGCCTCACAAAATTTGGAGGGACTTACTTCTAGAATGCATAAAAATAGACCACAACTATATACAGCAATTGTCAAAAAATAGCTTTTCATGAAGTCCAGCTGAAGAATGGAATGATTGCTTGCATGACTGCCTCCCTACAACAGGAAGAAAAGTTTTTTAAACTGTGATTTTAAAGGGATGCATTCTTCCCCATCTTCAGGGATTGGCATGTTCTGGAAAATGCTAGCTGTATTTGTTACTAAATTAGAACAGTGGCTCCCAAACTGGGGAGTTATGAACCACCAGCCATGGAAGAGCTCCTTCCTGGCTCTTTAAGGGGCAGAGCAGGGTGATATGGGGGAATGGCAGCAACACGATCACCAAGACGGCTGAAAAAACAAGACAGGTTGTTAATATCCCCAGTAACAAGTGCTATCCTCTGCGGGGTGCAGGGAGCCCCAAAGACTCCTGCAGGGCTCTCCAAGCTGGTACACAGCTAAAATTGTGTTTGGAAACCCCTTCCAGTTTTGCTATCATAAATAAGAAGTGGTTTCCAATTGCATTTTTAAGCTGCTTATAGACAGGGAGCCTCATGGAGGTGTCTGCGGAGCTCCCTGCACCCATCCAGAGGACAGGAAATCCAGAAAAAATTCCTGACGGTGAGGGCGGTTTGGCAGTGGAACAGATTGCCAAGGGAGGTGGTGGAGTCTCCCTCACTGGGGATCTTCAAGCAGAGGCTCGATGAGCACCTGTTGGAGATGCTCTAGGGGGAATTCCTGCTGCAGGCAGGGGGTTGGACTAGATGACCTACTAGGTCCCTTCCAACTCTATGATTCTATCTATATATATAAAAGTGAAAAGTCACAGACTGACTCACTCATTCACTGACTCACTCACTGATCAATGCCCAGCCAAAACCACTGTGCCTAGAAGCGTGAAATTTGGGGAGGGTGTTCCTTCTGTGACCGAGGGGTGCACTAAGAACCAGTTTTCTGACATTCCAAACCAGAAGGGGGTGAAAAGGGGCACAACACATTTTCCTCCCTATACTTTACATTGAAGAGTCCCTAACTGAGGGATTTTCTGCCCCAACTTCCAGACCTAGATGCATGAAATTTGGGGAGGGTGTTCCTTCTGTGACATCAACATCCACCATGAACTGATGCTGAGAAATTTAAACCCTCAAGGGGGTGAAAAGGGGTGCAATGTGTTTTTGTCCTATACTTTACACTGAAGACTGATTGACATCAAGCCAATTTGGTGCCTGATGCACTGGGAGGGAGGGATGGTGTGCAAGGGGGGACGGTGCGCATGGGAGGGTTGTTGATGCGCATGGGGAGATGTTGTGCATGGGGGGTTGATGAGCATGGGGGTGTTATATCCAATGGGGATATGGCACATGGGGTATTTTACTCCCAATATGCAGGTACATTTCGCTAGTTGTATTAATAACCCCCCTCTGACCCCCACAGTGGTTCAATCATGGCAACTGCATCACTGGCATCCCCCTGCCATAGCAAATTCTTTTCCTAGTTATGAAAGAGTAGGACTTTGGGAACCACTGCATTAGACTATATAACTACATTAAGAATATTTCTCCTAACTATTAAGAGTTGTTTTCACCTCTCTGGCAACAAAACTTCTGTACTTTCTTGACTTTTTATCCGGGGTGGAGCTGGCCTTGCACTGCTAGGTCGTGGCAACTTTCTGAAAAATAGGGTATAACAAGATTCATTAATATAATTCAGTTCATGAAACTGTTTAGTCAGAATTATTATTATTAACTGGAATAATACTGAAAACAAAGATCTTACTATGAACATAAATTTAGAAGTCCAAACATACAGCCCCCTCCCCCAGAGCATGCTCTAGACAGGCATGCTCACTGGGGACTAAGTAAGTGGCACCTGGAGAGGGCTTGCTCCTGGGGAGACCTGCCTCAGATCACAGAGAAGAAGGAAAAGCTGTGGTGCCTGCCATATAAGGAAACTCAGGAGCCCCTGGCAATCAGTCACAGCTGCAGCAGGATTAAAGGAAAGGGTATGGCTTTCTGGGGGACAAGATAGCAGAACTGCCAAAGACAGACAGCAACACCCTCCCAAATGGAGAGCACTTAAGATAAATGGGGGACAGGACTAAGCTAGGAACACCCATATCTACTGTTGTCATGTGGTTCATGGAAACACTCCAGTACCTGTACTGTAGGGGGGTGAAAGGGAATTGTCTGCTGGTGCAGCCTATAGTTGTTGTGTCATATCCTGAGAGCAACAGGCAGCTTTGCACTTAGTCTAGGACTTCCATTTTTACCTTTGCTTTACATGGGCCCCTACTCTAACTTGTGCCTGCTCCTGAGGTGGCACATTTTGCAGGCACTGTGAGTGGGCATGTCTGTCCCGGGATTGGGGTCTGGCTACAGCCTAACTGTGCTGTTTAGGTCATTCCCAACATGTCCCCCAGCACATACCTGCTGCGCTGTCTTGGCTAGCACTGATAGGCCAGGGCAGATCCATCTGTCTTGTGTCAGCCCAGGTGGACTTATGCTGGCCCATACCTTTTCTGGTGCAGCTAGGCTGGCCTACCTGGTATTACCTGGTCCAGTGTCAGATAGGCTGGCACAAGTGCACTTCAGGATTGCAGCCTTCATTTGTTAACCTAGCTTTGATTGTTCCCCACAAGCTCAATCTTACCAATATCTTACCAAGTCTTACCATTATGATATATTTAAAGAAAGGAAGGATACAGAAAGACTGACCTTTGGGTGATTTGAGGAGGTTCGTTGGCTATTTCACCACTCTCAGCAACCACTATTTTCTCAGGGGCAGTAGTGTTCAGAACATCTCCTTCTGTTGAACAGATATTTAGCATTAAATATTGTTTTGAAAAGTGTGTTTATATCATATTCCTTAACATTTTTTCTAATCCTACTGAAACAAACAGTAGTTTTTATTAGTCTAAATAGTTTTTGTCCAAATATAGTTTACATGTGATAAGGCTGATTTGCAATTTCTTTTTTTACAATTTGTATAATAACCTATGCTCTACTGCAGCATTTTTCAAATGTATGTGATATGCTAACTCGTGGTAAGCAAGGGACTGACACCAAGGGCCATAAAATAACTTACAGGTTCAGTGAAGAAGCAATTGCTCCAAGCAAAGCTGAGAAGTCACTGCACCCTGTTCTGTCTCCCGGCACACACCTGTTCTGTGGCTGCCCTGAGCTTTGCCAAGTCTGCACTCTGCTCTTAGAGCACGATGAGTGCTTCTCAGAGTGTGAACTCAGAAGCAACCTCACATTCAGGCATATTTTAAGTATTGGTAGTATTATTGGTAGTATTTAAGATAAATACTACATGGGAAGTAGTACATTGGGAGAAAACGGGTTGAAAATGCTGCTATAATGTGAAGATATAAGCACTTGATTCATATTAAACTACCAACCTGAACACAAATCAACCCATTTCCCAGTTCCACCTTACTGAAAGTAAAATGTTCAAAAGGCATATTGCAATAAAATAAATACTTATTTTACCTGCATCGCTTGCTGATTCACCTAAAACAGAAACACATATTGATCAGTCCTCTGGACAATGAGCAATTGAGAATTACCCATTCCATTGTAGAAGTAGAGGCAGGAAAATACCCTTATTAATTATTGGCTCTATTGCATATCTGCCAAAAGGCACTAGCATATGTAACTTAAAATGGAGAAGAGGACAGGAAGTGAAAGGAAACATTGATATTGCACACTGTGCCCTGTCTGTTGGGTATCATAACCTGACCATTCAAAAACAACATGTCTTAAAATATCCAGGCCATGAATTACTACCCAGGAATAGAGAGACCTGCCTCTCTATTTCCTCCCTAATTTCCTGTCTAAAGAATTTCCTGATTAGAGAAAAATTGTCATGAAAAAAGAGGGTTCTTACAACAAAAGATTATAATGCAAACAAAATAAAAATGTGATAATTATCTGAATGTTTGGAAACCTAATAATGTATTTGTTATCTGGCCTAAAACTCTAAGGTGCAACAGAGAGTTTATAAAAGTATAAACAATACTGAATCACATTAATTTAAAATATACTTTCAAAGACCACATAGTAGGATTAGAGGTCCCCCACAGGTTATACTGCTTGTCGTGACCAACCGTAGGGTGTGGTACTCATCCCTTTTTCTAAGCCTTTAGAGCCAGTATTGTCCAAAGATGTTTTTTTGGTCAAGGGGCTGGCACAGAACGCTGTTTTTAGTAGGATTACAGGCATGTTATAGTTGTAGGCATGCCCCCCTGCCCACAGGAGTTCAGTTCCAGAATGCCCTGTGGTTAAGTGAAACCATGAATATAGGTGAACACCTGTCCCCCACCCTGGAGATCTGCTTCCCTCACTTTTTGAGAGTCCTCTAAGCCCACCAGAGGCTGCAGACACCTGTCCACAGCCTCTGCTGGGGTCAGCTTAAGCTTTAAGGTTTAAAAAACATGCTACTTTCAGTTTATCCATGACAATGACTTTTTAATGTCTTATAAGGCACTGGGAGGCCCAGATAAGCCCTCAGGCTTTTGATATGCTAGTGGTTTTTTCAACTTTATCACTTGATACACTTTTACTAGTTTCCTTTCTGTCTACTTAAATGCCTTAACCTTTGTGTAGGGCGGTAACCTGTGTGTGGCTTAGTGTAGTATAATTCTTAATACTCTTAAGAAACAGTCTCTTGAGCTAGTACTGTTAGCCATGAAACATACAGACACCTGTTTAGCAAGAGAGTTTTGCTTTCCTTACCTGGCTCTTGCGCTGCAATAACTGGCTCAACACTCTTTTTTGATACGCTAGCTGCTCTTTCAACTTCACCACTAGATACACTTTTACTAGTTTCTTTTCGTCCTGACATGAAAAAATTTATATTGAGATGACTAACACAACAGATCAACTAGCCATTTATTCATATGCTCAGTGGTATTTTCAAGCTACCAAGTCTGAATTTTACTGTTATTCTTCTGTTACAAGACTTCACACGCAAGCAAAACATCTCAGAAACACTAACACATGTATAGACTGTGTAGTGCCTGAAATGTTCAGAATATTATTACAGAGGAAGACTCTCTTTAGTTACCTTCGTTAATAGGTCTGGACCGTTGTCTTAGTCCCTTTGCTGAATGCTGCTTGGATATTTTTGCTGAGTTTTCACTCTTGAAAAAAGATACTCAATTAAGCAACGATTAAAAAAAACATTTTAATTACAATTTTTTCATAATGTTTCCATTATTTTTCCCCTTTGTCCTCCAATGCCTACCTGCAATGGCAGCCAACTGTCATAGAAACAGTTTTTAGTGAGCTACACACTTTTAAAACTATATGATGAGGAACCACCAGTGTTGCTGATATATTTATAGCACGGTCAAAGCACTCCTCTTTCCCATTAATAAGAGAGAGGATAAGGGTGAGAACACATACCCAGGGGCGAGCCAAGTGTGCACATCACCTGATGCAGGGCACAGCGCATCACCCCCGGCACTTGTTTCTGAAGCCAACTAGCTTCAAAAGAATACTGTGCAGGTGCCAACTTTGATGTCTGCACAGTCTCCTCTCTAAGGGTGAATGGCTGTGCAGAGGTATGCACTGCGCATGTCCAAGCCTTTGGACATGTGCAGTGCGTCTATGCTGTCATTTGGCCTTGCTCTGAAGGTAGAGCAGCTGGCTCCACCTTCAGAACAAGGCCCAACGGCTGCACAGAGACGCACTGCGCATATCCAAAGGCTTGGACGGTGCACTATGCCTCAGCCGGCCATTCTGGCCAGCTCTGAGGTGGAACGACAACTTCTGGCTTCTCTCTGCCTCAGAGCCAGCCCAAATGGGTGTGCTGACGCTCGGGGCTGGCTGGAGGAGTGTCACACTCCTCCAGCACATCACCCAGTGCAGCCCACACCAGCCACACCAGTCTGGTGACTCTGCTGCTCATACCTGTCTTTTCCAGAAATAATTTTATTTATTTAAGGGATTTAGAGTCTACTTTTCCCATGCCAAAGTAAGTGCTTATAAAGCTTTTATCCTTCGTCTTCACAACAATCCTGTGAGGTAAGGGAGGCCAAGAGTGAGTGACTGGCTCAGTTACCCCAGGAAACTATATGATTAAAGGGAAATTTCAACCTGAATATTCCAAGTTTCAGTCCTACACCATCCTGGCTCTTTTACAATAGGGAAGGGAAATATAGGTGAGGGTGACCAAGGAAACCTCACATAACTATTATAGATAAACAAGAAAGAATTATGGAAGAACAGCCTGTACAAGGAATGTCTACATAGTTAGGTACAGCAGCATGTCTTTTTATGTCTGTATATCCCGCTAGCCACAATGCGGAAATGAGAATCTCTCCAGACTCCCATTTCTAAAGGTTTTCTGAACTACATAATAAATAAGATTGGTACAGGTGGACCTTAGTATTCATGAGGAATTTTCCCAATTGGTATTTTGATTGTGAAGGCTTCATTCACAGGTAAAATGCATTACAGCATTTTATGGTTAACTTGTCTTTCCCATTTCTTCATACCGTCTTCTACTTCTCACATGCTCTATTTGAATTGGCTACTTTGCTTTGTGTAAAATAGAATACCCATTGGATACAATGGTATTTTGTGTAAAATAAAATACCCACAAAATACCCATTGGATACAATGGGTATAATGGATATAATGGCAAATTGGGATTTTTGTAAAGAGGAAAAAAATAACCAATTCAGAGTATGCAAAAATTGGCGTGGAGAAAAACAGGGTGTGCAAACACAAACATTACTCATGGAATTCTTATGTTAAGTCTTACCATTTGAAAATTTTAGAAGTATTTTTTTAAATTTTGTTTGGAATTTTAACAATGAGACATTTCTATAATACAGTGGTTCCCAAACTTTTTAGCACCAGTATCCACTGTTTAAAATGATACTGTATTGGCATCCATGTGTTGGCATTTTACTAGAGGAAAAAAAATTCACTTTTCAAATATCTAACTTTTTTTAAATGACGGGAGATCACCTTCTGGAGCATTTGTTGAGCTTCACGTTCGTTGGATTGGGACCATTCTGATAGCATTGTATTTCTCCTTGGTCTGCCGAGGAGGCATGATCACCTACTCATAAGAAAATACGTGCATGCTGCTCCATTTCACTTTCCATAGGGCTCAATAAATTTTGTTCTTGGCTTTCCCTTTGCTAGATTAGACCTGATTTTAAAAAAATCAGGTACTGTAACAACCTGATTGGTCAGTCCCAATCCACACTTTGGGAACCACAGTATCTTTAAAATAGTATCTTTAAAATATATATATATATTTGTATTACTTACGTCTTTATCTACATCAGCCTTTTCTTTTAAAGGTCTTTCCACAGGTTTTTTTACTATACTTTCATCAGATCCTGTGAACTGGAGAGAGAATGAGAGAGAGTGTGTGTGCAAGAAAATTCCTAAGCCATGAATTTGGTTCTCCAAGGAAGCACAATCCATTCAGAACAGCCTACAAACCAAACCATAGATCCACTTTCCATTGTGAATTCCAACACCTGTCTTGCTTGGATTAAGTTTCCGTTTATTAACTCAGACAGACAGCAGTACTGCTCTTCACATGCTAGATAACCATTTGGAATGTTCACAATTTGTCCATAAAATAGATGGAAAGGAAAATTTATCACTGACAGCACTGCTGATGTTACCACACTCTAAATCAGTGGTCTAAATAAGTGAGGGTCAGGACCCCCTGACCACAGGTCAGCGGGTTGCAAGAGGGTGGGATCCACCATCTTGAAATCTGGCACTGGGTTTTTCTGGGAGTAAGTCTCATTGAACACAATGAGACTTACTTCCAAGAAGACATGGAAAAACATCCTGGTAAATTTGACAGAGGGTCCTGGACAGATTTTTAAATTTGAAAGGGGCTCCCAGGCTGAAATGCCTGAATACCACAGCTCAATTTAGAGCTGAACCAGCTTTCCTAGAAGTTTTGATGATGGATAAGGTAGACAATAGGGTTATATATGGTTCTAATTGCCAAGGGATCAAACAGCAGATCCTTGTCATCAGCTTCTCAAACCATCGTAACAGGTACTGCAGTGAAATCACTTTAATATGGCAGTTCACTAAGCCCATTCTGCCACGCGGCTCAGGACCTATCAAAGCTGCTGAAAAGTCCAATAGAGAAGACACTCCTTCTCTTTAGCTCCCAATGAAAATCACCTACAAGGGCAACCAAGCTGGTTCAATTCCAAAAACCAATTCTAAACCCAGATTAAAAAGGATCTAGCTAATCAGTATCACCCAGGAAGAACTGAAGCTGGGTCAGCACTATCTTCTCAATCACCTTAGGCAAAAATGGCAGCTTAAAGACTAAAGGTTAACCAGTGTAGTGAAGTCCACAAGGGTCTTCTTTAGCTCTAGTCTTACAACAGCTTCTTTCAAAACAGCCAGAATCACATTCTCTTTCAGGTACCAGTCACAACCACTCTCTACTCACTCAGGCAAGTACCAAAAGGACACATCATAAGCACAATCAACTCATACTCAGGTTGAAAAAAATAAATCCATAAAAGTTGAACAAGAATGAACAAGTAGAAGATACCATATCCCAACTGTGCCCCACTATGCAAGAGGTCAGATATAAGCTCAGACCCATTGTTGTCATAGAGAGCATAAACTTTTAATTCACTGCTGGCAAAAGAGTATCAACAGGAATATTGAAACCTCTTAGGATCAGAATAAGGATTGCAGTCTTATCAACTACTCATGTACATATTTTAAAACCCATACCTTTTTCTCTTTCCCTGGTTCTCGTGAGTGCTCTGCATCTTTGCCTCGCTCTCTTCGTTTATCTTTATCTTTTCCTCTTTCCCTGTTCTTATCATGTTCTTTATCTTTCTCCCTATTCTTCTCTTTTTCTCTTGATCTGTCCTTTTCTCTTCCTCCCTCGTGTTTCCTTTCCCTTTCTTTATTGTGTTCCAGATCTTTTTCTGCTTCTCCATCCCCTTTTTCTTTGTCTCTGATTTTCTCTGTCTCTCGTCCCTGTTTGGTTGATCTTGACTTATTTTTTTCTCTTTCGTGCTTTTCGCCTTCCTTAAAACTGTCTTTATCAAGATTTTTGTGCCGGTTCTCATAATCTTTACGTTTATCACTCTCTTTACTCTTGCTCTCTTCCTCTTTGAGCTCTTCTTTGGATTTTTGGTCTTGATTCATGCTTTTTTCTTTTAATTCAGACTCACCTTTCCCCTATAAAATAAAGTACAAGTAGTATAGGGTTGCATCCAAAAGATCCTCACACAAACACATGCTCATGCATGGTAGCTCTTATTCCAGAATCTTCCCTCCCACACTGCAGCTCCCAGTCATGCCTCATATGGGAGAGTTCAGGAGGATCCCCCATACCACACAAGTGGATTTCAGGGAGTACATGACGTTGCAGTAGACAGAAAAAGTAGGGAAAGGCCCATTATTCTACTTGCACTACTTTGGTGACAACCGTGCACTGTGTTATTGCACAGTCACTTGCTTTTCATAGAATATGCATTATTTATTGTTCTTTTAAAGGCTCTTCACAGGACCTCTTTATGAGATTTCTGTTCTTCTGCCTTAGATTCTCTATTCTGCAACTTTGATGAGGATTTTCCTTTGACATCTGCTTTCTCTCCAGCAAGGACCTTTTGAACAGCTTCATCACTGGGTAACTAAAAGAGATAAAATACTGTCAAACTGTCCTAACTTACAATAGTCATTTCTGCTTTGTAATCCATTTAGAACCATCTTAACATTTCCTTGCAGCTTGCAGTATCTCAGTTCTCCCTGTGCCCATTCACAGGTTGGGCTGTGCTTTTTGTTTCTTTCTCCTTCCCTCCTACCCACTGCATTTTCAGTGTTATCCAATGTTACTGAATTGGTTTTCGCCATTATTAATAATAATAATAATAACTAGGCATTTATATACCGCTTTTCTGGACATTTTGAATTGCTCCTCAGTCTTTAATCAAAGCGGTTTACATAGGCAGGCGAATTCTAAATCCCCAAAGGGATTTTTACAAATACAGATTGTCTCTATCTTTCAAGAGACACTACATTCAAGATGTTACATTCACAGTCTGGTTACAACACTGGCCCCGAAATGCCATTATTATTTATAAGGGGTTGATATTTTCAAATTATTGAGCTGCTCAGGTTGTTTGTAAGTTGGATGTTAATAACTCAAAGATCTATACTTTAAAACAGCATGAGGTTCTGCCCTGTTTGGTTTGCTCAGATCCCCCTGCTTTTACGAACTCGCATTGTAGATTCATTTGCCTGGGAATGTGGTTTTCAAACTTTTTTGAATGATATTGTGATCCTGCTACAAATCTGTTGTTCACAGATTCAGTTTTGTCACTTGAGTTGTAGTATGTCCTTTAAATGGTAGTACACCCTTTAACTGGTATGCAAGCTGCCACACAGGGATAGTGTGCCATAGTTATCAGTGCTCTGAAAACTAATTCAGCATAAAGCAATGTTGGAGGGAAACATCTAACCTTTTTCTTGTAATATGGTCCCTCCTGAAGCTGCTTTCCCTCAACTGGGATTCCAGTCCCAAGTTTGAAAATACTGATAGATTAAAATATAAGAATCAGAAATGTCTTTTCAGATCATACCTTATTGAGACAACACTTGGCAATTGCTTGGAGCAGTTCATTAGTTCTTTCAGGTTCATGCCCAGCAACAATACGTGCTGGCTTCACCGCCAAGGATTCTCCTGTCACCATGATGACAACATCAATTGCTTTTTGAAGGAATGCAATTTTTGCATCTTTATCCTGGTAGAACAACATGTTATTAAAGACAATTCTCCAGAATTTGTCTCAAACCTGAATTTGTCTCAACAGCATAAAATCTTAGAAAAATATCAATTATTTAACACTTTGGCTCAGTTCAAAGCACAGTTAAGAATGTGTTCGTGGATATGTGTGCAAGTGTGAGATATATAAATACAGTCCGAGCAATGCAGTAATCAGAATGTTGGCCAAGTAGACTCAGGTTTGAATCTAACAGAGCCATGAAGCTTACCATTTTCCTTTGTGCCAGTCATGCTTTCTTGGTCTAACCCAGTGGTCTCCCTGCCCCAGTCTGGGGACCAGATGTGGCCCTCAGCATGTCTCAATGTGGCCCCCAGGAAGACTCCTCAATCCAGCTCTTGAGCAAGCCTTGTAGTCCACTCCAATACATTCTTATGTAAATGTATTCAAATTTGAAATATTAGTTTTCTGGAGCCCAACAGTGTCAGAGAGATAATATGGCCTTCCTGCCAAAAATGTTGGAGGCCCCTGGTCTAACCCATTGTAAAGGGGGGGGGGGGGGAAGAGCCATTTAAAGATGGCAGTATACACTTTTATCTCATTATTCATACCTAATTTTGTTCTTGAAAAAAACCGTTTTAGGAAAAATCTAGATAAGTGCAATTAATTTCAATAGGAAAAATTCTAACTTGTTTCAAAGCCATTCTAAGTTCAGCCAAAAGTTACCTAAATGTCTAATACCAGAAGTAAAGAGTGTAGCATAATAAAATAGTAAAAAAAAACCTAACATTATACAGCAGCAGTGAAGTGTTAAAGTAGATGATGATGAAAATATTTTAGAAACTCTAACATTATACGTAAGTTTGGCACTTCAAGTTTTATTTGCAAATTATAAGCAACTCTTAGATTTCACCTTTTTCTGCTTTTACCATGAGTTCCCCCCCCCCATTTTCTTTTGTTCATAGTAATTTGAACACAAACAGAATAAAAACAGATTCCAGAAAACCAAAGCACAAAGTAAACGGAAAGTATAACCAACCAGTTGCCAATCTGTGCCAATTATGACGTCCTTAGACATTGTAAGGCTCTTGCTGGGGCATCATAGGCTATCCACTGCCCAGCTGCAAGACCACAACACAAGCCTCCAAGCAGCAGCAGGACACTCAGCATGGCAGGCAGAGCACACGAAAACCACATGCTTTGAAAAACTCTCCAGACATTAAAGGGTAAAGGTGTCCCCTGCAGTTGTGACCAACTGTAGGGTGTGGTGCTCATCTCCATTTCTAAGCCTTTAGAGCCAGCACTGTCCAGACACTTCTGTGGTATGGGGCTGGCATGACTGCCAAAGGAGCATGGAATGCTATTACTTTCACACCGAAGTGGTACCTATTTATCTTTTGAACTGCTAGGTTGGCTAAGGAAGGGAGCTCACCCTGTCTTGTAGGACGTGGGTCTCAAACCCTGGCCTGCTGGTTAACAGGCACAGTTCTTACCCACTTGCACCAGCACCACCCAGTCTAGACATTAGGCCTTTGAATAAGGCATTGAATGGCAGTTCCAAAGACGTGGGCAGTCCATGCAAGTTTAGGAACCACTGATTAACCAACTGGTTAAAATGGATGGAAGCCTTCCCTCTATGAGGAACTTGGTCACTGTCTCCCCAACAGTTCCCCGACCTTATACTGAAAAGAGGGGCAGTCTTAATATGCACAATATAGATAAGCGAAAATCCTTATAGAAAATAGAATGAAGAGGAAAGAATGCTAAAATCAAATTCTATACATACCTTAACATTATCAGACTTCATCTCTGCTTCTGAGTACAGTCCTTTCATGAATCCCGTTGATCTAATTACCTTTAAAACAAAAGCAGTATGTTTCTGGATTTGGTAGGAAGTATGGATTATGGATTAACTTCATTATAATTCAGAGGTTTATAGGGTTTGTAACTTTTAATGAGAATTCATTTGTATTGCTATCTTCTCCCATGGGTTCCTCCCAATGCTTACAGTATTATCTAACACACCTTCAGATCACGCTAGAGATACTCTCCAAAGAGACTACTCTGTCCCTAGTACAGCGGTTTAAAAACTTCAACTGGGAGTCGAGAATCAGGTGTTTGTGCGGGTGAAAGGGGAACAGCAATAGTGCTACAGAGATCATTGTGCTGCTGCTGCTGCCTTGGGGGGCTCTACTGGCCTCCTGCAGGGTCCTGGAGGCTCCTGGGGGCCCTTTGATCTCCTCTGCAGCAGTTTTACAAAGCCTTTGTTTCTAATTTAAGGCTATTTCCAGTATTCCAAAAAAAAAAAAACCCCAGAAGTTTAGCCTGGAGATAAAGGGTTTGTAAAGCAATTGCAGAGAAAATCAGATGAAAATCCCTCTTAATGGAGAATGCTTTGCTCCTGGTTCCCCAAGTGAGTCATGACCCACCAGTTTGGAAACCTAGTATCTGCTAGGAAACTGCTCTAGTATCAAGCTTATGCCAGAGATCTTGGATCGTATGGTAATGTTACTTTTGCTTATTAACCATTCTCTGTATAAATGCAATTGTCCTATTGCTGGTACAAAAGCACCTGCAAAGGCTTCATGTCACTTTGGTATCCAGAGCGGGTAGAATGGCTGCATAACTTGGCATCCATCAGTCTTGAAAGACTATGGTATCGTGCTTGACACTGCATGCAAAGCACAAAGGCCTGGATAGATTAATATGGAGGATGGGCTGTTACCCAAGCAGCAAATCCCCCCTCTCCACGCCACTGAAATAATCCAATGTAAGGGCAGAGCTGATAGGATTGGTTCCAGCTGCGTTGCAGAGCTGGACTAAGGACAGGAGCTCACCCTGTCTTGTGGGGCTGACCTGGGTCTTGAACCCTGGCCTGCTGGTTAACAGGCACAGCGTCCTAACCACATGCGCCACTCACAGCCCTTGGCTGCATAACAAGAACCAGAAATTCCAAAAGGAATTCCCTTGCATTTGTGGTGTACTAAGAGCCCAGTCCTAGCCACGCTTTCATGTGAGAAAGACCCATTGACTAGAGTTGGACTTAATTCTGAGTAGACAAGTATAGCCTTGGGCTGTTTAGACAACGATCCTATACTCCTTACTGGGAGTAAAACACATTAAATAAAGTGGGACTTACTTCTGACTAGACGAATAGGCCCAGGCTGTTTAGAAAACAATTCTAACTCCCCTTATCCAGGAGTAAGACACACTGGCTATAATGGGACTTATTTCTGAGAAGACATGCATAGGCTTGGACTCAAGATCAATTATGTCCACCCTACCACCCGTTGACTACTGGAGGACTTACTTCTGAGTAGACGCAAATAGGATTAAACAGGAATCTTATCCTCCCTTTCCTGGGAATAAGCCCCATTGACTACAGTGGGGTTTACTTCTGAGTAGACACGCATAGGCTTGGACTCTAGAGATCAATTCTGTCCATGTTACCTGGGAGGATATTTGTATTGACTACACTGACTACATTAGGACTTTGACTACATCAGCCCCATTGACCACATTAGGACTTACTTCTGAGTAGATGCAAATAAGATTGGACAGGAACCTTATCCTCCCTTTCCTTGAAGTAAGCCCCATTGACTACAGTAGTCATAAACAGGATTGGACAGGAACCTTATCCTCCCTTTCCTGGGAGTAAGCCCATTGACTACAATGGGGTTTACTTCTGAGTAGACATGCATAGGCTTGGACTCTAGAGATCAATTCTGTCCATGTTACCTGGGAGTAAGCCCATTGACAACAATGGGGCTTACTTCTGAGTAGACATGCATAGGCTTGGACTCTAGGGATCAATTCTGTCCATGTTACCTGGGAGTAAGCCCACTGACTACAATGGGGCTTCCTTCTGAGTAGACATACACAGGAGGCGGAGGGGGGCCTGGGACAGCCACCCACCCACCGGTCCTTCCCTCCCCTGCTCAGCCTCCAGCCCAGCCAGCCCAGCCTGACCTCCCCTATCACGTCGTGGAGGTAGCGGAAAGGAGGCTTGCTGAGGAGGCGCTCGGTGAGCGGCGGCTTCCGAATCACGCGTCCCAGCAGCTCCTGCGTGCGCCTGACCATGGAGCCCTGCATGGCGGCGCCGGCGCTCCTCCTCTGGTGGGCCTGGTGGGCCTCCACCCCCAAAGGCTCCCGCAGGCAGGCCCGGCAGGCGCGCGCCGCACTCCGCTGCTAAGCAACCCCTGCGGCCCTAGCAACAAGGAGGGCGGCGCTCGGGCGCGGTCCCAGAGGCCCCGCCTCTCCCCACTTCCTATTGGACGCCTCTAGCCCCGTCCTCTCTTCCCATTGGACGAAGCGGGTGACGTCAAGCGCGACCACCGCGAGGGAGCGGCTGTGGAAGGAGGCGGTCCTGATCATTGGTTCTCAAAGTAGGAGTCGGGACCCCACAGGGGGGTCGCGAAAAACTGGGCGCCGCCATCTTGGATTCTGTCACTGGGCGCCGCCATCTTGGAAAAGAGGTACTCAGGCTGCCTTCCTGGGAGTAAGTCTCATTGAACTCAATGGGACTTTCCTCCGAGTAGACACGGAGAAGCTCTGGGCATCCAGGACAGATTATCTTTCCCAGAGGGGGATCCAGGGATGAAACGCTCAAGAAAACACTACATACTTTCCCAGGAGTTATAAGCCCCACCAAACATAATGGGGGTTACTTCCGAGTAGACCCACATAGTTCAGTCATCCTAGCCCCGCCATGCAACCCAATACACACTTTCCTGGGAGTAAGTCCCATTGAAAACAGTAGGACTTACTTCCGAGTAGACCCACATAGTTCAGTCATCCTAGCCCCGCCATGCAACCCAATACACACTTTCCTGGGAGTAAGTCCCATTGAAAACAGTAGGACATACTTCCGAGTAGACCCACATAGTTCAGACATCCTAGCCCCGCCATGCAACCCAATACACACTTTCCTGGGAGTAAGTCCCATTGGAAACAGTAGGACTTACTTCCGAGTAGACCCACATAGTTCAGACATCCTAGCCCCGCCATGCAACCCAATACACACTTTCCTGGGAGTAAGTTCCATTGGAAACAGTAGGACTTATTTCCGAGTAGACCCACATAGTTCATACACACTTTCCTGGGAGTAAGTCCCATTGAAAACAGTAGGACTTCTGAGTAGACCCAAATAGTTTTGTTATCCTAGCCCCGCCATGCAACCTGATACCCACTTTCCTGGGAGTAAGTCATATTGGATACAGTAGGACTTACTTCTGAGTAGACCCGCATACTGTGTCCTGAAAGAAGAGATTTTCAACCTTTTTCTTCTCATGGCACACTTAACAAGGCACTGAAATTGTCAAGACATCATCAGTTGTTTCTGCCTTTGATGAGACACACCAGACTCTTCAAATCCCACAATTTTCCTATTATCGAATGTCAGTCTCCCCATTCCCATGGCACACCTGAGGACTGTCCGTGGCACACCAGTGTGCCATGACACACTGGTTGAAAATCACTGCGGCTTAGAGATTGACTGACCATCTACTCTTAGAAAGAAGAGATGGAGGGGCACAAATTCTGAACACTGTAATTCCTGGCACAGGGAGACACCAGAGAACCCTCAAGACTTGGCCTTCGTTTTATTGGAAAGAGTATCGAGGAACAAAAGCGGATCATGACCCAGCGTGTTTCCACAAGAGGGAGACAAGGTTACTTGGGGACTAATGCAAAACCTATTCCCTCACCCCAGGTTCCCCAGAAGTCCAAAGGAACTGGTGGGATTCAAACAGAAGTCAAGTTCAAATAAATTAACAACAGGGTCTATGGGCACAATCCTAACCATGTCTACTCAAAAGTAAGCCACATTGTGTTCAATGGGTCTTACTCCCAGGAAAGTGTCTTTAGGATTGCACCCTAAGTCCTAATAACCTAAATTAACAACAGGTTCCATGTCCCATTAGTAACCAGTTCTCAGAACCAGGCACTCATTAGCAAAGGGTGCTATAGAACCTGTGAGAACCCCCTGAAGCCCACCACTGATAAGGGGAAGGCGTCAGTTGCCAACCTACAAAGGAGGCTCACCAAGCTATAAAATTATGTATAGAAGAGGTATAGCGTCACTGAAATTCCCCACCCAGAAAAAAATCTCCAGAAATAGTTGTACGATCCCCTTTTGCTCCCCCTCCCAGCAAAAGAAAGGGCTATGTTCCAAAACAACTTGCCATTACATAAATGATTTGAATAGTGAGAGGCAAAGAGGGAGCTTTGACCAATAGGTAAATGCCTTATCCATGCCATTGGCTGGGGAAGAAACAGAGAAAGTAGATGGTGAGCTTCTGGGGGGATAATGTGGGTTTTCTCCCAATTTTCTTTTAAAAAAGACTGAAGCTGCAATCCTAAGCTCCACTTAGGACAGCATAAGCCCTGACCTGGGAGTGTCACAATAGTGCCATAGGGCACTTCTGCCCCACTCGTTGGAGGTTAGGCCAATGCACAGGCACATGCTGACCTCCCAATCACAGTGGTGGGCTTCAGGGGGTTCTCACAGGTTCTATAGAACTCTTCGCTAATGAGTGCCTGGTTCTGAGAACTGGTTACTAATGGGCCATAGAACCTGTTGTTAATTTAGGTTATTAGGACATAGAACCTGTGGTTATTTGAATCCCACCACTGCATGTTAAGATATGCCACATGAGTTATGCCAGCCTAAATTGGTTAGGATTGTGCCCTGAGTGTGATATCACTTCTGGATGTGACATCACTTCGGGCAGCCTTTAGCACTTAGCACTGAATAACATAATCAGTAGCTGCATGGATTCCATGCTGTTTGCAGGTAAGAGCTGATTGACAGGAAGCAGCTCACTCATTGGCATGGACTTAACTATTGATAAGTAGCATACAAACAGAGAGTTCTTTAAACCGAGAATTAGTTATGCTAATACAGAACTTTATGCAGGTTTCTCTGCACTCAAGTCGCAATCACAAGTGTTGCAACATCTGTTGAACCTTAAAGTGAGAAATCAGAGGAAGCCACTTAACATTTACGTTTCATAATGTGAGACTCCCTTTTGTTCTCTGTCTTTTTTATTCTACTCCGACAAAAGCTTCTTCGTGGCAGAAATATTCTTTATTTCCTGGCAACTGGAAGTAATTAGTGACTTCAGAGCCAGAAGATCTGGAAAGCCAGATGTTCTTGCCCTGCCTATAAAAACGAGCAAAATGTACAACACCTGCACAAAAGCACATGTCCAGTTCTATTAGCAGTCAGTCACCCAGGGGTCCAGGGGGACCAGTGTTCGCAGAGCAGGCTCACAATCTCATTTCATCAGAGCCAAGCCATTCTGTTTTGTGCAGGTTTGTTTCATTCTAGTTAGTTAAAAAAAAATCTGGAACTGGTTTTTTGAGTTCTGGGTCCAACCAAGAAAAGGTCAGATGTGCAGCCTCACAACCCAAAGTGGATCCATTCCAATTATTTTCATGTTGCTCACATTACAAGACATTCATTTTCACTATAAGGTGTGGAATATGTAATGGCTTGACCTTATGGGCCATTTCTGGCAACAGATCTATCAGCTATCATCCATGGCCCTGTGACAGTGCAAACATCATGCCACAATCATGCACACAGAACAGCTGGTGGAAACAAGCAATAAAATGCCAGCCTGTCATGTCAGCTGTCAAACACCACCCTGAATAAAAAGCTTTTAAGGCCCCAGCAAAAGGTAACAAAGAGGCAATGGCAGCATGGGTGGCAAAGCTGCCTAAGGACCTAATTGCCTAAGGACCCTAACTGCTTAGGGTTGTAAGCAAGGAAGCACTCACCATGTGATTTTTGTGCAGCTACTTTCTCCACCTCTGACCTTCTTTCTCCTGCCAACTGCATTGATTTCCCAGAAGCAGTCTCTGGAGTCATGGAGGTCTCATAATGGTTCTGCTGTTTTCCTGTCTTCCACTATCATCCCCAATTCAACCATATTCCTCTATACCAGGCGTGTCCAAACACAGGACGGACACATAATCTCTCTGATACTGTGTTAGGGGCTGAAAGAAAAAAAGAATTGTTTTACATTTCAAATTTGAATAAATTTACATAAATGAATATATTAGAATTAATGAATTCAAATCAATTCATTAACACTTTGTAACACAGAAAGAGGGATTGATCTTCAAACTAGTTCATAAGCACCTTCATATACAGAGAGAGAGGTTGCGTGCAGCCTCTCCAGTTCTCAAATACCCTCTGGAAATTGGGGGAGCACTCTCACCTATGGATTTTAGTCTTTAAGGGGATTGTGCATGCTCAAACTTTGAACATGCTCAGTATTGGGTGGCCTGAGCAGCAAAGGTCATGGACTTTCCAATACTTTTCTCCTGGACGGGTGCAATATGCTGTGGCCCAAAGGTGCCAAGTTATGAAAAAGGATAAAATATTTGAAGCTATCCAATTCCTCAAACCCACTATCTCTTTTTGTGAAGTGCTATGTCAATGAAACTACCATATTTTCTTCCAGCATATCAGCACTTTATTGTTGATTTGACCTCAACCCAGGGAACAAGCCAACTTTGGACCACGTTTTAAAATCTCTGTTTTGCCTTTGTAAATGTACAATAAAAATTTAATATTTGCACAAGACAAATGAGATAAAAAGCTTTAACATGCTACTCATGTTTCCAGTGTTGTTCAGAAAAGGGTTTGGCACTTAGTATTGGACTAACGCATAGCACAGCCGGCGAGTTGATTTCTCTGAGTCTATGTATGTCCCAGCTACCTGTATGGCTTTCCTTTCCTTTCTCGGAGGCTTTCAAATGAGGGAAAGTGCTGGTAGTACCTAGTATGCACTGGTTGAGTATGATCAGCAGAAAAAGCATCAGTGGGGTGTTAATAATCATATAGCCTGGTACACAGCTCAAATGTTGCCCCGGAAGTGATTTCATAACTGGAAGTGACATTATGCCCAGGCTTTTAAAGAAAGAACATTGGTATCAAACCCACCTCCTCCCTCCAGCATCTTTCTATCTACTTGTTCTGCTGCTTCTCCATAGGCACCGTCAGTGGCAGTAGCTAAGGATACCTGGGATCTAATAAGTGGGGTCAAAAAAGATTTTGTAGCCCTCCCTCAACAGAATCAAATTTAATAAATAAAAAGTATGCTCCTTATTGGTTAGAGACAATGTGCTGAGGGAAAGAAGAGTAGTTATTCTCTCCCTGCTAAATCACTTGATTATCACTTGAAAAGGTGCCTCTTTACCTAGTTAGCAAGGGGAACTGTATTATAATACAGTGGTACCTTGGATTATGAGCATAATCTGTTCTGGAAGCATGCTCATAATCAAAAAAGCTGGAATACCAAAGCAAACTTTCCCATAAGGAATTATGGGATCTTGAATGATTCGTTCCATAACCCTTCAGTGTGTGCTAAAGGAATCATGTGGGGGCATATCGTGATGAAAGGGGTGGGGAAGATCTCACTGGCACTTTCCAGATCCTATCTCTCATTTTTGGCACACCAGCCCTTTCTGTCCTCAGACACATGTTAGCTATATGGCTGACATACATTCAAGATGACCCACAGACCACCAGAAGGTAAGTAAAGGTAAAAGATAAGGTAAAGGTCCTTGGCATGTTGCCCTGCCAGCCATGACTAGCTGCAGGTTTCCCTCCTGCCTATCCAGGCACCAGCCACAGCTGTGGGATGCAGTGCTCATCCCCAATTCAAAGCTGAGAGCCAGCACTGTCAAAAGACTCCTCTGTAGTCACATGGCCAGCATGACTGCACATAATTTTATTTATTTTTATTTAACTCAATTTATACCCCGCCTTTCCTCCCCCATAAGGGGGAGCCCAAGGCAGCTAACACTGAAGAATAAAACATCATTAAAATTGCTAATAAATACAAATTAAAACATCATTAAAATACAATTAAAATACAATTAGAATAATTAGACTAGGAACAATTAAAAACAAGCTAAAAGACATTTGTTAAAACAATAAAATAAAACACTAACACGCTGCCCCCCACCCTCTGCCCCGTTTAAAACGCTTTTTTAAAATAAAAGGTTTTAAGGCTCCGCCTGAAGCTCTGTATTGAGGGAGCTTTCCTAAGTTCTATGGGGAGGGAGTTCCAAAGCTGGGGTGCCACCACCAAGAAGGCCCTATATCTGGCCGCCACACCTCTCACATCTTTTTGTGGCGGCACAGTCAGTAGGGCCCCCTCAGATGACCTTAGGTGACGGGTTGGATTGTACAGAAGAAGGTGGTCCCTCAGATACCCTGGACCCAAGCCGTTTAGGGCTTTAAAGGTCAGGACCAGCACTTTGAATTCAGCTTGGAAATGAATGGGCAGCCAGTGTAGTCGCTGAAGCAGTGGCCCGGCAGAGTCGAACCGACGAGCCCCAGCAACCACACGGGCCGCCGCATTCTGGACTAATTGCAGCTTCCGGACCGTCTTCAGAGGCAGCCCCACGTAGAGCGCGTTGCAATAATCTAGTCTCGATGTCACTAGGGCATGGGTCACCGTGGCCAGATCTAAACGACTCAGGCATGGTTGCAGCTGGCGGATCAGCTGAAGCTGATAATGCTGTTTATCTTTCCAACAAGGTGGTACCTATTTATCTACTTGCATTTACATGCTTTCGAACTGCTAGTTTGGCAGGAGCTGGGCTAAGGAAAGTATGCAATGTAAAGGTGTGATACTTTGGATTCTTTGGATGCACTGTTTTCAGAGTGTGCTCCACTTGTGTGGCTGCCTTAGCACCAATGATGGGGGATCAATTTGGAAGCAAATTTTACTCCCAGTTCAATTTATTCATGCAAATTTTTCTACGTATATAATTATAATTAATTTTCTGCAAGAAAATACCATTGCTGAACTACCCAGTAAATATCTCTTCTTCCTAGCTGTTTAAGATTAAAATTTGCCCAGATGGAAGTAGTTCAAGGGTGCTTAGGGTAGGGAGTGAGAAGAGCTTGGCACCTTCTCCAACCTACTACTACTGCTACTGCTACTATTACATCATCTTTTTCTTTCTTTCTTTCTTTCTTTCTTTCTTTCTTTCTTTCTTTCTTCTTCTTCTTCTTCTTCTTCTTCTTCTTCTTCTTCTTCTTCTTCTTCTTCGTCTTCGTCTTCTTCTTCGTCTTCGTCTTCTTCTTGCAATTGGGGAGATGGTCATCCTCTCACCAATATGCTGCTGTAGGTGCTGCTGGATTTCATGCATCATTCACAATATGCATTCCATTCTTTAGCTCTTCCTCAACCACTTTGAGCCACGTCTTTTTTGGTGTGAGTGGATAGCTTGAACTCTTGGATTGGTTGCTCTTGCCAGAGTTGCTTATGTGGCAGCTGATTTGTGATATAAGTGACACAAAGAATGCTGCCTGGAGATTTATTTATTATTGAAATTTGAAGCAATCATAAGTGGCTCAGAGGAACATGGCACTGTGGTGTTTTCCTTTGGCTCAGTGACTGCAGAGATTCCAATGAAAAAGGCTGCTGAATCTTTAGGAACAATACCCCAGACGGTAACAGGAAGATAAAATATCTGATTAAAATGTTTGTTCAGAAGTCAGCAGTACTGTTCGGATGCAAAGTACACATACCTTCGCATATCTTTGTATAGTACAGTCCAGTCATAGTTGGTTGCACCTGGGTACAATTGTTGCTTTCTTGTACAGGATTTCAACAGTATATTACTTCTTTAAAAATTCCATTCAGAGCTGCCACAATTTGTATATGGAGCAGAGCAAATTCAATACTCTTTCTGCAGATCCAGCGACATCTTGTGGCCAAATAGTTGCTGAGTATCTTGGCGTTTGTTCAGTATTTTTTGGAGAGATAAACAGTGCAGGGAAGAAGAAGTCTCAGATTTGTGAGCGACTCTAGTAACTTTCTTCAAAAGTTGCGAGTGACTCTATAACTTTCTTTTAAAGTTTGGATAGGATTCTAAAATCAGTACAGATTTATTGATAATAGAGGTAGAATGAGACTCAGAAGAAGGTTCCAATTCAGTTTCCAGTTCTGTGCAATGATCATTTGAAAGCCAATGTGGCTTAAAAACACACATAGCAATCTAACTAGAGCTAGTAAAACTTTTTGACAGACTTTTTTTAAACAAAAATTATAAAGGCAGAAAACAATGTAATGTGGTTTTATTCAAAAGACTCATTTTTATAACTATTATTTTTAATAGTCAGATCCTAAACATGTTTTTCTGGGAGTAAGTCCATTGAATATAATATTAATTCTGACAGGTACAGGATTGTGCTGTGCTTTCAGAGGGGTAAGTCAGTGACATTTCATCTGCTGCACACCAGCCCCAGAGGTCACAAGTGTATGTTTGAACAGCAAAGCATGGTGCATTTAAGGCTAAAAGGCACTGAACACTAAAGTTATTATGCACAGAATTCATAACTTTTTGCTCACTACATAATGGATAACTCCTGTTAACGTAAGTTAACAAAAGGAGAAAATTCGCTTTTGCTTCATCCCTCCCAGTCCTTTATGTTATGTCCCATACGTTTTACATGAATGTGCTTGGAGGAATGTGATTAACTAATAATCATGCAACTTACATAAATTCGTTTGCATCAACACAGTGGGATCAGCATGGCATGGGAAGAGGCAGAGTGACCAGATGCCTGAATCGAAAAAGAGAACAAGTTCCCCCAAAATACTTGATATTCAAGCAAAAATTCCTGACATGTTAAAAATATGCAGGACACCCAAAAAATGTAGGACAAATGTAGATGTTAAAATAAAAGCTAAAAACACTTGTATTGCTTTCCTGTACAGGATTTCAACACTATATTACTTCTTTAAAAACTGAAAACCTTTTGAAAGACCTGTTTTCACCAGCAATGAAAACAACCTGTTTTCAGCACCCATTCACATGAAAGTGGCTTAAAGCAGACATGATCCTACCTCAGACACCCCAGTCCCCCAATGCATGTTTCCAGCACCCATTCGCATGAAAGTGGCTCAAAGCAGGTATGAGCTTAACACAGACAACCCAGTCTCTCAATACCTCTTTCCAGCACATGAAACACATGAAAGTGGACCAAAGTACACATAATCTTCACTTAGGGACCCCAGTTGCGCTGCCGTGTGCCTGCAATAGAAAAGGAAGGGGGCAGCACAATGCTTGCCATATCAGCAAGGTGCACATGAGGTCCTGCTTCTGCCCCTGGTGGCCACACTGCAATTTGTGGCATCCCAAATTAAAAAAACGAAAAGCACAAAAGTGCTAAAAATGCAAGTTATAAGTTACCCCTGAAGCCTAGTGTAAGAGCCCTATTTCCGGTAAAGTCTGGGCTTTCTGGGAGCCCTGGTAAAAGGACAAGCTCTATGTAAGGCCTTGGATAAGCTTCAGCAACCTATTCAATTCATGCCTGAGCCAACAATATCATTGGCATGGGTCCATCTTGACTTATGTAGTCAAAATATGCCTGGGAAGAAGGTAGGATATGATGTATGCTATTTTGCTATGTGTGTGTATCCCATCAACGGCTACTCCTTTGACATGTGCCTGCTGCCTATCCCTGCTTAGTTCACCATTGTCACACTTTTCTGGCCACTGGCATTGGCGCTGATCTTGGCATTGGCTGTTTGTATGTTAGGCTGGTATTGGGTTGACACCAGGTCCAGATCACACTGTCATCAGTGTTATAAGTTGACTTTGTCAGCGTTTCAGTGGACACTGGCAGGGAGGGCTATACTACTACAGAGTTGCTTACACCCTCTCTTTTATGCCGTAGAAACTTAAGAAATGGCAGATGTCATGCTGATGTTATGAAGATGTAAGAGGAGTGGCTGTCTCAATGTCCACATAGGATTCCACTTTTAAATAGATAGCCAGTGCTATTTTGCCAGTTGAGGCAAAATGTCCAAAGTTATTAGTGTAAAACATTGATTCATCTCTCTAGAAAATTAGTCCGTAGTCCAATAAGCTATAGGCTACCATCTTGTTAAAGTTCCAGACAGGTAGCCAAGTTAGCAAGCAATTGCAGAAACAGAAGCAGAAACAGAAACAAGCGATGAATCTGTTTAATGAGAATGCAATGTTACATTTATGTGAAATCCTCAAAGGGAGACAAAAGCAAGTGTCATTAGAAGGTTCCTCAAAAAGAAACCGGTGACTCTTTTAGTGAAAATTAGTCATCCTTGGCCATAAAGGTTTTTCTTTTCTGTTTTACTGTACAGTATATTACAGTGTTTTTACATTAATATTATAGTAATTGTGTTCTGTATTATATTGGATCACAGTGTTTTGTCATAATTTTTATACATAGTTCATATTTTTATATGAATATTTTTGGGTTGTGGAACCAATCGTCTGAGTTTCCTTTATTTCCTATGGGTAAATCTGCTTTTTATAAAGAACGCTTTATAAGACAAACATGCTTTTGGAACTAATTATGTTCGTCTTACAAGGCACCACTGTACTTAATTTAAACACTATGGGCCCAATCCTATCCAATTTTCCAGTGCTGGTTCAGTTGTGCCAGTGGGATGTGCGCTGCATCCTGTGGTGGAAGGGCAGTCACCAAGACCTTCTTAAGGTTATGAACATGTGTTCTCTAACAATGGGATTCCATCGTGGTTATACTGGAGCCAGAAAGTTGGATTGGATTGGGCCCTATATTACTTATTATTAAATTTAAAACTATTGTGTATAATTTATTACATTAACAGTGCAATCCTAAGCGTGTCAACTCAGAAGTAAGTCCCATTATAGTCAAAGGAGCTTACTTTCAGGAAAGTGCAGATAGGATTGCATCCGAAATATATTAATTACAAGAAGGCTATATTTTGCCCGCTTTCAAGAAAAAGAAGTTGAAGTAAGAAAAACATTGAAGTTTTTTTTTCCAGGACACAAGGGTAAAATCCAGAATATGTCCTGTGAAGAAACGACCTTTTCTGTTGTTCTGCATTAACAAATGCAATGATTAACAAATGATCAACAAAGACAGCTGGGCTAGTAAAACAGAGCAGTGCAGTTTCATTTTTCCACAATTATTGAGAAACACAAAGAACAACCAGAGGCTCCTTTAATGCATGATATTTTTTTGAAACAGAGATGGGTTTCATTTTTCATTTGGCTCTGTGGTTTATTTCTCTGCTTGGTATTTTGAACTTGGTTGAAAGTGAGAAGCTCGTGGTAGTACCTCAGGATGGAAGTCACTGGCTCAGCATGCGTGCAGCAGTGGAGAAGCTCAGTGAAAGAGGTCACGAGATTGTGGTGGTTGCACCAGAAACAAATTTGCTCTTGAAGGAATCAAAACATTATAAGCGGAAAACGTATCCAGTGCCATACAAGCAAGAGGATCTTGATTACAGTTTTCGAAAGTTTGCTGCAAATTTGTTCCAAAAGGTCTCTTTTCCTTATACGATTTTTAAAGAATATGAGAACAACATGTATGTCATCAATATGTTTTTTGACAATTGTTACAGCTTACTCAAGAACAGGGAAATTGTACAGTCTCTGAAAGAAAGTCAGTTTGATGCACTTCTCACAGATCCAGCTTTGCCATGTGGAGTCATCCTAGCAGAATATCTCGCCATCCCTTCTATATACTTCTTTCGTGGATTTCCCTGCAGTTTAGAGAATGCCATTTGTAAAACTCCAAACCCCACTTCCTACATCCCAAGATGTTATACCAGGTTGACAGACCGAATGTCTTTCTTGGAACGTGTGGTTAACCTACTTGTGAATTCATTAGAGACACCACTCTTTCAGCTTCTCTATACCAAGTATCAAGATATTGCTTCAGAATTTCTGCAAAGACAAATCCATTTACCAACACTTTACAGAAATAGTTCAATCTGGCTTCTGCGCTATGACTTTGTGTTTGAGTACCCCAGGCCTCTCATGCCTAACATGGTCTTCATAGGAGGCATAAACTGTGAAGAAGGGAGAGCTCTGACACAGGTATGTCCATTATTCTTATGGTAAATAATCTGTACATATAAAATTGAAGCATCACTGACTGGGCATTTATCAATGCCCAACCAAAACCACCATACCTAGAAGTGTGAAATTTGAGAAGGATATTTCTTCCATGATGTAGGCATCCACTAAGAACCGATTTTTGGAAATTTGAACAGGAGGGGATGTAAAGGGGTGCAATGTGTTTTTGTCCCTATTCTTAACATTGAAGGCTGGCTGATCAACACCTAGCCCCAACTCCTGGACCTGGAAGCATGAAATTTAGGGAGTGTATTCCCTCTGTGATGTTAGGACCCATTAAGAACTGATTTTGTGCCTGGTGGTGCCTGCTACCCGGTGGTGCTCAATGGTGCCACTTGGTGCTTGGTAGGGATGTTCAGTGCTCAGTAGGGATGCCCACTGCCCACTGGTGCCAAGTGGTGCCTGCTGCTGGGAGGTGCCCATTATCTAGCAGGTGCCTTATACCTGCTCAGTGCCTGGCAGGGATGCATTGTGCCTGGTGGTGCTGCTGGTGCCTGGTGCCCTGTGTCTGGTATCCCATGCCTGATGCGCAGCAGGGGTGCTCAGTGCTGCCTGGTGGTTCTTAGTGTCCAGTAGGGATGCCTGGTGCCCAGTGGTATCTTGTGGTCCCTGATGCCTGGTAGGCTTGCTGGTGCCTACTGCCTGTTGATGCCTGGTTGAGCTCAGTGCCTGATGGAGCCCACTGGTGCCCCATAGGGATGCACAGTGCCCAGTGTGTAGTGGTGCCCGCTGCCTGCTGCCCACTGCATAGTGCTACCAGGTGGTGCCTGATGCCTAGTAGTGTCTGGCAAGGTTGCCCAGTGCTTGGTAGGGATGCCCAGTGCTGACTGCTCACTTGTACCTGGTGTTCCTGATAGTAATGCCCGGTGTCCACTAGTGCCTGCTAGTGCCCACTTCCTGGAGGTGCCCACTGGTGCCTGCTGTGGTGCCTGGTAGGGATACCTGGTGTCCGGTGGTGCTACTGGTGCCACTGACTGCTAATGCCTGCTGATGCCTGGTGCCCAGTAGGGGTGCCTGGTGATCACTGGTGCCTGTGGCTGCCCACCACTGCCCCCTGGTCCTCTCTGGTGCCTGGTGTCTGTTAGTGCCTGGTGCCCACTGGTACTTGCTGGTGCATGCTGCCTGGTGCTGGTGCCAATACCCAGTGCCCTGAGGTACTCAGCAGTGCTTGCCGGTGCCCAGCCATGTCCAGGGCCCACAAATATTCTTGAAACTTTACTCCCACAATGACAAACGAATTCTGCTAGTATAAGGAATAAATCTGTATTTAAATAGGAAAGGACAAGTGTGTGCATACCAAATAATGATATTGCAGATGTCATTAGTAGTGTTTTGCTTGCGTTGTTGTAATAAAGAACAGACCAGCCACATCACTTTATTGAAACAAAATAAAGGTTAGAGCAAAAAAAATGGGAAAAAAATCAAAATACCACTGCCAAGATCAGCACTGCAGTCCAAGGATGGCTGAACTTAATCTGGCGTCTGACATGGAATCTGTTGCTGCCACCTAAACAAAAGCTATAAAAAACCCTACAGTTGTTGCACTCTTTCCCATGCAATCCATTTAGTCAAACTGGAAGCATTAGTCATGCTGAGAATTCCCAGGGCGTATTACCATTTCTGTTTCCTTTAAAGTGGGTGAAAAGAAGCAGCAGCAGCAGCTCCCTTTCATCTCTTATGTGAAGTTATTGAGATTCTCCTGGTGTACTGCATGCCTAATTGAACTTGCTGAGGTGTCTTTTGCAGTGCCTCTGTTATTGGCTCTGGAAGTTCTTAGTGTTCAGGCTGGGTCCTCCAGGATGGATGTGGCTCAGGACGGTATGGCAGCCATGTCTCATGTAATTGCTTCCCTTATCATATCTTGCCAGCCACACATTGGACTTAGGGTGCAATCCAGAGTAACTACGGGGAGTCTTTGTTCTGGTGCAAGAACAATTTGCTCTGGATTGCAATATGAATTTCCCATAGCTTTTCACTAGATGGTGCAGTAACTACGGGTACACGTAATGTCTCTGAGATCTTAAGTCAGCAGTTCCCAATGCCTTAATTAGCAAATTGGAGGCATCTGTTTTACATCACTTGGAACAAAGGGGATTAAAATCCAACTAGAATCTTCTGCAGCATCACCTGCCGCTGATCCAAATTGTATACAAGGGTGGGACACCACTTTCTGGTATCCCAACTGGGCCTAATTTTTGACTGACAGCGGAGAGTCCCAGGGGACTATAAAGGTCTAACTTGGAAGCTTCCAAGCTGCTGGCTTCTAGAGAGTGCTATGACTGGAAAGATGCCATGCCAAAGTGCAAGGAGCATTTGGGACTATCTAGAGAATGCTCCAGATGGGACTGTAAAATCAAGCTTGGTGCTGTATTTGCATTAATATGCTTAATCAGGAAAAAAGTTTAGTGCAGGCGGTAGATATTTGATGCTTTATTATTTTTCATTCTGGAACTCTGGTGCCTTAATTGTTTTTATGCTGTAATTGAATTCAAAACACTGTAATATAACACAGAACACATTTACTGTAATATTAATTTAAAACCCTGTAAAATACTTCACAGTAAAACAGAAAAGAAAAAACTTTATGGCCAAGGATCACAAATTTTCACTGACAGTGAGTGGTGTCTTTTTGAGCAACTGTAATTAGGAACCTTTCTAATGACACTTGCTTTTGTCTTCTTTTGAGGATTTCATGGAAATGTGACATTGGATTCTGATTAAACAGATTCATCACTTGCACTGCTACTGCCTTATTAGCTTTTCTACAAAATTTTGCACAATTTCCCAATGTTTACAAATGTCCTTAATCTCATTTGATGTGAGGGATTCCTCCTCCTTATTCTCCTCTTCTGCAGATGAGATCTCCATAACCTCTTGCTGTTGCTCATGATACAGATCCATCAATATGTTCATTTTACAATGAATTTTTGTTGTAAAACTGTTTGTTTTACAAGGCACTGTTTGTTTTACAAAGCAGAATTCCTTAGAAATTTTAATTTGTCTTTCAAAGCATTTATCTTACAGGTTGTCTTACAATAAACCACGGTATATGGGATGCTTCTTGCCATAATTGGAAGCATTTCTGCCACTGGGAGGGGAAAAGGACTGTTTTCCATCTGAACTCTTTCTCCCATCCCTCCCAGAGGACAACAAGAATTTTCCCAGGAGCCTAGAAAGCTGATAGAAAAATCCCAGTAGCAGCCATGATACTGCTGTGACTCTAGATTTTTTTAAAGAAGACTTTAAATCTATGGTGATTAAATCTATGGTGACACTTGGCTATGGTGGTGGTGACCATTTCTTATCTATGGAGGCCAAGTGGGCTACTTGACCAAAGTAGCCAAGGAAGTGGGCATCATTACTAGGTCTGGAAACTGACCCAGCTTATAGTGGCAGAAGGAAACAGGCAGGGCTTTCTTTGAAAATCTCAAAATTATGAGAAGGCGCCTGTGGAAGGAGGGAGTGTTTTAAATATCTTGGTCCCAAACCATTTATGTCTTAAGCTTGGAAACAAACCAACAATTAATTCAGACCAAACAAAGGAATGCATTCTTTGGTACATGAATTGCTCTCAGCAGCATTGTAACATTCATCAGTACCTGAGAGTACCCCTTGGTACATTTTTTTAAAAAAGGTGTCACACACATTTCTATGCATTTCATGTATAGATAGGAACTAAGCAGTGGTGTAGTTAATGATCATGTAGCCTGATGCAAAACTCAAAATTTTTTAGAGAGCCAGGATGGTGTTGTGATTAGAGAGTTGGACTGAAACTTTGTAAACCACCTTGGGCATTTGCTTCGACATGGAAAATCCCTTAAATAAAGAAGAGAAGTGTGATCACAACAAGAACTTCCCTCATACCTGGGCTTTTTAAAAAAAAAGAAATTGGGGGATTTCCTTTTCCCTCAGGAAGTTTGTCACCCACTTGCTCTCCTGCTAAGGCAACAATAACTTAGACATGATCATTCTGCTTGAGCTGGTTCAATACAAAAATTCACAACAAAAATTCTTCATTAAATTTCATTAAGATCACAATCCTAACCTTGTCTACTCAAAAACAATCCCTATTATGTTCAATGGGTCTTATTCCAGTGATGGGATTCAAAGAAATTAACAACCAGTTCTATGCCCATCTGGCAGCTACTTTTAAATGGCTATTTTTTAACTTTATATGTCCTGTCTCTCATTAACAACCGGTTCTATAGAATAGGTGCGAACCTGCTGGAGCCCATCACTGTCTTACTCTTAGGAAAGTGTCTTTAGGATTGCAGTCTAAGACTTGCAGATAAAAGTCTTTTATTACTCTGTTATCTAATATGTTTTCATTTGGAGATGTTATGGGATTGGATCTGAGGCACTATGGAAATCAGGTTCTATACCACTGACCTATGGACTGAATGATGCCCATTCTTCAAAGTAAAAATTTAACTAGAAGTTTTAACTTGAGCGGTACTTAAGGCAATACTGCAATACTCCAGGACACAAGTAACATACAGTTGCTAGTATACATCCGCTGCATGCAGAGTGAGAAATGGCGCATGTGTTCTGTTCCCAGGAGCCTGTTGCAGCCCTGCTGCTTCTCCTGCCATCTCTGAATGTTGTTTTCTGTGGGAAACTCCTGGTGGTGCCCATGGATGGAAGCCACTGGCTCAGCATGCAACCAGTCTTGAACCAGCTCAAGCAGAATGGTCATGAATTAGTTATTGTTGCACCTGAAATAAATGTGCACATCAAAGCATCTGAAGATACTTATACTTTCAAAACTTATCCAGTGCCTTTTACAATGCAAGAGATGGATGAACATTTTAAAGAGTTCACAAACGGAGTATTTGAAGATCTTCCTTTTATAACTATGTTTCTTACAACTTACCAGAGACTGAAAAAGACATCTGCTCTATTCATGTCCTCTTGTGTGCACTTATTATACAACAAAGAACTGATGACCTATTTGGAGCAAAGCAAATTTGATGCTCTTTTTACAGATCCAATGATGCCTTGTGGCCAAATAGTTGCTGAGCATCTTGACATCCCTTCAGTATTTTTCTTGCGAGGAATCCCATGCGGGTTAGACTCTACAGCTACACAATGTCCGGCTCCTCCTTCTTATGTCCCAAGAACTTTTTCAAGAAATTCAGATCGAATGACATTTGTCCAGCGTGTGAAGAATATGCTATTCTACATGTCAGAGTTCTTTATTTGTAGTGCTGTCTATTCTCCTTATTCAAGTCTTGCTTCAGAATTCCTTAAAAGAGATTTATCTATCACAGAATTTTTAAGTCATGGATCTGTGTGGCTGATGAAGCTGGCCAGGGGAGTCAAAGATAACAAAAAGAGCTTCTTTAGATATGCCCAGAGGAACAGGAGGAGAGACGAGGGGCTGGGGCTGCTCTTGGACAAGGATGGACAACAGGTGTCTGGAAACCAGCAGAAGGCGGAGCTGCTCAACTCCTACTTTGCATCCGTCTATTCACAGAAGGAGGGCTGTGCAAATGGGGGTGCGGGATCATTGACTGATTCGGGGATGTGTTTACATCCCCAAAGAGGTAATGAAAACATGGATGGTGCAGAACAGCAGATTAAGATTGACAGAGAACTGGTTCGAAACCACTTAATTGGCCTAAATGAATTCAAGTCATTTGGACCAGATGAGCTGCATCCTCGAGTTCTTAAGGAACTGGCAGATGTCCTTGCAGAGCCTTTGTCGATCATCTTTGAGAAATCCCTGAGGAGTGGAGAAGTGCCACTGGACTGGAAGAGGGCGAATGTAGTCCCAATTTTTAAGAAGGGGAAAAAAGAAGACCCAGGAAATTATAGACCAGTCAGTTTGACTTCAATCCCGGGCAAGATATTAGAACAAATCATAAAACACACAATTTGTGCACATCTAGACAAGTACTCGGTGATCAAAACAACCCAGCATGGATTTACCAAGAATAAATCTTGCCAGACAAATCTGATCTCCTTTTTTGATCGGGTTATGAGCTTACTGGACAGTGGCAATGCTGTGGATGTCATTTATCTTGACTTCAGCAAAGCATTTGACAAGGTCCCACATGACATTTTAATTAGGAAGTTGGAAAAATATGGGCTAGACAGGGCAATTGTTAGGTGGATCTGCAACTGGCTCGATGGCCGCACTCAAAGGGTTTTAGTAAATGGTTCTGTGTCAACCTGGAGGTCAGTTTCTAGTGGGGTCCCCCAAGGCTCTGTCTTGGGACCGGTTCTCTTTAACATTTTCATCAATGACTTAGAGGAAGGGGTACGGGGGAGCCTGATCAAATTTGCAGATGACACCAAACTGGGAGGAGTAGCAAACACATCAGAAGATAGGAGAAACCTCCAGGAGGATCTGGATAAACTGGAATCCTGGGCTGTAACAAACAGAATGAATTTCAACAGGGAGAAGTGCAAGGTTCTGCACTTAGGCAATAAAAACCAAAAACATAGGTATAAAATGGGGGATACTTGGCTTGGCAGCACAAAATGTGAGCGGGATCTTGGAGTCGCCGTGGATCACAAGCTGAACATGAGTCAGCAGTGTGATGTGTCTGCAAAGAAGGCAAATGCCATTTTAGGTTGCATTAAGAGGACTGTAGCTTCCAAGTCATGAGAAGTTCTAGTTCCTCTTTATTCTGCATTGGTGAGACCTCACCTTGAGTACTGTGTTCGGTTCTGGGCACCTCACTTTAAGAAAGAGGCAGCCAAACTGGACCAAGTCCAGAGGAGAGCAACAAGAATGATCAGTGGGATGGAAGGGAAGCCCCACGAGGAAAGGTTAGGGGACCTTGGGATGTTCAGCCTGGAGAATAGGAGGCTGAGAGGAGACATGATTGCCCTCTTCAGATACCTGAAGGGCTGTCATAGGGAGGAAGGGGCCAATTTGTTCATAGCTGCTTCTGAAAGCAGAACTAGAACCAATGGGTACAAACTGCAAGAAAGGAGATTCCGGTTGGAAATCCGGAAAAAATTCCTGACGATGAGGGCGGTTCGGCAGTGGAACAGATTGCCAAGGGAGGTGGTGGACTCTCCCTCACTGGGGATCTTCAAGCAGAGGCTGTTGGAGATGCTCTAGGGGGAATTCCTGCTGCAGGCAGGGGGTTGGACTAGATGACCTACTAGGTCCCTTCCAACTCTATGATTCTATGATTCTATGACTTCACTAATGATTACCCCAAACCACTGATGCCTAATATGGTTTTAATTGGAGGGATAAACTGTGCCGGGAAGAAGCCGTTGTCTCAGGTTTGTGACTCTTGTTATTCTTTGAAAGTTGGTATAGGAATGTAAAATCAGTGGAGAATTGTTGATGATAGAGGTAGAATAACAGTTTAAAGATGGCAGCCATAGTTGTCTCCTGAGGTTGAGAGGCAAGGCTGGCCAAGATCTCAGTTTTTTGGTCAACACTGCCATTCTTAGTCAGGCCTTATCATGGACCCCTATGGGCCTTCTCATTACTATACCTGCTCCGGTGGTGGTATAACTCTGAGGAGCTGGAAGAGGGCATTTCTGCCTTGGAAATAGGCTCTGGATACAGAGTTACTGCTCTGCCCACGGCAATGCTAAACATGCCTCTCCTAAACTGCCTAGGCTGCCCCAGCTCAGGCAGAGCAGGTCCACCTCTCTTGGGGCACCCTATGTTGCCTTGCTCTGCCCCAAACCTTTTCCAGAGTAGCTAGGATGGAGTGTCTTGCAATTGCTCCACACTAGTGATAGACAGGGCAACCCAAGTGCTAGTCTAAATTAGGCTGCCTGTCTGCAATCCTAAATACACTTTCCTGGGAGTAGGCCCCATTGAATACAATATGATTTACTTCTGAGTAGACAGGCTTAGGAATGCACTGCATGGCACATTTTCCTACTCACGAGTAAAGCAATATATGGATCACTTTCATTTTCCATAGATACATGCATATATTGGGTTTTGGCCAAAACATTTGATAGCAAAGTGTTATTTCAAAATGGATTTTTGCATCCAATTCTGCTTTTCAATACAAATCCAATGGTATATGACATGATTGGGTTTTCTGCACCATCACAACATTGCATTTTTGGGGTCTCTCAGTGCACATCACCCCCCTGGTTCAGAGTGCACCCCCTAGTGACGCCGCTGGTTGTAATTTTCTAAGGGGAGAGCCAAATGCAACAATGTGATCACTGCAATTGTGCAGCTGCTGGGGATTAATGGGTTCCTCCCTTACCTGAAGCAGTGCCAGCCTCCTGAGGATCCAGGGAGCCTATAGATCACCCCCACTCCCGTAAGGCTCCCAATGCACTAAACTTCTGAAAATAACAAAAAATGGGCACTTGCTGCTTTCCTGGTGAAACCAGGCACCTGCACAGTCCCGGAAGGAGGGTGCGCACATCCCAGGGGTGATTTGTCCCGCAGTGGGTGAGGCACAGAGTCGTGTTGCCACTGTTTGTACATCTAATTGATAATTCCAAGAATGCTACATGCTGCCTGTTCAGAAGGAAAAAGAGAATGAAGACTTTTCCAGGACACAAGGCTGAAAAAGAGGGCATGAGAGGATATGAAGAGGATGTGTCAGGGAAAAAGAGGACATGTCCTGAAAAAGAGGACGTGAGGTCCCCTTTCCCTTCCAGAGGTGGTCCAGTTGGTGAATCCGGAGCAGGGCTGTGCCTATTCTGCAGCCTTGGTCGTGCGTTTTCCCCTGACCTGGAGCTGGACTATCTGAGGGTCACCCAGCAGGAGCACAGAGCCACTCCTGGGGGCACCAGCCAGGCAAGAGCGTGGGGTGAGCAGTGTTCACCTACAATGCCATCCGGAGAGGCTGTGGGTGTGCCCAATGGCCTCCAGGGCAAGATCTGGACCCTGCAGGGCCTCGGTCCATGTCGCCCCAATTGCCCCCTGCAGGGCCTATGAGGGGGGGTCCAGCAGGTACATTGTTCCAGGGACCAAAAGCTATGGAGGGGCCCTTGACTGAAGGACCATTTGAGTGTTTGTTACTAACAAATTAATTTTGATAGCATTATTAGAAATTTTGCACATAAGAAAGCCAGAAAAGCACTTATTAAATAGTTAAATTTTTTTCTAATTTTTTCCTTGATAAGATGTTAGTATTTTATATTGTCACATTACTTGAATACCAGTACGTTGTAACATAGTGTTTTATATGATCAATAAATGAGCACTTGTTGAAGTTTGTTGCACACTAGAATCAATTTTTTTATTTCAAAATAATTTTGCAAGTTTTAAGGGCCCCAAATGGGTTTTGTTCCACCTTAAAAATTTCTCTTGGAGGCCTGGCCCCCTGCCCTGACAGACCCTCAGCTGAGCCTCCTCCTGATGAGAGGGGAGGGTGCCAATACGTCATCTTTTCTAGGACATGTCCTCTTTTCCAGGACAAGC
This sequence comes from Cryptoblepharus egeriae, assembly GCA_030015325.1. Taxonomy (NCBI): domain Eukaryota; kingdom Metazoa; phylum Chordata; class Lepidosauria; order Squamata; family Scincidae; genus Cryptoblepharus; species Cryptoblepharus egeriae. The sequence continues at coordinate 113,909,785 of JAREYC010000001.1, read as the reverse complement.
CCTCTTCATGTTCTCTACATGTCCTCTTTATGTTTTCTTTTTCCAGAACATGTCTTCTTTATGTCCTCTTTTCCAGCATATGTCCTGGAGCCTTGTGTCCCAGGAAAAAACAACTTCAGCGTCCTTCTTTTCTTTTGAGCCAGTAGCATATACAGGATAATTGAAAAGTTATCTCTTTTAAAATACTTTTTTGAAAAGTATTTTAAATACTTTTGTTATCTCTTTTAAATACTTTTTTGAAAAGTATTTTGAAAAGTATTTTTTGAAATAACTCCCTATTTTAAAATACTTATAAATTACAATATAGGGAGTTACTTTTCAATCACCCTGTAGAATTCTTGTAAATCTATATACAGTGGTACCTTGTGTAACAACTGATCCACATAACAAACAAAAATTTATCTAGGATTCTGCTTCATGTAACAAATTGTGCTTCATGTAACAAGCGCACTCATTGGCAGTTGGGGCAGATGCACTGGCAGGCAGCCCTTTTAAAAAGCGTCAGGGCTGCCTAGCGCCTCTGCCCATAGCGAAAGCAATACTTCCGCGCTGTTCCTCCTGTGTCTGGGCGTCCACTGGGCAGAGGGAGAAAACAGCTGTGGAGAAGAGGGAAGCAGCTCAGGGCTAGACAGAAGGGAGCAGGGGAGAGAAAGGCTCAGGATGAAGAAAAGGAGAAAGTGGGGCAGGTGAACATACAGAATAGAGGACAAAGTGCCTCTACCTTTAAGCACTGCATAGAAGAGGGAAATGAGGCAGGTGCTGCTTTTTAAACCCCTCTATGATGAGCACCTGCCTCTCTTCTCTCCTCTATGCAATGCTTAAAGGAATAGGCACTCTGTCCTCCATTCTGTATGGTCACCCTGAAGTGGGGAGACACTTTGAAAGTGTCTTTGATTACAGAAGAAAATGTCTTTGATTGCAGCCTCCGAACCACGTCTACCCAGAAGTAAGTCCCATTGTGTTAAATGGGGCGCACTCCCAGTAAAGTGTCTTTAGGATTGCAGCCTAAGTAGACTTCATAGGATCAAGCACATTGAATGCATGTTTTGTATTCAATTCCAGTGTTTTGTCAACATTTTTACTTACAGTTAATATTTTATATGAATATTTTTTGGTTGTGGAACCAATCTTCTGAGTTTCCATTATTTCCTACTGGAAAATCCGCTTCACATAAAGAATATTTCACATAACAACCATGCCTCTGGAATGAATTAAATTTGTTACGTGAGTTCTGTAACACTGTATATAAAACTAAATACTCACTGACTGACTGACTGACGCATTAACATCCAGCTGAAATCACTGGGCCTAGAAGCATGAAATTTGGGGAGGGTGCTCTTTCCATGATGGAGGCTAGAGTGGTCCAAAAAACAAAGGATTTTTATTTTTTTTTAATGTTGAAGTCATACCCCCCTATATTGAACTACATGAGAAATAAGCCCTGTGTGCAAAATTTCACTTTATTTCAATAATATTTACAGGTGTAACATTAACACTGAAAAAGAGGAACATTGAAACATTAAAAATATATATTTTATATACTGCGTATATAAATATGTAATCCGTGCATTCTTATACAACCCTATAAGCCTATACAACAATATATGATACTACTAAGTGTGTAAGCAACCCGAAGAAGTTATTGCATTGAAAGAAACCAATAGTAAGTACATAATGGTCTTCATTCTTGGCTAAGATGTTGTTAAACATCTGCATTAGAGCTACACTTCTTTTAGCAATGTCATTTACAACCCTCAGGTTCATAGCAACAGATTTAGCTGCCTGGAAGTCTTCCCTATCCTCCCATTCCTGTGGATCAACTTCTAAGAACTTAGTTGGCAAGTTGAGGATTTCAAAAAACTGAAGAGATGAATGGGTAACATAATCTGCCACTGTTTGCTGAAGAGCCTTGGTTTCAAAATGTTGTGGACTTTTTATTTTGATTTGCTTTAGAGGTCTTTCTGTTCCTTCCTTCTGTAAGGATCTCAGCATCTCCCTTTTCACTGGTAAGCTTGTCTCTGCTTCGTAAAAGGAGATGAAACCAAAGTCTCACTAAGGTACCATCGATGACGAGAGAAAGCCTTTACTGCTACCTTGGATATCTCTTAGTCTTCATATTCCACTAACTTCTTCATTAGTAAAAGGTCATTTCTTTTCCAATTGTTTTGTCTATACCACTCATGTATCCTCGCCTACGTTTTTCTCATTGGGCTAGCAAGAACAACTTGTCCTCTTCCATGGTTATCATCCTAAGCACATTGGCATGAGCAATGTCAAAAAGATCCTCTAACTTCTCTTGAAAAACCTTTTCCTTCTGGATCTGTGGAATAGATCTGCACGATTTACCTCTCTGAAGAGCATGACATGAATTATATTGCTTCTCAATCTTCGGGATTGTATTGTAATGTGCAATAATAGGAATTCTGGCTTTTTCCATATGTCCAGTGTAGTCAAAACTTTAAGCTGCATGTGACACCACTGAAACTTTTCCAATCCTTATGAAACTTTATGTAGAATTTTAATATCATACATAGATCACCTCCAGGGGGTAAGACTTTAGATTTTCTGAAATTCATTTCTTTGGACCACCCTAATGGAGGCACACACGTAGAACCAGTTTTCAGATATTCCAACCAGAAGGAGGTGAAAAGGGTGCAACGCGTTTTCCTCCTTGTACTTTCATTGAAGAATCACTGTCAGAGGTTCCTTCTGTGATGGGAATACCCACCATGAACCAATTTCTAGATATTTAACCCCTAAAGGTCTGAAAAGGGGTGCAACACATTATTGTCCTATATTTAACATTAAAGACTGACTGATCAACATCCAGCTGATGCACTGGGAGGGAGGGTGCGCAGAGAATGATGGTGGGCATGGGGCTGGTGGTGTGCATGGGGGGTTGGTGAGAATTGGCGGTTGGTGGGCATGGGAGGTTGATGCGCTGTGGGGGGATGGTGTATAGGGAGAATTTTACTCCTATAACGCGGATATGTTTTCACTAGTCTATATATATAAAAGAGAAAAGTCACTGATCCACTGACTGATTGACTGACTCACTGACTGATTGACTTCTACATCAGGACTGAGAAGACCATTCAGTTGTGCCAGCCTGGGTTTTGCTTGCACCCTTAGCATCTGCATTAAATCTGCGTGTAACTTTGCACAGTTCTGGGACATACTGTGTGTATTATACTGATAGTGATTCAAGTGATAATGATACTATCAATAATCAGGTGAACTGAGTCACTTTGACTCTCACTTTACAGTCAGCTGACTGAAGGATTGTAGCAAATACTAGAGCCTTCTTCTCCTCTATAAAAGTACAATACTCCACACACATAATATTAAAGAAACATAATTGCCTGTCCATCTACACCACCTTCAATAAAATCTCAAAAATTTCTAATTCCTGTTTTGCTGCCTTGTCACTGACATGCTCTTTGTCTAATTTGACAGCGTTTGCTCGAGTTCAGTGGCAATTGAGGTCACAAACAAAGTATAAAGCATTTCAGGCTAAAAGGCACTGAACATTTAATTTACTAGGCACAGAGTTCATGATTTGTTGCTTACTAGATAATGGATAACTCCAGTTACATAGGTTTTATAAGAAGTCTTTGCTTCACCTCTCCCCAGTCCTTTATGTTGCGAGTCCTTCACTTTTCACCTAAATGTGCTTCGAGGAGTGTGATTTGTTAATAATCTTGCAACTCAATCCTACCTAAATTCCCCTATGCTGATGCATTAATGGCAGTGTGTTTATAACAGCATCTTGTGGGTGTCTCTGAGCATAGAGTAGTGATTTTCAATCTTTTTCATCTCATGGCACACTGACAAGGCACTGAAATTATCAAAGCACACCATTAGTTGTTTTTACCATTGAAAAGGCACAACAGACCCAAGCACACCAAATACCCCAATTTTCCTATTAATGAATGATGCTCCCTAAACTCCTGTGTTACACCTGAGGACTATCCATGGCACACCAGTGTGCTCATCCCAGTGAAAACCACTGGCATAGAGCAATGATGTAAGGAGGAGTAAGCTCTCACAATTTTCTGTGAGTAAGCTAATGGGACTTTTGAGTAAATTGGTAGAGGATTGGGCTCTTCTTCACTACCTGTTCCAGTGGATGTCTGCATTGTCTCAGGTTGGAGGATAACAGCTGGGAACGGGGTTAGGATTCAGCCAACACTGCTGCTGAACCTGCCTTTTTCCTAGTCCTGAAATACGGTGTTTCCCTTAACCATGGTTCTCACATTCTCCCATAGCACGAATACAGTATCTTTGTCTGATTGCAGCCTACAAGATGTCATAACTGCAAAAAGAGTACAACGCCCCCCAAAATGTAGGACATCCAAGAAAAATGTAGGGCATGACAAAATAAACACTAAAATCATTCATGTATACTGCTTCAATCTTGCTAACTTAAACACTATATTAAAGGTAAAAGTCTACCCTGCAGGTTGCCCTGCTTGATGTGACCAGTGGTGGGATACAAATAAATTAACAAGTTCTATGTCCCATTAGTTACTGGTTTTCAAAACCAGGCGCTCATTAGCAAAAGGTTCTGTAGAACCTGTGAGAACCCCCTGAAGCCCACCATTGGGTGACTGACTTTAAAGAGTGGTGCTCATCCCCCCTTTTTAAGCCATAGAGCATGTGTTGTTCAAAGACCACTCTGTGAACATGTGGCCTGCATGCACACAGAACACTGTTACCTTCCCACTGAAGTGGTAGCTATTTATCTACTTGCATTAACATGCTTTTGAACTGCTAGGTTGGCAAGAGCTTGGCAAGGGATGGGAGCTCACTCTGTCTTGCAGTACTTGGGTCTTGAACTGCTAAGATGCTGATCTTCAGATTGGTGGACACTGAGCCACTGTAGCCCTACAAACACTATATTACTTATTATTAAATTTAAAACTTATATATATATATATATATATATATATATATATATATATATATATATATATATATATATATATATATATATAAACTGAAGACTGACTGACGCACTGACTCTCTCATTCATTCATGCCCAGCCAAAACTGTCAGACCTAGAAGCATGAATTTGTTCCTTCTCTGATGCAGGCACTCTCTAAGAACCAATTTTTGGCACTTCAAACCAGAAGGGTGTGAGAAGTGGTGCAATGCATTTTTATTCCTGTAATTCACATTGAAGAGTCAGTGACTGATCAACACCCAGCCCCAACCCCTCGACCTAGAAGCATGAAATTCAAGGAGCATATCCCTTCTATGATTTGAGCTCCTGCTAAGAACTGATTTTCAGAAATGTAACCCTTAAGAGGGTAAAAAGGGGTGCAATGAGTTTTTGTCCTATACTTAACATTGATTGAAAACTGAGTGATCAACATCCAGTCCCAACCCATGGATCTAGAAGCATGAAATTTGGAGAGGGTATTTCATATGTGATGTGAGCACCCACTAATAACTGATTTGGTGCTTGGTGGTACCAGTGTCTGGTGGTTCCTGCTGCCCAGTGTTGCCCACTGGTGCCAAGTGCCAGGCAGGGATGCCTGGTGCTCACTGCACGGTGGTGCCCGTTGGTGCCCAATGGGGCCAGGTAGGGATGCCCAGTCTCCACTGGGGCCTGCTGCTGCCCACCAGTGCCCCCTTAGGTGCACAATACCTTAGGTGTCTGATGCCTGTTGGTGCCTAGTGGGTCCCAGTGCCTTCTGGTGCCTTCTGGTGCCTGCTGCCCAGTGCCCACCAATGCCTGTCATGTTTGGATTGTTCCCTAAATTGAACCTAATTTTGAGCCTGGTATATCTCAATGCCAGATGCAAGCGAGTGGCAACAAGATGCAGATATCTTTTGGTTTTGTGTATTCTCTGAGGTATCTCATGGGGCACTGTATAGGGTGACCATATAGAATGGAGGACAAAGTGACTCTACCTTTAACCATTGCATAGAAGAGGGAACTGAGGCAGGTTTCGCTCAACATAGAAGGGTTTAAAAAGCAGCAACTGCCTCAATTCCCTCTTTCATGTGAGAATTGGGAAGCTAGACTAGATGAACCCTGGGCCAGATGCAGCCAGATTCTTCTAATGTTCTTATGTGAGGTTGATAAAGTTTATTGGAAATGTAACATCTTTCCTTTGATTTCAAAGGGATTCATGTTTTGGAGATATCATCAAGGCTTGAGTAGTGTAATATATACTACTCTTGAAAACTTTCATAAATTGCAATCAGTGCTGTGGTCTAAGCGGTTTCAGCATTTGACTTTGTCCCACCTTTGATTCTTTGGCTGCATGGGTTGCCAGTTTGATTCTGGGCACAATTCAATTAACCTTTGATACATTCATAGCTTGATATCAGGATATTTGATGAACAACTGTTTTCCATGTGAACTGGTTCAACCCCTTGAGGTGATGTTAGAGTATTATGTGTGCTATCTCTGCTGAGGCTAGATGGGCAGCAAAAAAAGGGTGGCTAGATCTAGGACCAAGATTATAGAATTTGAGTTTTGGTGACCTCCACCGCACCTTTTTGGTTTAAATTTAACAAGCTACAAGTCATTTTATTGTTTTAGACCCTGTGCCTAAAGCTCCATGACTGTGCAATTTGAAAGCCAGCAAGTTAAAAGTCCTAAGTGGGATTTTAAATAGTCATTCAAACTATTATTTGCTGCCAGAAAATCTAAGTTAGAACTAGTTAATTAGCAATCTTATATTTAAGACTAATCATTAACAAGGATGGAGGTGGGGGGATCAGGAGACCATAGCACAGAACCGAACAGGGTTGCTGCTCACTCAGCTGTCAAAGGAAGCGTCACATTTTTATCTGTCATAGAGATGGATTCTTCCTTTCCTCCCCTTCGTGGATTTAGTGTGTATTTTCTTTTTGTATTTGCTACCATCCATGTAGGAAAAAGTGGGAAGCTACTAGTGGTGTCTCTAGATGGAAGTCACTGGCTTAGTATGCGCACGGTAGTGGAGAAGCTCAGCGAAAGAGGTCATGAGATCGTGGTGATGGCCCCAGAAGTTAATTTGCTCTTTAAAGACTCCCCATATTACACTAGAAAGCTGTATGCAGTACCATATACTCCAGATGAATTTGTCCAGCGATTTCACGTGTTTGGTAACCAACCCTTTGAAGAAGTCTCTTTTCCTGTTATGATTATAAATGCATATAGAGTCATGATGTATCTAATGGAGATGTTTTTTATGAACTGTGAGGCACTTCTGAAGAACAGAGAAGTAATGCAATATTTGGAAGAGAATCATTTTGATGCACTTCTCACTGATCCAGCGTTGCCATGTGGGGTGATTCTTGCTGAACATCTCTCAATCCCTTCTGTGTACTTTTTCCGTGGAGTTCCATGTAGTTTAGAGTATGCAATTACAAAATGTCCAGATCCTGTTTCTTATGTTCCAAGATGCTATAGCAGCCATACAGATCACATGACATTTGCTCAACGAGTGTTGAATCTGCTCATTAGTCTTCTAGAGTCCCAGCTTTTTAAGATCTTGTACACCGACTACCAACAGCTTGCAACAGAGCTTCTCCAGAGGGATGTACACTTGCCAACATTATACAGAAATGGTTCTGTTTGGCTTTTACGATATGATTTTGTTTTTGAGTACCCCAGACCTTTGATGCCCAATATGGTCTTCATTGGAGGAATCAACTGTGAGGAAAGCAAAATCTTGCAACAGGTAGGTTCTCTGCAGCAACTTTTCATCTTCAGTGCTATTATGCTCTTTACTACAAATAGTTTTAGGGCACAAACCTAAGCAATTTCGATCAGCATAACTCACCCCTCTCTCCGTTGCTGTGGTGGTGTGGAAGATCCACATATATCTGGTCCTATTAATTAGCTATTAATTTTTTTTCATTTTCTTGTAAACCACTTTGTGAACTTTCCAGTTGAAAAGCGATATATAAATACTGTAGATAGAACTGTGCGCAGACCTAACCTCCCCAGGAATGGTACAGAAGTATCTTATGGCACTTTTGTGATACACCTAGGGCAGCATGGGACTCTTGCCAGCCTAAATGAAAGTTAGGATTGCAGCCTCAAAAAGAAGGGATTAAGAAAACAGAGTTTTGCATAGGGGGGACTTTGTCGATTGTGTAGCAAAGGGTTGTAGGTAGCAACAGCTTCACAAGGCAACAGGCTGCCTGGGAACAGTGGCATAAGGAGGGAATAGCAGGGGGTGCTTTTCAAATGAGCACCTCCTCAGGTGCCCCCCACAGGTGTCACAGCCGTCCGCCACAGCCGCCCCCGGGGAACTGGCATGCCAGTGGCCATTTGTGTGTGCTGTGTGTGCTGCTCCAAAACCTTCCTGTGAGGGAAAGGAGAGAGGTGGGCCCAGGTGACCCCACTACAAATACCACTCTTTCCCCCCAACTGCCTCCTTCCCTGCCTGGATCCCACTCCACCCCACTTTTGCATCCAGGCAGAAGCTTTTGCTATTGCTGCTGCTACTTCTGCTAACTTGGAAAGAGTCAGGCTGGCATCCTACACACTTTCCTGTGAGTAAGCCCCTGTGGATACAATGGGATTTGATTCTGAGTAGGCAGGATAGGATCTTGCCCCTTTTACATTCAGGTACAAGACTTTGCTGCTGGTCCTACTGCAAACTGCCTATGTGGTTTGCATAGATAGATCTCACACACAGACGGGTTCCTTATTAAAGTTGTTCAAAAAGACACCAGTGACTCTTTTAGTGAAAATTAGAGCACAATCCTAACCATGTCTACTCAAAAGTAAGCCCCATTGTGTTCAATGGATCTTACTCCCAGGAAAGTGTCTTTAGGATTGCAGCCTATGTCTTTCTTGGTCATAAGGATTTTTCTTTTCTGTTTTACTGTACAGTATATTACAATGTTTTACTACAGTTATTAACAAAAATGTACCCACGTTGCGGGAGTAAAATTCCCCCATATGCCATCCCCCCATGCGCATCATCCCCCCCATGTGCATCATCCCCCATGCGCATCATCCCCTATGTGCATCAACCCTTATGCGCATCAAACCCCCATGCACATCAACCTCCAACACGCATCAACCCCCTATGCACATCAACCCCTCATGTGCAACAACCCCCATGCGCAACAACCCCCATGCGCATCATCCCCATGTGCATCAACCCCATGTGAAACAACCCCGCATGTGAAACAACCCCTCATGCGCAACACCCCCCATGCTCATCTACCCCATGCTCATCTATCCCCATTCTCATCCCCATGCACATCAGTCCCTCATGCTCACCAGTTCCCCATGCGCATCAGTCTCCCATGTGCATCAAACCTCATGCCCATCACTCTCCCATGTGCTTCCACCCTCATGCTCAACATCCCCCATGCGCATCATCTCCCATGTGTAGTGTCCTCCCCAGTGCAACCTCTCCCTCTGAACAACATCCCCCCAATGCACCAGGCACTGCGCACCAAATTGGCTGGATGTTGGTCAGTCTTGCATGTTAAGTATAGGACAAAAACATGTTGCACCCTTTTTCAGTCCCTTAAGAGTTAAATTTCTCCACATTGGTACTTGGTGGGTGTTCATGTGATGTAAGGAATACCATCCTTGAATTTCATGTTTCTAGGTACAGGGGTTGGGGCAAAGCATCCCTCATTCAGGGATTCTTCAATGGAAAGTATAGGAGGAAAACATGTTGCACCCCATTTCACCCCCTTCCGATTGGAATTTCCAAAAACTGGTTCTTAGTTACTCACTCCTTTATGAAAGGAACACCCTTCCCAATTTTCACTCTTCTAGGCCCAGCAGTTTTGGTGAGTGAGTGAATGAGTGACTTTTCATTTGTATATATTGTATATATAGATTGTGTTCTGCATTACTTTACAGTGTTTTGAATTTGATTAGTGTTTTGTCATCATTTTTACATGCAATTAATATTTTGATATGATGAACATTTTTGGGTTGTGGAACCAATCATCTGAGTTTCCATTATTTCCTAAGGGAAAATCCGCTTTGTAAGAAGAACGCTTTGTAAGACAAACATGCTTTCAGAATTAATTAAGTTTGCTTGTTGCTTTCCTAAAACTTGTTGTGCATCTGCTACCCACTGAACCTCCTTAGCTAAGCTACTGAAACGAAACATCATAAGCCTGTCATACATCAAGGCATATCTTGCCTTGTGATTGGCATGGGCTCTCTAAGACCTCAGATAAAAGTCTTTTATTACTCTATTATCTAATATGTTTTCATTTGGAGATGTTATGGGATTGGAGGCATTATGGAAACCAGGTTCTATACTACTGAACCATGGACTGAATGATGGCTACACCCCAAAGTAAATGTTTAACTAGAAGTTTTAACTTGAGCAATACTTAAGGCAATACCGCAATACTCCAGGACACAAGTAACATACAGTTGCTTGTATACATCCGCTGCATGCAGAGAGAGAAATGGCTCCTGTGTTCCGTCCCCAGGAGTTTGTTGCAGCCCTGCTGCTTCTCCTGCCATCTCTGACTGTTGTTTTCTGTGGGAAACTCCTGGTGGTGCCCATGGATGGAAGCCACTGGCTCAGCATGCAACCAGTCTTGAACCAGCTCAAGCAGAATGGTCATGAATTAGTTATTGTTGCACCTGAAATAAATGTGCACATCAAAGCATCTGAAGATACTTATACTTTCAAAACTTATCCAGTGCCTTTTACAATGCAAGAGATGGATGAACATTTTAAAGAGTTCACAAACGGAGTATTTGAAGATCTTCCTTTTATAACTATGTTTCTTACAACTTACCAGAGACTGAAAAAGACATCTGCTCTATTCATGTCCTCTTGTGTGCACTTATTATACAACAAAGAACTGATGACCTATTTGGAGCAAAGCAAATTTGATGCTCTTTTTACAGATCCAATGATGCCTTGTGGCCAAATAGTTGCTGAGCATCTTGATATTCCTTCAGTATTTTTCTTGCGAGGAATCCCATGCGGGTTAGACACTGCAGCTACACAATGTCCGGCTCCTCCTTCTTATGTCCCAAGAACTTTTTCAAGAAATTCAGACCGAATGACATTTGTCCAGCGTGTGAAGAATATGCTATTCTACATGTCAGAGTTCTTTATTTGTAGTGCTGTCTATTCTCCTTATTCAAGTCTTGCTTCAGAATTCCTTAAAAGAGATTTATCTATCACAGAATTTTTAAGTCATGGATCTGTGTGGCTGATGAGGATGGACTTCACTAATGATTACCCCAAACCACTGATGCCTAATATGGTTTTAATTGGAGGGATAAACTGTGCCGGGAAGAAGCCGTTGTCTCAGGTTTGTGACTCTTGTTATTCTTTGAAAGTTGGTATAGGAATGTAAAATCAGTGGAGAATTGTTGATGATAGAGGTAGAATAACAGTTTAAAGATGGCAGCCATAGTTGTCTCCTGAGGTTGAGAGGCAAGGCTGGCCAAGATCTCAGTTTTTTGGTCAACACTGCCATTCTTAGTCAGGCCTTATCATGGACCCCTATGGGCCTTCTCATTACTATACCTGCTCCGGTGGTGGTATAACTCTGAGGAGCTGGAAGAGGGCATTTCTGCCTTGGAAATAGGCTCTGGATACAGAGTTACTGCACTGCCCATGGCAATGCTAAACATGCCTCTCCTAAACTGCCTAGGCTGCCCCAGCTCAGGCAGAGCAGGTCCACCTCTCTTGGGGCACCCTATGTTGCCTTGCTCTGCCCCAAACCTTTTCCAGAGTAACTAGGATGGAGTGTCTTGCAATTGCTCCACACTAGTGATAGACAGGGCAACCCAAGTGCTAGTCTAGATTGGGCTGCCTGTCTGCAATCCTAAATACACTTTCCTGGGAGTAGGCCCCATTGAATACAATATGATTTACTTCTGAGTAGACAGGCTTAGGACTGCACTGTATGGCACATTTTCCTACTCACGAGTAAAGCCACTATATGGATCACTTTCATTTTCCATAGATACATGCATATTTTGGGTTTTGGCCATAACATTTGATAGCAAAGTGATATTTCAGAATGGATTTTTGCATCCGATTCTGCTTTTCAATAGAAATCCAATGGTATATGAAATGATGGGGTTTTCTGCACCATCACAACATTGCATTTTTGGGGTCTCTCAGTGCACATCACCCCCCTGGTTCAGAGGGCACCCCTGCACTCCCCTAGTGATGCTAGAGGCAAATGCAACAATGTGATCACTGCAATTGTGCAGCTGCTGGGGATTAATGGGTTCCTCCCTTACCTGAAGCAGTGCCAGCCTCCTGGGGATCCAGGGAGCCTATAGAACACCCCCACTCCCGCAAGGCTCCCCATGCACTAAACTTCTGAAAATGACAAAAAACGGGCACTTGCTGCTTTCCTAGTGAAACCAGGCACCTGCGCAGTCCCGGAAGAGGGTGCGCACATCCCGGGGGTGATGCACCAGGTGAGGCACAGAGTCGTGTTGCCACTGTCTTTACATCTAATTGATGAATTCTAAGAATGCTACATGCTGCCCATTCAGAAGGAAAAGGAGAATAAAGACTTTTCCAGGACACAAGGCTGAAAAAGAGGACATGAAGAGGATATGAAGAGGATGTGTCAGAGAAAAAGAGGACATCCTGGAAAAAGAGGACATGTCCTGAAAAAGTGGACATGAGGTCCCCTTTCCCTTCCTGAGGTGGTCCAGTTGGTGAATCCGCAGCGGGGCTGTGCCTATTTTGCAGCCAAGGCTGTGCGTTTTCCCCTGATTGGGAGCCGAGACTAACTGAGTGTCACCCAGAAGGAGCACTGAGCCACTCCTGGGGGCACCAACCAGGCAAGAGCGTGGGGTGAGCAGCGTTCACCTATGATGCCATCTGGAGAGGTTGTGGGTGTGCCCAATGGCCTCCAGGAAGTGGCTCAGGATGTGGCTCCAGGCACTGAGTAACAAATTGGCTGGATGTTGGTCAGTCTTCCATGTTAAGTATAAGACAAAAACATGTTGCACCCCTTTTCACCCCATAAGGGTTAAATTTCTCCACATCACTACTTGATGGGTGTTCACATGACAGAAGGAAAACCATCCTTGAATTTCATGCTTCTAAGTCCGGGCCTTGGGGCAGAGCATCCGTCAGTCAGGGATTCTTCAATGGAAAGTATAGGAGGAAAACGTGTTGCACCCAGAGATGGGCTGGCCCCATCCCAAGATCCAATACGCTGGAAGGGGGAGGGGCCAGCCGGGGTCAGGGGGTGTGGGCAGGGCGAGGGGTGGGACTGGGGAGGGGCGAGGAGCTGGGCGACGTTGGCGCCTGCGCAGAGCCTGCTTAGAAGCCGGCCTGCCAGCTTCTAAGCAGGCTCTGCGTGAGCGCCGGTGTTGGTGCTCGCGCAGAGCCTTCCTAGAGGCTGGCAGCGGCTTCTAGGAAGGCTCTGTGCAAGCGCCGACACCGGCGCTCACGCAGAGCCTTCCTAGAGGCTGGCACCGGCTTCTAGGAAGGCTCTGCGCAAGCACCGACGTTGGCGCTTGCACAGAGCCTGCCTAGAAGTGGGCAGGCCGCCTCTAGGAAGGCTCTGCGCGAGTGCCGATGTCGGCGCTTGTGCAGAGCCTGCCTAGAAGCGGCCTGCCCGCTTCTAGGCAGGCGCGGTGGGCACAAAACATGGTGGACCGTACCGGTCCTCTATGTTTTGCGTTTCCCTGTCGCTGGCGGTACGCTAGTGGCAGGGAAACGGGAAGAACCGGTACGGGCGCGTAGGCCCGTACCGGTAAATGCCCACCACTGGTTGCACCCCATTTCATCCCCTTCCAGTTGGAATTTCTGAAAACTGGTTCTTAGTGACTTGCTCCTTTTCAGAAAGAACACAGGTGTTCATGCTTCTAGGCCCAGCTTCTAAGCCCAATTTTCACGCTTCTAGGCCCAGCGGTTTTGGCAGGGCGTTAATGAGTGAGTGAGTCAGTGAGTGAAGGAGTGACTTTTCATTTGTATATACATATAGATTGTGTTCTATATTACTTTACAGTGTTTTGAATTTGATTAGTGTTTTGTTATCATTTTTACATACAATTAATATTGTGATATGAATATTTTTGGGTTGTGGAACCAATCGTCTGAGTTTCCATTATTTCCTAAGGGAAAATCTGCTTTGTAAGAAGAATGCTTTGTAAGACAAAACATGCTTCCAGAATGAATTAAGTTTGCTTGTTGCTCTCCTAAAACTTGTTGCCCAGGCATCTGCTACCCAATGAACCTCCTTAGCTATGCTACTGAAACGAAGCATCATAAACCTGTCATACATCAGGTCATATCTTACCTTGTACTGTCTATTGTAATTGGCATTGGCTCTCTAAGACCTCAGATAAAAGTCTTTTAATACTCTGTTATATAATATGTTTTCATTTGGAGATGTTACGGGATTGGATCTGAGGCACCATGGAAATCAGATTCTATACTGCCATATCTTATCTTCCTTCTTGTGCCTGTATGAGGCTGCTCAGATTTGGACCAGCTAAATAGTGGCGCAAGTGGTTAAGACACTGTGCCTACTAACCAGCAGACCAGGGTTCGAAACCCGGATCCCCACAAGATGAGGATTTCCTGTTATAGGCAGGGGGTTGGACTAGATGATCCACTGGGTCCCTTCCAACTCTATGATTCTACACTACTGAACTACGGACTGAATGATGGCCACTCTCCAAAGTAAATGTTTAACTAGAAGGTTGAACTTAAGCAATACTTAATACTGTAATACTCCAGGACACAAGTAACATACAGTTGCTTGTATACATCCGCTGCATGCAGAGAGAGAAATGGCTCCTGTGTTCCGTCCCCAGGAGTTTGTTGCAGCCCTGCTGCTTCTCCTGCCATCTCTGAATGTTGTTTTCTGTGGGAAACTCCTGGTGGTGCCCATGGATGGAAGCCACTGGCTCAGCATGCAACCAGTCTTGAACCAGCTCAAGCAGAATGGTCATGAATTAGTTATTGTTGCACCTGAAGTAAATGTGCACATCAAAGCATCCGACGATACTTATACTTTCAAAACTTATCCAGTGCCTTTTACAAAGCAAGAGATGGATGAACATTTTAAAGAGTTCACAAATGGAGTATTTGAAGATCTTCCTTTTATAACTATGTTTCTTACAACTTACCAGAGACTGAGAAAGACATCTGCTCTATTCATGTCCTCTTGTGTGCACTTATTATACAACAAAGAACTGATGACCTATTTGGAGCAAAGCAAATTTGATGCTCTTTTTACAGATCCAATGATGCCTTGTGGCCAAATAGTTGCTGAGCATCTTGATATTCCTTCAGTATTTTTCTTGCGAGGAATCCCATGCGGGTTAGACTCTACAGCTACACAATGTCCGGCTCCTCCTTCTTATGTCCCAAGAACTTTTTCAAGAAATTCAGACCGAATGACATTTGTCCAGCGTGTGAAGAATATGCTATTCTACATGTCAGAGTTCTTTATTTGTAGTGCTGTCTATTCTCCTTATTCAAGTCTTGCTTCAGAATTCCTTAAAAGAGATTTATCTATCACAGAATTTTTAAGTCATGGATCTGTGTGGCTGATGAGGATGGACTTCACTAATGATTACCCCAAACCACTGATGCCTAATATGGTTTTAATTGGAGGGATAAACTGTGCCGGGAAGAAGCCGTTGTCTCAGGTTTGTGACTCTTGTTATTCTTTGAAAGTTGGTATAGGAATGTAAAATCAGTGGAGAATTGTTGATGATAGAGGTAGAATAACAGTTTAAAGATGGCAGCCATAGTTGTCTCCTGAGGTTGAGAGGCAAGGCTGGCCAAGATCTCAGTTTTTTGGTCAACACTGCCATTCTTAGTCAGGCCTTATCATGGACCCCTATGGGCCTTCTCATTACTATACCTGCTCCGGTGGTGGTATAACTCTGAGGAGCTGGAAGAGGGCATTTCTGCCTTGGAAATAGGCTCTGGATACAGAGTTACTGCTCTGCCCACGGCAATGCTAAACATGCCTCTCCTAAACTGCCTAGGCTGCCCCAGCTCAGGCAGAGCAGGTCCACCTCTCTTGGGGCACCCTATGTTGCCTTGCTCTGCCCCAAACCTTTTCCAGAGTAACTAGGATGGAGTGTCTTGCAATTGCTCCACACTAGTGATAGACAGGGCAACCCAAGTGCTAGTCTAGATTGGGCTGCCTGTCTGCAATCCTAAATACACTTTCCTGGGAGTAGGCCCCATTGAATACAATATGATTTACTTCTGAGTAGACAGGCTTAGGACTGCACTGTATGGCACATTTTCCTACTCACGAGTAAAGCCACTATATGGATCACTTTCATTTTCCATAGATGCATGCATATTTTGGGTTTTGGCCATAACATTTGATAGCAAAGTGATATTTCAGAATGGATTTTTGCATCCGATTCTGCTTTTCAATACAAATCCAATGGTATATGAAATGATGGGGTTTTCTGCACCATCACAACATTGCATTTTTGGGGTCTCTCAGTGCACATCACCCCCCTGGTTCAGAGGGCACCCCTGCACTCCCCTAGTGATGCTAGAGGCAAATGCAACAATGTGATCACTGCAATTGTGCAGCTGCTGGGGATTAATGGGTTCCTCCCTTACCTGAAGCAGTGCCAGCCTCCTGGGGATCCAGGGAGCCTATAGAACACCCCCACTCCCACAAGGCTCCCCATGCACTAAACTTCTGAAAATGACAAAAAACGGGCACTTGCTGCTTTCCTAGTGAAACCAGGCACCTGCGCAGTCCCGGAAGAGGGTGCGCACATCCCGGGGGTGATGCACCAGGTGAGGCACAGAGTCGTGTTGCCACTGTCTTTACATCTAATTGATGAATTCTAAGAATGCTACATGCTGCCCATTCAGAAGGAAAAGGAGAATAAAGACTTTTCCAGGACACAAGGCTGAAAAAGAGGACATGAAGAGGATATGAAGAGGATGTGTCAGAGAAAAAGAGGACATCCTGGAAAAAGAGGACATGTCCTGAAAAAGTGGACATGAGGTCCCCTTTCCCTTCCTGAGGTGGTCCAGTTGGTGAATCCGCAGCGGGGCTGTGCCTATTTTGCAGCCAAGGCTGTGCGTTTTCCCCTGATTGGGAGCCGAGACTAACTGAGTGTCACCCAGAAGGAGCACTGAGCCACTCCTGGGGGCACCAACCAGGCAAGAGCGTGGGGTGAGCAGCGTTCACCTATGATGCCATCTGGAGAGGTTGTGGGTGTGCCCAATGGCCTCCAGGAAGTGGCTCAGGATGTGGCTCCAGGCACTGAGTAACAAATTGGCTGGATGTTGGTCAGTCTTCCATGTTAAGTATAAGACAAAAACATGTTGCACCCCTTTTCACCCCATAAGGGTTAAATTTCTCCACATCACTACTTGATGGGTGTTCACATGACAGAAGGAAAACCATCCTTGAATTTCATGCTTCTAAGTCCGGGGCTTGGGGCAGAGCATCCGTCAGTCAGGGATTCTTCAATGGAAAGTATAGGAGGAAAACGTGTTGCACCCAGAGATGGGCTGGCCCCATCCCAAGATCCAATACGCTGGAAGGGGGAGGGGCCAGCCGGGGTCAGGGGGTGTGGGCAGGGCGAGGGGTGGGACTGGGGAGGGGCGAGGAGCTGGGCGACGTTGGCGCCTGCGCAGAGCCTGCTTAGAAGCCGGCCTGCCAGCTTCTAAGCAGGCTCTGCGTGAGCGCCGGTGTCGGTGCTCGCGCAGAGCCTTCCTAGAGGCTGGCAGCGGCTTCTAGGAAGGCTCTGCGCAAGCACCGACGTTGGCGCTTGCACAGAGCCTGCCTAGAAGTGGGCAGGTCGCCTCTAGGAAGGCTCTGCGCGAGTGCCGATGTCGGCGCTTGTGCAGAGCCTGCCTAGAAGCGGCCTGCCCGCTTCTAGGCAGGCGCGGTGGGCGCAAAACATGGTGGACCGTACCGGTCCTCTATGTTTTGCGTTTCCCTGTCGCTGGCGGTACGCTAGTGGCAGGGAAACGGGAAGAACAGGTACGGGCGCGTAGGCCCGTACCGGTAAATGCCCACCACTGGTTGCACCCCATTTCATCCCCTTCCAGTTGGAATTTCTGAAAACTGGTTCTTAGTGACTTGCTCCTTTTCAGAAAGAACACAGGTGTTCATGCTTCTAGGCCCAGCTTCTAGGCCCAATTTTCACGCTTCTAGGCCCAGCGGTTTTGGCAGGGCGTTAATGAGTGAGTGAGTCAGTGAGTGAAGGAGTGACTTTTCATTTGTATATACATATAGATTGTGTTCTATATTACTTTACAGTGTTTTGAATTTGATTAGTGTTTTGTTATCATTTTTACATACAATTAATATTGTGATATGAATATTTTTGGGTTGTGGAACCAATCGTCTGAGTTTCCATTATTTCCTAAGGGAAAATCTGCTTTGTAAGAAGAATGCTTTGTAAGACAAAACATGCTTCCAGAATGAATTAAGTTTGCTTGTTGCTCTCCTAAAACTTGTTGCCCAGGCATCTGCTACCCAATGAACCTCCTTAGCTATGCTACTGAAACGAAGCATCATAAACCTGTCATACATCAGGTCATATCTTACCTTGTACTGTCTATTGTAATTGGCATTGGCTCTCTAAGACCTCAGATAAAAGTCTTTTAATACTCTGTTATATAATATGTTTTCATTTGGAGATGTTACGGGATTGGATCTGAGGCACCATGGAAATCAGATTCTATACTGCCATATCTTATCTTCCTTCTTGTGCCTGTATGAGGCTGCTCAGATTTGGACCAGCTAAATAGTGGCGCAAGTGGTTAAGACACTGTGCCTACTAACCAGCAGACCAGGGTTCGAAACCCGGATCCCCACAAGATGAGGATTTCCTGTTATAGGCAGGGAGTTGGACTAGATGATCCACTGGGTCCCTTCCAACTCTATGATTCTACACTACTGAACTACGGACTGAATGATGGCCACTCTCCAAAGTAAATGTTTAACTAGAAGGTTGAACTTAAGCAATACTTAATACTGTAATACTCCAGGACACAAGTAACATACAGTTGCTTGTATACATCCGCTGCATGCAGAGAGAGAAATGGCTCCTGTGTTCCGTCCCCAGGAGTTTGTTGCAGCCCTGCTGCTTCTCCTGCCATCTCTGAATGTTGTTTTCTGTGGGAAACTCCTGGTGGTGCCCATGGATGGAAGCCACTGGCTCAGCATGCAACCAGTCTTGAACCAGCTCAAGCAGAATGGTCATGAATTAGTTATTGTTGCACCTGAAGTAAATGTGCACATCAAAGCATCCGACAATACTTATACTTTCAAAACTTATCCAGTGCCTTTTACAAAGCAAGAGATGGATGAACATTTTAAAGAGTTCACAAATGGAGTATTTGAAGATCTTCCTTTTATAACTATGTTTCTTACAACTTACCAGAGACTGAAAAAGACATCTGCTCTATTCATGTCCTCTTGTGTGCACTTATTATACAACAAAGAACTGATGACCTATTTGGAGCAAAGCAAATTTGATGCTCTTTTTACAGATCCAATGATGCCTTGTGGCCAAATAGTTGCTGAGCATCTTGATATTCCTTCAGTATTTTTCTTGCGAGGAATCCCATGCGGGTTAGACTCTACAGCTACACAATGTCCGGCTCCTCCTTCTTATGTCCCAAGAACTTTTTCAAGAAATTCAGACCGAATGACATTTGTCCAGCGTGTGAAGAATATGCTATTCTACATGTCAGAGTTCTTTATTTGTAGTGCTGTCTATTCTCCTTATTCAAGTCTTGCTTCAGAATTCCTTAAAAGAGATTTATCTATCACAGAATTTTTAAGTCATGGATCTGTGTGGCTGATGAGGATGGACTTCACTAATGATTACCCCAAACCACTGATGCCTAATATGGTTTTAATTGGAGGGATAAACTGTGCCGGGAAGAAGCCGTTGTCTCAGGTTTGTGACTCTTGTTATTCTTTGAAAGTTGGTATAGGAATGTAAAATCAGTGGAGAATTGTTGATGATAGAGGTAGAATAACAGTTTAAAGATGGCAGCCATAGTTGTCTCCTGAGGTTGAGAGGCAAGGCTGGCCAAGATCTCAGTTTTTTGGTCAACACTGCCATTCTTAGTCAGGCCTTATCATGGACCCCTATGGGCCTTCTCATTACTATACCTGCTCCGGTGGTGGTATAACTCTGAGGAGCTGGAAGAGGGCATTTCTGCCTTGGAAATAGGCTCTGGATACAGAGTTACTGCTCTGCCCACGGCAATGCTAAACATGCCTCTCCTAAACTGCCTAGGCTGCCCCAGCTCAGGCAGAGCAGGTCCACCTCTCTTGGGGCACCCTATGTTGCCTTGCTCTGCCCCAAACCTTTTCCAGAGTAACTAGGATGGAGTGTCTTGCAATTGCTCCACACTAGTGATAGACAGGGCAACCCAAGTGCTAGTCTAGATTGGGCTGCCTGTCTGCAATCCTAAATACACTTTCCTGGGAGTAGGCCCCATTGAATACAATATGATTTACTTCTGAGTAGACAGGCTTAGGACTGCACTGTATGGCACATTTTCCTACTCACGAGTAAAGCCACTATATGGATCACTTTCATTTTCCATAGATGCATGCATATTTTGGGTTTTGGCCATAACATTTGATAGCAAAGTGATATTTCAGAATGGATTTTTGCATCCGATTCTGCTTTTCAATACAAATCCAATGGTATATGAAATGATGGGGTTTTCTGCACCATCACAACATTGCATTTTTGGGGTCTCTCAGTGCACATCACCCCCCTGGTTCAGAGGGCACCCCTGCACTCCCCTAGTGATGCTAGAGGCAAATGCAACAATGTGATCACTGCAATTGTGCAGCTGCTGGGGATTAATGGGTTCCTCCCTTACCTGAAGCAGTGCCAGCCTCCTGGGGATCCAGGGAGCCTATAGAACACCCCCACTCCCACAAGGCTCCCCATGCACTAAACTTCTGAAAATGACAAAAAACGGGCACTTGCTGCTTTCCTAGTGAAACCAGGCACCTGCGCAGTCCCGGAAGAGGGTGCGCACATCCCGGGGGTGATGCACCAGGTGAGGCACAGAGTCGTGTTGCCACTGTCTTTACATCTAATTGATGAATTCTAAGAATGCTACATGCTGCCCATTCAGAAGGAAAAGGAGAATAAAGACTTTTCCAGGACACAAGGCTGAAAAAGAGGACATGAAGAGGATATGAAGAGGATGTGTCAGAGAAAAAGAGGACATCCTGGAAAAAGAGGACATGTCCTGAAAAAGTGGACATGAGGTCCCCTTTCCCTTCCTGAGGTGGTCCAGTTGGTGAATCCGCAGCGGGGCTGTGCCTATTTTGCAGCCAAGGCTGTGCGTTTTCCCCTGATTGGGAGCCGAGACTAACTGAGTGTCACCCAGAAGGAGCACTGAGCCACTCCTGGGGGCACCAACCAGGCAAGAGCGTGGGGTGAGCAGCGTTCACCTATGATGCCATCTGGAGAGGTTGTGGGTGTGCCCAATGGCCTCCAGGAAGTGGCTCAGGATGTGGCTCCAGGCACTGAGTAACAAATTGGCTGGATGTTGGTCAGTCTTCCATGTTAAGTATAAGACAAAAACATGTTGCACCCCTTTTCACCCCATAAGGGTTAAATTTCTCCACATCACTACTTGATGGGTGTTCACATGACAGAAGGAAAACCATCCTTGAATTTCATGCTTCTAAGTCCGGGGCTTGGGGCAGAGCATCCGTCAGTCAGGGATTCTTCAATGGAAAGTATAGGAGGAAAACGTGTTGCACCCAGAGATGGGCTGGCCCCATCCCAAGATCCAATACGCTGGAAGGGGGAGGGGCCAGCCGGGGTCAGGGGGTGTGGGCAGGGCGAGGGGTGGGACTGGGGAGGGGCGAGGAGCTGGGCGACGTTGGCGCCTGCGCAGAGCCTGCTTAGAAGCCGGCCTGCCAGCTTCTAAGCAGGCTCTGCGTGAGCGCCGGTGTCGGTGCTCGCGCAGAGCCTTCCTAGAGGCTGGCAGCGGCTTCTAGGAAGGCTCTGCGCAAGCACCGACGTTGGCGCTTGCACAGAGCCTGCCTAGAAGTGGGCAGGTCGCCTCTAGGAAGGCTCTGCGCGAGTGCCGATGTCGGCGCTTGTGCAGAGCCTGCCTAGAAGCGGCCTGCCCGCTTCTAGGCAGGCGCGGTGGGCGCAAAACATGGTGGACCGTACCGGTCCTCTATGTTTTGCGTTTCCCTGTCGCTGGCGGTACGCTAGTGGCAGGGAAACGGGAAGAACAGGTACGGGCGCGTAGGCCCGTACCGGTAAATGCCCACCACTGGTTGCACCCCATTTCATCCCCTTCCAGTTGGAATTTCTGAAAACTGGTTCTTAGTGACTTGCTCCTTTTCAGAAAGAACACAGGTGTTCATGCTTCTAGGCCCAGCTTCTAGGCCCAATTTTCACGCTTCTAGGCCCAGCGGTTTTGGCAGGGCGTTAATGAGTGAGTGAGTCAGTGAGTGAAGGAGTGACTTTTCATTTGTATATACATATAGATTGTGTTCTATATTACTTTACAGTGTTTTGAATTTGATTAGTGTTTTGTTATCATTTTTACATACAATTAATATTGTGATATGAATATTTTTGGGTTGTGGAACCAATCGTCTGAGTTTCCATTATTTCCTAAGGGAAAATCTGCTTTGTAAGAAGAATGCTTTGTAAGACAAAACATGCTTCCAGAATGAATTAAGTTTGCTTGTTGCTCTCCTAAAACTTGTTGCCCAGGCATCTGCTACCCAATGAACCTCCTTAGCTATGCTACTGAAACGAAGCATCATAAACCTGTCATACATCAGGTCATATCTTACCTTGTACTGTCTATTGTAATTGGCATTGGCTCTCTAAGACCTCAGATAAAAGTCTTTTAATACTCTGTTATATAATATGTTTTCATTTGGAGATGTTACGGGATTGGATCTGAGGCACCATGGAAATCAGATTCTATACTGCCATATCTTATCTTCCTTCTTGTGCCTGTATGAGGCTGCTCAGATTTGGACCAGCTAAATAGTGGCGCAAGTGGTTAAGACACTGTGCCTACTAACCAGCAGACCAGGGTTCGAAACCCGGATCCCCACAAGATGAGGATTTCCTGTTATAGGCAGGGAGTTGGACTAGATGATCCACTGGGTCCCTTCCAACTCTATGATTCTACACTACTGAACTACGGACTGAATGATGGCCACTCTCCAAAGTAAATGTTTAACTAGAAGGTTGAACTTAAGCAATACTTAATACTGTAATACTCCAGGACACAAGTAACATACAGTTGCTTGTATACATCCGCTGCATGCAGAGAGAGAAATGGCTCCTGTGTTCCGTCCCCAGGAGTTTGTTGCAGCCCTGCTGCTTCTCCTGCCATCTCTGAATGTTGTTTTCTGTGGGAAACTCCTGGTGGTGCCCATGGATGGAAGCCACTGGCTCAGCATGCAACCAGTCTTGAACCAGCTCAAGCAGAATGGTCATGAATTAGTTATTGTTGCACCTGAAGTAAATGTGCACATCAAAGCATCCGACAATACTTATACTTTCAAAACTTATCCAGTGCCTTTTACAAAGCAAGAGATGGATGAACATTTTAAAGAGTTCACAAATGGAGTATTTGAAGATCTTCCTTTTATAACTATGTTTCTTACAACTTACCAGAGACTGAAAAAGACATCTGCTCTATTCATGTCCTCTTGTGTGCACTTATTATACAACAAAGAACTGATGACCTATTTGGAGCAAAGCAAATTTGATGCTCTTTTTACAGATCCAATGATGCCTTGTGGCCAAATAGTTGCTGAGCATCTTGATATTCCTTCAGTATTTTTCTTGCGAGGAATCCCATGCGGGTTAGACTCTACAGCTACACAATGTCCGGCTCCTCCTTCTTATGTCCCAAGAACTTTTTCAAGAAATTCAGACCGAATGACATTTGTCCAGCGTGTGAAGAATATGCTATTCTACATGTCAGAGTTCTTTATTTGTAGTGCTGTCTATTCTCCTTATTCAAGTCTTGCTTCAGAATTCCTTAAAAGAGATTTATCTATCACAGAATTTTTAAGTCATGGATCTGTGTGGCTGATGAGGATGGACTTCACTAATGATTACCCCAAACCACTGATGCCTAATATGGTTTTAATTGGAGGGATAAACTGTGCCGGGAAGAAGCCGTTGTCTCAGGTTTGTGACTCTTTTTATTCTTTGAAAGTTGGTATAGGAATGTAAAATCAGTGGAGAATTGTTGATGATAGACGTAGAATAACAGTTTAAAGATGGGTCTCATTCGTTTCCAGGTTAGTGCAGTGATAATTTGAAAACCAATGTAGCTTAAAGACACACTTAGCTCAATAACAAGACCAAGTTACACATTTTTGCTAGTCGCTGAGGCAAGTTGCCTGGGCTCGGCGGCTTGTCTCAGTTGGGCTGCTGCCTCAGCTGCTACACTGGCTGCCCATTCGCTTCTGGGCTGAATTTCAAAGTGCTGGTTCTGACCTTTAAAGCCCTACATGCCTTGGGTCCAGGGTATTTGAGGGATTACCTTCTTCCTTACAATTCGACCCAACATCTAGGTTCATCAAAGGGGGCCCTGCTGACTGTGCTGCCACCAAGGGAGGTGAGAGGGGTGGCAGCCAGGAATAGGGCCTTCTAGGTGGTTGCACCCTGACTCTGGAACTTCCTTCTTTTAGAACTGAGGAAAGGTCCCTCTATCCAGTGCTATTCAGAGCTATCCAGAGCTCAAACTCTTGTTTAAGAGAGCTTTTAACGGAGGCAGAGATTTTGGGAGGCATTATGGTTTTAACTGTTTTAATATTATATTATTTATGTTTTTAACTGTTTTTAAATGTCTTTGTAATGATTTTATATGTATACTAGTGAAATGTACCCGCAAGCAGTTAAGATGCTGTGCCTGTTAACCAGCAGGCCAGGGTTTGAGACCCGGGTCGGCCCAACAAGACAGGGTGAGCTCCTGTCCTTAGCCCAGCTCTGCGAGGGCAGCTGGATCCAATCATATGGGCTCTGCCTTTCCATTGGACTAATTCAGTGGCGTGGAGAGGGGGGATTTGCTGCTTGGGTAACAGCCTATCCTCCATAACAATCTAACCCAGGCTTTCGTGCTTTGCATGCAGGTATGCAGCGCTGAGCATGATACCATAGTCTTCAAAGACTAACGGAGGCCTGCTTTGTACCCGCGTTGAGGGAGTAAAATACCCCCACATACACCATCCCCAATTGCACAACACCCCCCAAACAAAGAACTCTGACATATAGAATAGCATATTCTACAAACTTGCTTTACTACAAAATTTTGCACAGTTTTCCAGTGTTTCCAAATACCCTTAATCTCATTTGATGTGAGGGATTTTTCCTTCTTATTCTCTTTCTCCTCTGCAGAGGAGATCTCCTCCATAACCTTTTGCTGTTGCTCACCATGCAGATCAGTCAATTTGCTCATTTCACAACAAATTTTCATTGTATAACTGTTTTACATGGCACTGTTTGTTTTACAAGGCAGAATTCCTTAGAAATTTTAGTTTCTCTTACAAAGCATTCATCTTAAAAATTATTTGTCCTAAAAGGTACCTCTATTTGGAATACAGTTGAGCATTATGAGTTCTGTTTGAATGGTGTTAATGTGAGGACAAATCACTTGTGTGCCTGTGTGGTTTGAGTCAGAAATAAGGACTGAAGGGACTTCAGTATGATCAGCCTCCGTGTTAACACTGGTGAATGATAGCTCAATCCCAATTGTGTATGGTGATGCAGCAGTCCCCACTTTATTCTGTGGGGTGTAGTTTCAGTTTCTGAGGGGAAGAGAACACTTGTAAACCTATGCTGGGTTACCATGTCTACCTGGATATCTGTGGCTGCAATTCTATCCATACTTTCCTGGGAGTAAGCTAATGGGACTTTTGAGTAAATTGGTACTGGATTGGTACTTGCCAGTGGAAATCCTGTGGATTTCCTGTGCCAGTGCCAGTGGCACTGTGCCAGTGGAAATCTGCGTTGTCCCAGGTTGGCGGATCAAGGCTGGCAATGGGGATAGGATTCAGCAGACAATGCTGCTTAACTCACCTCCTTCCTTGTCCTGATCTGCCCTCCTTTCTACTCCCATTACCTTCCTGTTCACCAATCTCTGCACCTTTCGTCCCTACCTTTGTCTCCCTCTGGCATGTGTCCAGTGGCCACTGGTGAGCAGAGCCAGCTGCTTGCTGTTTGCAGCAGTGTGCAGGAAGCATGCATAACCATGTAGCCCTTATGACAACTGGAAAAGCACCTAATGCTCCTGGAAAACTCATTCCGATGGAGCTAGGCACTGGTAGGATTGGGCCACCACTAAGCACTAATAGGATTGGGCAGATAAGAAAGGGAAGCTTGCAATCTCCTGGGGAGTTGGGCATAAGAACAGGTTTCTAATAGAAGAAAAAGATATTTGTATCCTGGACAATTGTGTATGTGTCAACCTAACTCTATCTTTGTGTGTTTAAATTAAAAAATACATTTAATATACCTTTATTGGGTGTGCAAAACAAGTGCAAATGTCCAGGGACACCAAGGACACAACTACACAGTTGCCTGGAGTGCAATGGTCCTGTCACTGCCAGCCTTATAATTGCCAGCATAGGTTGTGCAACAATAGACCCAGGGCTGTTGCTCCTGTTATCAATTGTTCAGTTAAGCATCTTCCACTCCAGCTCCTAACTAGGGCTTCACCAGCCATGATCATTATTATTAACTTTATATATCCCATATTATTCATAAAAATCTCAAGGCAACTTATAGACCTGCTCCCATGCTGTACCTCTTATCTTTTGGTTCTTCAAATTTTCTCATTTTTCCACTTCTCCTCTCTCCAGCAAAGCCTCCCACACCCTTTCCAGATCTGAGTCACAGGTAAAGGTGTTGGGCAATGTAGTAATATCAGGCAGATAAAATATAGATTATATTTGTTGTTCAAACCTTGGACTCTAACCACACTTCAGTCAAAGCAATCCAGTCCTGTCCTCATTCCAGAGGTTTGTGTACCAGCCAAATGCCTCTTGGGTAAGAGGCATTATGCAATTTTTGCACTTGCCTGACCTAAGCATACAGAACCTTTTCCAATGCGAATGACCAATATATATTGCCTTTATTTCACGCATTTGTCAATAATTCTTGCAAATTTTGAATTGAGCTGAGGGGGATTCACTATTTACAACAGTGGTGCTCAAATTGGTGGGTTGTGACCAACCATTGGAATTTAAAAGGGTCACTTTCCACTTAAGGCAGAGGTCGGGGAACAGGGGTGAATTACCCCAATTTGGGGTAATCCTGGGGGTAATGGACCACCTGGGTTTGCATATGAATGACACTGCCAGGTATGCATGACCAGCCCAGAGCAGGTCATGCAATCACTGTGCAGGCTTGATTGTGCTAAGATGGATTACTCTTAGCACCCAATCAGCTCAAACAAAACAAACAAACAAAAGGTGTGAATCCCTGAAGGGTCATAAGAAGTTCAGGCTATTGTGTGTGTGGGGAGGGGTGTTGGAGGGGAGAGAGATGCAGCTACAGGCTGGGATTTCTCAGAGTTATTCAGGTTGGGGTTTCTGGTTGCTTACTCAGAAGCAAGTATCATTATTTTCCTTGGGGCTTACTCTTAGGAAAGTGTGCATTGCATTGCACCCAAAGTTATGGACCTAAATGCTAGAAACAACTTGATCTGCCTGATAATTACTGCTTCTGTGTTTCAACTCCTGCTGCAAAGAGAGGCCTGAGAGCAGAGTTGATTCTTACAGCCATGATCCAAACTGCTTCTAAAAAAGCAGAGAGAGAGAGAGAGAGAGAGAGAGAGAGAGAGAGAAAACTACTGCTAAATCTGCTGTCAGGACAGGAGTGGGACCTGCAGCCATCTGCCTTGTGTAGCTGCACAAAATTTCCATCTTCTTCAGCTGTCCAGAGCAAAGAAGAAGGTGAGCAGGGGGACCAAGCAGGATTTGGAGCCCTGCAGACAGAAATGAAAAGAGAAAGCATCCTCCTTTGGGTGCTGTTGAGGTCTGCCTGTATTCTGAACAGCCACCTTCCATCCAGCTCCCTCTGGGAAGACCATTTCATTGCTCCTGTATCAGGGTGATCATATCTCATAATCATAAAAGAGAAACCCAAAATGTAGAACACTCAAGAAAAATGTAGGACATGACAAAATTAA
The DNA here is from genome assembly GCA_030015325.1 of Cryptoblepharus egeriae. Taxonomy (NCBI): domain Eukaryota; kingdom Metazoa; phylum Chordata; class Lepidosauria; order Squamata; family Scincidae; genus Cryptoblepharus; species Cryptoblepharus egeriae. The sequence continues at coordinate 113,881,673 of JAREYC010000001.1, read as the reverse complement.
AGCTAAAACGCTGACCTTTGTTGCTTTCATGTGAATAAGCTTTCATGTGAATATGAGCACAGTCCTAACCATGACTACGCAAAAGTCAGCCCCATTGTATTAAATGGGTCTTATTCTGAGGAAAGTGTCTTTAGGATTGCAGCCTATATATTTACTTACTACATTTACAATGATTACATATGATTTATTAATTACAAGAAGCCTACATGCCACCACACTTTCCTGGAAGGAACACCCCCTGACTGTAATGGGCATTAATTCTGAGGAGGAATGCCTAGGATTGGAATCTGTGGCTGCATCTTTTCCACACTTTCCTGGAAGAAAACCCCACTGAGTGTAATGGTCTGCTGCTCAATAGAAAGGCACAGGATTGGGCTCTGAGGCTGCAATCCTATTCACATTTTCCTGGGAAGCCCAATAACTACAATGGGTCTAACTTCTGAGTAAACTTGAATAGATTGGGCTCTCTTCCCCACTCCAGTTGAATCCTGCACTTGTTTCAAACATTTGCAGGATCTTGTCCTCTTTTTTATTATGGTCACCCTGACCCCCCATTTCTCCAATATGCAGTGACCATATGTCATAACCACAAAAAGAGGAAAAGTCCCCCAAAATATAAGACATCCAAGAAAAATGGAGGACATTTTTAAAAGCTAAAAACCCTCATATATATTGTTTTCATGTGGTTAAACACCATATTAGGTATTAGTACTGTATGTTTAAAACTATTACATATTACATATAATTTATGAATTCCAAGAAAGCTACATGCTGTCTGCTCACAAGGAAAAAGAGGACAATGAAGATTTTTTTTTCCAGGACACAAGGCTAAAACAGAGGAAATGTCCTGGGAAAACAGACCATATGGTCATCCTGTCCAATCCAACACGATTTTATCCCCTACTTCAAACTTTTCTTCCAGCTCCCCAGAAGCCACATATTTGAATTCAAATAATTAATAATATATTTTTCCTTCCTTTGAAATCAAGGGGTAATGTCCACATACTTAAATATATTTTTGGGTAAGAGGTAAAAAAGTTCCCTGACCCCTGACGTAAGGGAAGTGATCCAGAAGTGTGTGTCCCAATGATGCCACAACAGTCATAGTGTGCAGGCACCCAGCAGCATTTAAACATGGGGAGGGTCCAGAACACTCACAGTCTTGTCTGTGAGCCTTCCCTCTGCGCAGGGTGACCATGGGTTAAAAAAAGTACAAGGGACCCTTGAAATGTAGGACATCCCAGAAAAATGTAGGACATAAAATAAAAGCTAAAAGTACTCGTGTGTGTGTGTGTGTATATATATATATATAGAGAGAGAGAGAGAGAGAGAGAGAGAGAGAGAGAGAGAGAGAGAGAGCGAGAGAGAGAGCTTTCATGTGCCTAATTTAAACACTGTACTACTTACTATAAAATTACAGTTTTTAAATTTATTATATTACTTATAATTTTTAGTATTACTTATAATTCAATCATTTATCCATCCTGTATGTTTCAGCACAAGTTAGGAATGCACTATGAGCATCTTGCAGCTTTGTGTAGTGCTGTTGTGTGCCCCAATTCATTGGCCAAACTGTCTCCAAAACTGCCAGACATTCTGGGGTGAACCATGGCCAGCTCAACCCTGATTTCTAGGCCTTCCTTTCACCTTCTTTCTTTTCCCTTGTTTGTCCTTAGTGGATTCTTCTATCCTATCCTACTTCTTCCTCTTTCATCATCTTAGCTTTGGCCTCTTCTCCGATCTTTCTCCTCAATCTCCCCCCATGTTTTGCCTTCTTTTATGTAACTTTCCTCCCCATGTCTTGCCTTCTCCCATTTTTTCCTCATCCTCTCCCTTCCTCTGCCTTCTCCCTCCTCTTTTTTCCTCATTCTTCTCTCCAGAGCTGGCAGTAAAGGTGGCCAGCCAAGCCCCGATCCCAAATCAGTCTGGCACAGCTCACCTGCAGCTGTGATACCCCCACAACCCGGGTATCAAGCTTATCATCACTGGGACTGCCATAATTCTCTTCCACAAAATCGGGACAGGACCCTCTATCCCGTTTGCCAGTATATGAACACGATCCTCCAAAATTGGGATTGTCCTTGTTTTTCAGAACATATGGCAACCCTATCATGAAGCTACTTATTGTGGCTATAGCATCCAGTTCCTGTTCTTTCATGGCAAGCTGAAGCACCCGACACATAAGGATGTCATCAGTGATGGGATTCAAAAAAATTAACAACCGGTTGTATAGAATAGGTGCTAACCTGCTGGAGCCCACCACTGGATGTCATGCTCAAGAATTAGTGTCAGACCTGAACTGTCACTGCTGATGAGAGGAGTTACAAAATTCTTCTTGAGTTCAAAATTACCAGAAGAAATGCTCCCCAAACTCATTGCTATCCTGCGCAATATTTCCTTTTAAAACCAGTGTTTTTTGCAGAGGTACTTATTATAATTATTAACTTGATCATTAACTCAGGTCAGCATTGCTTAATTGATCATGGACTTCAAACATTTTTCATGTGCAAACTTCAGTATCTTCCAATGATGCCAATGAACTTCTTTGACCTTCACATGTCACAGAACTAAGCAACTTTATTTTGCTGAATCATTCTGATGTGCAACATGAACTCAGTTAGCCCTCTTGTTATCAGGCTTGTGTTGTTGGGTGTACAGAGTTTGAGTCCTGTGTGACTTTTACACAGGTTCAGTGGAGAGCATTTATTAAACATTTACTTGATTTTGAAATCACCTGATGTTGAAATCACACTACTGCATATATCTATTTTGATGCAAAGTACCCAAGAAGTTTTAGAACCCTCTATACAGTGATGGCGTGGCTGAAATCAAGCTGGAAAGTGGGGATTGCCGTTCTGTTCTGCTTGTGGCCTTTGGCTTCTGGTGGGAAACTCTTGGTCATTCCCCAGGATGGAAGTCACTGGCTTAGCATGAAAATTGTACTGGAGAAGCTTGTGCAAAAAGGACACGAGATTGTGGTGGTAATGCCAGAAACCAGTATGCTTATGGAAGCATCTGAGAATTTTACAGTAAGAACATATTCAGTGTCTTATACCAAGGAGTATCTGGACAGATTTATACAAACATTTGGTGAATCTCTTGATAGTGAACAGTTTCAACTTCTGAATTATATAGCTACCCTTTTTGTAAAAATGTCTGAGATACTGACCATGCATGCATCAACCTGTAGACAGTTTTTGTATGACAAAGAATTAATCACCTTTCTCCAGGAAAGCAACTTTGATGCTCTTTTTACGGATCCTGTTTTGCCCTGTGGGCCAATCATTGCTGAGTATCTTTCCTTACCTTCTGTATACTTCATGCGTGGACTTCCATGCAATATGCAAGATCAAGCTACTCAATGTCCAAGCCCCGTTTCTTACGTTCCAAGAATATTTACACGTTCAACTGATCATATGACATTTACTGAGCGTGTGAAAAACATGCTAATCCGTTCCACAGAATTTATACTGTGCCACCTATTTTTTGGGAAACATGAACATCTTGCTACTGAGTTTCTCCAGAGGAAGGTTTCGGTCTTGGAACTTTTTAGCAAAGCTTCAATTTGGCTACTGAGGTATGATTTTGTCTTTGAGTACCCCAGGCCAGTGATGCCCAACATGGTCTTCATTGGCGGAATTAACTGTGCCCAGAAGAAACCCTTATCCCAGGTTGGTAAAAATTTCCATTGAAATAATTTTATATAATTTATCTATATATATAAAAATGAAAAGTCACTGACTGACTGACTGACTGACTGACTGACTGACTGACTCATCAACGCCCAGGCAAAACCACTGGGCCTAGAAGCATGAAATTTGGAGAGGGTGTTCCTTATGTCACATGAACACCCACCAAGAACCCATGTGGAGAAATTTAACCCTTTAGGGGCTGAAAAGGGGTGCAACATGTTTTTGTCCTATACTTAACCTGGAAGTCTGACCAACATCCAGCCAATTTGGTGCTTGGTGCCTGGTGCACTGGGGGGGGATGTTGTTCGGAGGGTGGGTTGCACTAGGGAGGATGCTGCACATAGGGGATTGCACAAGGAGAATGTTGCAGATGGGATGTTGCACATGGGGAGATGATGTGCATGGGGGATTGATGTGCATGGGTGGTTGATGTGCATGGGATGGATGAATATGGGGATGTTGCGCATGGGGGTTTGATGCTCATCGGAGATGTTGTGCATGGGGGACTGATGTGCATGGGGAATGTTGTGCATGGGGTGAATGAACATGGGGTATGTTGCGCATGGGGGGTTGATGCGCATGGGTGAATGTTGTGCATGGGGAGTTGATGCGCAAGGGGGTTTGATGCTCATGTGGGATTGATGCGCATGAGGGTGGATGCGCACAGGGGGGTTGATGCCAGTGATGGGATTAAATAAATTTCTATGCCCATCTGGCAGCCACTTTTAAATGGCTATTTTTAAACTTTGTTTGTCCTATCTCTTATTAACAATTGGTTTTATAGAGTAGGTGCGAACCTGATGGAGCCCACCACTGGTTGATGCTCATGGGGGGTTGATGAGCATGGGCGGTTGATGCGCATGGGGGATGTTGCACATGGGGGTGGATGTGCATGGGGGTTGTTGCACATGGTGAATGTTGAGCATGGGGGTGAATGCGCATGGGGGGTGGATGTGCAGTAGAGGGATGGTGTACGAGGGAATTTTACTCCTGCAACATTGGTACATTTTTGCTAGTGATTCATAAGGGGTTGTTGAGTATTTACCATTGGTGCTAAAACGACAGGGGTTATTCTAGGAAAGCTGCTGGCAGGTTGGATTGTCACCTGTCATGGTAGTGAAAAGCAAGCAGAATGACCTCCAACTGGCAGTGCCTCCCCAAGCTATCATCCTAACCTTCAAGTTTGATTCTTTTAGCTACAGTAGATTGACCAGCAACTGATACGAAAGCTTCTGCATGTTGTGGGTTTGCCCTACTTGTGAGCTATACTTTTCCCCTTCCTTTAGGGACCTACAAGCTCTTCAGAATGAATGTGTCAACAAATAGAGTGTTTCTTAGCAGGGAAGTTTCTATTAGGAATGTACAAGGTCAATTGGCATGCAAAAAACAACAACAGCAACAACAAAAAAGTCCCCAAAGGACTAATGCATTGATTTTCAACCACTCTGCCCATAGCACACTGGTGTTCCATGGATAGTCTGAAAGTGTGCCATCTATGGGACTTTTAGGAGCATCATTAGGGGGATTTCAGCCCCCCTACCAGCAGCATTGTGTCTTGTCAATTGTCAAAAAACTGTGCCTCGACAATTGTAACGCCTTGTCAATGTGCCATGAGATGAAAAAGGTTGAAAATCACTGGACTAGAATTTGATAACTGGTTGTTGACTATAAGCACTGGCGTAGCAAGGGAGGTGAAGGGGGTGCAGCCAATACCGGATGGCATGCCTGGGGATGTGTGTGATGTGCTAAAATCATGATGATTAGGAATAACTCTGTCATGTGATATACCATTGGATCCATATTTTAATAGCAGAATGCTATGAAAAAATAGAGTAAAATTTCTCCACTCTATCAAAGTTATAGTAAAAACAAACAAAAAATGCATGGAGTCCTATGGAAAGTGAAATTGAGTCATATCACGTGTTTACTCATGAATAAGAAACCCTGCTGTAGCTCATTAGAAAGAGCAGGCTGAAATGAATCCAATGACAGCAGAATGGACCCGATCTGATGAACACAGCCTCCTTCACCCCCCCCCCCAAAAATCTTTCCCCACTAAGCTAAAGAATGTATTGAGCCTTATGGAAAGCAAAAGTAAGCTGCATGTTCATGTTTACTTATAAGTAAGCAAACATGTCTTGGTTCATGTTCAGGTTGGGCAAAGAGGGATGCAAGGCCACCAGATTGGTCCTGATCCAATAAAAATAGAGCTCAGCATATGCTTCAAAAGGCAGCCTCACCACTCCCATAAAAAAGAATAAAACAGAGACTTGTCTAGGTAAGGCAAAAAAACAAAAACCTGGGAGAGGGACAGGGCATCTCCACACCCACCACTGGGTTGTTGCCTTGCCCACTGCATATGAGGAGGTCTATGATGGGGATCATGTGCTAGAGTCCCATACCAGGTGATACAAACCCTAGTGACACCACAGACTAGAAGCAGAGTCAGAAGCAGATACGCTACCCATATAAGTGTGCCAATCAAAGGGTAGAGAAGAAATGAGGATGGGAAAAAAGAATGAACAAATAGAATCATAGAATCCTAGAGTTGGAAGGGACGTAGTAGGTCATCTAGTCCAACCCCTGCCTGTAGTAGGAAATTCCCCTACAGCATCTCTGACAGGTACCTGTCGAGCCTCTGCTTGAAGATACCCAGTGAGGGAGAGTCCACCACCTCCTTTGGCAATCTATTCCACTGCCGAACCACCCTCACCATCAGGAATTAATCTCCTTGCTTGCAGTTTGTACCCATTGGTTCTAGATCTGCTTTCAGAAGCAGCTATGAGCAAATGAGACCCTTCCTCCATATGAGAGACCTTCAGGTATCTGAAGAGGACAATCATGTCTCCCCTCAGCCTCCTTTTCTCCAGGCTGAATATCCCAAGTTCCCCCAACCTTTCCTTGTAGGGCTTCCCTTCCATCCCACTGATCATTCTTGTTGCCGTCCTCTGGACTTGCTCCAGTTTGGCTGCATCTTACTTAAAGTGAAGTGCCCAAAACTGAACACAGTACTCAAGGTTAGTTGTAGATAGTTGTATAACAGTATAGTCGTAGTTGTAGAACAGTATAGAATCATAGAATCCAAAAGTTGGAAGGGACCTAGTAGGTCGTCTAGTCCAACCACTGCCTGTAGTAGGAAATTCCCTAGAGCATCTCTGACAGGTGCTTGTCTAGCCTCTGCTTGAAGATCCCCAGTGAGGGAGAGTCCACCACCTCCTTTGGCAATTTGTTCCACTGCCAAACCGCCCTCACCATCAGGAATTTTTCCTGATATCCAACCAGAATCTCCTTTCTTGCAGTTTGTACCCATTGGTTCTAGTTCTGCTCTCAGAGGCAGCTAAGAACAAATAAGTCCTTTTTATACCTATGTTTTTGGTTTGTATTGCCTAAGTGCAGAATCTTGCACTTCTCCCTGTTGAAATTCATCCTATTTGTTACAGGCCAGTATTCCAGTTTATCCAGATCCTCCTGGACGTTTCTCTTGTCTTCTGTTCGCTACTCCTCCCAGCTTGGTGTCATCTGCAAATTTGATCAGGCTCCCCCGTATCCCTTCCTCCAAGTCACTGATGAAAATATTAAAGAGAACTAGGCCCAAGACAGAGCCCTAGGGCGCCCCCCTTGAAACTGACCTCCAGGTTGACTCAGAACCATATGCTAAAATCCTTTGAGTGTGGCTGTCGAGCTAATTGCAGATCCACCTAACGATTACCTCGTCTAGCCCATATTTTTCTAACTCTCTGATTAAAAAACCCCCTCATCATAGAAAAACAATAAAAAATTAATTTCTAAAGCATGCAGGGTGAATATAGGGACAGCTATATGCAAATTTTTATAAAATTCCTGAAACTGAAATGACAATGCCCTACATTTTTACATCTAAAAGACATCTGAGTAAATGCTCAGAACAGCCAGCAGATGGCAGTATTGCCTAGGCTATTTTTTCAACATGTTTTGAAGGCTTAAAACAGCAGGAGGTTAGAGGTTAATTCATTGAAAAGATAGAAAAAAAAGATCAGTCATTGAAAAGGCTCCAGGAAGTCTGATGATTTTTCCATGTAAGGGCAGATTTAGGCTTTTTTAATGGGGCTCATAGAAATACCCACAGAAGACTGTCCCTATATAAGGCCCGCATGTACTAGTGGTAAGGAGGTGAATTGCAGCTTGTCCCCAAATAAGGCCCTCATGTAGTTACACAAAGGAGGTGAACTGCAATTTGACAGTTTCATAGTTTAAGTGTTTTATTGCCCCTAGAGTGTAAAGCACAGTGGCTCCCTACAGGGACGGATATTTTCTCTGTCCAGACCCGCGTGTTTCAAAAAGTGCTTCTGAAGTTGAATCTATGAAGACCAAGTGATAAAGTCCAATGTTTTGACATTTTTAACATTCAAAAATATAATTGGTGCTGAAAAAACTATCAAAAATGGGCCCCCTATTTATGGCCCATATGCATGAGAGGATTTTAAGATGTCCTGAAAAAAACTTGAGTGTTTCTCAACCAGTGGTATGGGCACCATCAGTGCTACTTGGGGTAATGCCTGATGGTATTTTCAGGAGCCCTGGCCACAGGCCATAAGAGGCTCGGCTCAATTGGCAGAGATCAAAGGCATGAATTTCTGCACTCAAAAAGCCCTCCCACCTATCCTGGACCTCTTACTGGGACTGTTGTGTTCAGGGTTCCCAGACATCCAGATTTCCACAGACATGGTCTACATTTGGGGCCCTGGTCTGGGCCCCTTCCCCTTGTCTGGGCCCCTCCAGAAAAGGAGGGGTCCCTGTGGCTCCTTTGCTGCTGTGGGGCTGGAATGCGCTTTGTGGGAACTGGCAGTTGGGGGTGTTGGGAGTGTGCTTTGGGGGCACTTGGGGGCAGTTCAAGGCTGCTGCGGTGAAGATCTGCCAGCCATGGGCAGCCCTTTGCAAGGGGAAGGCGGTGCACATGTGCGCACAGTCTCCCTATTCTTTGAGCTCTGATGGAGAGTTCCTGGGCTTCTCCGTGGGTGGAACTGATTATCCTTGGCTGACCCAAGAAAGTCACTTTCACTTCCTCGGTTCAGCTGAGGATAGTCAGCTCCGCCCACGGAGAAGCCCTGGAGCTCTCCGTCAGATCTCAAAGAACAGGGAGACTGCGCATGCGCAGACTTCCTCTTGCAAAGCTTGTAGATCTTCGCTGTGGCAGCCTTGAACTGCCCCCCAGTGCCCCCAAAGCACACCCCCAACACTCCCCAACTCCCAGTGCCCCTGAAGCACACCCCCTGCCTTCTGCCCTGCCTTCCTGCCTGCCTGCGTGCCTACCTATCACCACCACCGTGCATGCAAGCCACGGTAAGTAAGCCAGTCTACTGGCTTCTTAAAAAAATTAATTTTTAAAATTTTTTAAAAATGTAGAACAAAATGTAGGATGTCCTACATTTTGTCCTACATAAGTCCAGATTTTCAATTGAAAATCCGGACTTTTGGGTGACCAGGTCCTACATTTTCACTTCAGGTTGTCAGCTTGGTTGTGTTGCATTTGGCCCCCAACCCAGAAGTAACTGGTGACTATGGACTCAATCCAGAGTAACTACGGGGAGTCAGACGTAAGAACAATTTATTCTGGATTGCAATATGAATTTCCCATAGGTTTTCACTAGGTGGTGCCATAACTGTGTCAACATAAATGTATCTTATGTGCTCCTATAGTTACTCTGGATTGTAGGGTATGTCATTCCAGTTACTTCCAGTGGTCCTTCAAATCGGTGGACCATTTGAAGTGGTACTGCAGAGGACAAACCTTCAGAAACACTGAAAAATAGGACGTCATGGAGGAAAAGGAAATTTATTCCCTTACCTCCAAGCAAGAATCTGTTTTCACAAAGGGTCAAGCCTTACAGTCATATTTCTGCCACAAGTCTGAAGTGGGTTAGGGAGAGGAGTGGGGATAAGATCCTGGCACTTGCTAGTGCCAGTGAGATCCACTCCTCCCAGGGTGACCAGATGCCCAAACATCAAAAGGAGGAGAAGGTCTTGGATTCCTCACAGCCTGTCCTTTCCAGTGGACAATGGCATGTTTGCCTACTCATGAGTAAAGCCATGATATTGGGCATTTTCACTTTCCCATAGAGCTCAATGGGAGCTCATATTTTTTATTTTTAGTTTTTCGGCCATAACCTTTGATAGGAAGGAGATATTTCAAAATCGATTTTTAGCATTGGATTCTGCTCTTCAGTACCACTCCAACAACATATGGCATGATGGGGTACAACACACCATTGCAAAGTTACAAACTGGAGGACAATGAAGCCCTTTTGGAGGGCACCTGGACAGGAGGCTAAGAAAACAGGATAAATCTGGAAATTTCTGGTCATATGGTCACCCTGACCCCTCCTTCTCACATACTGCCTCCTTCCACCTACTCTCTGCCCAGACACTTCCCCATTCTCTGTCTCCCCTGCCCTACTCCTCCCTTTGGTTGCCCACTGTGCCGGCTTACCTGTGCTGCCACCAAAACCCAGCACCACCTCTGACACTGTGTTAACTGTTTTGGCTGCCAACATATAGCATGCAGCATGCCACCATATGGCCATTTGTGACAGTGAAACCACACTGTTGTACAGCTGAGTTGGAATCAGGCACTTAGTTTACTTGAGGAAGGGAAGCAGAGCAAGTCAACTTGCAGGGTGACCATACAGATTGGAGGACAGAGTGCCTCAACCTTTAACCACTGCATAGAAGAGGGAATTGAGGCAGGTTTAGCTCATCATAGAAGGGTTTAAAAAGTAACCTGCCTCAATTCCCTCTTCTATGCAATGGTTAGAGACATCGTGTCCTCTATTCTATATGGTCACCCTGCGAGGGAAGCACTTTATGGTGGATTGACATATGATTAATGATGTATAGTTCTAAGAAAAAAAAATATTCCAGCAATCTTACGAAACAAATACACCAAATCTTTTTGTTCAGTGCCATAAAAATGAAACTATTGTCCTTTCCTCCAATGTATCTACTGCCAGCCAAGGGAACCTGCTAATCTCTTACTGAAATCAGTTGCTTTACAGAGCTCACCTTTGACCGAGTTTCTAAAACTCCATTGTGCCTTAGTAAATGGGCAATAGTAAACTTGAAGATTAAAGATTAAAGAGTGAAAAAGCTTTCGCAAGCTACTCATGTTGTTTCTGGCATTGTTTAAATCGCTGTGGTGGTTCTGGTTTTGCATTCACTTTAGCACAAAACAACTGGCGTGTTGTCTTCTGAATCTGAGCATGTCCTGGCTACCTCTAGGGCTTTTCCTTCCTTTCTTTTTCTGGAGAAGTTCTGATGCAGGTAAAGTGCTGATAATACCTGGAGATGGCAGTCACTGGTTGAGTATGAACCTGATTGTGGAGCGTCTTCAGCAGAAAGGGCATGAAATAGTGGTTGTTGCTCCTAGCGTTAACATGCGGATAACACCATCTGCGCATTACACAGTGAAAACATTTGCGGTGCCCTACACAGAGGACTATGTTAGAGGAAAACTCCAGAACCACAGCAAGAAGATTTTTGCACGCCAACCTTTTATGATGAAAATGACTATGTCGATAGGAAGAATAAGAAATATTGCAGCCCTTTTATTCACTAACTGCAAGCAGCTTTTGTACAACAAAGAACTGATTACTTACCTCGAAGAATACACATTTGATGTTGTTTTTATGGATCCAGTGACCCCATGTGGACAGATTTTGGCTGAGTATCTATCCATTCCTTCTATTTACTACTTACGGGGAATACCATGTGGTTTAGACTTTGAGGCAACTCAGTGTCCAAACCCATCATCTTACATCCCGAGATTTTTCACAGGCAATACAGATCGCATGGCATTTAATCAACGAGTGAAGAATTTTTTATTTGGTGCCTTTGAATTCATTATTTGTTATATGCTTTACTCACCATACAAAGATTTAAGCAACAAATTCCTGCATCAGGAATTGACTGTACCCGAGCTCTATAGTCATGCATCCATTTGGCTTCTGCGCTATGACTTTATTTTTGAGTATCCCAGGCCTATCATGCCCAACATGGTCTTCATTGGAGGTTTAAATTGTAAAAGAAAGAATCCATTAACTCAGGTTGGAATTCCTTTTATACTATTTAATTTATAATCTATATGGAGTTCAAGATTAGTGCTAATAAAATGGAGAGCTAAAAAGGAATAGCACTATCTGAGCAATCAGAACATTTAATAGCAAAATGCCATTTTATGTAATATTACAGTTAAGGGTCTGCAATCCTAAAGATACTTTCCTGAGAGTTGAACACAATGGAGCTTACTTTTAAGTAGACACAATTAGGATTGTTCTCACAATTACCCCCAAATCCAGAGTAACTACAGGAGCACCTAATAGACTTTACGTGCACCCATAGTTACTGCACCACCTAGTGAAAATCTATGGGAAATTCATATTTGAATCCAGAGTAAATTGTTCTTACACCAGAGCAAGGACTCCCTGTAGTTACTCTGGATTTTGCTCTTAGTTAGCAGGCAAAATATTTCAAAGTCCAGCACAGTTTGTGTGTAACTTTATCTAGAATCTCTGTATAGCCACCCTCCACTTATTGGACAGACTACGGACAAGAGCATCATCCAAAAGTCAAAACAGTTGAAAGGAGGAACTCAATCTTTTTTAGTTTTAAATGTTGCTTCCAATGCTTTTTCAACTAGTTAATTGCAAATACCACTTTTATCTTGTAAATTCCTGCTGCCACACGAAGATTTTCACAAATTGATTCTCATGAACTTCTTGGGAATGGGATTAGACCAGGAGCTACAACATGGGGGAGGGCAATTTTGGCTTTTAGAACAGCAACGAGGTTGAAATAACAGAACATGTGTTTAATGAATGAGTTCTGGGTATAACTGAAAGGTGATGCAAGTGTGGATGGTCAGAAAACTGTCACAAAGCAGGGGATACCTGTATATAAAACTGAAGAATCACTAACTGACTCACTGACTTATGTTTCTTGGTCCAGCAGTTTTGGCTGGGCGCTGATGAGTCAGTCAGCGCCCAGCCAAATCTGCTGGACCAAGAAGCGTAAAATTTGGGGAGGTCTTCCTTCCATGATGTAGGCATCCATTAAGAACCAGTTTTGGGACATTCAAACCAGAAGATGCTGAAAAGGGCTGCAATGTGTTTTTGTCCGTATATTTAACATTGAAGACTGACTGATCAACACCCTGCCCAAACCACTGGACCAAGCATGAAACTTGAGGAGTGCATTCCTTCTTTGATTTAAGGGCCCACTAAGAACCAATTTGGTACCCGGTGGTGCCTGCTGGTACACAGTATGGATGGTATGGATGCATCGTGCTGACCAGTGCCTAGTATGGATGCCCAGTGCTTGCCAGCCATTTTCCTCTGGTGTTCTCCAGTGTACTGTCAGTGCCCAGTGCTCAGTGGTACTCACCAGTGCTCACAGGTTCCCAGCAATGCCAGCTGGTGCCCAGCTATACTGGGACCCACAAATATTCTTTAAATTTTACCTTTGCAAAGATGGATTAATACTGCTAATCAGTAATAAAATAATAAGCAGTGGTGAAATAGTGGAAGAAATTAGGAATGTACAAGTAAAAATGGGGAAGGGCAGAGGACAGGGAGTCAGAGGCGGAGAGTCTCATCAGGTCACTCACTTTTGGGCCCAGTTCTCATAGGTGTATCCTGGCTATATGTGTGCTTTCAAGGAGATCCATAGATCACTAAAAGGCTGACCTTTAGTAAGTAAGATATTTTGGATCCATTGGTTACAGAATGCACTCCGATAGTGCCACTGCCTTGGTCAAATGATGTGGGATAGGATTGGGCAGCAAACTTTACTCTCAGTTCAATCCATCCATGTAAACTTTACTATGTATACTAGGTGTTATCCACTAGAGAACCTCCCATGGATTAAAAAAAAATCAGTGTATAAAGAAAACGGTGGAAAAATAGGTTGAAAGACCCACTTTCAGGTTTCTTGCTTCTCTATTGTGCCTAATGGAATAAAGTACAGTTTGGAATAAAAGACTAAAGTAGGGTTTGTAATGGAATGAAGTATCTGCAGGGTTTTATTCTGGGACTGAAAAATGGAATGAAGGCTTGCATGACAGCCTCTCTACAACAGTAGAAAAGCAGCTTGAAAAACTGATTTGCAGAGGTGTTTTGTGTTGAGTCAAATCCATGTATAAAAAAATCAGTGTATAACAAGGTTAGACCTAATAATGTAATTTTCTGAACAAGAAGATCATTGCTGAACTCATTACCCAGTGCTTCTTCGTAGATGCCTAAGATGGAAATGTGCTATGTGATAAGTGCCCCAAAGAATGTTGACTGGAGATTTATTTATTTTTTGTAGGAATTTGAAGCCATCATAAAAGGCTCAGGGGAACATGGCATCGTGGTGTTTTCTTTGGGTTCAATGGTCTCAGAAATTCCAATGAAAAAGGCCATGGACATTGCTGAAGCTTTGGGAACAATACCCCAGACGGTAAGTGGGATAAAACTACATGATTAATTTGTCTATATTCACACAACTCACATAATTAAGGGACAAGCTCATGCTTCCACAAGTCAAAAAGCAACAAACAGAAGACTCTCATTAATAATTAAATTTAATATTTCAACTGGTCCAGAGAAGGATGACCAAAATAACTTTGGCTCTCCCTCAGTAGTTTGGGAATAGAAGATCATAGAACTGTTGGACTGATACATAAAGTAAGGGAAAGGTGCTTCAGGGCAGCTAATTTCAACCACTATGTAATGGCATAGTGGTGTGCTGCCAATGGTCTGAAGATGTGCTGTGCAAGTATTATTATTAGGGAGATTTGGGGGTGTGAGGCCACCTTGTCAGTGTCTTACGAGACAAAAAAGAAGGAAAATCGCTGCTTTAGGGTGAAGCAGGGGTGGGCGGGGGCCGGTTCGGGCCAGATCGCCCGTACCGGTTGCCGCTTTCGCCCCCCGCTACTGATCCAGTAGCTACGGGAGGTAAGAAAACCGGGTGTACTGGTTTGGGAGGTGGGCGGGGCGAGGATTGCTGCCTTCTGGTGCTGCTGCTGCTGCTGGGGAGCCAGAAGAGAAGCTCTCTCTCCATCAGGGACTCCTTCTCCGGAGTGACACCCCCTTGATGCCCTCCTGTCTGCGCCCCCCAGCTTGGCAAGGGTCGGGGTGGGAGAAGCACCTCCTTGGCCAGCATCTGCCTCGCCTTCCTTCCTTCTTTCCATCACTTGCCTTCTCTCCACGTTGCACAGCCAGAGACGCAACATCTCCTCCTCCATCCCTGCAGCCCTTGGCTGTGGAAGGCTCAGCATCCCTCCCTCTGCTGCTGGGGGACTCCTGGGGGGCACAGGCTGCAGGGGCTGTGGAGGCAACAACACTGGGGAGGAAGAGGCACCTTCCAGATGTCCTCTTTTCCAGGACACATCCTCTTTTTATTTTTTAGCCTGGTGACCTCAATCCTTATGTCTACTCTAACGTAAGCCCTATTGTGCTCAATGGATCTTACTCCCAGGAAAGTGTCTTTAGGATTGCTGCCGCTTTTCCAGGATAGATCCTCTTTTTTCAGCCTGGTGCTACAATCCTAACAATGTCTACTCAAAAGTAAGTCCCATTGTGTTCAATGGGTCTTACTCCCAGGAAACTGTCTTTAGGACTGTAGCCTTAGAGCACTGCATGTGCGCCAACCTTAGCCCTCCCCGGCCCCGCCCCCGGCCCTCCCTGCCCCCTGACCCCGGCCTGGCCTGCCCACTTCCGGTGATCTGGTTGTTGGGTCAGGATGGGCCCACCACTGAGGGTAAGATGTACATTACAGCAAATACAATCCAAATGGGATGTATAGTACAGCAACACATTTATGTTCATTTGATCTTTTCTAACCCTATGAAGGTGCTGTGGAGATATACAGGAAAAGTGCCACCTAACCTCGCAAACAACACAAAGCTCCTGAAGTGGCTTCCACAGAATGATCTGCTTGGTATGCTCAGGCTGGAAATATAGGTGGTGTTTTGATGTTGGTTTTGTGTATCATAAAAAGCAGCTAACTCTCTTTGTATTTCTCCGTCCCCCTCTTCTTCCTTCAATAGCCCATCCAAAAGCCAGAGCCTTTATCACTCATGCAGGCTCCCATGGAGTTTATGAAGGAATCTGCAATGGAGTTCCAATGGTTTTGATGCCGCTTTTTGGTGACCAAATGGATAATGCAAAGCGAGTGGAATCTCGAGGAGCAGGAGTCATTCTGAATGTAGTTGAGATGACATCCCAGGACCTCTCTGATGCGCTGAAGGCTGTTATTTATGATAAAAAGTGAGTAACAAATAGTGTGATTGGAACAAACTCATTTTTGAACTTAAAAACTACCCTTACAAATCCTGGTAAAATAACATGTGACTGTAAATATGTAAATTGCCCTACAGTTCAGAGTAACTACGGCAAGACGTAAGATGCACTTACTCTGGATTGCTCTATGCATATTCCATAGGATTCCCATAGGTGGCATTGTAACTATGTCAGTGTAAAAGGTCCCGTAGTTACTGTGGATTGTAGCCTTGGTCTGGATATATTTTCTTTTTTAATTGAACTACTGTAATGGATGTACAAATCAGGAAAAGTCACTGTGGGGGGAGGGAGCAATTTCAAAGCTTTACTCTTGCTGTGGTTGTGTCTCAGTCACGCTCCCATTTGCGAGAGAAAAACTTCTTTGAAAGATTCTACTCTCTTTTGAAAAGCCAGTGTGCAGAGGGAGGGTGGATATGATCAGAATCAAAGCTGATGTAGACACAATAGGAATTTGCTTGGTAGCTTTATTATTATTATTATTATTAGTAGTAGTAGTAGTAGTAGTAGTAGTCGTCGTCGTCGTCGTATGTATGTGTGTATGTATGTATGTATGTACGTATTTATTTATTTATTTATTTATTTATTTATTTATTTATTTCAAGTTTGATTACATGTCACAGCAGCCAGTTCTTTAGGTGGTCTTGGCATCAATCACTAGTCAAGTCCCACCCAGGGACCTATGACGTCGTGATATACTTCCATATGATGTTTGCTGAGCCAGGCAGGGTAGCTTTTTGAATCTGCCCAATGGTGATCCTGCCAATGCCGAGATGCTGTAAGCGGAACTCCAGTCTTTTGGAACTGCATCCAAAGCGCCAGTCACCACAGGGACAACCACTGCCAGTTTGTCTTTGAACTTCAGTCCTAAAATCCTATATTTGTTGGTTTTCTCCTGCTCTTTTTCATCAGTCCAACTCTCACCAGGTACTGCCACATCAATTATGGTTACTTTCTTTTTTTCAGTGACTGTGATATTTGGTGTGTTGTGCACCAAGACTTTATCTGTTCCGATACAAAAGTCCCACAAGATCTTCATTGTGTCATTTTCAATCACTTTCTCTGGTTTATGCTCCCACTAGTTTTTTTTACTGTTTTCATGTTATAATTTCTACATAAGTTCCAATGGAGCATTATGCATACACTTATAATCAGTCTGTGCAATCTTCTTGCTGGAACTCAGGATGTGGTCTATTGTTTTTTCAGGTTCTTTGCACAACCTGCATTTTGCATCATTAGATGATTTATCAGTTCTGGCCTTTATTTGTTCAAATAGCCTGTTCTTGGGCTGCTAATATCAAGGTTTTCGTTGGCTTTTTTAAAGTTCCAGATGTTAATCATAGACAGGTTTTTTCTTTGCCAATGTAATCTTTGATCTTTTTCTTATAATGTCCATACAGTGTTCTATTGTGCCTGTTTTCAATTCGTGTCTTTGATAAATTTTTCTTATAGTCATGCTTAGTTCGTTTAACTTTGATTTAAATTTACGTCAAGAAATGCTTGTTCCTGACTCTCTGTTACATAATCAACCAATGCATGTTTCTCTTCCTCCACTGTTTGTTTCACTTGCAAAAGTCCTCTCCTGCCAGAGACTTTTTGGGGCAAGTATAACCTGTCTGTATCACTTCATGGGTGTAAAGCATAGAGTATCCAATAATAGCAACTTAATCACAATAGAGCCAATTCCAGTCAAAACTCCTGGCGACTGTGAAATTATTATTAAGTATTATTTCAAAGTTGCTAGGTGTTTGACTGGAGTTGGCTCTATTGTGATTCAGTTCCTATCCAAAGAACTAGGTCTCACAAAGGTATTGTCTCAATATGTGAAGTTCCCAGGAGTGCTGCTTTTTGTAACTGGGTAGTTGTGATCTTCTTGAGGCCCATTAAGTTTAGATGTTCCTGGAGACTTAATGAAATCACCTATTGTGGTTGGAATCACAGTTTGAGTCCATTTAACTATGCCAAAAGGATATCGAACCACTGGTATGGCCCATGTATTGATGGCTTGGATGGTATTGCAAGCATTGAGTTTTGATTTTAGAATTTTCCAGACTCTTCTGATATATTCCTTCACTACCCTGGTCTTGACTTATCTGTGTTTAATGTTGTCAGCTTCTCTGTGTTTAATGTTGTCAGTTTAATGTTCTCTGTGTTTAATGTTGTCAATGTATTTATAAGCTGTTTCTGGTTCAAGACTTTTTATTTCACTATTTTTTGGCATCTTCACTCCATCCATAGATGTTAAGTTTTCCTCAGTTTATTGCCAAATTGGCACACTTTTTTAGACACTTTTCTATTGATATGCCGATACAATAATTCTGAAGTGTTGTTGGAACATCCTTTTTTGGTAGCCTCATTTTGTTGGATTTGACTTTAAGTAGCTGTACATTATTATTATTATTATTATTATTATTATTATTATTATTATTATTATTATTATTATTATTATTATTATTATTATTATTATTATTGAAAATCAAACATAAATGCACAGCAAACAATTTCGTGCTGGTTTCATTCACTTCAACAGTCGGACCCTTCCCAAGAGTCTAGGACTGTGTGATGTAGTGGTGTATTATTCGTGCTGATCCCAGAAGAGCGGCTTTCTGCAGTTGGCAGAGTGATATTTTGTCAATGCGAATAATTTTCAGGTGCCTACCAAGGTCTTTCAGCACTGCACCAAGTGTGCCAATTACCACTGGAACCACCTGCATTGGCTTACACCAGATTCGCTGTAATTCGATTCTTAGGTCTTGGTAGCGGGAGATCTTTTCCAGTTTTTTCTCCTCAATTCTTCTGTCACCTGGTATGGCGATGTCAACAATGCACACCTTACTGCTTTCTATGATGGTGATATCTGGAGTACTGTGTTCCAAGACCTTGTCCGTCTGTATCCTGAAGTCCCACAGCAGCTTGACCTGCTCATTTGCAACCACTTTCTCAGGGTTGTGGTCCCACCAATTTTTTGCCACTGGCAGATGATACTTTTGGCATAGATTCCAGTGGATCATCTGAACAACAGAGTTGTGCCTCAGTTGGTAGTCAGTCTGCGCGATCTTCTTGCAGCCACTTAGAATGAAGTCAATTGTTTCAACAACTTCTTTGCAGAGCCCGCATTTTGGGTCATCGGCTGATATGTCAATTCTGACCTTGATGGCATTTGTCCTGATTGCCTGTTCTTGGGCAGCAAGTATCAGGCCTTCTTCTTCAGTGCTCCTTCTTCAGTGTTCCACTCGTGAGCCACAACCAGGTCTTATCCTGATCCACTTTTCCTTTGATCTTGGCAAGGAATTGGCCATGCAGTACTTTATTCTGCCAACTGGCAGTCCGAGCCTGAATTGCACTATTGCGATATTCATAGTTGGTCTGCTGCACTTTCAACAACTTTCTCTTGCTGACTTCAATCAGAGCAGATTCCTGGCTCTCTTGCACATAATCTGCTAGGGCATGTTTTTCTTCTTCCACCGACTGCTTCACTTGCAAAAGTCCTCTGCCCCTGATCTTCTAGGCAGGTACAGCCTGTCAACATCACTACATGAATGTAAAGCATAGTGAATGCTCATTAATTTCCTTGTTTTCCTGTCCAAGTCATCCAGTTCCTTTTGTGTCCAGTTCACAATGTCCAGTATACCTAAATACAGGTATGGCTCAGGTATTTATAGCCTTTATAACGTTGCCATCATTCAATTTGCTCTTCAAAATTTTTCTAACCTTTTGTATGTATTCTTTGCTGACCACAGTTTTTACATGCCCGTGCTTGATATTGTCCAGCTGCAGTATGCCCAGGTATTTGTAGGCTTCAGGCTGGTGGCATTTAATGGTTTGACCGTTCGGCATTTCAATGCCATCAATTTCCGTGATCTTCCCTTTCTTTAGTGCCACTGTGGCACATTTGTCCAGGCCAAACTCCATGTTGATGTCGGTACTAAAGACTTGGACTGTATTGGTGAGTGACTGGATTTCTGCTTCTGACTTTCTGTAGAGCTTCAAATCATCCATGTATAATAGATGTGAAATTATCTGTGAATTTTTGGCAGTTTGGTAAGCCAGACTCGCTTTCTGGAGGATCACTGACAAAGGGATCATCGTGATGACAAGCAGCAATGGGGACAATGAGTCCCCCTGGAAGATTCCCCATCTAATGTTGACAAGTCCATAACTTTCATTGGCTACAAATAATTCTGTCTTCCAGAGTTTCATTGCATTTTCTATTATTATTATTATTATTATTATTATTATTATTATTATTATTATTATTATTATTATTATTAATAATAATAATAATAATAATAATAATAATATTATTGCCATCTCCATCAGTTATCCACAGGCAATAAAGTAATGCATGGCTAAATGGAAAACATAAACAGCTTCTTTAAAGAGTGACTAAATATAATAATGCTTTTAAAAAATGCTTTCAGGTATAAAGAGAACATTATGCGTCTCTCCGCTCTTCACCTGGACAGACCCATCCACCCTCTTGATCTTGCAGTGCATTGGGTCGAATTTGTGATGAAGCACAAAGGAGCTCCCCATTTGCGGCCAGCAGCCCAAGATCTCAACTGGCTCCAGTACCACTCTCTAGATGTGATTGCCTTCCTCCTGGCTGTAGTGCTCCTCAGTCTGTTCATCTGGCTGAAGTGTTGCCTATTTTGCTGTAGGAGGTGTTTCTGCAAAAAAGGAAGGCTGAACAAGAAAAGCAAGGCAAAATCTCATTAAAATGAGTTTGGGATATGAAAGGGGAAGAGGTGTATGTCCTTGCCCTTGGAGGTTAGAAAGTTTCTTGCACCATCCCAGCACATCCAGAGCCAATTTTCAGACACTTATTTTATAAAAACTACACCCTAACTAGCATGAGATTCCCCTGTGGCCCCATATATATGCATTTGGCATTTTGGCTAACAAAACTATGCATATGAGCAAAACTGATCTCCAAAGTTCTCATGAACTTCAAAGTCCTGTAGCATGAATCTGTTATCAAGATTATCCAAACCCCAGCCTGGTGGCCAGATGCGGCCTATGGCAAGCCTCCATGCAACCCATAGCAAGCCCCCTCCACTCAGCCTTTGGGCAAGCCCTCAGGAGGTGAAGGATGCTCTGCTCCCTAAACTTCCAGAGGGTATTCTGAGGGTTGGGGAGGTGACAAGTACCTCCTCTCTGTGTGTATGAAAGTACTTACGAACTGGTTTGAAGATTATCCCTTTGTTGTGTGTTAGAATGTGTTTTTGAACTGATTTGAATTCATTCATTCATGATTTCCATCTCTAATATATTCATTTATGTAAATTTATTCAAATTTGATGGGTAAATTCTTTTTTTCTTCTGGCCTCCAACACAGTGTCAGAGAGATGCAATCCTCCTGCCCCCAAAATTTGGACATCACTTTGTTAGAGAATCAGCTGTATACATTCCTGATCTTCATTTCATAGGATGTAATTTATGAGAGGCTCATATACCAACCTATAATATCACCACTGTTTGGTTTACATCTTTAAAAATGTGTGTGTTTGTGTGAGTGTGAACAACTAATGCAAAAGAGCTTGGCAGGCTTTCATTTCCAGTTGTACAGGAGGAATTTTGGCAGAAGTTACATGCAAGGATATGTCTGCACCTTCAAAAATTGCCTCTTCCAATGGATCTGAACACCTGGAAAAGGGAAAGACCACAAAGGACAGATTTTGAAAAGGGAGGGTCTCATGTTGCTGACTGGAGTTTAACATGAGACTCAAGTTTTATCAGTAGATCCTTGTCTTTCATGCAAGTCTATAGGAATGCAAGTTATAACAGCATTAAAAAGTAATGTATAAGTTATCAACAGTGTGGGAAGTGTGCTTCCAAAATAGTCTTTCAAAACCACATCTCCCCTTACAAAGCACATTCAAGTGATTGTTGTCCAATGGTTTTAGCTTAAATATATTAATTTGAGAAATTGTATTAAACTGAAAAGATTGTTAAAGCTTAATATGTGCACAAGAGGGCTGTGCTTTTTTTGTTACCGTTTCTTCTTTGATTTTGGAATGGACCTAGTTGTTTTGGTTTATAAGAAGAAGGAGAAGGAGAAGAAGAAGAAGGAGAAGAAGAAGAAGGAGAAGGAATTTCACAAAATTTCTATCAGGTTTTTATTGGTCCCATGTACTCCAGTTTCTGAATGCTTATGAGAGACATTGATCAACAGCAGCATTTGAGGTGATCTGGTTGAATTGGTTATTTAAATGCTTGATTTTCAAAGGAATTCAGATAGGCTGTGATTCTCAGCCTTTTTGCAAGCTGAACAAATGTTATTATCTCATATTGCTTCAGAAAATTGTATGAGCATTTGGCCAAAGATATGAAGCAAGAACTTATGGACTCATAGACCATTTCCTTAGCCCTAAAAAAAAAGCAGGCTCCGTCAGTCTTGGAAGACTATGGTATCGTGCTCTGCCCTGCATATGCTGCATGCGAAGCACGAAAGCCTGGGTTGGATTGTTATGGAGGATAGGCTGTTACCCAAGCAGCAAATCCCCCCTCTCCACGCCACTGAATTAGTCCAATGGAAAGGCAGAGCCAATACGATTGGATCCAGCTGGCGTCGCACAGCTGGGCTAAGGACAGGAGCTCATCCTGTCTTGTGGGGCCAACCCGGGAATCGAACCCTGGCTTGCTGGTTAACAGGCACAGCGTCTTTACCGCTTGCACCACCTTAGCCCTAGCAACATGCAATCTAGGACCAATCATTGACTAGGCCAGCAGCAAACAAAACTTTCAGCAAGCAAAACATTTATGCAAATAAATTGTATTTTAGTGTCCGTGACAAATCTCAAATAGAGAACATGTTTAGATATTTTTAGATAAGATTTTTTTAGATAAATTGCACTGTGCAACTTATTGTGTAACAAACCAACCCAAGGGTCTGTTGGCTGAAGAGGGGTTAGGATATGATGTACGATAACTCCTCCTTTTCCCTCCCATCATCCCTGCCATCTCCTCATTTTGGCCCATCTACCTGCAGTTGTGCCGATATATGAATTGTATCTGAGCTACATCAGTATGATGGTTTTTTCAGCAGTTGATGAGGTGCATCTATCAGTGGGAATTTTTCTATACTACATGCGCCTGTGTGTCTTGAGGACTGGGCTGTAAAAAGAATCATTATACAGTGCATCACTTTCTATTTCCAATAGGTGGTGCCATAACCTTATGAAAATGTTCGTTGTTCCCTATACACTAGCACACTGTTCCTAATTTTATAAACCTATTTGTAATTTGTAATAAAACAATTAGGATTGCTTTAAACATGTTCAATTTATTGCCAAAGTTTTTGGCAAATTTATTGCCAAAGTTTTTATGTATTTATGAATACATAAAATGTATTCAGCTGCAGGAAAAAGCATGATGATGGCATATGTCTACTTCTCTACAGTTGCGCAGCAGGGGAACAACAACTGGTGATGACTTCATGGGGCACATGTGTCATATGTAAACACACATTGCAAAAAGGATGCCAATCACATGCATTAATCTATAGAAGCATCTTCCAAGCTTGGACATTCTTCTGACTCCTGAAAGAGTGGAGCATGTAATGAATGAGTTCTGGGTTTAATTGAAAGGCGTTAAAAGAGTGGAACCGTCAGAAAACAAGCCATCAGAAAGTGGGGGACTCTTGTAACTGCATTGTGAGGCTACTCTGTTTATGCAGGGAAGGGGACAAACATTCTCTTCCATTAAGGAAGTCCTGGGAGCTGCTGTGGCAGCCTGCTGGCCCACCGGATACCATGGCAGACATTAACCCACCTGGTGCCACAGGCATCTTAGGATCGGGCTGCCTGTTTTCTGAAACTCTGTGATAGTCCAATCCTATTTGCTGCCTCACCCTATAGAATTGATATTCTGCTGGCATAAGTGCCAGGATCCAGGAGAAAGCATGTGATAGATCCTGGCTTATATCATGTAATGTTCTGCTTCCCACCCAGTGCCTCTGGAAAGCATAACAAGGCCACTCTCCATTAGGGCAAGTGAGTTGGCATGGGGGCAGGCAGTGGGGAGAATGAGAGGAACAGCACATTTCTGGGTGGAAGAAAGAGGTCCGGGGCAAGGAGGCAGCAGATGTTGTGTGGCAACCTACCCAAAAGCAGAATTGGGCCTTTTATCAAATCTTACAACCCCGGATTATTCCGATTTCTCACCAGAATGTGAGATGTTCTGCTTCAGGTTATTGATTGGCCAGAAAACCAATCCAGGCTCAACCCTTGTGCCTGCCCTTCAACCCTGATTTAAATGCATAGGTCAGCAGGTGACACTTTTAATAGCTTAGAGTTGCACATTAACACTGCTGATTGTGGCAGATCAGATTGTTGAAGGGTCAGATTGGTAGTTTAAGAGTGGGCAACTCTGGAGCAATATCTCAGCAACAGGGTGACCATATAGAATGGAGGACAGAGTTCTTCTTCCTTTAAGCATTGCATAGAAGAGAGAATTGAGGCAGGTGTTGTTTTTTAAACCCTTCTATGATGAGCTAAACCTGCCCCAATTCCCTCTTCTGTGCAATGTTGAAAGCTAGAGGCACTCTCTCCTCCATTCTATATCGTTACCCTGCTCAGCAAGAAATATCCAATACCTATATAAAGGGGCTTTTGGGTTAGCTGATCAGCACAACCATACCCAAAGGTTAATTCTGCTGGCAAGTAATTGCTCTTCATCTATTCAGTAGGGTAGAGACCCACAACAGATGGGTCAAACCTGACTTCTCAAGGGTAATAGCTGACATGTCTCTGCTCAGGCCTGATAGTCTGAACAGTTACTTGGGTTTGGGTGGTCTAGGAGATTCCAGTGAACTAAAAACTACCAGAGGTTTTGGAGTTGGTTTGGCTAAGAAATCAAGGCCTCCCCCCACCTATTTCACCCTTCTGTCTACTCTCTTCTGTCGCTGCATTTCGGGCACAATCTTTCTTTCTTCTTTCTTTCTTTCTTTATTTATTTATTTATTTATACCTCCCTTTTCCATGCCAAAGCAAATGCCCAACGCAGATTACAAAGCTTTTGTCCTTTGGTCTTCACATCAACCTTTTGGTCATCAATTGGTGAGGTTGAGAGTAACTAGCCCAAGGTAAGCCAAGAAGATTCATCACCAAGGAGAGATTTGAACCTGGTCTTCCAGGTCTCAGTCCAACTCACTAACCACTGCACTGTTCTGGCTAAACCTCCCTGGCTCACCTCTTACACAAAGCCACCGCCTCCCCTGCATGTCACAAAATGGCTGCATTGCAAGACTTGTTTCATAGCCCATTTTCCATTTTGAAAAAGTATTTTTTGTCCCAGGAAATTCATGTGGTTGGCCCCTTGGCTTAAACCCAAATTCCAATTGCCTTCAAACAAAAGCTTTTCACTTGATTCCTCTTTTTAGACATTCTCACCAAATGCTTCCACCAACATTTTTGTTTCCTCTTAACAGCTGAGACTCCAGACAAGTATCCGACACAGTGCTGGCAATGCAGTAGCAGCTGCTACTGCTAAGGCAACAATGTGTTCTGATATGATATCAGGTCTTAACAGGCTTATGAAGAAAAACAAAATAAAAGCTGATTCAGACTTGTCAGCACAATCCTATCTGGGCCTTGTGCTGCCAAGAACTCGGGTTCTAGCAGCGCAATTTCCCCTTGTAATGGCATAATAGCTGGGCCACCATCACACACTTCTGAGTCACTGCTACAAATGGTCACAAGTGTGGGGCATGTGCCAGAATCTTCCAGAGGCTCTGCCAGTCTTGGGGAGTTGTTGGCAGGGGGTTAAAGGAAGGGAGTAGATTTTAGCCACAAATGTTTTTAATTTCTTGTGTCCTACATTTTTCTTGGGTGCCCTACAAGGGGTGGCTGTCCTCTTTTTTGGTTAAGACATAAGGTCACACTGGCAAGTGGCAAATATACTTGTTTGAAAATGTCCAAGTGTGCATGTAAGACACACATTTGCTCCAAAACATGCATTGTAACTATAGCCAGTCACTATCATAGCTTCACATAATATAAATAAGAGCTAGGAAGGTGAATTTGACTGAGCAAATTAACACAAGCATTTTATTTACCGAACAGAAATCATACCCTTTGCTCAAACTGCAATTTCCATTTTTCATGCCCGGCCCACCCCCTCACTCAATGACATCTGCACTGTGCAGTGTCGGCCAATGAGTCACCCAAGGTATTTAAGGATCACTTTCCTTTTTTCTAGGTCACGGTGCATCTTTGGAGATCTAAGCCAGACTCTCATAGATGTCAGTGTCTGTGCTGTGGTAGTAGCTCTGTACAGGCAAATGGGCTTTGTAGTTTGAGGGCAGAGATGTCCCAATCCTGGCCTGGGGGCCAGATGCAGCCCACAATGAGCCTCAATGCGTCCCACAGCAAGCCCCCTCCATCTGGCCCTTGGGCAAGACCCATAATCCTCCAGGGTTGAGGGAATCTCTGCTCCCTCAACCTTCAGGAGGTATTCTGAGGACTGGGTTGGCTGTACACACCTCCTCTCTCTGTATATGAAAGTGTTTATGAACTGGTTTGAAGACCACCTCCTTTCTCTGTTGTAGAAAGTGTTTGTGAACTGATTTGAATTCATTCATTCATATACTGTAAATTCCATCTCTAATATATTCACTGATGTAAATTTAATCCAATTTGAAATGTAAATCAGTTCTTTTTTTCCTTCTGGCCCCCAACACAGTCGCAGAGAGATGATGTGGTCCTTGTGCCAAAAGTATGGACACCCCTGTTCTTTAGGGTTAGTTAGGGTCTTTGAACATGTTGTTTCTATCCCTAAAGCAATGCATTTTTGGATGGAAGGACTAAGAAACATGGCGAGGACATGTTTCAAAACTGCTAGCTATAACTTTGTGTTTGAGAATTGACAAAAATAACTTCAGGCACTTTGGAGGCATTTTTGTACTTACATCAATGGAGAGATTGTATATACCTCTGCATTCCATTCACTCCCCACACGTCTCGGGAGATATGACAGAAACATTTCTCACATTCTTCAGAAACAGAGGGGAATAAAGGATGGTATATTTCTTGCCAAAGCAGAGGTGTGTACTATGTAGAAAGGGGTACAGTTTTACACACACTAAACTTCTGGTTCAGATTAAAACACTGACCATGTTTAGGAGCACAGAACATGAAGTCCCTCTAGATTTTGGCAACCTCATGCTGAAAAACATATATACCAGTATTTTCCAATGGAAGTTAAAATAGAAAAATCTGTAAAATTTCCAATCAGATTTGAAATCTCTACCAAGGCCAGCCCATTCGTAGTGGGCAGTGTGGTTTGGGACAAATACAGGGTGGTTTGGGACAAATACATATTTGTCCCAAATATTTGTCCTATATTTGGGACAAATATAGACTTGGGATGTCCTTCATCCAGCAACAAACAGTCTTTTAATATCTGTCCTGCCTTCAGCTAGAGCTGCATCTGCTTCCCACTTGCTAAAAGTGCACAGGAAATCAAGTGGAAGACTGCAGTCTGCTTTGCTGCCTCCTTACATTTTTCCCTTCTCAGGAGATCCCTTATTAAAAGGATCATGCAAAGATGAAAGGTAGAGATGGTGCTGGCCTAAATCCCCTATTTACTCATATCTAATACACAACCTTATTTTTGAGACTAAATTTGGCTGAAAAGGTTGAGCATTAGATTCAAGTAAATACAATATGTTAGGATTCCACTCTCCAACTGCACACCCATTCTTGCAGAGGGACTGCAATACCATTCGAGGTGGAGAGATGACTTAGTGCATCAAGGATTTCCTGACCAAGAAGACCTCTTATCTTTTCTGCATTCAGACTTAATGTATTGGTCTTCATCCAGACTCCAACTGCCTTCAGACCACACAGGATGTCAGAAGCTTCACTGGAACAAGATGTTAGGAGAGCTAGAACCGTGTTGTTGTTAGCATATTGGTGACGCCCACCTCCAAATCTCTGGATGATTCTTCCCCAGCAATTTCATTAGATGTTAGAAAACATGGGGGACAGTGTGACACAGCACATTGTATTGCAAATTTAAATTCCATCTTTAAAAGATCTATTTAGGTGTACTTATGATTGAAAATTACTGGAGCATTAAGCTGCACAAACTGATCAGGATGATGAAAATCAATGTAAATTAAGGATGATGTAAATATCAATGTAAATCAATGTAAAGCAAGATCTCATTTTGTTGAACTGGTCAGTGATCTTGGGATGCCTTCTAGCTCTGCAGTTCTTATATGAGGATTGGATGCTGCTTTTCATCTGGAATCTACGCACTGGATGAAACTGCATCCAATTATTCAAAATCAACCTTTGGTGAATTGTGAATAGTGTCTGTCCTGGAGGGTAGGCTGATGGAAGGTCAGCCCAGTGAGGATTGCCACAGTGGCTCCCATTCACAGCATTCTCCCTGCCATTGGATACACCAGAGATGAACACAATAAGTGAATGGAAACTTTCCACACATACTAGTTAAAGCTAAGTTTCTGTTGCCTGGGAACTGTCTGTGGCTCATTCATTTCCCCCAGAGACTCAGCTAGCATGTAGGACTTCAAAATTAAAAAAGGAGGAAATGTATAATTAACTATCAGCAAAGAGTAACTGAATACGGGGTACGATCTCTAGGCTAATTAAATTCTAAAGGCAGCTAAAGATGTGTCTGCTCTGACAATCCTTAAAGCCAGCTTGCCTTCTAACTCAGTAATAAACTTTGGGGTGGGGGAGGTTGTGTAAAATTCATATAAAGATCCCCTTTAAGGAGCGGGATAACAGAGAAAGAAGTAGCACAATCCCTGGGATTGCATCCCTGTGGTTCGATGGGGGCTATTTCTAAATGTTACAGCGGTGTCATCAGAGTCTTTGCAGTGCAGGGAGCCCAGCCGAGTGCTTGCAGAGGTCCCCAAATCTTGCATAGAGGGAAAGTGCTACCACTTTTAAACTGGAAGTCAGACTTCTTTACACTGGAAGACAGGGACAGGGGGATTGCCATTGAGGGTGCAGAGCAAAGCATCAGTGGTGTAAGTAGGTCATTTGGGGCCCACAGCGTTTTTTTGACACCTCCATATGTCAAAATTATTTAATGAATTATCATCAGTATTAAAAAATACAATTAATTAGATATTAATAAATATTTTCATATTTTAAAAGATCACCTTACCAATTAAGCCTCTGTTTTGGAAATAATAGAAATCATAGAATCATAATGTTGGAAGGGACCCAGTGGATCATCTAGTCCAACCCCCTGCCTGTAGCAGGAAATCTTCATCTTGTGGGGACCTGGGTCTCGAACCCTGGCCTAATGGTTAACAGGAACAGTGTCTTAACCACTTGTGCCACCAGAGGAGCACCTTTATTCTTTTTTGGAAAGAGTTGAGGCTGCCTTTTGGATCACTTGCTGAGCTCCACTTTCACTGATTGGGACCACTTTCACTGGATTGGGACCGTTCTGGTGGCCTTGGTTTCGGTAGAGGGCCATTTCTGTTATGGTTTCTGATGAAAATATTTTCTCCAGTTCACTAGAAATAATCTCTAATCCATTGAAGTTGTACATGATGTATTGTTGTACAGAGGCACCTCACATAAGTTTAATTCGTTCTGGAAGCATGCATGTTATGTGAATCACACTTTATGTGGGGCACTTGTTATGCAAGGTACCACTGAATTTCCTAAAGATCCTGTTAAAATTCTTCAGGATTTGCTCTCAGTAGTCATCTGGAGATCAGTGGTGATTTCTGGACACTCCACTCCAAATCCTGAAAGATTAGCAGCCTGAGTTGCAACCCTTTGTTCCTGCTGTTGAAACATGACACTGGCCACTGTTGCCTGCTTATTCTCAAAGTGAGTGCTGCAACAGGTGAGAATCTTGTTTCAAAAAGGTTTCTTTCAGGACGGTAATAGACAACATGCAATATTACTGTGCCATCTCTTTTTTAAAATTCTCCTGCGATTATTAAAATACAGTCGTAGTGAGCTTCCTTTTACCCATGCTGCTTGAATTTACAGCATATTTTCATACCTGTTCTTATCCTCTCAGATTTGTATGGAAGTTCGCCTGTTCAGTTTTGTACAAGATTAGGGTAAGTTTCAAAATTCGAAACTGTATGCACAGGTACACGAGAGAGAGAGAGAGAGAGAGAGAGAGAGAGAGAGAGTATATACTCCAATTAGCAACACCTGACTGAAATTAAAACTTTTCATGCCTTATTCAGCAAGAAAGAATTAAGTATTGTACTGTATCTCCTGTTTTACTCTTGGGATTTGAAGGTGGGACTGTATTCTATAGGATTTGAAGGTGGTACTGCTTAACTATTCTCCTGTTTAACTATTCTATGGGATTTGAAGATTCAGCATTAGCTGAATCTATAGTTTCTCAAATCCACACACACACACACAATAAAAACCAGCTCTGAATATTTCAGAAAACAAATGGGTGATATAAATTTAGCACTGAATTCAGTTCTATGTTCTCCTGGTTATTACCATCGAAATAACAAAAGCATCTTCAGACAATGCTGGCTCCAAAGGCTGAGAATCGGTGATGAGCATCACACCCTACAGTCAGATATGACCATTATCAGGGGAATCCTTTACCTTTACATTAATTTATGCAATCATGGATCTGAACAACAAATCCAGTTCTTGTTTTATATGGACAATTTAGGCTAACACGTAAATTACTTTAGAAACAAAAATAGATGGTTATAGGTAATAATAAGAATAAGAATCTTTTAATCTGTCTAGAATCAGGCAGCTCAATCGCACCTCTTTCTCCGTGCATTGACGCTGCCATGCCAATAGGGCCTGCTCAGCATCCCGTGGGAGAATTTTGAGGAAAAATTAATTACAATCCAGAGTAACTACGGGAGCACGTAAGAAACATTATGTGGCACCACCTAGTGAAAACCTATGGGAAATTCATATTGCAATCCAGAGTAAATTGTTCTTACACTAGAGCAAGGACTCCCCATAGTTACTCTAGCTTGCACGCATGAAGGCCTACCTGAGGAAAGACAACATTTGTTCTCCATACAAACCTTCAATGCCCTACAGTGCAAGATGATCATATGACTGGAAATTTCCAGATTTGTCCTCTTTTTTAGCCTCCTGTCCTGGTGTTCTCCAAAAGGGCTTCACTGTCCTCCAATTTTGCCTTCACTTTGCAGCGGTATGCAGTACCCCATCATGTCATATGTCATTGCATTCGTGTTGAAGAGCAGAATCCAATGCAAAAAAAGGTTTTGAAATATCTCCTTCCTATCAAAAAACCTAAAAATAAAAAATATGCATTGAGCTCTATGGGAAAGTGGAAGTGCACAATATCGCAGCTTTACTCATGAGTAGAAAAATGTGCCATTGTCCGCCAGAAAGGCCAGGCTGAGAAGAATCTAAGACATTGTTCTCCCTTTGAAGTTTGGGCATCAGGTCACGCTGCTACTGGGTCTTTGCGATCAGTCAACACGTAGTTCGATAGCTAGATCGATCAATAGATAGATCAGTGGACAGACAGACCAGTTTCTCGACAAGCTCTGAACAGATAGGTCAGCATAGGTAGGGCACCATAGCCAGCTTACATGGGAGCAGGTGCCTCCTCAAGTATCATAGGTGTAACCTGTAAATGATTTTGGGTAGGTTTATTATGATTGGCTATTCTGTTTTTACCACTTTTATGTGCACTTTTTACTGCTGCTTTTATTCCTTTTTATTGTTTTATTGCTTACTGCTGCCTTTTGCAATTTTATTGCTGCTCTGTTATTTTTGGAAGCTCACTATATTGCTACTTTTGATGGAATTTTTGTTTATCGTTGTAATATTTTTATTATGATTAAATATTTTATATTTAGTTACAACCCTGGATACCCACAATCAATCAACAATATTTATATACCACTTTTCAATGAAAGGTCACAAGGTGGTTTACAGAAGAAATAACTAATGGTGCAATCTATGTACAAATGCATTAAATCAAAATGGGTGAATGGAAAAAGACAGAAGAAATTAGCTTATCCCAAGTGCCTCCCATCAAATTTAGCAGAGATATACTGTATTCTTTTCATCAGTACTCTTAATAATGAAATAAGCACATGGATGTAATAATCAAAAGAGTGTTTTCAGTTCTGCTGGTGCCTGCTGGTGGCCCCTGCCATCTGCTGGTGCATACTGGTGCCCCATGCCTGCTGGTGAATTACAGTGCCTCCTGGTGCCCATTTGTGCCAGGGCCCTCTGCTGTCCACTGACTGCCAGTGCCCACCAGTAGTTGGTGTACCCAGTACCCACTGGTGTCTGCTGCCTGGAGTCAACAGTCCCTGGTATCTCATTCCTGGTGCCTGGCCCAGTGATGGTGGTACTTGCTGGTGCCCACAGCCAGATGGTGTTTGGCGGTGCCTACTGGTGGCTAACGAAACCTGATAGGGATGCCTGGTGCCCAGTGGTGTCCACTGCCTACTGCTAGGTGGTGCCCGCTATCCAGAGGTGGTTGGTGGTGCCAGCTGGTGCCCACAAATATTCTTTAAATTTTACTCCCGCAATGATGGGTAAATTCAGCTAGTTTAAAAGTAAATGGCAAAGAAACTGTTTTGCAAAATCAGATCTGCAGCATTTTTGCAGTAATTTCAATTTGTTGGTAATCTGAGTACAAATATATTATTATATACCACAACTAAGAAACCAGTCCAAGGAGCCTATATTATTGTTTTCAGCACTGCTTTTAAACCCAACTAAAACTAAGAGAACCTGAGGTCCTGACAAAATTAAAATCCATTTTTTCTTTTTTTTTTCTTTCTCACTCCTCTTCATGAAAGACCACACAAAGGGTACCATTTCCTAAAATGACAGCTAAGCCAAAATCCCATTTGAATAAAAAAAAAACAAAAAAAAACATGACCATCAAAGTTAAAGGTAGTCTTGACAATCAAAGAACATAGGTTAACATCCCAGGATGCTCCTGTCATTATTATACCTCTGTTAACACATTAATTAACACCTCAATCAGGCTCCAGTCTTCCTCATCTCTTTTGTATATGTTCCACTGAAATTAGTATGTAAAGCTGATCAGGAAAGTCAGAGATGGGAACATTCCCAGAAGCTCTGGCTCAGGGTTGCTCTCTTCTCAGTCACGACTTATACACCCTATGAGCAAAAAAATATTAGAATTGATTTTGTTTGGAGATCTCAGTTGTAATCCTTTTTCATTCTATGCTGGTGGGTAAGAAGCTCAGTTTGGCAACATTAATGCACCTCCATTAATCTCATTTGATTATCCAAGTCTCCTGCATCTTTCTCCGCTATATTCCCAACTCTGATGAAGGGCAAGGAAGGAAAAGAGGAGCATCATCAGGCCTGAGAGAATAGTATGTTATTATCAATAGTAAATTATTATTACCCATTTGCTATTCTTTGACCAGACCCTAATCCAATATTATAGTAGGATATGATGTATGTATCACACCACACTCATAAACACATTCACGCGCACACACAGAATAATATATTATTTTACACCTGTTGCTTGTGTGGTTACAGAAATGTCATTTCCTAACATATGTGGAATTCATATATTATTTCTCTAATTACTGTAAGTCCCAGATTACTGAACGCTACAGATGGCAAGTGATTAAAAGCCATTCATGCTTCTACTTAGGAAATGGTCCCACTGCACTTAATTTGATGGCTGCTACTTTGGCAGCTTACTATTGACCCAAATATTTTTAATTTAATAACTTTGTAGATCTGTGTACTTCCAATTTGTTGGAATTTTGGATGCAACACTGCCTTTAAAATTCTGAAGTGCTGTATAATCCCAGATCTGAGATCTGTTTTTTTCTACCACCCTCTCCACTAATTCTTCCTTCTATACCACTGTATGAGTAGGATGTATGGGTGTGTGCTCTGTTTCCACAGTTGCTGACTACATCCTCCTCACCACACTTCCACTCAGGAAAATTATTAGGATTCTCTGTTCCAAAGTGGTAAAAGTATCCTCTGTTGCCCTGCTAGTTGCGACTGATTTGAAAGGAAATGCTCAGCCTCGTTATAAAGTTGATGAGCTAGCGTTACCTGAGATGGCATTGTGGTCATGTGTCTGGCATGACTGGCAATACCAAAGGTGTCTGGCAACACCAAAAGTGTACAAAATGATGTTACCTTTCCACCAAAGTGGTACCTATTTACGAATTTGAATTTACATGCTTTCAAACTGCTAGGTTTGCAGTTGCTGTCTTGCAGTACTTGGAACTCAAACTGTTGACCTGCCAACCTTCAGGTTGACAGCATCTTTAACCACTGAGCCACTGCAGCCCGCAAGCGTAAACTAGCATGACCAATTTTACATTGAATCCATCTAAGGCTTGTATAATAATTTTAATGTAATAACTATGTAAATCTGCGCGCCTCCAATTTGTTGGAATTTTGGATGCAACACTGCCTTTAAAATTCTGAAATGCAGTATAATGTCCAGACAAACCAAACACAGTGAGCAGATAACCGCACTCTGGTTTCCAAAATCAAAGATTTGGACTCTGCTCATGAGAGAGCAGAAAACAAGTGTCAGGATCAAATCAATAAGTTAGAAAACAAGGAAATTGCCAGAGAATTCTGATATAGAAAGGATAAAGTTCAATCCTTATGTCTGTTTATCTCTCTTCCAAATCCCCCTCCAATTCTTCCATATCAGCCACACAAACAACCTCACTAATGTTTAGACAGCTGGTATGCTAAAGAATTGCTTTGGTTTGCTCTCTTTGTTGCATTCCTTAGCATCAAAAATTCAGGTCAATATTGGTTTTCTTTATAAACAGCTCAGCTAAATTGTGTCTTCTTTGAAACATGGAATTTACAAATATTTCTTCCGATTTAGTGCCAACAGATTCCTTTGTATCACAGAGGTACTTTGCAAGTTTCAAAGCAGGAACTCTTAAAAAATGCCTTTGACTATTGATTCATGCTGGACATCCCAAAAGAGTACTACTGCAAAATCTGAAGTTATAATAAGCAAATGTGGCATTTGTACATATAAATTCTTCTAAGTATTACATAATCAGTATGGAATATTGTACTATTTTCTAAGTATTCCACATTTCCATTAGAAAATACTATTTTCTAAGTATTCAAAGTTAAGGATTTAATAGATCATCTAGTCCAACACCCTCCTTGTAACAGGAAATCTTTATAGAGCATTTCCAACAGATGCCAAACTAATTCACTTTGAGACATATATTACATATAAATTAATTGCATATAATTAAGTTATACAGAATAATTATCCACATGAAAGTAATATACATGAGTAGTCTTAGCTTTTATTTTTTGTCCTAAATTTTTCTTGGGTGGTTTACATTTTGGGGGGGTCTTTTAATAAATAATTAAACTGGAAAAAATCTCCCGCTACCAGGATCTAAGAATTGAATTACAGCGAATCTGGTATAAGCTAGTGCAAGTGGTTCCAGTGATAACTGGCACGCTGGGTGTAGTGCCGAAAGACCTAGGCAGGCACCTGAAAACTATTGGCATTGACAAAATATCACTCTGCCAACTGCCGAAAGCCACTCTTCTGGGATCAGCATATATTATACGCCACTACATCACACAGTCCTAGACTCTTGGGAAGGGTCTGACTGGTGATGTGACAGAAACCAGCATGAAGTTGATTGCTGTGAATTACTGTTTAATTTTCAATAAAATAATAAAATAATAAAAATAATACAGGCATTTATATACTGCTTTTTTTGGGTCTTTTTGGATTGCTCCTCAGACTACATTCAAAGTGGTTTGCATAAGCAGACAAATCTAAACCCCCGAAGGGATTTTTACAAACACAGATTGGTTCTATCTTTCAAGAACCGGCTACGTTCAAGTTGTTATATTCACAGTCTGGTTAATGATACTGGCCCCTGATGTCTGACATGCTGGCTGACAAACTTCTCCTTCAGCTCTCACACGAAGGGCAGCTGAGATAACTTCTTCACTCCCAATGAAAAGGAGATGGAAAATCTCAGCTATAGCAGCCACTTTTCGAGGTCTTGCTTCGGATCTGACTTCCGGCGACCTTCAGTCCTTATCTGCAAGCGAATGGAGGCTCTACCCTCTAGACCAGACCTCCTACCCTCCTGCTTTTCCTCTTTTCTGGGTATGACATATGGTCACCCTGTACTGCAGCATTATCTTTTTACATGACACATCATATCATGTTAATAAGACACCATTTGACATCTGTCCCAGATGTCTTCTCTTTTTAAAATGGTTACACAAGGGTCACCAGAGGAAGAAGCAGGTGAAATCAAGAGATAAATATACAACTCTTTCATGTACACATACCTAAGCTTAGATAACAGTACTGTATGAGGATGGAATGAGGTTAGTCCAAAGGCTTCTAGGCTTCCGAAGAAGTAGAAACACAGTTTGTATCTGGCTGTTTCTTCCTCCTCCAGCTGCCTAACAGACTCCCTGATAGATCTGGCATCACGACCAGGCACTTCTTGTTACAAGGCTGGAACCAAGAGATAAGGGTGCTGGAACTGGGCTAGAGGACTTTCTGGTCTGACCCACTATAAAACAGGCCCTAGAAAGATTTATGTCAATGTCTGTGTTAAGCAGTGCTCAAAGTTTTAAAAAATTTGTACTTTATTAAAGATCAACAGCTAGAGATTCCTTTTATCTCAGTCTCTAGCTCTGCAGCAGTTGAAAATGGTTATGAGCTGGCTTCCAAGGAATCTGGTGTAAACCAGCTCCTGGTATTAACATCTTTAATGTTACATTGAACATTGCTACATCCTCTCACTTTTGGGGAAAAAAGAATAGGAAAAGAGACAGAAGAGTGTTGTGCGTGATATTGTTACACAGCAGGCCTCTGTCAGTCTTGAAAGACTATGGTATCGTGTTCAGCGCTGCATATGCTGCATGCTAAGCACGAAAGCCTGGGTTAGATTGTTATGGAGGATAAGCTGTTACCCAAGCAGCAAATCCCCCCTCTCCACGCCACTGAATTAGTCCAATGGAAAGGCAAAGCCAATACGATTGGATTCAGCTGGTGTCGCAGAGCTGGGCTAAGGACAGGAGCTCACCCTGTTTTGTGGGGCCGACCAAGGTCTCGAACCCTGGCCTACTGGTTTACAGGCACAGTGTCTTAACCACTTGCGCCACCCAGAGAAGATAAGCATATTTATCTATCTCACTTTGAGGATATTTAGGTTCAGGGATATTCACAATTCATTCTACACAACTTCTCTCTTGAGGCTATCATCAGTCAAGACCATATAGGCACACAAATGGCTTTTAATAGTAATAACAGTGGTATTTATATATCTTTCTGGCCATTGGATCACTTCTTTGGTTTTATTCAAGGTCTTAGGTCTAACTTAGGCCAGAGAGAATGATGC
Organism: Cryptoblepharus egeriae; assembly: GCA_030015325.1. NCBI lineage: Eukaryota > Metazoa > Chordata > Lepidosauria > Squamata > Scincidae > Cryptoblepharus > Cryptoblepharus egeriae. Next base: position 113,844,315 of record JAREYC010000001.1, on the reverse strand, counting down.
AGCTAAGCTGGCCTATTAGGCCATATCATGAACTGATATGAAGTTCACAATGGAAATTCACTCAAGGCTGGCCTAACTGCTCTTGAGCACCAAGTAAGTGGCGCCTGGGGAGGACGTGCTCTTAATGAGACCAGCCTCAGACCACATTGAATAGTTGTGAGGCCTGCTATATAAGGAAGCCCATGAGTCCCTGGCAACCAGTAACAGCTGCAGCATGAGACTGCAGTACAGCAGTCCCTGTAGTGGAGGGTGGGTGCAGGGGGAATGGCTGCTGGAATGGGCTGTGGGAGTTGTGTTGTATCCTGAGGTTGAGAAGCAGGAGTGGCGCTTAGGCCAGACTAAGACTTAGAACTTTTTCTTTTGCTTCCATTTTCTCTGGCTTGTCATAGGCCCTAAGGGGTCTGCTCAGATTTATGCTTGCTCCTGACGTGACCCAAGTCAGAGGGGCTGGGAAGAGGCATGTGTGCCCTGAAAATGGGGTCTGGATACAGCCTAACTGTGCTGTTCTAGGCATTACCCTCAACATTCCCCTGCTGAGCTACCTAGGTGAGCACTGCTAGGCTGGTGCAGGTCCATTTTTCTTGGCCCAGCCTAAGTGGACTTACACCAGCCCAGGTCTTTTCTAGTGCAGCTAGGCCAGACCAGTGCCAGATAAGCTGGCCTAAGTACACCTCATGATTGCACCCTAAATCAAGTAGATCATAGAAATTTCATATGTTGAATTCCTGTGCTGAGAAGAGGAAGAGGGCATTCTTAATTCTATGGAAATGCTCCTACCTCGACCAAGAGGCAGGATCAGCTGGCTTGATGTCCTTCTTCAACTCTCAGTCCCATCCTTCCTCTGTTGGGAACAGTTCAACAAGAAAAGGTAGAGAGTGCCAAAAATAGTTTCAATCAAGGTTCCTCAAAATGAATCAGACTGAAACAATATTCAAATGTCTGCTTTAATTTATTGTTTTAATGATTTTTGTACAATAAACCAACTACAAATACAGTGTATCAATGTAAAACCCAAAGCAAACTTACCTCGTAAGAGCATACACTTTTGAGTGAAAAGGCATTTGGCTTAATATACACACCACTTCACCTGTGTGCTAAGGGCTGGCTTTTTAGCCAGAACAAAAAAAAATCATGCATCAATTGCATCAACTAATCTAAAAAAGCTGCTGATATCACTCAACAGTCCTCTCTGTCTGGGGAGAGAAAGATCTTCAAAGGGAGCCAATGGGCTGCAAGTTTAAAAATGAGAAGTTGTGCAAGACCTGAGGTAGTTTTGACAAAAAACAGCAGAAACAAAGATCAGATCACTCTCTCCCCCACTCTCATTGCTTTGGATCCATTTCTCTTCTTACTTACACATGATAGCTACAGACCAATCATCAAAGCAAGTATATGTAGATCAAGCAGAACTGAGGCTCTCTTCTGCAGGGTCTCTGCAGTTATGACACTTTAAGCTTCAAGTCTGCCCACATAAAAATAGCAAGGACATTTATATCACATGCCTGCATGCCTGAATTTTCACATCAATTCTTGGATGACTCAGACTACCTTCTATAGGAGGTAGTCATACATCTCATATATTTTCTGTAGTTTTTTGTGGACCATATATATGGGTTGATTATGCGCTTTATGATTCTTAAAAACATCAGAAGGAAAGAAAAGCACCAAAGTCAAAGTCATTAAAAATATTAATTTAACAACCCTGGTTCTTCAGTTGCATTCTGCTCTTTTAGGTGCAATATTCAAGGATGTTCCTCTACCACCCTCAAAACATTTTGTTCTATATCATGCCTAAATAGAGGCATCTCTAGGAGCAGCTCTGCATGGGGCTGTGACAGTGTCACACGGGCTGCAATCATAAAGACACTTTGTTGGGAACAAGACCCATTCAAACAATGAGGCTTACATCTGAGTAGACATGGTTAGGATTGTGCTCATAATGTCACGTGATGCACTACCTCTCTTCAACTTTGGAGGAGCAGCAGCTTTGCAATTTGGCTGCTGCCTCCCCCTGCTGCAATCTCCAGCAATTTCCTGGCTAACTGGTTTCTGCAGAGTTGCTGTAGGTCCCCATAGTGCTATTCTTGGAGATTTGTAGCGGCTTGGCAGAAGCCAAGAGTCAGCTACGAAGCTGCTATTCAGTGGCACCCCTCTTCAAGAAGTATCCACAGCTTGTGTCCAACATGTAATGCATTGGATATGCTGTTGTACCTAAATTCTGAATTGTTTCAGAGAAGAAAAGTCATGCTTTGAAAATTCACTAGCATGCAAGGCCAATTAATAAATCTGTGTTATGAAACCTTGCATAGAAATCTGCTTCAATCTCTTCTGACATAATCTAAAGTTTTAAGGTACTTTTGGCTGGACAGAGAAAGAGGAAATGGAAAACACTGAAAAAGAGCTGGTGAAAAAATGAATTATAGATATTCCTCCAATTTGTATGAATTAAATTTGTATACAGTCTTTCAAAAAAAAATTACAGAATGCTGACAAGGAAGTTGGCAGTCAAAACCTACATTTCTACTCAGAAATAAGTCCCGTTGAGTTCAGTGGGGCTTACTCCCAGTAGAGTGTGCACAGGATTTCAGCCTGGGTCACATAAAATTAGCTGCTTGAAAAGTCAGTACGTCTAAAGGGCAAAGATAGAATGTGCTATTTTTATTGAGAAAACAGACTGAAGAAATCACACTTCTAGCAACCACTTTGCCAGATATAGGTTTTATACCTGCCCATGAAAAAAATTCCTGATGGTGATGGCGGTTTGGCAGTGGAACAGATTGCCAAGGGAGGTGGTGGCCTCTCCCTCACTGGGGATCTTCAAGCAGAGGCTCGACGAGCACCTATCAGAGATGCTCTAGGAGGATTTCGTGCTGCAGGCAGGGGGTTGGACTAGATGACCTAGTGGGTCCCTTCTAACTCTGATTCTATGAATCTTGACTGAAAGACAATTAATATACAGTAACAGCACATCATTATTTGGGAAATTCAAGAAGTGTATCTTAATATAAAAATTCATCATTGTATAAATAAAAAAATGAAACATACAACCATCAAATTCCTTCTATAAATATTTTGAAATTTAAAGGGTATCAGTGAAAAGAAGAATTAGACAATTCTGGTAGTTTTTATTTCATATATGAAGCCACAGAGATGATGCAAACTGTTGGATGCCATTTAAATGGTCCAGGAAAAAATTGCTTTATCACTGACCCCCCATAACTTATATGGATATTTTACATTTTGAGGAGGATTTCAACAGATTGCTGTCCAAGAATTGCTATCCAAGTATTTCTGATGGTATGACCAGGCTTTTTATCAGAAGAATGTCTAATTTTAACTGTAGTGGTAAACATGTGTCTGGGCAGAAAATGTTTCTGCCTACATGTGTGTATTCACACGAGAGAGTATTCTTCTATTAAAAAAATACCTCTAGACGGCTAGGACAAATACTAAACCAAAGGTTTATCGCTTCCATAAGAACTAAGCCTAAAACTGCAGCAGAGTGATGGCATAGTTAAGAACAAGATATGAAAACTATCATCTTTCCCATGGTTAAAAACATCCATAAATGTAAATTTCTAACAAGAACCACTTGCTAGCAGAGATGGCCAAGATACAGAGATGGATGAAACATGAAATGAAATGTTCTCATTGAACAGAAAATGATTTCCATTAAGGTTTATTTCCCTTAAAATGTGGAAAAGGGACAAGAGGGTGTCAAAAACTATAATTTTTTTCTGGTTCTTCATGATCAAGATCCAAAGCAGAGAGAAGTGAAACATACTTTGTTTTGACACCAACACACAGTGCTAGATTTTGGATTACAAAAGTTAGCTAATAAAAAAGTGTGCATTTTCTTCCTTACAAAAAGGTGAATGTACAAGCAAATTACAGGAGCTGTTATATGACAAGAAGAGGTGGGGTTAACACACTGATTTATAAACAGTTCTCAGTTACACATTAGAAATTCAAATGCTTGCAAGGCAACATCAGTGTGTGCTTCATTTCAATACACACCAATGATTGGCTATCAAAGTGATCATTTAAAAAGGGACAAAAATGTTTCTCATATTACATAAAAATGTTAAGTCCTCCCCTAAAGTGATTTCAACTTTGAAGTCCGATATTTGCAAATGTCTAAAAAGACTTCCATTTTAAATGTTACAAATTAAGAAAAGCTGTTAACCACAGAGCGTAGAAAAATTATACAGTGTTGGCTATCTTCTGCAAAGAGGAGGCAAGTGAAAGCAATTTGCACTGACCCCACCAACCACTGCCCAAAACTTTGGCTTTTCAAAACAGTTCATTCTCTGTCTCAGCATTAGTTTTAAAAAAATAATAAAAGCAGCCAGCAACTGGATTTTAAAAACTGTAGATCTCTCATCAGATGGTATAATCGTCATGTTCTCGAGGGCTAAAGGCAGATGCCCGTAGTATGTCCAGCGAATTGACTAAGATAAGTGTTCCTGTAAGGTGCTTCCAGCGTTTTGTGATAGGATTCTTCATTTTATCAAGACCAATATGAAGCTCTTGAGTAACATCACGATAACTGTCCCCCATTTGATTGCTCCATGTCAACATAAAATCATAGGCTGGTTTCCACATTGCCTGAAAAAGAAACTGGCATCAATACAGACAGAAGAGCTTTTTACCATGCATGATGATAACATTATACTATCAACTAGAATTAGTATTCTTAACTATGGGACAGGCAGGAGATTCTGCCTGATTCTTCATAGTATACAACTTAAATGGACAAGGAGAAAAGAACAAATACTGTAATTGCAAAACTAAATACCATCAGACTTCCTTAACTGTAGTTTCAGTGCTGCACAAAAATGACACAGCACAATCCTGTGCATATCTGCTCATAAGTAAGTCCCATTATAATCAATGGGCCTTACTCCCAGGAAAGTAGAGATAGGATTGGACTTGCACTATATTTGTAGCTTCAAAAAACCTTAACTGTCCTTCTATTCCCCTTGAAATACGTGGCATCCCTATGAAGCTTTTTACCCAGGGCTTGAGAAACTTGATTTTTATTTAGTCAGCCAAAGACTTAAGGAATCAGATCTTCCTTTCATTTACTATCATCTCCTGTGACATGTAAGTAATGTGAAACCTGCAACCCCATGCCCCAATCACTGCTCCTACCACTGGGAAACAGGACCAACACGGGAAGCTAAAGTGGAGCCTCTGTATTTGGGAAATGTTTTTTTAAGCTTTGTAGAGAACAAAGAGAGTGTTTAGAGAGTTTGGTGAGAACTGCAAATATGAAGGTGAATTAGAAAATAGAGAAATGAGGTGGAAAGGCTAGATGATACTAATAAAGTAATCTTGAAGAGTAAAAAGCAAAAAGAGGTTGCAAGAAAAGGATCTGAAGTGTGAAACACACAGAGAGAAAAAGGAAAGAGACATTAGTGGAATCGATAAGCAAGTTCTTCCAGTAAATCCCCTCCTTCCCGCCCTCCCAGAGGTAAAGGAAAGACGCTATAAGGGGGATCATTGCTGTGTCCCACACCAGCTCACAGGAGAGAACTACACCTAGAGGAAAACATAGGACTTCTGAAAAAGAGAGGATCCCAATATCCTGAGATCCTAATACTGTATAATCCCATAATGGGCTATGGCCATTAAAGAAAGTTTCAGACATAAGAATACACTGAACCCAGCAACAGTGTTGTCAAATTAGACTTTAATTACTTCAAATTGAGTTTTAACTCCAATGCTGTTTGCAAAGTGGCTTCTATTTATAGTACTGCTGATCATGCGACTGTTATTTCAGCATTATGTACTGCAGCAATCATTAGATGGATGCAGGAAACAGCTCTACAACTTTTCCAATGCAGAGCACCTACTTCAGGCAAACGTGGGAATGGCAAATAGAGATCTGATCTCTGTGTGGGTGGCACATTACTAACTTTGAACACTATGGCTTGTTGGGAACGTCATACCTCATAATGCTTGTGACACATTAACCATATGCATGGAAGAAGAATTTATCTTAATGAGCACTGCATTTATTTCTGTGTGGCTACATTTTTTTAACCATATGAGTATGACAAAAATATCTCTGCCTCAGATATGATGAATATGCCTCATGATTTTATCATAACTCAAGATAAAAAAAAGTTAATTGAGTTTTATTCCAAATGATTTTTTTCAGCACATTGTGCCAAACCAGTCATCCAGGAAACCCAGAACACATTGCAACAAACGCCTTCTTACTTCACTATCCACAGTTCCATTCTTGTCCCGATGGGGAGCTTCATAGGCATCCATCTGTTGTTTGGAGACCTTAGCCAATTTCTCAGCAAGTTCCCTCCAGCGCTGGGCCACTTCTACAGCCGTGGTCAGAAGCACAAAGTCCTGAATTAGCCTGACAACCAAACCTTGGCAGTCCATTTTTAGTAATGCCTGAATACATACAAAATAAATCAAAGTACTGTGTCAGTTATGGGTGCCATTGAAATATCAACAGATTTATGGGTTAAGTGAAAAATAGTTACATAAAAGGAGATACAGGAACACTATACTATTCTCCATGTTCTTTTTCTATTTACATTCCACAGTACAATGACAACCATGAAAGTGGATTTCTGTTTCGTTGTTTAGGCTCCCTAGAACAAATAGGAAGACATAATTCTTGGTATCCCAACCATTTGGGATATCTCCTCTAACAAATTGTTATTGTTCCCTTGAGGAACATTTACCTTGACTAGAGCTAGATTACACATAATGAAGGGGTGAGTAAGCTTTTGATTTCTCCTGAACACTTCTTCAGGCTGGATATTGAGCAAAAAAGGAACAAGGATGATTAAAGGACTGGAGAACAAGCCCTACAAGGTAATGGTGAGAGAACCTGGTATGTCTGACCTAGTCAGGAGAAGGCTGAGAGGTACAAACTGTGAGATGAAATTCCAGTTGGTGGATTCAGCCTCAACAGAGATACTTTAGGAAGATTTCCTGCTACAGGCAGAGTCTTAGACTGTGCGTACTGCCCTGTTAACTGGGCAAGAGGCACTTTTTTCAAATGAGTGCTCATCTTTTAGCAGTAGAGAATAACTGGCCTCTCCTCAGTGACTTCTGCTGGTGTTCTTTTACATGTTTTTAGATTGTGAGCTCTTTTGGGACAGGGAGCCATTAATTATTTCAGTTTCTCTGTACACTGCTTTGTGAACTTTTAGTTGAAAGACCCTATACAAATACTGTTGTTGTTGGGCTGTGTGTGCATGAGCACACATAATTAGTGTCTACCCAGAACATCTAACCTGCATCTAGCATAGGGTTACCTAGAGAAGTCTGCATAAACACTCCAGCACTTCATGGGCAAAGCTATTACAAACTCCAGACTTGGAGCCTTTCCCATCATGTCCAGTTTTCACAACATCCAACCCAAACAAGAGTTCTGAAGATCTCAAAATCTTGCTTACCACATATTTTCCATTAATTCATTTAATTTGGCCTAATTTGGCTTGATTTTTAAATTTAACATACTCGTATGTAGCATGAACATATCTCCTCTAACAAATGCTAAAGGCTGCAGTGATTGTACTGTTTGCATTCTGAAAACATACCATATATACTTGAGTATAAGCTGACCTGAGTATAAGCCGAGGCACCTAATTTTACCACAAAAAACTGGGAAAATTTATTGACTCAAGTATAAGCCTAGGGTAGGAAATGTACTGGTCCTTTTCCTTGTAGCCTTCTTGGAACTCATAGGCTGCAATCCTAAGCACACTTTCCTGGGAGTAAGCCTCATTAAACTTAGTGGGGCTTACTTCATAGTAGACACGCATAGGACAGGGTGACTAGATGCCAAACCCAAAATTCCTGAACCCCAAGGCCAAAATTCCTACCCCCAGGCCAAAAATTCATACCTGCTTTAAAAAATTGCCGAAAAATTTATTTTTAATTTTTATAATTTTTTGGTTTTTTTGGCCATAACGTTTGATAGGAAGGAGATATCTCAAAACTGATTTTTGCATTGGATTCTGCTCTTCAATACGAATCCAACGGTATATGACATGATGGGGTTTGATCCTGCCACTTTTCAGTTCACCTGAGTATAAGCCGAGGGGGCTTTTTGGGCTTAAACTCGAGTATATATGGTAGATGGATTCTTTTGAATGTGTTTTATATATTTTTCCAATCATCAGGCTTCATGCCACATTGTTAGCCTCTCTATGCCTGTGTTATTCTTTCCCATACTTCAGAATAACGGCCTTCTACAGTCATTAACTGATGTTTCTTCTTTACACAAAAACCAGAAGGAAGTACTCCAAAGAATACTCAACATACAAATCATACTCCAAAGGAATTCAGGAAAAACACAACTATGTATTTGTGAACTATTTGGTTGCCATTGCAAAAAAAAAGGAGGGGAACTTTTCTATGCCTGTAATCCTAAAGATACTTTCTTTGGAATAAGTCCCATTGAACATGATGGGGCTTACTTTTGAGTAGACATGGTTAGGATTGTGCTCTATATTACCATATAAATGTAGATCAAGAAATGTAGCTTATAAGAATGACTATGCATTTTTGGTGATTTTTTAAACCTTCTGTACAGACAATCCAGGATTAATTAGGGGCACAGCAATCCAGTGATTCAATTTCTACCAAAAGTGCTGGTGATCAGTTCCAGAGGATGGTGCCACATGTTCTGTAACATGGCATGGCATAACAGGCTGTGGTGATTATAGTTTCATAACTATATATTATAGTTATGAAAGGGCCATCCAGTTACACTGCAGCATCTGAGTTATGAGGTTTCCTTGTCAGGGTAATATTTATGGTTTCTGATGTTCCATCTGGGAGGCAGCATGCTTATGACAGCAGCCCAGCAAACATTTCTTTCAAAATTGGTCTATTGCCACCGAGGGCACAACCCTAACCAATTTATGCCAGCATTTCTGCTCCCTTTTCCTGTGGAGGTGGTGGGAGGCCGATGCATTTCTGTGCACTGGCCAAACCACCACCCCCTCCGGAGTAGTGCAGAAATGTCTTACAGCACTTTTGTGACATCCTCAAGCCAGCATGGGACCGGGGCTGGGACTTGTGCTGGCCTAACTGGGGATTGCAGCCAGAGACAAGCAATCTGAGTCAGAGTCTATACCTAAAGAGCACGAAAGCCATTCTTCCTCGTTCCTCTTTTGTCCTCTCTGCTCCTACCAGGAAAAGCCACACTGGAGATTAGATTTTCTTATAGCTATTACAGGGTATGCTGATGTCTCACATGGGCCCAATAGGCATGATATGAACACTAAAACTTCTACCATCACATTTAAATAAGTGTTTGGACAAAACACATTTAAATAAATATTTGGACAAAAAGGACCCTGACTCTAGGGGCACCTCCACCAATCCAAACCTTAGTATTGCCACATGCTTGTCTTGGTTCTTGTGGATGCGGCAGTTAATAATATTTTGCTCCAAGCATCCAAGTACCCAAAGTCTACATTCCTATGTCTTCCCTCATCCAAAAATTAGGTAAACAAGTGGAGCTTGGTAGATTCTCAAAACTCTTTGGATGAGCTTAAAATTTGATGCCTTATGGTTTACCGGGCAAAGGAGGAACATTTTCAGTGGTGGTCCTCTTACACTTATGGGGGAGAGTTAATTGACCTTTTTCACCCCATCACAGATCCTTTTCTAGTACTCATTGCTGGTCTTCTCCATCTTTTTAGACTATGAGCATTTTTGGAACAGGTATTTGATTTTGAGCACATGCCTAACAATGACTACTCAAACTAAGCCCCATTGAGTTATTCCCATGAAAGTGTCTTTAGGTTTGCAGCCTTTATTTGTAAATTGCTAAGTCAACTTTTTTTGTTAAATGTGGTATATTAATACTAATGCTAATACTAAGACTTTGGCAAGGTAGGCATAACCTCAAGCCAGTAAGGACTCCCCCAGACCCACAGTTTCAAAAATATTAAAACTGCCCTGATTTGAGGAGTCTCATTTTAAATTCTTACTTCACACATAATTTCTGTAGATTTCCCTTGCATTTGCACATATGAGATTCCTGCTGCACATTACTAATGCACTTTTAGCCAATCCCAATAATTCAGGCAGTTGAGTTAAGCTTGGACCATGTTATCTGAACCATGTAAAATGAAACTCCTCAAGTCTTGCAAGGCACCAATATAATTGGTGCCATTGTACAACCTTTTTCCGTCCATTAATACTATCTGACTTGTTAAGCCTCTCTCTCCCTGGCTCATGCTCACTCAATGGTGACTTGCTTAGCATCTTCAGTGGCTTGCCATTCAACAGATACAAGCAAAGTTATTCATCTTGACTAGTCTCCCCTATTCCTTCAATTTGCCTCCTCTGTTTATCTTAAGCATCTCTCTCTGGCTCTTAGTCAAGGCAGGAGTGGTTGGCTTGCTTTCTTCTTTTACTATCTTATGGTGGAAATTGGGGATTTTTTCCCCCTAACATCCTTTTGATTGAGGTGAAGGAAAGGGATCCAGTTTTTCAATAGTCTTTTCTCCAGCAAAAGAAGTAGATGTCACAAAATGGGGATAGCAAATCAATGAGGCATGAAAGCTAGTTAGTCTACCTCCCTCCTTCCATTAAAGATATGATTGCACTCCCTAGCAATAGCACAGAATATCAAGATCAAATCACAGGGCAATTTTCTCAGATCCAGTCAAGCTGAAGAACAAAGTTACTAGACGTTTAAATGCCATAAGGCACGTCTGCACCATAGAAGAACAGGCCAGCACATGAATGATCACTGGCCTTCCTTCTCCAGCCCACTGCTGCCTATTCTACCGTATTTTAGAAAGTTGTCCAGATTGGATCAATTTTCTACATGAAATAGGCATTGATATTTGAAATGCCGAGTTGTCAGAAATATTTCTGTCTGCATCCAGATTTGCCCCACTGTCTTAGTTCCACCTAAATGGACCTCCACAACACTGGCAATGTTGAAGGAGTACTTTAGGGCTACTCTGGAGATAAGGCAAGCACAGAAAAGGGAGCCAAGGAAAAGATGAGTGAAGCAACACTCTCTTTAAACTCCATGCAGATAGCCAGCATGGAGGAGGAAGCATCAGATACTAGTGATGTTGAGCTGTTGCTATCATCTAGCTTCAAAGATTACAGGTTAGAATTCAGATTCATGAAGTTCACAGCATGTATGCTGAAGATCTCCTTCAACCTAACTCCATTTCTCCCTTATGATTCAATTTCTGCCAATTTGGTATCCACTAGGTTTTCGAGGAACCTAAACCTGGTGATGAGAACTGAATGTAATTGCAAGGCTGTTCTATTAGCCGAAGCAGCCTATAGGGAAAGTCACAAGACAACTTCCCCTAAAGGTTCACAGTGGACCCATGACAATAATTGGCAGCTGCTGTAGGATAAGAAAGAGGTAAGTAGAGCATGGGTGATTCAGAAGACTTGAGGGCTGAGGAAGAAGATGGGATGGTGATAAAAACTTTGCATGGCATGCTTTGGGCATCATGGGGGCCGGGGCCAGTGGCAACAAATACCTTTATAGATCAGTGGTCCCCAACCTCCAGGCCATGGACCGGTATCAGTCTATGGCCTGTTAGGAACTAGGCCCCTGGGACACAGGCAGGCAGCCACAGGACTGCAGCTACATAGCATGTACCTTGCACAGTTTCTTCATTTGTGAAAGTGCAGGACTTTTGGTTTTATTTAAATGGTCTGGGGGAAACAAGTGCCTTTGTTTGTGTGGTCCTTGTAAACCAAAGAGAAAGTCCTGCACTTCTCCATGTGAAGATATCCTGCCTGGAGCAAGAAAGGAGGCAACTGATAAACTTTCTGCCAGCTTTTAGCAGACAAAAATCCAACCAGTCATCAATAGATCTTCATGGAGATCTGTTGCTTTAGAGATAGAATGATGCTGTAGTATAAAATTACCAAACGATATAAAAACCATAAAATAACATTCAGCCTTAACCTAGTCATATATACATCTATATAAATATTGTTAATAATTATAAAAGAAGTTAATCTTGGAAGGAATACCTCCCGAGGAAGAGCATATAGGATTTCAGCCCTAGTGACTTTCTCCAAAGGCTCTTCACTTGTAAAGTGATTGAGAAGCAGGCAATCATTCCTCATGCCACAAAAATACTTACTGACATCAGTTCCTTCTGGAAAGACTTCCTATCCTTACTGTCTGAATTATTACAATCTTCTTTCAATTTCTCCAACACAGAAGCCACACATTCTGGTTCATTGTCCAATTCTGCTCGACAGAAAAATGCAAGTGGCAAATTGCCATATCCCAGAGCCTCAGCAAATGTACGCCAGCTGCTGATGTTTTCCATGAGCAAAGTCCTCACTGAAGCATAGATATATGTGAGAAATTTACAAGGCCTCAGGATTTGCTCAAGCAACATATTAGTGGTAAGCTCAGGTCCGGAGAAATAACTGGGCTTGGTTTTCCCAACAATTAAAACATTTTTGGTATGAACCAAGCCAACTTTACCCTGATAATAACCGATATACCATTCCTTGGTCCAGAGCTGACCTTTCAACTTGATTTTCTCCTCACTTAGCAAAGCAATGGCATCCCCTTTCTTATATTCCAAGAGGTAATGGTTCTTGGTTTGCCGCACTACTGTCTTCAGCAGTTTGCCATATTTCAAGCTTGCCACTGGCCGGTCCTGGAAGACTGGGTATTTAGTAGCAGTAGCAAGGGGCGACAAGATGATTTTCCCAACTTCATTTTTCTTCAGAAACCTCCGCTGACCAGTGGACCGGACGGCACTTTTGGAAGGTGGCTGTGGGGTCTGAACGCAGAACTGAGTCAAGATAGCATCCTGGTCATTCTTCACTTGTATCCTCAATGTGAAGTCAGACAATTCATTTGGATCATGTGATATGATGGGAAAGATGAGACGGCTTACCTTCCCCAGCTTCATTTGAAAGCCCCTCACAATTTTGGCCTGCTCGTTGGCTCTGACTTCATAATTAGTCATGTTTGAAAACATACAAATCTTTAGGTCTTGGGACCTTGCCAGGATAAACTGATGCTTACCCCACAACTGGAGTGCCACAGGTGCTACACAGTGTACTTGACGTGTCACTTCATTCACCAACAATGTCTTTGGCGCACAATCATGTCCAAAGATGGCAACCACTGTTTTAAAAGAAGGATGTATGTGTTTTGGACCATAGACACCCACTGTGATTTTTTTACCAATGTATTCCCAAACAGAGTAAGGATATAGAATATTCTGTCCTTGGGCTACAACTGCTATATACATACAAGGCTCCAGGTTATCTAACTGAACCTGTATTGTGTCACCATAGCAATAGCTTAGTTTAATTGGTGTATATGGACCTTCCTTGACATCGCTTCGTAGGCTCTGCACAGCTACTGTACTTTTACTCACAATGTCATTCTTAACTTCTGCTGAAACTTTCATCTCAAGTATGATGGAGGTGTGAACTTCCATGTTGCTCAGCTTAATCTCCAGAACAGGGCTGATGGTACTGCATTTGTCACTATTGAGCTCCAAAGGTGGGTCCAACAGAGCCTTCATGGAGATCTGTTGTGTATCCCCAGCAGCTACATGTCCTTCTGGAATACGAATATTAATATTTGTATCTGGAAGTTGAACAGCTCCTCCAGAACTATCCAACTTACAAACTATGCTGGTTTCCACAGGTTGCGTCTGTCCCCAGCCAGGGTTCTGGCCTAGAAGATCCAAGTCATGGCAAGATCTTGCCAGTTTACGATGGTTCAACCATGCCGTTCTGAAGTCTTCCCTACTCTGGAATTGCTCAGGGGTAGGAGACTTCAAGCCAGTAAAGAAGCCTGACGATGCTGGAGTTTCAGACTTTGCTTGGAGTACTGAGAGTTCTGACAAGCTGTACGAGCGCTTGCTTCTGAAAAAAGGATTGTCCCGCCTGCTCGGCTGCTCAAACTCAAATCCATTCATGGATGGAATCTCATCAAGATGATTTTCTACACTGCTATTTGTTGCAGAACTGGATCCTGTATATGCAGGCATCCCGGTGTCAAAAAGTAACAAGTCCAAAGTGGTTTGTAGGGAACTTTCCTTGGCTTTGTCAGGCATTATCGGTACATTTCCATTCATAAAAGGATTAGACTGGATGTTATTCAAAAAAGGGTTGTTTTTGGCTACCTTCCATTTTATGTCAGTCCAGTCCCCAAGTAAATCAAGCTCTTTGGCTCCCTCATCAGAGCTTTCAAGCAGATTATCTATCATTCCACTGTCTGTTAATGAAGAGTTGCGGTAGTTTACAGGCTGGACGTAGGAGGATGGGATGTAACCCATCTCAGTGGTATTGTGAGCATACCACCACTCACCTCCTGAGGTATCCAAGACATAAAGGTGGTCACCTTTAGAGAACTTCAAGGTGGTAAAGTTATTTGGGCAGTAGTCTTTGATTGCTACAACTTCCTTTGCATTTCCAAATGATGTAGGATTGTCTACCATCAAGGCACTAGGAGAAGGCACTGCAGAAAAAAAAGCAGAATATCATGAGCAACAGCAAATGATACCATGGATAGGGCAATATTGCAATAACACCACTCAAACACAGTTGCTTCCTCCTTTGAATCACAAGCACATTTTTCTGAACAGCTGCTATAATCTGCCAATCCCCAGACGTTAGTCACCATATGGTTATGTAACAGGCAGATAGCTCACCATCTTCTTGGATGTTTTCATAACAATTTTTATCATTATTTATGATATATTTATATATATGACTAGTGCCCTGACTAAGCTGACAAGAGGAAAATAGAGTTAATGGGAATAACTGTGATCATGAACATGAATGTATTTTCCTCCCTGTACTTTACATTGAAGAATCTCTGACTGTAGGATGCTATGCCCCAACCCCTGGACCTAGAAGCATGAAATTTGGGGAGGGTGATCCTGCTGTGACATGAACACCCACAAGAACGAATGTTGAGAAAATTAACCCTTAAGAGGCTGAAAAGAGGTGCAGTCCCTTTTTCTATACTTAATACTGAAGAAACAAGAAACAAAACATTGTGGTGGGCGTCTTAGACCGCCAGGCCAAGGAGAAGGAGTAGACGATGTCTTCTTGGAGCAACTGGCAGGCATTGCAAGGAAGTATGAGGTAGTAGTAATGGGGGACTAACTATCCAGACATTTGCTGGGAGACAAACTCAGCCAAACATGGAAGCTCCAATAAATTCCTGATGGGCCTGGAAGATGGGCCTGGAATAAATTCCTTCATGGTCCAGAAGGTGGAGGAAACAACAAGGGGAGGGGCCATCCTTGACCTGATCTTAACTAATCGTGATGAACTGATTGACCGGGTCAACGTGGCGGGAACTTTAGGGGAAAGCGATCATGAGCTGCTGGAATTTAGAATAATGTGGGAAATAAAAAGAGTGCAGAGTGAAATGTATACATTGGGTACATTGGATATGATTGGTTCCAGCTATGTTGCAGAGCTGGGCTAAGGACAGGCGCTCATCCTGTCTTGTAGGGACCTGGGTCTCGAACAGCCTTCTGGTTAACAGGTGTAGTGTCCTAACCACATGCGCCACCTACAGCCCACTCTGAGGGAACACAGGAAAAGAAAACAAACAATTTTAACTTCAGTTTGTCTGCTTCCCAAGCTACAGCCTAAGTATAATGACAATAATAATGACAGCAGAGACTTTGGGTGGCATGATCTCTGAACTCTCATCTGCTATGTGATGTAAAAGCAGAGTTATTTTCTTAATTTGATTTGAGCTCGATATTGCGTTTTCTCTCATATATAGATACAAATCTTACCTTTGACAGCACTGAAGCTGGTTTCTGAAAATTCTTCACTTAGATCAATGAGTGTCCCCTCTGATTTACATCGTGGGAGGCCACTGGAATTCACCGCACGGATTCTCTGTGCTGCCATCTTCAGATGTGTTCCCTTCCCTGAGACTCTAAAAGGCCATCTTCTCTAAAACATTGCGGCAAACACTCTGTGATTGACGTTCAGAAGTTCTGGCTATCAGTGTGCTTAGAATACCATTCAGCAAAGGAAAAAAAACTAGAAAAGAAAAAAGTACAGTTACTCTTGAGGCATTTTCTACTTTATTGCACAGTTAAGGTTACAGAAACTTGTATTTTTTAAATTAATAGCATTTTATTCTGAACCAATCTAGGCATGTATAAACAACTTTGATAATTTTGAGCAACAGAAATATTTAAAAACATCTTTGGCATTCTTTAGTTGATGTAGCAGAGCTAAAATGCTATGCCTTTACTATGAATTCTCACTACAGGGCTTTCAACAGGCCACTGCCTCTCATCTTCACCTGCTAAGCCTCAATACAGGGATAATACTACTTGCTCACCTTACAGGATTGCTGTTCTCACAGCATCATATTATTACACATGAAGTGCTTTGCAGTGAGTGAGCAGTTCACTACAGTCCATGAAAATGTCATTTAACATGGATTAAGTGATATTTCCATTACAAAAACTGCATTCAAACTACCATACAGGATGATCTCCACTTATTTCTAAGAAATCAGGGATTTAGAAACAAAGTTCTAAATTTCTGAGTGGAAGCACTTTTTATACCTATAGTTTTATGACACAAATCCTTCCTCCCTAAAGAGATTTTAGGTGTGGGTTGATCACTTGCCTGCTATACCTTTCATCACTTGTGAATCATCTTTCCTCCTCTTTGTTTTGAGCTGCAGTTTTGATTTATTGTGGATGGGAAATTCATTTCCATGAGTGAATACATAAAGTATGGAGCAGGCACATCTTGCAGCAGTTTGCCATCAAATCATACCAGAGGACTGAGTAACCATTTAACCATGTAGCATTAACCAGTAGCAGCTAAGGGGGTATCAAAGGTAAATTCTACACAGAGTTCAGTATCAGAAAAGTAGTTTTTAAACCTGACTGACTACCCAAAATAAATACCATCTATGTCAGCACCAAAAACCATATAAAATGTCACAATTCGCATTGCTACTGACCATTACTACTATTTCAAAAGTCAGTTACAATTTCTAACATTAGGTCCCATCATCAGCCATGCAGTTTCTGTACACAGAAATGATGGCATGATGGCCTTTTCACCATAATAGTGAGCAGTTAGGCTGCAATCCTAAAGACACTTTCCTTGGAGTAAGACACATTGAACACAATGGGGCTGACTTTTGAGTAGACATGGTTAAGATTCTGCTCTTAGACTGAGACCAGCTCAGATGGCAAGAGATAAGGTGGTTGGATGACAGCGGTGGTCAATCAAGTAATGGGGCTCTGCAAAGGGAAAAGTGGTTGACCTGACCTTGCTTGCAAGTTTTAAAAGAACCACAAACAGGATTAACAAATTTGCAAGGAACCAAGTTGCCAAACTAAGATCATTTTGATAAATATTTTTTTATTTGGATCATTTTTGGATCTTTTTTTATAAATCTGAGAAATGCATATCTTAGCACTGTGATTATTGTTTAATTTTATTTAAATAACTTTTACCCTGCCTTTCTCCCTGCAGTGGGACCCAAGGCGGCCAGCAGAAAAAATATGACAATAATAAAAATAGCTACATTAAAATTAAAGACAATAAAAACATTTTTAAAACACTGCAATAATCCAAATTACATTAAAAACACATTTAAATCATAATAAAACATCAGCCTGGCATTAATCTAAGGCTATTTAAAAATAAGAATGTTTAGCACAGATATGTACAAATACAGTCAGTTGCTGTTGCCCCACTAGCTATAGCAGTGGTCATCAGCAGTGGTGGGCACAGCCCGGTTCGGTCCGGTTCTTGGGGACCGGATCTTGCAATATCCCCGCCGCTATCGATCTGGTAGTGGTGGGGGGGCCCCAAAACCGTCCAAACCGGTTCGCGTGAAAGCAGCCGGCCGGGCATTGAAAATTTTTTAAATTTGCCGCTCCTAGCGGCAGCTGGGCAAAGCGCCCTACAAGCCTCAGCGCTTTTCTCTGCACCCACAGTGCAGAGGGGCTTCCCCCAGGTGCGCGCGCCGATGTGATGGCGCAGGAGGGCTTCCCCCAGGCACGCGCGCCAATGTGATACCACGGGGGGGCTTCCTGGAGGCGCACGTGCCGATGTGAAGGGGGGCTTTTCCCACGCCAGTCCTATGCATGCCTACTCAAAAGTAAGCCCCACTAGAGACAATAGGGCTTACTCCCAGGAATGTGTGGAGAGGACTGCAGCCTCAGTGCACCATCCTATGCAGGTCTACTCAGAAGTAAGTAATTTTTAATTTTTTAATTAAAAATGTCCCCTGGCCCCGCCCCTTGACCCTGGCCCCACCCACTTCCAGAGAACCGGTTCTTGGGCCAGACTGTGCCCACCCCTGGTCGTCAGGCATTTCAGCCTGGCACCCCCCTTCTGAATATGGCAATCTATCCAGTACCCTCTTCCCAAAAGTGAGGTCATCAAACACGTAGTAACATCACTGTGATGCCAGAGGTTATCTGTGTCTACTCAGTAGTTAAGTCCCACTGTGTTCAATGGAACTTGCTCCCAGGAAAGTATGGACTGCAGCTTGAGTGCCCCATTTAAGATGGCAACACTCGCTGCCAGATTCCAAGACAGTAGCACATAGTTTTTCGTGATGCCCCTTAAATGAAGTGATGACCATCCTCCTCAAAGAGGTCCTGACCACCACTTTTGAGAATCATGAGCTATAGCTTCAGTTCAGATATCATGCCAAATTGTGGTTAAGAAAGATTTGGTGCAATGTATGAATTTACAAACTTACAATTAGTTAGTAAAACCATAAGAAATGCCAGGGTTGAAGATAAAATGCAATGTCATGTTTGTGTTAAGTGTACTTTGGTTTACTAAAGCTAAGTGGACTGTGGGTGGCGCAAGTGGCTAAGACACTGTGCCTGTTAACCAGCAGGCCAGGGTTCGATTCCTGGGTCGGCCCCACAAAACAGGGTGAGCTCCTGTCCTTAGCCCAGCTCTGCGACGCCAGCTGGATCCAATCGTAGTGGCTCTGCCTTTCCATTGGACTAATTCAGTGGCGTAGAGAGGGGGGATTTGCTGCTTGGGTAACAGCCTATGCTCCATAACAATCCAACCCAGGCTTTCGTGCTTCGCATGCAGCGTATGCAGCGCTGAGCACGATACCATAGTCTTTCAAGACTGACGGAGGCCTGCTTTTTTTACTTTGGTTTATAAATGTAAACATGACATCACTAGTCGCTTCATGTCTAAACCCTGCTTGGCAGAAACTGGAAGATTTAGTAGATGGACAACAAATACAGTAATTTTTTAAAAATTATTGTTGTTACATAAACAGTAACAAAAGTAGTATTTTGATGTTTGGAAAGTTCAAGCTTCTGTTGGATTTTTAATCTACAACTAGTATGAACTGCAATTTGTTGTTATGTCAGAATGGAGCAGTGATGCCAACTTCATCAATAAGAATTAGTGGTGTTCAGCTCTATTTTGACTTCACCAGGGCAGCCTCCTGCCAGCTTGCTGCCACCCTCACCTCTCAGCGACTGAGCCTAGTGGTGGGCCAAGCTCTGGATTTTATCGTTAGTTCAATTAGAAGCAGTATGCAAGAGTGTTTATCTCAGCTGTTCAGTCCAACTAAGAAAATGCTTTTCTTTTTTACCATTTCTGAAAGCAAGGGCTGAATACTAGAAACCCCATCATGAATTTCTCTGCAGCTGTAACTAGGAGTCTTTCATTAGAAACTAAAATGCCCTCTCATGATTTAATTTACATATAGGACACAATAAAAACTCAACACTACAGTGACTCACATCTGAGATGTGTAGTTTTAAGTACAATTTTAGGCCAAAAATAGGAGGAATCCAACTGTTTGAAAAGAAGTGCAGACCATTATTACAGAGCTAAAAATTATAATATATTTCAGGTTTAAAATTGCTTTATAAAGTGAGCAAGACAAAATTCCTAACCTAAGATGGGCTAGAACTCTGTCTTGGAGATTTACACCCTCTGATCTGAAAGCACTTACTCCTAGATGTTATGGAAATACTCTAATTGCTTACAGCTAACCACAGTTATTAAGATGCTCTTCACACAGTTATTTTGGCTTTTTGTTCCATCAAATGCATGCTTATATGGGGAAAGTTCTGCCTGCCTGTCCCACCAGTTCTCAGATGTACTGAGATGTCCATGATTGTGACAGCAGACGATGACAGTCCGATTTCCTAGTCTCAATTGCTGTTTGATTAGAGCTAAGCACAGCCCTGAATAAAGTTAGAACAGTTTTGCCTCACTGAACTGTCAGAATCTACAAAGCAATCCAATTCATAATTCTGCCAAATGAAATAAGGATTATCTCAATTAATGGCACAGCTGGCTCTGAAATAAAAATGGATTAGCCTTTGAACGGAATGTATTTACAATTCTAACGGCATTGTGGTAAATTGCCCACAGGCTATAGCTGGAATATAATACATGTCATGTTTAAAATATTATTTAATATAATATAGCTGATGAAGCTGCAATTTGAATCGGAAGAGCTGCAGAGAAGTACTAATTAGCACTTTCTTCACACTATTTGCTATTTAAATTTTCCCTTCACAAACCCTTTATGCTGATCCTATACATACCCATAATCTTCTTCCTTTGAGGGAAAATTAACTGGGGACATTTTTCAAAGAAACAAGTGGGGTAAGTTTAAGTTCCCCAATTTCACCCTGACAGAATACAAAACTATCTGCCAGAAGGTTATGATCCATGTGGCTAGCCTACTGAAAATTCATATGCTTGTACCACTGCCGCCTTGATGGAAAGGTAAGTAAACTAGAAAAAGAAATCACGGCTGCAATCCTAACCTCCACATAGGCCAGCCTAAGCCCCAGCGTAAGTCCTTTGCTGACCAAGGGGTGTCACAAAAGTGCATCAAGACACTTCTGACCCACTCATTTGGGTGCAGGAATACAGTCATGCACTGACCTCCCTGCACCACCACAGGAAGCTATGCCATGTGAGTTAGAACGGCCTAAATTGGTTGGGATTGCACCCCACATGTCTGAAAAATCTGGGAATATAAACCAGGAGCAAACGTTATGCTCCTATAATCTGCTTTGAAGACATTAACACCTGGAAAACAGGGAAAGATTCCGGCCTGGAGCAAAATTTGAAAGACCTGAGGTTGCAACCCAAGAAGTTGTTCTAAGCCCCACATAGACTGAGGGAGGTTGACTGATTACCTGCCGGCTGCATTGCCATAGTAAGAAGGTTATTTTTAAACCTTAAGGGATTTTAATTTAATTGGCCAACTTATTCGTGCTAAGATAAAACATTAGTGAAAAATCCACTGATATTTAGGTTATACCTGAATACAATACACACCCTAGAATATTTAATTAACTTCCACAAATACTAAAATTAGATCTACAATAAATATAAGATTATGCATTAGTAATCTAAGAGGATATTAATATTAGTATCCCAATGTGTCTTGTTCTAAAAACGTAGAATCCAATTTTCAACCAACATATCTGTGAAAATTTCTTTCGTTGGATCTGGCTACATATTTGTTAGGTTAGGTAAGCCTCTATGGCTGCAATCCTAAAGACACTTTCCTGGGAGTAAGACCCATTGAAGACAATGGGGCTTACATTTGAGTAGACATGGTTAGGATTGTGCTCTATGTCCATGTTAGGTTAGGTTAGGTAAGACTCTGTTAGGTTAGGTAAGAGTGCTAAATACTATTGAGGGTTCCTATTCTGGAGATGGTGGAGGGTTGCCTGTGCTGGACCTCCTGATGGGCAAGGCTGGCGCCAAGGATGACATATCTTAAAACCCCAATGCTCAAGCTGATGTGAGGCCTGATGCATAGACTTGTGAGTCATTGGGCCATGCAGCAACCACTGGTAGGGGCTGGTAGGAGATGCAGCCAAAGATAAGAGTAACCTGCACCGTAACGATGAAGTGCCCTAAGCAGTGGAGGTATGGGAGTGAAGGAACTCTTTTCCCACTGTAGGCTCTGAGGCTACAGGAAGAAAGAGGCTACACTAGCCAGAGAAGGGTCATGACAGTGGAACAGGTCATAGGTGGTAGGCCTTTCTCATGCTAGATCAGGTTCCACAGTAGGGCTGGGCATCAAGATCTGTACACTCCAGAGTCCTGTAAAACTATGTAATTCTTCTAAATGTTTTTCTGTCTTATCCACTATACGACCAAGTAATTTTTCTTAGATAGTCCTGACTAGCTCCAATACCCCAAAGATTACCCCTGTCCAAACAATCCTTTAGTCAGCTTCTGTCTTGGCCCCTAGTAGCATGCAGAGAAGAGGACAATGTCTGTGAGGGACAGAAATAATCAGGAAACAGAAACCAGTCCAGTGATTTTCAATCTCATCTCACAAGGTGTCAAAGCACAACATCCATTTTTGACGAGAGGCAAGCCACACAGCACTGCCAATGGCTCACATCACCTAATAGCCCGACTAATAAACGACTGTCCCCAAACTCCTTCCCCCTCACCTGCAAATCATTCATGGCACATTGGGTGAAAATTGTGCAATAAAAAAGTAGCATGGAATTGCTCACAAATTGAAGTGATTTTGTAAATGGCTCTACCCTCTTATTTTCTCTGCCAAAGATGTGATAAGATTACAGTTTTCCATATATTTCCAAACTGAACACATCTTGCAGATAAAGTATTCAGTCTTCCACTGATGCAGGAACCCAAGTGCAGACACAAGTTCTTAATGTACTGTATTTCCCGGTTTATAAGACACACTTTTTTTCTTCCCAAAGGGAGGAAAATGTCTGTGCGTCTGATAGAGTGATAGGGCCAATCCTGGAGCACCTTACCCCATCATGTTGTTGGATTCGTATGTCGTTGGATTCGTATTGAAGAGCAGAATCCAATGCAACAATCAGTTTTGAGATATCTCCTTCCTATCAAAAGTTATGGCCAAAAAAGTAAAAATCAAAACTATAAAACAAAAAAAATACATTTTTGGGCAATTTTTTAAGCGGGTAGGAATTTTGCCGTGGAGGGGGGTAGGAATTTTGGCCTTGGGGTTCAGGAATTTTGGGTTTGGTATCTGGTCACCCTGGCACAGTTGCAATCCTAACCAGCCTTCCCTGGCTTGGAGACTTGCTCCAAAGTAGACATGCACAAGACCTGGTCCCTCCTGCTCCATGCCTGTGCCTCCCTCACTCTTCCCTATGTATCTAGATCTCCTCACCTTTCCCTACCTACCCCCCAAAAGAACTCCCCCAACTTCCCTGCCTCCCTGGACTATTTGCAATGAGATTTGTGCAAAATGTTCTTGTCTGATCATTTGCAATGAGATTTGTGCAAAAATCACAAATCACTGACACTAGAGATGATGACTTTTTGGGGTTACCAGAAAATTAAAAGAGTGCTTGAAGCTTAAAGTCTTTCCTCATTTGTTAATGACAGTGATAATGGTTCTTAATACCACTGTTGACTTTACATGGTTGAAATATTATTCTGCTATATTTTATTAAATATATTAGTATACCATTTGGTTCAGAATATTTTTTTTTGTTTTGCTCCTCTAAACTTTGGTGAGTCTCATGGTCCAGTGCGTGTAATAAGCAGGGAAATATGGTACTTAAATTATAACACCAGAACTAGGGGACATACACTAAAACTGAATATTGAAAGAGTTAGGATGGACAAAGGAAAATATTTCTTTACCCAGTGTGTTATTGGTCTGTGTTATTGGTCAGGATGGGGGATGGCATCTACCCTCAATGTCTTAAGAAGGGAATGGACAAATTCCTAGAGGAAAGGACCATTTAGATTACAAGCCATGAGGGATGTATGTAGGTGTCTGTGCATAGATGTGGGCAACCTCCAAATGCCAGATGCAGGGGAGGGCACCTGGATACAGGTATCTTGTGCTCCCTGAGGAATCACGGGGGGGCTGCTGGGTGATACAGGAAGCTGGACTAAATGGGCCTTTGGCCTGATCCAGTGGTGGCTCTTATGTTCATATGACTCTATGATTCTCATGTTCTTTTAACTCCCCCCCCCCCCAAAAAAAATCACATAAACTGAAGGAAAAATCATGTGTAGTTTATCAAATCTGCTCTTGTTAAAGCAACACCTCCCCCCCCCCCAAAAAAAATTGACAATATCAAGTTAACATACAAATCACATAGTTTGAGGGAGAAGGAAAATAAAATACTGTATTAATTCATTGCATGAACTTCATTTAAAAAACCAACTGGACTATTCTTCACTCATACAAGTATTCGATATAAGGTTAAAATAATCACCAGGAGACCAGAGCTTTCTGTCTCCCCAGATTGCTCACCAGCCAATTAAGGAAATTTTTCCCTTAAGGGAATCAAGTTCCTTATTAACTATTATGCAGTCTGTACTTTCAGACATGTTGATGAGGAATAAAAGGCAATACTCTGATGCCTTTCAAGAAATCTGTCCCTATTTACAGAGTGAAAACATTTAAATAGCTCCTGTGTGTTCAATACAACTCATGATCCAGGAATTCTTACAACAATCCTAAAAGTCATGGCAATGTAATCTCCCTAAATTGCAGAGACTGTGAATAAAAGAGCAGCAATTGCTTTAAGGCTTCTGGACTTCATTCATGACTCATGCAGAAATATGAGCCAGAGACTTTCTGTAACCAGATTCTCCTTAAGGCTGAATATCAATGGAGAGTAGACTGAAGGACATTCTTTAATTTCACCATGTTTTGTTTTTCAGATCAGGACAGCAAAAGGTATGGCACTCATTTCAAATCTTCTCTTCCATTAGAAATATATTACAGCAGTTATTCCAAAAACCTTTTAGCACCAAGATCCACTTTTTTGACTGACAATCTGTCAGGAAACATTAATGTGGAAGTGATGTCAGGCAGGAAGTAACATCAAACAGGAAAGTATTTAATGCACCCATTAAAAAGCAGGCCTCTGTCAGTCTTGAAAGACTATGGTATCATGCTCAGTGCTGCATACGCTGCATGCGAAGCACAAAAGCCTGGGTTGGATTGTTATGGAGGATAGGCTGTCACCCAAGCAGCAGATCCCCCCTCTCCATGCCACTGAATTAGTCCAAAGGAAAGGCAGAGCCAATACAATTGGATCCAGTTGCATCACAGAGCTGGGCTAAGGACAGGAGCTCACCCTGTCTTGTTGGGCCGACCCGGGTCTCGAACCCTGGCCTGCTGGTTAACAGGCACACCCATAAGACAAAATCAAATCAAATCAAATTAAAAAATTTAAATTTTGATTTTTGATATAAAATTAATTTAAAAAATTAATTATACAAGGTGAACCAAAAGTAGGTGGACAGTAATGAACACAAACCCTATTCCACCTACTGTCCACCTACTTTTGGTTCACTCTGTATAATGCATATATTTTATATAATATACATTAATATTATGTAAATTTTAATATATAATCTTTTCAGTTCTTTCCAAGTGTGTAAAGGATTTCATGGGTACTCTCGACAAGCTTTACAATAACACTACAAGTAAGCATCTCCATTTTGTAACCAGGCTGTAGATGGTGCAAGCAACTGAAACAGAAAAACAGAAAATGGATTTATATTGTCCTGAGGCTGTAAGTTGTCAAGTGGCTTTTTCCACTGATTTATCCAGATGGACTCCTGCTGCTGAGTTTTTAAAACAGGCTTATTTTATTATAAAACCAATTGACCATACTCCATACAGTCATTCCAAAACAGAAGGAGGATCAGATGTTTCCCACTTTGCTGCTCTACATATTTTTTGCTGTCTTTAGAAAACATGAAATTTAGTGGGGAGGTATCATAGCTCAATGGTAGAGCATATGTTTCGCAAACAAAGTCCAAGGTTTAATCCAAGGAGAGATGAACCTCTAGAGAGCAATTGCCAATATGTGCAGACATGTTCTCAGCCCTCTAGTAGAATGCGTTAAGACCAAAATAATCAAAAGAAGCAAGTATCGAAGTCTAGCACTCCTCCGCTCCCCCCTCCAAATCCCTTGAATCTCCTAGAGATGTTTATTTCTGGTGAGTCACACAATATTACAGACTTTGGAATATTACACAATATTACTAGTCCAGTCTTTGGCTGACTTTTGAGTAAATAAAGTAATACTTTTTTCAAGCAACACTACCCCAACTACTCCGACAGTGTTTTGCTACAACTAAGGTATGTGTTTATAAAATAGGAGGTAGGCTTTTCAAATCAACTTGCCATTCTAGTAGCTATAGCTCTTGTTCAAAGAGAAACAATTCCAGTTGTCATCACGTTAATCCTTCACTACTAAGCATGTCAATGGGCTTTATGCAAACATTTTTGGGATTGCAACCTCAGTGCCACAGAGTTACTTAGTCGATAACACATGGCATAATAGTGAAAACCCTAGTATAGACACTGAATGGCAGCTTAAATACCTGAAATTTGTAGCTTGACTAACTGGTTCAGACTCCTGTCAACCCCTCCTGATATTTTATTTTATAGTTTGAGACCACAGGAAAATCTGAATCACTATTAGAAGATAAAAACCAATAAGTACTGCACACAAAAAATTACAATATTCAACAACTGTCTTATTATAACTCATATCTGAAAAGTCACTCATTGACTCATCCACTGACTCATTCATTCATCAATGGCCAAGTGTGGAAATGGGGGGGGGGTGTTCCTTATGTGACATCAACATCCACCAAGAACAGATATTGAAAAATTTAACCCTTAAGGGGCTGAAAAGGGGTGCAATGTGTTTTTGTCATATACTTAACATTGAAAACTGATCAACATCCAGCTGATGCACTGGGAAGGAGGGTGCACAGGGGGTGATGGAGTGCATGGTGGAATGATGCACATGGGGAGATGTTGTATGGGGTGTTGCACATGGGGGGATGGTCACATGGGGGATGTTGTACGAGGGTACTGCGCATGGGGATGTTGCAGATGGGGAATGATGTGCATGGGGATGGTGTGCATGGAGGGATGATATGCATAGGGGTGTTGTACATGGAGGGACGGTGTGCATGGGTGGACGAGGGGTGTTGCACATGGGGGTGATGTGCATGGGAGTGCGTATGGGAGATTTGTAAGGGGGTATTGAGCATGGGGGTTTATGCTCATGGGGGACGGTGCGCATGGGGGAGACGATGTGCAGTGGAGGGATGGTGTACGGGGGGAATTTTATTCCTGCAACATGGGTATGTTTTTGCTAGTACAGTAATAAATAATATTGCCAGTACATGAGCTTGTGAAATCCTAAAGGGAGATAACACTGATTTTGGGATTAGTAGCACTTTTTTGGCTACCATACGACTCAGTTTATCAGTTTTTAAAGAACCAATTTCTTTAGATAAAAACATTTAAAGCATGGAAGTTTTTAGGACTTGAATCTTTAAAAAAAATTACTGAGATGAAGACAGAAGCAGAAAAGTATTTCCTGGAGCACTGTGGATAGAAAAGACAAGTGTGTCATCACAAACCAAAGGGATGACTCATTTATGCTGGGGTTTCATCAGCAAAAGTCAAGAAAGGGCTCAAAACAATGAACTGTACTAACCCTTTCTCTGAAAGGGAATAACCAAATGAAAGAGGAAGGCACCCTCCTGGAATAACCAACACCCTTCTTCCTAATCCGTCCCATGATTTGGGCTAGCAAAGTACATTTAATATTTGATCCAAGTAGAAGATTACTTGAACAGGAAGAATTTCACAAGGTGTACCTGTTCCCTGAAGATAAACCAGTGTGACAAGGTGGCTAAAACTTAAATAATTTAAAAGCTGATTTTTTTAACTTGATTAAAAAAAATAAAGTTTCAGCTATGGCAATGAAAATCTAGGTAAGCTTCCTGTTTTCAGCAGTAGTGCAATGGTTGTCTCTGAACAGCCTACAAACAGTGCTGAAGCACTGTTGTATATCAAAGCAAATTTTCCCATAAGAAATAATGGAAACTTTGTTCCACAACCCAAAATATTCATTTAAAAATGATTACAATATTGTAAGATAATACAAAATAATGAAGAAAATATAAAGAAAAATAAAACAAGTTTACCAGCACTTAGTCTCTCAAGTCTCTCTGGCTCCAATCTGCCCCCTTACACACAAGTGAGCCCCAGTGATTATAATAGGGCCTACTTTAGAATAAACATGGAAGGCTATGTTTCCCAGGCTTCTTCCCATTGCCACCCTTACACAGGAGTAAGCCCCACCGATTATAATAGGGTTAACTTTGAGTAGACATGCAAGGCTAGTACTCTCAGGCGCCTTTCCATTCCTGCTTACATAGGAGTAAACCCCACAGTATCACACAGTATCACACAGATACTGGTAGTCTTCCCTTACTGAAGAAGTCAGCTTTTGGAACTGCTTCCTTGTTTCCAGTTTTAAATGATCTATCTGTTCCACTGAGCTTCCATGTGTTGAGTGCTGGTGTTTTTCCTTTTGCTTTTTGATAGAATGGCTAATTTTAAACTGATTTTATTTTATAAGCCTTAGACCAGATTGCATGTGAGTGAAGATTTTAGACTTTTAAAAAAATGTTTCAAACCTATGTGAAAAGTGAAATATAAATTGCAAATAAAAATATTTTAAAAGAAAAAAAACTATTGTTTTAGGTTAGGCTATACAATGAGAAAGTGGCATTCTGGCTCTTTGATTCCCAGTGTCCGGAAAAATACTAACCATTGCAACATTTGTATGAGTCATGGGAAGGTAGTTCTCAATGAAATGGTAAATCTGCACATAGCTGGACCACTTTTAGACTGCAAGTAGAGGTTCGTGAGACTGCAGACAATATCTAAACAAAAGATACCCTGAACACAAGAGAAAACTAACATACTGGAGATCAGGTTACATCTTATATTTTCCTCTTTTAATCACATTTTTTTACACTGTAGAGAAGTACAGTAAAACTATGGATTGCAAGTAACTTGTTTTGCGAGGGTTCTGCAAGATGAGCACCATCGCTACACACCACCCATCGCTATTACCGATTGGATGATTTAGTGAGGTCCTTGGATTGGCCGCGGCGGGGTCGGCCCTGGCCCTGGCGGAGCACTGAGAAGACGGTCGAACATTTTTAACTTGATAAACAGGTGATATTTTGATAAACGAACAAAAAAAGTGAGCGTATATGTGTCTACTCCAAAGTATGCTAAACCCTAATATCATCAGTCTTATATAAGGGGGAGAGATTGCAGCCTGAGAGAGTAGGTGCAGGTTAATTTGTTTTTTCTTTCTTTATATTTTGTATTTCCTTTATTATTTTGTATTATATTACAGTACTGTAATCATTTTATATGAATATTTCTCGCTTTGATATACAAGTGCTATATACGCTTTGATATACAAGGGTGGATGAACATTTCAAGCATATTTCCAGAACGAATTATGTTCACACATGAAGGTTTTA
This sequence comes from Cryptoblepharus egeriae, assembly GCA_030015325.1. Taxonomy (NCBI): domain Eukaryota; kingdom Metazoa; phylum Chordata; class Lepidosauria; order Squamata; family Scincidae; genus Cryptoblepharus; species Cryptoblepharus egeriae. The sequence continues at coordinate 113,814,975 of JAREYC010000001.1, read as the reverse complement.
CTGTATTCAGGAATGTAAACATTCACCTGCTCTTTAAAGGGGCACAACCTGAATACATCTCTGGATGTCCTCCATGAGAACAAGAATGTGGTCTGCACAGCTACATTATGGAATGGGAGCCATAAAGAATGAATCCACATCCTTTAGACAAATTGACCAAATTCATACCATAACAACCAACACAGAGCAGAAACTCAATAGAGGAATTCAGAAACTTCTGAGAGGATTTCAGAAGGGTAACATTGTTGTAAAATTGCTTTTTTTCAGCCAGGCATTCTAGAATCTTGGAATTGGTATCCACAATCCCATCTTTACAGCCTCTTTGGGAAAGGTCATACCAACTCAAACACCACAGCTTTTTAGACCATGTTCTTCAGTTCATGAAGCTTCTTAGAGAGCCTTACTATCCCTTCAACATTTTCCTTTCACTCTGTACATCCAAGATAGTATCCGAATACAGTGACGCCTCACGTAAAGAACGCCTCACTTAAAGTAAGTTTCACGTAACAAAGAAATTTTTCTCTAGGATTCTGCTTCACATAAAGAAAGTGCTTCACGTAAAGAAAACATTTGTTGGCAGTTAGGACAGACGTGCTGGCCAGCAACCTGTTTAAAAAGTGTCGCACCTGCCCATAGTGAAAGCAACACTTCCATGCTGTTCCTCTTGTGGCCAGACATCCGCTGGGCAGAGGGAGAGAACAGCAGTGGGGAAGAGGGAAGCAGCTCAGGGCAAGCCAGAAGGGAGCAGAGAGAGAGGCTCAGGATGAAGAGGAGAAAGTGGGGAGACACTTGGAAAGTGTCTTGGATTACAGAAGAAAGTGTCTTTGATTGCAGCCTCTTACCCATATCTACCCAGAAGTCTACCTCATTGTGTTAAATGGGTCCTACTCCCAGGAAAGTGTCTTTAGGATTGCAGCCTAAGTAGACTTCATAGGATCATGCCCATTGAATGCATGTTTTGAATTCAATTACAGTGTTTTGTCATCATTTTTACATCCAGTTAATATTTTTATATAAATATTTTTGGAGTTGTGAACCAATCATCTGCATTTCCATTATTTCCTATGGGAAAATCCGCTTCACGTAAAGGAAGTTTCACGTAAAGAAACTGCTTCCAGAACGAATTAATTCTGTTACGTGAGGTACCACTGTATCTAAGATGTCTTGCAGGTATAAATGTCTGCACTGTTTACGCAAACTGATACAATATTTTAAAAAAGGACACCTGTTTTAAAATCAGTCATGAGAGAAAAGTCACCAACTGACTCACTCACTGACTGACTGACTCATCAACGCCCTGCCAAAACCCCTAGAAGCATGATATTTGGGGTGGGTGTTCCTTCTGTGACGGAGGGGTGCACTGAGAATCAGTTTTCGGAAATTCCAACCAGAAGGGGGTGAAAAGGAGTGCAACGCATTTTCCTCCCTATACTTTACATTGGAGAATCAACATTCTGCCCCAACTGCTGGGCCTGAAGCATGGAATTCTGGGAGTTCCTTCTGTCACCTGAACTCCCACCAAGAACCATCTGGAGAAATTTAACCCTTCAGGGGCTGAAAAGGGGGCAATGTGTTTTTGTCCTATACTTAACATGGGAGACTGAACAACATAGAGCCAATTTGGTGCAATTTGGTGAGGGATATTGTTTGCACTGGGGAGGATGCTGCGCATGGGGGGGGGCTGCACATGGGAAGATGCGCACGGGGGGATGATGCACATAGGGTGGATGAACATGTGGGATCTTGCACATGGGGTGGATGCGCATGGAGGGTTGATGCGCGTGGGGAGATGGCATACGAGGGAATTTTACTCCCGCAACACGGGTACGCTTTCTGCTAGTTGAAAATAAATGATTCGTGGCAAATACTGATATCTCCATAGAACTAGATACACAGCTACAACTTATTCAGTGTAATAGCACTTGCTACACAGCACTGTACACAATACTTCTAATTCCTTGCAGAAAGAATCCACAAAGTTTGAATCAGAATACAGTAACCTGACCTGGGATATTGCACATTTTATTTCCAGACCCAATACGCATAATAACTCCATATGAACTTTTGGCTTTCACATACTGCAATGGGATTTGATGGCCTCTCCCATTAGAAAGAATCCTGAGTAGCAAGACAGAAAAGACAGTGGTCCAAGACTCTGAGGCACTGTTAGTTTTGGAAGGTGATACTCAGCTAAATGGGACAAATGATCAAACTAAAGGTAAATGCACTAAGTCTAAATTTAACCATATAGTAATTTATCGACATTTCTGGAAGGGAAAAAGCATCCCTCAATTGCACAATCTGAAGGATCAGGTTCTCACTTGACAAGTGATAACTGTAACCATCAGACCACTAAGAAGTGTGCCACAGACACTAGACAAAAATCAAATGGAGGAAAAAGTTATCATTCTAACAGCAATATCTGGTTGTAAATGGCAAGATGGCATGTCATAAGCATATCACCTTAATGGATGAAGGCCTTCAGGATAACAAACCTCATGGTGACAACAACATATTTATCTAATAACAGACACAGTAGAAGGGCCATCAGTCTGGCTTCCATGTATGCCACACTGTTGATGCTTCTACCATATCTGCCATAATGATGTGCTGCTGCCAAAAGGCATAACAAAGCTATCCAAGGACAGAAGCTCATAATCCTGTACATAGGACTTCAAATACATCAAAAGCAGATACCATATACAGGTCCAGCCTTGTCATACATTAATATTTATAAATGGATTGACTCAACACCAATGGCCATTACAAATAAGGAATGTGCTCATTCCTGGAGAAGGGGAAAAATGTATCCCTTTAAAAGCACAAGTAAAAAACTGCTTTTCTTCCTTTTGTAGAGAGGCAGTCATGCAAACAATCATTCCAATCTTCAGCTGAGCCAGGCAAAGACAGGTGGTCCTTTGCACTTCTAATTTCTGACTACCACTATACAACAATAAGAAAAACTGTTTTTAAATAATTATAAAGGGTCGTTTTTTTCATTTTTTCATTGCTTTTAACAATACATTTTTGGTATCGATAGAGAGTCCCAGAATCAAACCGATGCAGCTATTGAGGAACAACTTTATTTCTTTAGGAGCAATGGAGGAGCAAGAAATCTGGAAGTGGATCTTTAAATTTATTTTTCCACTGCATTTTATCCACTTTTAAAAAATCCATGTTCAGGAATGGAACCTCTACTTGAAAATAAGGGAAAACCTGTGCATAACTTGCAATACCATTTGGGCAATTTAAACCAGCATCCCTGAAAATTGAAGCCATATCCACTCCACAATTATATTACACAACATACAGGAGAAGTTTGCCCTTTCCTGAATCCTTCCTCTCACTTCTACCACAAACCTTTCTTCTGCTGCTGGATGAAGTGACTGATGAGATGAATTGTTTCCACCAAGAGCTCAGCCAGTGAGCAAGACAGAGCACATGACAGCGCACAAGAGCCCTGAAGCTGCAATTTTTAAACACAAATATTTCTCCTATTGTACTATTCTTTTCTGTACAAAATGGATATATATTATAGAATTGACCCCTTCTAGCATTACCATAAAAGTATAGCTGAGTGATGTGGCCCTGTCAGCTGGATGTTTTCAGATCCCTGGTTTAAAAGTATTCTAAGCAAGCACTCTAGTCAGTCGCAACTAGCAGGGAAACCTGTGGGGGACACCTTTAGGCAAGCATTAAACCACAGGGCAGTTGATGTCTGCATGGAGAGAGATTCAAAGAGAGATTATGGGTGCAGTCCTAAGCATGTCTGATGTAAGTCCTATTGTGTTCAATGGGGCTTACACTCAGGAAAGAGTAAACTAAGAGTAATCTTAGAAACTTAGCTAGGAATCAGTCATGAAATTTAATGAGTTTCCTAAAGATCTGAGGCTTCAATTCTACATTTTTAACACCACTTCACTCACAGTGGAGAACCATATTTCAGATAAAACAATTTTAGTTAAAAAAAATTTTCCTCTCTTACAAATTTGTACTGAAAGCTCATCTGTCATTTGCTTATTCCCCAGAAGAGACAATGTAAAAGTGCTCTCCTTTGATACAATATCAGCTGGATGCAACTTCACATGCCGTACCAAACAATGCGATAACACTATTTATGCAACTTCCATTCCGGTGTACAGCTGATTCCATGCACAAAGTGCCATTGTAGGGTTGCTAGGGCTGTTGCTTAGTAAAACAAAAGCGACGTGCACAGCAAACATGCAATGCCAGTGTCTTGAATAGCAGGAAAATCAGAACAAGATCTGGTTAGAGCAACAAAACCTTCTTACGCTCTAAAGTTATTAAACCAAAAGACAACATTTACATTAAAAATTAGAGGGATAAGTTAAGAAATTAAAAAATGTTTTCCCCAAGACCAATCTGCTAACAGTAAGACGTCACATACCCAACATAACTTCAGGCAGTGTTAGATTTTCAGTCCAAGAATAGAGGCTATAATTATCATATTATTCATTATGTTAGAGTCATTTAACATGCAGATCTAATGGTGAGATTAGATGTGCTGTATTCTCTTCCAAAGACAGCCTGTTGAAACATTTTTTGCTCATTTAAATCCCACCTTAATTGGGTAAAAGTCTCACTGTATCATGCAGATTTCTTCTCTACCTTCCACCCCTGGAGTTACTCAGTCAAGTAGGCCATGAGGGTGCTGACTGCTTATTATACTTGGGAGAAGATAATTCTCCTCCTGCCCTCTTATAGCATAATCCAGACAGGACACAGAAGGAAACAACCATGTATACCTCAGGGACTATCAAAGAGCAGCAAGCCTTGATAAACCTTACTCTACAGGTTCATATTTTTCAACAAGAGAAAACTGGCCCAAGGATAGCTGTTTTGTGAAAGATATTACAAAATTCTTAATTATTCATATGCTGCTAGTGAACACAGATCTGAGAATTGTAATTTATGAATTGTAATTCGGCAGAGAGTGAAAAAGAATACACTAGTAGTTTAGGTAATACCTGGCTTACATGATTAGTCAACATCATACAGCATTATTTTAATGTGTTAAGTCACAATATTATGCATACTTTCCTTGTAAGTAAACTCCACTAAACAAATAGAATTTTGTAGAAAGCATGCATTGAATTGTATCACACATGCTGTCAGAAGCAAAAATGCACATATATTGAGTTTTTATTTTTCTTACTCAGCAGAATCACACCATCAAATACTACGTACATTCCTGCCCTGGGCAATTAAGGTAATCAGTGGCATGCCTAGGTCATTTGACATCAAGGTCCATAAATGACATCTTAATTGGGAAGTTGGTAAAATATGGGCTAGACAAGGCAATCGTTAGGTGGATCTGCAACTGGCTTGACGGCCACACTCAAAGGATTTTAGTAAATAGTTCTGTGTCAACCTGGAGGTCAGTTTCAAGTGGGATACCCCAAGGCTCTATCTTGGGCCCGGTTCTCTTTAACATTTTCATCAATGACTTGGAGGAAGGGATACGGTAATCTAACCCCACCAAACATACCCAACCATCCTACTAGTGTCATAGAGTTGGTGTCATCCATCCATCCTATGGTATCTTAGGATTGATGATGGTGTCATCATTAGGGTTGGTGTCACCCATCCTGATAACTCACGGTGTCATCTCATTAACTTTAATATAGAACTGTGCAGGTGCCTCCATAAGGGGAGTTGTCCAGGGATGTAGTTCCCAATGATGCCACAGGATCGCGCCTGTGGGGATCCCAAGGCAGAGTTTGGGGACATCCTCAAGACTCCTGGGGGGTTTCAAATGCATGCAGCCCTCTCAGCAAACACCCTGGCCTGTGGTGCCATGATGCTCCAGTTTGGGAAATTCTGTTTCACATTTTAAATAGGACTGCATTACACTGTAAATCGGACTAAGCTAATATATATGAAGCCTTTTGGATGCTTGAAATATGCTGTACAAGTACAGCGGTGCCTTGGTTTATGAGAATAATTCATTCCAGAAGCATGCTTGTAATCCAAAACATTTGTAATCCAAGAAGATTTTCCCACTGGAAATTGAGATGATTGGTTCCACAAAAATATTCATTAAAATTTTTTACTGTATATAAAAATGATTACAAAATGTTGTAATCCAATATAAAACACTATAATAAAGAAAATACTGTACAGTACTGAACTGTAATGTACCTTTGAAAACCTTCATGGCTGGTATGAGGGAAAAATGAGAGAGAAGGGGTGATTTATTTTGTAGGATGACTTTCAATATCACTAATGGAGTCACTGCTATCCATTGGATCAATGGAATTTTTATCTTTTTGTGCAGCTTTAACATTCCCATGCTGCTAATGGGGAGCAACACTGTAATATTGATAAGGCACACCTTCCACACACAGATCCCACACACAAACCTGCCCCTCCCCAGACTTTCCCCCAAGCAGCCTCACTACCCAGCCTCTCCAAAAGGCTCCACAGTAGCCTCTTGGTGGCTCTTGATGCCCCCCCCCCCACCTGATGGACCTGTTGGGAGCAGGCAGAGCTGGTTGCTAGTGGGCCTTGGAGCAGCTGGTGGTTCTGGGACAAGGACAGGAAACTGCAGGATGAGAAAGGGGGGGTCGGCAAATTTTGCTCTTCTTGCAAAACACTCCAAGTCACTCGTAAACCAAGCTACTTCTGTACTATAAATCTTTTAAGATAGGTTAGTGTTGTCATCCCTGTTGTGTCAGATCTGGGTTTGGAAGGAGGCTGAGTGTTATGCTTGAGGGAATCCAATGAGATTGACATTGACACTTATCATTATAAGTGATAAGACAATTATAAGAATTGACCCAGTGACTTGCAGTTGACATTCCTAAGATCATCTGCACTATAGCCCTCATGCAAGAGGGGGAGGAGGAAGCCTGCTGTTTGGGATTAGACTGGATCTTCCCAGTTGTGCTTCAGAAAACAATGAAGGAAACAAAATAATGATGGGAAGAAAAAAACAATTAAAGCTACAGTCATCCCATGGCAATTAAGTTGTGGTTGTGGGTTTTTTTTGTTTTTGTTTTTTGCTTAAAAAAAAGGAGTTGTAAAAGGAGTTGTAAAACTCCTGAAGATTCTGAAACAAGGGGATAAAAAACCTTGGATTTTTTCTATGTTCTTCCAGAAACTGAATTAAAATTTTGAAGAAAAAATTCAAAATCTGAAATATGTTGCTTAATATTTGTTAACACTTGTCAGATCTAAGCTTTTTATTATTTTGTTTAAAGAATACAATTAAATACCTTAACGTTTATGGTTTGAAATGTTAGTTCCTAAATCTCATTTTATTCAAAGAATAATTGCAAATACTATATAGTCAAACAGCAAGCTTAAGGCAACTTGGATGGTTGCCAGTTGTAAAAATGCGGGGGGGGGGACTTAAATTAGAAACCATCAGTACTATAAATTAACAATTATCTGAATTTTAAAATATCCTTTTTCCCATACCTGATCATGTCAACAATATCCAGAAACAGAAGAATCAAAGCAAAAAAGCCTGCAGCATCTATTTCACCAGAGGAAACAAGGGGGTTGAGGATACACATCACAAAATCAACCATCTCTCAAAATACTTCAAAATTCATAGAAAAAGAGAACTAAAATTTGTCTTCAATTTAAATGTTAAATGCTATCAGTAGATATTGACACTAAAGACATAGGTCCAAACCTAGAGCCAATTAGAAACTGAAGAAGGGGGGGGGCACTTAAGCAGGTTGGAAGATTTGAGAGTTGTCTACACCATGTAGGAATTTCAACTGTCTGAGTATCATCCTAACCATTTCTACTCATAAGTAAACCCCATTGTGTTCAATGGGGTCTTACAATGTGGTCTTACTCCCAGGGTCTTATTCCTAAAGACACTTTCCTGAGAGTAAGCCCCATTTAACACAAGGAGACTTACTTATGAATAGACATGGTTAGGATTGTACCTTAATACTGCAGTGTAGTGCAATCCTAACCACACTTTTCCTGGGATTAAGTACTATTGAACACAATAGGACTTCCTTCTGAGTATAAATGCTTTAAGAATGCACTGTAAATTACTGTATTAGAGAGCATTTTGAAGGAATAGAGAGCATTCTGAAGGCAGATATATGAGGTTTTCAGATTCTATCTTAGAAAATATTACATGCCCTTCCAAAGGATTTTTTTTTAATTTCAGAAGTTTTTTTTAGGTGTTCTCCAAAATTTCTCTTTGCTGTCATCCCCACCACTGATGAGGTGGATTTGAATTGAGGATTTGAATTTCCTGCATTGGGATGGATCAGATTTGATTATCTTAAAGGTCCCTTCCATTTCAATAAGTCCATCTCTACTTCTCACAATCACTCAATGAGCAGAGCTATGCTTTGCTAAGCTGGCACTCTTCTGTGTAGATGGTGATGTCTATTTGTTATATGGTATTACTGTCTCTTTTGTCATCAAAGAGGACACACATGATTGTTCTATGTTTTTATCCTCATAACTGTTGCCTTGTACAGTAAGTTAAGCCAATAAAAGTGACTAGCTCAGGATCTACAAGCTGAGTGAACTTCATGGCCAGGTCAAGACTTGCTCTCGAGTATTTCCAGTTCTAGTTTTGTTCAGCTTTGACTAGATCGACCCCTTTTCATATTATTAAAACAATCAGATATATTCTATCAAGCTATGTAGCCAAAATTTGTTTATCAAGATATACATGTCAATCAACAGGGACAAAATTTGCCTATGTTTCAAGACAAACTTAAAGAACTGACTTAAACTTAAAAGAATTTAAAGTTTAAGACTGCAATCCTAAACTCACTTTCCTGGGAGAAGCCTCCACTGAATATGACTTAGTTCTGAGTAGACATGCTTAGGATTGTATTGTCTGTCATTTAAAGTTTAAGAATTTAAAGTTAATTCTTTTAAACTTAAAAGGATTGAAAAGATTTGTACTTTTCTGCAGTCTTACAAAACTTTCACACAATAAAAAAAGAGCCATGAACCCATAACACAAAAGATATTGGTTGCATACTCAAAAAGTATTAAAAGTTCTGTCTGCACGAATTTCATTCATGAAAGGAAATGTAGTGATGTGGCCTATCATCATAGCATGGGAAAGGAGGGGTATAAATCCCATAAATAAAAATAAGTAAATATAACCCAATCTCTTCTGCAGTCAGTGTGATTTTAAGGAATAGCTGAGAAACCTATGACAATATAGAAGAAGCGGGTCCAAAATGCATTGCATTAAAAGGGGGTTAAGAAAAATCATTAGTGATAGCTAAAGGAAAACAGATTCTCAGGAAGACAGGCAATTCCTCCCCCTTCCCAGTCAATTACTCAATTAGACAATATGAGTTAAAACAATATGTACTCTGGAATCTAGAAAACAAGAAGATAATCTAAAGGGGAGATTTACATCTACCCAGTTCCTATGGAAAAGTGTATTCTTTAAAGGCTGTTTTTAGGGAACAATCTTGACCATATGGATAACACAACACTCTTCCACTGGATCTCATTCCAACTCAGAAACTTGATAACATATCCAATAAGTTTACCGAAAGAAGGTTATTTAGCTTGCAATATCCTGCAACGGTTTTGAACCAACAGGATACTGCTGAACAAGAATTCTTTTTCCCTTTCATCGCTAAAGAATGGCAAAGGGAACTGTTACATAACAGAAAACTAAGAATAGTTCCCAAGAGGCTAGTGACAAAACATAAAAAAATGATTTGGAACAGTGCCAGGTGAGCTTGCTGTTCAAAAAAAGGACACACACACACTTCTGAAAACGCAATCTGGCTTGCCCTCAATCACAAGGGGCAGAAGGAAACACATTTGCTATCTTGGGTCCTGTTCCAAAGTTTCCCTACTTAGAATCATAGAATCATAGAGTTGGAAGGGACCTAGTAGGTCATCTAGTCCAACCCTCTGCCTGCAGCAGGAATTCCCCCTAGAGCATCTCCAACAGGTGCTCATCGAGCCTCTGCTTGAAGATCCCCAGCACCTCCGTTGGCAATCTGTTCCACTGCCGAACCGCCCTCACAGTCAGGAATTTTTTCCGGATTTCCAGCCGGAATCTCCTTCCTTGCAGTTTGTAACCATTGGTTCTAGTTCTGCTTTCAGAAGCAGCTATGAACAAATTGGCCCCTTCCTCCATATGACAGCCCTTCAGGTATCTGAAGAGGGTAATCATGTCTCCCCTCAGCCTCCTCTTCTCCAGGCTGGTACACCTTTTGGGCCAACACTGTCACCTTCAAGTCATCACTAAAACTTAGCATCCTTCTCACAAACTCCTAACTTTGAGAGAGACAGCAGAACATAAGAAGAGTCTCCACTGGATTAGGCCAAAGGCCCAGCTAGTAGAGCTTCCTCTAACACGCAGCAGCCCACTAGATGTCTCATGGAGTACATATGACACTTGTATGACAGATGTCATCCCTTTGATGTCATCCACCTCTACAGACCTGTGATGGTCCTTTCCTCTAGGAATTTCTTCTTAAAGGCACTTAGATGCCATCAGCACATGCTGTGGCAGTGAGTTCTACAGACCAACTACACCAAAGGGCAAAGAAATACTTTATTTTGTCTGTCCTAACTCTTCCAATATTCAGTTTTACTGGATGTCCTTTAATTCTGGTGCATGCATAATCATAATGCAAATGATTTCTCTCACCAGTCAAATCACTGAGAACACACACTGGAGAGAGTGTAAGATTGGAGAATGAATTTGCTGTTTCCTCAGTTATCTCTGTTCCCAATTCATACACATCTTATAATGTAGTTTTAATTTTTAAAGACATACTGTGCCTCCCTTGTGTGCTAGTGCCTCTATATACCATATTTACTTGACTAATGCACCATCAAATCTACTGCACACCCCAATTTTGGAAACTAAATTCAGCAGTCAAAAGCAAGCATTAGATTCAAGTAAAGAAGGCAGTCAGTTCAACAAGATGTGACTGTAAAAAAACATATCTCTAACTTTAACAGGTAGCAGCAGGTTCACAAAATATAAGAAATGCCTGAGGTTACAATGAGCACATCAAGTTACTCCATAACCAGTAAGCAGAAAGCATCATAAACAACATTGGAATAAAAACTCGTTCTTCCATCAACTTAGCAATCTAGCTATTGTGTTTCCCCTACTATAGTGGATAAAGTATAGTGACATTTTTCCATAATTCCTACAGACTTAGAAAGCTATATTCAATATTAGGTTTCCAGCCGAATCTTATTCGGTATGGAGGTTCAGACCAAAGGAAACAGGTGTCATCATATTTCAACAAATGTGACACCTTTCTCTTTTGCAAGCCATGCATCCTAGAAAACCAAAAAGGGAGAATAGGAAACCTAAGATCACACTGGGATTTCACAGTGGGCCCACTTTAAAGCTCACTATGAAATTAAATGCTACCTCTTATCGTCTACAGTCAGTGAGCTGAGCAGGGATTCCTTTTTGTGTCAGTACAGAAATATTCTAAATAAAGAAAAAGTAGAACTCAGCAGCATGGTACTCATGCCTAGGTGAGCTGGATTTATAAAGACCTAATTCTTTTTCCAACAGTCAATATTTATAGCTGTGAACATTCAATACTTTCCCCTAGTATTGAATAGCATATTTGTAGCTATTGTCATTCATGTATGAAATACAGTTATGCAGGAATCAGGGATATTCATCAAACAGTGTGCATAATTCAATTAGTAATAAATGATATAACTTTTCCCTCCCAATGAACAGATCATTAAGTATTCTTTAACTATTGCATTATACAGTGGTGAAAAGTGGTACAGCCTGATCATATAGCTCTATCCATACTGGGAACAGGGGGAATTGTAGGCAGTGGTTCCCAGACCTTTCCAGCTGGTGATAACCTTTACCAACTGGGTTGCTGGCCATAGCTCCCCTTCAGGGTTATAGTCCTATATAGGTCCATGTTACACAAGGATTTTTTAATATACGGATTTGACTCAACATGAATGGCCACTGCAAATCACAGTAGAAAAACTGCTTTGTACTGTTGTAGAGAGCCAGTCAAGCAAGCAATCATTCCATTTTTCAGTCCCAGAATCAAACATCTGCAGATATTGAGGGATTACCTTATTCAGTTAGGTGAAATATAGGAGCAAGAAACCTGGAAGTGGATCTTTAAACCTATTTTTTCATTGTTTTCTTGATACTCGGATTTTTTTATACATGGGATGTTCCAGAATGGTACCCTCATGTATAACAAGGGAGACCTCTACACTTGGTGTCCCTGGTGGCCCTATTTTGGTGAAGATTCCACTGCTCCCCAGGCAGCCATGGCCCAGTTTGATCACCACTGCTCTGATGTATTCTGGATTTTGAAAGACAACAGTATTAAATGGGGCTTACTCTCAGGAAAGTGTCTTTAGGATTGCAGCCTAAATAGACTTCATAGGATCATGCACACTGAATGCATGTTTTGAATTCAATTCCGGTGTTTTGTCATCATTTTTACATCCAGTTAATATTTATTATATGACTATTTTTGGGGTTGTGGAACCAATCGTCTGAGTTTCCATTATTTCCTATGGGAAAATCCGCTTCACATAAAGAGCGTTTCACATAACAAGCATGCTTCTGGAACAAATTAAACTTGTTATGTGAGGCACCACTGTTTATATAATTATCTCCTGCTTTCTGACAGTTCATTTTCTGATGATCTACTCTTTCAACACCTTTCAATTATAACTCATTCATTCAAAGCATGTTCAGCTTTTTCTACCTCTCTTTGCTGTTATAAACTCCAAAATTGCCCTCCCCAATGTTGTAGTTCCTGGTCTTATTGCATTCTCAAATGAGTTAATGAGAATCCTTTTGCATAAATCTTTGTGTGGTAGCTGGAATTTGCAAGATAAAAGAGGCATTTGAAATTTGGTATCTAATAAAAAGCACTGGAAACAATTATAAACTAAAAAGTATTGAGTTCCACTTTTCAACAAGTCTTGGAAGACTATGGTATCGTGCTCGGCGCTGCATACGCTGCATGCGAAGCACGAAAGCCTGGGTTAGATTGTTTTGGAGGATAGGCTGTTACCCAAGCAGCAAATCCCCCCTCTCCACGCCACTGAATTAGTCCAATGGAATTAGTCTAATTCCATTAGTCCAATGGAAAGGCAGAGCCAATACGATTGGATCAAGCTGGTGTCGCAGAGCTGGCTAAGGACAGGAGCTCACTCTGTCTTGTGGGGCTGACCTGGGTCTCGAACCCTGGCCTGCTGGTTAACCCCTTCTATTTATTCAGTCTCTCTCATTTTATCTACTCTTACTGCTAATTGATTCCAATTCCTCTCATTTTTACCATGTTTTTTTATTTGCTAATGAAACAGTGCAATCCTAGGCATGTTTACTCAGAAGCAAGCCCCATTATGTATAAGACTTACTCCTAAGTACAAGTGTATACAGGAATGCAGCTATACCCTCTCCAAAAATTCTAAGCATGCTATCAAGTTACTTGTCATTGTTTTGGCTGATGATTCAACAGCAAGGATTTTGTATAGTGCCAAGAGCAGCAATTACTAGCATCAAGTAAAATCATATTAAAATTAGCAAGTGATCTACAGCTAAATTAGAACTATTGTATTAACTTCTTGTTAAAATACAGTGTTAAAATCTACCTATATCATTGATGGACTGCTTTTCAACTAAAAAGTTCACAAAGTGGTTTACAAAGAAAACTAAAAAATTAATGGCTAATGGCCAAAAGGGCTCACAATATAAAATATAGTTTTTTTCTGATAAAATTTCAGGGTAAACTGCTTTCGTTTTCATTAATTGTAGAATAAGCACAAGCTATGAGCCGGAGTGGACGTGTAGTATCTAGGCATGTCAAACTTTTCAATGTATAGGTATATAAGATTTGCTTACTGTTGATAATTATTTTACAAGTCACCATTTTCAGACAGTCACATTCTCACATGCAAATAAAATATATTCATGCCAGCTATGAAAAAAACTGCTGTTTACTGTGGGGAAAATCCAGCTTCCTTACTATGTCAATTGCAAAAATGTCCATTAACATTAGGTGCCCTGCCTAACTATTTTTAAAAACGGATCTATAAAGGACCAAAATGCACTCTGCTAGTTTCTATTGAACTGCAATTAGCAATGCTGTGAAATAAACTCCACAAACAAGGAAGTATCTAAGCCTCTTAATACAAATTACCGTAGATTTCTTTGTAGTGATAGCAAAGGCTGGCACACAAAACTTGTCTGTTTTGTTTTGGTCAGTTTTCTAGCCAGACCATAAACACATTTAAACAATCTTGGAGAAGGGAATCTTAAACTAAGATAGCATGAATTCCCTGGATGCAGTACTGTAGATCCTTTCCCCACCAGCCATTACTCTACTTCATAACACCCCTTAACCAGGCAGCTCTCCCTAACATCTACTTGGGTTTAACATCCAATTGTGTTTGCCACAGTGGACAACTCCAGACTACAAGTCCTTTTTCACTACCTGTAGTTAATACCAATTTCCTTCCACACTGATAGAATTTATGAAGGACATCATTAAGTAATAGTAAATTAATAGGACTATTCCCTAAGGCTCTTTTTCACCATCTATTTGAAAACTCATTTCATTGTAATCAAAACATACAATGTCAAGGGAAATAAAATCTTGATGACATTTATCAGTTCACACCTTGGAACAGACGGAAACCAGTAGTTTTTTACATTACTTACGGCTGTGGATAACGCAAGCGGTTAAGACGCTGTGCCTGTTAACCAGCAAGCCAGGGTTCGAGACCCGGGTCGGCCGCACAAGACAGGGTGAGCTCCTGTCCTTAGCCCAGCTCTGCGACGCAGCTGGAACCAATCGTATTGGCTCTGCCTTTCCATTGGACTAATTCAGTGGCGTGGAGAGGGGGGATTTGCTGCTTGGGTAACAGCCTATCCTCCATAACAATCTAACCCAGGCTTTCGTGCTTCACATGCAGCGTATGCAGCGCCGAGAACGATACCATAGGGTGCAATCCTAACCCTGTCTACTCAGAAGTAAGTCCCGTTATATTCAATGGGGCTTACTCCCAGGAAAGTGTGTTTTGGATTGCAGCCATAGTCTTTCAAGACTGACGGACGCCTGCCATATTACTTAAGTTCTAACGGAAGTGTGTTTACTGAATGGGAAAAGGTCTACTTCTTAGCTCATGTTTCTGTCCGAAACCCAGAAGGAGTACTTTGGTTATCAAAGGGTTGCATTTTATATATGGATTTAAAGCCATGGGGAGTTTGTAAAGAATTAGGAAAATCTGTTGCAGAACTGCATCAAGAATACACTGACAGTGTTATTCTGTACTTGTTCATGGAGAAGCAAATATCACTAATTCAGTGGGGCTTCCTCCCTGGTCTATGTGCATTGGATTGCAAAATATTCTGCATTCCATAGTTAATTTCTATCCCAATATAACACACTTTAAGGCCAAATTCTCAAGATCACCTGAGATCAACCACAAAAACCACAAACATATCACACAGTTGAAGTGGCCAAAAAAATGAGCAAAGTTTATACTTCTTCAGTACTAACATACCATTTACTTACTGACGTTCAAACACCATATAGTATTTTCTTTATCAGAGCTCAGCAAGTACACAGCCATGCTGAGAAATCTCTTATTGTGGTATATCACTATGTTGTCCAAGAACATATTGTAAGATCATAGTTGCTGACACTAGTAGCCACTATCACTAGATTTGAGAGTTACGTCCCATAATCTTCTCTGAAATTCTAGGAGTCCTGTTGTATCCCTACTCATATCTCTGGAGTATCTCTAATCGTTTTAATGAACAGCAACCTCTTTGAAGGCCAAAATATCTGGCACCAACCTTGCTTAGATTTAGATAATTCAATTAAAACTTCTAAAGTATCTGAGAGAATGCCAAGGGAATACTCTGGTTTAACGGCTGTTTGAGGGAACATACTGAGGAGAACGTAGAAAAAAAAACTGGCATACAAAGAGCTGATTTGCCTCCTGCAAGAACAGACATCCCATATACCTTCTGACAGTTAAATATCCAATACCTTTTTCTGCCTTTTGAGTTCATGAAACATTTTAAGGACATAAAAACATAAGAACCACCCAGCTGGATTAGGCCTAAGCTAGTCCAGATTCCTATATCACAAAGTGGCTCATCAAATGCCTCAGGGAGCACCCAAGACAGCAAGATACCTGCATCCTGGTGCCACTCCCTTGCAGCAGGCATTCTTTCATTTTGAGTGAACGCTTCATGACAAAAATAACTACAAGCTGCCACGTTGTTTGAGTGGCTAGTAAATCATTAAAAATGTGTCTTGCTAACCCAAACTTGGTTTCCAGCTTTATAGTACATTGAACACTTAGCCTTTCTGTTAGAGATGAGCGAACATTGAAGAGGACAGGTTTACAGTGTACCATGAAAATTTGTATCACTATCTAAGCTGCAATCTCTTCTGCAGAAGGATAACTGGAAATGCCTACTTGGCTTCCTGGTTTTATTTTGTCTTAATCTAAAATCAAATGCAATTGCAGCACCATAAGCATATTCGACAAATGGTGCAACTATTTTTACCCAAATGTTTACCATGAAGTTTCAGCCAGGAGTACAAAGTATCCTGTAAATAAATGGGTGGTAACTGTTTTGTTTTTAAGGCACTTTGACGTGGACATGTAGACCTTGAAGTGACCTCTTCTGAAATGTTTTTAATATAACCTCCTCCAGTTTTACTACCTCCCTCTGTGAAATACTCATTATTTTAAAAAAGGTTATTCAAAAGGATGTATGAAAGTATTGTTTTAAGCAAATCTACAGAAAAATAGGTTTTAAAAATTCTAGACTTTGGTTCAAAGAGAGACAGTTCACCTTCACATCTGTTTGGTCCACCTTCTCCACATTGGCTTAGAAGTACCGGTAAGTCCCAAGAACATAAGGGTACAATTCAAATCTACCTTCCAGCACTGGCTCCATTGGCACAAATACGCATGTGCTGCTACATCCTGCAGTTGTGGACGCCTCCCCAAGGTTTGCTCCCTGAGCTTGGATTTGGAAAATTAGTTATTGTACCAATTTGTAACAGGCTTGTGGCTTCACTAAACTTGCCACTATGTGGATCAACATCAGCCATAAGAACATAAGAAGAACACTTCTGGTTCAGGCTGAAAGCCCATCTTCCACCATCCTGTATCTCACTGTGGCCCACCAAATGCTTGAGGGAGCCCACAAAACAAGCCACTTGCATCCAGGTGCCCTCCCCTATCATTTAAAATAAGGAGGTTTTATTTTGTCTTAATCTAAAATCAAATGCAACTGCAGCATTTTTGACAAATGGTGTAACTGCTACAACTATTTTTACCCAAACATTTACCAAGAAGTTTCAGTCAAGAGTACATGGTTGGTACATGGGTGGTAACCATTTATTTACAATCATGGCTTTAACCTGTGATAAGACTTTTCCTCAAGGAATTTGTCCAAACCTCTTTTAAAGGCATCCAGGCTAGATGCCATCACCACATGCTGTGGCAAGCAGTTCCACACATTAATTATACGCTGGGTAAAGAAATACTTTTGTCTGTCCTGACTCTCCCAACATTCAATTTTAGTGGATGTTCCCAAGTTCTGGTGCTGTGTGAGATGGAAAAGAGCACCTCTCTATCAACTCTATCCATACTCTGCTTAAGTTTATATGTCTACTATTCATTGAATTCAATGACACACGTATGTGCACTCTGGAAGAGACCACATACTGGTTTAAAATCCAGCCCAGCCCAGCCCAGCCCAGGGAAACTCTCCATCCATGACCGTTTCCCATCAGGCAGGTTTCCCACACAACTACTATTTAAAACAGAATGACCATATGTCCTCTTTTTCCAGGACATGTTCTGGATTTTAGCCTTATTTCCTGGAATAACTCCTTTTCATGCCTATATGAGCAGGCACTATGTAGCCTATGTAGTAATTAAGAAGTTACAAGTAATAAATTATATGTAAGAATTTTTAATTTAATGATAAGCAATATAGAGTTTATAGAGTTTCAAATCAACCACCTGAAAGGAATATATAAGAGTGTTTATACTTTTATATTGCCATGTCATGCATTTTTTTTGGCTGTCCTTCATTTTGGGGGAAGCCTGTCCTTTTCTTTAATGTGACATATGGTCACCTTGCATAATTGCAAAAAGAGGACAAGGCTCCCCCAAATTGTAGGACACTCAAGAAAAATGACAAAATAAAAGCTAAAAGCACTCAAGTATATTGCTTTCATGTAGTTAATTTAAACACTATATTACTTATTTAAAACTACTGCATACAATTTATGGCATTTTTCCCCCAAGAATGATACAAGCAGCCTACTCTTAAGGGAAATGAGAAGATTTTTTCCTGGACACAAGACAAAGAAGGAGGACATGTCCTGGAAAAAGAGGGCTGATGGTCACCCTTCATGGGGAAAACCTCTTCCCTGCCCAGTCCCTTTCTCACCATTACTCCCTCCTGGAGGGCTCTCCCTCCCCTTCTCTTCTGTGTAGTAAACTCTGAGCAGCGATCACCATCCTGGGGCTCTGCCCACAAACAACCCAGCACAGGCAGGCGGGAGGGGGGAGCAAATTGGTTAATTAAGGGCAACTCAGGCTGCACTCCTAGCCACACTTTCCTGGGAGGAAGCCCCATTGGTTATCATGGGACTTACTTCTGAGTAGACAGGCAGAGGACCGGGCGCAGAAACTTTCTCCCTACACATTTCTTATACATGCACCTAAAGCTGCCATCCCAACCATGTTTTCCTGGAAGTAAGTCCCATTGATTATAATAGGACTCACTTCTGAGTAGACACAATGTACTGGGCTCTCAGGCTGCCATTCCATCCATGCTTTCTTGGGAGTAAAGCCCACTGACTCTAATGGGACTTACTTCTGAGTAGACACTCAGCACTGGACTTTCATCCATACTTTCCTGGGAGTAAAGCCCACTGACTCTAGTGGGACTTACTTCTGAGTAGACACGCAGCACTGGGCTTTCATCCACACTTTCCTGGGAGTAAACCCCATTGACTCCAATGTACTTACTTCTGAGTAGACACTCAGAACTGGGCTCTCAGGCTGCCATCCCATCCATGCTTTCCTGGGAGTAAAGCCCACTGACTCTAATGGGACTTACTTCTGAGTAGACACTCAGAACTGGGCTCTCATGCTGCCATCCCATCCATGCTTTCCTGGGAGTAAAGCCCACTGACTCTAATGGGACTTACTTCTGAGTAGACACTCAGCACTGGGCTCTCAGGCTGCCATCCCATCCACGCTTTCCTGGGAGTAAAGCCTACTGACTCTAATGGGACTTACTTCTGAGTAGACATTCAGCACTGGGCTTTCATCCATACTTTCCTGGGAGTAAACCCCATTGACTCCAATGTACTTACTTCTGAGTAGACACTCAGCACTGGGCTTTCATCCACACTTTCCTGGGAGTAAACCCCATTGACTCCAATGTACTTACTTCTGAGTAGACACTCAGAACTGGGCTCTCAGGCTGCCATCCCATCCATGCTTTCCTAGGAGTAAAGCCCACCGACTCTAATGGGACTAACTTCTGAGTAGACACACAGAACTGGCTCTGACTCCCGTCCCATCCATGCTTTCTTGGGAGTAAACCCCATTGACTCCAATATACTTACTTCTGAGCAGACACTCAGAACTGGGCTCTCAGGCTGCCATCCCATCCATGCTTTCCTGGGAGTAAACCCCATTGACTCCAATGGGGCTTACTTCTGAGTAGACACTCAGAACTGGAATGAAGCCCCCCCGCTCCGACTCCTGCTGTCCCATTCGGGAGCGGGCAGCCTCTGCTTGCCCTGGAGGGCTCCCAGCCCCGCGATGCCTCCTGCGCTCCCGGCCACGCTTCCCCGGAGGCCCCACCCGCTGCTGTCCCGGGGACACGCAGAGCAGAGACCGGCGCCCTCTTACCGCCGCCCTGGAGCCCACCGCCGACGAAGACCCCGAAAGCTCCCCTCAGTCAGGCCGCCGACAGAGCCGTTCAGGAGGCGAGGCGAGGCTGGCAGGGACCTCCTCGCTGATGTCACTCACTGGAGGGGAAACGGAGGGAGGCGCTTCGCGGGCAGGGAGGGAGGAGGAGGGCGAGGGGCTGCCCCTCATGGCCACGCCTGCCCCCCCACTCGCCTGGGAAGGGCTGGCCTCCTCCAAAGGTCTCCTCAGGTGGCTTCCCAGTGGCCCGCTTTCCCTCCCCTCCTTTCCTCAAGGAAGGGGACTGGTGCAGGCTGCCCTGCCCTAGACCCTTTGGAGGGCACCCCCAGGACCACCCCCTTACATGATTCCTCTCTGTCCCCTTTTCCAGTTCAGGGACTGGTGGAGACTGGGAGGATGGCAGGGGTGAGAACTCCCCTCTCCCCCAACTTTGGCTTCCTCTCTGACCCCCTTTTCCAGTTCAGGGATTGGTGGAGACTGGGAGGATGGCAGGGGTGAGAACTCCCCTCTCCCCCAATTTTGGCTTCCTCTCTGACCTCCTTTTCCAGTTCAGGGACTGGTGGAGACTGGGAGGCTTGCAGGGATGCGCACTCCCCCCCCCTTTTTGGCTTCCTGGTGACCCCCTTTTCCAGTTCAGAGACTGGTGGAGAGTGGCAGCGGTGAGCACTCTTTCCCCGCCTCCCAATTTGCAGCCTGAAGTGACCAGTTTGCCACATGGATGGGCCAGCCCTGTGACTGCACTTCCAAGCTGGTAGCAAGAGTGGAGAAAGGCAACTTCTTCAGCATTTGTCCCATGTGGTGACAGGGTCCACTTGTTCTGAACTGGGAGTCATTGGGGAAGCCAGGCTGGCCTGTCACAGGAGTCTGTCTCCAGGACTTTGCCTTCCCAGTTTCCAAGCTGGTGGCAAAGAAACATTTCAAGTGATTGCATCTGTTTTCCTGGCCAGAGCAAATGCATTCCAGGGGGAAGTTAGCCACAATTGCACACTCCAGGAGATGCTGCAGATGCGCGCCTGGTTCCTGTCAAGCAGAGCCTACAGAGCACTCTTAACATCGTCATTCTGAAGTGTGCAGCTGCTATTTTTTTTTTAGATTGAAAAGTGGCATATATGAAGAGGTGATATGGTGAGGCTGGCCTTGGAAGACCTTTTCTTTCCCTTCCTCTGCCATCCCCCAATCCATTACTTCAGCATCTCAGATGTATAGGGGATTTGTGTGCCTACAGGCCACCCACCAAAGTTGCCTACTACCTTTGAGAAGCAGCAGACAGTCCAAATAACCCAGGTGGTATGGAAAGCATCTAACCCAATGGTTTCATCTCATGGCACACTGATTAACCCCCAAATCCAGAGTAACTATGGGAGCACATAAGAGACTTTACATGCACCCATACTGCACCACCTAGTGAAAACCTATGGAAAATTCATATTGGAATCCAGAGGAAGTTGTTCTTATACCGGAGCAATGACTCCCCGTAGTTACTCTGGATTTTGCCCTAAGATCCCAATCCTAACCATGTCTACTGAGAAGTAAGCCCCATTGAGTTCAATGTGTCTTACTCCCAGGAAAATGTCTTTAGCATTGCAGCCTAAAATTGTCAAGGCACACCATGGGCTCAAATTGCCCTGCTAATAATACTATTAATACTACCCTCCCTCTTTTCAAAATGGAAGAATCTTAAACATTGTATGGGAGGTCTCAGACCAGTGATCATTTTGGTTGCTCTCTTCTGCACCCTTTTCATTTCCATGACATCCTTCTTGAGATGTGGTGATGCAATGGCATGATAATATTAGCCATTTTATTTTCAATACCTTTTCTAATGACCAAAGAATGGAATTGGCCTTCTTCACTGCAGCTGCATATTGGGTCGATACTTCTATTGAGCTATCCATTAGCACCCCTAGATCTCCAGCTTTGCCACAGAAGCTCAGAACCTATCAGCCTATATGTAAAGTTTGGGTTCTTTGGCTCAGAGTGCATAACTTTACATACATTGAAACACATCTGCCATTTGGTTGTCCCTTGTTCCTTTACAGAGAGCTCCTTCTGGAGATCCTTACAATCTTCTTCTCATTTTCACCAATCAAAAAAGTTTGGTGTTGTCAACCACCTGGCTACTTTGCTGGTTAACCCTGTCTCTGGATTATGAACAGGTTGAAAAGCACTGGTCCCAGGACAGATGTACTGTGACAGATGTCACAGCACAGAGATGCAGATAACGTGTTCCCGGACAGACACACATTACCAAGCCACTGGGGCTGCCTTCCCATCAAAGGTCCATCAGGTTCGTTATTGTAGCTGGCCATACTAACAATTTTGCTGCATCTCTGGAGTATTTCTTTTGGGAGGTGTTACAACTATTTTCCACATATTTTCAGACCAATCTTTGCTGTATGAGCTAAAAACTAGAAAGGAAGAAACTGGATTTTTAAAGAATTCTAAGAGCACAATCCTAACCATATCTACTCAAAAGTAAGCCCCATTCTGTTCAATGGGTCTTACTCCCAGGTAGAGCTGTATTCTTCTAATACCTCCTCCCCCCTCCACTCCCTGCAGCACAGAACAGTACTGTGGATGAGCAGGAGCAGTTATAAAGCACTTGGTAATGATACCATTGTCATTGCCAAGCTCCAGAGCACTGAGAGGGAACATTGCTTGCAGTCCAGTTTAACAGATGCATAAACAATTGCTGCTTGTGTTATAGCTTTGCCCTTATGAAGTCATTTCTGGGGCTTGGAGCAAAGGCGTCCAGTGTCTCATGAGTCATATCCTTAAAAAAGAAAGCAATTGAGTTGTATGCCATGAAGATGTTTTTGATTTTCTTGCAGGAAGAAAGGAAGTCAGGTACCTCTTCGTAGTAAGACAACCCAGGAGCAGGTTTGTGACCATCAGTGAAGGGAAGCCCGTGAAAGAAGTTTGTCCAATCTTTTCAGCAAATGTAGTATAGTTGGAAGATATGATGTTTGAGAAGATTAGGCTGCTGTTCTTGGTTGCTCCTGGTTTCTATCTACAGTATTTATATACTGCTTTTCAACTAAAAAGTTCACAAAGTGGTTTACAAGAAAATGAAAAAAATTAATAGCTAATGGGTCCCTGTCCCTAAAGGACTCTCAATCTAAAATGCAAAAGAACACCAGCAGAAGCCACTAGAACAGACATTGCTGGGGGTGTGTAGGGCCAGTTCATTTGTTTAATGTAAGCAGAGTGACTGACTCAATCCTAACCAAATTTGCAACTCCAAGGTAAGGGCAATCCAACTCCAAAGAAAGGGGAGTTTTCCTTACCTTGATGAATTCTCCATGACTGCCCCTTAACTGCAAGAAGCAGCACATGCCCCACTGACACATTTGTGCCAATGATGGAAAGTTGGTTAGGATTGTGCTCTATAGCTGCAACGTAGGCCAGAATAAGTCCTGACATAAATCCTGTGCTGACTTGGGGGTTGTTACAAAAGTGCTGTAAGGCACTTCTGTCCCACTCCTGATGGAGTTAGGCCAGTGCATAGCCGAATGCTGCCCTTCCCACACCAGCATGGCAAAATATGCCAGGTGAGGTATGCCGGCCTAAATTGGTTGCGATTGCACCCATTGTCTCATTTTCCATTAGTTCAATTTCCATTTGTTTCATTTGTTTCCAATTTTTCAATTTCCATTTGTTCAGTTTATACTCATGGTTGAAATAACCTTTAAATAGGGTTTCATTAAGATCTTATCATAGTAAGATCATAGTAAGAAATGACTGAGTAGTACTCAATATGCAGGAGATAGATAGTGATGTTCTTTTCTCTCACACACAACTAGGGACATCTAGTAAAACTGAATGTCAAGAAAGAGAAAGTCAAAAGAAAATATTTTTTTTGCCCCACACATAATTAATCTGTGGAACTCCTATCAACTGGATACAGAAGTATATTACAAGGAGATTGGACAGATTTCTAAAAAGAAGTCCATCAGGTTAAAAAGCCATTATGGGAATGTGCAACCACATGATTTTAGACTACCTCAGAATGCAGTGGAAGGGACTGATACAGGTATCTTGTTATAGGGATGGTCCACAGTCTTGGATGACTCTGGACTCAAGTCTCCAAACATGTTTTCACTGAGTCATGGGCACTCAAGTAACGTGTTTGAATTCAGAAGTTGTCCAGGGACTTGGGAAATTTTCTTGGGAACAAATGAAGATGGACAATCAGTTGGGGTTGACTGGCCAAATTGCTTGATTTTTTTCCTCTGAAAAAGGGAGAGGAGAAGAAGAAGCTCAATGGATGGGTAAGGAGCTAGGGACAGAAGGGGAGTGTTAAATGAGAACTCCAACACTCACACACGTACACTTCATATCCAGTTTTTCCCTGGAGCTATGCCTGATTTGTATATTGAAAATAATTAGAACTTGAGTCCAACAGAGTCCCAGAAAGGCTCATGTCAGGTCCCGAAGGCCACCCGACTTGAACATGACGCAAGTCAAACTAGGTGGGGGCTAGGCTCAAGTCCTGCTCCAGTAAATTGGCCCATCCATCTCTTGTTCTTGTGTTCCCTGGTGGGCCACTGTGAGGTACTGGAAGCTGTACTAGATGGGCTTTTGGCCTGATCTACTAGAGTTCTTATATTCTTATGCAGCAACAAACACCAAAGAAGGATTCTGCACACTCGACAAACCCCTTACAGAGAGCCCATAGGGATAACTGGGCTCGAGCAGCAGGTGAAAAAAACGAGTCCCAACGTGTATATGAGGCTTTCAATAATAATGTAAACATGTAGGTAAATGCTGAGACAATGCCTTACTTTCAGCCAAATAAAAGCCATGGCAGGTGCGCGTGCATTCATGGTTAAACTTGGATAATTATTTGTCAGTGCAATGCATTCACAAAGTAAAGCACACATATTTTGTGACTGGTTCTGCCTCCTTCCCTCCTTGTGTTCAACTTAGGGTGGTGCTTCTCAGAATTCTAAACATGCCCACAGGCTCCAGAAGGTTGGGATCTCTGGTCTAAAATCATTCCAAGTAAATTGGTGTTATTAGTTCATCATTCAGCTGCCACTGAAAAATGTGACCCCTGAAGAGAGAGAGAGAGAGAGAGAGAGAGAGAGAGAATAGTGTCAGCATACAGACATTATCCAATATGGGAGGAAAATTGGCATCTAAGGTGCTCTTTTAGAGAAAGAAAGTTCATGTAATAATGACATGCAGGTCTTCAAACATTTTAATTTCAGGCACTACAGCTAATTATGTAGATGCTTATGAGATTTTATGTGGTGGTTGCATTATTTGTAGAACAGCCACATCACTGAGGATGGCTGCATGGGAGCTTATCCTTTCATCCATCCACCCCCACTAAAAAAGGAGCACATTGTATGGTGGGGAAGGGGGATAAAGAAAATTCTTTTCTCTTATCCTTCCATAAGCCTCTTGCTCCGCAGTGGGTCTCATTGGACCTGTGCCAATTCTGTAGCTGATGCAAATCCAACAAGAGACAGGGACACTGCTAAAATGTGTTTATTTATACCACACCTTTCCCTTGAAGAAACAAGTGCCCAAAGCAGCTTACAAAGCTTTTATGCATTTGTCCTCACAAGTCAAAAACATCCTGTGAGGTAGGGGAGGCTTAGATTGAGTGACTGGTGCAAGGTCAACCAGGAAGCTTCATGACAGTGGGAGTAGAGTCCCACTCAACTTCTCCATCATTCTGGCTATAGAGAAGGGGTAATAGCCAGCATGTGTCATCTGCGAGATCACACCCTTTCTGCAGCCTCTTTGCCCCATTCCTCTCTTTCCTGCCCAGTTTTGACCATGCCAACTCTGCTGCCTCATTTGCGCTGCAAATAGGTAGAGTGAGAAATAAAGAAATATCAAAGGATTTATCACTGGGCATGTAAATCTAAAACATTAAACCAATACTGAAACAACTGTAAACTGCCTTCTGGCCCACCCTGTACAATTTTTTACTTATCAAGTCCATAATTCATTTGACTCAAACTCGGTGAGAGTTCTGAATGTATATGCATTTGATGCCACAGTGATATGCTTAACTGTCTTCCACTGAAATGAATGAGATAGTGTAAAGTGAAAGAAGAAGCTCCAAGATTGGAAAGGACACCAGATTTATCAAAAGAAAACCTTGAACCAGACAGAGGTTTCAGAGACAGAGTATACAGACTGTTTTTCTCATACAGACATCTGGAACACAGTGTATCCCATCAGATAAAACAAAAACTATCATAAGTGATTCTGGATCATTGTTAAAATGCATTAAGCAAGCTATTCTTTATTGTGATCAGGTTACTTAAATAGCGTACCATTATAATGCTTTGGCTGTGAGGATTATTGTTTTCAAAATAATCACCAAAAACCAGAGTTCACTGATGACAGAATAAAATAAATTTCAATGGGTGTAGTGACTCTTTGTATGTTTAGCTTTACAGGTGAGACGCAATTTCACTGTGTATACCCAAAGAACTGAATGAAACACTTTTAAGATTAAAAACTAACATGCTGTTTATGCTAAAACTGTCACACAAAGAAAGAACAAAGTAATAGTTATTTTAGGAAACATCAGGCAAACAAAAAGTAAACAAACTACCAACAGAAGAATTAAGACATACCCTACAATCCAGAGTAACTACGGGAAGATGTAAGATGCACTCTGGATTGCTCTATGCATTTCCCAGAGGTGTCACCATAACTATGTTGGTGTAAAAAGGTCCCGTAGTTACTCTGGGCTGTAGCCATACTCCAAGTTCCAAACATGGTACACTAGGTGCTCCAAGGTCATTTCAAGTCCAGCAAGATGTCACTTTGGTAGGTAGGTCCATGTCAAACTCAGAACCATAACAACCACAAGGAGTGCATGCAAGAGAGGGAAAGAGCGCACTTCTTATTCCAAGAACATTTTTCATTATCCAAGTTCAGATAACAGCAGTGATCCAGGTAAGTGAATATTACTTGTGATTTGTGGGGAAGATCTGGAGGTTTAATGTCCCTTGTGCTCCATTTCCCTCTTGTGGAATTTGTCATGAAGAATTTTCATGAATATATGGATATAGAAAGCTGCCTCGAATAATTGGGATATCAGTACAGTACTGTCAACACAGACTAACAGTTGCTCCCTAGGATTTCAGGGATGGTTCTTTCCCCAGTGGTTCTTAAAGGTACAAGGTGCTAAATGCCTGTCGGGGTGCTCTTTATATATCTTTGATGGTGGCTGAGTAGTTAGTGAGCAGCTTTATGGAGCAGTTGATATGGATTCTAGGCCTGTCTCCACTTTGTCTCTAACATGGCTGTTTCTAGCCAGTTGTGCCAAAGGTGAGTAACTTGCCAGTGAGAACAAGTCCCAATCTGAACCCATTTTCCCTGGTTCTGACTTTGTGTATCTATGGAGTGAGTTACCAGCACCCTGCTTTGCCTGAGTACTGTTGAAGTTACGCTTGGGATTTATCCAAGTTCCTCTCCTGCCATAAGGACTCGTTCCAGCCCATAAGAAACACTTGCAGCCTGATCTACCCATATAGATCAACGTGGACTTGTTCCAGCTATAGTCGTGACCTATAGTCTTGACCTGAAGACTCCCTTAGCACAAGGAGACCTCCAGGAACTGAAAATCCCTTATAGGATGCAGCATAGCTACACTGATGCTGCTGTATCACCACACTGCAATTTAGGTTGGTGTGGACTGTTGCAATGATTAATAGCATTTGACAGTTGACAGCTTATTGGATTTCATCTGAAGTCTGCCAGAATAAAAAACAGAGAGATACTGGTACTAGTAAGTATAAAACTCAAATTTGAACATTGATATGCAAGTCTGTGTAATCAAAATGCAAATTTGAATCTCACATTCTGAATTGTCAAATTGGATCATTCAGTTCTACTATTTGCATCAGTATCAGCATAAAAAGTGGAAGCTTACATTTTCTTGCTGGATTATAATATGCTCAAGAACAAAATACGTGTCACATGCAAAGAAGATAACTGGGTATTTTTCACATGCTGCCAAA
This sequence comes from Cryptoblepharus egeriae, assembly GCA_030015325.1. NCBI lineage: Eukaryota > Metazoa > Chordata > Lepidosauria > Squamata > Scincidae > Cryptoblepharus > Cryptoblepharus egeriae. Next base: position 113,787,046 of record JAREYC010000001.1, on the reverse strand, counting down.
TGAGAATGGGGACCCCTTTCTATTCACTGTTCATAAGTAAATTTACAATATAAATTGGCCAAATACACAAGTTTCTTTCCTATCTGAGAATATGTTTGTCCAAGTATAAAAATATCCTGCATATATATTTCCTGCACATATGCAATAGCCTGCATATCCTGACCAAGTATAAAAATATCCTGCATATACATTTTCTGTTTTTTTAGGAAGAGGTGCCATAAGAGGCTGCAATCCTAAAGACACTTTCCTGGGAGTGAACCCATTCAATACAATAGGGCTTACTTTTGAGTAGACGTAGTTAGGATTGTCTCATAGTGATCTTCAGTTAGCAAACTATCTTGGACATGTTTCAAGCCAGATTGCTGCTCCTTGAAGCTTCTACAAAGTGGGTCTGTTTTGCTATTGAGATGCTTCATTGAGGATGAACCTCCCTTGAGGGTTCTCAGTTCATCTCTTCCAGCATCTGGAACAAAGCCTTGAGGAGACTGGTCTGAGGATAATCTTGCTGGGCTACTGCCACAAGTCAGCCTCCTCAAGACAAAGAAAGGAATATTAATGCATGAAGCTGAATTGTTCCATCTAAACCAGTGTTGTTTCCTGGTTTCCAACTATCGAGGATTTTGGACAGAAGCTCCCATATCTGGGATGCTTCTTAACTAAGAATGCAAGGATTGAACCTGGGACTTTCTTCATGCAAGGCTCTATGGTCCTTTTCTAGACTTTAGATGAGGCCAGCACAGGTGCAGATCAGACTTTTTAGGCTGTGTACTGCTTTCCATGGAGAGAATAAACTAGAAGACGATAAATGCAGGAAAACAATGCCACGTGAAATCAGCTGCCGTCACATTATGCGTCTGTTAAATATTTAACACAACCCTGCTTTAAATGCATTGTACTTGTAGCTTCTGGTGATGCATACATTATGATAGTAAATCATTGCAGTTCTTTTTTATTGCCTCATTCATCGCTGGTGCTCTGGGTGCAGATAGCTGGTACTTCTTTCATCTGATGCTTGTTCTTATACTGCATCTGAGATGGTGCTCACAGCTTGCTTTCTGTGGGAAGCAGAACTGATTTGTTTGATGCTGAACTGCTTTGGTTCATCCTTCTATGTGTTATAGATGCTTTGCCTAATAAGTACGATGTTTGCATACCCAGCATTTTCACGTTGCATGGAGTCAATGATTGGGTGGACTTACTTCTGGGTAGACAAGTGTAGTATTGCACGATAAGTTCTTCCTCATTAGTTGAAGGAGTGGGAATACCAAACTGGTGGGTGGTGACTTCTTTACCATGTTAATCAATACTTGCATAAGACAGCAAACTCCAATAGTGACCTTTTGGCTAAGATGGCAGCAGGCTGCTCTATCTGTGTCTTTGCTTATCTACAGCTTTGCTCAAACTTGATGGACCTTTTGGAGACTTTGGACTCTTGGACTCCTTTCTCCAAGGAGCTCAGAGTGGTATACATGGTTACTGCCCTCCTTTTGTCTTCAAAACAATTTTGAATGTGAGGCTGATAGAAAGTGACTGATAGCAGATCACCCAGGAAAATTTGTGGCTCAGGGGAAATTTGAACCAGGGTCTTCCAGGTCTATGTCCTACTCCCAAACCCAACACCATCTTGGCTCTCTTATTTAGAAGTATAAGGGAATGACGACTTCATCCAAGCTGAGTACCCAGAGTTGCCATCTTCAGAACAACCCAAACCATTTTCCCTGCTATGATGAACTGAGGATTTAATTTAGGATGCATTGAGTATTTAAACTGCCTCAATGACAGAGGAATCAATCTTATGGACACTTTCCTGAGAGTAAGACCCATTGAACACAATGGGGCTTACTTTTGAGTAGACCTGGTTAGGCTTGTGCTCAGAAACATCAACATAAATAACATACAATATTCAAAAGTCACTCTCCGACTTAGAGAGCAATCCTATCCCTGTTTACTCATATGTAAGCCCTATTATAGACACTGGAGCTCACTCCCAAGTCAGTGAGGTTAGGATTGCAGTCTTCGTAGCTGATAATGTGACAGTAATTTTTTTTTGAGAAAATGAAATAAGACAGTTCAGAGACATGACTTTCTCATAATGTGATGATCAATTAGCATTTCATCATGTCACCTTTCAACATTATGGCAACTTTCAGCATTAAATCCAAATGAATTATAGAAGGAATTTTAGATGGGCATGATATCATTACCTGAGCTGGACATCTGCCATAAAATGAGGGCTATTATTCCTTCTCTCCACAAAAACGTTTCATTATTAATGCAGTCGGCCAGAGCTTGAGCTCTGTCTTATATGAAATTTCTCATGTTAAAGTCACCGGAGCAACCAGCTAGAACAGAATTTTAGCCATCTTTGTGGCTAAAGCAGTTGAAAATGCGCTACTTTGAAACTGCGCTGTAGGAACAATTTTTTCTCCAGAGGGACCCTCAACAATTACAACTTCATGTGCAACAATTTCATAGGAAGAAAGGGTCCCAAGAGAGTACAGGTATCACCCCGCTTTCTGCCAATTCGTTTTCTGATGATCCATTCTTTCATCACCAATCAGTTATACCCGGAACTCATTCATTCAACACAGGGGCATCACTAGGGTTTGCGTCACTTGTGCAGGAGGCCAGCGTGTCACCCCCATACAATGGACGGTCTAACAACCTTGATGGTGGGTGTGGTTATGTCATTGTGCCACCTCCGTTTGTTTTTTGGCCACATGTTTTGATAGAATAAGGATATTTGAAAGTGGTTTGTTCCATTACAATCTGCCGTAAATTACACATCCAACAGTAACATCATGGGATTATTCCTAAAAACCATTATTTTTAGCCATTTTGATCACTACTCAGAAGCAAATTCAGTGAGTATTACCCCCAAATCCAGAGTAACTATGGGAGCACATAAGAGACTCTAGGTGCACCCGTAGTTACTGCACCACCTAGTGAAAACCTATGGGAAATTCATATATGAATCCAGAGTAAATTGTTCTTACACCGGAGTTACGCTGGTAGTTACGCTGGATTTTGCCCTTACTCCCAGGAAAGTGAGTTTAGGATTGCAGCCATTTTCTGCTAACTGAACATGTAAGACCATTGTCTTTTTTAAATGAAAAGCATCTTAGGAGAGGAGGGAGTTGGAACAGAAATGTAGTACAGGAAGAAGGTCCTTAACATTTTCATCACTGTAACATTTGATTCTAAACTCTGTTGTTGAGGCTGCTGCCCTTCCCTTTCCTCGTCTTCTCATGCAGGTTTATATGTTTGGTGCACTTTGTCCTGAAGTTTTTGAGAGTCATACTTTATTTTTAGAATGCTATTAATCTTAAATATTAACTACTGGAGTTTATGCAAAGGCACACTAGCCTTAGCAATCATAAAATAATAAAGCCTAATAAAGCCTAATAAAGGCTGGAACTTAATCAGGCCCAAACTGCAGTACATTGAAGGTGTATCATAGTTTGCCGCCCTTGCAGACCATTTCTCATCTAAACATGTACATGCATAATTCTATCCCAAACTGCATATAAACAAAGGGTATCTTGTCAGAGCATTGTTTGAATGACTTTCTAGATAAGCTTCTGGCAGCTTTGCAGACAGTTCTTTCATTTCATGCTGAAATGTGCTGCCTTGGTGTATGAATGCGCCTGTTGCTTCGTGCTTCAAGGTCACCGTAAACGAAGCCTCACTGCTAACTGTACAAGAAAGAATCAAAAACATTTCTGCAAGAATATTTCTTTTAAAGCAAACATTTAGGGCAAGTATAATTATGCTCACCCTGGTCCATGGAATTTTGAGGGCTGCCAGTTATACTATGATAAATGATTCTGCCCATATTCTGAGAGTGGCTAGATTCAGCGTTTGTGGTTCAAGGGCTGCTGGCGAACCAATGGCATCCATTGCAAAGCACAGCATCACTCAGAAGTAGATGGTGTCAGCGTAATGGTGTTGTGCCAACTGCTTCAGTGAGATTCATTTCAGGCCAAACAGACACTGGGGAGTGCCCAAATGGACACTCGTTTTAAAAAGTCACTCTAAGCACTATACTGGTTTGATAAGGCCCTAAGATAATGGGGCCCTTTATATGTCTAGCTGTCCTTTGTCAACAACAAATGGTTGCTGTTTTTTGTGTTGAATATATGCTATATGGTAATTTATGGACATGATAAGTATCTAAAGCCATTTGCACACAACAAAATTGTTATTTTATCAAAGTAATTATTGAACTGAAATACAATTTAAATTTGGGGGGGGGGGCCTAAGAGAGTGTGGCCCAAAGCTATAGCTTGTTTAGCTTATATGTAAATCCGGCATTGTACTGGCCTCCTAAATACCTGAAAACTGCACTGATCTACACTCAGGGTATCCTAGATTCAAACATGTTGCTCCTCACACTCCCTGCCTGCTCACCCCAAGTAGGGAAGGGCATCAATTTATTTCTTATTTGTTTGATATGGTAGCAGAGTTAAGATTCACATATTGATGGGAAATAATAGATACAGTGATAAAGGAGCAACAGGAAGCAGCATCCTTAGCTGAAATAAGACACAGCTTAAAATTACAGGAAATGTACTTTTAATATAAAAAGAGCCTCGGCTGAATCAGGCCAAAGACCCATCTAATCCACCTTCTTGTACCTCACAGCAGCCCTCCAGATGCCTCAGGGAGCACACAAGACCTGCATCCAGATGCCCTCCCCTGCATCCAGTGGTTGTCTATGCCAATCAACGCACACACTCCTTCCCCATCATGGTTTGGATGGTATTTTCCTCTAGGAATTTGTCCAATCCCTTCTTAAAAGCATTGAGGCTAGATGCCATCCCCACATCTAGTGGCAAGGAGTTCCACAGACTAATTACACACTGGGTAAAGAAATATTTTTCTTTTGTCTATCCTAAGTCTCCCAACATTCAATTTGAATGGATGCCCCCCAGTTCTGGTGTTGTGTGAGAGGGGAAAATAGCTCTCCCCTATCCACTATTCATCTCCTGCATCGTTTTGTACATTTTCCTTCGTACCTTTTGTTCTGAGCATCAAAGAGTAGCTGTAAGGCATGTTTCAATTATGCAATTAACACTAGTTGCTCAAAGTGGTCACCATTAACATCCAGATACTTTTTATTTCAGCAAAACAACTTTCACAGATACGTACAAAGATATGGTTTTGCTAATATTTGCTATTTAAATATTTTGTTATCTGACATAAGAACTAAAAGTGTTAACAGGTTTTTGCAGCAGCTACAACAGAGTTGCTTTGGAGTCACAATGTGTCATGATCATGCATATGTAGATGTTTATATGAACACTGCAGAAGAAAATGTTTTGCTCATGTCATTTGTTGTTACTCAAATATCAGCACACTGGAGAGAAAAATACATAGGACTGCAATGAACTGACCTGCTTTGGTCAGGGTGACCAGATGCCAAATCCAAAATTCCTGAACCCCAAGGCCAAAATTCCTAATCCCAGGCCAAAATTCCTACCCGCTGAAAAAAATTGCCAAAATATTTTTGTTTTTGTTTTTCTGCTTTTTGACCATAAATTTTGATGGGAAGGACATATCTACAAACTGATTTTTGCATTGGATTCTGCTCTTCAATACGAATCCAACAACATATGGCATGATGGGGTACTGTGCACTATCACGAAGCTTCAAAATGCCAAAATATAGGAAAATGATGCCAAAATGCAGCACACCCGGACAGGAGGCTAAAAATCTGGACAAATCTGGGTTTTTCCAGTCGTCCAGTCTCCCTGGCTTTGGTGTCCAGTTTCTTTCTGCCAGCCCTGCTTCATTCCACTGGGCATCACAAGAGATCATACAATCCTTACCTAACAAAACTGGGACAAGTACCACAGGCATGTACTCATAACATTATGCCCAATGTCTAAGGGCAAAGCATGCAGATGTAATCCTATTGCTCTAAATTATTTTGTTTCTACACAGCTGGGTGGAAGCTGTATTGAAAATATTCCTATAGCAATTTAAAGCCTTTTAAGGGCTTGAAATCACAGACTGCAAATCAATTTCTGCCTACAAACACTGAGCCATGGAAAGCTAGTGAGTGTCCTGGAAGCCTTGAGATTTACTTTTTATAAAATTTATTTAAATTTTATAAATGTATTATTTGCTTAAGGTAGTTTAGACAAAACAAATTTAAGTAATTGCTTCTCTAAGGTTTTCATCCGAAAATTAAAGTGTGCAGAGGATCAGAACTGTGTTTGCTTATGAGACAGAAAATAAATAAATTAGCCCTATCAAGAGCTGTAAGTTTAACAAATAACTGGGCTGTTTCAATCCCAAAGCAGGATTGACTACTAAAGCCCTAGCAAAAAAGAATTAAAAGCCAATTAATGTAGGGTTATAGAATAATCCTTGTCTTACACCAGCAATCCCTTCTAGTACAAACATGACAGCTCTGACAGATTCCTAATGAGATTTTAACACCTTACCTCTGCTTTTGGAACCAGACAGATCCTAGTGGGTAATGACTCCTGCAGCATCATGGTATGTCTATTGCTTGTTCCTTTAAAAAAACTTTTTAAAAAATCCATTTCTAAGCTGGGTTAACTTGTCCACTGCAGTTTCTGTCTGTCTTTTTAAAAAAAACTACCAGAAAGTACATTTCAGTAACTGTCACCACAGAAATAGAAAATAAAAAACAAGATGGTAGGTGATAGTTAAGGCTGCAATCCTGCCCACCCTTACCTGGGAGTAAGTTCATTGGCCATAATGGAACTTACTCTTGAGTAGACATGCATATAGGCTTGAACTTTCAGGGCACAATCCTATCCAATTTAGGCCAGCACAACTCAGCTGCTCCCTGTTCCCATGGTTGTGTGGGGTGGCTGAAGCATGTTTGTACACTGGTCTATCCCTCCAGGAGTGGCACAGAAATGCCTTACTGCACTGTTGCAACACCCCCAGGCCAGTACAGGACTTGTGATGGGACTTATGCTGGCCTAACTGGGGTCAGAATTAGGGCAGTGAGAATGGCCCAGCAGAAAGTTAAACTGAATCCAGAGTCACAAAGCCTGGGCTGCCCTACCTGCTCCAGAATATGCTTAGCAGGTACCAGGTTAGTGGCACCTGGGGAGGGTGCCTCTCCTGAACTGCATAGGCTGGTCCATCTGTCTTGGGACAGCCTATGTTAACTTACGCTGCCTAAAGCCTTCCTGGTATAACTGGGGTGGCCCATCTTGGAATTGGGCCACCCCAGATAGTGGGGTGTAGCCCAAGAGAACTTCAGGATTGCAGCCACAGTCTATCAAAAGCAATTATTTCATTCACAATTGCTATAGAAGTCTTTCCAGAAGAGGCAAAAGATATTTGAAATAAATAGCTATCAAAACTATTTCTACCACCAGTGCTTATCTCAGTAGTTCTTGAGTATTTCAGCCCAAGATCTCCTTCTGAGAATGACAATCTTGCACCCCCTTCCCAGAAGTGATGTCATTGCTGGATCAGGAAGTGCCATCACTGTGATGCTAATCCTCCTCGATGTCTACTCAGAAGTACGTCCCATTGGACTTACCCCCAGGACTGGAGTAAGGACTGGATGGGAACAGGACTGGACCAGGGCTCCCAGGACATCCACTGAGGTTGTACTCTACTGCCAAGCATATCACAAACTGCTCTTCCAGGAAAAGCAAGATCAGTGGCACATCAGTTCAGGAACTAAAATACTGCACTAGGTACATGCTGGAAGCACCAAAAAATAATTAAACAGGATGGCACCCAAGGGGAAAACATGTAAAATATGCTGGGAGAAACATATGAATTCTTAGCACATGTATGGTTTAGAATAGAGCACATTTGGTGCCTGCTGCTGTGTGGGATAAGATTTGACTGCCATTCAAATCAATAATAGAGGGGAGGCTACTTTGGGAGCACACAAAATACTTTCTTAGACATTGTACACCAAGCTGTTATAGCACCATGTGACATATTTGTCACCACAAACAACTTATTCCATAGGGACACTGAAGCAATTATTTTGTAGTTACTTCATATTGTTTTGCTGCTTATTGTTAGCTGTGTTGGGCTTTAGCCAGGAGAGGAATACTGGCTCCATATATTAAGGAAAATATGACTGAAAAAAGAAAAACCATTTCAGTTTAATAGTATCTTGGATTGAATCTACCCTAACCAGCACACCAGCAGCTTTTTGTAACGTGCTTAGAATTGCCACCCAATTAAATTTTTTTTATAAATTCACAGCCTGATCCAATGGTGCTGCAGTCCCGATGGCAGTGCTGGTTATAGTAAGCGGTGCTGCTGGAAAGGCCCAGCCTATTCCATCAACACCACAGATGAAGTGCTGGATGCCGCTATAGAACAGAAAAGTCCAGAGCAGCACAGGATCATGGAGAAGGTCACAGGAAGATGCTTCTGGGTAAGGGAGGCTGTAGGGGGTAGGGTGGAGCAGGGGAGTGTAAGTCCCTAAAGAGATGTGGGTCTAGCACAGGAATCATCCATAGTCCTGACCAGGACACTAGTTTCACAGCAAGGTTTACCTAGGGCTCCCAGCAACCTGGCTGAAGCACTGGTCATAGAAATGGGCCTTAGACCTTTCTTCACTCAGCAATTTAGGATTCATCATCATCATCAACATCATCACCATCCTAGCACAGTTAAATAAAACATTATAAGTGATAATATCAAGATTGTTAAAATGAAAAAGAGGCCTGTGCACAATTCCTGGTTTGTTTATTCTCCATTTCTCTTTTGCGGCTGTTATATAATCACAAAGACTGGAAGGAAGACATGTAATATAACTGTAAACAAAGTGGTTAAAAGGACTACTAATGGGCCACACTAATTAAGGGTAATGATTTCTTTCACAGATACTTTATATTACTGAAACACAGTTTTTAAAATGGGAATTGCAGGAAGCAGAAATACTCTGCTGGGCATGTGACTTTGCTTTCTGTCTCAGGCAGATCTTTGCTGTGCCCTTACATTGTGCTGCCACACTGCAGGCAGGCAGTTGTTATTGCTTTTAAGAATATTCAGGGCATCATCTTCTTCACCTACGGTTTGTACCTGCTGGACATGACATGCAAGAAATGATATCTTTGTAGCTTTTTTACTGCAGTTGCTCTATGGTGGCACCAGAAGAAGTAATTCTCTAATCCTCACTACTACTTCTGCTTGTTCACACCAGATACCGGTATTTATGCAATGCCCTTCTCTCACCAGAATTCAAAGGACTTCTAACATTTGGTTCAGCACTGCACCAATATTTGGTTATGTTTTATTTCAACAAACTATATATATATAAAATTGAAGAGTCACTGATTGACATTCACTGACTCAATCACTGACTGATTCATCAACACCCAGCCGAAACTGCCAGACTTAGAAGTGTGAAATTTGGGTTCCTTCTGTAATGGAGGCACCCACTAAGAACCGGTTTTCAGAAATTCCAACTGGAAAAGGGTGAAAGGGGGCACAACGTGTTTTCCTCATACTTTACATTGAAGAATTGCTGACTGATGGGTGCTCTGCCCCAACCCTGGATGATGGACCAAGAAGCATGAAATTTGGGGAGCGTATTCTTTCCATGATGGGAGCACATACCAAGAACCAATTTTTAGAAATTTAACCCCTAAGGGGCTGAAAAGGCTAAACTTCAGGAACCCATTTTCAGCCTATATTTAACATAGAATACAGATCAATGCACACCCCCAAATCCTGCACCTGCCTGGTAGGGGTACCTACCCACAGTTGTGGGGGGATGGTACACAGAGTGTGGGGATGTTGCACAGGGGGCATGTCGGACATGGGGAGTTGATGTGCAGGGAGGTCTGATGCATATGGAGTGCTGCGGAATTGGGGGGTGTTGCGCAAGGGGGGAAGGCGTACAGGATGGTATTTCACTCCCACAATGTGGATACATGTCACTAGTTAGAAATAAAATCAGAAAGGCATTGTGAATTCAGAGAGGAGTTTAATCCAACACCTCTCATGAGAACTATTTTTAACACTGGTTCAGTTTCGGAGACCTATTTGACAATGTATCCTGTCTGATGCATGGTGATTTTCCACTGGCCATATAAACACATCATACAGCACCTCTATTTGGCATAGCTTGTCAGTTTTAATTTTTCTATGTTCAACCTCTGTGTGTCCCCAAATTAAAATTGAAGTGGATGATTTGTTCAGCATGGATGGTAGTTGAGAACAACCAGCAAATGAGCCAGCAGGCTATAGCTGATTGTCATATTTGTACATAATTAAGATAATGTGGCTGAACAGTATGAATACCTGCTCATGGCTGGTGGATTTGTTAAACTTCTCAAGTGAAGAGGCAAATGCCAAAACAGTGCTAAAGGGCTGCTATTAGTATGACTCAGAGATGATCCTCATTTAATTGAGATTTAGTTTCAAGACCAGAACATGGACACTAGTTGCCAAATTTTGAAAATTAGGTTTAGACATACAGTCCAATTCTATCAGATGTTTATGAAAGCGGAGCTCCTGTCATAAAGCCACTGGGGTGGTGGAATAGTGTGCTGGAGCCACCACTGCAAAAGATAAGCATGTTTGTGTATCTGATTGACCTGGACTGCTCCAGTCCAAGTCAGGCAGAAGAGGGGCAGTTGAGAGGAGGCTTGGAGTGAGGAGGGCAGGGTCTGGTTCAGAAACTGGTGTGGGTAGGACTCAGTGGCAGCAGCATATGTGGGATACTATCCCTTGTTCACCTCCAGATAAGCCTCCTTTCTTTCCTTTGTTGTTGGTTAGTCATTCAGTTGTGTCTGATCTTTTGTGACCCCATGGACTCAGCATGCCAGGCCCCTCATCCTCCACCAGCTTCTGAAATCCATCCAAATTCCTGTTCATTGCCTTGGTGACACTATCTAACCACCTCATCCTCTGCCATCCCCTTCTCCTTTTGCCTTCAGTTTTTCTCAGCATCAGGGTCTTTCTAAGTAGCCCTCCCTTCTCATGATGTGGCCAAAATACAGTACCTGAGTTTCAACTTCAGTATTGGTCCTTCCAGTGAACAGTCAGGGTTGATTTCTTGGAGGATGGACTGATTTGATCTCCTTGTAGACCAAGGGACTCTCAAGAGTCTTCTCCAGCATTCAAAGGCATCTATCCTTCATCAGTCAGCCTTTATGGTCCAGCTCTCATAGCCATACATTACCACAGGGAAAACCATAGCTATAACTAGATGGATCTTTGTAGGCAAGGTGACATCTTGACTTTTAATTAAGTTGTCTAGCCCTGTCATAGCTTTCTGCCCCAAAAGAAGCCATCTTTTGATTTCTTGGCTAGTCACCATCTGCAGTGATCTAAGAGCCCAGAACAATAAATTCTGTCACAACTTCCTTTTCTTCCCCTTCTATTTGCCACGAAATGATAGGAGCAGAAGCCATGATCTTGATTTTTTTAATGTTTAATTTAAGCTACATTTTACACTTTCTTCCTTCATCTTCATCAAAAAGTTCCTTAGTTGCTCCTAACTTTCTGCCATTAGAGTGGTATTGTTTGTGTATCTGAGGTTATTGACATTTCTTTCCTTGGACAGTGGCAAAAAATAAAAACAAAAAAAAAATCCCATAGCCCGGGTTCAGAGAGACTCATTACTGACCAAGTGGCTAATGAGAGGCCTCCGCATCACAGCCTGCAACATGCACTCTGTATGTTATGGATAGGATTGGGCTGAAAGTGTGCCAATGGGACCTTATGCAGAACCTTATGAATTTTAGTTATACATTTATTGAAAGCACCACATATATAAAACTCAAACAGAATGTCACAGGAACAAGAGTACCACAAAGTTGTTCCCTGAAAGAAAAAGTAGGAAATGCATGGAAGTGCAAACTGATTTGAAGAACGTGATTAAAGGCAAATAAAAGCAATTTGCTTTTGCAGCAGAGATCCCAGAGCAGATAGGAGCATCAGAATAGCAGAACATGCCAACTCACATCCCCTGCAAATAATAATCCTAAACTGTGTTTAATACATTTTGAAATAATCTTTCCATTCTCTACTGCTGCAAAGGCCCGACCCTGCAATCCCAAGCACAAAAGGATTATTTCAAATAAAAGGATAGCTGCCTTGGTATTTTTCTATATAAAATAGAGAGTGTGCAGCTGACATTTGAAATCTCCAGAGTCTACCTTACATAGGTCAGGAGATTTCCTACTTCGTTTATTTCTTAAGTGTGCTTTCTCGCTTCACATTCTGAGCTTTATATGGGCCAGTAGGTAATGCAATATTAATCTTCACGTTAGCTAACTGAACCCAAGACTTGCTGGATTAGCAATTCAATCTAATGTATATCAGCAGATACAGGAGAAAGAAAATAGAAAGGCACTGTACTTTGCCGAGAAAAATACCTCAGAAAATTTAAGTACAGAGTGTGTAAAAGCTGCCTATTGGATGTTGTTGGTTTGCATTTTGGTGGTTAAAAAAGATTAGGATCACTGTTGGATATGTTTCCATATTTGAACATCTCCAAGAAATATAGCAGAAAGGCAGGACAGGTCTGGGGGTTATTTAAACAAACAAACAGCAGTAGCCTCAAGGAGGAAGTTACCTCCCCTCTTTACAAATTACTTTTAAAAAGTATTTCTTCAGCTAAACCGGCATCCTGAGATTTTACAAACAATGGCTGAAAACTCAAGGTGCTCCTTAAACAAGGGCTTGATATGCAATCTGTAAGTGATACTATATTTACTCAAATATAATGCTCACCTTTTTCAGCCAAATTCTGTCTCCAAAATCTGGGTGCGCATTAGTTGATGTTAATTAGAATTGAGTAAATACAGTATTTTGATTATAGGTATGGGGTGCGCATTAGATTCAGTGGCGCATTATATTCGAGTAAATACAGTATTTTATTTCAAAAGAAGCAATGAATAGGATGGTTGACTGGGACAACCTAGTTTCAAAACCCTACTAAGGATGTAATCATAACCAATTTAGGCGGCCTAACTCAACCCCTCCTCCCCTTCTTGTGTGGGCAGGGCAGCCTGTGCACAGGTTTAACTCCCCCAGGAGTGGGGCAGAAGTGCCTTACAACACTTTTGTGACACCCCCCCCCCCCAGGTCAGCACAGGATTAATTCCAGGGCTTATGCTGGCCTAACTGGATTAGGATTGCAGCCTAAATCAGAGAACTCACCTTTGGCATTCATGCTCTTTCAGCATAACTTGTTTCATGAGGTTGCTGCATAAATATACAGGTCCAACCTAGTTATACACATATTTTTAATACCAGAATTTGACTCAGCACGAACGGCCACTGCAAGTCGCTGCTTTTCTACTGTTTAGAGAGGCAGTCATGCAAGCAATCATTTCATTTTTCAGCCCCAGAAACAAACCCCTGTAAATACTGAGGCACTGCCTTGTTCATTTAGGCATAATAAAGGAACAAGAAACCTGGAAGTGGGTCTTTAAAGCTATTTTTCTATTTTTTTTAATAGTCTGGAACAGAAGCCTGGTGGATAATGAGGAACACCAGTAATGGGAGACATTCCAATTACGGTATGCTACTTTTTACTCACGGAGAAAAGGTGGAATATTTGTAATTGTAATGAAATAATTTTGTCTGGCTGAGCATAGTTATTGTTGTATTCAGGCAAATGCATTGTGAATTTCTTCTCTAATCCTTATACTTGAAACTGAACAATTCCCTTTGATGAGATTTTGTATTCAATTTTTGTTGAGTCATCACCACTAACACAAATGTGCTGGACACAGACTAAGGGTAACTAGTTATATAGACTTGCTCTGTCACAAAACATACTGGCTGACTTTGGGACATTCACTCTTCCAGCAAACTTCTCAAGGGTTATTGTTAAGGATCAAGGTGGCTGAATTGTCTACACCACATGGAGGTCCTTGGAGGAAGAGTTAGATGAAACAAGAAATAAAATCAGTATTATATGCTGCCAATTCTTGGTGCCTTCCTTACTTCTTTGAACAATGATGATAACAGAAGCATGACTGACCGAAGGACTGAAATCAACGAGTTCCTAAAAGCTTCCACTTTTGGCTGATGTTTTTGCCAAAATTCACTTTTGCTCTGGCCAGCTTGCCTTCCTGTCACTATTATGTAAAAAGAGTAGCTTCAAGATTAAAGGAGGTCAATAGTAAGATAATGTGAACACAGATTTTAACAAACTTTCCATACGTACTTGAACAGCTATAATTAAATAGCAAAAACAGGAAAATGAGAACAGAGGGCTCCCCTGGAGAAAAACAATCAAACATAAATCAGTTCCTTTGGAGCAAGCTGATTTTTTTTTATTTTCAAATTGCTCAATGGTCTCTTGCCAAACTGGAAATTTCTTAGGCTTTTGCTCTGAATGTTCATTTCAGAAAAGCAGAGTAGACTGGGATGATGGGCAGCCCTTGGATAGTTAATGGGATGGGAATGTAAAGAATGTAAACCTTTTGTCTTCCAAAAAAGATTTGTGTGTGTAATCTTGTAGGCTGAGATCTTAAAAAAAATTGCTTTGTTTAGGACTGTAAACTTGGTCATCTCAAGGTCACAACAAAGAGATGAAATCATATGAATTAGTTGTCTCCAAATAGTTGGCAACCTTCATTCAATAAGGTTAGGAAAAATGGGACAGGATGTACAGTATATGACTTGTGATGATAAAGCAAGAGTAAGAAGGGAGGAGAATTATTGTAGCCAGAACTGTGAAACAAGCAAGCAAAAAACTAGGCCAGTAATTCTCATAATATGTGCTTCAGTGATTCCTGAATCTAGCGGCTCCTGTGAATTCCTAGTTCCAAATATGGTTTGATTACTGTATCCAGCTAATTCAGTCTTTGGTAAATTCCATAATAATCCCATTCAGAGTTGCTAAAATAGAGACAATTGTCTGCAGTGAATCTCTTGGTGTTACAGTCAATTTGACTGTAAATCGACTTTTTATGCAATTCTATAACTTGACCTACATAAATGATAACCTAGTTGTCATCAAGGTATTCTAATCACTGCCAACAGATGCATGACTAGGGTGGAGATAGAGGGGATCGCAAGCTCGGTGACCAGGCCAAAGGGGGCATCAACTTTAAAACTGTTTTTAAAAACAAAGAAAGGTCTTCCTTTTGCTTTTGAAAACTCCAGCAACTCCTAGCCTGTCCGTGCCTGCTCTGCTAAGTTTGATTTGCTGGCTCCTTCTGGTAGGTACTCCCCTTTCACTGAACTCAAAGAGGAGGAGGCTTGCCCATCCTCCAGAGAACCTGGAATTAATGTCACAACATTGTGTAATGTCATGACATCACCAGCTTGAATGCTACACAGCCTCTGGGTACACGTCTGGTTGCCAAGTTGCCCAATTCCTGCCAATAGAAAAGACATGTCCGCTATGAAAAGCAAGGCTACATGGAGCCGTATACAGTAGCTCAAGGAAGTTGGTATAGACTTCTACATTTCTATTCACCTTGGAGAAAACTGCTTTTACAGCACAATCCTAACCATGTCTACTCAAAAGTAAGGCACTTTGTGTCCAGTGGGTCTTACTCCCAGGAAAGTGTCTTCAGGATTGCAGCCGAAGAACACAATCCTAACCATGTCAACTCAATAGTAAGCCCCATTCTGTTGAATGGGTCTTACTCCCAGGAAAGTGTCTTTAGGATTGCAGGCTCGTCAGCCTCAGCCTGATGCCTGCCTATACCCTGTTACTGCTGATTCATTCCTTGATTACATCACCCATAAATGTGAATTTATCCCTATAACAAACAAAAATTCATAAGAGGACAGATCTATCAATGGCTACAAGTCATGATGACTACACACCACCTTCAGCAGCAATATGCTTGTAAATACCAGTTGCAAAAACAATGTCTGGTGAGAAAAGAAAAGAGATTTTGAGCTTAAATTAGGAAAAACATTTCTGAGAGTAAGGGCAGTTTGGCAGTGGAATAAATTGCCAAGGAAGGTGGTGGGGAATCTTCAAACCGAGGCTCAACAAGATGTTGTAGGAGGATTTTCTGCTATAGGCACAGGGTTGGACTAGATGATCTATTACATCCCTTCCAATTCTATGAGTCTATGAGAAGTGTTCTTTGCTCTCCTGTTGGTGGCTTCCCAGAGATAGCTGGTGAGCTATTGAGAGAAAAAGTATGTTGAACACCATAGGCTTTTTATATTCTTAGATCATTGTCATCATCTTCTTCCACTTTTATATAACTATAGCCCTATGTTATATTAGGCTAGGAACCTAGAAAGCTGCCTCTGAAACATTGGTGAGTCAATGTATATTAACTGACTCAGGGAAGAAGAAAACACAGGGAAGAATAGAGCTCTATTGTTCTTTCTGTCCTTTCAAGTCATAGGACAAGAAGTCTGGCTCTTCTCTCTGACCAGCATATCAAGCTCAGCTACATGCTCCAGTTGACCTATTCTCCTCTATCATGTCATGTTCTGGCTCTGAGTTCTGGGCTTAAGTCCTCCCTTAAGATTTTCCTCAACCCTTCTTAAGGCCCAAAATCCAGTGGGCTTTTTTGTAACAGCAGGATAAGTATCCTTCCATCAAAAACAGGCCAGCAATGGAGCTAGGAGTGCTAGGTCCATGGCATAGCTAGGAAGGTGCAGGGGGTGCAACTGTACCAGGCAACAAGCTTTAGGGAGGGCCACAAGCTGAGCTTGACACTCGTGGCTAAAATTGTGAAAAATGGGGTATGTGTGAATGAGAATACCATCATGTTCATAGCTGCTTCTGAAAGCAGAACTAGAACCAATGGGTACAAACTGCAAGAAAGGAGAATCTGGTTGGATATCTGGAAAAAATTACTGATGGTTCAGGTAGTTCAGCAGTGGAACAGATTGCCAAGGGAGGTGGTGGACTCTCCCTCATTGGGGATCTTCAAGCAGGGGCTTGGAAGATTTCCTGCTACATGCAGGGGGTTGGACTAGATGACCTACTAGATCCCTTCCAACTCTATGATTCTATGTTATATATCATTGGAAAAGTAATTTAATGCAGAATGCAATTAAACAAACTGAATTGGAATATCTATATTCTATCAAACGTTTTGGCCAATTAAGCAGAAAATGAAAACACAAAAGCCCATGGAACAAAACGTAGATTTTCTTAACTCAAAACTTTCCCATGATACTGATTGCTCTGAGAGCCAATGAGGTGTAATTCAGATACTGTATGAAACTACTGTAACAAGGTGTTAATATAAATCAGTCATCATTTCCACATATCATAATAAAGTTATGCTACCATTCTAACTGGGTATACAGGCAGTTCTAAGTGGTGCTCTTCTTATATATAACAGGAAAAAATTATTCTCTTTGCAGTTTCCTTAACCAATAAGGGACACAATTTTTATTTTTTTACTTAATTAAATTTGATTTTATTGTTGTGAGTAGGGATTGGCTACAAAATCTTCTTCAGCTCCAGATAACAAACAGGTTCTTTAGCTCTGTCACTAGCAGAGCAAATGGTGTACTAGTGTATTGGTGTACTGCTGAGGAGGAGGCATATTTTTCCTCAGAGATGACATCACTTCTGATTGTGACATCACTTCTCTGGCAACATTTTGAGCTTTGCACCCCACTACATGATCATTAGCTACGCCACTGACTAGCCCCCAAATCCAGAGTAACTACAGGAGCACGCAAGAGACTACGTGTACCCATAGTTACTGCACCACCTTGTGAAAACCTATGGGAAATTCATATTGGAATCCAGAGTAAGTTGTTCTTACACTGGAGCAAGAACTCCCCGTAGTTACTCTAGATTTTGCCCTAGGTTAGTCCAATTGCCAATGCAAAGTAGTGGCAGCATTGGAGCCCTGCTGCCATGGACCTTGGGCTGCGTCAACATAGAAGCAGGTGTGGTCTGGTGGTTGAGTGGAGGCCTGCCAGAAGACTGCTAAGCAGGAATGGACTGGATTGAATTTTGGATAGGAGACCAAAAAACCTGATAAAACTGTTGTGAGACAACAGAACCAGAAGGAGTCACTGATTACAGCTTGGTCCACCTGAAACTGCTCTGTTGGGAGCTTTGGAAGGCATTCCCTGACACAGTATGTGATGACCATGCTGTGAAGGATACCATCTGGTAGAGTAGAACAATTACCTACCTTATAGGGTTGTAGTCAGGACAGAGGGATAAAAACTATGTAAGTTGTCTAGCGCATTTGCTTTGGCATGGGCAAGGCAGGATATAAATCCCTTAAATAGACAAACAATCCTCAGAATAGTCAGTGGAAGAAGCATGTCATAAGCAGGGGAGGTGGGGCAGAGTTTTGTTTTCACCATGATGAGGACAGGAGGATCTGGAATTGCAGGCTGGCCAACCTTAGACAGGGCAAACTTCCTTAGCACCCATAGAAGCACTAGATGTCTGTAGTGGAGGAAGAATACAGCATCAGAGCCCAGGATAGGTGAGGGATAATGCTGAGTCTTGCTTCCTGGGAAGAAAGGTTGCCACCTTTGCACTGTTCAGTGGCAGAGCAAGTCAGGTCATCCTACTTACCCTCTTGGACACTTCCCAATATATGTTTCTGGTTCTGATACCACCAAAAAATGGGAGATGTATTTCTTAAGTTTAAAGCCTTTTTAGGGGAGAAAAGAATTCTGAAGCCAAATACCTCCTAGAATTAACCCCTAAGAATGTTATATTGGAGCATCTCATGTTTGCTTTTTCATCTTCGGTTTCCTTTTGGGGGGAAAAAAAATGTGGTAAACGCAACCAATTTTGCTGAATGTGTTGTTTGAGAAAACCCTGTCGGTCACATCACATCTCCCTCGATACACATGAGCAGAGATTCTGCTTGTTTTTGCAAACAAAGAAATGGTTGCCTTTGGTTTACAAGCTCAAATGATGCCAACCATCAGCAGCACAATTGAAGCATACAAGAGTCGAGAAGGAGGCTTTAATTATGCCGCAGTTGCCATGACAACTCTGGGTATCTAATAGGATAGCATCGCCCGTTCCCTCCCCCTTTCCAATTGCTTTCCCGTTATAGTTTGCCCTGAAATTCCTGATCAGTGGTCACAGGCTAGAGACAGTCTTGTGCCAGCTTTTGAATGCCCAAAGGCCACATCTTGCACTAAAGAGACCCATATCACGTGCACTTAGCAATACCCACTGTGTCTAAATGAATAACGCTGCAGCCGACACAAACACTTAATCTTTTAGTGACACATGAAAAATGATTGTGGGTTGGGAGAAGAAGAATAGCTGCTATGGGAAATTGATACACAAAGAAAAGAAAGGCAGTTGAAACAGCATGAGAACTGTATGTTCTGAGCACCCCAAACACACACAGCTCCCTCATCCACAAAGTAGTTCTGAGCACAAAGCTTTAAATGGGAATTGTCCTCAGTGTAGATCAGTGGTCCTCAAAGTGGGGATTGAGACCCCTTTAGGGGAGTTGTGACAATTTCAGGGGTGGGATGACATTAAAAGCTGGGTGCTGACATCTTGGAATTAGGCACTCAGGCTGCTTTCCTGGGAGTAAGTCTCATTGTACACAATGGGACTTACTTCTAAGGAAATATGGAGGAGGTCTGGTACCACAGTGATGTCACATCCTACTTGATGTGACCTATTAGGCACTCAAGCTGCTTTCCTGGGAGTAAGTCTCATTGTACACAAAGGGACTTACTTCTAGGGAAATATGGAGGAGGTCTGGTACCACAGTGATGTCACATCCTACTTGATGTGACCTATTAGGCACTCAAGCTGCTTTCCTGGGAGTAAGTCTCATTGTACACAATGGGACTTACTTCTAAGGAAATATGGAGGAGCTCTGGTACCACAGTGATGTCACATCCTACTTGATGTGACCTACAGCCATGACATCACTTCGGGAATGGATTGTCCCGAACAGATTGTTGTTCTTGGAAGGGGGTCCTGGCTGAAATGCTCATGAATCACTAATGTAGGTTTTCTTCAGCAATGAATGGGTGTCAGGATGGTGTAATGGTTTGGGAACTGAACCAAGACCTGGAAGAGCCAGGCTCAAATCCCTATACAGCCATGGATGATCTTAGCTATCTCTCAGCCTCACTGTGGTGCACGGAGACCTACATCTGAGGAGGAGTTGGCTGAGGATCTCATGTGGCTGGACTTCTCCTACGAGGAGGTAGATCCTGAGTGTCACTGCGGAGAGGCTACCCGACATCCTGTACCGCACACGCCACCTCAGGAGTGTGAGAGACATGAGCAGGAGGTGGAGGCGGTGCTGACGGAGACGATGGACCCAGGGGAGGAGAGGAGAATGTGGGAGAGAGAGTGGCTGGAGGAGCAAGAGTGCAATTCTAATAGGTGGCGGACTATTGGAGAGAGAGGAAAGCACGTGCTCCACGAGAACCTGGGGGGAGGGAGCCCAGGAGGGTTTAGTTTGAGGAGGCCAGGGTTGGACCAACGACTTGCCTGGTGGAACAGAATCCCTCCTCCACCTCGTCCTGAGTGGTAGAAGCCACCTCGGGGGAGGGGAAAGGTGGAAAAGAGCGGGAACCAGAGAGAAGGGGGAAGGACCAGTGAGGAGAGGGCAAGACTCATGTACTGCTTTTGACACACACTTACCTGTTCTGGGACCTTGTTGAGAGACTTGCCTGTTGAGAGAGTTTGGGAATCCAACTGTTGATGGACATGTTATGAGTGTCACTTGGGGAGCATCCGGATGGGCTCAGGGACCGAGCAAGGATACTTACCTGGGTAGTTACCTGTGGCTGTGGTTTGTGTAACGTTTAAGGTTTGAACCTCCATTATGGAAGCAAGTAAAAGTGTTGTTCTTGAAATACCACCCGGGTCTCCATGGATTTATTTTAGTGAAGACGTGGTGGTGGGAAGGAGAGAAGCCATGGGGGATTCGGCCTTATCTACGCACATAACTTCTGTCGGAGACCCACACCACACTCACCTACCTCACAAGGTTGTTGTGAGGACAAAAGCAGTAATGGAAACACGTAGACCACCCTGAACTCTTTGGAGAAGGCAGGTACAAAATTATGGAAAAAGATAAAAAGATAAGTGGGTGTAGCATCCAGACAATGTCAACCGAGATCCACTGAAGTTTTAATGTTAAGGAGCTCTCATGAAAGATAAGCATTTAAGACATATTTAAGCATTTTAAGTCCTATAACAAAGCCCAATGCCTCAGTATAGCACTGGAGCACCTAAGATTCTGTCTTCAGAAATCAGAGTTCAATCTTTTCTTCTCCACTGTCCCTTTTCCAAGTCTCTAACTAAGGACAGGCAATTTAGCCTCAAGGTCAATATCATGAGAGCAGCACTTAACAATGATTTAATATACATGTACAGTTTTATGACTGCAAGGCTTAATTAAAAAGACATGAAGGAAGGTCCTTATTACAGGCTGAGAATCAAACAGTAAAAAAAATCTTATAAACTGCTTTTGATGTCCATTAGTATCCTTGAATTGAATCACACTTTTTAAGAGTCCATGACTGAAAAACTCCATAATCAAATGCAGAGTTTTATTGAAATTCATAGACAGGCAGGTCAATCCTGCATCTCCTCCTGCAGATGCAGCTGAGATGCAGATGCACACTGTATCCTAGGGTGAGATTGGAATGGGTAGGGTTTCCATATGTCCCCGAAAACTGGGACTGTCCCAGTTTGGGGGGGGGACAATGTTCACATACTGGCAGATTTGACAGGGGATCCTGTCCCAGTTTTATGGAAGAGAACTATGGCAACCCTATGAATGGGGACAGTTGCAGAGGTTTGCGCAGGATAAGCTGTGCCATAGGAATTTGGGGAAAGGCCCAAAGGGATGTGAGTCCTTGTCCCTCATCAACAGACTAAAATGTGATGATGTGCCTTGACAGTTTTAGCACCTTGTCAATGCGTCACAAGCGGAAAAAGATTGAAAATCACTTAATTGGAGACTATAAAATGACCAATTCCTGCACCTCCTGTTTGTTCTGCTTGGTTAGAAAATGTCTCCAGCTTGTCCTCTTGGGTTCTTTCTAAGTGAACGGATTTGAAACAAAGAGAGTATGATGACTCACTTTTGCATCTTTTTATGCCAAAACTGCAAAATGTGGCATAACACGGATTTTGTAGAAACACACTTCTCTGAAAACTTGTTAACATTGGTACTTCTGCTCTTAGAGTCCAATCCAAAGCATATTTACTCAGAAATGTCCCACTGTAGACAATGAGAGTTACTTCCAGGAAAGCATGGCTAGGATTGCAGCCTTATTGTGCTATAAATGTCCTTTCCCCCCCTCCCCCCCTTACATCTGCAGTCTAACCATTTTGGTTTCTGGTCAGCATTCCTGGGATTCTTGGATTTTTTTCTGGGAGGGGTGAGGTCATGCTGAACTCCATAAAGAAGGAAGGCAGTAGTAGTGCTTGCTATCAAGCATTTTTTTCCTCCAACATCTTGCAGATTTGGGTGCCCTATTTTGACTATTCTGTAGAGTAAGCATTGATTCAGATAATCTTCATTTACCATTTCATAAAGTTCCTACAGCTTGCAATGTGTAAGAGAAAGGCAAGCTAAGAAAGGGCCCAAGTGATTAGTCTGATTATAATTTCTCTATAACCTAAAGTCCTGAGTTTTCAGATTCAGGACCATCTGTGTCAGCTCCCATTGCCTGGCTCTGCAGAGCCCCAACAAGAAGTCTGCCCAAATAGATATATGTTGCCCTCCATCTGCTGTGCTTGCTGTAAAGTGGGGCAGTCAGACCTTTCGCTGGCCATACAACCTTGTTATACATGGATTTTTTAATACACTGACTTCATTCAACGGCCACTGCAAATCACAGTTGGAAAACTGCTTTTCTATTGTTGTAGAGAGGCAGTCATGTAAGCAATCAATCCATTTTTCAGTCCCAGAATAAAACCTCCACAGATTTTGCAGCACTTGGCGCAGTGGAGGAGGAAGAAACCTAGAAGAAGGCCTTTAAACCTATGTATTTTTTTTATCCATGGGAGGTTCCATAATGGAACCCTAGTGGATAGCAAGGGACACCTTTATGCAGCTCACGGGCCTTATGTTTGAAATCTCCCTTTTCTCTCATGTCCCTGAATTTGTGCAAGTAAAATGTGCATATGAAGCAATCTGTACCTCCCCTGATGTAACATTAATTACTTATTACTTGCACTTACAGCATTTCCTTTTTTCAGCCTGAAAAAGCCAACAATTTGGCTTGCTCAAAATGGTGCCCTAAGCATACCAGCTGTGAAAATAAATGAACTGGAACAACAGAAATCCAATCATACCCGCTTTCCTGATTTGTTGACTTGTCTCATGCGAACAACTTTCCACATGCCAGGGTGCAATCTCCTATTACCCTTATCATGCTGAGTAGCTAGAAAGATGCAGAACTGGCTGAACACATAAAGCTTCCTTCTGCTGAGTCAAGACACTGGACCAACAAGTTTCATACTGTCCTCACTGAATTATAGCATCTTTTATATTATACTAGCTTAAAAGCCGCACTCTGTGTGGCTCTTTTAAGCCAGCTCCTGCGGCAGGTGTGTGTGTGGAGTTGGTTTGTGTGTGGGGGTCAATCCTGTGACCATCCTGATTCCAAAAGGTATCATATGTCTCCATATGTTCACATGGAGGGGCTGTGGATGGCGCAAGTGGTTAAGACGCTGTGCCTGTTAACCAGCAGGCCAGGGTTCGAGCCCCAGGTCAGCCCCACAAGACAGGGTTAGCTCCTGTCCCTAGCCCAGCTCTGCGAGGCAGCTGGATCCAATCGTATCGGCTCTGCCTTTCCATGGGACTAATGGCGTGGAGAGGGGGATTTGCTGCTTGGGTAACATCCTGTCCTCCATATCAATCTAATCCAGGCTTTCATGCTTCGCATGCAGTGTATGCAGCGCCGAGCATGATACCATGGTCTTTCAAGACTGATGGAGGCCTGCTATCATATGTCTATGCAGAGCAGGTGTGGGCAGAGCTAGAGGGGTTTAGAGTGTGTGTGGAGTTGTATTGTGTGTGTGCGGATGGGGGTGGAGTGTGGGGTTGATTTGTGCGTGTGGGTCAATCCTGTGATCCTGATTCCAAAAAAAGGTATAATATGGGCAAAATCCAGAGCAGTTATGGGTCCACGCAGTTACATCACCCTCTAGTGTTATCTTATGGAAAGTCACCTTAACTGCTCCAGAGCAAAGAGCTTAATTTGACTTTAGGATATGGGCCTAAGTTTGGTTTGTGTGTGGGGTTCAATCGTGTGATCATCCTGATTTCAAAAAGTGTCTGTCTATGTAGAAGTGGTGTGGGCAGAGCTACAGGGGTTTAGGATGTGTGTGGAATTGTGTTGTGTGTGGGTGTGGAGTGTGGGATTCGGTTATGTGTGGGGATTAATCCCGGGATCATCCTGATTCCAAAAAAGGTATAATATGTCCAGGGGTATCACTAAGGTTTGCATCACCTGGTGCGGGAGGCCAGCGCAACACGACCATAAATTGGGCGGGGCAACAATATGAATGGTGAATGTGGTTGCCACCACGTGCTATCACCCCCTTCAAGGTTGCCCCCCTTCTAATGCCATAGTAAAGTCTCTGATTGGGACCATTTTGGAAGTCTTGTCCTCTCCTGGACTGACCTTCCACTCCAGGCAAGGCATGCTTGCTTACTCACCAGTAAACACAGCTGTGCAGTTCACATCCATTTTCAATGAATTTCAATGCAATCATCAGGGAACTCCTTCTGGGGTGATTTTTTGGGGTTGTGTTCATTGGATCAAGACAATGCTGGTGTCCTTAGATTCCTCTCAGCTTGCCCTTTCCAATGAACAATGGCACGTTTGCCTACTCACAAGTAAAGCCGCAATATAGGTCACTTTCACTTTCCATAGAGTTCAATGCATATTTTTAATATTTAGTTTTTTCATCATAACTTTTGATAGGAAGGAGATTTTCAAAACCAATATTGCATTATTGCATTGGATTCTGCTCTTCAAAATGAATCCAATGGTATATGACACAGTGGGTTTTGATGCTTCATCACGAAGTTGCAATTTTTAGGTCCCCCAGTGCGTATGACCCCATTTGGGCGCGTCACCTGGTGTGGACCGCACCACCCTGGTGACACCACTGAATATATCTATGTAGAACAGGTACGGGTGGAGCTAGAGAGGTTTAGGATATGTGTGGAATTGTGTTGTGTGTAGGTGTGGAGTGTGGGGTTGGGTTATGTGTGGGGGTTAATCCCAGGATCATCCCAGTTCCAAAAGGTATAATATGTCTATGTAGAGCAGGTGTGGGTGGAGCTAGAGGGTTTATCTATCTATCTATCTATCTATCTATCTATCTATCTATCTATCTATCTATCTACCTACCTACCTACCTACCTACCTACCTACCTACCGTATTTATATACCACTTTTCAACTGAAAAGTTCTCAAAGTGGTTTACAAGAAAATGAAAAAATTAATAGCTAATTAATAGCTAATGGGTGCCTGTCCCAAAAGGGCTCACAATCTAAAGTGCAAAAAGAACACCAGCAGAAGCCACTAGAACAGACATTGCTGGGGTGTGGAGGGCCAGTTACTCTCCCCCTGCTAAATAAAAGAGGAACACCCACTTGAAAGCGTGTCTCTTGCCCAGTAAGCAGGGGTTTAGGATGTGTGGAATTGCGGGTGTGGAGGTGTGGAGTGTGGGATTTGGTTGTATGTGGAGGTTAATCCCGGGATCATCCCTATTTCAAAGAGGTATAATATGTCTATGTAGAGCATTTGTGGGCGGAGCTAGAGGGAGACCTGATGGACAGACAGAATTAGCCTTTTATTAGTATAGATATACCATACATAACATTCCTTCATACTGAAGAGAAACAAAGGTATATGAGGAGCAGAAATGCCACAGAACACCACTATTTTGGCATTTATTCATTATTTCTTTATTAACTTGTTCAAATAGGAGTCAAACCACATGGACAAAATTTTCATACACTCTCATTCTGAAATGAAATCCCACCATTTTATT
Organism: Cryptoblepharus egeriae; assembly: GCA_030015325.1. Classification (NCBI taxonomy): domain Eukaryota; kingdom Metazoa; phylum Chordata; class Lepidosauria; order Squamata; family Scincidae; genus Cryptoblepharus; species Cryptoblepharus egeriae. The sequence goes on along the minus strand of JAREYC010000001.1, from coordinate 113,761,140 downwards.
TTTTTCCTTTTTCCCTTTAGTTTACTTGTACTTCCAATCACTGGTAACAGACCAGCGTGCATTACCTACATCAAAGAGAACTGCTCAAAAGCCTACTAATCACCCCCGAAGCTGAGAGTACTGCATCATGAAACACATTAGCATCAGTGGTGGGCCCAGACCGGTTCGGGCCAGATCGCTCGAATCGCTTCCTGTTTCTGGCCCCCCACTACCGATCCGGTAGCTGGGAGGGGCCAGAAAACCAGCTGCACCGGTTCGGCAGCCGGCTCACCACTGCACTGCGCATGCGTCAACCAAAGAAGGTTGACGCATGTGCATTGCGTCTCCTCAAGCTGGTCGACCAGCTTTCTGGCCCCCCAGCTACCGGACGCGGACGCGCAGTGCCGCGTCTCCTCCAGTTGGGGCCCCTGGCCCCTTCCCTGACCCTCCTCTCCCCCTGATTAGCATGCTAAACAATCAAAAAGTGTTTATGAACAATATGTATTTAACATATAATCTAAGGCTTTTTCAGTTCTGTGGAAGGCACAGTACTACAGCACAGTATTATTAGGGCACAATTCAAACCAGCATTTAGGCTGGTGAATTGCACCAAATGTTGCAACTTGCACCAACACACAAATGTTGATTTGTGCTAACCTGGAAGTGAGGGAAGTTGGTGTAAGGAGTTCTGATGGCCTCTCCATGCTGGATCCAGCCCCAGCACAGTAAGTTTGCATCGGCCAAACTCAACCAATACAAGTGTTGGGAGGCATGGGGAGAAGGCATTTTGGTGCAGGGTCAGGCAAGAAGTGAGAAGTGGGGTCAGGATCCTGCACTTATGTTGGATCCTAACCCTCTTCCCAGGCAGTCAAGGGCCATACCTGGCTGCTTGGATTTGTGTCGCCAATTAAGGTGGTGCAGATCTGAGTTGCACCATTGGGATCCCTGTGGCTCTTCCCAGAGTTAAGGGGGAAAGTCTTTCATTCTTCAGGGCAAGTCATTGGCTGCTTGAAACTTGCATTGGATACAGGCCTGCCTGTTCCAGTTTTAGTTATGATTATGCCCTTAGTATTGAAATAAAAAACTTGGTGCTTATTGGCCATGGTCTGTGAAGATTTATATTTTCCTAATGTTTCACTCACAACTATTGAGGGCATTTTATAATTGGTTATCATAAACCAATTATATTTATTCTATATTTATATTATTTATATTTATTATATTAATTTACATATATTTATTCACCATTGTGAACCAGAGCTGTAGTAAATCCCAAACTTAGGACACACTATATTTATACTGTTGGGGAAAAAACTAAATTCCGAAAGGTTTTTAGTTATTACATTCTTGGCATGTTTTCCTTTCCATTAAAAAAAAACTAATCTCTCCAGATAAGTAAAGGAAAAATGACAGGTATGTCTGGTGAAGCAGGAAAGGGAAATGAAGATCAGCAAGCAAAAATTTGGTTTTTATGAAGGCCTGGAGCTCAGAAGTTGTTCATGCAAGAATTTTCTTTCTAATCAGTATTCATAGACTGCCCAGTACAAGGAGAACAAGAAATAAGAGTACTGATAAATTTCTTATAACTAGATCTTTATCTTATTTTGTGTGCTTTATGAGAAATACTTTGCCATCAGCAGCATTATTCAGCACATCTAACTATAGCAGATTTTATTTTTTAAAAGGTAGTACTTTTGTGTGAAGTGCCTCGTAATGCACAAAACTTAGATCCAACCAATTTCCTCTTCAAAATTTCAGAAAACTTCACAAAGGACCACACAGTCTCTGTTATCATTGCACTTTCTCATTATCATGAGGGGAAAGCCAGAATAATGAAAAGCTTCCCTGAGCCACTTCAAACAAAATTGTAACCCAGACATGGATACAGAGGGCCACTCCTCTGTGGCACAGGAGGATGTGCTCCCCCATCTTATCTCCAGTTAAAGAGTCCCAAGCAACTCTAGTAAGTGTCTCAAACACTAATTTAGTGTCTCGGGTACTAAACCTTATTTAGACCAGCATAACTCACCCATCTCCCCATTCCTGCAGTGGCCCTAACCTAATCTCCCCTGGAGTGGGGCACAAGCTTGCAGCTCTTTTGTGACACCTCCAGGCCAGCATAGGGACTTGGATTAGGCTGTTTAGTAGTAGTGAATTTTTTTATTGTAGTATTTTATTGTTTTTAAAATTATCTTGTTTAATGGGTTTTAGCTTATTGTGTTTTTTTGTAAACTGCTTTTGGTCCTTTGAGGGAAAAGGCAGGAAAAATTACTGTATAAGAGCACAATCCTAACCATTCCAGAACCCCATGTGGATAAAAAATTTGTGAAACTGCTGTAGAGAAGCAGCCAGCAATTTGAAATGTAAAGGACCCCCTACTTTTACCTGGCTTAGCAGACAAACAATCTTGCAATCAATGATTACATGATCCATGACTATGGAATGGTTTCTCTACAACAGTAAAAAAAACTGTTTTCATAATGTGATTTGGAGTGTCAGTTTGGGTTGTCAAGAACCTATGTATAAAAAAATCTGTGTATAAGGTTGGGAAAAAATAATTTTTTTCCCTTATAAATTTTTCTTTATCAAGAAAAATCCTATACTGTCAACCGATTACTGTCATCCTATTACTGTCAACCCACTTAACAATATATTGGGCTGCTACTAATATTTAAACATCTGCAAAGAAAACAGATGTTGACAATGTGCATTTCCTTTGGCATGAAAAGTTTGGGCGTAAATCCTTTGAATGAATGAAATGAAAGCTTGCTACTTTCAGGTTCTACCACTTCTCTGAACCCCCTCAAAAGCTAATCCTCTTTTCATATTCAGAAGAAAATGAATAAAATCTTATTTATAGTTCCACTGTGAAGTGCTTAAAGTTCAAGGAGCAAAAGACTAAACATCGTAAATGAAACGGACTTATAATAAATGCAAGTTATATCAAGCTCCTTATTAATCCCACCTTCCTTCCAACTTTTCATGCCTAGACATCGCTATGTCTGCTTTATAGCACTCATAATAATAGTAGCAATGACAGTATGTTATCTTCTTCCTCATCTTGACTGGACTTGCAAAAAACTAAATCAACAAGGCATAATGTGAAATTTCAGATTACCTTCTGGGTGGTATCTGCAAGTGACAATCCTCTCCCCTTTGCCATGGGTGAACAACAATTTCTTTTACTGAATGGAGTTTGATTAATAAGGAATGTTGCCATGTTTTCCTTCCAGATCCCCTCCAGCCATTTTCTGCTCTTCATGTTCACTCCTATTCTGGCTTCTGCAGAGTTATGTTATTCATGCATAATCAACCTGATCAGTTGACTGTAAACTTCCTTGTTCCACTTAAAAATAGCAGCACATACATTCCACTGTAAACAAACTACTTAGGAATTCTAGGATTCATTTTTCTGTGATTAATTTTCTATCATTTGGGGAGTGGGGTGAGGAGGCAAAAGCAGTGGGGAGAGAGGAGGAATGAGGGATGGAGAAACTGCAGAAAAGGAAGGATCTAGTCAGTAGCATCTCTAGGATTTGCATCATCTGGTGCAGGGCAACATGGTGGACCTCCTCCCATGCATTGGGTAAGGCAACAACTCTGGTGGTAGCCATGTAATGTACCATAGCCCTACCCTTGATGGTTTTTGGGTCAGATTTGATAGAATAGATTCAAGATATTTCAATGAGCATTTTTCACTGCATTCTGCTGTAAATTATGCATTAAATATATTACTAGCAAAATGTACCAGTGTTGTGGAAGTAAAATACCCCCCTTGTGCATCATCCCCCCCTTGTGTAACATCCCCTATGTGCATCGTCCCCTATGCGCAACATCCCCATGCACATCAACCCTGAATGCGCAACATCCTTCTATGCGCAACATCCTCCTATTGCACATCATCCGCTCCACTGTGTATCATCCGCCCCATTGTGCAACATTCCCCCATGTGCAACAAGCCCCCATGCAGCATGCGCATCATCCCCCTATTGCAGATCAGACCCCCCTGTGCACCATGCACTCCATCCCTCCCAGTGCATCAGGCACCAAATTGGCTATCAGTCAATCTTCAATGTTAAGTATAGGACAAAAACAGGTTGCACCTCTTTTCAGCCCTTTAAGGGTTAAATTTCTCAACATCAGTTCTTGGTAGGTGTTGGTGTCACAGAAGGAACACCCTCTCTGAATTTCATGCTTCTCGGTCCAGGGATTGGGGCAGAGCATCCCTCAGTCAGGGATTCTTCAACGTAAAGTATAGGGAGGAAAACATGTTGCGCCCCTTTTCACCTCCTTCTGATTGGAATTTCTGAAAACTGGTTTTTAGTGGGTGCCTCCATCACAGAAGAAAACTCTCCCCAAATTTCACACTACTAGGCCCAGCAGTTTTGGCTGGGCATTTATGAGTCAGTCAGTGACTTTTCAGTTTTACGTATATAGAGGATGGTATTATTTCTACAGACTGCAATTTTGGTCACTAATGGTGTCACCTTTCCTCCTCCCCTGAGGGTAACACCTTACTAACACTTTTTTGATTCAACACTATTTCATAATTAATTGTATTTATCTATTTATTTATTCAATTTATATCCTGTCTTCCTTCCTAAAGAAAGGATACACAAGGCAGTATCTCATTTAGCTCTTTGAACCATCAGTCTCATTGGTCCATTTTGCATTAAAGAAATGTGCCTTTTTGTTGCATAAGACAGTTGCAATTTAACATATCCAGGTGATAAGTCCATGGTTGTGTAAAACCCAGGCCTTTAAGATGTCCAACATTATGTAATTTTCAGAATCTCATCAGGGAAACAAGCCCAGGCAGGACATGTTGCATGTAATAAGACGTTAAAAACAGCCCAGGTTGCATTTTTGTTTTGGGGTTTTTTGACCATAATTTTTATCTAAAGGAGATATTTAATTCCATTTTTTATTTGTGCTGCTGTAAATTATGCGTTCAACTCTATACAGCATTATGGGGTTGTTTCTAAAAACCCACAATTTTAGCAATTTTGATTACTATTGGTGTCACACACCCCCAATGAATGTTAACTTCCTGTGCACATCACCTGTTGCGGGACTGCACAACCCTACACCCTGTAGTGACACCACTGGATCCTATGGTGATGGCATGCACTGGATCCTATTCCCTCCAGCAACAATAATCTCTGTCCCTTCTCTTCTTGGGCCAATAATTTTGCAGGTGCATGTCCAAGGAGACCCATTGTGAATCAGGAGGCTTACAAGAGGGTACAGCACAATACAGCCTCTATAGGATCCAATAGTCTCCAGCAGTCCTCTGTTCACCGCTCCATCAGACAGTCAAGCTAGCCAATCAATCCACAGGTCCTCAAGTTAGCCAAAATACTTAGTAGTTCTCTAAAATAGTTAGCCAGTCCATTGATTAATCCATTAATCCATTTTGCCAATCAGCCAAGATAGTTGGTCAATCCTTCCTCCTCCAAGTCCCTTCCATCTGTCTCTGCAGGACCTTCCTTCTTCACCACCACCTTTTTGCTTTCACTTTTTTTTTTTTGCCATTTTTATCCCCTAATGACCTGGCTGCCTTTAGTGGCTGCATCTGTGCAGCACACCATTACTAACTAAAGACTGGGGTTAACCCTCAGTTACCTGGTTAATGTGGCCAGAGTAAGGGGCCACAATTGACACCCCTATCTTCTCAAGAGATCTTGCACATTTCCATTACATCAACTGATTTCCCAGCTCAGCGTGAATGGTAGCCTACTACAGAAAGCACAAGACTGTTACAGCACAATCCTAACTTGCACTAGAGCAGGTAGGCCGGCATGCCTGCACTACATCAAGTTTGGGGTTGCTACTGCATTAACCCAGGCCTAGGAGAACCTTGCACCTTGCACAAGTTCCAGCCCTGCCTCCTGCTCCCAGACCTTCCTACCACAGCTCTGCCCACTGCCCAATCTTCCCTGCCCCAGTATGTCACCTCCCGCTTCCTTCCCATACTCTCCTTTTACCCCGCACTAGCTGAGCTCTGCCAGGGCAACTCACTCAGTCTTAGGGCCATGGTGCTACTCCTTGAACCAGCCTCCCCTCCTCTCTGGTTTATGACATTTTTGCACCAGTTCAAGGGAAACTCAGGATTGCACCCATAAATATATAAAAAAATTAGTAACTTGAAATTTTAACAGCTCTAGACATCATGACTCTAGCAATTAAGCATCTGGCAATACTCCCAGTGTTGGCACGATCATTGTCTAGCCTATCTACAGAGACTTCCCAGAAAGCAGGGTGTTTGCCCTGAGATGACTCCATGTTCTGGTCTAAGAACTTCTGACAAAACTATTCAGAGCAACAAAGAACAAATGAAGATGGGTGACTCTGCCAGGATCTTTTGTAGCAAAACTGCAAGTTACTATGCACCGTGAAAACGCTAAATAAATTTGTCATATAGTTGTCAAGAGGATAGGGGAGTGCATATGATTTATGACACGGGGGAGAAAAATTGCCTGATGGAGATTTTCCATCTGCAAAATCGTTGTGTGAATCAGTGGCCAGCACTGAAATCTCATGCCACTTGACATGTAGGAATTATTAAAACAGACAATTCACAAATCTTGATTACCCCCCACGGCGATACTGAAGAGCCAGAGAAAGATGCTGGATTAAAGGGCCTCTTTATTAACTAACTCAACAGTAGTTAAAACAGCAGGGGACTGCTAACAAAGTCCTGCTGGTAGCTACAAAAATAGGGATGGCAAAAGCCTGGCTCCGGTCACACCCCCGCACTGAGGGTGCCCTTCATCACCAACCCGAAGGTTGAGACAGCTGGGCGCTTGGTCAACCAGTTGCCCAGTTGACTTTGCCTAAATCCCAGGTGCAGGGCTAGCCACCTGGGCCTACGTCTGGCGAGGGCATCAGTAGGCCTGCTATGCATCACACAGACCCTTGCTGTCTCAGGCAATCACCGAGGGCCTATCCTGCCTACTCCAGCACGACACCTGCCATAAAGTGACCTATCTGACAATTCACAAATCTTGAATGTAGGAATTATTAAAATCTAACATTTCACAAATCTTGAATGTCTTTTGTTCTCTCCAAGGGAGCTTCAGATGAAAAATTAAGGGCTTCAAATCACAGACAAAGTTAAATATTTAGGAATAATTATGACAACAAAAACCAGTACTTTAATGGAAGATAATTATTTGAAAGTACTGAAAGAAATAAGGCAGGATTTAGAAAATTGGTCAAAGTTACAGTTATCTTTGATGGGTAGAATTGCAGCAATTAAGATGAACATATTACCGAAAGTATTATTCCTTTTCCAAACAATTCCAATTATATTAAAGAAGACTTTCTTTTTGGAACTCAATAAAATAACTACAAATTTTATTTGGAACGGTAAAAAACCAAGAATAAAATTGAAACTCCTACAAGATGATAAATTAAAAGCTGGAATGGGAGTCCCGAATTGGCTTATATATTATCAAGCGACAGCTTTAAATTGGGTAAAAGATTGGATAAACCACCAATCGCAAAGATATGTAAAACTTGAAAGACAAGGATTACAGATTGGTTGGCATGCTTTCTTATTTATGATAAAGCGAAATATTATAGCAGCTTTAAACAACATATATTAAGGAAATCCTTATTATGGGTTTGGGATCAAATCAGATATAATATATATAGGAAATTACCGAATTGGATAAAGCCTCTTGAAGTTGCTAATAAACCCGAATGGATAAAAGTCAAATTTAATAGGTCATACAAAGAATTGTTGAATGAAAAAGGAGATTTAAGGGAGAAACATGAATTAGAAAGAAAAGGAATTAAATTGGATTGGTGGTCTGAAACACAAATTAGGTCTAGATTAAAGGAAGATAAAAAATGGGCATATATATAGAGGACACTGTGTTTGATAAAATATTGCTACAAGAAAAAGATCAATATATTAAGAGAATGTATAGATATTTATTGTATTTGGAGATGGCAGATGAAACTGTCAAAGAAACAATGATTAAATGGGCAAAAAATATTGGACGGGCAATTGAGGTTGATGAGTGGGAAAAAATATGGAGTAAGAGTATTAAATTAACAAAAGCAATTTCATATAAAGAGAATATATACAAAATGTTTTATAGATGGTATTTATCACCAGAAAAATTAGCAAAAATGTATAGAGGAAGTTCAAACATATGCTGGAAATGTAAAAAGAAACAAGGGACCTTCTATCATATGTGGTGGACATGCGATAAGGCAAAAAAATTTTGGAGACTTGTTAAAGATATATTAGAGGAAATGCTAGGTTGTGTGATTCCTTTAAATCCGGAACTATTCTTTCTAAATATAATACCAGCACAGTTTTCTGAAGAAAATTATTATATGATAGTACATATTGTGACAGCTGCAAGACTGCTCTATGCGCAATTATGGAAAAATGAAGATGTCCCAAATACGACTCAGTTGGTATTGAAATTTTATGAGATGATTGAAATGGATAGTTTACCTGAAAATTTACAAAAAGGCTTTTATGTTAAAAGGGAGGAAAGATGGAAAACATTCTATGGATGGTTTAATCAGAGAATGGATTCTGGGATATAATGTATAAAAATTGATTGTTGAGATAATAGAAAGATGCTTAAAATGTAAGAAATGTGGAATATATATATACGTAATAGAGAATGATGTACCCGTTAAAATTAAAATAAAAAATAATTAAAAAAATTAAGGGGGTGGGGTGCATGTCTCTTTATGGGGGTTGGAGATAGGGCTTGACTTTCAACCTCAAGTAATAGCATGTGGAACATAAGTTTCTTCTGTTGCAAAGTACTTATGATCCTCCCTGCCTTTTAGCAAGTGGTGGATAAATAAAGAAGCTGCGGAACCACACAAATGTAGAAATAAAGGAAACAGCTATTAGTTCAGCTGCTCTGTTAATTTAAACTGAGCATTGAAACCAAGTTCAAAGATAACAGAGCCAAGTTGCACAAATAAATTATATCTCTGCGTCCATAAGACTTGAGTGTTGGGTCAGTGGTTTCATGAAGGTAGCTATTGTGCTTTGGTTCTTTTTAAGAAATGAGAACAATTTCTTGGCATTATTTTCTACAGGATATTAACAAGACAAAGGACTTATTTGAGATTCTCATCAAAGGCAATAGTTAAAATACATCAAGGCTGCCTTGGTGCACAATATAAACGAAAAGATTTCCTTTCTCAGTTTGGTTCCAATATTGTACGTTATTGTTCTTAGATATGTACTGATTTATCAGTTATTCTTTGTATATCCAAATACAGCAGGATGAAAAAAGTTCTACAATTTATAGCTCCCATCCACTAATTGCCCACACAGTTCTGCAATTAGGGAAAACTAAAAAAGATAGATGTGAATTAGAGATAAGCATGAATCCAGCATGCAGTGCTGGGCCTTGGACAGATCATGCTTAAAAGAAAATGTTAAGTGATGACGGATCTTTGCATTGGAATAGGGTGTCAGAAACACCCCAACCTCCCCACAGGAAGATAGGCCAGTTGAGTTAGACCAGCCTAAATTTCTTAGGATTGCACCCTAAATGTTACAAGAAAAGGAGAGTGTGTGTGACAGCATCCATTTACATAGGCATTTCTAGCCTGGCTTACTTTGAATACTGAAAAGGGGGAAGGAAAGGACAGGAAAGTGTACACTGAGTGTAAAGTGGCTGGGTTCAACTTCCCTGACACCCCCCACTTTCTGTTACAGCAGTAGTTCCCAACATTTTGGAGCACATGAATCACCAAGACAAAATTGGGACTTGTCATGGACCATGTGCAATACTTCTCCCCCACACCCAAAAGTACAATTAAACTTGTAATAATCAGATAAGACTTATTAGAGTTATTATTTGTAGAGATTTGTGGGTTGCTGCTTTTGTGGCTGTTTTGTGGGTGACTTCTCCGCCCTTTCTGGTAAACCAAGGGGAAGCGTCACTTGAGTAAGCGCTCCCCCTTTAACTACAGAAGGCGTAGACCATAAACAGTCACAGCCAGCACTTAAGTACTGGCTGCAGCTATGGTCAGTTCATTCTCCATTGGGGGTCTATTGGGGAAATGATTGCTGGAGAGAAGCTGAAAGTGATTGAAGGTAATTGTTTTTCCTGAAACATTGCAGCACACTTCTCAGGGTCTCAAAGACTACCTGTGATCCATGAACCATGGGTTGGGAACCAGTGTGTTAGAGGAATTAGACTCCATGCCTCCCCACCTTTGGAGGAGTCACCAAAAAATGTAACTGCCCCTACCATGTCTAATTTGGCTCTTAAAGATTCAAGGCAAAAAAAAGTGTTTCCATCTTGAATCTGATGTGTTACTAGTGGTATATCATGACATCATGGTTTGAGTTCAGGGTTATGATATTAGAGTTGGGTGGCCAGCTCTTTTGTTAAGCAGGTTACTAGCTCATCATTCAATGACTATCTTAAATCTGAAAAGACTGAAATTTTCTGAATAGGAGAATCAACCAGTTCACAAGGGAGTCAACATTTTAGCTGTGAGGTCAGTGAAAAAGAAAGAAACAGCATTTTCTGTCACCTGCTGAGTGAGCAGAGGCTGAATAGAGAAACTTGGAGAGAGTAGGTGAGAGCTGAACTGTAATGCTGGAGCTCAGAGCAGCTCTCTGTCATTCTGATGGAGTCTATCGCTGTTGTGGTTAAGTGCATTTTGTACAGAATTAGCAAAAATGTGAACACAAAACTTTTATATGAGTCTCCATATTTATACAATTTTATATACAAAAGAAGGTAGACTAAGTGGAGTGCACCTTGCAGGACCATAGCTGGGGTGGGCTCCTCTGAGCCAGGAGCCTGCCCCTCCTAGCATTTTTTGCAGCCTATCCTCCATAACAATCCAACCCAGGCTTTCGTGCTTTCATGCAGCGTATGCAGCGCTGAGCACAATACCATAGTCTTTCAAGACTGACGGAGGCCTGCTTTGATTTTTGTTGCCCAAGTGCTCACCCCCTTCCCTACAGGCTGTCTGGTCCAATCAGGTTAGATCAAGGCCAAGGAGCCATCAGCAATCCCTTTTGCATTACAAGGTGGAGAACTAAGTCTGCTGACTGCTGTGTCTTTTCAAGGAGGGGCAAGGAAGATCATGCCCAGTCCACTGCAGGATCCTATAGCCTGCTTCTCATCTCTGGTCTTCTGGCATCAGTTGGCATGAGTTAGAGAATATCCTATTCTGGATCATGCAAATGTATTATTACAAAGCTTATTGATGTTAGGGATGGGACTGGGAGAAATGTTTCTCTTTGGAGAAACCCTTGATGGGTTTCCTGCTTTCAGATTTTTTTTAATTTAATGCTTGTTTGGAGGGACAGGTGAATACTTACATGTTGAAGGGCCACATGGGATCATCTGGAGACTCTTCATGGCTTTTAGAGTTCATTGAATGCAGGACTTCTATGCTAGGGGAATGGGGAGCGGGATTCTAATATGTAGGAAACCACATGAGATATGGTCCTTTTTTGGCTTTTGTACTTTTGTGGAACCTGCAGAACCTTGCCAATTTTCTCTCTCTTTTCCTTTGAACAAAAGTCCCTCCATGAGACTGATTGAAACTATTGTCTCAGGCAGGAAATTGGCTGGGGTTCCTATCTTTCCCTATTTGTATTCACTATGTCTCCTTCTCTTTCCACTGCCTGGGTTGAGAAGGAAGAGGAAGAAAAGGGAAAGAGAAAATGTGGAGGTGGGGAAAGTGTTGAATTAGAACATTGAGAGTAGCAGGAGCAGAGGCTAGCACATCATGGAGTATGGGGAGGCAGTATTTGGCATGCTGTGACAGGTGGTCTTAGCCGGTCCTGTTTAGACCAACTCAGCAGCAGCTGTTTATATGGATTTCAAAAAACTGATAGCCAGAGAAGTTGATACTGAATGACTAATCTTCTAGCATGACCCTCTCTTCACCCTTATGATTCTGTATGGCTTTAAATTTGCTTCCTGTAAATCGGATTTGGACATCACTTCATCCGTCTACATCTCCAAGTAACCCATTTACTGTGCAGAGATGAAGCAAATCTATCTTTTGCAATCTGGGATAAATTGAGTAATTCCATATTTCTCACACTGGGGTCTAGAATAGCCAAGCATGATAACAGTCATTTTAGCATATGCGGTAATGCGTTTGTGTTTGTACATACATGCACTACAATACTGTCAAGCTGAAACTGTCAAGACATTCGTCTCAACAAATGACTATCTTTTGCACATCAGGTAAAGTTGCTAAATTTCATGGTGAAGTTAGGGATAGTAATAATTCTACACGCAGCAGAGAGGAAAAGGTCATGCACACTAGGCTGATTTTGCCTTTACTAAACCATCTGAGAATTCAGCAAAGGGCCAAAATTCTCTGCAGTGGTCATATGGGCAGCACCATAGGAAAGTCAATCATACTGTTGTTACAAAAACAGTACTACATGTTCTTTTTGTTTTAATCCACTGTTGACAGCAAACTTGATTTAAGGTAGCTAATAAGATGTAATTTCACAGACTGTAACAGAGAACACAATGGCTGAAGTCACCCTCTGATCTAAATGCATCTGTGCACATGACATTTTCAAGCAGAAACTCATTACATGCTTCAGTTAACACCAACAGATTTACAGGTTTCGAATTTAACAGACGTCCTGTATAGCATCCCAGGTCTCTAAGTATAACAACATTCTGACGCAAGTGAGTTGTGATGAACACACCATGAAAGATTCCTTCTAGAAGTGTTCTACAATTTGCCTGTAAAACAATTAACTACAGGGGTATTGTGAGGACAAGAAGATAAAAGCTGGGTAAGCATTTGCTTTGGCATGGGAAAGGTAGGATATGTATGTATGAATGAATGAATGAATAAATAAATAAATAAATGTATGTACAGGAGGGCTCTCATGGAACCACTTTCTTTCTCCTCACATGGTGCAATCCTAACCTAAGCCAGCACAACTCATCAGTTTTCCAATTCACAAGGTGAAGAAGAGAGGCAAGTACAAGTCTGTGCACTAGCCTAACCCTTCCCGAGGAGTGGAGCAGAAGTGTCTTATGACACTTTCGTGACTCTCCCAGGCCAGCGTGGGACTTGTGCTGAGGCTTATGCCTGCAGAACTGGGGGTTAGGATTGCAGATAAAGTTGGATAAGCTAGACCAATTTGATGAAAGGGCTGTTAGACACTTGGTTTACACAGTAAAGATGAATTTGCTGCATGGCCACTGTAGTCATCACTGTGATCACAGTGATGAGGAAAATTGTTACATGCATACAATACATATTTGAAGATGCTGCAGCCAGCCACAGCTTCTCAATATGGGCCTACCATGTATTTCAAATAGTAATATGGGTGGAAACTGAACTTATACAAAGCCTGCAATCCTAACCACAATTTCCTGGGAGTAAATACTTTTGAACACAATGGGACTTACTTCTGAGTAAATATGCTTAGGATTGCACTGTAAGTGAGGCAGCAAAGTGAGGACATAAAAGAACTGCTTCAGAAGAAAAGCCTCAACAGCTCATCAAAACCAGCAAAGCTCTTGAATCTGGCAAATCTCTAGCTGTAATGAACTCTGTGTGTAATACAGTATTACAAAGCTAGCTGCCTTGGTACTCCAGCTGGAAATCTTGTCTAAGCAATACTTATGCCAAAGGCTCCCTCCAGTGCTACAAACAGATATTGAACTCAAAAGCATTAATAGTATTCACTGCTGTCAAAACATCACTGAAAGCTGAATTCAACTTATGTTGTTTCCTAGTAACTCCAAATAGGTAATTCCTGAAAGTGAACCAATTCTATCCACAGGTACCCCCATTTTCCCCCTGGAGATGAGGGCAGAACTCTTTTTCCCCAGAAAACTGTTGAGTGGACCAGAAAACTCAGGAAAATATGAGCTTCATCAGTAACACAAATGACAAAAAGTAGGAAAACATGTTTTCTAGAATACATTTATTTTGTTCTACTGATGCAGTGGTCTTCAACCATTTTCATGTCACGACCCCAATAACTAAAGTATGAGACTGGGGATCTATCATCGATCCCACCCTCCCTCATTTCTGCCCAGTCCTTGCCCTGTCATTGCTTTCCTTCCACCCCCATTACTTGGTTCTAGTGCTATTCACTGTAACCAAATATTTTTATTAGAGAGCAGAAAAAGTTACCATGAAGCCTGGCAACAATGAAAGCTATTTTCGCACAATTTTTAAGAACCTGGGCAGGAATGGTTCACAATCCCCTGGTACCTGAAGGAATACATCAGATGCTTCCGCCTTTACTTTTAGTGATCTATTCCACTGGTCTAGACCATGTTTTCATTCTGATTAAGTTGCTGCAACTCCACAATTCTGGCTTTGTGCTGGGGAGCAATAGCAGAAGAGAGTGAGGAGCAAGAAACAGGGCTCATACCTGGCCCTTATGCTGGATCCAAGCCCAGTTCCACCAGACACTTGAGAGCAGCCTGCTGCTCCCATCTGCTCAGACGGAGGTGGCGCAGATCTGAGAAAACCCATTGATGGTACTATCGCCCTACCCCCATGCCAGCACAGGATTGAGCCATAAATTAGCCTGCAAAACCTAGGCTGCAAAAAGGCCACAACAAAGAGCAAAATGCCAAGGCAAGACACTTGTAAAATCTCTAATTTTGAAAAGGTCTCTGAACTGTTTACACTAAGACCAGTTTACACTTAAGATCAGTTTTGGCCCATTTAAAATACTGTATCATCTACATTAATCTAATTCTTCTAATACTAGAAGAAAGTATGGTTAAAACTATTAAATCTCACTGCCACTATCTAGGCCTTCAGCAGAGAGACTGGTACTGCAATCCTAACCATGTCTACTCAAAAGTAAGCCCGATTGTGTTCAATGGGTCTTACTCCCAGGAAAGTGTCTAAAGACACATTCCTGGGAGTAAGACCCATTGAACACAATGGAGCTTGCTTCTGAGTAGACATGGTTGGGATTGTGCTCTACACAACAGAGCACTTTCACCAAGCCAAAAAATGGAGGTTTAGAAGTACAACTTGGTTGTTTGGGTTCTGCTCGTGCTTGTGTGACATTTGTCGTCAAGGTATTCAGGACTCCAGGCTTCCGGTTCAGCCCTAGAATACATCATCTGAATGGAGAAAAGGAGGCTGAGGGGAGACATGATTGCCCTCTTCAAATACCTGAAGGGCTGTCATATGGAGGAAGGGGCTCATTTGTTCATAGCTGCTTCTGAAAGCAGAACTAGAACCAATGGGTACAAACTGCAAGAGAGGAGATTCCGGTTGGATATCCGGAAAAAATTCCTGACGGTGAGGGCGGTTCGGCAGTGGAACAGATTGCCAAGGGAGGTGGTGGACTCTTCCTCACTGGGGGTCTTCAAGCATAGGCTTGACAAGTACCTATCGGGGATGATATAGGAGGATTTCCTGCTGCAGGCAGGGGGTTGGACTAGATGACCTACTAGGTTCCTTTCAACTCTAGGATTCTATGATTCTATGAATACATGAAAGATGAAAAATGTTTCCATATTTAATTAATTCAATATTTAATTAATTAAATAAAAGCTACCTCAGCTATGTTGAGAACAACATAGGGGAGGAACTATGCATACCATCCCAAGCTTCTTAGAAGGGTGGTATAACAATATTAATATTTTTATTAATGATATTAATTAGATAATAAATGAGTAATTTGTGAATGAGTGTGTCAAAAATTTATGAGCCATAGGGGTCAAATCACCTTGCTACACACTCTCTCTCTCTCTCTCTCTCTCTCACACACACACACACACACAAGCCAAATGTGGCACCCAGGGCCATTGCTGTCATTTAATTTGTTAATGTACTTTGAGCACAATCCTAACCATGTCTACTCAAAAGAAAGCTCCACTGTGTTCAATGGCTCTTACTCCCAAGAAAGTGTCTTTAGGATAGCAGCCATAGATATTTAATTTTCTCTATAACCCGTTTTGTGAACTTTGGTTGAAAAGCAGTATAGAAATACTATTAATGTTGGTGATGAGGAACTACAAACAGCCTTTTCCCCAAAAGTTTCCCTCCCCAAGTGTCAGAAAGTACAATGAGATTTTTCAAGATTCTGCAGTTAGAAGGTGCAGACACAACATCTCATAGTTAACCATCCACCCCCTCACTGAAAAATGTTGATTACTATGAAACTATGAGAAACCTAGGAGGTTTTTTTTAGGGCTACCAAATTCTTTCATCTCCTTTCTGTCAAGGAAACCCTTTGATTTTTGTGAACACCATAATCAAACAGCCTTACCAAGCCTCTTTATTTGGGTTGTAGCTTCTCTGTTTGGGTCAATTGTCTTTACTGTTTATTGCAAACTCTGCCTGTTTTTGATGTTGCTTATCCAGGCCTTGTTTGAAGGATTTGTATTGAATTTCCAGCCTCTATTCTGCCATGGCTGGTACATGTCTCAGGGGACCAAAAAAAAAAAAAAAAAGATTGTCAAAAGACTGAGAATTCACTACAAGTTTAGAAAAAGTGTGGAATCCCATTCCAGAATTCTGCAATGCAAAAGGCTATAAAAATTATGAAACATCCCTGCTTAGATAAAGAGAAATTGAAATATATTTAGCTTTACAGATAATTGATATAACTGAACTGGTACATTTTTTCATAAGATGAAATCCAGAGTAACTATGTGGAGTCCTTGCTCTGGAGTATGAACAAGTTAGGTTTTCACTAGGTGGTGCAGTAACTACGGGTGCACGTAATGTCTCTTATGTGCTCCCATAGTTATTCTGGATTGTGCCCATAGTCTGTATTTATATGATAAGTGTACTTATTTTAATAGAAGTACAAGTACATTATTATTTATGTTTATATTTATATTTGCCTTTCTTCCACATGAAGGGGGACTCAAGAGAGCACATAGTAAAAACATAAATACATTAAAAATAAAAAAAAATCTAGCAAATAAGAACAACGATAGAAAGTAGAATCATATTCAGAAGGCTGCTGACTTCAGGTCTACAATAATGACTAAGGGCGCTATCCAGAGTAACTACGGGGAGTCCTTGCGCCGGTGTAAGAACAATTTGCTCTGGATTGCAATATGAATTTCCCATAGGTTTTAATTAGGTGGTACAATAACTACGGGTGCACATAATGTCTCTTATGTGCTCCCGTAGTTACTCTGGATTGTAGGGTTAGGCTCAGGGGCGTCACCAGGATTTGCATCACCCAGTGCCGGAGGCCAGCACATCACCCCCTTGCACCTTCCACACCAGCCAAAGCAGACCAGCCGAACTTCTGTTTACTCACAAGTAAACAATGCAAAGGGGAACTTTTTAGGAGGGAACTAGTAGGAGGGGTGATTTGTGGGGGCTGTAGTTATTGGATAGGATCCTTCCAGGGTCCTTGGTTTCCTCTCAGCCTGAGCAGACTATGGCATGTTTACCTACTCGTATGTAAAGCAAATATGCAAATTTGGGGGTTTCTGGGGCTTTTTTGTTTTTTCACCATAACTTTGGCTAGGAAGGTGCTATCTCAAAAGAGTCTGCTCTTCAGTATGAATCCAGTGACATATGGCATGAAGGACTAGTGTGCACCTTCATGAACTTCCTTTTTGGGGGTCCCATAGGCCCCCCACTGCACATCACCCAGTGTAGGCCACACCCCTGCACCCTGCTGGTGATGCCACTGCTTAGGATGCAATTCTAACCTCTAGTTAGGTTGGCCTAACCCTTGGCGTAAGTCCTGACTTGGGGAGTGCCACAAAAGTGCTGTAAGGCACTTTTAGATTAATGGTTTAGGCTAGTGCATGGGCATACGCCGACCTCTCCACACTCCATGGAGAATTAGGCTTGCCTAAATTAGTTAGGATTGCACCTTTAATTGGTATTCTCACAATTTTTGAAAAAAATTCTTTTCAAAACTTCCAGTATTTCTCCAGTTGAATAAAAGCTTTTAAAATGGGACTTCCAATTGTTTTATGGGTGCTATCTAGACTAACTATGGGGAGTTCTTGGTGTAAGAACAATTTACTCTGGATTGCAATATGAATTTCCTATAGGTTTTCACTAGGTAGTGCAGTAACTAAGGGTGCACATAATGTGCTTACGTGCTCTTAAGTGTTCCTGTAGTTCTCTGGATTGTAGGGAATAGCTTATTAACCTATGTATATAGCAAATGAGGGATGGGAACTTAAAACAGATGACTCAACTAGGAGTTGCAAAAATATTTGTTTTCAGTGAATTGTAAACAGTTGCGCACATGGAAGACTTGGCAAAATTTTCAAGTCAAGGATCACTGGCTTCAATTTAAGTCTGGGGCTGCATTACTAAACACTTTCCTGGGAGTAAGTCCCATTGAATACAATAAGACTTACTTCTGAGTAGACAGACTTAGGATTGCACTGTGGGTGTGCATGCTCAGACTTCATGGCATGAAAAATCTCACGGGCCATCATTCCAGCTGGTAGTTAAAGAAGGGTTAATGTTTGCTTTTGCATCTAATATAGGGTTACCATGTGTTCTGAAAAACAGGGACATTCCCAATTTTGGGGAATTGTGTTTACATATTTGGGGATTGCGTTCACATGATGTGTGACAGAGGATCCTGTCCCAATTTTGTGGAAGAGAATTATGGCAATCCTAATTCAAGCAGGAAAAGGGAAGGTGGAGAAGGCTCTCTTGACCATCTCTGATAGGAAGGAAGAAACCTATTATCTTTGGACAACGGGTGAGATACTGGTATCTTCTTTGAGGAGGGCAGGAGGAAGAGTCCAAGGGGGTATTTGCCTTATGACTAGCTGGAGAAGTTGAGGAAGGAAGTTTGTAGTTAACACACTTGCCAACTGCATGGCATGGCTGCCATTAGTTCCATTGTGACTTGGGAGGAGGAAGCCGCATTGTTTGAGAAGCTACAGTGGGAGTACTTCTGAGTTGAGCTGCCAAGGTAACCCTTGCAACTGCTGCACTTGATCCTCCACCCTCTTGTCACTCTTGCAGTCAGTCCTACCCCCTCCTATCTTGTTTACAGATGGGACAGTGCAGGAGGGGAGTGTTTAAAAAGAACTCAACACACACACATGCATATGCAGCAGCCCTTCCCTCCCCCCTGCCCCCGTAAAGCTGGAGCAGGTTTTTTTTTAATTGAGCAAGTTGACTGAGGCAGCAAGAGTCCTAACAAGAACTGGAGCAGGCAGACTGACATGCTTACACTGTGTTCAGCATGGGTTAGTTGCAGTTAGAGCAGTGGTTCTCAAACTTCCTAATGCCATGACCCTTTAATACAGTTCCTCATGTTGTAGGGACCCCCAACCATAAAATTATTTTTGTTGCTACTTCATAACTGTAATTTTGCTACTGTTATGAATAGTAATGCAAATATCTGATATGCAAGATGTATTTTCATTGTTACAAATTGAACATAATTAAAGCATAGTGATTAATCATTAAAAACAAAACCTAATGTAGATAGATAGATAGATAGATAGATAGATAGATAGATAGATAGATAGATAGATAGATAGATAGATAGATAGATAGATAGATAGATAGATAGATAGATGTGGCATAACTAAGAGGGGTGACTGGGAAAGAAAGAAAGAAAGAAAGAAAGAAAGAGAGAGAGGGAGGGAGGGAGGGATAGGAAGGTAAGTACCTGGGTGAGAGGAGACTTCCATAGGATTGGGATCTCAGACAGCAGAGCTAGCCACTGTTACCTGGGAGTAAGTCCCACTCACTATCATGGGACTGACTTCCGAGTAGACATGCATAGAACTGGGCTCTAAGGCTGCAATCTTAGCACTTTCCTAGAAGTAAGCCCATTCACTAGCATGGGACTGACTTCTGAGGAGACCTCCATAGAATTGGGATCTCAGGCAGCAGAGTCAGCCACTGTTTCCTGGTAGTAAGTCCCATTCACTATCATGGAACTGACTTCTGAGTAGACATGCATAGAACTGGACTTTAAGGCTGCAATCCAAGCACTTTCCTGGGAGGATCTGCAGGGGCAGGGGGGTAGGAGGAGGCTGCCCTCTGTGATGAGTGTGTCGGGTGCCTCCCTGCCCCCAAGGCTCCACATTGGTCCCACACCAGCTCAGAGGCTCCTTCTGAGCTGCTTTTCAGTGGCTTCTTCCAGCTGCAATGGCTCCAGCGTTTCTGCCAGGTTTTCCCACCTGGCCCCCTGCACCAGGAGTCTTTAGGCAACCCCCAAAGGGGTCCTGACCCCCACTTTGAGAAACAGTGAGTTAGAGGAATGCATAGGCATATCCTATAATATACAAACTTCCTCCTATAGCTGTATAGGTTTGAGATTCTTTAAAATTAAAACATTGGCACTTCATTAAGAAGCCAGTGTTTTGCTGCTGAAAGTATCTTGTTTTCACACAGAACTATCAGTAAGCAAATGTGCTGCCTACACATTTCTGGAACTGAACAGTGATTTAGAATATTAAATGCTGGCTTTAAAACAGGTTTACTCTGTTGGGCTCAATAGAGGACACACTTGTTTTATATTTATACAGACAGGTTTCCAAAATAAATTGTACTTTGGGACTATAAATTTTGTCTTGTTTCTATGATCCTCTCACTTTGAGGCAGCCAAAGAAAAAATGTCAAGATTGCTGGTACATTTGCTGTACAAACTCCTGGCTCACATATGTTATTCCTCTGCCTTTATATTCCTGAGATACAGGTGCAGTTCATATTAAAAAGTACTGCCAGATGAAATGAACTTCAACTGATGATGTAAGTTGTCCTCAGTATAGAATGTAGGTATATGCCTATATATATATATATATATATATATATATATATATATATATATATATATATATATATATATATATATGTATATGTATATGTATATGTATATATATGTATATATATGCATATACCTACATATATATACATATATATATATACATATATATATATATATACATATATATATATATATACATATATATACACATACATGAGGGTGATTCAATATATAAGGTGAATTTTTTTTATAAGGACTTTTAATACAGATAGAAACTTACTTTTTTGTATTTTTATTGTTTTACTACTTTTTCACATGGATTTAATTTCTTATGCAGATTACAAAACAAACTGTGAGAATTTTACAGATTATCAAAGATGGTCGACCAAGAAGCATGCTCCACGATTGAACAACGGTCAATTATCAAGTTTTTGGTTGCTGCAGGGTGCAAAACCATTGACATTCATAGGAGAATGTCAACTGTGTGTGGTGCCACATGTTTCAGCTAAAAAAATGTCTACAAGTGGGCAAAATTGTTTAAAGAAGGACGGAGCAGTGTTGAGGATGAAGGCAGGCCTGGGAGGCCTACAGAAGTGAGAGCTGGGCTGGGAACTGCTCCCTCATCCCCCTTATAGCCCAGACCTTGCCCCTTCAGACTTTCACCTGTTTGGTCCCTTGAAAGTGTTCACGAGAGGTACGAAGTTTGAAAGTGACGATGAAGTCAAAAGTGTTGTGAGCTGAGACATCAGGCTAAAGATTTTTACGCTGAGGGAATACTGAAGCTTGTGCACAGATGGGAAAAGTGTGTGACAGTGCTGGGAGACTACGTTGAAAAATAAAAAAATTAAGCTTCTATCTGTATTAGAAGTCCTTATACAGAAAAATTCACCTTATTTATTGAATCACCCTCGTATGTGTGTGTATATATATATATATATATATATATATATATATATATATATATATATATATATATATATATAAAATGTGTGTGTGCGTGTGTGTGTATATATATATATATATATAATATAATATAAAGGTATATTATATATACCTTTACAGAGACAGATATAGACATTTTCTAGACATTAAAATTTAAAGCTATGTATAGTGGCACCTCATGTAACAAACGCCTCACATAAAGTATGTTTCACGTAACAAACAAAAATTTCTCTAGGATTCTGCTTCACGTAACAAACTGTGCTTCATGTAACAAACAAACATATTGGCAGTTGGGGCAGACGCGCTGGCCGGCAGCCCCTCTAAAAAGCATCAGGGCTACCTAATGCACCTGCCCATAGCGAACGCAACACTTCCATGCTGTTCCTCCTGTAGCTGGGTGTCCGCTGGGCAGTGGGAGAGAACAGCAGTGGAGAAGAGGGAAGCAGCTCAGGGCTAGCCAGAAAGGAGCAGGGGAGAGAGGCTCACGATGAAGAGGAGAAGAAAGCGGGGAGACACTTGGAAAGTGTCTTGGATTGCAGCCTCCTAACCATGTCTACCCAGAAGCCCCAATGTGTTAAATGGGGCTTACTCCCAGGAAAGTGTCTTTATGATTGCAGCCTAAGGGCAAAATCCTACGGGAAGTCCTTGCTCTGGTATAAGAATAACTTACTCTGGATTCCAATATGAATTTCCCATAGGTTTTTACTAGGTGGTGCAGTAACTACGGGTGCACGTACTTCTCTTACATGCTCAGATTGTTACTCTGGATTGTGCCCTGAGTAGACTTCATAGGATCATGCACACTGAATGCATGTTTTGAATTCAGTGCCAGTGTTTTGTCATCATTTTACATCCAATTAATATTTTTATATGACTATTTTCTGGGTTGTGGAACCAATCATCTGAGTTTCCATTATTTCCTAAGGGAAAATCCACTTCATGTAAAGAACATTTCACATAACAAACATGCCTCCGGAACGAATTAAATTTGTTACGTGAGGCGCCACTGTACTAGAATTTATATTGACATCTTCTGGCTTCTTTGAAAAATACAAGAGGAGTTCTCCCTTTTTTCAGAAGACTGATAACTGTTCACTTAACAATTTCAGCAGGATAAAATGCATTAGGTCTCATGAAGTGTTTTGCTACCACAGTATAATTGAGGATAATGAGGCATGTCCTTTCTATTAATATATGTAGCTGGAAGCAGGTTGCTGATGCCTTTGTCATTGTCACCCTGGACCGCTATTATTCTATATAGTAATTTCTGTTTTCGAAGTGGATACGAAGGCTAGGTAATAGCAGTGGCTCTCTGGCTGAGAAAACATCTGTAACCTAAATGATTGTTTTTCTAATATTTACATATGCGAGCTCTCAGAACAGATTTTTTCCAACAGAGGTGTGAAGCAGCATTGTGCTTTGGCCCTGATGCTGTTTAATGTATTTGTTAATTATCTTACTCTGCATTGCAAGCCACATCTCCTTGACTCTGGTCAAGCACAAACTCTTGGTTTCTTGTTTACATTACCCCTCTTCACCCCCCAGCCACATCTTCTGGAAAGAATACTTGTGAATCAATCACTGTTTTTTTTTCCCCTGCATGCAAAATCTGGACTGCCTTCCATGAATTCTGTATTTTGGAGTTGAAATGCCTCTTATGATTGATTTACACGCTTGATTTATCATAGACATTGTATTTTGCCTTGTATTTTGCCTAAACCTTGTCTCAACTTTGTATTTTGCCATATAATTGTTGTTATATTACTCATTTCTTGCAACCCTAATTAATTTCTTAACTCCTTGGGCACAATCGTAACTAATTTTGGCTGGCATATCTCACCTCGCATATCTTTC
Organism: Cryptoblepharus egeriae; assembly: GCA_030015325.1. Taxonomy (NCBI): domain Eukaryota; kingdom Metazoa; phylum Chordata; class Lepidosauria; order Squamata; family Scincidae; genus Cryptoblepharus; species Cryptoblepharus egeriae. The sequence continues at coordinate 113,737,661 of JAREYC010000001.1, read as the reverse complement.
CAATGGGGTGTGAATTTGGTGCATATCTGTGCACTCCCCGAGGATTGAGGCAGAAGTGCCTTGTGGCACTTGTGACAACCCCAGGTCAGCACAAGACTTATGCTGGGGTTTAGGCCAGCCTAACTGGAGCTTAGGATTGCAGCCTTAATCTGATAAACGTTTCCCTACACCTTAATTCCCATTCAGGCTTCAAGCCCAATCAACTAGCCCAGCCATCAAAAATATTTGTATAACCATATGCATAAGGTGCAAATCCTTAGAAAAAGGATTTTTCTCTTCCCAAACCACTTCAGGATAGGAAACGAGATATCGCTTTGAAACATTTTTCTTTCTCCCCATCCCCACCTTCCCTCTCTCTTTAGTGATCTCTCCATCTTAATGGTTAGCTGCTAAATAGTAGGTGGGTGGCACAAGTGGTTAAGACACTGGGTTCAAGACTCGGGTCAGTCCCCACAAGACATGGTAAGCTTCTGTCCTTAGCCCAGTTCTGCAATCCAGCTGGAACCAATCGTATTGGCTCTTCCTTTCCATTGGACTATTTCAGTGGCATGGAGAGGGGGGATTTGCTGCTTGGGTAACAGCCTATCCTCCATATCACTCTAACCCAGGCCTTTGTGCTTTGCATGCAGTGTATGAAGCGAGCACGATACCATAGTCTCTCAAGACTGATGGGTGCCTGCTTAGATAGTAGAAGAGAGACCCCTAAAATCCTTTCCCCAGCCCTCTTCTCTTTCCTGATTTCTCTCAGTGCACCAAATCCATGCAACCACTACAAAATCTAGGTACACTGTATTCAATTGTTAGAAGAACCAAGAAACATTTCTCCATTAGCGTTATTTTTACCTTTTGTCTTCTGCAATTATATCATCATCTTTTGTTGGAATTATCTGCCTCACAGACTGCAATTCTAAACCCCAGTTAAGTCCCATGCTGGCCTGGAGGGGGTTTCTCTCTTTATGACTATGGGGTGCCTGAAAGTTCTTGCTTCGTTTATGCCACCTGTGAATTTAGAGTAGTCAGTAATGGTGAACTATTCCGGAGGCTGCTCTGAGACAAGTAGATTAAGTCTTTTGCTAGAAAAACAAAAACATAAAACCATTAGAGGGGAAAAAAACTGTCAGTGCCGGACAATGAACAGGTCCTGTGAGAGACTTCAGCAGGGGGTTTCACAACATCTTCATTCTACAATTAAAGAATAATTCACCACATTACTCTCGAGAGAGCAAAACTGCTGAGCCTGGTTGCTGCCATAGAAACATAGGAAATACATGGCTGCAGGCACCACAAGGTGTCAGAATTCATTCCACAGAATAGCAGCGTCAGACTGAGAAACAGACCGCCAAATGCGACACCGTTCTGTACGGTGTCTCCAGAAGGTCCCTAATTATATCCTTTATAATGATGGGAGAGTTCACTTGTATTAGAGGAATTCACCTCTATGACACTAGAAATGGGGATGAGCACCACTCCCTAGAGTTGGTCACGTCTAGCAGAACAACCTGCTGGAGACACTTTATGTTACCCAAAGGGCAAAATATGTTACCCTCCTATAAGTGGCTCAGAGTACATCTGGACAATCCGCTGTCCAAAAGACTCTTGCAAGTGGTGTTGCACCCATTTTCCAACAAGAAAGAGGATGAGACAAGAGCCAGCCTGGAGGCAGGAGCAAGTGTAGCCCCTGCCAAGTGCCAACCCACTTGCTCGCTGCTTATTCTTTCTTGGCCAGGAACATAAGCAGACTAGAAGCAGCGAGTGCTACTGCCTCCACATCATTCACAGTTCTTTGGTTATTTATATAAACACCAACTACAGTTTCATCACTAGCATGCATTTGATTCAAACATCTTCAATACCTTCAAGTTGGTCATTTAAAAGGGATTCTCAATTGCAAGGTTGATCAGATTTCAAACAACAAGATACAGGAGACAATAGAGGCACATCATTACCTTCAGCATCAGTGTCATCAATTAGGAAACAAAGACCTAAGACTGTAGTGGGGTTGTTATTTAATATTTCTGTGTTCACGCTGTGTTCAATTCCTGATTGGAAGCCGTGCCTTCTGCTATGGAAATTCTATCTAGGATGAGATATGAAGGCTGGTTTAAATTTCTCAGCAGGGTAAAAATGATACGCTGTATTTGCTCTGAGGATCTTTTATTTACTACTAGTGAAATGTACCCACATTGCGGGAGTAAAATACCCCCTTATACCATCCCCCATTGTGCAACACCCCATTACATAAACCCCCACTGCACATCACCCCCATTGCATATCATCCCATGTGCAACATCCCTCTGTGCACAACATATCTCCACATGAGCATCAGCACTTAATCAGCATCAACCCCCATGTGTATCATCAATCCCATGCACATCATTCCCCCATTTATATCATCCCTCCATGTGCATCATCCCCACTTGCACCATCCCCCAATGCACACCATCCCTCCCAGTGCATCAGGCACCAGATTGGCTGGATGTTGGTCAGTCAGTCTTCAATGTTAAGCGTAGAACAGAAACACATTGCACCCCTTTTCACCCCCTTAAGTGTTTAATTTCTCAACATTGGTTCTTAATCATTTCACATAAGGAACACCACCCCCAAATTTCATGCTTTTAAGTGCAGGGTTGGGGCAGGGTTTGGATCAGTCAGGGATTATTCAGTGTAAAATATAGGGAGGAAAACGCGTTGCACCCCATTTCACCCCATTTTGGTTGGAATTTCTGAAAACCGGTTTTTGATGGGAGCCTCCATCACAGAAGGAACACCAAATTTAACACCTCTAGGTCCAGCAGTTTTGGCTGGGCATTGATGAGTGAGTGACTGACTGACTGAGTCAGTCTTCAGTTTATATATATAGAACTATTATTTCCTATTGCTGAACTCTACTATTACAAAAAAATAGAGGACTAAAGCATTGTGATTTGTGGATCTAAAGTTCTGTTTTGAGATGATGTTATTAAAAATAATGAATGTATGGGAACTGGAGGTAAAAAAAAAGATAGAATACACACTAAAATGATGATCACTCAAAATATTACCTGATGATGCTGTTAAAAACTGCTTTCAAATGCTTATTATCTGTAAGAAATAGCATTAATTCAAAGCTGGTCAAGATTGCAATCCTAATTACACTTACCTGGGAGTAAGCTCCCATAGTAGACATGCATAGGATTGATCTCCAAGTGTTACAATTAAATGCAAAAACTGATAAAGATAAGATTGGTTGTGGCTAAAATTGCTTTCTGCACTGTGTGGTTCTATTTTGCATTTAATTGTGAAATGCATGCTCTTTTACTGTAATTTTGTATTTCACCAGAAAAATAAAATATACAGTATTTCAGAGTGCAAGAATAATTGGGGAAGCGGGGAGTTGGGACATCAACAAGCTGTTGCTATGGCAGTGTCCTTCCTGGCACTCCAGTTTAGATGTTAATGGACAGAAGAAGCAGTATCTGCTGGATTAATGCATGCGCGCACACATATTTAAATGCTAATGTGTTGTTCAACCTTCTCTGCATAACCTTGAAGCAACAGAAAGAGCCAGCTCCAGGAAAGAATTACTGATATGTTATCTCCATAAATCTGAAGCTCAAAGGGCTTCCCCAGATTCTACCCTGCAGCAAAGCCTGAAGCTGGGTCCTGTTGTTTACTCCTCAAGTGATGTATTGATCATATATAGATAAATTATATTTCTTGAGGTAACCTGTTACCATCAAAAGGTTTGACGGCTTCATCTGTTTCCTTCAAGTTACAGTTGTCCTTTAAGATGCTAGGTCACCTCATAAGGAAGCAGGTTTGATATACAGTACAGTGGATCATCCTTATTTGCAAGTTTTGCATCCCACAGATTTCAGTTATCTTTGGACGACAACACCATAATTTGAGGGCCTCAGAATATCTCCCAGACACAATCTGAAGTCACTTCCACTTTGTGCTGGGGACTTCCATTTGCAACCAGAAGTGTTCCAAGGGAAACAGGCTCTTTTCCATTGCCCCCCTTACACAGGAGAGAGCCCCATTGACTGTAGTGGGGTTTACTTCCTACTAGTATAAATGCATAGGCTGGGGGCCTGGGCCTGGGGATGCATAAGTGGGGATGGGGTGGTGAGTTGTAGCCCTGGCAGAGAGCCAAAACCAGCCATAACTAATTTTTTTACTTGTTTATCAAGACATCACTTGTTTATCAAGTTAAATTTTACTGTATTAGAAATGTTTGCTTGTCTTGTGGAATAATCTCAATCCAAGTTACTGTCAATCCAAGGTTTTACTGTATATATATTTTACAATTTATGTTACAGACAAAAATTAAGTGTTTTATTAAGAGTGGATTTTTTAAAATGCCAGCAGGTCTGTGTCAATTTTTCTGGTTTATAGTCATATTATGGATATATATTAAGCATTTAAAATTTTAATTTATATAACACCATCCATTTGCAAGGAATTGGAGGACAAGACTCTGTGTCAGTATAACCTAGATATTGACTCAGATATAATCTGAAACTATTTCAGTTGCCTGTTATCAGGGTGTAACAATAATTTGTTTTGTGTGTGGAAGGGCCAGCAAGCAAAAACATCCTACTTAAGCTGTAGACTTACTTGTTGTCTCCCCTAAAGCCCCTTATCTTGGAAATCTTTTGCAAAATCATCCAGCCCCCTTACCTGTACTAGGTAGAGTGGGATTGGCTGTCGTGCATGGGTTAAGAAAATAGAAAAGTATAAATGTATCCAAGCAATCCAGATATATATATCTGCTATGCTAATCTGAAGTTGTGAGAAGAATTTTACCCTTTGGGTTCAGTCCTTTGGATTGAGGTGGTAACCCTTTAGGCTTCTGAAGCTGCAATCCTAATCCCCAATTAGGCCAGCATAAACTCTGGTGCTGACTTGCAGCTGTCACAAAAGTGCCACTTCTGCCCCACTCCTGGGAGATTTCAGCTACTGCACAGGCATGCACTGACCTCCCACTACCACCATGGGAAGATATGCCAGGTAACTTAGACTGGCCTAATTAGTTAGAACTGTCCCTCAATTATCTAGCATTATCTAGAACTGTTCCCCAATTATCTAGACTTGATCCAATAGAAATGTTAATAGAAGCTGCATTAGCATCTGATTACAGTGCAATGCTTGACTACTAACATTTGTCCCTTACAGCTTTATTGAAAATTTCTGTCACCTGTCTCTTATTTTCAATTTGTGTTGGAGAGAAAGTTTCAGCAAAGGATTTTCTGTTGCTTACACTAGAGACTCAGTAGATGGCACTCTGATGCAACTCTCCAATTGGCACAGACTCAGCCTTCTCAATTCTTTCACTTTGAGCACAATTCTAAGCATGTCTACTCAAAAGTAAGCCCTATTGTGTCCAATGTGTCTTACTTCCAGGAAAGTGTCTTTGGGATTGCAGCTTCTGTGAGGAAAAATAGGATATGATTTGTGTTATCTTCTGCCATGATATTATAAGCATCTTTGATCTTTCCTCTAATAATATTAGTGTAGTATTTCAGTTGTACTTTTGTTTTTGATTGAATAAAGATGATGCAAGAACCAACTCTGGCAAGATAGATGAATGAAAAGTAGCTTGAAATTAGAGTTTAATATTGTTTTTAAAGATTTTAAGGCTAAGGTAGCTGTACGAGGCAACACCTGATCACTTTTAAATTTCAAAACAAAAAGAATTAAGCAAATAACTATAAAGAGCAGCAAAAACTATTTAACAACTTCTACAAATACACTTTATCAGGACATTCTATCCTTAGAATGTCCTTCACAGGAATCTACCCATCTTCTTAGATGCCCAAGCACTCTAAAAAGCCTGGGGCAGGAACTATTTCCTAGGTTGCTTACCTGAAAACCTTTGAAATCAGCACCTCAAGAAAGCATCCACATGAGCAAGCAGACAGGTTGTTTTGTGAATTCACTGTCTTCCTACCTGTTTCCTTAAGAACAATGGATTGTTCAATGGAACAATGGATTAAGAACAATGGATTCCACCTGCTGGAATTGGTAACTGAACCTCCAAGACCTCCTGATCAAGTTAAAGGGCACCTAGGAATGCCTTAGGTCAGTGGTTCTCAAAGTGGGATTTGGACCTCCTTCTTGGGGGTCATGATTTTATTTCAGGGGGAGGGAGATACGAGAAGCTGAGTGCTGCCATCTTGGAATCTGGGTGCCACTATCTTGGAATGGGACAGTGAAGTTGCAAACTGTAATTTCCATCTCATTGAACGTATAGGACTTACTTATGCATGGAGGAACTCTTGCATCACAGTGATGTCACTTCCTGTTTGATGTCACTTCCAGCTATGACATCACTTATAAGTTCATGACCTCACTTCTGGAAGGGTCTCAGTCAATCAGACTCAGAAGGACGTCCTGGGCTTAAATGTTCAAGAATCACTGGTGAGGGTGATCCTACATCATCCCATTTAGCTGGGCTATTTTAAGAGCTGTGAATGAAGCTTGAATCTCTGAACAAAGCTCCTTCATGGGTTGTAATTAAACCCTATGAATATGTGGACTGCATAGCTTTCTCATGCTGCTTTTCACCTGAATTGGCCTTGGCATCGAGATTTCATATTTAATAATAGCCTATAATGGTTAAGCAGAAGACTGCAGTTTAGGAGTCTTCTCTTTGTTGACCCTGACTCCAGAAGCGTTTTCCGCAGAGTTTTTCAGAGTTAAGCTCTGTACAAAGGCCATGCCAATTTGAGGAAATATCTTCCATTTTCTCTTGTGCCAATGGAGTGGAAAGTGTGCCTGTTTCAATCTATAAAAGGTAGCTGAATTTAGGATAAAGCGTTTCAACATTTTGCAGTAATGACAAAACCTCAGCGGGTGACATTGCATGCCTCATGTAACACAACATGATCAGTTAATTCTTTTTCCTCTGGTCTTTACCAGACTCCTATTGATATGTATTATCCTAAAACAGCACTGCATTTGCCATAATCTCAGACTTCTTCATGCACAATTCAAAGCAAATTGATTCAGAATTTAAAGTCAGTTTATTGTAAGGTGAAAGACCTTGGACAATCTTCTTTTTCACAATAGCATGTGATTTTGATGCATGCACTGAGATTGTTGAAATTCAGCATTTCACAGAGGCTTGGAAGAATCCCAACTAAAACAATAGAAACTGCTTAGATATCACATTTAGAGAACACCCCAGCAGAAGGTCAGAGTAAGCAAGGATTACTGAGGGTGCAATCCTAACTAACTCTGCAGCAGTTGCATAACTCTGCCAGTATTGCATCCTGCAGCTGAGATCATTGAGGTCTCCTCAAGGTAAGGTATATTTGTTCCCTTACCTGAGTTGCTTTGCCCTTATGCCAATGTGGGAAATTTGGTTAGGATTAAGCCCTGAATCAGATAACAGCTACTAATGAGCTACTAAATGTTTCTTATTACATAAGCAAGCACATTTATAACTAATTTTAGGACATAACTGAAATTCCTATGTGTGGAAAGGTATATCAGGATTGTGCCACAACATTAGCAGCCACATAGAGCTAGTACAGTTCATATGAAGGAGGCTAAAAAAGAGAACAAATCCAGAAATTTCCAGTCATATGGTCTCTCTGCCTTGATGTGATACAGTGGGGCTTTTTATGTTCTAATCTTCACAACAAGCCTATGAGGTAGATTAGGCTGAGGGATGGTGACTGGCCCAGAGGAATCAGGTGGCTGAACAGTGATTAGAACTCTTCCTGGTCCAAATACAATAACTCTCTTCTACACTACTGGAAGTGTTTCCAGTGTTTCAAAATACTGGAAATGTTAAGACAAGAATTGTTAGCACTGTACTGCTGAAATAATCTTCTACTTTTAGAGTCGTTATTAACATTTGTAGAAAACTGAGGCTTGAGAGAATACTGCTGTTTGCAAGGGAAAACATTAAAGAACTGTCAGTCTAGGTTTATATCCCTCTGCTTTTTATTCATAAATATATATATTTTTATTAAGGGCCTGTAAAACTCTTGACTGCTTTCTAATTTCTAATCTTGTTTGTTAACCGAACATTGTTTCTTTCAGGCCCACCAGGTCTATTGACTGTTCTAATCCATGTTTGTTTTATGAACACGCAGTTTGTCAGAAGAGATTATCTGTTACTTCCAGAAATACGTATATTTGGGTAGATGATGAAACAATTGCCTGAGAAACTGAGACACTTCCTAGAAAAATCCTTGAGCTTAGTATTTGCTGTAGATAGCTAGAATTGTTAGGTCTTATGACTTCTAAGAAAACTGCTTCTCTCAAACATGATCGACATGGGTTGTGTATATTCTACAATCCTTGCTCAAACCAAATTCTAATTGATCAAGTATATTATTGCTTAATTGTTTTCAAAGTTGATTGTTTCCTGCAAGCTCACATAGGTACTTTTAGTATGTAACCTGAATCTTGACTCATATATTCCAAACCAGAATATGTTAGTTTTAGAAACATAAGGAAGTATACAATATATTGTGTTTTTTCCCTCTGCAAGTAACTAAACAAAGCTGAACAAGCTTTATCTGCAGCACCATCCAATAATAAGTAATACTGTATAGTGTTTATGAGAGCAACATATATGAGAGATTTTAGCTTTCATTTTGCCATGTCCTACATTTTTTGGTGTCCTACGTTCTGGTGATACTTGTCCTCTTTTGCAGTTATGGCATATGGTCATCCGGCCTGGAAACAAAATCTTCATTGTCTTTCTATTTTTCTAGGACATGTCTTCTTTTTTTAGCCTTATGTCCTGGAAAAGAACTTTAACTTCATCCTTTTCCACGTGAGAAGACAACACATGGAATTCTTACAAATTACATGTAATAAATTATATGTAACAGTTTTAAATTTAATAATAAGGGATATAGTTTTTTTAAATTAACAACATGAAAGCAATATACAACAGTGTTTGTCGCTTTTATTCTCTCATGTCCTACATTTTCCTTGGAAGTCCTACATTTTTGAGGGGGCTTGCTCCTTTTTTATGGTTATGACATATGGTCCCCCTGGGTGGGAAGGCAGGGAATGACTGAAAGAAGTTGGAAAGGAGGCCATACCAGGCATGTTCAAACTTTTCAAGGCTCTAAAACCTAGAGGTGGGAATTTCAGTAGCTGCAGCTTCTCTTCTTACAGATCACAAACTGCATCTGCTGAAATTCCCTTTTCTACATCTGTGTTAAATGCCCAGGAACCCTCAAGTTGAAAGTGTGGACATCTCTGCTATAGATGGAAGTTCTGGGACCTGGCAGAGTTAGGGTTTGTGGGATGATGTTGGGGTTTATGGACAATATTGTATGACACACCTTACGCACCAGTGGAAAGGATGGATGTGGTGCCAGGCATTAGTCATGGGCACCAGATAGTATTTTTGTATGATGCTTCTGCTCTTTATTCTGTGGGGTGGGAAGCCTGTGACTGCCAGAACCTATGCATGTCTGCTCAAAAACCCATCTCAATATAGTCAATGGAGTTTACTCCCATGGCAAAAGGAAAGCTAAAATTTCTCATATATGTTGCTTTCAAAAACACTATATTACTTATTATTAAATTTATATTACATAAAATTTATTACATGTATTTTTAAAATTAACAAGTAGACTACATGCTACTTGGTCACAAAGAAATGGAAGACAAGGAAGATTTTTTTTCCAGGATACAAGGCTAAAGAGTAGGACATGTCCTGGAAAAAGATGACCTATTATCACCCTGAGGAGGACAATGAAACTTTTTTTTCCAGGACACAAGGTTGAAAATTAAATTAAGATTTAATTATTTGAATTAAGATTGAATTAAGAATTAAGAACACTGAATTAAGATTTTGTTTCCAGAACACATGATTGAAAAAAGAGGATGTGTCCTGGAAAAAGAGGACATGTGGCCACCCTGAATGGAGGATGATAAAGACTTTGTTTCCAGAACACATGACTGAAAAAGAGGATGTGTCCTGAAAAAGAGGACATGTGGCCACCCTGAATGGAGGATGATAAAGACTTTGTTTCCAGAACATATGACTGAAAAAGAGGATGTGTCCTGAAAAAGAGGACATGTGGCCACCCTGAATGGAGGATGATAAAGGCTTTGTTTCCAGAACATATGACTGAAAAAGAGGATGTGTCCTGGAAAAAGAGGACATGTGGCCACCCTGAATGGAGGATGATGAAGACTTTGTTTCCAGAACACATGACTGAAAAAAGAGGACGTGTCCTGGAAAAAGAGGATATGTTGCCACTCTGGAGGACGGTGAAGACTTTTATCCAGGACTTGAGGCTAAAAAGGAGTACATGTGGACACCCTGTTCTTTCAAAGGGGGAGGCAGCCTTCAGGCAGTGGATGAGCCTCCCTGGAGGGGTTGCCGAGGCTGTGGGGCTGGAGTGAGGCTGGAGGGGAGCCCTCAGGGGTGGAAGAGGGAGGCGGAGGCGCCCAGGCTCTCCGTGGTCCCTTTAAAGCCCTCCTCAGCCTGGCCGGCTCTCCGCCTGGGCGTGTGTGACTGAGAGGAGGAGGGGTTTGATGGATTGAACTGCAGTCGCTGCTTGGCTGGCTGGCTGGAGGGGGAGAGAAGCGGCTGCCTCCCTGCCGGCTGGAGGAGGCGGGAGGCGGTGGCTGCCTGGTCGGGTCCCCACAGCGGAGGCTGGGCTGGGAGAGGAGCCCTCAGAATGAATGGCCCTGCAGAGGGGAGGCGGCTGCGCCCTGAGGCGGGCTGCCTGAGCGGCTGAGGCGGGGAGAGGCTGCAGCCGGGCCCGGAGCGAGGAGGGCAGGCTTTGTTCTTCAGGTGGCTCTGCCCGACTGAGGCCTCAGCAGCAGCAGCCCTGCTTGTCATGGCTAGCCCAGGTGGGCTGGTGTGAGGAGGAGGAGGAGGAGGAGGAGGCCTGGAGCAGAGCTAGGCCTCTGCACTGCTGTCCAGCCCAGCCCAGCCCATCCCTCAGAGCCATGGGGAACATCTCCTCCAACATCTCCGCCTTCCAGTCCCTCCACATCGTCATGCTGGGCTTGGACTCGGCCGGCAAGACCACCGTCCTGTACAGGCTCAAGTTCAACGAGTTCGTCAACACGGTGCCCACCATCGGCTTCAACACCGAAAAGATCAAGCTGAGCAACGGCACCGCCAAGGGTATCAGTTGCCACTTTTGGGACGTGGGTGGACAGGAGAAGCTGAGGCCGCTCTGGAAGTCCTACAGCCGCTGCACCGACGGCATCATCTACGTGGTGGACTCTGTGGACGTGGACCGGTTGGAGGAAGCCAAGACCGAACTGCACAAAGTCACCAAGTTCGCAGAGAACCAAGGAACCCCCTTGCTGGTCATCGCCAACAAGCAAGACCTGCCCAAGTCGTTGCCCGTGGCCGAAATAGAGAAGCAGCTGGCACTGCACGAGCTGACCCCGTCCACGACGTACCACGTCCAACCGGCCTGCGCCATCATTGGCGAGGGCCTCACCGAAGGCATGGACAAACTGTATGAGATGATCCTTAAGCGCAGAAAGTCCTTGAAGCAGAAGAAGAAACGGTAGACCGAGACGCCGAAGGGAACTTCTGTTATAGGCCGATACAGAATTTGGTTTGCTTCCTTTTGCTTGACATGTCAATTAAGGAGCATAGGATAAATTCCTGTGTCCATATACCTCTCCATGATGTCCCAGACCTCTTCAGTGTGCTTATAGGATATAATATTGTGCTGGCTGGCACTTGGGATGCAGGTCAGATCTGTGCATGTCAGCCCCTTCCCACCCAGTAAAGTCACCAGGAGCCAGTATCATGGGACAAAGCTTGTAACGCTCTAGCAGGACTAGAAGTTGGACAGTGTGAGTTTACTAGTTGCTTCTGGCCCTGTGGACTAATATACAAGAGGCTTACCATCAGACTTTATTTTTTTCCATTCCTCTGGAAGGTTTCATTATTAAAACTAAGGGAGTAACTATCATGGGAGATGAAAGTCATGAAGATATTGATAAAACAGGGCAGGACCCTGATTCCTTTGGATTAAGGTTGGTGCTCCCGTCTCAGGATCTTAATACAAGGCAATGTGTGCATGAAGATCTAGACTTGAGAAATTCATCTAGATGGAAAAAGATGCTGTGATGGGTGTTGGGGAACTGATGCATATAAACTCATCTTTAGTGTGCATTGCTTAACTGTGGCTCTTCAAAGCCAGCCTTTGTGGGAACTGTTGTTTTCAATCTTGCAACAGACATTTCCACGGCATTTTGTGTTTGGCTATGTGTAGCATTATGACCACAATCAAGAAAAATATATGTAATCAGTGAATGGATACTGCAGTCCTACTTCCCAGAATGATTTGTGCATTTGGAAGGAAATATGTCCCTGTCATTTCCGTTGGGTGTGAAGCTGTACATGGTGCTCCCTCCCAATATCGGTACCAGAAGTTACCAGATAGAGCTTTGCTCTAGTACTGAGCTGCCTTTGGAAGAGCTCCAAAAAGTGGAGCAAGAAGGGTGGTCATATGAACAACCCAAGGATGGCACCAATATATGTGTTTCTCATTTAAAAGATAATTCTGGTTTTTGATGGCATTGATGCATTTGAATTGTAAAATCAGAGCCTCCTGGACCAGTTGTGACCAGTGGCTGCTGCCTGGTGCTGCATTTGCATTATGCTAGAAGAAGATTTTGTTATCACTACATAACCAGTCTACACACTGTAGCAATAACCAGGAAATAGTTTTATTATTCCTTCATTATTGTAATTGCAGACATCCATCTGTTTCTTCAAAGTGAGTTCAATCAAAGTGGAATTATCTGGCTTGTATTTCAGTTTGTTAGTCATGTACCATTTTGGTGGTTTTCATGAAACAGAGGCCCACTTCACTGTATCAATATTTGGCAAGAGGTACGTAGGATAGTACTAGGCTGCTGTAATAAGTATCAAGAAGGGGTTGGATGATGAAAAAAGATCCCCCTTTCAACTGCCAAGTACAGGTAGTTCACAATTTTAAAAAAAATGGGGCTGTCAAGAGTAAAGGAAAGGATATACTCTCGTAAAATACCCATTGATTTGGACAAAGCAGGAGAATGCTAGCATTGTTAAAAGAACTCTTCCTGCAATAAAGCCAGTCCGTACACATACCTAGAAGCAAATCTAATTTTCTTTTTCAGTGGGATTAGCTTCTGGGTTCAAGTTGATAAAATCAGGCTGTATTTTGAAAATGCATGCATGCATACTTAGAAAAAAAACCACTTGCAATGAGAAACATTTGAGTGAGCATGCATAGGAACAGGCTAAACCTACAACAGCCCATTTCAGCACAGAAATAGTTTCAGAAGGAAGAAGAACCAGACTTCCTAGAATAAGTTTTACAGTTTTACAAACACTGCAGCTAATCAGAATGTCTGCTACAAAAAGAATTGCATCTAAGGTTTACTGATATTGATTGAATTAATTTTTGGAAGTTGGAATGTATGTTCCAGAAAGGGCAACCAAAAAAGCCTAAAGTGACAAAAGAGAGGGAGCTAGAGGAAAGCCACAAATTCCAGGCAACTAATTCTCCCTTTTAGCAGTGAGCTTTCTCAAGAGATTTTTGCAGTGATATCTTCTTAAGAACCAAGGAAAATGGCCAACTTCTTAAGGCAGAGCTGTTGTACCTTTATGCATTAGGCAAACAGGCAAAGGTATTTTTTTTCCATAGTTGCTGCATTTCCTTGTCAGGAAACATTTCACCTGCTGAACCTTGCATGTAGCTGTTAAAAGCACTGGAGCTCTTCCAGTTAAGAAATTGGCATTACCTGCAACAAAGTATTATTTACATGCCTTGAAAATTCTAGATATATAAAAGTGAAGATGCATTCATTGATCTATAGAGCGGGCTGGTCCCATTGTTTTAAAGCACCATAGAACTGTTTTTGAATGGTTATTATTTCTTCCACCGACGGCTATCTCTCTCAACTAATGTTTGTTACCTCATGACTGAGAGAGAAAGTATATTTATTTTGACACACAGTTGAAACCAAATGCTGTGATTTTTTTAAACACTGTTTAGGAACTAGAAAATACTGCTCAGATCAAATTTTCGTTATACCATAAAGATGTGTGTGTGTGTGGGTTCTTTTATCATTCACATGGTTCTTGCAAATATGAAATTTAATAGTTGCTCTACCATCTATTCTGCTTGTGCAGATCAAATTTCAAGGTGCTAAGCGACTGTCCCAGTCAAACAATACTAGGTATTAAAATATGTGTATGTCTCTCTGTTGGAACAATTTTAATTAGCATAGGATATTGCTCTTCATTCACCTCCCTCCACGCCACTGAAATACTCCAGTGGAATGGCAGAGCCGATACAATTGGTTCCAGTTGCATCGCAGAGCTGGGCTAAGTTTGTAACAGCCTATCCTCTATATTAATCTATCCAGGCCTTCGTGCTTTGCATATAGCGTCAAGCACGATACCATAGTCTTTCAAGACTGATGTATGCCAGTGCATTGCTCTTCATTAGGCAGAATGAAAGACTGCTGATCCTATAAGCTCATCACTTCTGCCTGCTGGAAAGTTCTGTGTTACTGTGAAAGCTCTCACACATGTTCTGGGACCCATATGGCAACTGTCGATTTCACTTAAAGCCAAGCATTTTTAAGCCTAGTCTAAGCCCGACAAAGCATATGCACATACTTCTTTAATTGGGATAAAAACATGGGAGATTGAATGTCAAATCAGTGCCAGTACAGTACAGCTTGCTTTATACAGCTAGTTGTTGATACAGCTAGTTGTTTTTCTGTTATGAATTACAACAAGCCAACTCTGTCTTAAAACAGACCTGACTAGAATCTTCATAAGTACGGAATATGAGCAAGGGAGAAGTTTTGGAGAAAAAGAATACCTAAGAAAATTGTCATTTATATCTGTTCTCTTTGAGGACATATGCTTCCTACTCCCAGATATTTTGTCTTCAAATAATGTTTGAAGATATTTCAACAGATGTTACAAGATACCAGTCACATTTCAGATGTTTTCTTCACAATGAGCCAGTTAATGTATTAAATTCATGCAAAACATTTCCTTAAGTAGTGTTATGTTTTCATTTCACTTTGTTTTGTGGTCTTTGTTCTTTTATTCTGAAGTGTAAAATGGCATTATTGAGGCTACATAGAATTTGGGGCAGGAGAGTATTGGGGAGAGGAAAGATTCTTTATGATAAGAGTCTTTGGTAACAGTTGGAAGTTCTGGAAATGTGGTGGGAGTACATGAGTACAACAGCAGACTTTTTCCTTCCATGGTCTAATGAAACTGTTTTGGAACTTTTAATAAACCTTTTGACATACAGGTGCTACACTTAGAAGATAATTTCTACATGTTATGGTATTTCTGCACAAGGGGGCACTTTCCTATCAAAATATATAGAGCAAATAAATACCATACTTGGGATATGGGGGGTTTCAACAAGTACAAGTGGTGTAAACATAGAACTCAGCTTCCCAATTCATATGTTTTCAGTGAAAATGTGTCAATTTTGCTGGCCCCTCTTTCTGGCCATCCCAACAAATGGTATATTTGTGATGGCCTTGTCTCTGGCATTGTGCAAGGGACTGAAACTGGCCAGAGATAAGACTGGGCCATAAGTATGCCATGTTAAGTATACCTCACATGGAAATCTGTATAAAGGACATCTCATACAATTTTTAAAAATTTAAATAAACAGCTTTGGAAGGGTAGTTTAAAGCATAAAAGTGTTGGGAGAGAGGAATTGCTCAACCTTTCTTCCAACCAGGATTTCTCCATTCAAAATCACATCCCAACTTCTCTCCCATGTGATTTGGGGACTTATAAAGATAAAAATTATGGAAGAGGGTAAGAGTCAGAATGTATATACACAGTAATAATTTGATGTAATCTGAACTCACCCAAGAACAGTTATCTGAGCACAGACACGTTTACTCCCTGCTTTTATCCAGGGGTGAATTGAACTTAACACAGAATTTAGCTAACCACATTTATTTGAGAATCCTTAGACCACCGGCTTAATTCACAGTAGAGTGGTAAGGAAGTTCCCTTCTCTACCCCTAAAGCCTTTTCACAAATGTGATGGTCTCTTCCAATGTTTGTATTAATATCCCCATGCAGAGATAATGGGGCAATGGTGTATCTCCTTTCTAAATTTTTAACACTTATCAGGTCTTCCAAGAGCAGACTCTACCACTGTTTATTAGACTGTATATATTAAGCAAAATTATTTATCAAATATGGAAACTTTTGTTGCTATGTTTGAATTTGGGTAGTCAGGATAACTAGGAGCTTTGATTTTAAATAAGTTTTCACTAAAATGGGTAGACTGGCTGATGAGCATCCTTTCTTATTAGTTTTCTTATTAGTTTTGTCCAGTGAAAGATTTTAGGACCTAGAGCCACAATTTCACCTGGTCTTAGAACCCACATTTCCTGCCATAAATAGTTTTCCAAAGTCATAAATATAGTTTGACAATTCATTGTCATTGCATTTTTTTTTCATTCCAGATATTTCCAGGGAAGCCAATGGTTTCTCATTAATGTTTTTCATTCAAGTCAGTTGTCATGAGTGAAAGTCTTGCTCCATACATTTGACTTAAGCACAGAAATTTGTAGTGATTTCACATGACAGCAAGGTAGTTCAGAAACAATTGCTTTCAGAAAGCATTTTGTAAAGATCCTAAGCTTTTTAGAAAAAGGCAAAGTAAAGAAGCTCAGAAAGCTTGATCACATTATTGGTGCTTGCAGATTTGCATGCATGAGGATGATGCTATTAAACTTGTATAAGAATTCCTTTGTTCCATTCATCTTACCTAGTTAATGAAAGGAACAAGCTTCTTGCCCATTTTGTCTACTGTCTGACTTGGATTGGATTTAATGTCTTGCTTTCAATGGGGGATGACTTCAGAAAAAATAATGCCTATTTTAACTTTGCTATCTTGCTTAGTGAAATCCTTTTTGCATTTTAAATGGGATTTTGTTCTCAAGAAACCATCCTGTTTAAATGGATCATCCAGATAATACCCAGATTTCCTACAAAGGAAAATAACAAGACAATGCTCAACATAGGTCACCTACATATGTTTTCGTCCACAAGGCAATAGCACATTAGACTTATAAAAGTCTAATGTGGACTTATGAAACAGGGCTGTATTAATTCTGATCATGACAGATGATATAAATTGCTAGTTTTTTTTAATTATCTGGTTCCATATTTAATAAGAATCATTCTTAGTCCTACAGTGGCAATATCCAGATCCAAATAATGGTATTTGATAACACTATCCATCTCAGATTCTTTTGTGTCAGGTCCCCAACTGGTACATTTTTATATTTGACTGATACATGTTATGCTAGTTTCTACATTTATATTTTCCTATACTTTGAGTTCTTTAACATCTCAATATAGCATAATCCCTGTAGTGATGATAATGATTACATCAAAGATTACTTTCCTTCACACAACTTTTTGGCATCATGATATCTGTGAAGAGAAAATTATCCTTAACAGTGGCAGAATGTGAATCTGAATGGCAGAATGGTGGGAAATAGAGATTTTCACCATCCCTATGCTGAAACCTAAATTTTTTTTTTGGGGGGGGGAGGGGGAACGCTGAGATCAATAAGTGTTTAATCTATTTCAGCTCCTCACTGACCTGTGATAAACCAGCCTTTATTCCAAGCTCATTTCCAGGGATTCAAAACACACCTTGCTAATCGTGATTCGCAAGGAGCATTTGAGGCCATGCAATGAGGAATTAAAGACTTTAGTTCCTGTGTTCCACCTGTGCCAAGGAAAACTAAACTTCTATTATACAGCCAGTGGGAGCTGGGTGGAAAATGGACCAAAACAATCCCACCCATGAAGAATTTGGGCTGCTTGCAGAACCTTAGTAATCATGTAATAAAAATATTTTTCATGGAATAAAAAATCCAATTTTTATAAATTAGTAACTGGTTAAAGAAGCTGAGAGTTGGAAACAATGTGCAGTTTTCATAACATTGAGTGAGAAAAAGGGTTGTAACTGATGAGGCTGGTACTGAGCTCAAAATGTTGCCCCGGAAGTGATGTCATAACCAGAATGTCGCACCAGAGATTTTTAAAAAGTGAAAATTGGGGGAACCAATTGGGTGGTGTGATGAGCTGCCAACTGAGTGGGTGATGAGTTGCTGAGGGAACCACCTCCTCCCCAAGCAGCTCATCACCCACTTGCTCTGGCTTCTCCTCCTTCCCAGAAGGCACCTCTCTGCCTGCTGGAGTTCAAGAAAATTTTGTAGCCCCCTCCTATGACAAAATCAAATTTAATTAAGTAAAAAAATAAGTGTGCCCTTATTGATTAGAGACATTGTGTTGTGGTAACGGGCAATTATTCTTGTCTTGCTAAAGATAAAAGACATACCACTTTAAGAAGTGCCTTAAAGATATTCCATGGAGCACATGGAAATAAGAGCTAATTCATATTAACACCTTATTGGTTCCATGCTGTATCCTAACATCTCATTGGCTCTCAATACAATCCGTTTTATAGGTCAATTCTGAATTAAGCAAATCCACTTTTCCATAAGGCAGTTGTGTTTTCATTTTCTAGTTTATTGGCCATAACTTTTGATAGAATTCAGAGATTTGAATGCAACTATTGTTTCACTGCATTCTTCATCAAATTACCTTTCAAATAAGATTCATACATACCAATGTTTTCAGTTTTGGTCTCTAGTATCAAGCTCAGCTTGTTGCCCACCTAAAGCTTGTTGTCCAGTGCTATCCCCTGCGCAGTTTAGCTATGCCACAGAAGATCTGTATTAGGATCTATATCTTTTAACTTGTAGATAAATGATCTGGAGTCAGGGGCTAACAGCATGGTGGCCACGTTTGAAGATTACACCATTCAGGATGGTTAAAACTAAAGCTGATTGTGAAAGAGTGCAAAAGGATCTCCCCAGTGAACGGGCAACCAAATGGCAAATGTGGTTGCATGTCAATAAATGTTAAATGATACACATACATTGATGGGTTTTTTTACATTGATGATTGATGGGGTCTGCAGTGGAAACATCAACCCTGTGTGTAGCATAAAAAGCAGGCCTCCGTCAGTCTTGAAAGACTATGGTATCGCGCTTGGCGCTGCATACGCTGCATGCGAAGCACGAAAGCCTGGGTTGGATTTTTTATGGAGGATAGGCTGTTACCCAAGCAGCAAATCCCCCCTCTCCACGCCACTGAATTAGTCCAAGGGAAAGGCAGAGCCAATATGATTGGATCCAGCTGGCGTCACAGAGCTGGGCTAGGACAGCTCACCCTGTCTTGTGGGGCCAACCCGGGTCTCGAACCCTGGCCTGCTGATTAACAGGTACAGCGCCTTAACCGCTTGCGCCACCCTCAGCATAGGAGATTTGGCAATGCTACCACTTCAAAGCCAAATTTGCCAGTTTCAGTATCAATTGAAGATGATGCCAAGGATAAGTTAATACTGGTTAATTATACATTGGATGGGCAAACACTGCTCCTTGCATAATTTTACATGAAACATTTGGCCTTTGTTCATTGTCTGGCTCCCTGGTGAGCTTCTGAAAGATATCAGAACTTATACAATGTGGGAGACAGAAACAAACTCCACAGGAAAAATTGGAAAGTTAAAAACCACTATTCAGCTCTGGAAAGATAATACTGAGATTCATGTCTGTTTCAGAAGAGAATGAAACAGACATGCATTTCAGACTAAGATCCACCAATTAAACCAGTGAGGTGGAGAAGTAATAAAAGGGGAAATATGGAAGAACTGAGTACATTAGAAGATCATTAGTCTTCTATATTGATGATGTGTTCCTGGAAAAAAGTGCTGTGGAACATCCCATCATACCCTGCAATCCAGAGTAACTACGGGAGCATGTAAGAGACATTACGTGTACCCGTAGTTACTGCACCAACTAGTGAAAACCTATGGAAAATTCATATTGCAATCCAGAGCAAATTGTTCTTACACCGGAGCAAGGACTCCCCGTAGTTACTCTGGATTGCACCCATAGTTAAATATAATACTGTTCTAATATAGATCTGATCATAGTACTGTATTCACCAATGAAGGAAGTCAGAACTGGCTGTGTAATTGACCACAGCTGTTACATTTCCTACCTGACAGTAGTGTAAAATGATAGGAGAAGCTCCTCCGAAGAGGATGAGCCTGGTTGTCACTCATCCTTGGGAACTGCAGGCTCAGGTGAATTTCCTGGCCCATTTTTTCCTACCCAAAAGCATTTCAAGGTAGCAAGTGATTATACTATTAGCCATGCATACCACCATCATTGGTGCAGTGCTAGCCTGAATACACAGCTTCCAATGGCTGAAAGCTTCATTTGAATGACCCTTGTAAATCAAACTAGAAATCTCGCATTTTTAGTAGTGTAGTTATTTGAAGCAGCACAGGATGGAGTTATGCTGCTGCATTAGAGTAGCTGATTTTAGTTTCATCCATAAAATATGGACAAGTCATAGATTCAAGTTTCCTCTGAAAAGTACAACATAATACACTTAACAATCAAATCAAATCAAATTTTATTCTTGTGTTCAAGAAGAAAATGTCCAAAAAGGAAAGGAAATAACAGTAAAATAAAATCAAACTAAGACTTCCTTGACTTAAAGCATCCTTTCATAATAGCAGCATCCTCTTGGCACTAGAAAGATCTTCATAGGTGTTAACTATGTCTTAGTGGTCAGCATCCTGGCTTGGATCCAACATACATTGCTCTGTCTGGCTCTAGCTTCCATCTACTCCTACATCCATCTACTCCAAGCTGTGCAGCTCTCTTTTATCCCCTTGGTGGATATCCTCAAGCTCCCCAAGCTCTGCCAGGCCAGTTTTAAATTAACTGAAATTCACACTTCCTAATCACACTTCCTAATTCACACTTCTCAACTGTCACAAGGACAAAACTAGTCCAAACCAGGTATGAACCAGGTTTTAGCAGCTTCTAATGACACCTAGCAAATAAGATAAGGCTGAAAGGGGGATACCTCTATATGATACCCTACAATGAATGGAGGATCTCAAAGGCAGCTTCCTAGGTGAGCTTCATGTACATAAAAAGTTGTCTTTTGGAGAAAAAAAATGAAAGAACTGCTGCTTGTGAAGAACTAGAAGAACCCGTCCACCACAAGAATATGTGGACGTTGCATTCATTTTTTATTACACACAAACATCAAGTAACAGTGAGAAGTAACAAACATCAAGTAAATTTGAGAAGATAAGGATTTCTTAAACAGAGCACTAGACAATTTAGATGTTTCCTCCAAGCCTGCAACATCTTTGGTAGGTGATTGGGTAGTGATGGTAAGCTATGCCACAAACACAATAAACTGTAATAAAGGCAGAGTTTGATTTGGTGACTTATACCAGTATGCAGTTAATGAAAGAGCATATCAGAGAATCTGTCCAGCTGAATGGAGGAGCTGCTGTTGGATGTGGTATCCAGTGGACCATCAATCAGATTTTTTCAGAAGCTTCTAGCCCAAGGCCATCGTTGTTATATCACGTCTGCATGGGATGTTCCTCCTGGTCTCAGGCCTGGGTACACTCCATGGTGTTTGCTGGCACACTTTTCTTTGCAAAGATCCCATAGAAGATATTTAACACACTCAAAATTCCTAACAAAATGGCCAGTAAAGAAAGAAGGATGGTTAGGTAGAAATTGAAAAAAAGCTCCTCCTCTATATGAAGCGGCACTCAGCGAAATTCCTGAAACGAAGAATAGTACAGCATAAATACTGTTTTCTACCATCTTCTTTCTCATAATGTGGATGAAAACATTCCATGATCCAAGCACAATTAGCAAAGAGCATGCCAAGGCGGTTAGTGAACAAATCCTCATTATATTCATGGTATTGTCAGAAACTTTAATTTTATTGCAGAATTTCGGGTGGCATATCGACCACAGTCCCATAAAGGTAAAGCTGTCCTGGAAGAACTTAGCCGTCCAAAAAGGGGTTCCAGTTAAAAAGATTGTTAGGAAAAACTGGATGCCAGTTAAGAGACGAAAGACCCACTTGTTGAAAAGTTTCAGCTGCATATTGACAAAATCCTGCAGAGAAAAGCATAAAGTGTTTTACAGGCAAAAGGGATCTCATGGGGCCAGATGGGGCTGCTGATGCTTAAAGGAGCTACTGATGCTTAAAAAGTATATGGAGCTCTAGGGTGGTTAGTTCAGTTTTGCTGTTGCACATACTCCCAAGCAGTGGCATATCTAGGTCATTTGGCCCCCCGGGGCCCAGAAATTTTTTGCCCCTGACAGGATAAAAATGATATCCTGTGGAATTAGATTTATTTAACAACTAGTGAAAAGCGTACCCGCGTTGCGGGTGTAACATTTTCCCCTATGCCATCCCCTCATGGCATAGAAACACCCCATGTGCCACTTCCCCCATGCGCATCATCCCCCCATGCACATCATCCCTTCATGCGCATCATCCCCCCATGTGCAACATCCCCTCATGCACAACTTTCCCCCATGCGCATCATCCGCCGATGTGCAACTTTCCCCCCTGCGTATCATCCGCCGATGCGCAACTTTCCCCCCTGCGTATCATCCGCCGATGCGCAACTTTCCCCCATGCGCATCATCCGCCGATGCGCAACTTTACCCCATGTGCAACTTTACCCCACGCACAACTTTCCCCCATGCACAACTTTCCCTCATGGGCATCAACCCCCATGCACAACTTTTCCCCATGCTCAACTTTCCCCCATGCGCAACTTCCACCCATGCGCAACTTCCACCCATGCGCAACTTCCTCCCATGCACATCATCCTCTCATGCGCAACTTTCCCCATGCGCAACTTTCCCCCATGCGCAACTTCCCCCATGCGCAACTTCCCCCCCGTGCACAACTTCCCCCGTGCGCAACTTTCCCCATGCGCAACTTTCCCCATGCGCAACTTTCCCCCATGCGCATCATCCCCCATGTGCAACTTCCACCCATGCGCAACTTCCCCCCATGCGCAACTTTCCCCCATGGGCAACTTTCCCTCATGCGCAGCAACCCCCATGCACAACTTTTCCCCATGCGCAACTTTCCCTCATGAACAATTTTCCCCCATGCGCATCATCCCCTCATGCGCAACTTTCCCCATGCACATCATCCGCCAATGCGCAACTTCCCCCATGTGCAACTTTCCCCCATGCGCAACTTTCCCCATGCACATCATCCCCCATACGCAACTTTCCCCCATGCGCATCATTCCCCCATGCGCATCTTCCATCCATGCGCAACTTCCACCCATGCGCAACTTCCCCATGCGCAACTTTCCCCATGCGCATCATCTGCCGATGCGCAACTTCCTCCCATGCACATCATCCTCCCATGCACAACTTTCCCCATGTGCATCAGTCCCCCATGCGAAACTTCCTTCATGCACAACTTCCCCCATGCACAACTTCCCCCCATGCGCATCATCCTTCCATGCGCAACTTTCCTCTATGCCAACTTCTGCCCATGCACAGCATCCTCGCCAGTGCAACCTCTTCCTCCAAAAAACACCCCCCAGTTCACCAGGTACTGAGCACCATATTGGCTGGATGTTGTTCAGTCTCCCATGTTAAGTATAGGAGAGAAACACGTTGACCCCTTTTCAGCCCCTGAAGGGTTAATTTCTCCAGATGGTTCTTGGTGGGAGTTCAGGTGACAGAAGGAACTCCCAGAATTCCATGCTTCAGGCCCAGCAGTTGGGGCGGAATGTTGCTGAGTCAGCAATTCTCAATGCAAAGTATAGGGAGGAAAACGCGTTGCGCCCCTTTTCACCCCCTTCTGGTTGGAATTTCCGAAAACCGGTTCTTAGTGCACCCCTCGGTCATGGAAGGAACACCCACCCCAAATTTCACACTTCTAGGCCCAGCGGTTTTGGCAGGGTGGTGATGAGTCAGTCAGTGAGTGACTTTTCTCTTTTATATATATAGATGAAAATAACAGGATTAACAGAACAGGATGTGAAGGAACTTCTTTTGTTGAACCTCTAAATCAGGTTCAGCTTCTAAGAGCACTTTCTTTGGGTCTGTTTTAGGGTGGCTAAAAAGTTAGCTAGTGTGTACCAAGGGTGAGGACTGCTCTAACAGCCACAAAAAGTTTATCATGTTGGCACCAACAGGAGCTTAGTCCCTGGCAAATAATAGCAGCCACGGAGGGTGCTGAGATTGGGATCCTGCTTGGACTTCTCCCTCCTCTCTAATCCTGATCTACACCACAGATCCAGGTTCTACTCCAGGTGCTGACATTTTCTTATGTTGTTGAACTTAGGGAATCAAAATCTTCTTCAATGCATCTATTGACTTCTCTTTTCAGCAGAAACATCTCAGCAGTTAGTAGGTAAACTGCTTCTCTCCCCTCTACTCCCCTCCAGTACAGCAGGTCTGCACAATTTGTAATCCACCATTTACCTTTTGGAAGGCTGCTGAGGGCATGAGTTAGCTAAAATTAATGAAGAGAGAGGGTGGGGCATGAACATGTTATTCAAGGCCTCCAGAACTACTTCTTTATAACCTTTCTCCCATAATTGAGTCTGATTCATACCTACATCATTGAATAAGTAGCCATGATAGGTTTGATCAGGTTCATTCATGTTTTGTGGCTGAAAGACAATGTTGGCTGGTTGCCCTTTCATATTTCTGCACAAACCCAAACCATTATATTTCTCTTTCAGGACATGCTTTTTGTTTACAGTTTGATGTAGGCCTGGAAGATTTTTTTTAAAGCAACCCTCTCACATATTTTAGTGGCACTGCAGGCTTGTTGTGGTTTTATCTGTTGCAGTGCACATCCCATATCTGTGCTGATAAATAAAAGCTCACTAGACAAGAAATACCTCAATGCACTATCTCATGCCAACTCTCCATGAGATAGTTTGATGCACATGTATAGATTATTTCCAGAGAAGGTTCCATAAAAGAAAATTATACTATAATATCATTAATGCATATTAACTTCCATGTGCTTCTTATTTCTTTTTATTTTTAAAAAAATATATTAAGTTATTCTTATATACTTATATTTTTATAAAAAATATACTCATATATACTCAGCATCCATATATATTCATTTAATCTGCTTTAAAATAATCACAACTCTCTGTGGCAGTAAATTCCATAAGTGATGTGGTTTTGTGTGAAGTCCTCTCCATTATTTGTCTTTAATCTCTTACCCATAAGTTACACAAGAACTCAGGGTCATCCTGTGAACTGATAGCCTGGAGATTCAGGAAAGACAAATAGAAGTACTTTATACAGCACTTTCAGCCATTGGTGGGCTTCAGGGGGTTCTCACAGGTTCTATAGAACCCTTGGCTAATGAGCGCCTGGTTCTGAGAACTGTTACTAATGGGACATAAAACCTGTTGTTAATTTAGATTATTAGGACATAGAACCTGTTGTTAATTTATTTGAATCCCTCCACTGCTTTCAGCCCAATCCAAGTGGATTTCACTATCTGCTGCCATAAGTCCTGTGAACAGTGATGTGAAAGGCATGCCACCCCTGAGCTGCTGGCCAGAGGCACAGTGTGTCTGCTAGTGGATCCTAGACACTCACCATGGTTTAGAGGTGAGGATCTTGTTGGCAGCAATGCACACTAATAAGCCCCCTTCCCTGCCTGGACTTACTTCCTGTCTCTCCTTGGACTTAGGTCAGCAAATGAGGACAGCCATTCACAGCCAGCGATAAGTAGTAGTAAGTAAACGTACTAATAAAAAGCCATAAGTAAACTAGTGGTCATCCTGATACTGGGAAAAACTGAAGGAAAAAAGGAGAAGGGAGTAGCAGAGGATGAGGTGGTTAGCTAGCGTCACTGAAGCAATGAACATGAACTTGGACAAACTTCAGTAATGGAGGATAGGGTGGTCTGGCATGCTGCAGTCAGTGATGGGCCCAACCAGACCCAAGATTGGTTCTCTGGAAGTGGGCGGGGTCAGGGGGCAGGGCCAGGGTCAAGGGGCGGGGCCGGGGAGGTTTTCAATTTAAAAATAAAAAATTTAAAAATTACTTACTTCTGAGGAGACCTGCATAGCATGGGGCTCTGAGGCTGCACTCTTCTCCACACTGGCCTGGGAGTAAGTCCCATTGACTATACTGGGACTTACTGCTGAGGAGACCTGCATAGCATGGGGCTCTGAGGCTGCACTCCTCTCCACACTGGCCTGGGAGTAAGTCCCATTGACTATACTGGGACATACTTCTGAGGAGACCTGCATAGCATGGGGCTATGTGCCTCTCAGCCCCCCCCCCCCCCCGCCAGCAGGGAGAGGCTGGGTGGTGCTGGGGGTGGCTCCCCGATCCTCCCGCTGGCAGGGAGAGGCTGCGCTGAGCACAGTAGTGCTGGGGGTGGCTCCCCATCCTCCCGCTGGCGGGGAGAGGCGCGGTGGTGCAGCGGGTGGCTCCCAGCCCCCCCCCCCGCCGTGCAGGACACCGAACCGGTCCGCCCACTTCTCCCTCCCCTCGCCGCTGCCTACTCGCCAGCGGCAGGGGATTTGCAAGATCCTATTCGCGGGGACCGGAGTGAATAGACCTCTGCCCACATGTGGCTGCAGTCCATGAGCTCACAAAGTTTCAAATGTGAATTAATGACTACAAGGAACAATAACAAAACTAGTGCTGGACAGAACTGGGCCATTAAGCAATTTCTGAAATTTTTAGCCACAAAGAATTTTGAGCCATAATAATGGTCACTAATATACATATATTAAAAATTAGACAAATTCATAGAACAAGTCAAAATTAAGGATAAGTCAGGAAATTATTAGTTTCCCAGAATTTTAAAGGCAATCTGCCACTAAATATCAGGTACTGAGGATCGTGGCAGGTAAAAAGAAACTGGACTTGCTAGATATTTAGTCTGATCCAGCAGTGTTCTTCATATGCTTTCCTGTTCCTAAAAAGCTGCTGAGTTTGGACTTATGGACAATAATGCAAGGGTGAACAATGCTTAAAGAAGCTTTTTCTTAGACCGCACACGTTGTCCTTCTCTACCACTTAATTTTGACACTATCTGTTCCACTAAGTGCCACATCAAATTCCATGTACTGTTCCAATTAGTGCTTCACTTTCAGATTATGTAGGGCTAATCTTAGCAGCACCCTGCTTTCTGCAGTGTAAATTAACCTACATTGATTTTTGGCCGTTAAATAACAGTTCTCCCTATCCTTCCCTCCCATGACTGCAAAGTTACTTTTTATAATCCTGAGGGTTGCATGGAAAGAATGTGTTTAGGCTGCACTGGGTTGAAATTGTTTTTGATGATTCATAACAGAAGGGTGTTCCAGAGAAATGTTTGCCTGTCCACGGCAACCCTGTAAATCTAGCAATGAATTTGAGGAAGTAAAACTATTTCTTAATTTCCACTGTCATCATTTAATCTTGCTGTTATGCGTCTGGAACTTGGTGCACTCAGAAGGTAGACTTGCTCAATGCAGTTAAAGAAAGTTAATTTGACGGATTTCAGTGTGGCAGATGAAGTATTGCAGCTTCCTAGGGTCAAAAAGCTCCAAGAAAGCAGACAGCCATCTTGATACATGCTGGCAGTCTGGACAGTGGAGGTGGGGACTTCCGATTAGTGAAATCTTATTGATTCAGTGCTCTGTTCTAGTTACAATAAGGTTGCCACAGCTGTTTATTCCTCTCTCCCCTCCAATTGCACCTAGTGTGGGAAAAGATGCCTCATCAAAAGTTGTGGAAGTACATTAAGAATGGCAATTTCTGGCTGCTACATTTGAATATGAAAAGTGAAAACATCCAAATAATGAATGGTACTGGATACATCCTTAATACAGTGGAGTATCTAAGAGAGGTGTAGGGGGTGCAGTTGCACCAGGCTACAAGCTTTAGGGGGGCTACAAGCTGAGACTGACACTAATGACTAAAATTATGAAATAACGGGGTATGTATGAATGATAATACTATCATGTTATATATATTTGGAAAGGTAAGTTAGTGCCGAATGCATTGGAATATCTTCATTGGAATATCTATATATTATCCAAAGTTCTTGCTAATTAATTAGAAAATGAAAACACAAAAGCCTATGGAACGAAAAGTGGATTTATTTATCTTAACTTTCCCATTTGATTGCTCTGAGAGCCAATGAGATGTAATTCTGATACAATATGGAACTAATAAGATGTTATTATGATTACCAATGCTAACTGGGCATATAGACACTTCTAAGTGGTGCTCCTCTTATATTTAGCGTGGAAAGAGTAACCATTCCTTTTTGCCCCAGCACAGTTTCCCTAACCAAGAAGGGACACAATTTTAATTTTTTTACTTAATTAAATTTGATTTTTTGTTGTTGTTGTTGTAGGGCGAAGGGGACGACAAAATCTTCTTTGACTCCAAATAGCAAACAGGTGCTTTAGCTGATCCACTAGGATAGCAAATGGGTGGTGAACTGCTGAGGAAGAGGAGGCAGGTTTTTCCCCAATTTTCTTTTTTAAAATACCCAGGGATGACATCACTTCCGGGGCAACATTTTGAGCTTTGCACTGGGCTCCATGATCACCAGCTACGCCACTGCCTGGATATGCTAAATGGTAATATAATTTTGAAGATGCAGGGAGCCTATATCTACAGATCCAGTAGATGCCTGTTCAGTGCAAGTTAAGACTGGACTGACTTCCTTGTTTTACTTTAATTATTTAATAATAAAATATCTATTTATTAATAAATAAAAAACCTAATTAATAAAAATTATGTATTTTAATTTGCTTACTGATATCACTTCCAGCCATCTATCTATCTATCTATCTATCTATCTATCTATCTATCTATCTATCTATCTATCTATCTATCTATCTATCTACAGTATTTATATACCGCTTTTCAACTAACAAGTTCACAAAGTGGTTTACAAAGAAAATGGAAAAATAATAACAGCTAATTAAAAGCTAATGGGTCCATGTCCCAAAAGGGCTCACAATCTAAAATGCAAAAAAGAACACCAGCAGAAGCCACTTGAACAGACACTGCTGGCCATGGCACAATTTCTGCACAGCTGTGCTGGTGGGGTATGTACTGTATCCTGCAGTTGGGGTGGGGGAAGCAGTCACAGAAGCCTCCTAAAAAATAAGGCAATGTTTGTTCCCTTACCTTGGAGTTGCATTGCCCTTATCCAGAGCTAGAAAATTGATTAGTGCACACAGAAGTTGCACAGAAAAAGAGCACACTAAGTTGCACACAGAAAAAGAGCCACTTGTTCTTTCCTTTGGCTATTTGGTAGGAAGAGATTAGCTTCAGTGGATGCCTGATAGAGATGTAAAGCTGCTTTTGATTCTCCTAATTACACATGAAGGAAACCCTTAGAGCACATCACCAAGGAGACAACACAAGGCACTCTTCATTCCATTTCATTCAACCTCTGCCAGCTTCTTTACAATAAAGAGAAATTAAATTCCTGAATCCCCCCCCCCAGCCTGACCCTGCAGAAAGAAAAGCACCCACCTCATTCACACACAGGTCAGATGAGGTGGTAAAATCATTCCTAGATTATACAAACTGCATAGTTCATCTCCATTCTTTCAGCCAAGAGATCTGGATTCTGTTGCTAGCTGGCCACAGGCTTCTCCTGCATATCTGAATTTGAATGTGCAGCAATTTTTCCCCCATTGGGACATGTTGACTTGATTGTGTTCACTCAGAATATGACGAGTTGTATCCTAAAAACAGTTTTACTCTCCAGCGGTGTCATTAGGATTGGGTACAAACTGCAAGAAAGGAGATTCCGGCTGGAAATCCGGAAAAAATTCCTGACGATGAGGGCGGTTCAGCAGTGGAACAGATTGCCAAGGGAGGTGGTGGACTCTCCCTCACTGGGGGTCTTCAAGCAGAGGCTTGATGAGCACCTGTTGGAGATGCTCTAGGGGGAATTCCTGCTGCAGGCAGGGGGTTGGACTAGATGACCTACTAGGTCCCTTCCAACTCTATGATTCTATGATTGGCATAACCCAGTGCAGGAGGCCATGATGGATCTCCTCCCATGCTACAGGTCATGTAGGTGGTGGACATGATGATGTACCATTGCCTCACCACTACTGGTTTTTTTGGCTTTGAAAGAATAGAGATAGTTCAAAATGAGGTTTGTTTCTTTGCATTCTGCATGTAATTTTGAACTTGCATTCTGCAAGTTTTTGAACATCATCATAGCATGCAAATGGCCCTCCCCATTGGATCCATTCCAGTGGGACCTCACATGTCCGAATGCCTTCTCCTGAAAAGAACAAATAAGCATCGTATACTCAGAGAAAAGCAACTAACAGCCCAGATACCATACTGTATTATGGAAAAGTCTATGAAATTCTCTAGGAAAAAGTTTTAGGTGAGGTGCCATGCAAAACCTAGTATTTTATACTCTCTAAACTTATTATTTTGCACCCTCTCTAGTTAATGCTACTGCCACAGAAAAGTTGCAACCTATTCAAAGCCCATATATTTGTCTTCTCAGGACATAGTTCTGACATAGGATTGGAATATAGTAAATATAATGACATCTGTTTTATTTCTTTTAGTTCTGGAACTCTGTGAAATTATGATACAATCACTTTGTAAACCCGTTCTATTTTAGAATGTAATTACAATGTATGTCTACAAAGCTTGGCTGCATAACATCTACAAAAATGTCAAAGAAATCTGATGAAAGTATCTTTGGAGTAAATTATAAGGCTGCTTCTTTCAGAGTCCTGCAAATTTGAAGCCATGTGTTATGGCAATTATTCACTTTGGGATACAGACAGGTAATTATGCCTATTGTTCATCTAACCCTACCATTTTCCTATAAATCTATCCTCAGTGCAGATGACTGAGCTCCACATAATCCAGTTTTCTTGCACGAAATACTGACAAATGAATTGATCTTGTGGGGCATCATTTCCATAACAGAATTGAGCCCAGGCTCTACTGCACCAGAATCACATACTAGCCATCACTAAGCTCTGGTGAGTGGTCCACTGCAGTGGGCCAAGCAGGATCCAGTAAGGGTGCAATTCTAACCAATTCAGGCCAGCAGAACTCAGCTCTCTTTGTTCCTGTGGTGGTGTGAGGAGGTTGCTGCATGTCTGTGCACTGACCTAATACCCCAACCCAAGGAGTGGTGCAGAAGTGCTTTACAGCACTTTTGTGACACCCCCCAGGCCAACATGGGACTTATGCTAGCCTAAATGGGGGTTACTGCTGCCACAGACTAAACTGGCTGCTCCGGAGATTGTGGTGGCTGGAGAGATTTCGGCGAAGGAGCCATGGTGGGGAAAATAAAAGGGGAACAGCCATTAATAAACAGCACTTGCCTTCTTCACAGAGGCAAGAAAACAAGCTGCCGGATTAGTAAATTATAATACTTTGAAGGCATTTCTCACTTTCTGTGTAGAACAGTTTCTCATTGAAAGCAGATACTGAATTCTCCAGATGCTTAATTTAAACCATCTTATTCTTCAATAAGCCCAATTCTAACACAGCCCAGTTCTAACACAGAAGTTATGATAGCTGAACAGAGTTCCACTCTCATATATGGCACTCTCATACACTATACACTATAGATAGATATACAGGTTGATAGATATACAGGTATGTCAGAACCTTCAAAGAGGACAAGACACCCCAAAATGAAGAGCATCCAAGAAATATGTAGGCCATGAGAAAATAAAAGCTAAAAACTCTCATATATTGATTTCATATGGGTCTGTTTGAACACTATATTACTGATGATACCAACTTGCATTAGGATACTAACTCTTTCCTCTTTTCTTCCCTCTCCTATGCACACCTTGGTCTTGGGGTAGCAAAATAGCTGGCATAGATTTGAGGAGGCACATTGGGATAGTGGCTTAGATTTAGGTAAGGGAACAAAAACTCCCATATGTCGAGGGGTCTCAGTGACTGACTCCAGCCCTCCTATCTCCACAACATGCAGAGCATGTCCTGTTGTGGCAGCTGCATCAGTGCTGGAGGATTCAGTCAGAAAAGGGTTCTGCATCTCTTATTTTGATGTGCACCTCCTAATGTCCTGTAAAACCAAATATGTGAATAGATGTCAGATCCCACTGTTGCGCCCAGTGGAGCAGCAAATTCAACAGACTTGACAGGTTTGTTTCTGGCCCGCATCTCACTGCTTTCCTCAGTTTGCATGCCTTTGACCTATGACAACTTGAATGCACAGAAGACCTTCCATTTGTCCCAGTCAGCAGAAGTTGTTTAACCTTTTTCATCTGTCAGTTGTGGTCATTGTCATTCATGTTCGTTGTTTCAACATAGATATAAAGCTTGGTTATATAGAGCTGGTTTTCTTCACTAGTTTCAGTTTCAATGCATAACTGGGTGTCTGACTCAAATATTGGACCACTTCTTTATTCAGAAATTCAGATTTGGATCTAGCATGGTTAATTTGGTGTGAACAAGGACAACCAGAATCTATGTTGGTTTTGGTTCTTCAGGGGTTGGACTACAGCCAATGCTTCAGTACAACTGTGGTTCCCAAACTGTGTACCACCATAGCTGAGGGGACCACAGTAAATTCACAGGAGTCCCATGTTATGTCCTGAGCACCCATTTCTTCCTGGCTCTCCCAGCTACTGCTATCTTGGCTCACACAAGATCTCACTTGAACCAAGATGATGGCACTTCTCAGGGGGGAAGAACCAAGATGATGGAGTCCTTCTCAGGGGGGAAGATGTAGTGCAAAAGAAAGGCACCTTGACCACAGTAAGTTTAGGAACCAGTGGCCTATCCATAGACTTTTCACTTATGGTACAATCCTAAAGACCCTTTCATGGGAGTAAGAACCATTGAACACAACAGGGCTTATTTTTGAGTAGACATGGTTAGGATTGTTTTCTTAGCTAAACATCATAAAGTGCAATCCTAACCATGTCTACTCAGAGGTAAGCCGATTGTGTTCAATGGGTCTTACTCCCAAGGAAGGGTCTTAAGGATTGCAGCCTAATTGTACAACAAAATGACTGTCTGTGAATTATCTTACTGACCTTTCCTTTCATTAAAACCATTCTTTGCCAAGGGATGCCTAGTTTTGAAATACACAATTCTTTTTTATAGCACAGGTTTTCATGAACTGCAGTCTTCATGAGCTCTGGAACTATCCTCTACCCAGAGGAATACAGTGTGCACTTGAGGGCCCAGATGCACCAGTGGGGAAGGGACTGGGATGTTACTTTCTTTCGTCACTTACTAAAATAAATCCTGAGGAACTATGTGATTAAGGTCATGTATCAATTTTCTTTGAAATTTTCTAGATCTGAGCTGGATGAGCTGATCAGCTAATTTTAACACCATACATGAGAAAACTAATCTACAGAATGCAGACTTGGAAGGTTTATAAGAGCGTTTCATAGCATGCATAATTAATGCAAACCCCAGGCAGGATTTAAGTAAGTCATAAAGTACATTGCATATAATTTGCTGAAGAAATGGTCAGCGATACAGACGATCGCACCAGATGCTGCCAGCAACTGCAATAATCATCCTATGGGATCCAAAGAAGCTTTCCCCAGAAGATTTATTTCTTGTGATGGCATTTAAGTGAGCAGTACCCCTCCACTCTGAAAGTAATATTGGTTTGTTCAAGTTTTTCCAAAGGCACATATTCATCTAGTGGAGGTTATACCTCCTTTATTCTGTTGCAATATGTCTGTACAAACTAGGTATGTCCATTATGTGGTAGGTCTATGCAAAACAGAACTGTAGTCAAGCAGATGAGAACTTCCTTTGGCAGAGTCTCTGATTCTGAATTCTGTAGGTTTTAAAATGCTATCCATGTATACCCATGCTATTGAGAACTGAAATTTATGTGCATTAAGAGATTTAATTTAAGCCATTCTGAGATGCATCACTAGTTTGTTTCAACTGAACATACAGTATGGCTAACAGTGTTGTTCTCCCTCATGTTCTGTTCTCTCAGAAGTCAGTATCAAGCATGGCATTTGAGGACATTTTATAATATTCTACAGGCCCAATCCTATCCTCAAGATATGCCAACATAACATCATGTATATCAGTTCAATTTTGGCTGGTAAAGAGCATTGTTGTTTGGTGTAGCAGCAGTCCCAAATTGGCCAAAATGGTGCTCCATTAGTAGCCATTTTGTCTTCCACTGTGCATCACGTATAACAGCCCAATACTACATGCTAACGGACTGTTGATTTGTACAGCGGTATCTTTGTTTAAGACTTGGATTAAAAGTGTTTTGGATTAAAAGCAAAATTTTCCCAGATATTTCGACTTGGTTTACTTTGTCTTGGAAGATGAGCACTTATGAAAAAGTTTGGAACTCACAGCGGGAAACTGAGGGGAGCAGCCTGAGCTAGGTGTGTGTGGGACCTGTGTGTAGCAGTGTAGAAGGCCATCCGTGAAACTCCTCAACTGCAGGATGCAGCACATGTCCCACTGGCACAGCTATGTCATGTTGGATTGCTCCCTCAGCGAGTTCATGGCAGAGGTGAAATTTGCTTAGGCGCTCAGCTATGTGCTCAGAGAACACTGAATAGCATCAAATGTAATCCTGTTCCTTATTCCTCCTGTGCATTGAGCTTTACTTGGGGGATAAAGAAACAGACAAGAGGTTATAATAATCACTGATGATTCATTTAGTACTGTACATTGAGCCCTGGTCAAGTGGAAAACTGTCCACAGTTTCATAACAGAGCTGTGTAACTAATCTAATAAATGAGATGAATGAAATTCCAGACTTTGCTGCAAGAACTGGGGACGGATTGGGGCTTTTGTTTCCACTGCTCCATTTAATTTAGAATTATGACTTACATATCAGCTGGCTGAAATAATGATGACATTTCCAGGCAAAGATCATTTTTTGTTAATAGTTTGTAAGGTAACTCACATATTAAAGAGAGGAACAAGAACACTTGCCTTTAAAGGAAATATAAGGTTAAGAAATTTCCTGCCAAATTTCCTCTGAAAAATTCTCCTTCCATTTTACCTTGATGAATTGCCACACAGAACTATATAGACACCCACTATAATTTGTACAGCAATGGCATGCCTTTCAATCATGCCATTTTGCCTTTACATTTTGCATTGTATATATATACAGTATTTCATATGGAGCTGCTGGTTCTAACCAATGAGACCTCAATTTGAGAGAAGCCAAATAAGAAGCATGGCTATGGCCCAAGTCCTTGTGTAGATTCAATCAAGACTCTTGTTTCAAAAGGCTGTACAACAGTGGGTCTCAATCTTCCTAATGCTGTGACCCCTTTATAAGTTTTTCATGTTGTGGGGACCCCCAACCATAAAATTATTTTCATTGCTTCTGCTGCAGTGCTATGCACACTTTCCTGGGAGTAAACCTCATTGAACTCAATGGGAATGACTTCTGAGTACACATGCATAGAACTGGGCTCTAAGGCTGCAGTCCTAGCACTTTCCTGTGAGTAAGCCCCATTCACTATCATGGGACTGACTTCTGAGGAGACCTCCATAGGACTGGGATCTCAGGCAGCAGAGCCAGCCACTGTTTCCTGGGAGTAAGTCCCATTCACTATCATGGGACTGACTTCCGAGTAGACATGCATAGAACTGGGCTCTAAGGCTGCAATCCTAGCACTTTCCTGGGAGTAAGTCCCACTCACTTATCACGAACAAGAACAACATTGAGGGGGCTTACTTTTGAGTAGAGCACAAGGAGCAGGGCACAACAGTTGGTGCACAAGCGGGGCGCCCACCCGACAGCCCACCCGCCAGAGCTCTGGCGCCATGCTCAAACCTCAGCGCGCTTAACACTCTCATCCGGCAGGTGCACTGAGGATCTGTGGGAGGAGAAGAGGAGTTTGCTCTCTGTGGTGAGTGTGTCGGGCGCCTCCCCACTCCCAAGGCTCCACATTGGTCTCACAGCAGCTCAGAGGCTCCTTCTGAGCCGCTTCTCAGTGGCTTCTTCCAGCCACAGCGGCTCCACCGTTTCTGCCAGGTCTTCCCACCTGGCTCCCTGCACCAGGGGTCTTTAGGCGACCCCCAGGAAAGCTCCAGGTGACTCCCAAAGGGGTCCCGACCCCCACTTTGAGAAACACTGCTGTACAAGATCTGTCATTCTGTTATTGGCTGCTTTGGATGTTGCTTTGGATGGTGCTTAATGCACCAAGCAGCCTCCATGGCCATTTCTGGCAGGACTGAAAGTCCACATTCCCACCATTTTTCCTTTTTCAGAAGCTTTATGTCCTACCACTCCATTCCAGCTTTCCTCTGGAGAAGGAGAAGCCAAAATGTTGCAGCAGGGAGATTGATAAGCACTTGTGGCATCCATCTCTGCTTCTGCTGCTTCTGTTCTCAGCCTACAGAATGAGTTTTGCAGGCTCAAAATGCAGAAGTAATTGGTGGTGACAACATCACATCATTGCCCAAGGGTCACATTACAGTCATGCCCCTTTTTGCTGAAAGTTGGACCACCGTGCTTTAATCATTTAACCAAAGACATGCAATTGGAAACATGCATACTTTCTGATGAATCTAGATCAGTTTCCTCCATCACAGATGAAAATCCCAGTCATCTGTCTATATGTTTTCTGAAACCTAATAAGTATAGGATTAAGAGCTTTTGAAATTAACTATTCTCCCCTAGATATTTGGCCTTGAACCATTGGAGAGTGAGGATCTGCTGTTATCCAAACTGGTATTTGGAAATATCCAAAGATTTTTCCAAAGGTCCAGTCCTAAATGAATGCTGTGCTGATGTTGCTTGCATGTAAAGGGACAAAAAATCCCAGAAACAAAACTTCTTTAAAAAAATCACAACCAGAACTGCAAAAGAAAAAAATTACATTATGGAAGATATTTTGCTACTGAGCAGACCTAAAAACTATAAACCTCAAATATGCCTGTCTTCTTATCCGGAAATTGTTTTGGACTCCTACAGCTATATTGTTTTCTATATCATTCATTCGCTAGAGTGCATCTGTCTTGACTTGAGAAATACCAATCAGTGTTTGAATAATCCCCTGCTTGAAATTTGAGTTTATGTATCACATTAACAGGAATTCTCAGGAATTATTTATGATAAATCATAAATTCTTATGATCATAAGATAAATCATAAATTTATGATAAATCATAAATTCTTATGATTTATCATAAGGATCCATCATCCACAAAACCCGACAGGAACTACAGTGTTGGTTTGCCTTTTTATACAACTTTGGGTGCAGGTTCTGGGATGCAAGGCGTGCACACTGGCTCAATTATTGAAGTTGTCTATTGTTGTCAATAGTTCACCTATAGAGAACATATACAACAGGAAATGGGAGCTGAAAACATCAACAAAGACGGCCAGCTTTGAGGCAGCTACCAGTACAAAGGTCATTTTTAAGGCTTTGGACTGAGAATTAGCAAGCTGGTTAAACTGGTTGTTATTGCCTACTTGCCTGTCAGGGTGGAATTTCCATCCCAGGAAACAAAAATGAGTCAGGCACAAAGGAATGTCATGCTCTGCTTGTTTTCCCCCTACACCTCAAAGCCTTGCTAAGTGCAGACTAAAAAGATAGGAGAGTGGAGAGTCTATGATTGGTGGTGCTTTAGCATTTACCACCTCCCTGCTCCCTTATCTTCTAAATGTTTAAAATACATGCCCAAATGGAGGTGCATAAATGATGCCTGCTCCGTTGAAAAGCTGCCATCTATTCAAGAGCGCACATGCCAGACCTCCAAGGGATGGGTGGGAAGTCTGTATATTTTTTTGAAGGTGAATTGTGAGGCTTAAAAAAAAGCCAGAGCACACCTTACAGCTGCTTTGCAGTAGCCAGCAAAGGTGGAACACGTATTCTACCCATGGGATAGCCCAATACGATAGACAGCGCAATCCTAACCCGTTACGCTGATTCCAGTCCCATGCTAGTCTGTGGTGTCACAAAAGTGTCGTAAGGACTGCATTGGAACACCTAGACTTTGAATAAAACTGAATGTAATATAATACACTGTAGGTATATTTTTGTTTGTGTCCAATTTTAGATAGCTGCCACCGGTTATAACAGAAACCCATTACTGTACCTATGAATTTGTATGCCAGGAAGTTATTCAGTATTTTTAGTTTGGTCTACCTCTTCTCCTTGAACAAGAAGAGAGTAATTTGTTGTTTACTGGATAGCTTGATTGATGTTCTCCTATAATTGCCTCCCAGGTAATAATTCTTTCTTAATAAAACTCTTTTTTTGATTTAGTGTAATTGGATTCTGCACTTAGGCAATAAAAACCAAAACCACAGGTATAAAATGGGGGATACTTGGCTTGGCAGCACATGTGAATAGGATCTTGGAGTCGTGGTGGATCACAAGTCGAACGTGAGTCAGCAGTGTGATGTGTCTGCAAAGAAGACAAATGCCATTTTAGGCTGCAATAAGAGGACAATAGCTCCCAAGTCACAAGAAGTTATAGTTTCTCTTTATTCTGCACTGGTTAGACCTCACTTTGAGTACTGTGTTCAGTTCTGGGCAACTCAGTTTAAGAAAGATGCAGCCAAACTGGAGCAAGTCCAGAGGAGAGCGACAAGAATGATCAGTGGAATGGAATGGAAGTCTTACAAGGAAAGACTGGGGGAACTGGGGATATTCAGCCTGGAGAAAAGGAGGTTGAGGGGAGACATGACTGCCCTCTTCAGATACCTGAAGGGCTGTCATATGGAGGAAGGGGCTCATTTGTTCTTTGCTGTTTCTGAATGCAGAACTAGAACCAATGGGTACAAACTGCAAGAAAGGAGATTCTGGTTGGATATCTGGAAAAAATCCCTTATGGTGATGGCGGTTTGGGAGTGGAACAGATTGCCAAGGGAGGTGGTGGACTCTCCCTCACTGGGGATCTTCAAGTGGAGGCTCGACAATCACTTGACAGAGATGCACGAGGGGGATTTCCTGTTGCAGGCAGGGGGGTTGGACAAGATGACCTACAAGGTCCCTTTCAACTCTATGATTCTATGATTTAAAATGTTGGCTAAGGGATTAGAAGGTGAGATGAGCTGTCTAGCTTTTAGATTCTTCCATCCTGCAGAGAAAATACAGTATAATGTTTCATTTCTAATTCTTATACAAGGAATGTACCCTGGATATGTGGTGCTGTGGTTCATTTAGGGAGAAAAGCCCAAGCTGATAATTATTTTAAGGCTGCAATCCTCACTCCGAGTTAGGCCAGCATAAGACCTGGTGTAAGTCCTGTGCCGACCTAGAAGTGTCATTCTGTCACACTCCTGGCGGGGGGAGGAAGGGTTCGGCCATTGCACGGGCATGTGCTGGCCTCCCCACACTACCATGGGAAGTTATGGCAGATGAATTATACCCAGCCTTTCCCCCTCTAGCCTAGACCAACCCTGAATCTTGTCCTCTATAATGTTTCTCACTGACTGGGGTGCGGGTGCTGATCCTTCTCTTCCACCAGTGATCCTTTGCTCTATGTATTGTCTTCAACCTATGTCATTTTCCTGGCAATCAGTACCTGTGTTCCACCCCACCCTGTTCTTCAGCTGCAACAGTATCTTGCCATAGTCCTGAAAAAGCTGGCAACAAGTTAGGAGCTCTTTCTGAATTCTACTGGGAGTTGTGTCCACAAGCCCCCTCAACCGGCTGCAACTCTTCCACACATTCTTCTTGGTTTATTAAATTGGTTGCAGTTTGAAGCATCTAGCATCAGTCCTGTTGTCCAGAAAGAGGAAAATGGATGCTTGCTTGTAGGGAGATCTGGACATCTGAAGCTCTGGATGTCAAATGGATGTTATGTGACCATAGCGCTTCTGAACCCAAGTGAACATTGTGTGGCATTTAGGCATGGAACCTATCTGCATGTTTTTGAGAATTTTGTCAAATAACGAAAGTTTTCTGACTGCTAGCGGTAGCCAGGGTTTTATGGCCAAGACACCTATAGACCAGTGGAGGTTACATTGTCATGAGCGCATTCTTGAAGGCAATAATAATAAAGTCCCCTGCAGGCTTGGTTAGTCCTAACTGAATTGAAGGGAGGTGCTCATCCCCAAAGAGCACATGGTCATGTGGCCAGCATGACTGAACACCAAAGGCACACGGAACACATATCTTCCCACCACATAAATAGTAGCACCTATTTATCCACTTGCATTTACATGCTTTTGAATTGAGCTGGGCATTTAACAGGAGTTCACTCCAATGTGTGGTACACAGGTCTCAAACCACTGACCTGCTCAACTTGACTTTTAGTTTGACAAGCACAGCACCTTTAACCACTGAGCCACCAAAGATGGCTTTCAATGGTTCCACTTCTGTCAATATTAGAATCATGGGAACATTCTCCTTTCTAACTTAAAAAGTTTATATGTCATTCCCTTGCCCTAAAACATTTATATGTCATTCTCTTGCCCCAATAAACAAAAGTTTATATGTCATTTTCCTCACTCTCTGAGTGTGACCATGGGATTTAACTTCCTTACCAAACATCATTTACATTTGACTCTGTAACATATTCTGTGCATGTTTTAAAGTGAAAGAATGACAAACTTGTTTTCAAAAGAGCAAGAATTGCTGCAAGTCTCCTTGAAACATGCCAATGAGCTCTCTGGAATTTATGAGCCTTAAGATGTAATCATAACCTAGGCCAGCACAACTCATCGATCTCCCTGTTCGTGTAGGATGCAGGAAGGCAAGCACATGTCTGTGCACTAGCTTAAGGCCTCCCACAGGAGTGGCGCAGAAGTGTCTTACAGCACTTTTGTTAACACTCCCAAGCCAGCATGGGACTTGTGCTGTGACTTACGCTGGCCTAGGATTGCAACCTTACTCATGTAAAGGCAACTCTATGGTGCTGCATTAAGCAAAGGAAATAAAATTTGTCACATGCAATTTGTTCCTTCTCATCTCTTTCCCTGGGGTATCAGGATATGCACATTGTAGCACACTGCTTAGTTAGCAATTAGTTGGAAAATACCATTAATTAAAAAGTGGGGCATGGAGGTGTTAAGCCAAGGTCTTGCTACAGAGGCAGCTAGGCCATTGTCTTTTGATGAGGATTGCACTGAAATAAAAGATCTGAAGCAAGGACACAAGGAACAGCAAAGGAGGAGAATAATTCAGCTGGCGACATCCTGTTGCGCTTTGATGCGGTGAAGTTAGGGATTTGTAAAACAGGCTAACAGGCGGTCAGCTTAATAATCAGCCTGGAGCACTCTCGCCTGTTTCAGCAGATGTTCCTGAAAAAGACTGGCGCAGGGACAGTCTGTTTCACATGAGCAAGACAGGCAGAAAGATATGTGTTCTCCTGAGAGGAAGGTCCAGTGTTGACCCCTCCGAGAATAGAACATATTCAGGTAAGAAATTCTTAATTGTTTCTTCTCAGACTTCCTGTTGCCCAAAATCTGATTAAAAGGAAATATTAAATAAGTAGGCAATATTCAGAGGGACAGCCTGGGCATTACTAAATATGATGAGAAACCAGTAAAGGTCACCACAAAGTAGAGGTCATATACAATTTCACTGA
The DNA here is from genome assembly GCA_030015325.1 of Cryptoblepharus egeriae. Lineage (NCBI taxonomy): Eukaryota > Metazoa > Chordata > Lepidosauria > Squamata > Scincidae > Cryptoblepharus > Cryptoblepharus egeriae. The sequence continues at coordinate 113,696,259 of JAREYC010000001.1, read as the reverse complement.
TTTTAGTAATATCCTTCTCAATCTCAAGCTTTTCTTTGCAGTTTATGCTACTTTAAGGCCTAGATTTGACTGAAATTTGACAGCCCTGGGGCTTGTTCTTGTGCAAGCAGAGAATCACCCCACAACACAGGGCAGTAATTTTTCAATCTTTTTCAGACCATGGCACACTGACATGATGCTAAAACTTGTCAAGACACACCATCACTTTTGGAATCATTGACAAGGAAAATCATGCTGCTGGTTAGGGCAAATCCCCCAACTATCTTAAATGACCGTCCTCAAAGTCCCTTGGCACACCTGCAGACACTACCTGGCACTAGGGGCGTCGCTGAGGTGGTGCAACTGGTGTGCTGTGCACCAGAGTGACGTGCCTTATGGGAGTTTGACACTCCCTCAGCATGTCACCCCCACTGAGGCTGTGTTGCACCACCCAGAGCTCTCCCGCGGGAGGGGCTGGTTGCTCCTCCCTCTGAGAAGCGCTCCAACGCCACTGTGCATGGGCAAAGTTTGCCCAAGCGCAGTGGCATCTGGCCTGAGTACCTGGAACTGTGCATGTGCCAAATGGCATACAAGCCATCGGGAGGGGGGGTAACGATGCGGGTTCCAGGGGGTGATGCGCATCCCTGATGTTGACACACTCACCCCTGCACTGGGGGTTTGGTTTTGCACCACCTAGGGTTGCCATATGCCCCCCAAAACAGGGACAGTCCTGATTTTTGGCGATTATGTTTACATACTGGCAAATGGGACAGAGGATCCTGTCCTGATTTTGTGGAAGAAAATTATGGCAACCCTAGAAGTACCTTTGGAAGCAACGCAGAGTCATGCAGACACAAGCAGCCAAGGGCTGCTCTGCAGTGCTCAGAGAAACACATGGGCACACATGATAATAAAGGGTTAACACAGGGCTCCTGACTGGAGTTGCTATGGGAATGGTGCAGAGAGTGGAGACAGGCACTTGCTGGAGAATTACAGAGACAGTAAGCAGGGAGAGCCACAAAACAAGAACCAAGAAGAGGCTTGTGAAACCTGCAACTGAGACTTTTTGAAACGGAGGCATGGTGACCATATCTTTTTCACGTCCTCTTTTTTAGCCTTGTGCCCTGGAAAAAAATCTTTACTGTCCTCCTTTTCCTTGTGAGCAGGCAGGTAGCTTTCTTGTAATTAATAAAATATGGCTTGATAAATTATTTGTAAATTGTGCCGTGAAAACTCAAAAAGGTGTCAGGAGACTACAGAATGTCATTATTTACAACATGTTGCTGTTTACAGCTTGGAGGACCTGAAACTGCTCTTGCTGGAACCACAGAAGGCAAGCCCAGGTGCCAGATGTGACAACCATGCGACACCTGGACCAAGAAATGGCAGCTCTGATCCAGAACAGACCCTGCTCAGGGTGTCCATATGACCGCAAATGCCCGGACTGAACCGGAAATGAGGCCTAGAATAGGAAATTAGGAATTTGGGGGCTTCTGTCAGGAATTTGGAGGCCTCTCCAGCCACTTCCTGGGATTTCCGGCCTGTTTTGTCCATTTTAGGCCTTTGAGGCCTGCTGAGGCTGCTGGGTAGAGTAGTGGAAGGGAGGGAAGGGAAGGGAATTGTACTTTATCCCCTCCTTCCCTTGCTAAAGCCCTTTCCAAACTATCAGTGGAAGAACTACATCTCCTAGCATGCATTGCACCAGAACCCATTTAGCACTCCACTTCCTAGAGAGGCCCTAGTAGCCCCCCATTGTGCCTCTAAGCAGCCCTTCCCAAATGGCTGTGCCTGGCAGTGGCTCCACTCCCTGCACAGAAAAAGGTCTAGGGAGGAAAATCTGCTTCCTGCAAAGGAAGGAAAGGGGGAGCAGAGCCTCCTGGAAAGCAGAGCAGAGCAGGGGAAGGAGGCAGCCTGGAAGATCACCCCATTCCTAACCCTTAGGATCATCCAATTCCCATCCATTAGGATCATCCAATTCCCATCCATTAGGATCACCCCAATCCCATCCATTAGGATCATCCAATTCCCATCCATTAGGATCATCCAATTCCCATCCATTAGGATCACCCCATTCCCAGCCCTTAGGATCATCCAATTCCCATCCATTAGGATCACTCCATTCCCAGCCCTTAGGATCATCCAATTCCCATCCATTAGGATCACTCCATTCCCAGCCCTTAGGATCATCCAATTCCCATCCATTAGGATCACCCCATTCCCATCCATTAGGATCACTCCATTCCCAGCCCTTAGGATCACCCCATTCCCATCCATTAGGATCACCCCATTCCCAGCCCTTAGGATCATCCAATTCCCATCCATTAGGATCACCCCATTCCCATCCATTAGGATCACCCCATTCCCAGCCCTTAGGATCATCCAATTCCCATCCATTAGGATCACCCCATTCCCAGCCCTTAGGGTCATCCAATTCCCATCCATTAGGATCACCCCATTCCCAGCCCTTAGGATCATCCAATTCCCATCCATTAGGATCATCCAATTCCCATCCATTAGGATCACCCCATTCCCAGCCTTTAGGATCACCCCATTCCCAGCCTTTAGGATCACCCCAATCCCATCCATTAGGATCATCCAATTCCCATCCATTAGGATCACCCCATTCCCAGCCCTTAGGATCATCCAATTCCCATCCATTAGGATCATCCAATTCCCATCCATTAGGATCACCCCATTCCCAGCCCTTAGGATCATCCAATTCCCATCCATTAGGATCACTCCATTCCCAGCCCTTAGGATCATCCAATTCCCATCCATTAGGATCACCCCATTCCCATCCATTAGGATCACCCCATTCCCAGCCCTTAGGATCATCCAATTCCCATCCATTAGGATCACCCCATTCCCAGCCCTTAGGATCATCCAATTCCCATCCATTAGGATCATCCAATTCCCATCCATTAGGATCACCCCATTCCCAGCCCTTAGGATCATCCAATTCCCATCCATTAGGATCACCCCATTCCCATCCATTAGGATCACCCCATTCCCAGCCCTTAGGATCACCCCATTCCCATCCATTAGGATCACCCAATTCCCGGACCAGACCAGGAGGGGGGTGAGTAGAGAATTCCATCAGTTTTGAATTTTAAAAGAAGTAATATAGTGTTGAAATTAAGTACAGGAAAACAATACAAGTGTTTTTAGCTTATTTTAACATGTCATACATTTTGTCCTACATTTTTAGGATGTCCTACAGGAATTTTGGCCTTGGGATAGGAATTTTGGCATTGGTGTGTAGGGATTTGGCTTTTCGCGTCTGGTCACCCTGACCCTGCTACCATACTGGACAAACTCTGAAGAAAAATAAATTGGTGCCATGTGAAGCTAACCATAAGGATGCCACTCTGGCCTTTTCATTCACAGTCCCCATACAATACATTCAGGCTTCTGAGTTTTAAGAATTACATCTCTTGCTTTCACCATAAATGTGCTCCATTGCTTTCTCACTCTTTCAGCACAATCCTAACCATGTCTACTCAAAAGTAAGACCCTTTGTGTTCAGTGGGTCTTATCAGTGGTGGGATTCAAATAAATTAACAGCAGGTTCTATGTCCCATTAGTAACCGGTTCTCAGAACCAGGCACTCATTAGCAAAGGGTTCTATAGAACCTGTGAGAAACCCCTGAAGCCCCCCACTGGACTCCAGGAAAGTTTCTTTAGGATTGCAGCCTTAGTTTAAAGTCAGTGTTTTACTGACCTTGAAGCAATGAAAACTGGGATGGGAAAGGGAATCACAGATGCCCCATATTAAATTGTTTCACACTTTGATAGTCTATTATTATACTTTGGCTTTGACCAGCTGCCAGTGATCATGATGCTGCTTTCCACTCTTCTGATCTCTGGCTTGTAGAGATCTCTCTACTAAAAATAAAAATTCAACTTTCTTTAGCATGGTTGTGTAGCTCAGGCTCATGTCACTTGCCCAAGGGGCTGACTGTTGTGAAACAGCTGCCGCTGCTGTTGGTCTATGGAGCTTTCAGCAGCTATCATTAGACAAATTTAGGGCTTAAAGAGACAGAGAACCAACACCAGCCATCCAGGCCTGTTTGTTTTAGATGGTTTGTCACATAGTCCCAGAACTTGCCCTGCTTGATTTCATTGCCTGCAGAGTTATCTATTGTTTTAAGGTAACCCATTAGCTTCTGGTCTGGATCTCAAATTCCAAAGTTTCATTCATTTGCTTTTATGACTTTGTGCTTTTTCAAAATTTTAAAATTTTTTAATCACAATGTTTTTTTTTAAATTTCTTAGACCAGGTTTTGCAGTGCTTTGCACCTGCACTTCTGCAAAGAGATCATTTTAAATTGCTCTTGGTTTGCAGTAAATGAGAATATATCTAAGGGGAAGAAAGAATGAGAACATCATGCTTTTGGTACATTGGCAACTACCAAGGGCATGACAGCAGTATCTCTTTACCATCTAGGAAATTCTTGTGAGACAGAGTTGCCACCTTTGGTCTGGTTGAACTCTGGTATCATTAGCATCGAACCTGTATAACTTACACCCCCCCCCCCCCTGTACATGATGCAGCTGCACTGCTAGAGCATGTGTTGCATCCAGTGGGGGGATCAGAAAGCCAACCAAAGGTCAATAAAAATTTTCAAACTATCTTGTGTTCTATAATTGGGGTCAAAATAGGGATGCATATTTTTGCTGTTTAAAAAAAATTATTGAATTATTAGGCCAAAAGTCTGTATTATTATACCTAAATAAAATTTTTTTTCTGGCACACATAGTAGAAGTAGGATTTGACAATTCTATGACAGAACGCTCACAAAAATAGTAGCTCCTGCACTGCCAAATATGGATTCCTGATCATTCCATCATTCAATCCATGTGAAATTTGTAATGGGGTAACTTGGAGATGTGCTGTCATATCTTCAGATTTGTCCCCAATTCATTGTGGCATTTTGGGAAATACTGTGTCTTACAACGCTATATTAGACAGGGCATTTGTCAAGGGCATCTCAGGTTAGTGGGGTGGGGTTTGCACCTGTACAACATCTGCATGAATGCATCCTGTCTCAGCTCATTCTTGAGCTGAAAGACCAAGACAAAGTGCATCCAGCCTAACTTGTAAATCCAGCATCACTCAACTGTTTAATGCCTTTACTGTTTGCACAACACAGAAATTAAGGTTGACACCTGAACTTACAATTTTTTGCCATTTTGGGCACAATCCTAAGAAATCTAGGCCAGCTGAACTCACTGGCCTATCTTTCCATGATGGTGTAGGGAGGTCAGCGTATGCCTGTGCATTTGGCCTAAACTCCCTTCCCTCACCAGGAGTGAGGCAAAAGTGTCTTAATGCACTTTTGTGACACCCCCAGGTTAGCACAGGACTTATGCAGGGGCTTAGGCTGGCGATGTTATGATTGCAGGTTTAGAGTATTTTAACTCCCCTCTTAAACAGAAGATTTTTCATATTACAGTAGTTTTTTTTATTTTTGGCTGATGTTAAGATCATTCCCAAAGAATGTAAAAATTCCTCTCTTTCAAGTTAGTATATCAAAGGCAGGGTGACCAGACCAAAAATTGAAAATTCCTGACCTGGTCACTTTAAAGTCCAGATTTTCATATGAAAATCCAGACTTTTTATTAAAAAACAATGTAGGACAAAATGTAGGACGTTCTACATTTTGTCCCACATTTTTAGAAAAAATTTGGGGTCTGGGGAGTCATTTTGGGGAGTATGGGAGGGTCACTGGGAGGCACTGGGAGGCACTGGGGGCTGTTTCCGTTCAGCAGCGGTTAGACGCGGCTAACCGCTGCTGAGATATAAAAAAAAAATTAACTGTGCATGTGCACGCAGCTAATCAGTGGCTGAGAGAGCTCCTAGAGAGTCTGTGCGTAGGCGACCTTAATTGAACTTTTCCTCGCTTTCACTTGGCACGTGCCAGAAGAGTTCAATTGAGGTCTCCGCCTATGCAGAGATGCTCTAGGAGCTCTCCTGGCTAGTAATTAGCTGCGTGCGCATGCGCAGTTAATTTTTTAAATATCTAACTGCATCTAACCACTACTGAGCGGAAACAGCTCCCAGTGCCCCCAGAATGCCGGACCAAGGTGCCATTGGCCCGGACAGTCCAGACCAATCGCAAAATTCCTACTTGGTTCGGGCTTTTCTGGGCGTCTGGACGCCCTGATCAAAGGAGGAGGAAGTAGGTAGGCAAATTACTTGTCTGGGGAGGCACTTGTTCACCCTTAGGCTTCCTTTGCTACCAAGTATAAAAGAGGATGGGCAGAACTGCATTGCATATGGACTGCACCTCACACCACATTCCTGAACAATCTCATGCACACTTTCCATATTGAAGCCAGTGTAGGAAACAGAAAAAAGCCCTCATTATTTGTCTTACATTTACTTATCTTTAAATGTGATGTCTCACCTTCTCCACTGTATTCAAAGGAACTAATTCAAAGGAACTAATAAAACATCTTGTCCTATTCCATTTTTCTTGAGAAAATTATGATAAAAGACTATTGCGGTTCAATTGTCTGTTGCTGACGATTGGAAATGGGAATGGCTCAGATTTATAGACAGACATACATCTCATTGGTGAAATGTTTGTGGAACACTTAATTACTTCTCAATTCCATAACTATTCATAAATCAGTCTGTGGCAGATACTTTCCTAGCCTAGCATGAAGGCTTACATTAAATAGACCTGGCTTAAATATCATACTAAGCACGTAAGAATATTTATCATGTGGGATTTCATGTTCCTTTCATTGAAGTGCTCATATTTGTAACATTATTGTGCCAGTGATTTGATACTATAGTGGCATGCTCACTAATGCTGCATGTGCAGGAAATAGCAAGTCAGATCCAAATGTTAAATAGAGGTTGTAGTAAATAGACCAGCAGCTCTATCTGCAAGATGCTCTCCTTTTCATTCTGGAAACCATTTTAGGAGTATCAACAGCAACAAAAACAGTTGAAAGGTTCTTTCAATTATTGTTCTATGTTTCCTGCCAAGGGAGATATTGCGGCCATGTAAGCAAAGGAACATCTTGCTAAGAGTCAAAACAATTTGTTATTTTTGTTTACAGATTAAGCTTTTGTTGATTAGACCAGGGTTACCAAACTCACAATTCCTCCATTTTACTCTGAACAGGTCATCTTTTTTGGATCATTCAAATGCTTAATGCCTGATAACCAAATGCCATGGTATTGGCACACTGGTGTGCTGTGAATTGTCTACAGATGTACAGTGGGAGTTTGGCAATATTTATTAATAGGGACTTTGAAGGCTGTGAAGCATGTTGTGCCTTGTAACTGCCCAAAGATTGATGATATGCCTTGACAATTTTGGCACCTAGTCAGTGTGCCACGAGATGAAACAGCGCCTAGTCAGTGTGCTATGAGATGAAATTCTCATGAGATGGAAATTTTTTAATGGCTGATCTAGGATTGGGCAGGCCAGGATATGGGCACCACTTGAATACCTGTGCATCTGTATGCATGCGCCTTTTGCTTTCCAAGTCAGAAACTGACTGGAAGACCTACAACCTGGCCACTCGCAGTGGCAGCAGGGGTGATTTTGCCCCAGCCACCACTGTGATTGTGGTCATGCTCCTGTCACTTTCTGAGTTGGAAACCCATTGGGGCCCTTCCACCCAGGCACTTTCAGCAGAAGTAATATTCTGACATCACTGTCTTGAACACTGTGACCTTTAGATACATCTATCTGGTAAACAAACCAAAAAAATTTCTGGGAAATGAAAGGGGGATAGTGTAATTGGAAGTTACTACTTCCAAAGTAAAAAAAAAATCCATATGACCAAAAAAACCCTTAATAGCCTAACATGCATATTGTGGTCAGTAAAGGGCAATTAACTAGTGAGGGCACAACCCTAACCAATTTAGGAAAGCGCATCTCACCCTATTCCCCATTCACATGGTGGCTTGGGAAGGCTGCAGCATGTCTATGCACTGACCTAACTCCCTCCCCCAAGAGTAGCACAAAAGTGCCATACCATATAGTACTGTAATAGGAATGAAGTAGGTATCAGCAGGAAAGACCCAGGAGATGATGATGCAAGCAAGAGATTTCTTTATTCAGAGCTCTGGACTCAGCCAGACAGAGTTTTCTATCTTACAAAAGACTGAGTGCTTTGTCCAAATTGACTAGACCTTTTATAGCACAACTGTTTCTCTACATAATAAGATGATTCTGTTCATAACAAGAGGATTTATACAATTAAAGATTTTATCTTCAGTGGCTTCCTGAGCTGAGATGGAAAAATGTGTGGCAAGACATGACATTACACATCAGTACAATGAAGCAATCAAGCACGTGTATTCTGACATTGGTTGATCTATCTGAGTTTCCTTTCCCACAGGAAGAAGAATTAAAATTTTATTTTAATTTTATAATTTTTGGGCTTCTTTATTATTGCCACAGGATCAGGTGAAGACAAAGAGTTTCCTGTCTTAGCTTTGGCTGGCTTTACAAGCCTTAAGTGGCTAATCACTGATAACCATCAAACCCCTGGGAAAGGAGAAGGGGCATTGTGATGTTATCATCTCCTCTCCGGGGAGCCTGTGAATGTTGACTGGAAGCATCTGTCAGGGAATGTGTGTCTGCAGCCTTTGCCAAGCGTGTCCTTTACTATAGGCAGCCCACAGAATGATTTCAAAGGTATCAATTAATTTCAATAATTCTAATAATAATTCTAATAAATTCTGACAGCTGGTTTTGTCCACCATATTCCCCCCTTTTGGACACCCCATTTATATATGAAGGTAAATGGGTAGTGTCCAATAATGCACAACTGTCTAGTTTTGGGACCTTTTTTAAATTTGCTTTTTTACAGTCAGTAGGGCATTTCTGAGGCTGGGGGTCCTTTTTACCTTATCCAACACACACACAAGACAACATAAACATTTAACATACAAAAACTAAGGGACACGAATTTACAGAGATACAATACAAACAAAACACAATCCTTATTTTAAGTCTTTGCACTGTTAAAAGACTATGCACACAGGAAGAGTATTCAACAGCAGAGTCCACTCCATGGTTGATGTAATATTGTTTTATCTGCAACTGCAAATAGAAGTTATACTTTACTAGTCCTTGCAAATTAACCTTTTGAATGCTTTGCCACACACCTGTGGAAAACAAGAGTCTTTAGGAATTCACAACACTGGACAGCCACAACAGAGTTCTTGTGCTGTTGAGCTTAGAGTCTAACACCAAGACTCATACTTTGATTGAAGTTCCATTGTTTATAACACGGATCAGGATCAGGAATGCTGGTTGCAAAAAGGTGCCTGATGTGGGCCAGAGTTAAAGCCAGGTGTACAGAAGTACAGGAACACAAGCGCACAGGCCACATTGCATATTTCACACACGGCTCACTGCTGCTTCTTGTTGCATGGAAGCATGCACCGGCTACTTGCTTGCCAGCCTGGCTCAGTGTTTCACCTGGATGGCCTTGAAGCTGGAAAGGCTTTGCGACACCTTGTTGGCAGTGAAAAACTCACTATTTTGTCGTGCCTTTCAACATTATATGGTTGGCAGTCAATATCGGAGGCTCAATTGACATTTTGCAGCTTTGGAGCCTAAGTTTGCTAGGAGAAGGCTGTACGACACCCCTGCAAAGTAGGGATGTGGAAGACCCACTTTACGTCATGCCTTCTAGTTGTTGCTTTTTGGCTCATTTTCTTCGTAGACACAGGCAATCTCATATGTGGACTGTTTGCAAGACTGTTGTATACTGTTTGACTTCCTTTGCAAGGCTTGTTTTGACTTTTTGACATCTAATATCTGCAAGAAAACACAGGACTGACAACATAAAGACAACATGTAATTCATGGCACTTTTGATCCATCTGATATGATGCAGGCAGCCACGTCTTCTTTTTCCTGTTGTTTTATTGGCACACAGTTGCTTGGTTTTGATAGTTAACATCTTTTAGCACAGTCCTGGAAATAAGATTTTTATGGTACTCTTATTGTAACCTCTGTACTTTGGATCATATTGGCTCTGTAAATAAGAATGCAAGACACACAACACACATACAACATAATACTAGGATACACATATGTGGATATGAATGTAATTTAAGCAAGATAAAATCAGTTGACTTTATATTCTGAAAAGCAATGTTTTATTAAAAATCCATGCTTAGTCTGCAAAGAAATAAGGTTTAACTCTTTCCTTTTTGTTGTTGTTCCTTTTTGCTGCTGAAACAAAAGGATTAGGAGATTGCTATGGACATTGTTAAGCAAATTTGCTTGCTACCATATGCACTGAGGACACATTCCTTTTCTAATCTCCTCGATACATCAAGGTATCTTGCGCAATCAGATCTAGACTGTTCTGTTTTATAAGGCAGGCATTTTTTAACACTTTGTACCTTGGATCAGGCTCTTATTTGACCTGCTGGAATAATGGAAATTTAATGGCTTTTGCACTCTTTCCCTGCGGGGAGTAGAGAGAGAGAGAGAGACAATAACATTTACATTTGAAACATAGATAGCCATACAGATTAATGAGTTGCAGGAAGAGGACATGCAGTGATACTAGTTAAATGCAATTCTCTTTTGGCTTGGACTTGCCTAAAAGGTTGTCTTTGAAATATTATGAAGTTGAACATTCCAATACAACAATTTGCACTCAAGCAAAAAGACTACACCACAAACAGAGAACATATACTTTAAACATAAAGGCTATTTAGTTGAGAATCTTGGGGCAGAGCAACAGATACCAAGCAAAATAGCCTTGATAGCTTCCCCCCCCCTCCTTTTCTGTGGGAGAAACCATGGTTATGCGTGAATCAGGATTAGAAAGTCCCTGAAGGCAAGGTCTTTTCCTGGAAAAGAGACTCTGTCCATGCTCAGAGGCAGTTTCAACACTTACACTGATATTTTGAATACATACAACTCCAGAACTTTCAATTAATTATTTCTGAACTATTTGTACTGTTGGCCTCCAGAGCTATTTTATAGAACTTATTGTTTGGCAAAAGAGGGTGCAACTTGAACCACAAGACAATTAATCAGACCAACTTGCTTGACTTTTTAGAACCTCACAAGCAGCAAAACACAACATGTTAAGGTCCACTATTTTTATGTTTGAAGAAGAGGGCAACACATTTTGACTGATCTGTGACACTATGCAGACTACACTAAGAGTCCTCTCCTTTCTCTTTGGCCTTGACCATAACTCAATATAAATAGCTGTTTATTGCAAAAGTATTTTTGAATTCAATTTCTTTAAATTTTGGTAACTCATACCTGTTGCTGGAGGCTTTATTCAGCTTTGCCAATACCCAAAGCATTGTAAACCCAGATGGTGTTTTTAGAACAAAGAACCAATGCAAGAAAAAAACCTCCAGACAGAATGGTAACCTTAACATGGACTTTTTCTTTTAACTAGTTCTCAAAAAGAAACCTCTAGACCACTTATGGCACAGACCACTGCCCACAGACTATTGCTTTCACACATCTTAAGGGGCAAGTGTACTTCTTAACTTACTGCTCACACTTCACCACTGAAAAGACTTTCTTTTTTCCATGTGCCTCCAAGAACCAAGACTGCTGCTTAAAATCTAACTATGCTTGTGAAACTTTTTTTACTTTGTGTGACCTGCTACACAACTTGACAAGGCAACAAGATTGCACAAACCACACACTGATTTATACAGTCTTCAGAACATGCACCTTTTTATACCTAATAAGGAACTTTAGTCCACTGCTTTCTAGTTGCCACACAACTACTGTATTCATAACCCCCTGTTTGTACTCCTCTCTGTCACAAGCTCTTTTTGAGAACTCATTGCCCCCAACCAAACTCTAACTACTCTTGTTTTCCATGCAGAGGCCCTGAGCCTCTCTCTCACCACCACACAATCAAGCAAGGGACACCACCATAGTTGTTTAGCAAACTACAATTCCCAGGATTCTTTGCTCTTTGTGAAGCTTTTTGAGCTCACCTCCTGGTGCCACTTATACTACAACATACAGAAATTTACACAACTGAGAGCAATTTCTTCAGGTATCAGACTTCTTTTTACAGTTACACACAACTGACCCTGCTGTGGTCTTCTATGTGCAGTGTTACTGCACACCTGAGCCATGCTAGTCCCTCCACAAATTTTAAAATCCACTAAACACTAAATTTTTAAAGTCCACTTTGCTGTTTTTCACCAAATCCCTGCTCCCCTCTGGCAGCTCTGCTAGCCATCCCATCACAGCCAGCCCAGGGGAGAGAGAGAGAGATGGGGGGGTTCTTCCCCCAATGTAATACCTTTTCTTTTGCGTTCTTTTAGAAAACAATAAATAGATCTAACAATGCAAAGCAAGCACTGACAGGCACTATAGACACAAAATTAATCTACAACTTTTAAAATTCCCTGTAATGGGGCAGGCTTAGTCGCCTCCATCCCCCCCCCTTCCTGGAGCCAAACTCCAAGGGCCTTCCTTATTTTTTCTAACTCACAGAGCCACTTGTATTTGTTTTCTGAGGTCTGTCCTCAGGCCACAGACAAAAGGCACTCACAAGACAGAATAGGGAAAGGGGAGGATCAGGGTCTTTTTTATTTATGGGGTAAGGAACACAGAGGGTAAACTTTCACTTCTTCCTCCAGCTTGCGTGGCCAGGCTCGTCAGTGGCTCACAACAAGAACGGCGGTGTCAATCACACTTGGTACGTTCACACAATCACACACAACACGCGTCTGGGGTCTGACGCCTTCACTTGTGTCAATCATGCAACCACTTTTCACTCACACAGTTTCTACCTTCTCCCTCCCATCATAAACAGAATCACATTACAATGTTATACTTTAAGTAACCAAGTAACAGTGAAACTAAACAATAGAAAGAGGACCTTCTTGCAGTTTAACAGGTAAAGAAACTTTTTGCTTGCAATTATACTTTTTAGCAAAAACAGTTAAACTAAACCACAGTATAGTCTAACAGGCAAATACTTCTTGTTACAATAGTACCTTTTGCTAGGAACAGTTAAACTAAATCACATAAAAGGAAACTTTCTGTTATAGTTTAACAGGCAATATAAAACTTTCTGGTTGCTAATTAAAGTCTGATAAGACTCTTCTATCCAATCTTGGGTGTTGGTTTAGGGGCTACCTCCCTACCAAGTCTGGTCAGGTTCTTCCCCCCGTTCCCAAATTCTTTAGGATAGAGGCTAGCATATCTTACCCAACTATCCAAGCCTACGCTTCAAGACAGAAAGGTCTCACCTATCCAAGCCTATGCTTCAGGATAGGTCTGGTGCCCTTCAAGGAGTAACGGGCCAATGTTCCCCAGTCAGAGAGGGTGACGAGTCCTCCCTTCTGAGCAAACGGCCGGGCTCCGGGAGTTTACCTAGGACTCGGTCCCCTTCCGTTGGTCACCCAACGGGTCCACCCCTCAGCGTCACTGAGTGGGCTCCACTGGCTGGCCTTTCCAAGCCAGTGGATTCAACCAGTGCACTCTTCAGGCAGTATCTCAGGTCGGGCGTTACTATACTTGCCTGGTTCCTGTAGATCTGTTGCTTGTACTCCTGAGACCGAAGGCGATTGACAGGTTCTTATCAGATGGGAACCGGTGTTCTTTTTTCTCCCCAACCAAACTTGGTTGGAGGCGCCTTGGAGAAACCTGAGGACCGGTTTCCACCGATAGCACACTGTTCACCGGCTTGGGGGGCCTCAAGAGCCCTCTCCCCTGGGTACCACTTCAATTCCCTGGAAAAGGTCCAGATCCAATAATCCCGGCACGAGCCCCCATTTGTAATAGGAATGAAGTAGGTATCAGCAGGAAAGACCCAGGAGATGATGATGCAAGCAAGAGATTTCTTTATTCAGAGCTCTGGACTCAGCCAGACAGAGTTTTCTATCTTACAAAAGACTGAGTGCTTTGTCCAAATTGACTAGACCTTTTATAGCACAACTGTTTCTCTACATAATAAGATGATTCTGTTCATAACAAGAGGATTTATACAATTAAAGATTTTATCTTCAGTGGCTTCCTGAGCTGAGATGGAAAAATGTGTGGCAAGACATGACATTACACATCAGTACAATGAAGCAATCAAGCACGTGTATTCTGACATTGGTTGATCTATCTGAGTTTCCTTTCCCACAGGAAGAAGAATTAAAATTTTATTTTAATTTTATAATTTTTGGGCTTCTTTATTATTGCCACAGGATCAGGTGAAGACAAAGAGTTTCCTGTCTTAGCTTTGGCTGGCTTTACAAGCCTTAAGTGGCTAATCACTGATAACCATCAAACCCCTGGGAAAGGAGAAGGGGCATTGTGATGTTATCATCTCCTCTCCGGGGAGCCTGTGAATGTTGACTGGAAGCATCTGTCAGGGAATGTGTGTCTGCAGCCTTTGCCAAGCGTGTCCTTTACTATAGGCAGCCCACAGAATGATTTCAAAGGTATCAATTAATTTCAATAATTCTAATAATAATTCTAATAAATTCTGACAGCTGGTTTTGTCCACCATAGTACTTTTGTGATAACTGCAGGTCAGCATAGGAGTTGTGCCAGGACTTGTTCCTGCCTAATCAGGTTAGGATTGCACTGTGATTTTCCAGTCCCAATTAATAGGGACAAAAAAGAGACAGCAAAGGCAAAGAGGAAACCTATTCCCATATCCTATGTTCCCATATCCTATTCCCATATCCTTATTCCCACATTCAAACAATGTTTTTTTAAAGGTGGGTAGACAAGAAAATGGCTTCTCTAACTTTTCCAGCATAACATGGGGCTTAACAATAAACAAGAGTTGAAAAACTTTATTTGTAGCTTAGGGCACTTTATCAGTATCAAAATGGTAGTGATTAATGCAAAGGAAGGCAGACATTTGACTACACTTAAAGAATTGAGCTCAGTGCCAACCAAAAATAACAAAAGCACATCTGATTTATCAATCTAAAGTGAAATAAAAGATTAGGGTGAATAAGCATGCAGCTTTGCTACTAGTAATGGATTAGTCACAGTGACAGAGATGAAGAGGGAAGACCAGTTTAGCAACACAAATAGAGACTTTGGAGGTTCTGGTAGTTGGACTAATCCCTTGTTCCTTAGGGCATGGTGTTTTAGGTGTTTTAGACAAGAATTTCTGTTCCCTCAAAACAAAAAATGTAGTGTAAATGCAGTGGGATTCATCTTTCTGGTATGACTTCTCCATTTTTGAAGAGAGTTTTCATGAAATCCTTCACCGGATTAAAAAGAGCACATTGCTGAGCAAAAAACAGCAGGGGGTGTTTGTACTTGTTGCTACAAGTCCCATTCATTATAGTGGGGTGGTGCTGGTTCACGTCTACTTTGCAGACAGAAGAATGATATATGTGTTTCTCAAACAGCTAGCACATGACTCCACATGCTCCTCTAGTACCCTCATATCAAAATGCAGGGAGTGATGGCTGATGGACTGGAGAAGCAGTTTGCAGACATTCCAATACAAACTTTTAAAAGGGGAACCAAAAACAGAATTCATGCCAAGACTTTTTTTTAATGTGAAAAGGTTATCAGCACTAGGTTGTGAGTCCTTGTGTATTTCTTTTCCAAACTGGAAACCACTGTAACCTGAAAAAGCCACAGTGGCACATTCTGCTGCGATGTTGCATTTCTTTCAAGCTGATCTGGACACAGAAATGCAGGACAATGTGTGCCGCTAATGTGGGGAGAAGTTTTTCCAAACACAAATTTGGTCCATGCCTTTGATTTTATTTATAACAGTCCAATTCTTTCCATGTGGTGGACAGCAGCACCAGAAAGCCAACCACTGCATTCTGCAAGAAAGCCAACCACTGCATTCTCTCATCATAGTAAGGTAACATTCATTCCGTTACCTGAGGTTAAGCTGCTGCAGCATGAAGTGGTCTACTTAAGAACATAAGAAGAGCCTCCACTGGATCAGGCCAAAGGCCCCTCGAGTCCAGCTTCCTGTATCACACAGCAGTCCACCAGATGCCTCAGGATCTGCTATAGCAAATTTACTGCAATGGACCCAAGAACTACAGGGATGGATCCAGTGTGGGGACTACAATTTGGAGCCACCATTGCTGTATACACCCCCTTCCCAGAACTGACCTGCCCCACTGAATCCTGCCCCATGGAATCCTTCATTCCATCCTAACCCCAACCTTCCTTAGAAGGTGTGCACAAATTCATCTAGGCATGTTTGCTCAGTTTGGGGATAAAGTTATCTCTCACTGGCTACAATTCAGAGTAACAACGGATTTCACGTCAACGTAGTTATGGTGCTACTTAGGGGAAACCTATGGGAAATGCATACAGCAATCCATAGTAAGTGCCTCTTAGGTCTTCCCATAGTTACTCTGGATTGTAAGTCATCTAAATTCAAAAATGGCTGTACTAGTGTGATGGAGGCAGAGCGCACCTTCTGCCTACAAAAAAGTGTATGATGGAACACTGTTCCTCTTTGGTGCGATTTATAAGTTTCACAACCATCTTCAACATTGAATAATAACTCATACTAATCTGCAAGGTCGGCTGACTTGTCATACCGTCTGACACATGACACTGTCAGACACAACCAATTACTCCTCCTGCCTTCATAATTTCCAGTTAAACATAAAAGTGCGGAAACTTTTTGAAAATGCCTTGTATTTGTAAATGTGCCTATTTTCATACAGTGTATTTTTCATGAAAGTGAAAATGATGCAGTAAAGTTTTTATCTTATGCACATTTACTTTGTGGCCTGCATGTGCAGGCCACATTGAACTCAGTGGGACTCATTTTAGAGTAAACACGATAGCATGGTGAAATCCTAACCAATTTAGGCCAGTACAACTCATGCATCTCCTCATTCCTGTGGTAGTGTGGGGAAGCTGGTACATGTCTATGCACTGGCCTAACCCACTTAGGAGTGGTGCAGCAGTGCCTTATGACACTTTTGTGATATCTCCAGGGGAGCATAGGACTTGTGCCAGGATTTGGGCTGGTCTAAGTAAATCTGAATATTGGCATGTCAGCGGTTTGAGACCTGAGTGGTACAAGATGGAGTGAGCTGCCCAGCTTCCTCCAACCTAGCACTCTGAAAATATGCATGTATGCAAATGCAAGTACAGTGGTGCCTCACGTAACAAATTTAATTCTTTCTGGAGGCATGTTCTTTACATGAAACATTCTTTACGTGAAGTGGTTTTTCCCATAGGAAATAATGGAAACTCAGATGATTGGTTCCACAACTCCCAAAATATTCAAATAAAAATATTAATTGGATGTAAAAATGATGACAGAACACTGGGATTGAATTCAAAACATGCATTCAATGTGTATGATCTTATGAAGTCTACTTAGGCTGCAGTCCTAAAGACACTTTCCTGGGAGTAAGCCCTATTTAACACAATGGGGCTTACTTCTGGGTAGACATGGTTAGGAGGCTGCAATCCAAGACACTTTCTTCTACAGACACTTTCCAAGTGTCTCCCCACTTTCTCCTTCTCTCCATCCTGAGTCTCTCTCTCCCCTGCTCCCTTCTGGCCAGCCCTGAGCTGCTTCCCTCTTCTCCACTGCTGTTCTCTCCCTCTGCCCAGCAGATGCATGGCCACAGGAGGAACAGCATGGAAGTGTTGCTTTCTCTATGGGCAGGTGCGCTAGGCAGCCCTGACACTTTTTAAACAGGCTGCCGGCCAGCGCGTCTGCCCCAACTGCCAATGAATGTTTTCTTTACGTGAAGCACTTTTTTTACGTGAAGCAGAATCCTAGAGAAATTTTTGTTTGTTGTGTGAAACATACTTTACGTAAGGCATTCTTTACGTGAGGCACCACTGTAGATAAATAAGTACCACTTCAGTGGGAAGGTAACTGTGTTTAATGCACATGGAGGCCACATGTCCAAGGAGGTGTCTTCAGACAATACTGGCTCTATGGCCTAAGAAACAGGGATGAGCATTGCTCCCTAGAATTGGTCTCAACTAGCCAGACAACCTGTGGGGGACACTTTTACCTTTAAGTGGGCATCAGGATTGGAGCCTAAGTAACAAATGAGTCAAATCTTAATTTGTCATCCACTCTCTAGGTAACTTTTGTTCGAACAGTCCATTTTTTTAATCAGCCTGAACCATTCTGGGAAGATAACATAAAATTATGTTATCATATGGAAAGATAACATTAAAGGTTTGAAAAATTTCTCTTCAAAATTTCTCTTCTCTTTCTGCATGTCAGATATTTGCCCATTTCCAGGAAAGGAAATGGACACTGTAGAGAAGACCACAACCCTGTTGGAAATGTATTAGCTTGAACTGCTGTCCCATTTATGTGTTATTGGGAAGGACTTGTTTAGTTTATTCAAACCGCTCATTTTACAAGCTTTAGTTAAGTGCTTGAGGGAAAACAGGCCATTATAAAAGTCACTTTACTATTTTTCCCTGTGCCTTTTACTGATGGTCTGTTAGTCACTGTGGAAAAAAATGGTATGCTAGCGACAGTACTTATTCCCTCTATGTATAAATCACATTCAAGGTACTCAAATTTCTTAAGGGTCC
The DNA here is from genome assembly GCA_030015325.1 of Cryptoblepharus egeriae. Lineage (NCBI taxonomy): Eukaryota > Metazoa > Chordata > Lepidosauria > Squamata > Scincidae > Cryptoblepharus > Cryptoblepharus egeriae. The sequence goes on along the minus strand of JAREYC010000001.1, from coordinate 113,677,781 downwards.
AGCCCTTTGCCCTCAGGGTCATATTAGACTGCATGCAAGCACATGCTATTAAAGCATATATCCTACAGCAGCTATTTTTTAACTATCATGCAATACAAATGTGCAGCAAATGGGCCACAGGTGTGCCATGGGGTATCAGCCTTATCAATTGTCAAAATTAATGTTTACCTTGAGAATTACAGTGATTTGAGTTTCAGATTTGAAGATCTGTCATAAGGATTGTTAGAGATATTGCTTTTGGAGGGCTGGAAATTTACAGTGTAATCCTATCCCTGGTTAGGCTGGTTCAAGCCGTGTGATGGCCTGGAGTGTTGCAAAAGTGCCATAAGGCACTTCTTCACACTGCACCACTGCTGGTGGGGTTTGACCAGAACACAGACATGTGCCAGCCTTCCCACACCATATCCAGAACATAGAGATGGGTTAGATGGGAGATGGGAGCAGGCATAAATTGGTTAGGATTGCACCTTTAAATTATTAACAAAAAGCTGTACATAATTGGAAATTTTGACTGCCCAGTTATTACATTATTACAGTTATTCTATGTAACTTTCTTTTTTATAAATAAAAATATATATTTAAAAAAATAGAATGCTAGAGTTTTGTAATTGCTGTGAGATGAAAAAGTTTGAAAATCACTGCTCTGTAGGAAGATGTTGTTTTAACCAGTAAATATGTATGTCTTCGTGTGTGTTTGTCTGTGTGCATGTGCGTGCGCACGCGCATGCGTGTGTGTGTGTCTGTGTGTGTGTGTGTGTGTGTGTGTGTGTGAGAGAGAGAGAGAGAGAGAGAGAGAGAGAGAGAGAGAACAGTGACCAGGACATATGGGAGTGATAGATATAGTGACCAATACACCCAATGAGGTAGAGGGAGGTTCACTCATCTCCCTTGCACCATTTTAAAGGTAAAAATAATCTTGAAAGCTGTGGTTTGCCTTTGAAGTGGTGATTGGTGAAAGAAAAATGCGTCTTCTTACAAGGAAGAAGAAAACATACATCTGTTACATTAGATGGGATTTCAAATGCTAATGCAGTGGAGTGTTGAGTTTTTCATTAAAAACACTTTTTATTTATGAAATTTTTCAATTTTTTACAAAGAAAAAATAATTCATAGATAAATCAGGCTTTTATCTTTTCTTCACCATGCAGATCTGATGTCCAATTTCAGAGGCTTAACAAACAAAAAACTATCAAAGATGTTCAGAAGAAATCACCATATGAAAAAGATCAAAATTGCAGGCAGCCAAGTAGAACTATTTTTGCAGTATAAAAGGTGAGCAACTTTCCAGTTAAGAATTTAACATGTCTGTGTGCTGGATCTTATACTCATCTGCAGCCTCTCTGCCCCTTTTCTTGGCCTTGTGCCAGCAAAATCATTGGTGTCAGTCCAAGGAGATCCATTGAAAGGTGAGAAGAGGCTTACAGGGAAGAAAGAATCTCTTTTCTTGTATGAGGCTGCCCCACTGCTCTCCCACTCTTTTCTGATGCATGCCTTTTAAGCACAGCTGCACCAGAAAAGGGGGGAAATAGGACTGGGTAATAATTCTTTCTGTTTAGTTGGAAGTTCTGTTCCTTCATTAAGTCCACTTCAATAAATGCACATATTTCAGGTAGGTGTGTAATTTGATCAATGATACTCAGGTATTCTATTGGCAGTGGTGGAATAGAGCATAGCAAACTTAATCTGCATTAATACTTGATGCAGCACTTTAGGTCTCTTACATTCTGGAGTGCAATGGTGTGGTGAAGATGGAAGCAAGGTCAGGCTGGTTAAATATTTCAGGAATGTCGTCTACCCAAACTGACAAGACAGCTCAGGACCTTCTGCGTTCCTGTTAATGGATTACCTTTGTTGGCCACTCTCAGCAGTAAAGGATGCTGAAACAGGCAATCCCTCCAGCAATATTTACACAAACCAAAATGGGTGAAAGGCTTGCTTTCCAACTGAACATGCACGACTTTCATCAAGAAGGTATTGCAAACAGGAAGGGGATAGTAAGTCAACATAAGTTTTAAAAGTTTTATGTTTTGTCAACAGAAAAGGAGATAAGCAGCATACAATCGTCCATATTAGGCAACTTTCCTAATAAGGATGTTTGCAGTTAAGGATTAAGGAGAGTGTATACCACAGAGTGCATGAAGATTTTTTTTCACTGCTGAGTAAGTCGAGCCACACAGAACCAAATTCTGGAGTGCCACATGTGAAGTGAGGCTCAGATTAAATCCTGATAGCCACCTACCCTCTCATTTATTATTCTAAAATGATGGCGGAGGAGCAGGGTCAGTTCCATGCTGGTCTGAAAAATTCCCAGAGGAAACAAGACGAACCTGAGAGCAGTAAAAAAATGCTGAAATGCTGGAGAACCACTGGACTAGAGCAGGGATCTCCAAACCCTAGATCAGGGGCCAGATGTGGTCCTCAGCAAGCCTCAATGTGGCCCCCAGCAAGATCCCTCTATCTGGCCATTGGGCAAGTCTTGTAATCCACTCAATAGGAATAGCTTTTCTGCACTCAAAAAGCCCTCCCATTCACCGGAAGCCTCTTACTGGTGTTTGTTGTGTTGCATCTGGCTTCCCACCTGAGAGGTAACTGGCAATGATGTCATTGCCAGTTACTTCTGGATAGTATTGCAAATTGGTGGACCAAGTGAGGTGATACTGTGAAGGACAAATGCTGAAGGATTAATGTTCAGGGCATTATATTACAAGGCAATCTAACAGCTTCTTATTGCTAAGGCCTCTCATATCCAGTAGCCCCTGTGGTACCACCTCATTACAGGCCTTGCATTGCTTAGAGCCACGTGGCTCATCAGGCATATTGCACATTCCAAACCAGGCAGAAGAGAAGCATTTTATTATAAAAGGCAGAATTGCATGATTGCTGCACGAAAACTAGAATCTTTGGGGCATCTGTAATTGGAGGTTTGTATTTCAGCATTACATGAACAAGCAAGTTCTATTTTGCGAATGTGCTTGTTTTATTGCTCATCCCAATTGGCCATTATAATTTTAAGCCTTAAGAAACCACAAATCACCCCTTTGGGGCAAACACATCCCACAGGCAGACTAACATCAGCATGCTAAGCTCAGATACAAATGTTGTCTAATTGGTTTCTTTTCCTTTCTTGCATAGCACCTTTCACTTTTTTGGCCACTGGAGCAAAACTTTTGCTTTCTTATCTCAGAAACACTCATGGCACTGGCTTTATAATATGGATATTTATAGATACAGATATTTATATGCAGATATAATTACAGACCAGTGCTTCCCACCTGTGCTTTCTGTTCAAAAATACCCTGGAAACAGGGTTAAGCATGAGTTAAGGAACAAGGTGGTAGTTATCTTAGAGGCTGAAAAAAACAATTCTGTCACAACTTCCATTGTCCTTAGGTGATAGGATTAAATGCTATGATTTTAGTTTTTTAATGTTAAGTTTCAAGCCACGTTTGCACTTTCCTCTTATGCTGTCATCAAAAGTTTGTTAATTCTTCCTCACTTTCTGCCATTAGAGTGGTATCATCTGCATATTTGAGGTTGTTAATATTTCTCCCAGTGATCTTAATTCTAGCTTCTGAATCATCCAGCCCACCATCCAGTAAAATGTGCTCTGCATATAAAATAAATAGACAAGGAGACAATATATAGCTTTGACACACTCCTTTCTAAATTTTAAACCAATCATTTAAATCAGTTATCCAGTTCTAACTGTTGCTTCTCAAGAGACTGATAAGGTAGTCTGGTACTCCCATCTCTTTAAGAACTTGCCATACTTTGTTGTGATCCGCACAATCAAAGGCTTTTGCATAGTCAGTGAAACAGAAGTACTGTAGCTGTTTTTGTGGAACTTCCTTGCCTTCCCCATAATCTACTGAATACTGTAATGTATCTTAACAACTTGATGTACGATTGCCACATCTGGAGTATTGTGTCCAGCTCTGGTTCCACGTCTCAAAAAGGATATATTAGAAATGGTAAAGGTGCAGAAGAGAGTGACGGAAATTATTACTGGGCGGGGGCACCTCTCTTATGGGGGAAGGCTACAGCATTTGGGGCTATTCAGCCTAGAAAAGAGGTGCTTGAGGGGGAACATGATTGAGACATGCAAAATTATTTAGAGGATGGGTGAGTGGATAAAGTGTTGCTCTTTTCCCTCTCACACAACACAAAAACCAGAGGAAATAAAATATTTCTTTACCCAGTGTCTAATTAAACTGTGGAACTTACCAGAGGCCATGGAGATGGCATCTGATTTATAAGCCTTTAAAAGGGGATTAGATAAATTTCTGGAGGAAAAGTCCATCATTGGTTACATGGGTTACTCACAGTGGTGTGCTTCAGAGGGTTCTCACAAGTTCTATAGAACCCTTTGCTAATGAGCATCTGGTTCTGAGAACCAGTTACTAATGGGACATGCAACATGTTGTTAATGTAGGTTATTAGGACATACAACCTGCTGTTAATTTATTTGAATCCCACCACTGGTTACTCATGATGTATAACCTCCATATCTTACAAGCAGGCTACCTCAGAATACCAGATGCAGAAAATGGTACCAGGATACAGGTCTCTTGTGTGCTCCCTGAAGCATTTAGTGGGCCACTATAAGATGCTGAATTAGTGGACCTTTGGCCTGACCCAGCTTTCTAAGAGCAGAAACCTAACCATGTCTACTCAAAAGTTAGCCCCATTGTGTTCAATGAGTCTTACTCACAAGAAAGTGTCTTTAGGATTGCAGCCTTACTTTCTTACTTTTCTTACTTTCTTCTGTTCTTAATGCTGGCTGAAGATTATCAGTATTGCTTCCTGGACACTTGTTTAAACGAGTATGAATAATTATGGCCATATTCATATAGAAAGTGGAGGATAAGCATTTCATCTAAAGGAAACGTCTGATCACAATACAGGTTTTACTGTCTGATCACAATACAGGTTACTTATTTACTTATTTACTTATTACTAACCAGAATGCAGCAGAGCAGCTTTAAAACTGTGAAAATCTGTGAAAAGTGGCTGAGCACTATTTTGCAATCTACTTCATCAGCTATGGCTCCCATGACTTTAAAGATTTCAAATCAAAATTATGAATATAGCCCAAGTAAAACAAAAATTGACAAAGCAAGCAACTGTAGTGTGTGTCACAAATTGTTCTAATTCTAACATTATAGAAGAACATTATACAATATTTGTCAGCCTCAGTAATTGATAAGAGAAGATATGGACAAAATACTACTGATTTTATATGGCCAGATCACTACAAAGAATCATGCTATGAATCACAAGCATGTAATCTCAGATGTTGTTAAATGTATAATTTTTTTCTAGTTCTTACAAATGGTGCTTAGTCAGCAGTATGCCAAAAACCTGTGTTTATTCATAACCAAGGCTGAACACCACAGCTTTAAACTATAGTTCAGTACCACAATAAATTTAAGGTTTGGCTTGAGCACAAATCTGACCTCACTGTAATAGTCTTACCCTTTTTAGTTTCGGTTTGGATGCCCTGTTTATGGAACAGATTGTTCTAAATTGTAATGTATGGTAAGCAGAGATGTTCATTTTAAGCAACTGAATTGTGATTGTGTGCACGCCTATATATATGTGTGTGTGTGTGCATATAATGTACAGACACATTAATGTGCAGACACTTTAATATATATAAAATATTGTAAGCATTATATTCAAGCTAATAAATATAAGCAATTGAAAATACAATAGAGGAATAAAAAATGAGGAAAAAACAGAGCCAAACATTATCTAGAAAGGAGTGGATGATTTTACACAGACTGACTTGTGTGAATCATGTTTGAATCGAGGAAAAAAAATGCACATGCACGGTGTCCGTTACACACTACTAGTAGGCAGCCTTAAAATGCAGCACCCCCTTAATATGTAGGCAGTTCCTGTCTGGCTGGGATCTAGCATAGAATCCTAGAGTTGGAAGGGACTTAGTAGGTCATCTAGTACAACCCCAGCCTCTAGCAGGCAGTCCTCCTAGAGAATCTCTGATAGGTGCACATACCCCTGCTTACTGGTCAAGAGACACGCTTTCAAGTGGGTGTTGCTGTTTTATTTAGCAGGGGGAGAGTAACTGCCCTGCACACCCCAGCAATGTCTGTTCTAGTGGCTTCTGCTGGTGTTCTTTTTGCACTTTAGAGTGTGAGCCCTTTTGGCACAGGGACCCATTAGCTATTAATTAGCTATTAATTTTTTCATTTTCTTGTAAACCGCTTTGTGAACTTTTCAGTTGAAAAGCGGTATATAAATACTGTAGGTAGGTAGGTAGGTAGGTAGGTAGATAGATAGATAGATCGATCGATCGATCGATCGATCGATCAAGCCTCTGCTTGAAGATCCCCAGTGAGGGAGAATCCACCACCACCTAGCACATACATTACTCATTCAGTTTTTATATTCCTTTGCAGATGCTTATGTGACTCATGGGAATCTCTACAGACTTTTAAAACATAATAAGAGAAACAACTTTTAGAATAAATGTAAACTTTGCCAAGAACTAAAGAACACTAGCTCCACAGTGCGTTGGGCCCTGAATTACTTTTTTTTCTGTGGCAGTTGATTCTAACTTGAATGTTTGATTTCATGAATAGCAAATGTGCTAAAAAGAAGCTATGTGGTTTGAGGAGGACTAAAGAGAATCATTTTCATTCTAAGCACTAGAGAAAAGGATGCTTTACTAGTGCAGTGAGCAAGGAAGTTGGTGAAACTCAGTCCCAATTGAGCAAGACTCATCTGAGCAAGAGTACAAGTTGCTGTTTGCCATGACTTCAATTGAGTAAGACTTGCCATCAAGTGTAGGACATTACAGTGGATCAAGAAGGACAAGCCATATTGGTCCAATAGGAAAAAAAAACATCTGAAAGCCATATAAGTTAATGCCATTGTGAGGCCCACTAATATGCTGCAAAGCAGCAGTGAACAAGTATAGATTGTCTGCATCATAACATTTTGGATCTCTTAAATCTCTTGAGTAGTATGATGTTTTCAGAAAGGAATGTGGAAGTAGAATAAAATAAACTTTGCAAAGAAAAGGCATTCTGTATTCATAGTCTTACACAATCACCAGAAAGGCTTTATTTGTAAGAGTCCAAGGCAGCAGGTGTGGTCTGGTTGTTTGCTCCCCGCAAACTTAGTGTTGTCCTCCAGCTACAGCCCTGCTTTGCTACAAGGTCCAACCCTTGCTGGATGTTCCAACACTTCTTTATCAGAGTTTAGAGGTCCAGCCGTGTTATACAAGGATTTTGCATACACGGATTTGACTCAACACGAATGGCCACTGCAGATCACAGCTTTTAAAAAGCTGTTTTTCTACTGTTGTAGAGAGGTAGTCATGCAAGCAATCATTCCATTTTTCAGTGCCAGAATTAAACCCCTGCAGATATTGAGGCACTACCTTATTCAATTAAGAGCAATAGTAGAGCAGAAACCTGGAAGTGAGTCTTTAAACCTATTTTCCCCATTGTTTACTGGTTTTTTTAAATCCACTGATTTTTTTTATCCATGGGAGGTTGTGGAACTGACCCTAGTTGATAACGATGGACATTTTTGCTCCTCTAAAAATAGATAGAATCCTCCCTGGAGTTTGGGAGGATATTTTTTTAAGTTTTCCCCACTCCCATAAAAGAGGTAGTAAACATTAAGATCAGCTCTTGGATGTCAATGATCAACATGAAGTACTGGCAAAGTATTGGCATCAGCTTTGTCCTTATATCTTACATTTATTCTGTTGCTATCTAGCAGTCCTCTCATTGCCTGCTGCTTTCATGGAGAGAGGACTTGCCAAGACTGCTCTTTGCCCCAAAGGGCTGCAGGGACTACTTATCAGAATCATTCCTGTTGAGTGCTCCCTGATTCCCTGACTCTCAAACCCAAGAGAGCCTCAATTTTTCCACTGGTCTCTTTAATTTTCCTGCAACTCCTCCTTGTGAGTCCTTTTCCATAAGCACTTCTAATGATCTGTTAGGAGGACTGAGGATTCACTGTTCACTAGAAATGAACTTCAAGCATTTCAAACCAAGTCCTACTTTAAAATTTCTGTGGGACAGGACCCACTTCCGTGAGACTCACTTTTCTTTTTTCTGTTTGCGCATTTATTTCCACTATCTTTTTTTGCCTCAACCATTATCTCACCATTTCTTCCTTCTTTTCCTACTATCTTCTATTTTCTTTCTTTAGAAAAAAGAACAGCAGACAGAACAGTAACTGTAGGGCAGAAATCACAACCTGCTGGTTCAATAATGCTTTTTGAAAGCAATGATTGCTGCTCCGCCTTCAGTCATCTCCAATATCTCCAAACTACAAATAGGGTGTTGTGACATGAAAAATGGTGAAGTCCCTGCGGTATGAAGATGGAATGATACCTCATCTCACCTCAGCTGGACCACTGGATTACATCTGAGATGACTTCCTAATGAAAATCTAAACAAAATAGTGCTGCACTCTCAAAAGTAATGAAAAACTCCAACCCAATGAACACACTTTTTCATTTTTTTAAAAAATCACACCTCTGTCACCTCAAACCAATGTACTAGCATCTCTTCAACCTCCCCCTTCACCTCTCTTGAGTCAACCTTCTTCATCTCATTACTGTAATTGGCTTGGACCCTTCACATTCTTGCAGCAAATTCTCCTTGGATAGAGTGGCTGTCTCTTCTAATTTCTCCATTGCCCATATAGCTCCTGGATATAGAGGGAGGGGAAGGGCTGAGTGCTAATGGAAACTACTGTGCAATATTATATGAAATTCTTGGAGAAAATATATCCCACAAAAAATTAATAACAAACAGATGTTTCTTATATTGGGTAGTTTTATGTAGCAGTACTTTTAAAAGTCTTCTATATCTAATATTAAAGATACATATAAAAATATTAAGATAAGATACCTTAATTGTCATTTGATTTGGCACACACAGGTACACAGCCACTGGTACAAACAAATTATGTTGCTTGCTCCCAGTCAAACCGATATACACATATCAATCAAATATGTACATAAAAATCATATTAACAGTCCATTTCGAAAAACTTAGTGGAAAAAACAAGTGATTAAGGGGATGAGTAGCATCCTGAATACTACAGACCCTTCTCAAGAACCGCTTGATATTCAGTTATCCATTTTGATTCCACCTTTCACCAAAGATCCCAATGGCTAACAGTAAAATATAAAAATGCATGTTAAACCAAATGAATCCAATTAACAACATCTAACTGAAATATATTACAAAAATACTATCCTGCACTCAGAACCACAAAGATTGAGAAGGGGTTGAGTATTAAATGCATGTGCCACATCCATTATTGACCCAATTCAGATGTAATGCTAAATCAGAGCTTAGCATTATATAAAAAAGCTGTTATGGCTGCTGTTCACTGTGTGTATCTCTCTTCTTAGTTCATTATTTATATTGAAAAGTCTTGAAATAGGAAAAAATATCTCTGACGAGGAAACTGTGGGAACTGAGAGGACAGCAGCTTCATTTTTCAATCTCAATCCTACTTTCCAGCATGTATTTAGTGCACAGAATCACCTTCACTATTTAAACTGTTATTTCTGATAAAAGGTAACATCAAGTATTTCTGATGGTACAGCTTCCAAAAGGAAAATTTTCTGACTATGTTTAAACTTGGTGCTTAAAAAAAATAACTAAAACTCCAAAGAACAGTCCCAGTGATCACATAGCAAGGAACAAGTTAAAACACATAAACCTCTGAAAACCTGCTGCATGTGGTAAGAGGGAGAGATTGAGAGTTCATTAAAAATTTCAACAAGAGCTGGCTAATACAGACATAGCCTGAAGAAAACTTTTCTCTAGGCTGCATTTTCTGGTGACAGTTCAGGCATGTGTTCTGCAGTGATAGTTTATACGTGACGTTACTTTTTTCCACATTTCCTCCATAACTTAAAGAAATGAGAAATATTTTGATAGGTTACATAAGACAAACCATCTATCTCAATATCATGCTTCTGACAGTTACTGGTTCTGGATTATTCAAGAAAATGTGTAACATCACAAAGAGCTGATAGAGAACTTCAGCCACTTGCAGTTCCTTCCAGCTTCCCTCTGGTCACTTCAGAAATTCAGGAAAAAGCAGGAAAACCACATGCAGCCGCTCAGGGCCTCAGATCACCCTTGGATGCACTGTACTCCACACCTCATCCAGAGGGTGCACAGAGGAGGGCGAGGAGGGTAGGACCCTCGCAGCAACACCTGAGGCAGCATTGCTTTCCTGGTCAAGTGACCTCTGTAATCCATTTGCTATTTCTGTGAACTTTTACTGGCACAAATTCAAGCTATCCATCTTGGACATTAAGAGTCAGGGGTGGGGGATGTGGCAGTAGTTGCAATTGTCATCACGGCCTGCTCCCTATAACACCACATTTGCTCTGTTCTGCCCTCCCCCAACCCTCGCCATTCAATGGACAACTTACCTGCTGCACTGGACAAAGGTAGCAGTAGCAAGCCAGCACAGGTCTTGCTGATGGCACTGCAAGTCTTCATGCTCACACAATGTGTCTTAGACAAATGGTTCTCAAGTATTTCAACTCAGGGCCCTCTTCTGAGAATGATAATCTATCTAGGACCCCTTGCAAATAATGCCATCAACCTGGAAATGATGTCATGGCTGAAGTGTCATCAAACATGAAGTGACATCACTGTGATGCCAGAAGTGAACCTGGAAGTACCTGGAAGTACGGTAAGTCCCATTGTGTTCAATGAGACTTACTCCCAGGAAAAGTATGAACTGCAAGCTGAGTGACCCATTCCAAGAAGGTGGCACCAACTTCCAGTTTGCAAGATGGTGGTGCCCAGATTTTTGTGACTTCCTTGAAATGAAGTTGTAATCCTCCAAGGAGGTACCAACCCCTACTTGAGAACCACTGTCTCAGATCATGTTTGCAGAAGCACAAGTACCCATTTTACTGGTGATAGGCAACACAGGATTGGGCTGTTAATAAAACTGAAAAAACCTTCAATATTTGTTTACAAGTACTTGATGCTACTTAATAATTATGATACTGAAATACTTAGAGAAATTTAGAATGCAGCACTGCATTGTCCTATTTTGCATAATTAAGGGAAAGTAGCTCTAAATAACATTCCAGCAATATGTATGGAATGTATATTATGATTAATTCAACAATAAATTATTCTGAGAGTATGCTGGATAATGCAGCATCTTTACAGTGAAAGGTTAATTAAATAATCTAAATGCTGATGTTGTAACATGCAAAAAGCAATGCTTATGCATATTACAGGGTCTTATTTAGAAATATTTCTTGCTTTTCAAGGAAGGCATCATTAAGCATATTACAGGTTGAGTCTTGGCATCCACAAGGGTTTCATTCCATGAACTTCTGTGTATGCTGATTTTTTGTATTAATTAAAATTAATTAATTAATACAATTAAGTATTTTATCTCAACACAAATGTGGTTAGCCCATTAAATTAAAAGATAAATGTCCCATTAGGTTTAAAAACAGCCTGCTTATCATGGAACATATACAATGGTAACACATTCAATCAATTTCCTCCTTGCTCTCCAGGGCTTGGAACAGCTTCCTTTCAGCTCAGAGGCAGATGGCTTTGCATTCTTTCCTGCGCTCCAGAGAGAAAGGAGAGGTTTGCCTCCCAGTTGATTGATTGCCTGCCTGCCCTGTTACCATGCTAAGCAGGCTAAAGTGCTGACTAATTTTTTTCTTGCTGCAGCATGTTCAGAATGGCCACTGATCATGTGCTGCGCATGCCGTCAGCAACCATTTTAATTGCTTTTGTTTAATTAGCATCCACAGATGCTGGATTAAGAGGTTCCTGAAATGGAATCTTCATAAATTTTGAGACTCATCCTATACTCTGATTATGGTTCTATGGGGTATGCCCTTGCTATTTTTCCCCTTTTTGCTCCAAGCTGTTTTATACACCATTAGTCTCCCCAACAAATGGACAGATACACACACAAAACATACACACAAGTGCGTTCACACACACACTCCCTCTCCTATCATTACTGATCCTGACCAAAGCTCCTGCAGTGGCTCAATATATTGAAGTCAAGTGTACCTCTGGGAGCAATGTGTCATCTGCAATCAAAGCATTTCACTGTTCACAGCAGAATTTATAACACTCACACAAAATACATCCCTGAAAATGTTGTCAAGTCTTAGCTCCAGCATTCCCTCCTCTTGCAACTCAATGACTGATTTGGGGAACAAACGGCTATAAAAATTATTTAACATTTCCCCTTCTTGTCAGTCACCATTCTGTATCTCATCATAAGAAGCACCACATCTGTCATTTTAGTAAATTCCATAAGGACAGTTGGTAAGGTTGCATTATATTAAGTAAGTAAGTAAGTAAGTAAGTAAGTAAGTAAGTAAGTAAGTAAATAAGACAGTTGGTAAGGTTTGCTCTGAACTATAGGGTGGCTTTTACTAGTACACCTATTAAAAACAATTTGACCTGCAGTCATGTTCTTATGCAAGTTCATTACCAGGTTCTCCCACCATCCACATTTCAGTGACCAACTGAAAACAATACAGTGGGCCACCATTATCTGTGAGTTTGGTATCCATGGATTAGAACAACTCAGCCCAAAGCTAAGCTAAGCTAAGCCTAAGTCTCAGAAGGCCTCCAAGGATGCAAGGATGCTGTTGAGGCACAAATGTAGCACATAGGAGTCAACAGAAAATCATGGGCTACCCACTTCTCCTTTGCTAAATGCATCCTAGTCCTGGGGAGGATGGATTTGTGAGTGGTACCTAGCATTTCCCAAGAGCTCAGACTTAGGCCATCTCTACAGATCACCTCTAAGTCTGAATAGACCATTAGAACTGCTGTAGCCCTACTGCAGGGAAGGGGACGAACTTCTCCTTTCCCATGGTAGTACAGCAACAGTCCCATAACTTGTGCTGGATGCACAAGGAGGAGTTTGCTGTATTGGCAAAGTCTTCTGCTGTCATAAAATGGTTACCAATGGTATGCGCAGTACACAATCAGTGGCCATTCTGCACATGCTGCCGCAAGAAGAAACAGTGCCACAACAGTTGCCTCAGTGGGTCAACTGGATGATCTGTGGGTGTTGGGGAAGTAGGGAAAGGGTGTGAAAAGACTGTGGGAATAACAGTGGGATAAGAACTGCTGGAATAAGTTATGTTCTTATGGAAACAACTGTGGATGGGAATGGCCTTTGGTCTGCAGGTAATTCTCAAGAGCTTACGTTGATCAGAGGGCTAGACTTGCCGCCAAGCAATGGATAATGGTCAACTGCAGGGATTGGAGACTGAGCTAGATGACAAAGCAATTGACAAGTCAGTTGGAATGAGAGTGAGGACATTAAAGGTCTGTAGAACCTCTAATCCAGTTATTTTTAACCAGTGTGCCATGACACACTGGTGTGCCATGGATAGTCCTCAGGTGTGCCATGGGATTTTGGGGATTGTCATTCATTAATAGGAAAACTGTGAGATTTGAAGTCTGGTGTGCCTTGTCAATGGTAAAAACAATTGATGGTGTGCCTTGACAATTTCAGTGCCTTATTAAGTGTGCCATGAGATGAAAAACATTGAAAATCACTGTGCTAATCTCTTGCTCCTGCAATGCTTTGCCTTCTCCTGGCGGCAGGAAAGGCTAACTGACAAATTGGCATTAAGTACTTTAAAAGGCATCTAGGTTTAGCTCAGACATGAAGCATCTCCTCTGCCAGGCTCCTTCTCTCGGCAGCCAACAATTCCATTCCCAAGAGTGATTTAGCAATGTATTGATTTAATGATCTTCGGGAAAAATGACCTTGTTGTACTGTGTATTTCAGTTGAGGATGTCAGACTTCTGCATTAATATTTTAACAGATTTTCTATGCAGTGGCTCTGCTGAGGGAGAATCAGCATAAGAGCTGGCACAGGAGAGAAGGCTTTAGCACAATAAACTCTGACAGCACATCACAGACTTTGCAGCGGCACACCTTAGCTAGCCTCCGGCTTGGTTTCTGCCAAAAACTTGCTTGCATCTGGATTAAATTGTTCTTTTCTGAAGCGGAAATATTATTTGCATCTCAAACCCAGTCAGACTTCCCAACAAGTGATGTGCCAAATGTGTATCACTGCGCATTCTTGAAATGTGAAGTTAAAGACAAGTCTGGGCTGTTTCTTCCCTATTAGAAATGGAACACAGCATAAAGATTTCAAGACTGCTCCTTTGCCTATTTTAAATGGAACAACACAGCCCTTAAGTTGTGGAACAAGAAGCAAGAGTACCTCAAATAATGTGGAAACTGTTCTTGTCCTTGACAAAGAATTACTAAAGCTATATATTGCTCAAAACATATGGAGTTTCCCCCATTCTGAGGATCATACTTGAAGCCACTCATTCATTTGCTTAAGTTTAGGATCAAACATCATATTATAGGGCAGCTCCTGGTTACTGCAGTTAGAGGATGGATACATAGCAAGGAATGAACGTTTCCCTGTAATTCCCCACTCCATGACCAATTCCCCATGACCAAGCTACTTTTCCTGTCCTACATTCAAGGAAAATAGATAAACTTGCTATACCTTTTCCTCTATGTAGGAAACATTGGCAGTGAAGGGAGGATGTCGTCTGCACAGATGACTTCATATAAGTAATGATTTAGCGATTCTTGCATGACTTTGCATAGATGGGGCTGAAATAAGCACAGCTATCGTAGGGCTAAAATTAAGAGAAGGCAGAAGGAGTTTGTTAAGTCCCTGACATCCATCACAAACACACAACCTCATGACAATTGGCATCCAATGCAACAGGAGATCTGAACATGATTGTCTGTGTGCTTATCTTCTTGGCTGTACCATTCCCATACCATTAGTAAAGGTGGAGAAGAGGAACCATATATCTGTTACATGTAGAAAAGTAATTTGTTCAAGATGGCAGCAGGTCATGTGCAGAAATCCAAGCTCTTCTCACTCCTTCAAGAGCTCCAAGCCAGTGTTCGAGGTTAAACCTTATTTTTATTCTGCTCAGTGGCTCTTATTCCCAGATAAATGCAGTTAGGTTTGCAGCCTCAATTGTTGTACTATAGGTAGTGAATTTGTAAGTTAAAAATTTGTAACTTCTCTAGCCTTTCATCCATGCTGTGTTTAAGGGAAGGAGACAACAATGCTGAATGTTGTTCAGTCAAGATGGAGCTGATATGCTGTCTTATTCTGAAGAGAGACTTCCTGTTTAACAAACAAAGAAAAAGTGTATCAGGACTGATGGTATCAACACAAATCCAATCCTTTCCATTAAGTCCTGCTCTATACCTACAACAGAATAAGATGGTGAACTGGATGGTACTGCTGTAGGCTGTGGTGGGGAATCACATTTTCAGTGCTCTCCCATATTAAAATGCCTTGTGAATGGGAAACGATGCAAAAATCTGGGCTTGAAGCATTCTCCCTGCTGTGCTAGATTTTCATTTGCAGGGAGTTTCTTGTGGGTTACTGTGTTTTGTTCTACATGGAGTAGTCAAAACCAGAACTTGTCCCATGGACTTCCTCATACTCCTGCTTGTGTAAACAAGGCCTCATTCTCTTTTCCACCATTATAATGTTTTACACAAATACATGTGCATACATACTTGTACATGCATGCACAGAGAGAGAGAGACAGACAGACAGACAGACAGACAGTCAAACAGACAGAGAATATATATCTTAATGGCAGAGAAGGGAGCACTTCCAGCTGCTGGCTGAGAAGAAACTCTCAAAAAACTCCACATGATGACTCATTTAAAATTAAAGTGATCTGTAGTTTTAATTACAAGTGTTAGCTTTGATGAGTGGCAACTGAAATGTGTTCTGTTTTCCTCAGGGTGCTCTCCTCCTCTGAGTCATGGTATCAGTGACAAGCAATGAACTCTAAAGTGACAGGAATTTACTTGGGTTTTAGTCAGAGATTAGCAGCATAATTTCTCATTTGTATCCCTGGGAAGCAATATTTCTCAGTGCAGCCATTAAGTTCAGGGTTTTACTCTGTCATTTGTAAGAGAACAGCCTGTCTCAGACAGCCCGGCAATGTAGAGCAAGAACCTTCTGACAACATCTCCAAATCTCTCCAGTGGTCCGTGACTTTTTGCCAGCCCCTGAGACCCAAGCACAACTCTTGTACATCAGCAATGCATTCATGAACATGCTACTTTCAGAGCAGAATTTGTGACTTGTGGGACAATCCAGAGTAACTACGGGAGCACGTAAGAGACATTACGTGTACCCGTAGTTACTGCACTACCTAGTGAAAACCTATGGGAAATTCATATTGCAATCCAGAGCAAATTGTTCTTACACCAGAGCAAAGACTCCACGTAGTTACTCTGGATTGCGCCCATAGTCATTGTTCTGAATTAAGGGAGGATTGCCTTTCCTCAGTTGGCGTCACTTTTTTGAGCAGCATGAAATGAAGTGTGAATTGGGATGTGAAGAAAGCCGACAAGACAGTTCTGTTACATCTTTTCTGTATGAAGACAGCAATTCCTGTGAGATGTCTGGAAGTTGTGTTCATTTTTCAACTTTCAGCTCTAGAGAGCAGCTTTTTATCCTCCGATATGCTTCAGCTACATTTGTTTTTCAGGTTCTAGCATGCTCACCACACTATTAATCTTTCCTTTGGTGCTTGGAATGGCTGCCTCCATTGTATGGGGGAAAGGATGGTGGCTGCTGTTGTCACTTAATTCCTATAGTAGAAATCCTGTACAACGTTTGAATGTCATTGGAAGCTGCATTGGCCCACTTCAGAATATCACTGTTCAGCTTTTGGTGAGGATGTTGCAAATATTTTTATTTAAATATTTTTGAGTTGTGGAACCAGTTGTCTCAGTGTCCATTATTTCCTATGGGAAAATCCAATTTGGATAACAAGCATTTTGGATAACAAGCATGCTTCTGGAACAAATTTTGCTCATTAACCAATGCTCCACTGTACTGTGTTAGCATAAATGATGGTATACTGGTATTCTTCAAGGATAGGATTGGACCTTTTCTTGAACTAAGAACTTAAAAGCTTAACTATGGGCGCAATCCTACCCAATTTAGGCTGGCCTTACTCACTTGACACATCTTCCCAAGATGGTATTGAGATGACAGTGTATGCCTTGTGCACTGGCCTAACAACCCCCCCCCCCCAAGGAGTGGGGCAGAAGTGCCGGAGCTTATGCCAGCCTAAGTGGAGTTTACGATTGCAGCCAAAGAGCTTGACAGATAAGTTCATAGAAAAAGTAAACTTGTGTTGTTGTTTTTTCTCATTTCAAGTAAGTGGGACACTTGTCCAGGAGGTTGCAGGGGCAATAAAACTGACCTGAGCTATTTTAAATCTTTACTTATGTCCTCTCTTTGCTGGAGTGTTTGCGTAAATATCTAGCTCAGGGACTTTTAATGGAATGCTATAGGATTGTGTTTCTGCTTCATCAGTTTGAATCAAATCTCAAGCAACCCTGCAGGGCTTTCCCCCATATTTATTTATTTTTGAGAAGTTTACAGCTCACACCATAAAGCTATACCACAACAGTGGATTTTTTTCTACTGCTCTTCTAAAATGTTTTAATGATTGTGGTGACTGCTGCATTGTTGTGATAAAATGCATTCTAATTATTGCAAAGCACATATAAAAGGATTATAGCATATTATGAGACAGTAGATTTGCATTTAGTTTTACTATACGAAACCAAAATAGTATGCTGCGGTGGTTTGTGATTGGGGGCTACAGGAAAAGAAAATATTTTTTCTTAATCTTTTCTAAGTCTGACCATGAGTCTGAAGAGACATGCTGGGTGTGCTGGCTTATTCCAGCGGGGATAATATTCACAGCAAGTTGCCTGCACTGGATGCTGCCATTTTCAACCACTGAAACACACCTGCCCTTCCCCATTCTGTCCACCCCACCAAATCAGCATTGTCAGCGAGACCTCTTCTTCCCATTGCCACGTATTGGACTTTTGAAACACTCTAGTTACACGCACTTCAGGATCACTATTAGTGATGACAAGAAATAGTCTTTGCTACCAGAATATGAGTTCTGGCAACACAAATTTTGCATACAATGAGGCCGAAGTCAGCTGTAAACTTTGAATGCCATTTTACCTTTGGCCTAACTCCTTTTTGAAGGTATCATCCTTAAAATTTGGGCTAAATTATTTCATGAGAGTTAAAAATTATACTTTTCTAAACACAGTGATTTCAGAGATTACCATGGAATAGACTCAATTGTGTTTTATCAGTAATTATGGCTTTGACTTGTGACTCGTGGCTCATGACAAGGCACCATATTTCTTCTTTACCTCTATCCCCGTTCTCATATAAATAGGACATTTATTTTTTAAGAATAATGTGGACATTAAGGTTGGACAAATTCCCTCCTTTCCTTTAATTTGAGGTCCTCTATCTCTTTGGGATTTTTCTTCCAGCTTATCTGTGATACTGAAAGAAAGCCAAGATGAAGAGAAGAAAGTGTGAAGTGTACTTTGCACAGCAAAGTATATGTGAGGATGATGCATCTTGCATCATGGTGAAAGTGGTCACCCTGCTTTAAATGTGAACAGGGCAGATAAAGAAATGAAGATACATGGCTGCCTCCTCCATATATAATTTGGCTTTGATTTATATCTCCATCCCAGCCTAATGCTCAAGTACATCGCATGAATCTTTCACAATTTCCACAGAACTGTGCATACTATTGCGCTTGACTTGTCTGAAGAAACTTCCAAATCTTTCTCTGAACAAACTAGCACGACAGTCTGTTCTTACCATTTCTCATTAATGATTTTGGTCTGGGATCCAGTCTATGAAATTATGCTGTCTCTAGAGTGCACTATTTGGTGCTTAGTAGTTAGATTAGCACCAGTCAGCAGTTCATGAATCTTACTATAGATTAATGCCATCTTGCAGACTCTTGGATTGGAGATGCGTTTCTACCCAAAACCAGGTTAGCACAAGCCAATTTACATTCCAGAGGTTTTTCAACTAGTTGGTAACTATATGCGATAGCTTATTGTTCACACACAATCCTGTTTGTGAGCTCCAGGTTTGATATTTATCCAGGTTTGACAGATATTTATTGTTGAGGTATTGTATATTATGGTAGTCTTTACAGAAGCTAACAAAAAGGTGCTGTTCACTGTTGCATGTGTCAATACAGTGCTGTACTGTTAATTTCCCTGAGAGAGAGAGTGCTATTAGGATGTGTGTTAAATCATTAATGTCAACCTCCATTCTCTTCCATCATTTGTCTAACAAAATGGAGAAGAGAAATAAATTGCTTTCAGAGAAGAGGCAGGATTTCACTGCACTTTCATCTTAATATGCTCCAATTTAATGGGTCATTTATTTCATGGTTGAAAGTTCTATCTCCCTTGAAACATTATCCACTGTTCTTATACTCAAGTTGAAAGGGCCAGCTAAGTACAGTAAAGTGCCTTTGCAATACAAGAACCAAAATGATCTTGCCATGGTGAATACCCACATCTGGTATACTTTCATCTTGCTACCAGTTTTTTACCTGAGCTGGCCAATCGGTGTCCAAAAAAAGGCATCAGCCTCCCACTGTCTTTTTGGATGCCCACAATAACATAAGAAGTGCCATATTTCATCCATTCTAATTCAGATACCACTTTTAAAGCAGAATTAGAAAAGGTTATTGCAATTATAGTTCAGAAATTTAAGTTGGTGAAGAATACTGCTGCTAGTCTATTCCCAGGTGCTTGAAGATTGCTCTAAAGTTATCTGATTTTATTCCACTTCCATTGGGGTCTCAATTTAAAGTGCTGGCACACACTTTTTAAGTTTTAAATGGCTACCAAATTATACTTGGAAATTATACTCTCCACTCCTGCATGCTTCTGAAATTGCTCTTGAAAGCCATGCATGAGATCAGTTAGGACAGGGGGTCTCCAAACATTTTGGCTTCAGAAATGCATCAAATGTCTGGCACAATGTCAAGGGTCAGAAGAAAAATTAAAAATAAGTACATTAGAGAAGGAACATAGATGAATAAATGAATGATTGTACACACTCAAATTTTCAGGTATTATGAGCAAGCAGGATCAGAGGCAAAAACCACGACCATCTTTAGATGAAGCAACACTTTTATTATTATGACCAAGGAATGGAAACGCTTCACATGAATCAGTTACACTTGTCAACTGTGCTTGTTTTTACTAAGGCCTAATTTGCTAGAAGTCTACCCAGTTGGTGTGCAGAATCTTGGACTGCAGACCTCTCTCTGGAGCTCACGCTTCTTCTCTCAAGAACTCAACAGGGGCTGGGAATACCTGGAGCTTTCCTAGTAGGGACCCCTCAAGGTGACCATAAGTCCTCTTTTTTCAGGACATGTCTTTTTTTTAGCCTTGTATCCTGGAAAAAATATTCAGATAGAAGTAATTAGGTGTAATAAATATATGTCATAGTTGTAAATTTAATAATAATATAATGTTTAAATTAGCCACATGAAAGCAATTTATGAGCGTTTTAGGTTTTATTTTGTCCTATCCCACAGTTTTCTTGAGTGTCCTACATTTTGGAACCAATCTCAACTACTTATTACTTTCTACCCAATCTATATCCTTGTTTTACCAGCCAATCACATCTCACATAACTAATGCTTCACCAGAACTTTTACTCATAATAGGTTTTTTCTCTCTAAACCCCAACATGTACCACAGAAATAAAGCACTCACCTGAGCCATTTCTCCTTAATGTCACATGCATGCAACTGGGACCTGGGGGCTGGGCAGAAATGGGTTAAATAGCCTCCCATTCCCCCACTTCATAGCATCTTAGTTAAATGTACAGGAATAAATATAACCAGCACATCACAGGAAAGTTTCCAAGATTTCTGCAACACATCACAGAAACAAAGCACACTCTCAAATCTCCAATCCCACTTCCCAAGCAAAGGAAGAACCCTACCAAGCACACTTAGAGCCCATGACCCAGACTGATGCAGTGCCCCCCATATTGCACACTCTGTGGGGTGGGGTGCGCTCAGGAGGGTCCCCATAAGGAACGTATGAATGTCAGTGCCCTCCCTTGCTATTGCTCCCATACACACACACTCACACAAGAGCACTTAGGGACTTACTGCTCCTGTGTCTGCTGACCAGGTCTGCCTGCCTGGAAAGGGAGGCTCAAGCTCTTTCCAGGTATCCCCTCACTATAATCAGGTTTATCAGAAAATCCTCAACCAGGGTAAGGACAGTGGTCTTTTTGAGGGGGTAATCACTGGTACCGAGTATCGCACCTCTGTGGCCCCCAAGTAGATATGCCTATGATTACAAATAACATCTTCATGGTGAATACCCCCACATTTACAACATTTTCATGGTGAGTACCCCACCTTTATTTCTAGAAAAACCACTGTGTAAGGAAGATCTCAAACCATAGCCTCTATGAGAACTAAGTCCCATTATAGTCAATGGGGCTTATTCCCAGGAAAAGCGTGGATAGGATTGCAGTTTAAGAGTACAATCCTAACCATGTCTACTAAAAACTAAGCCCCTGTATGTTCAATGGATCTTGTTCCCAGGAAAGTGTATTTAGAATTGCAACCTAAGAGTCCAATCAAACCATACCTACTTAGAAGTAAGTCCTGCAACAGTTAATGGCCTCACTGTATGGAAAGTGCAAAACTGGGCTTCTCTCCCCAATCCCACCCAGATGCCCCAGATTCAGGGATGCAGGTGTGCCCTCCCAGCTTGGGCTTTATCAGGTGGGGCTGAATCCCCTACCTTCCATTGTGTTTGCTTTACTGGGACAGGAAAAAAGAGGAGCTAGATGATCTCCTTGCAAGCACATGGCTATGGAGGCAGCTTTAAAGGGATAATTGCAGGTGGGACACATTTCAGCTCCCACAGAGTTAACAGGTTGCAGCATTAACAATTTGCAGAAAACAGACCTTCTGCAAAAGATCATCTAGAGTCAAAGTTATGCAAATCACGGAAGTATATGCCACCTGGAGAAATAAATCAAACATTTAAACTAAACTTCAAGGATTTATGAGCAGGCATCATTAAGCTCATTATTTGCTGTCAGAAAGTATTCAGGAACTCATCAGGCTCTGCTAAATTTAGACTCATCTAGTGTTTTCGTAAAGTGAAGGCGTTTAGAACTAGAAATGGAAATGCAGACAGTCCTACAGTTGCAATTTAAGGGTTAGGCTGCAATCCTAATCTCCATTTAGGCATCCTATGCTCTGACATAAGTCCTGTGCTGACCTGGAGATGTCACAAAAGTGATAAATGGTATAGAGTAGTCAAGGGCTTTCTTGACTGTAATGGGTTACACATTATGCCAGATTTTCAGAATTTTTAATTTTTTGTCATAGCACCAATGAAGGATTCCTTCCCTCAACCATGGAAGTTACAACTAAATGAAGATACATAATTGTTTTAATAAAGTGGTACAAGAAAAGGGGCAGAAGAGAGCAACCAGAATGATTACTGGGCTAAATCCTTATGAGGAGTGGCTGCAGCATTTCAGGCTTTTCAACAATGGTACTCAAAATGGGGGGGGGGTTGTGACACCTCACTTTGTGTAAAGATCCCCCAGTCCTGATAAAGATATCATATTACCATATTGTGACTCTTGGATTTTTTCCCTAAATTGTTCAGAAAGAATTCTTGTTAGAATAGTGGATAATTTCCTGTACTTTTGGGGACTTAGCATGATGTATCTTTCAAGATCACGTTCCTATTCCCAACATTTCTGTTGCACCATTAATGGATCCAGAACCATTTCAGTAAAGCATACCTAAGTTTATAGATAGAGGTTGAAAAAGGTACAGTATTATTATTTTAAAAATTTGTTGAATTGAAATGCAAAATGTGGTGTTTGCTGTTTTTATTCAGAATTGTGAATTTTTAAACATCAGTATCATTACAATACAGTTTTCAATGCAAAAACAAATTATTCAGTTACTTCACTTACAAATACAAATTAAAAACCCACACATTTATAGGTATTATAGGCCGAATGGTAAAAAGATAAATGATTACAATAGTATTTTTCAATTGGGTATTGATTCAGTTGAAAAATAAGATCGTGTTGGTCCCAAATTTTAAATTATATTGTTATATTAAATTATATTAAATTTATATTATACTAAATTATATTATTTCCAATCAGAAAGGTATTGACTAGAGTTTTATCAATCACATCCCCAACTGCATGACTTTTGCCATGTGCCTTAAGCATATTTTTCCTGGTCACAGAAAATACCTGAGGAAGGGGAGGACAAATATCTGAGGGAGGACAGGACTTGATCTAGTGAACCAACTACATGGAAGAACGTTCATTTCCATAAAATCAGCTTCCAAACAAAACTGAAAAGGAACCAACCTAAATCAAAGGAAAGGATATAAGGGAATATAGAATAAAAGAAAACCAAAATATTATCTGTTTGTTGCTTGTTTGTTTGGATTGATGTGGTTCATAACTGGGATTGGGTCTCTTGGAGAAAAGCAGTTAGAAAGGCAGTTAAGAACAGTTGGAACAGGCAGTTAGGGCGGAGCAGTAAGACCAGTGGCAGTTGGAGCATATATGCTCTCTCTTAAATACACACCCAGACATCGGCGCTTGCGCAGAGCCTTCCTAGAGGCGGCCTGCCCGCTTCTAGGCAGGCTCTGTGTGAGCGCCGACGTCGCTTGCACAGAGCCTTCCTAGAAGCTGGTGCCAGCTTCTAGGCAGGCTCTGTGTGAGCGCCGGTGGTGGCGCTTGCACAGAGCCTGCTTAGATGCTGGCAGGCCGGCTTCTAAGCAGGCACTGCGCAGGCGCCAACGTCGCCCCGCCCCTCGCCCCTCCCCAGTCCTGCCCCTCGCCCCGCCCACATACCCCTGACCCCGGCTGGCCCCTCCCACTTCCGGCGTACCGGATCTTGGGATGGAGCCAGCCCATCTCTGTACACACGCATAGCAAAAACAGTCTGAATTGCCGTGTCAGAGACAAATCAACATAGAGTAGGGCAATATTAGCCTTTGAAACAGCAGGAAGATATTGAAAGAAGGGAACATGTGTTGAATGAATGACTTCTGGATAAAACTGAAAGGTGTTGAAAGAGCAGATCATCAGAAAACAAGAAAGTGGGAGATACCTGTGCTACTGTACCATGTGAAACACATATAGTACTCAGAAACTATAGTACAGATTTCCCCTGTTGCATTTCTGTCTGTCACACAGCTGAAAGAGAGAGAAAAGCAGGAAGAAACAGCATGACAGGACAGACCAGAGTTAATAAAACAGCACCTTTATTAGGCCCACTGATCACATTGTGCCCAGGGTGACCATGTAGAATAGAGGACATTGCCAGGGCCTCTGACTTTATCCTGTTATTTATCCATCTGCCCATGTCCATCAGCAATGTGGGTGTCCTATCTGTTTGTCTGTAACAAATTCGAGCTGGTTCCCCTGTTTCTTCAGGGGCTAAATTTTATTTCAGCATCTTGTAATGCTTTACAAACTAATGGTCCTGTCACCCAATGGCCATACACATGAGATGAAGAGCATAACCTTTATAGAACACCAGAAGTGATTTAGGGCAATGCAGAGGAGGATA
Organism: Cryptoblepharus egeriae; assembly: GCA_030015325.1. Classification (NCBI taxonomy): domain Eukaryota; kingdom Metazoa; phylum Chordata; class Lepidosauria; order Squamata; family Scincidae; genus Cryptoblepharus; species Cryptoblepharus egeriae. The sequence continues at coordinate 113,653,221 of JAREYC010000001.1, read as the reverse complement.
GTCAGGGATCAGGCTGAACCAGGGATAGTTCAGAGATGGGAGGTGGAAGATCTTAGCAGAGGCAACTGATATCAACTTGCTATTCCCCCTTTTCCCAGCTTGATAGGCTCTCTGAAGCTCCTCAGCCCTAAATAGTTGATGTCGAACTGAGGAGACCATTGGCTTCCAAGCAGCTTAGGGAGATATGTAAAAATGACCTACAGGGCCATGTAGACCCACATCACTACAGCATACGGGTACACGCTCTGTGGTTTCCACTGAATTGTGCAGACTGGTGGGAAACAGGATGGGGCTACTTCTGTACTTCTTGACAAGTCTACACTGAAGAGGAGTTTCTGTAATTCTGCCTGTGTTTAGCAGATAACTGTTCTGAGTTTATTTTATAACTGTCCATTGTTTTACACAAAATTTAAGCTAACATAGGAAAGTATGGTTTTATGGTTTGTTTTGTGGTATTTTCTTTGAAGGTAACTACTAATGTTAACCGTGGATGAAGATCATGATGATCTTTTTACTTCTTTCTGGAGAACATGAGTCAGATCTTGCAGTAAACATCATCAAGTTCTTTGGAAAAATCTGCTAAATCATAACTAACAATAAAGGAAACATAAGGATAGGAAGTTTCCAGCAACAATCTGTGTTAACTTTTTACTGCAGCCTGCCAGACTTGGATTTAACACAAGAGTCCAACTCATTTTCAGTCTTTTGTCATTATTTTGTATACCCAAGTGAACCTGTGATGCTCCAAGCACAGATACCTTATAGTAGACAAGAAGTTTTCTGAAATTACAAAGGACCATAGAATCTGTCCTGGTGCCTCTCTTGATGGAGAGGTCATTCTCACCTTTCTTAGCCTGCAAACCCATCCTCACTTTCCTGGGAGTCTTTCTTTATTTGTTTCAAAAGCACATAAATGAATAAATATTTTACAAAGAACATTAAAAGGAAGTTAATAGATGTCATTTCCCCAAAACCAGGCCACCTCAACAGCATTTTCCCTTGCCAACATAAGACCTTTCTCTGTGCATCGAAGGAACTGAAGCATTCCACATTCACACAGCCCATTTATCATGGTGTATCCCCATTTTCTCAGGTTGTCCTTAGATCTTCTTACTCCTGCTTGCAGTCTATTTAAGGATTTCCATACAAGCCAGGTAGTCCCTGGCTAGGCAGCAGGAAAGCATATGATGGAGCCCATTCACTTGGCATCCCCCCCCCTTTCTTTCCATAGGTCCTGGGCAGTCTGTGGCAAATAACAGTTAGGAGTAAGTCCAAACTTACTCCCAGTAAGTTCCTGGGAAAGGGCTGCAATCCTAAATACACTTTCCTGGGAGTAAGACCCACTGAACACAATGGGGCTTTGAGCAGGCATCGTTAGGATTGTGCTCTAAGTCTCATTGACTATAATGGATCTTACTTCTGAGTAGACCTGAATAGGATTGGGCTCTCTGCTCTTCAAACTAGTGGGTACCTGGCCAAGGTGGCACCTATCAGGGGTGTCTTTGGGACCTCAAATGGTCTTTGGGACCTCAAATGTTTGGGAGAGTGTTTCCACTCTAAGATCTACTCTACCAGTCCTTGGTAGTCATTCAGTATCCATGGCATGACTAGAGACTCTCTGAGGAAGTGTCTTCCCTGAACAAGTTTCAGGTTAGCTTTCAGCCCCTTTATCCAGGCCCAGATGGCCTTATGTCATGCGGGCTTGCCCCCCCATCTCATCCTATCCCCCCTTTGCAAGATACAGTGCACACTCCATTGGCACAGCCCCATCAGCTCTGGAAAGTTGGAAAGGATTGGGCCATGATGGCACTAGTTTGAACTGCATTTTAAAATACAGAAAGTGTGAGCATATAAGCAAACTTGAGTTCTAAGAAGTGCTGCATTGATTTTAAACATGGGAATGTTTACATTTGTAACACTCACCTTGTCATGTGGCAATTTGTTATGTATCTAGGTTCTGTCTGGTTTGGCCTCATATTGCAAAAGCTTAACAATCACACATTCGTTAGGAGTCTTATCCACATTGCAGCCCTCCAGGGCCATCTTTTGGACAAAGAAACAAGTTTGCATCTGCAGTAGTAATCAAAGAGTGTGAAAATGTTAACACCCAGTATCAGCAGGCCAGGGTTCGAGACCCAGGTTGGCTCCACAAGACAGGGTGAGCTCCTGTCCTTAGCCCAGCTCTGCGACGCCAGCTGGATCCAATCGTATTGGCTCTGCCTTTCCATTGGACTAATTCAGTGGCATGGAGAGGGATTTGCTGCTTGAGTAACAGCCTATCCTCCATAACAATCCAACCCAGGCTTTCATGCTTCGCATGCAGTGTATGCAGCGCAGAGCACGATACCATAGTCTTTCAAGACTGATGGAGGCCTGCTTTTTTTTTAAATCCTGTATCATTCTTGGAATTCATTATGTTATCAGGGTCTATGCTAAGTCAATGATTTATGGACCTGGATTAATTAAATATTCTTGGCTTGTCCGGAACTAAAGTCTGATATTTATAACTATATAGCAACAAGTGTCAAGTGTATGCATAAGAGTTTGGAAGGCAGTAGATAAGGCAGCCTAACCAGATCCTAGTGCAGCAACTTTTGTTAATTCCACTTAGGCTTTGGGTTCTACACACATACATTCATAGGAATCAGCTCTGTTTTATGGGCTTATGGGCTCTGAGTAAGCATACATATGCCATAACCCAAAGGGGGCCTTTTGGATTATGACATACGCCACTTTAAAATTCTTTTCCTATTAGCCTGTACTACTGGTTTGTCAGAAACCTGATAAGAGCCAAAGAGGATAATGAAACTAGATAAAGCTCTAGATATAATGACAAAGATATGCACACTGAGGCAGTTAGAGAATGCAAGACCATCATATGAAGGAGTACATCTTAACTCAGGAAGAATGTGGTAATTGGCCTGTGCATTCCAGCCAGCAAAGCCAGCTAAACCAATGGATTTAGGAGATAGGATTTGGAGGGGGCTGGGATGGAAGTTAAAAAAGTGGGACATCAAGATTTCACAGAGGGGCCTAACTTAAAGTGAACTACACTGTTCACCTTACACTATTCATAAACCCTGCTGCTTGAGTAATTGTAGATGTGTTGCCTGCTTGTATGTAAATCTATCTGTGGAGCCATACAATAATCTCACAGTCAGATTTGTGTGTGTGTTGCATTCTGTGTTTATCCCCCTAAAAACTGCAGTGTTAGTAAATTTCCATCTCGGTGTTCTTCCTTCCCAAGTCCAGGTCTTTTCAGCTGCAGAATCTGGCTACTTCTATGTACTGTCTGGGAAGCCAGAATGATATTAACCCTTGGTCCCCAGAGATTTCAGACACATAGGATTTATTTTATTAATTTAAAAGTAAAGCCCACATTTCTGCCCATCAGGAGCTAGATGGACACAGAACATGTTCCCTTAAACCCTATTTCCCACCTCTCTCAGGATTCCTTTCACAGATTGATACACTCCTAGTTTGTACAGGATGGGTATCCTTGCCAGCATTCTTGGTGAATCAACACTGGCAGCAGTGCACCAAAGATGGGGTGGTGATGATGATATGGGCCTTTGTACCAGGAATGGTAAAATTCAGTGGGGATTGACTCAAGCTGGTATAGAGTCACTGCCCCCCCACAATGACCTGACTTGAAAAAGAGTCATAACAGGTTAAATTTAAACTTAAATTTAAAAAGCACACTGTAGCTCCATGAAGGGAAATGGGGCTTCCACAGTTTTCATGCTGCAAAAACAATAAGCAAGCACAACCAGAAGCATCCTTAAGTCTCCAGGTGTGGGGGTGAGAAGAGTCAGTGGGGGCCTAAAGTATAGGTGTGACTGTCATTGGTGTGACTCATGAGCCACTGAATTAGTGAAAAATGTGCATTTTTGTGACTTGAGTTGTCATGTATGCTTTGAACCCCCCCCCCCACCATTGCCAGATTTAAAGAAAAAGAAGGGAATTTAGCTGAATCTTCCCTTCCATATTATGAAACTCACACTGGCTTTCATATTAAAAAAAACAAACAAACCAGGATCTAGAAAAAATACTAGGTATAAAAAACTGGTTTTATAATTGGAATTGATAACTTTTGGAGAAGATTCCTATATAGTATTATGTATTTGGACATGCAGCTCATGCATGTATTGATGTCATATGAGACAAACTATACCAGTGTGATTTTAAAGTAAAAAAAATTGATTTCAATGCATATTAGGTAGACATGCATCTATTAATAAGTGTTTAATGTTGTAGATGCTGGGCTACTGTTCTTTCTATCTATCTATCTGTCGGTCGGTCGGTCTGTCTGTCTGTCTGTCTACAGTATTTATATACCGCTTTTCAACTAAAAAGTTTACAAAGCGGTTTATAATGAAAATGAAAAAATTAATAGCTAAATTAAATAATTAATATTAATTAATTAATATTAATTTAATTAATTTATATTAATTTAATTAATTTAATATTAATTAAAAAATTAATAGCTGAAGCAAAAGGGCTCACAATCTAAAATGCAAAAAGAACACCAGCAGAAGCCACTTGAACAGTCTTTGCTGGGGTGTGTAGGGCCGGTTACTCTCCCCCTGCTAAATAAAGGAGGAACACTCCCTTGAAAGTGTGTCTCTTGTATTCTCAATACTATTTCACAGGTTCTATATGATCAAAAATTTCAAAATGAGGTTCTAATGCCTAAGGATGATCAACATTTCTAGTAGTTTATTTACATTGTACTGTATAACCCCTGCTAACTGGGCAAGAGACACTCTTTCAAGTGGGTGTTCCTCTTTTATTTAGCAGGGGAAGAGTAACTGGCCCTCCACACCCCAGCAATGTCTGCTCTAGTGGCTTCTGCTGGTGTTCTTATTGCATTTTAGATTGTGAGCCCTTCTGGGACAGGGACCCATTAGTTATTAATTAGCTATTAATTTTTTTTTCATTTTCTTGTAAACCGCTTTGTGAACTTTTCAGTTGAAAAGCGGTATATAAATACTGTAGACAGACAGACAGACAGACAGACAGACAGACAGACAGATAGATAGATAGATAGATAGATAGATAGATAGATAGATAGATAGATAGATAGATTTTGCTTTTCCAAGTTTGCTTCTAGGTCCATGTTGTGCCTAGAGTTTCCTTTCTGTGAGAGAGGAGGGGCTCTCTGGGATTCATGGTGCTGGTTTTTCCCTTTTTTCCTTTCTCTTTTGAGTAGGGGGAGGCCCCCGTTGTGTCTAGATTTTCCTTCCTATGAAAGAGGAGGTGCTCTCTGGGATTCATGGTGCTGGTTTTTTCCCTCTTTTTTCCCTTTTTCTCTTTAGAGTGGGGGAGGTACATGTTAAGCCCCAATGTTTGCAGCTTGTGTTTGGAAGGAGGAAGGCCAGTTTGGGTCTTACCCTGCAGGTTGTTTGTACAGGAGGGGAGCTCTGTATTGTCTGTGGTAGTTGAGCATGAGACTGAGTGTGACGTGAGGGTGAACCATGTGACTCTGCATATCATACAAGTGAGTCCTTGTTGAATGTACCTAAGAGAAGGAAAACTCCGACTAAACCTCTGCTGCCTTGTGGCTATACCCATTTATGGGAAAGGCTTCAGGAGTAAACCTCGAAGAAAAATCCGGAGCCGGAGTCCCGAAAGCAGTTTGTGACCGTGTTACAGTCATGTTCTGGTAACTCCTGTGACGCTCTGCCTTTCCATTGGACTATTTCAGTGGCGTGGAGAGGGGGGATTCTCTGCTTGGGTAACAGCCTATCCCCCATAATAACCTACCCAGGCCTTCGTGCTCTGGAGAGGAACTCCAGCCTCGCGTACAGCGGTTATAAGTCATTGCTCGATTGGCGAAGAGCGTGACACCAGGGGCTACTTCCGACGGTGGGAGAGGTCATTGTGCCTCATTGGGCAGCTATCGCCCGCCTTAAGCTGGGCAGCCCTCAGCCAGTAAGATGCTGCCTCGCCACGGTCTGTTAACCTCACTGGGTGCGTGCGGTTTAGGGTGAAAACCGACAAGCAGATCAACAACTCAGCACCATGCAACAAACATAAGAAAACTTCAGCCCTTAAGTTGGGCACCTGGAACGTTCGGACAATGACCCCCGGCTTTTCTGACAATTTGCGAGAACTGGATGACATACGTAAGACAGCTGTCTTGATGTGGAGCTGAGCAGACTGGAGATGAACATAGTTGCCCTTCAAGAGACAAGGCTGTCAGACTCAGGATCTATTAAGGACAGAAACTTCTCATTCTTCTGGCAGGGAAAGCCATCAAGTGAGACTAGGGAATATGGAGTTGGCTTTGCAGTTAGAAACACCCTACTTGGACTCATTATTCCACCTACTGGAGGAAGTGAAAGAATTCTGTCTCTGCAGCTACAGTCATCAGTAGGGTTAGTCACTCTTATTAGTGCATATGCACCAACACTATCATCTTCAGCAGAATCCAAAGACAAATTCTATGATGATCTGGCTGCCACTATCAAGAAAATCCCTGAGAAAGAACCATTGTTTATTCTTGATGATTTTAATGCAAGAGTTGGATCTGACCATAGTTCTTGGCCCACTTGTCTAGGTCGTTTTGGCATTGGAAAGATGAATGAAAATGGCCAACGCTTGCTGGAGTTTTGCTGCTATTATGATTTTTGCGTTAGCAACACATTCTTTAACACAAAGCCTCAACACAGAGTGTCTTGGAGACACCCAAGATTGAAGCATTAGCATCAGCTTGACTTGATCCTCACCAGGCGCTCCAGCCTTCCCAGCATTAAGATCACACATAGCTATCAGAGTGCTGATTGCAATACTGACCACTCCTTGGTGTGCAGCAGAGTAAAATTACAAGCAAAGAGGCTGCATCACTCAAAGAAGGAAGGAAGACTACGAATCAATATCAGCAAGACCCGCAGTCTGGAAAAAGTGTTGGAATTTGACCAAGCACTCGAGGAAATTCTCCCAGGCCCGGCTGAAGCAAACGCTTCTGAACGGTGGGAACATTTCAAGAATGTTGTTTATACTACCGCCTTGTCAGTTTTTGGTAAGCAGGTTAGAAAGACAGCAGATTGGTTTGAAGCCCACTCGGAGGAGCTGACACCAGCCCTTGAGGAAAAGAGGAGAGCTCTAACTGCATATAAAGCCTGTTCTAGTGAGCGCAACCTTCAAGCCCTGCGAGTCGCCCGTAGCAAAGTCCAACAGATTGCCAGGAGATGTGCTAACAATTATTGGCTGCAGCTTTGCTCTCAGATCCAGGTAGCAGCTGACACAGGCAACATCAAGGGGATGTATGATGGCATCAAGCAGGCCTTAGGTCCAACAGTGAGGAAATCTGCCCCGCTTAAGTCCGCTACAGGTGAGGTCATCCAGGACCGAGCAAAGCAGATGGCACGCTGGGTGCAGCACTACTCTGAGCTATACTCCAGAGAAAATGCAGTAACTGAATAAGCATTAAACAACATTGAGTGCCTGCCTGTCTTGGAGGAGCTTGACAGTGAACCAACTTTAGAAGAACTAAATGAAGCCCTGGATTCCCTTGCTTTTGGCAAGGCACCTGGGAAAGATAACATCCCTGCTGAAGTTCTGAGGTGCTGTAGAGGGACCATTTCCACTGAACTGTACAAGATATTCTGCCTTTGTTGGAGGGAAGGTGGAGTACCACAGGACATGAAGGATGCTAATATTGTCACACTGTACAAGAGCAAAGGCGACAGGGGTGATTTCAACAACTACCGTGGCATCTCTCTTCTTAGTGTTGTAGGGAAGCTGCTTGCCCGTGTCATACTGAAGAGGCTTCAGGTGCTTGCAGAGAGAATCTATCCTGAATCACAGTGTGGATTTCGAGCCAACAGGTCCACCACTGATATGGTATTTTCCCTTCGACAGTTGCAAGAGAAATGTAGGGAACAAAGACAGCCACTCTTTGTAGCCTTCATAGATCTTACAAAGGCTTTTGATTTGGTTAGTAGGGATGGCCTTTTTAAAATCCTCCCCGATTGGATGCCCACCTAAGCTCCTCAACATCATCAGGTCCTTTCACGAGGACATGAAGGGCACTGTAGTTTTTGATGGCCTAACATCAGACTCCTTTCACATCCGAAGTGAGTGAAGCAGGGCTGCGTCCTCGCACCAACTTTATTTGGGATCTTTTTTGCAGTCATGCTGAAGCATGCTTTTGGAAATGCAACAGAGGGAATCTATCTCCGGACCAGATCAGACGGAAAACTCTACAATCCTTCCAGACTAAGAGCAAAGTCCACAGTCCAGCTGAAATGCTTGCGGGAGTTCCTCTTCGCCGATGACGCTGCTGTTACTGCTCACTCTGCTGAAGACCTTCAACAACTCATGGACCGTTTTAGCAAAGCCTACCAAGACTTTGGACTAACAATCAGCTTGAAGAAAACACAAGTCATGGGTCAGGGTGTGGATCCACCTCCCTGTATCACAATCTCTGAACATGAACTAGAGGTTGTCCATGAATTTGTGTACCTTGGCTCAACTATCTCTTACACACTCTCCTTAGATACTGAGCTGAATAAACATATTGGTAAAGCGGCTACCACATTCTCCAAGCTTACAAAGAGAGTATGGCTTAATAAGAAGCTGACAGAACATACAACGATCCAGGTCTATAGAGCTTGTGTCCTGAGCACACTCTTGTACTGCAGCGAGTCTTGGACCCTTTATGCATGGCAGGAGAGAAAGCTGAACACCTTCCATATGCGCTGTCTCCGACATATTCTTGGCATCACCTGGCGTGACAGGTCCTCTCTGCAACATCAAATGACACAGTCTTGGAATGTGCTGGAATCTCTAGCATGTTCACACTTCTGAAACAGCGGTGTCTACGCTGGCTTGGGATGTCATGTCTACGCTGGCTCTCATGGTGAGAATGGCTGATGGTTGGATTCCAAAAGATCTCCTATATGGAGAATTAGTGCAGGGAAAGCGCCCTAGAGGGAGACCACAGCTGCGATACAAAGACATCTGCAGGAGGGATCTAAAGGCCTTGGGAATGGACATCAACAGCTGGGAAACCTTGACCTCCAATCGTTCAGCGTGGAGGCAAAAGACCCAGCATGGCCTTCTCCAACTGGAAGAGACACTTGTTCGGCAGGCTGAAGCAAAGAGACAGACCCGAAAGCAGCAAAACCTGGGACCTGGGCAGGGGACGGAATTTATTTGTCCTCAGTGTGGAAGGGATTGCCACTCTCACATTGGCCTCTTTAGTCACACTAGATGTTGTTTCAGGACCTCCAGTCAGAGCACGATACCATAGTCTTTCGAGACTGAAGGATGCCAATGAAGACTAAAGGGCTAGTTTCTGGTCATGTTATGAACAATACATTTGGATTATCCTATCCAGTATTGCTTTTACTTTTACAGTATTGTCTTATCCAGTATCGCTTTTACTTTTTCCTGCAGTATTCCCCAAAGAAATAAGAATTCTGAAATTTCACTTGTCAGTTCTGCCACCTAGTGGTTACATCTCTACAAGGAATCATTTTAAATTTGAGAAGCAAAATTAAGTTCCGTACCCTGATTTCACAAACCTGAAAACATGCTGATTACACCTGTTGGAAACCATACTGTCACTTTAAATATCAATCAATTCATCACCATAATAAATCATAATCCTTTCCCTAAAGGCCATTCAACAAACAAGTGTTCATTACATTGCCAAAATATGCTTTATGGGAGTATAATGCATTTTCCAGAGTGCAGCCTGGCTACCTTTAGAAATGTGGCATTTGCAAAGGATCACTACATGATGATTGTCTAGTTGCTTTTGCTAATATGTAATAATACTGAGTTTGCAAATATTAGTCTTGCTTGGCAGCCTTGATTATTAAATGTACCAAATGAGATGTAAAATGGTTCAACAGAAGGGATAATGCCAGCAAGGTGGGGGCACTGGAGGAAGGACAGCAAGTGGATCTCTTTCAGCCCAATCCTACTGAGATCCCTCCCCCATTCTTGCAGCTATGTCCATGGAGCAATCACTGCATCTTATGGTAGGGGGCAGTCACAGACATGTCCTTACTGCAATCTTATCCTGAGAAAAAAGATAAGGGTATACCAGACATTTTGCTTACATAGAATGAAGGTGATAGTGCCACACACCCCTTACCCAGTGGTGGTCTCCAGTAGAACTGGTTGTTAACAAGAGATAGGACATATAAGAGATAGGACATTTAAAAGTTGCTACCAGATGGGCATAGAACTGGACAGCTCAGCACTGTCATAACCTTCCAATGTAAGAAGTAATTTTTATTGTAATTTCTGAATTAAATATCCACTTTTTCATTACACTTACTCCTGCTATGTATGTATAAATTTGCAGGATCTCAAAAAAGTGGAGATTCTGATCCTTCATCATGGATGAACCAGGTATTCTCTTTCAAACTGCCTGGTTGGTTACATTCACACTTAAATGATGACAGAAAGCAACTATTAGCTTACAATTGTTTAATTTGTTGTAGCCTGCTTTATTTATTTAATTCAGCAATGCCGATATAGTTACAGCTAGGGAGTAAACATCATTATATAGCACATTTATAAACAGGTTACATCCAAACAGATTTACATGCAGTTTTCATAAACCAAAAAAGTTTTCCGACTTTTATTAGTCCTAACAAGCCTCATACACAGGAAGACACCTGGCAATTACTGTTTGGCAAAGGCTGGAATGCCTTTTTATCTATTTACAAGCACAATTCAGGTTTTAAAGAGCTGATTGTTTAAGAAAAGGTGAGAGAATGTTTCTGACATATTCCATGCATACTCCATCACTGCAACTTAGCAACATCATCCTACTAACATCAGTTTGGAGCTGAAGCTTTGTCCTTAGACTACAGAGTTTTGTGGAGTTGTTTTATTGTGATCATATCTATGCAAATTTTAATCTGGAAAAGCAGTATAAAGCTAGACCCCTGCTTGAGTAAAGGTTAGGTTCCAGCAGTTTGTACTTAAGTAAAAACATTATTTATTTGTGCAGTATATACAGCATTGTGAACAATCACCGCACTGTACTGAACATCACTGTACTGTTGAAAATCAGTACAGAAATATTTGTTTCTACAAATGATCTACAAAATAATTCCCTACCAAATGATTGTAATTTTTGTGACACCCCTGCTTTTGGTGCTGTATTTTGTGCATGCACAAAATGGGTCTTAGAGCAGTTGTGATTGTGGGGGAGCTGCATACTGGGGTTGCATTTTGCAACTTACATTTTGCAGCAAGTTAGAGTTTGCATGTGCAGTTTCAAAGAGGAACATGAGTATAGTCCTATTAAGCTCTTTCACCTACCATGATGATCAGTGGTGGGCACTTACCGGTACGGGCCTACTCGCCCGTACCGGATCTTCCAGTTTCCCTGCCGCTAGTGAACCGCCAGCGACAGGGAAATGCAAAAACATAGCGGACCGGTACGGTCCGCCATGTTTTGCGCCCACCGTGCCTGCCTAGAAGTGGGCAGGCCTGCTTCTAGGCAGGCTCCATGCAAGTGCCGCTGTCTGCGCTTGCGCAGAACCTGCTTAGAAGCCGGCCTGCCAGCTTCTAGGCAGGCTCTCCAGAAGCGTCGCTGTCGGCGCTTGCGCAGAACCTGCTTAGAAGCCGGCCTGCCAGCTTCTAGGCAGGTTCTGCGCAAGCGCCGACAGCGACGCTTGCAGAGAGCCTGTCTAGAAGCTGGCAGGCCGGCTTCTAAGCAGGCACTGCGCAGGCGCCAATGTCGCCCCGCCCCTCGCCCCTCCCCAGTCCCGCCCCTCGCCCCACCCACACCCCCTGACCCCGGCTGGCCCCTCCCACTTCCGGCGAACCGGATCTTGGGATGGGGCCAGCCCATCTCTGATGATGATGGTAGGTTATCTCCATGATGATGAGGTTATCTCCAGAAAATCTCAGAGTGGACAGACTGCACTTGAACAAAAGGGCACTGCAGTAAGGACATCTTTAGGTTGGGTTTTCTTAAGTAGGAAACTATCTGTGTAAATAAACTCCAGACATAACCAACGGCTACTCAGTCGTGATTGAAAATTTGAGTGAAATTCTGTTCTCTACCCAGAGTCATTATTGTTTATGTATATTACATTTATGAGCCCTGCACAGATCAAAATATAGTCCAAATTAAAGCCATGACACCTTGTAGGTTGAATGCAAACTTCCTTACACATACTCTGAACTACAACATCTGACTGGCCATCAGTGATTGCTGCTGTTACCATGTTCCTACATAATTAGGGGATAGGGATGGGTAAAGGTTTTCTAAGTTTGTGGCTAGTGGCTGAAAGGTAATTGCCGTCCGTGCAGTTAAACCAAGGATGCAATCCTAACAAATTTAGGCTGGTGTAATTCAGTTAAAACACCATGCCTGTTAACCAGTAGGTCAGGGTTCAAGACCCAGGTCCCCAAAAGACAGGGTGAGCTACGGTCCTAAGCCCAGCTCTGCAACGCAGCTGGAACTAGTTGTATCGGCTCTGCCATTCCACTGGACTATTTCAGTGGTGTGGAGAGGGGGGATTTGCTGCTTGGGTAACAGCATATCCGCCATATTAATCTACCCAGGCCTTCATGCTCTGGAAAAGACACTCCAGAGCATGATATCATAGTTTTTCAAGACTAATGAATGCCAGGTTTAAGTAATTCACATGGCATATCTCTCCATGGTGGTATGGGGAGGTCTGCTGTGCAGTGGCCTAACCCCACCATGAGCACTTTTGTGACATCCCCAGGTCAACAAAGGACTTATGCCTGCCTAACTGAAGGTAAGGATTGCAGCCTCAGTTGTAGTTCGGAAAATGTAAGTTAAGCCACATGATAAATGTTTAAACTCAGAAATCTTCAGGATGGCTGTAATCCTAAAGTCACTTTCTTGGGAGTAAGACCTATTGAACACAATGGGGCTTACTTTTGAGTAGACATAGTTAGGAGGGTGCTCTATGTATCCTCTTTCCATTGTATGTTTCATTAAAAGGCTGTGTAGAAATGAATGAACTTAATCTTATCTGAAAAAAAGAGCTGGGGTAAGGGGAAGTATAAATCTCTTTCTTCCCTTCCAGCAAGTGCTACTGATTACCACTGGAACAACTCCTTATTCAGTAAGTTTCTTCTGTTTTGCAAGAAGCTTCCTCTTGGATTCAGGTTGCTTTTTATCTGAGTTTGTTAGCAATATCTTTCAGAAGAAATTTCAGATCATTCAACTTTAAAAAGAAAAAAATGCTTCAGTGTGCAATAAACAAAATAGGTTAAAAGCCTGTGTTTCATTTCTGAGGAGGGGGTGAGATTCCTCATTAAGGGCCCAATGCTATCCAACTTTCCAGTATTCATGCAGACAAACAGAGTCCCTAAGTTAGGTGGCCCCTCATCTTGAGGAGGCCTATGTGACTGCCTCCCTCATGCCATTGGGCACACCAGTACTGTAAAACTGGATAGGATTGGGCTCAAATAGAACGCTATATAAGAACTATAAAAAGTTCATCCTTACATTATTAACTTTACATTATTCACTTATATAGTAGAATTCAGAAGGTGGTAACAGCAATAAAATACACAATAAAACAATAAAGATATAAAACATTAAAAACATTTAAAATCAATTGAAAACAAAAAAACTATACTGATTTGCAACAAATGCAGTAAAATCATGCTGAATTAATAATTTAGAAATTGCAGTTCAAGTGTGCTTCATTTATATTATTTCTTCATTTACAATACAGTGGTACCTCACATGTGATTCACATAACAAGCACAAATTTCCATTGGGAGTGTGCACCTCTTAACAAGCCCACTTCACTTAACAAGCCCCAGGCAACTGCCCCCAAGTTGCTCTGCGCTGATGCTCCCTGCGGAGCCTGTTTTAAAGGGCTGCCGGCCAGCACACTGCTGCCCCTAACTGCCCCCAAGTGCCTCCATGCAGCCTCTGGCAGCAGCCCAGGTAAGCCCCCTATCCTCCATGCAGCCTCCTAACCATGTCTACTCAGAAGTAAACCCCATTGCGTTCAATGGGGCTTACTCTCAGGAAAGTGTCTTTAGGATTGCAGCCTAAATAGACTTCATAGGATCATGCACATTGAATGCATGTTTTGAATTCAATTACAGTGTTTTGTCATCATTTTTACATGCCGTTAATATTTTTATATGAATATTTTTGGGGTTGTGGAACCAATCATCTGGAGTTTCCATTATTTCCTATGGAAAAATCTGCTTCACATAAAGAGAGTTTCACATAACAAGCATGCTTCTGGAACAAATTAAACTTGTTATGTGAGGCACCACTGTATTTAAGTAAATCTTATCACAAACTTGTATGATTGGACAACATTTAATTGTCCGTATTATGGGGTGTGGAACATAGCGTGAGAGAACAGAGGTTTACAATTATTTAGCGATAAAGCACTTTTAATACTTTAACCAGTAGTTCTCAAACTGGAAATCAATTGTATCCTGTGACATGGTCCTTTTTTGGCTGGTAACAAAACTGACAGGGCAAGTTAGGCTGTGTGTCAGCAGTGGACCAGCACTAGACAAACAGTGCAAATGCTCTATGAGCTGAGGGTTAAGCCATCAACACAGCCAAACAAGAAAACAAAACAAAACAAACATGTACCTTCAGATCCAATTGTCTAAATCGCTGAGCCATTCTGTAGAAAGAATGACAAATATTTTTAAAAATGATTATATCACTGATGGCCTTGTTTAGCTGGAAGACATACATTTGGCAAGACAATTTATAAAAAAGGGGAAACATTTTAATATAATTTTTTGTACAAGTCTAGCAGAGATGAGTATATAGGAAAAATAATTAACACTAACCTTTGTTCTTAACACTAATATTTATTAACGCTAACATATTGCTAACATTTGTTCAATTACACACAACAGGCAAGGTTTGTCACGAGCCAGTGCTCAAGCACGTTAGAAATGATGCCCAGTGATCTAGAACTCAGGCCCCATCTCTTAATCAATCTTAGATGTGTGTGAGATGATTTGGCTACAGAATAGTGGCACAAAGACACTCTACATATGCTCTGAGGCACTCTCTTATTTACATGTCCCACAAGTGAGGACAGGTATTCAACTTAGAAAAGAGCTAAGAAAAGAATAAACATAATAGCCAGGGTGCCCAGCTTTCCTCTTGTAAGGAACTGCTGCTGTAAAAGTGATGGAAATCTTTTTCCTTATTGGGCAGACAGTTCCTGGTGGTTCCTGTTGGTGTCTGGTGCCCCATGCCTGATGTCCAGTAGGGAGGCTTGGTGCCCAGTGGTGCCTGTGCCCACTGCCCAGTGGTATTCTGTGGTACCTGGTGTCCAGCAGGGGTCCCTGATGGTGCCCAGTGTCTGGTGGTGCCCACTGCCTAGTGGTGCCCAGTGGGGATGCCCAGTGCCTGGTGGTGCCTGCTGCCCACTGCACAGTGGTGTCCGGAGGTGCCCACTATTTAATGGTGCCTGGTGCCCTGTAAGGATGCCCATTGCCTGCTGGTGCGCTCCGCCTGGTGGTGCTCACTGGCTAGTGCCCAGTGGTGCCTGCTGCCCAGTGGTGTCCAGTAGGCGTACCCTGTGCCTGGATGGGATGCCTTGTGTCCTCCAGTGACTTCTGCTGCTCACCACTGCCCCTGGTAATATTTGGTGCCCAGTGCCTGCTGCCCACTGTCCAGTGGCAGGTCCAGGTATCCAGCAGTGCCCACTAGACATGATGCCCACAAATATTCTTAAAATTTTACTGCTGTAACAATGTGTAAATTCCTCTAGTATCTCATATTTATTATATGAGTTATTAAAATAACTCTAGACTGCAAGAACCTAACTTGCACTTAATCTAGACAGTGAGGAGAGAGCTTCTGGATTAAAGCCACTATGCACAAAAACTACCCAGTGGTTTCTAACAATATTGGGCAGCACAGTCCCAAGATAATCTCTGCTCTATGCTCTTTTTGTCTATAATCAAATGCAACAATTATGACAAAAATGCCTTCAGTCTCCATTTCTCATCCAAAAGAAATCAAACTTGATAGCTTTGACCCAGGAACTTCTCAACCACTTAGGGAATATTCTCCATTGGAGTTTCAGAATAATGTCACTAACATGAAGCTTGAGTACTTAAAGACAAAGGAAGCATGACAACCTACTCTTCTGATGAGTCATTAGCCTTGGTATTGATTTTGACTAGATAATTTTCTTTCATGACAGCTTCCCAGGCCAACGTTTCATTATCTTCATTTCTTGAACCTTCAGGATATAAAAAGTACCAACAGTAGCACATTTTTTGACAATGCAAAAACAAACAGTTAAAATTGAACTAAAAGGATAAATTCAGGTCTCATTTTCCTCTGAAAGCAGAACTAGAATCAATGGGTACAAACTGCAAGAAAAGAGATTCTGCTTGGATATCAGGACAAAATATCTGACAGTGAGGGCGGTTTGGCAGTGGAACAGATTGCCAAGGTAGGTGGTGGACTCTCCCTCACTGGGGATCTTCAAGCAGAGGCTCAATAAGCACCTGCCTTAAGAGGATATCCTGCTACAGGCAGGGGGTTGGACTAGACAACCTACTAGGTCACTTCCAAGTCTTAAGATTCAATGAGTCTATGAGTTTGTTTCAGCTATAAAATGTCAGCCTATAAAATGTTTCAGCTATAAAATGTCAGAGAGTTGCATGTTTACTCAAAAGTCCAACTATGATCAATACAGCTTAAGGATAGATATTAAGGTTAGCAGCCTCACTGTGAAATTCTATGCATGTCTATTCAGAAGTAAGTCCCATTGAATTAAATGGAACTTATTCCTAGGAATGTGTATATATTCTTGCATCCCACTCCAAATCCTATAGTTAGTTAATCTAAAGCTGGAAGTCCACTTTCTGTATCAGAACGTGCTGCCATTGTGCACACTAGAGGCTCTGTGTACCTGCCAGAGATGGACCCAGCCCACATTAGAGCAAGTATGGTGCTAGTATGGTCAGGTTAGTGGTGAGGCTAACAGGGGTGAAAAGCAGGAAACTTTATTGCAGCTTGCACCACCCCCAGCCCCTCCCTTTTGGAATCATAGAATCATAGAATCATAGAGTTGGAAGGGACCTAGTAGGTCATCTAGTCCAACCCCCTGCCTGCAGCAGGAATTCCCCCTAGAGCATCTCCAACAGGTGCTCATCGAGCCTCTGCTTGAAGATCCCCAGTGAGGGAGAGTCCACCACCTCCCTTGGCAATCTGTTCCACTGCCGAACCGCCCTCACAGTCAGGAATTTTTTCCGGATTTCCAGCCGGAATCTCCTCTCTTGCAGTTTGTACCCATTGGTTCTAGTTCTGCTTTCAGAAGCAGCTATGAACAAATTGGCCCCTTCCTCCCTATGACAGCCCTTCAGGTATCTGAAGAGGGCAATCATGTCTCCCCTCAGCCTCCTCTTCTCCAGGCTGAACATCCCAAGTTCCCCCAACCTTTCCTTGTAGGGCTTCCCTTCCATCCCACTGATCATTCTTGTCGCTCTCCTCTGGACTTGCTCCAGTTTGGCTACATCTTTCTTAAAGTGAGGTGCCCAGAACTGAACACAGTACTCAAGGTGAGGTCTCACCAATGCAGAATAAAGAGGAACTATAACTTCTCGTGACTTGGAAGCTACAGTCCTCTTAATGCAACCTAAAATGGCATTTGCCTTCTTTGCAGACACATCACACTGCTGACTCATGTTCAGCTTGTGATCCACGGCAACTCCAAGATCCCGCTCACATGTTGTGCTGCCAAGCCAAGTATCCCCCATTTTATACCTATGTTTTTGGTTTTTATTGCCTAAGTGCAGAACCTTGCATTTCTCCCTGTTGAAATTCATTCTGTTTGTTACACCCCAGGATTCCAGTTTATCCAGCTCCTCCTGGAGGTTTCTCCTATCTTCTGATGTGTTTGCTACTCCTCCCAGTTTGGTGTCATCTGCAAATTTGATCAGGCTCCCCCGTACCCCTTCCTCCAAGTCATTGATGAAAATGTTAAAGAGAACCGGTCCCAAGACAGAGCCTTGGGGGACCCCACTAGACACTGACCTCCAGGTTGACACAGAACCATTTACTAAAACCCTTTGAGTGCGGCCATCGAGCCAGTTGCAGATCCACCTAACAATTGCCCTGTCTAGCCCATATTTTTCCAACTTCCTAATTAAAATGTCATGTGGGACTTTGTCAAATGCTTTGCTGAAGTCAAGATAAATGACATCCACAGCATTGCCACTGTCCAGTAAGCTCGTAACCCGATCAAAAAAGGATCATTCCAGGAATGGAAAACATTCCATTCTGCCTGGAGTCATTCCAGGCAGAGGAAACAAAATGTATGCTGGAAAGGCTCCTCCAGGAGTGGCTGCTTGCATGTTGTGATGAGAACTTAATTCTTTGCACCCCCTCCAGCTATGCCACTGAGGCAAGTAAGGGTACCTCAGGGAAATAATCAGTATAGTTGGGGGAAAGATCAGTGGAGAGTGAGGAGGGCAAGGAGTGTCAGGGGGTGGATCTCAGTGGCAGCAGCAAGCCAGGATCCTAACCCAAGTTTCCCCATTCAGATATACTCCCTGCATTTCTTTGGACTTTTATCACCAAATAGCACACATTTTGCTTCCTCTGCCTGGAATGACTCCAAAAGATGAGGATGGTGAAAGCTGTGGTAAAGTTCCCTGCAAGAAATAACATATATTGACAAAGACTGATTTGTAAAAATATAAAATACTGCGCAACTTACAGCAAATAGATGGTTGCTTGTATTCATTGCTACAACAGCATTTCCTCATCACCGTGTATATGTAGGCAAAGATGACAAAAGGGAATGGAATCATTAGGCGGCTGCAGTACTCCTGAACCAAAAAATACCGCTGGAACTTCCACACTTGATCATTGTTCTCTTGGACGGATCCAACAGTATAACTAACAGACAGATTGTAAGGAGATTAGTTCCACAGCTACATTTCCCCAAAGTATTTTTATGACATCAAAACATGCAAACACCTCATTTGTAAGGAAATAGAAAAGGTCTTGCATCCCTTATCCCTACCAGCTGGGCAGAAGCACATTTTTAGATAGTGCTCCTCTTAAATCTAGCAGGAGGAGAATCAGCATCTCTCTTTCTTCCAGCACATTCTGATGGGTATTGCTGATGGCTAACTTTTAAGACTGTGAGCCCTTTGGAAAAGGGCACCATTTAGTTCTTTTGCAACCCAACCTCATGGGCTGTTATGTCTGGCATTGTGGGCTGCAGCACTGGTACTAGGTGTCATCAAAACGCTGCAAAGTGCTTTTCAGCACCCAGCAAGAAAACTGCACCAGCAGGAAGGCCTGCACTTCACAGGTGCCATCTCACACTAACCAGCTGCCTGCAAAGGTAAAGAATGTGCTGGATGTCAGAGGAGTGAGATGAGAAGGAGGCCAGAAGGAGGGAAGGGAATGTTTCTGGATAAGAGAGAGCAGAAAGGCAAAGACTGGGCATGAAGAGGGAGGGGAAGTTGGAGCAGGCCTCCATCGCATCCTCATCCCTGACCCAGGCCAGTACAGTATTTGTGCTGGGGTTTAGGCTGGTCTAACTGGGGATTAGGACTGCAGCCGTAACAATATAGATAATGGCCTATATCGAAAGTGAAATTAAGCCCCTTGCTCCGGAGCAGTTAAGGTGACTTTCCATAAGATAGCACTGCAAAGAGGGTGACTAGAGGGTAATATTGGATTTTGCCCAATATCAAGTTGTCCAAACAGGATTTCACATCATACTCACTCCAGTGTTACCACCCTTGTCTAAAAACCCTTCAGTTTTCACTATTTCAATATTTCACTATTTTCAATCACTTAATACTGTACGAGGATTCCTAAACTCAACATTGTAATAGCAATTCATTCGATAGATTTATTTTGTCAAGATTCATTTTACATTTCTGCTTTCATTACATTTGTTTCCTTTTTTCATCAAAACTGCATTAGTTTTGATTTATTTTATTATAGTCCATTATACACCATTGTGCACTGGTGTTCTAACATATTTTATTGTGATATATTTCTTCAAATACTTGATGTGCCTCTTCAGGGAACTCACATGATTTTTCTATAGGCTGTCAAACATCTAATAGTTTATATAATAATTTCTTTAAGAACTACATGTGTTAAACCCATTTTGTTAATAGCTATTTTATAATGTATGTTTATTCTAACATAACCTAGGGCACAATCCAGAGTAACTATGGGGAGTCCTTGCTCCGATGTAAGAATAATTTGCTCTGGATTGCAGTATGAATTTCCCACAGGTTGACACTAGGTGATGCAGTAACTATGGTTTCACGTAATGTCTCTTACATGCTCTGGTAATTACTCTGGATTGTAAGGCTAGCTACAGTAAATTCAATTACACTGGAATTTTTCAAATGTGTCACTTCTGTGCCCTGACAATATGGACATTAGGAAGTGCAGAGTTTTCGAGAAAATAGAAATGTGAATCAGCCTGCAATCCCAACTCCCAATTAGGCTGGCATAAGCCCCAGGAACAAGCCCCAGAACATGCTGGCCTGGGGGTGTCCTGCCCCCTCTCCAGAGGGGGTTAAGCTGCTGCAGAGACATGCACCAGCCTCCCCACACCATTACAGGTACGGGAAGATGGGGAAATTATGCCGGCCTAAATTGGTTCAGATTGTGCCCTCAGTCTTTACTCTAAGACAGTGATTTTCAACATTTTTTGTATCATGGCACATAAACCAGGTGCCAAAATTGTCAAGGCACACCATCAATATTTGGACAATTGACAAGACACACCATGTTGCTTGTAGGGGTTTAATTCTTCAATAACCCTATTAATAATTGATGTTTATTTATTTATTTATTTAATAAATAAATAAATTGTCCAAACTCTCATAGCACATTTGTGGAACACATGCAACGCTCCAGTGTGCCATGGCAAACTGGTTGAAAATCACTGCCCTAAGAGTTAATTTCTAATTCATATTTTTTTCTAACTCTCTTATATTCATAT
Organism: Cryptoblepharus egeriae; assembly: GCA_030015325.1. Taxonomy (NCBI): domain Eukaryota; kingdom Metazoa; phylum Chordata; class Lepidosauria; order Squamata; family Scincidae; genus Cryptoblepharus; species Cryptoblepharus egeriae. The sequence continues at coordinate 113,632,264 of JAREYC010000001.1, read as the reverse complement.
TTCAGACTTCATAATATATGAAATAATATATGAAAGAATAATTTTGATTTTCAAATTGACAGTGAAGCAGTTGTTTGGTTTATCATTTATTTTATCACTTCACCAAAGATCCTTGAAGTTCCTTTGATGCATCAAAATTAATTGAAATGTGCCAACATAATTATAGTGTGTGGTTTCTTAAATTTTTCCCCTTTAGAACAAATGCTGATAAAAATAAGAATATGGTGATGACATAAGAATAAGAACATAAACAATATGGTTAGAATCTACTGTATTTCAATTAGTGGAACTATAAAAAGTAATATAAAAATAGATGGTTGCATTCCTTCCCCCATTCCATTTGTGAACAACCAGAATTCAACCTAATAAGTTGAATCAATAGCCCAACCCCTGGCAGAACAACATTAAGGGATACATACCCAAACATGGCTATTAATAAGTTAACCAGGAGGATGTTGGTGGACAGCATGTATATACACACTAATGGAATAGTGATCCACTCTGGGAATCGGGGGTGGTTGTTGGAGTCCACTTCTACACACAGAGGTTTGGATTCATTCCCAGTGAAGGTACAGTGTTCAAAACTGTATGTGGTGCCTGTGATGAAAAATGAGAAACAGAAAAGTCACCTAAAAGTTCAAAACAGAGGGAGTGACTCTGGATGCAATCCTAACCAATTTAGGGCACAATCCAGAGTAACTACGGGGAGTCCTTTCTCCAGTGTAAGAACAATTTACTCTGGATTGCAATATGAATTTCCCATAGGTTTTCACTAGGTGGTGCCATAACTACGTGTGCACATAATGTCTCTTAAATGCTCCCGTAGTTACTGTGGATTGTAAGGTTAAGTTAGCACAACTCCCTGTCCCCATGGTGGTGTGGACAGTGCATGTCTGTGCACAGCCTGACCTCCCCAACCCGGAGTGGCACAAAAGTGCATTATGACACTTTAGTGACACCTCCAGGCCTGCGTGGGACTTGTGCCAGGACTTAGGATTGCAGCTTCTTATGTTAATTTTGCACTGACATGTTGACAGGGCATTCTTCAGCACTGCTAGCAAATCCAAGTGTGCAGAAATGTTCTCTATTCAAGACCCTACCAACCACTATGAATTTGAGTTGTTTTATAAACACACTTTTGCATGCACCGTGTGTGTAACTTCACTCTAAAAGATCCACCTACTGTAACATTTTCTTCAGTTAAGCAGAGCAAAGATGGCACATGTTTTGATGATTTCTTAGGGACTGTGAACCACTTCTAAACTACATCTAATTGCAATTATAGATCAAGATGGATACCATCAATATCATCAGGATATTGGCCAAACATTGCAAGATAAGGCTCATAGATGACTGATCTGAATATCCATTCCCAGCGATGTTCATTCTTCCTCAAGATTCCTTGTCTGGCCACACCAAAAGCCACCATCCATACCGCAAACAGGAACAGGAAGAAGAAAACATCTATCAACTGCAAAAAGGAACATTTATGATATATACAATGTTGCCATGAGTATGCAAAATCATTCTAAGCACAAGGTCTAGAAAAATAAATGTAACTTTTCCAATTTCACCAGACTTAAACTCTAACTTTTGTATGAACATTGGACAAATGCACTCTTCCATACAAATCCAGACTTTGCATGTTAGTCTCAAGGGAACATAGGGAAAATGAACAATTCTTAAAATTGAGATCCAATTATAAAGTGCTATTGGGGCTGCACCACATCAGTAGCTTTTGAAGAATGTCTTAAATCAACACTCTGTAAATGGACTTTGTTTCATCTTTGTAGATCACAATGGCCTTTGGCTGACTTTTCACTGAATCTGCTGCCTGCTTGGCTGATCTTGCCTCTGCTGCCTGCTTGGCTCCCCTTGAGGAGAGAGGGAAGCCTCAATGTATTCCTGGGATTGGAAAAGGAATGGGAGACTTCCTTCTTTTCCTCAGTCTGAACAGTGTGAACTGGGGGAAGAGAAGGTGGGAGCTCACAAAGCAGGAAGATGACCCAGGGAAGCAGAGAATGAGAGTGAGAGAAAGAGAGATTGTGTGTGTGTTTGTGTGTATGCGTTGCAGTAAGACCACAGGTGGGCTGTTACTGGTTCGGGCTGGATTGCCCGAACCGGAGATTCTTATTTCCCCGCCGCTACTGATCCGGTAGCAGCGGGGGCGGCGATAACCAGGCAGACTGGTTCAGTGGCCTCTTAAAAAAAAAAATTTCAGCCACCACGGCCGCCATTTTGAATTATGCGCACACTGCACAAGTGCCAAAGTCGGCACAAGTGCAGTGCCTGTACTGAAGCTGGCTGGCCAGCTTCGGGGCAGGCACTGCGCAGGCACCAACCTTGGCCTGCCCTTGCTCTGCCCCTCGCCCCGCCCATCCGCACCCACAGCCCTGCCCTGACCCTGGCCCCGCCCCCTGACCTGGCCTGGCTCCACCCACTTCCGGGGAACCGGTTGTTGGGCCAGGCCGGGCCCACCATTGAGTAAGACACCAACTTTAAGTAAGACAACTTGCTTAAATGCAGAAAAGTGAGGAGCTGTAAGTCTGGAAAGGGTCTATTCTGAAATATTTGATGGGAGTGTTTCCGCTTTCACACCTTTGAAGGAAGAAATGTCTTGGGAATGTGCATATTGAAAACTCCAGGCTATTTGCCGCTGCAGTGCACTGTATTCTAAATTACAGGAGTGAACCAAGCTGGTGAGAAAAACAAGGAGCAATTCAAAACAAAGCAAAACAAAAACAAAGTAATTCAACAGCTTAAAAAAGGGAAAAGGAAAGAAAAAAGAGTCCTAATGGCTACCTAGGCTGTAGTGTGGAAAGAGAAGAAAGAAGTTCAGGAGACAAGAAGCAGGCTGAACATATTCCATAACCAAAAAAGAGGACAACACCTCCCCAAATGTAGGACACTCAAGAAAAATCTAGGACATGACAAAATAAAAGCTTAAAATACTAATATAAATTGCTTTCATGTGCTTTCATATTGCTTTCATTTTAAACACTATATGCTTATTATTACATTTAGAACTTTTACATATAATTTATTTCATGCAATTTATTAATTACAAGAAGACTACATGTTGTCCTTAGATGGACATTGAAGTTTTCTTCTGGGATAGAAGGCTAAAATTCAGGATATGTTCTGTAAAAAGAGGTATGGTCACCCTGGAGGTAGGAAAGGTGGCTGTGTGGGGATTTCACAACTCCCTCATGCTCCAATGCTCTTGGAAGAAGCAGATGCAGAGCTGCAGCCACTGCCTGAAGAAGCAGCCAATCCTGTCCCTCTCACCTCTTTCTCCTAAATTTACCACTCTGCTTGCAAAGCAGAGGAGGGAGTGGCAGCTTAGGAGACGAATGGGAAGACAGTCTGATGGGCTTGGGGTGGATTCAAAGCAGGCAGAACTTCAGTAACAGACAATGGAGAGAATGCAATGCCAGGAGAAGGGAGGAGAAGTAGCGCTTAGTCAGGAACCCTTTCTCTTCAAACTCTGCTAGAGATTAATGAGGTCCTAAGCACCCAGCAGGTGAGAGTCACCCCTTCCCAGAACATCACCTGGTGCGGACTGTACCACCATCACAATGTGTCTGCATAGGTCTCTGAAGCAGAATTTGCCACAGAGATCTGACTATTAATGGTGCAGATTCTGATGCAGACGATACAAGCCATGACACACAATACAAAGGACAGAACAAAACCAAAAACCAGAAACCATATGTTAGGTGTCACTTAGGGTGAAACTACAAATTGGGAAGACTTCAACTAAGCATGGCTGCAATGTGTCTCCCCATGAGATGTGATCTCAGTTCTCATTCTCCCTGTAGAAATACAAAATCAGAACCATAGTACATCACGTCATTTGACCCACACATATAATCATAAGCATACATGTTATATATACATCTAATATGGAATCACTCTTACCATTCTCTGAAGCATGATGATTTTGGGTCCTAGATTCCTGCTTACTGTGAAAATATGGATCAGCCTAAGAGTGAAAATGATGTAATCCAGGCAAAAAATTACTCGGCCAGAATACCAAGCTGTTTCATTTGAAGAGTTGAGTCTAGGTCCCAAAGAAACAAATATGTATTAACTAAAATATATAGACATATTTGGGCTGTGGGTGGCGCAAGCAGTTAAGATGCTGGCCTGTTAACCAGCAGGCCAGGGTTCAAGACCCGGGTCGGCCCCACAAGACAGGGTGAGCTCCTGTCCTTAGCCCAGCTCTGCGACGCCAGCTGGATCCAATCGTATTGGCTCTGCCTTTCCATTGGACTGATTCAGTGGCATGGAGAGGGGGGATCTGCTGCTTGGGTAACAGCCTCTCCTCCATAACAATCCAACCCAGGCTTTCGTGCTTCGCATGCAGCGTATGCAGCGCCGAGCACAATACCATAGTCTTTCAAGACTGACAGAGGCCTGCTTTTAGACAATATTCAAATTATTTACTACTACCAATCTGGAAAAAAATTTTAAAACAGGATTTGGAAATACTAGACTTAAATCTTGAATAAATTATTGAAAAATAGAACCATTTCAGATTATCATTTATCAGAAAAGTTTTATTGCATATTTGTTGAAAATGATGGGTGGGGTGTTGTCATGCCCACTCTGAAAGTTTGTGTCTTCTCTAAATGAAAATTAAGTGGGAAAATACACTTGGGAAAATTAAGTGGGAAAATTTCAACAGATGAGAAAGTCATTAAAATAAAAATATATATGTTAATCTTTTCAAGATTTCCAATATATCTCCAATATTCATCTCTTCTCTGAGATTTGGATTTCAGAGCTGGCAAAAGCTCCCCCGCACCCACCAAAAAAGTAAACCTTGATGAAGTACTGTTTCCTTGATCGTATATCATATTATTCCAGTGTTATCATACCACACTTCTCTGCTGGGTCTAAGATTCAGGCAACTAGTACAAACACAGTGGTAGAAACTCTAGTAAAACTAACCTGAATGCAATCCCTGCTATGAAGTAAAAAATTCCAAGTGTATCCATAACATTCCATAAATCTGCAAAGTACTTATTGCCATTCATGTACCACTAGTGAAAATAAAGGAAGACAGTCAGCACTCAGAAGAATAGATGCAAGATCACATAATCAGTTCAGTCTCACAGATCCAAATTTCTTTGCTCAGACTAGTTAGATCAGCTACAGAAATTAGGAAGCCAAATTGGGGAGGGGGGCATTTTTTTTACCCCTTACTGATAGGAGTACCTGAATAGGCATATTAGGACCAATTCACTTTGTATATTGCACTGATATTCTGAAGATTCCTGTACAATGTCTTAACCTGGCCAGAATGATCAGAGGACTACAAAGAAAGGTTGAGATTACTTGGCTTGTTCAACCTGGAGAAGAGAAAGCTAAGAGGAGATCTCCTGGAGATGATCACACTCTTCAAATACCTGAAGGGCCGTCATATGGAAGAAAAGAAACATCTGTTCTCAACAGCCTCTGAAACCAGAAATAGAACCAGTTGGTACAAACTGCAAGAAAAGCGATTATGTTTGAATATCAGCAAAATATTCCTGATGGTGAGGACAGTTTGGCCATGGAACATATTGTCAAAGGAGGTGGTGGACTCTCCTTTACTGGGGATCTTCAAACAGAGGCTTGACAAGCAGCTGTTGGGGATGCTCAAGGAGGATTTCCTGCTGCAGGCAGGGGGTTGGACTAAATGACTTATTAGCTTCTTTTCAATTCTATAAGAACTTTTGCCTGAAGCAGAGCCCAATGGCCTCTGCCAACCAGGCAACGGCCTGGTGGAAGCATTGCTGAAAGGAATGCTATGTTGCTATCAGAGTGATATAACCCAGACCCATGGTTTTCCTCCCATGCCCATGCTGGCCAGGCTTACAATATGACAAACATTGCATCTTCAGAGTATCAGTGCAGCATACAAAATTGGATTGGGTCTTAAATATGCATTTTGGGGTTTTTCAAATGAAACAGTGTCATCTACTGTTAGATATAATAAATTACACTTATTTCTCTCCAGAGATGTCATATCTCTTTACTCATAATATACTCATAAACAGGGACAGTCCTGAATGAAAGAGGGTCCTGTCCAAATTTGGTGGAAGAGAATTACTGCAACCTAAGTTTGGTCAACTTTCTTTTATTGCTGAGCTGACACACCTTTGAAGTTACAGCTGCACAGCTTTCAACTCCAGTCCATTAGTTTCCACCATTAACACTGATATTCAACTGAATAAGCTAATTTTTATATTTATAACATGCAAATCTGGAAATATTATAAATATTAAAATGATTTTTAAATAATTAAAATAATTTTATTATATAATATAATAATATATTATATTATATATTTTATTATTATATAATAATAATAATTTTTATTATTTTTAAATAAATGTTGCTAATAAAAATTGTTTCTAGTATGACACAGCACTTTCCATTTAAACAGATCTCTTCCGTTATAGAATATCTATACACCTGAAAAAACAGAAGAAATGAAAAACTGATTGCATCAGAGGATTCAGTATGGCAGGAAAAGAGCACAGCAAGCACTGCAGTAAATGAGTACAGAGGAACTGGAGCAGGCACCCTACTTTCTCTTGTGCATCCTGGCTAAGGTACCAGGACGATTGGATCAAGATGTTGACCATGAGTGTGGCTATTGGTAAATGAAGTCTGCCAGCAAGGCTAGAACTTGCCATCTCCATCTGTGGGCACATATCTGGGGGTCATCCTTTGGTCTAGTTCCTTGCTTCTCCTCCTGCCCCTCCTTGCCCCCTTTACCAATTCTCTCATGAATCCCATCTGCATCATCATGGCATGGCAGTGGCCATGTTTGCTGGATGTAATTTTGGATACCACTGGCTTGTAAGTACAGATGGTGTGTACTTGGATGACCAAGTTGGGGCTGTTAGTTTGCTTCCCTGAAGTATGCAGCCACTGCACATGTTGCACAGGGGATGGGACTGTGTGGGCCCAGCAGTTTCAGATGTGTGACGATACGTCTGGGCTCTGGCTGATAAGCCTCACTGTATTTACCAGAGCAGCAGTTTTCAACTTTTTCAGCCTCATGGCACATTGATATGGCACAATTGTACTGCACTGTCAGGGAGTGCTCACAACCCAAATGTCCCTACCCCCAAACTCCTACAGCACCCCTGTAGGAGACACACCAATGTCATCTGACTGTACAACTGTAGGAGACACCTGTCATTTCACGCCAATGTGCCACAGCACAGAGGTTGAAAGTGATGCACTAAATTTTATTCCAAATTAAGTCTGCATTAAACCACAGACTGTCTACATAATTTCAAAGATTTTAGTGCAGTGGTATTTGAGCATTTCAGGACAGGACCCCCTTCTGAGAATGACAATCTAACCGGGATCCCCCTGGAAGTGATGTCATGGCTGAAAGTAACATTAAAGGTGCCCAGTGCCAGATTCCAAGATGGCTGCATCCAGCTGTCAACCCCCCTGAAATGAAGTTGCAACCCCCAAGAGGGTCCTGACCCCACTGTGAAGGCCACTGCTTTAGTGGGTCCTGCATGGAAATAAAAGTGAAAGGAGAGATAAGTCTTCGTTCCCTGGGACCTCCATTTCTTTCTGCAATGGAATCCTCCTGAAAATAAAATCTTTGTGATTTCCAAGCACTCCCTACTTGTCTCACTTCATCACAAAGCAGGATGAAGACCAGCACGTAGAGGATCAATTCCAGGATGGTGGGCTCCTTCTGGAAGTCCATGAGCAGCACATAGGCAAACAGCAGGAGGAAGGCAATGTAGAAGATGACAGTCCAAGAGAAGACCACAAATGGGGAAGTGAAGAACGATGCATAGTATAAGAACAACTTCTTGCTTCTTTCCACTGGTTTTTTCCTGGTAATTGGAGAAACAAATAACTCAGAACAGACTGAAAATTCAGAAAACTTGAATGCTAGAGGAGCAGTTGGGGATGCTCAATGAAATAGACTCCTAAGTTTTGACAGGACTCTGGAATAATACCCAATGCAGCATAGTATTTATTATAGGGGAATGAGTCAGTCTGAGCATGCAGAATCACTCTCTGCTTTTTCATGGAGCTTCTTGGATTCCGGCCAGTGTTGACAACTCTGCCTGTAATGCTATGTTCACACTATGCCTAATCTAGCAGCTGTGCTACATTTGTTCAAATCTATCAAAGAGGCATAGATCAGACTTACTGCAAGTGGAAGGAGCATTTTCTGGGGGGAGAAAACAAGCCTGCTAACCATCCTGTCTAAAAATGGGATAAGTGAATTCCTGGAAGTGGGGGTGAAGGATTTATTTCCTCAGGGCATTGTTTCTGCTGGTGTTTGAATATCTTCTTATTTAATCTGGTTTTTGCTCCCTCAGGACTCCCAATCAGTGGCTTACCAATACAGATGGACATGGCAGGTTCTGGTAATCCGCATCCAGAACCTGCTGCTGCCTCTTTCAGCACCATTCAAAATGGTGGCACACTGTGTGCACCATAGTCAATAATTTTATAGCACTGGAAAGCCTTTATACTGCCATAAAGGGCTCTGTGAACCTGCACCATACTAGAACAGTTAGGTTCAGGCTGTTAAAATTACTTCAGACAAACAAAATCACTTACCTGAAGGAGATGAAGCCACAGCCTATTAAAGGGAAAAGGAAAAGGCATAATATGATCTTCCAGTTCTTAGTGTCTCTGGAGATCTCACCATACCATTGTTTTGAAAGAAAATTCTGAAAAACAAATATAAAATTTTAGAGGAACAATCCGCCCCAGAGAAATAGCCTGACCCTGGAAGAACAAAATAGATTTCTGTTTTGCAAGCTGAACAGATCTGGCCAATCTGGGATTGGGTTGCCCATGAGAAATTCGTGGAATCTGTTCTAAGCTCCACAAAAAAGAACAAAGAAGCATCACCTGATTAAAGGATTATGACTTTACTAGCAAAAAGCATACCCGCGTTGCGGGAGTAACATTTCCCCATACGACATCCCCCCACGGTGCAACTTCCCCCATGCACAAATTCCCCCATGTGTAACATCCCCTAATGCACAATATTCCCCCATGCGCAACATTCCCCCATGCGCAACTTCCTCCCATGCACATCATCCCCCCATTGATATCAGTCCCCCATGCGCAACTTTCCCCATGTGCATCATCCCCCATGTGCCTGAACTCCTCATATGCAACATCACCCATCTGCATCAGTCCCCCACACGCAACTTCCTCCATACACAATCTCTTCTATAAACATCATCCCCCATGCGCATCATCCCCATACGCAACTTCCCCCATACGCAACTTTCATCCATGCACAACTTTCATCCATGCGCAATTTCCCCCCATGAGCAACTTCCCCATGCACATAATCCCAACATGTGCATAATCCCAACATGTGCATAATCCCAACATGTGCAACTTCCCCATGCGCAACTTCCCCCATGCACAACTTCCCCCCATGCACAACTTCCCCATGCGCATAATCCCTCCATGACCATAATCCTCCATGCGCAACTTCCCCCATGCGCATAATCCCCAACATGCGCAACTTTCCCCCATGTGCAACTTCCCCCATGAGCAACTTTCCTCCCATGCGCAAATTTCCTCCCATGCGCAACTTCCCCTCATGTGCAACTTCCCCCATGTGCCTGAATTCCTCATATGCAACATCACCCATCTGCATCAGTCCCCCATGCGCAACTTTCCCCCATGAGTAACATTCCCCCCATGCGCAACTTCCCCCTATGCGCAACTTCCCTCTATGCGCAGCATCCTGGCCGGTGCAACCTCTTCCTCTGAACAACATCCCACAGTGCACCAGGCAGAGAGCACCAAATTGGCTGGATGTTGGTGAGTCTCCCATGTTAAGTATAGGACAAAAACACGTTGCCCCCTTTTCAGCCCCTGAAGGGTTAATTTCTCCAGGTGGTTCTTGGTGGGAGTTCAGGTGACAGAAGGAACTCCCAGAATTCCATGCTTCAGGCCCAGCAGTTGGGGAGGAATGTTGATGAGTCAGCAATTCTCAATGCAAAGTATAGGGAGGAAAACGCGTTGTGCCCCTTTTCACCCCCTTCCGGTTGGAATTTCCAAAAACCGGTTCTTAGTGCACCCCTCAGTCACGGAAGGAACACCCACTCCAAATTTCACGCTTCAAGACCCAGCAGTTTTGGCAGGGCGGTGATGAGTCAGTGAGTCAGCCAGAGAATGAGTCAGTCAGTCAGTCAGTCAGTGACTTTTCTCTTTTATATATATATAGATTAATAATTTTCTTTTACAGAGTAATCAATTTAATCTTCACATGAATAAATAATTCTGCTTAAAAAACAAAAACAAAAACAGCATCTCTTTTGGGAATTATGCTTGCTCTATCACAGGTGTCATTGTCTTAGAAAAGGCATTCCTAACTGAATTTTAGGAGATTTAAGGTGCCATCTTTACAAATTTAAGCCAGCCTAATTCACATGACCTATCCTTCCACAGTAGTGTGGGGAGGTCACCGTATGCCTATGCAGTGGCCTAACCCCCACCCCCAACCCACCAGTGGGATGACACGTTATAACGCCTTATGATACGTTTTGACACCCCCAGGTCAGCATAGGAATTACTTAGGGCTTATGCCAGCCTAACTGGAGATTAGGATTGCAGCCTTAAAAGCATATCTTTCCATATTAAAATCCATTCCCTCATTTTAGAATGGGAAGTTTGCATGTGGAACAAAGTGGAGAAAATGGCAGGTGCTGCCTCTCCACTCCAATTACAGTATTTCCATGCTGACTAGCTTTTCCATATACGTATATAAGAGGCCTATTAATGTGAGCCTTGTCTTGTAGGCAGGGTGACCAGATACAATGGAAGACTACAGACACTTTAACAAACATTTGGGCAGGGGCAAACATTTTGTCTGGAGGGCTACTTTATTTCTTTGACATTGTCTCAGGGACTGGGAAAAAAACAAAATATTACAGTAATTCACATTTCATATTTGAATAAATGACCACAAATGAATATATCAGTGATAGAACTGATATGAATGAATGAATGAATTGTACTGAGCTTATTTACAGAACACATGAGAACTAGAACACAGGCATGTAGAAACACATGCAAACTATGTCCTATTTGCCACACACCTTTTGCAAAGTGAAAATATACAGACCAAACCAGAAACACATGCTTAGCAATCCTCTGCCTTTAACCATTGTATAGGAGAGGGAATTTGGGCAAGTACAATTTAAACATGTAAGGGTCTAAAAAGCTGCAAATGCTATAATTCCTTCTTCGCTATAGTATAATGGTTAAAGATGTAGGCACTCTGATTTCCATTGTATCAAGCAGGTGACTCTGCTTGTAGGAGATTTCTCAGGATTAGCTGAATCATCTACTGTGGCAAATTTCCAAAGACTGCCATCAAAACAGTAGCTATTTCACCTGAACTCCTGGTTGGGCAATGAACTGTTGGTCCTTGGCTTCCACAGCAAGTTCAAGACAATTGCTTCCACCCCAGGCATCACAGGAATATATAAGAAGCTGTTCAGCCAGATCCTCATCACTGCTGTAACATTCTGTGAACAACTCTAAAAATGAGACAAGAGTCATGTCATATTCCAGAGTCTCTTGTCTTTGAACACTGAGAAAGTCCAAAGTTTTGGTTAATTTTTATTACGATTAGAAGCATTTTCAAATCCAAAAGAAGAACCATTGGTTCAGCTGCCGGCACTTCCTATTAACCAGAGTAATTTCCACAAGGAAATCAAAGCAGATATAACTCCCTAGGTGGTAATAGGGCACATGATGTAGCTTGCAGACCCTGACTTCTCAGGCTCAAAGGACATTTACCAGGTTAAGCCCTTGCTCGAGGTCTGCTCGCCAATGGTGCAAGTCTTAGTGCAGTGGTTCTCAATCTTCCTTACACTGTGACCCCTTTATAAGTTCCTCTTGTTGTGGGGACCTCCAACATAAAATTATTTTCATTGCTACTTTATAACTGTAATTTTGCTTCTGTTATGAACCATAATGTAAATATCCGATATGCAGGATGTATTTTCATTGTTACAATGAAATGTGTGTTCTATGCACACATTGAACACAATGGGATTTATTTCAGAGTAGGCATGCATAGGATTGGGCCCTGAGGCTGCAATCCTATCCACATTTGCATGGGAGTAAAGCCCCCCCCCCATCCGATATAATGGGATTTATTTCAGAGTAGGCATGCATAGGATTGGGCTCTGAGGCTGTCAGTCAGCCCCAGTGCCGGAGGTCTGGCAAGCCTGACCTGGCCCCCTGCACCAGGAGTCTTTAGACGACCCCCAGGAAAGTTCTAGGCGACCCCCAAAGGGGTCCTGACCCCCACTTTGAGAAACGCTGTCTTAGTGGAACCAGAAAGGGGGATTGAGGCTGGGAAAGGGAACAGAATGGTGAGGCTGGGAAGAGGAACAGAATATCATTGATGCCAATACTGTCCCCATTCTTGGCCTCAATCTGCCCTCCTTCACACCCCATTTCTGCTCCATGCCTCCCCTCTCTAACCAGTTTTTCCTAACCCCTGCTTTACTCCCACACATGTTGCCACCAGGGGTGGCACCAACACTAGCAGGCAACTCAGCTACAGGCATGAAGATCTGACCACTCACTGCCTGCAGCAGTGGCCAGGCTGTGGTGAATGGTGTGTTGCATCTCCTTTACAGCTCTCCCCTGAACAGAATAATTAAGAATTTTCATTTGGGGGTGGGTTTGTCCTGCAATGAGAATGTATAAACCAGGAGTATCAAACATTAGGCCCCCAGGACCCCAGGAAGCTCTTTATAAGATCACTGTGATAATTGTATTTCAGCAGCTATACTTCTGCCAAGACTCTGAAAAGGAGGGAAAGAATCAGGGTGACCTTATGTCCTCTTTTTCCAGGACATGTCCTGTCTTGTGTCCTGGCAAAAAAATAGTTGTCTTCCATTTCCTTGAATACAATGGGCATTCCCTTGAACACAATGAGCAGGAAGTATATAGCCATCTTGTAATTAATGAATGATATGTAACAAATTGTATGTAACAGTTTTAAATTTAATAATGCAGTGGTACCTCGCTTAACAAGCGCCTCGATTAACAAGCGTTTCACATAACAAGCAAAAATTTCCAAGAATTCTTGCTTCATATAACAAGTTCCGCTTCACTTAAAAAGCAAGCGTGCTGTGGGCTCACGTGGTATGCAGCCCTGACGCGCCCTGACGCTCCACATGGAGGCTCTTTAGAAGGCCAGTGCTGCTGCCTTTAACTGCCCCCAACTTGGGGGCAGCTGCCTGGAGGTGCCAGAGGCAGCTGCCCTTAACTGCTCCCAAGTACCCCCACCAACCACCTTGAACTTCCAGCAGCAGCCCAGGTAAGCCTCCCAGGAAAGTGTCTTTGATTACAGCCTCTTTCTGGCCACCATCTGTGTACTGATGTCACTTCCAGCTCCAAGATATACCATAAATGCTGGGTGACCTTATAGAATGGAGGACATAGTGCCTGTACCTTTAACCATTGCATAGAAAATAGTATTTAGGCAGGTGCTGCTTTTTAAACCCTTCCATGTTATACAAGCACTCTGTCCTCCATTGTATATGATCACCCTGCATAAATGCTATTCAGTAATCTGTGTTAAATCAGTTTGATACCCCTTCAGTTTGATACCCCTTCAAACTTCAGTTTGACGTTTGGGATCTCATTAACTATTTTTAATTTCAGAACTCACATTCAGGTTTTGCAATGCATTATTTTAGGAGTTTCACAATTGTATTAAATTCAAAGCTAGATTTGAAATGTAGACTTGCTTGCTGTTTGCCTTCTGTGTTATTTTTAAAAGCCTTTTCTATCTGCCTTCTCTGTTACTACCAGAAGACTGTTTGGTATTAGAACTTACCCACAGCTCTTTTCTCATACTCATTTGCCAGCTCCTCAGATTCCCCAGCAGCATTGATATCATTCTTTACCTTCGCCAGGCTTTTTAGGAGCTTACTTGCTCCCAGTGCGGCCAAAGTACAGCCTCTAGACTGCAAGAAGAAATAACTGCCAGGTTACTACAGCACTATTTTCAAATTATTGTAATTGTGACATCATTTCCCAGTAATGTCAGTTTCAGATCTCAGAACAGCAGTATAACTGCATAATTTAAAAGTGTTGCCATCCCTGGAGTCACATCTTAGGCACTGTGTGGGTGCCACTGTTCCACTCTGTTTTGTATTGCTAGAATGTTGCATACCTGTTCCCAAATCACTTTGGATAGCTCCTTTTTGTTCTGAAGGACTGCCCAAATAAAGAGAGCCTGCAAGGGGTGCCTTGTAAGAAGGGATGTATCCTGAAAGTACATAAAAGAAAAAGAAAAACCACAGACACTGAAGACACTGAACAACCACTCCTTTTCAAAGCCCCATCCAATTCTATGATAGGGTTGCCATAATTCTCTGCCACAAAACCAGGACATGACCCCCTGTCAAACTTGCCAGTATGTGAATACAGTCCCCCCAAACCAGGACAGTTTTAGATTCCTGGGGCAAAAGGCAACCCCACTCTATGATGATGATACATGATGACTCTATGATTCTAAACCCACCAAAGCAACCATACCACTAAAACATGCACATCCTGCACAGAGAGGGCAGTTCCTCCTTGCCCAGGAATATGCATCTACTGTCCTAAAGGATCTGCTACAATCTGCTCTACAATCTGCTAAGGATCTGCTGCACCAGTGATTTTTCTGACTCAGGTTCAGGTGCACCCAGGCAGGTAAACTGACGGCATATAGGGAAAATAGGAAAAAGGGATGGGATATTGGGAGAGCTGCTGCTGATTATTTTACTCCCAGCCTCAACACACACCCCTCCTTGCCTTTTTTCTCCCCTCCTTACTGCACTGGACCACAGCAATGCTTTTAGCAGCTCTAGGATATTTTCATAGACTGCTGGTGCGTGGCTGTGGTCACCTGCAGTGGCAGCCCAGCTGAGCAGAACAGCCAGTTGTGACCACCTTAAAGCACGTTGTACCATCAGAAAGGAAATTCTGATGCTCAGTAGGCCAATAGGGTTGGGACACAACTTACTATTAACTCTGCTTAGAACTATTAACTCTGTTTTTCTTAGAAATCACTTTAACACCTCTACTCAAGTTTATCTCTACTCAAGTTTACTATTAACTCTGTTTTTCTTAGAAATCACTTTAACACCTCTACTCAAGTTTATCTGATCTTGTACTTTACGTACCAACAGCTGTACCTCTACATCATCCTTGGCATTTTTATCCTCTTTTTTGTTTTCTCTTCTGAAATCATCTACCATCTTCCACACAAATGTAAGGAGAGCATCATTGTACGAATTCTTCGCAATTTGCAGATTTTTAAATACCAGGCTGCTGAAGTTGTTGGTGTAGAGTTCAGTCAGAACCTCATTAGTAAGAAACTTTCTCAAATTCAAGCCATTTTCCAGAAAGAGACGAACAAATTTTGGCCTGTCTTTTACCAGTGCTGTAAACATGACATCCTGAAGGTCAGCAGACTAGCAAGGAACAACAAACAGCAAAATGTTCAGCCAACTTAAAAACAAAGGATTTTCTGCAATGAACAGCCTATTGCATTTCTTTCCTCCTATTTTTAAATTCATTTTTAAGAGGCACTGTTATATTTTATGCTGTGCCATCAGTTTACAAACTACTTTACAGATAACATCCCCACTACACCCCCAATTTTTGAGCCTGCATCATAGAATAACTTGCATTGTCCTCGTTACTGTATTTTACCATAAACCTACTATTTTT
Source organism: Cryptoblepharus egeriae (assembly GCA_030015325.1). NCBI lineage: Eukaryota > Metazoa > Chordata > Lepidosauria > Squamata > Scincidae > Cryptoblepharus > Cryptoblepharus egeriae. The sequence goes on along the minus strand of JAREYC010000001.1, from coordinate 113,616,502 downwards.
GTACTGATATATTGCTACCTCACTATTTCTCCACAGAACTCAGTGTGACAGACATGGGGTCTCACCATTTTATTTGCCTAAATGACAATCCTATGTGTTGAAGATGGTAAAATAATTGGCTAGACCTGAATAAATTTTATAAGCCAGAAGTTGTTTTGAAGTTGCTGTGAGAAAGTTGATTTGCTACGAGATTGTGTGCAGTATCTTAGTCGTCCTCTCTGCAATGGCCAGAGATGTTGTAAGTGACCCTCACAGTGGTACAAGTACATCTCCAGTATGTCTGACAAGATGCTACTATGATTCTCCAGTTGGGAGAAGGTGAGCATGATTGCCCAATATAGCATCAGTTAGTGACATCATTTTCCAAGATCTTTGACATACCGGAGCCATTGGTTGGTCAAAATTTATTTTTAAGGTATAAAAGCCTACTGCTGCAGGCAATTTGTTGCCATTGCTACTCCCTTTTTTATCATCAGGGTTGTCTGTCCATGCCACATAAAAGATAGAAGATGATCCTTTTACCTATGGTTGGGAGTTAAAGTGTCCAGTTGAGCAATAGAAATAAATAAGCATATGAGACTAGCTTTATTTCCGTTAGTGTTACTAACGAACAGCCAAATCCTAATTGCTGGCTATTCCAGTACAGCAGCATAAAATATGTTTCTGTTTTATGAAACATAAAACATGGCATAAAATACTGGCATAAAACATGTTTCTGGCACTGCATGGGTAAGGAGCACTGTCAGGAAGGCTTGTGATATCCAATAGAACCAAATACAGAGCTTGTAGGAGCTGCTCTCAGTAGTGCAGGGGTGGGGGAGGGCAGGAAGAAGGCAGAGAAAGGTGGATCAAGTTCAAGAAGGGGGGAGATTGGTAGGGGAAGCATTGGTCATATCCTATATCCTTCCTGAGCCTTCCTCCTACCCCACCCCCACCACAAAACAGGGCTTCTTGGCACAAGTGATTTAGCTGGCACAGATCCAAGTAGGCCCATTGGGCAGGCTAGGGCCTAACAAAGAGTAATGGAACAAATTTTTCCTTACCCCAAGGAAATTTCCAGCCCACTCCTAACCAGCACTGAACATTTCATGGGCTATGCAGCCCCACTACACTAGGACTGGATAGAGTTGGGCTGCTCATCCCTTTCATATGAAGTGTTCCGCCTACCTCCCAACGTCGATCATTGGTAAAAATGTCTTCGCTAGCCAACTCCAACTGGTTCCATTCCAAAAGCAATTTCAGTTGTCCATTCCAGTTATCTTTATCTTGTTCATTTGTGCTGAAAGCTACAAGAAGAGAGAAAAGTCGTTTGTGGCTATTACTAAAATAGCTTCCCTGATAATTTCTGATCTTCGTTTTTCCATCAATAAATAAAAAAATCACATATGTTACATGAGGCTTTCTGAATATGAACTTGCTTAAGATTGATAAGAAAAATTAATGCCACAGCCCAAATACAGAAAAAGGTGAATTTTGGTCAAATGTTGCATTTCTGGTAATTGAATTTTACCCTGTTCCAAATGTGACAGTCACACCAAAATACATCACATTTTCTACCAAAATGAATAAATATTATTTCTGGATCACAAAAATTGTCACACTTAGGGTACCATCTAGAGTGCCCTTTATGCCAGTCCATGAACATTGTGAAAGTGCAATAAAGCACTTTTGTGCCATATCTGGAGGAGGGAGGCTGGTACACAGATTTGCACTGACTTCTGGAGAGCAATGAGATCAACTTGGGCAATAAGCCAGCCAGTGTAGGTTCCGGATGGGAATAGGGAAGACAGAAGAGAGGTGTCTTGTTTCGGGGGATAGTGGATGGGCCTCTGGATGGCGGTATGTAAGCAGGGCGGGGTCAGGATCCAATGATTATATCAGATCCTACCCTTGTTCCTGGACAACCTGGGGTAACTCCAGACTGCTTGGTTCTGTGCCACATCTTTAGGTGCAGATCTGAGTACCCCCATAGGGCTGCTGCTTTACACAGGATAAGGAGAAGCAATTCCCCTTGTCCAGGGCTGAGCTGCTTTCAGCCCCCACCCTGCTTTGGGTATGGGTCAGGACCAGGTTTGCTCACTCAGCCCTTACCACATGCCCTCCCACCTGGCCAAGCTGGGACACACCTTCACCCTGCCAAGCCAGAGAAGGGGGGCTTCCTTTTCCATACATAGCTGGGGTAGGATTGTGCAGGGAAAAGATGGGTTGCCATATGTCCTGAAAACAGGGACAATCCTGATTTTTGGGGGGTTGTGTTCACATAGAATCACAGAATCCTAGAGTTGGAAGGGACCTAGTAGGTCATCTAGTCCAACCCCCTGCACATACTGACAAATGGGACAGAAGTTTCTAACCCAAATTTGTGGAGGAAAATTATGACAACCCTAAAGGTAAGGGAAGTGGTTGGCATGTTTCTCACTACTGCCAGATATTGGAGTGGGTATGTACAGCAGGGAGAATGGAAAGGGAACCTCCAAGTACACACCAACCCAATTTCTCCACACAAAGCCTCAGCACAGTTTTGGAGGTGGGGTGACTCAGCTCCAGTCCTATTGAGTTGCAAAGGGGTAACTTAAGAACTCAAAAGTGCCTGTGTTATGACTTGTTTTCAAGTCAAATCATGGTGGGATGACTCTAGGCTCAACTCAAATCAAGCCCCATGGGATTCTTCCCATCACTTGGTGACACCCAATAGCATTGGGCCATGAGTTGTCCCATCAGTAGTGGTGACACCCAATAGCATTGGGCCATGTACGAGTTTCTTTTTCAAATATTGAAGATGGCTCACAAAATCTGTTACAAATACAAGAAATTAAATAAAAACTAATAAAAAACCCATACCTTTATAGAGAGCAAATGAAATGGCATTGCTCACAATTTCATCTCCAGCTTCTTCTATTTTGATCACAGTTAGCAGATGGGGATTTTCAAGTATTTCTTTGATCTATACAAGGAAAGTAAAAATGTTATCTATCCTTAAGAGTATTTGTGATCAACTCTTATTTTTCTACAAATGTCCGATAAGTTCTTTCACAGCTAACATATTGATCTTTAAGTAGATGCAACACATGATGTCTACATTATAATTAACTGAATTTTGAAAGCACCCAACTACAACTTTCCTGTTTATAATTTTCAAAAAGCTACTGAAAAACTCTTGAGTATAATCCTCTGCATGTCGACTAAGAAAAATTTGAATCAATTGAATTCCATTGATTCCATAGGATTTACTCCTGGGTATATGATAGTGGTTCTCAAACTGATGGAAGCTACTGGAAGTGATGTCATCAATCTGAAAGTGATTTCATGGCCACAAGTGACATCACCAAGCTGGAAAATTTTTAACACCCCTGTATGTTAAAATTAAATCAAATATATCAAGTAAATTAACATTTTAAGATAAGTAGAATTTTTTTTTCAAAATATAGACGAACCCTCCTACATCTTTCAAGCAGTTGCTGGTGTGTTTTAAAAATATTTCCCAAATACCCAAAAGCTGCAAACCCATACATTCTAACCCATTGGTTATCATTGTTAAAAGAATATACATAGTAGCATGTTTGAAGTACAGCACTATAACATTTCACCTAATGCAGTCACATACCATCAGGAAATGGAAATGAGAACTAATTACAAGAAACTGAGGAAAATATTTCTGCTGGACACAAATCTACACTTGAAAATACCCAGGAACAAAGTAGAACAAGGTGTTTCAAATTCCACAGTAATAAAACAGAATGGTAAGTACAGAATGCAAGAGAACATCATTAGCAATGCTGAGAAATACTTCTGAGATGTCATTGCAGTCTTCTAAATTATTACTATCATCAGTAATAGATCAAAACAGAGACATTCTGAACCATTAACGGAAAAAACCATTTCCCCCAAACTAAATGACTCCTCCGTTGGAGCTTAGAGTCAATCTAAAAACAGAACATTAAGATTTTTCATGCACTCACTGTTTCCTACCGCTATAAGGAGAATTAGGCCAGCACAACTCATTGGTCTTCCCATTCCCATATCGATGTAGGGAGGCAAGCACATGTTTGTGCATTGGCCTAACCTTATCCCAGGAGTAGTGCGAAAGTGCTTTATGGTACTTTTGTGACAACCCCAGGCCAAATTTGGATTTTTGCTGGGGCTTATGTTGGTCTAACTGGGGGTTAGAATTGCAGCCTCACAATCTCAATGTAGATGAAACACATCTCCCAAGGTTTGTTTGCCACCATGCCAGGAGCCAGTGCCTCATACCCCACGACAAGTGTTCTAGTTCAGTACCAAATAAGATGCTTCTGCTCTCTTCCAGATCAGGAAGTGGAGAAGTTTTCCTTGTCCTGCTCCTAAGCTTTGGAGCAACAAGGACCATTTCTGCCTATTCGAAGCAATGGCACAGTAGGGACTACCCTTTTCCCTTCCTCATGTTTCCTGGTATGAAACATGTCTCCTTATGAATCAAGCCAAAATGTATTGACTCCTAATTACGTAGTAGGACTGTGTAAGATGCTATTCTGCCCTTAGAGACTCGAAATATAAAGTGATTTGAAATAAAAGCACAGTTGCCCACATGTGCAAGTGGAGCCTTTCTATCTGTAGATTTTATATCTATAGATTTGACTCAGTGTGGGTCCCCTAGACCCATGTTGAGCCACTATAGTGGAAGATCAAGGGACCAGGCAGGCAGCTGTTGTATTTGCAGTAATTCATACGTTTTGACAGCTGACAGTGTTAGGGAGGTCAGGATTAACATCTAATGGAGATTTTGACAGCTAAGGGTGTGCCTAACTCCTGACTAATGAGAGCCTACAAGAATAAAAGCAGTCCTAGAAGAAACAGCGACTGCACGCTGGCTAAGGCAATGGAGGAACTGCATTCTCACACACAGGCACACAAAGATGGAGACCCAGAACTCTGCTGGAATGGATTGGTGAAACTTGGATTGGTGAGACTGTGGACTTTTGCTGCATGCCCTGGAACTTCACCATGTACGTTAAATGGAGTTTGGGGGAAGAGAGGATCTGGACAAAACCGTTATCAGGGAATTTGGGATCAGGGGGCAGGGCTGGAGTCAGGGGGCGGGGCGAGGGCGGGGAGAGGGGCGGGCCCCCACCGCGCCGCACTGCACATGCGCCAGGCTTGGAGCATGTGCATTGCTTCTCCTGGAGGGAGACTCAGTGCGCCTGCGTCCAGCACAGTGCATGCACAGTGCGGCGGGTGGGGGCCCGCCCTTCGCCCCACCCTCACCCAGCCCCCTGACCCCAGCCCTGCCCCCCTGACCCCAGGCCCAACCCCAACTTCCGGTGAACTGGATCTTGGGGCTCGGTGGGCCCATCACTGATTTATTACCACACAAAGACAAATTCCCTGATAACGGTTTTGTCCAGATCCTCTCTTCCCCCAAACTCCATTTAACGTACATGGTGAAGTTCCAGGGTATGCAGCAAAAATCCACAGCCACTCCAAGGTATTTTCCAGTCCAGTCCAATCCAAGTCTCACCAATCCATTCCAGCAGAGTTCTGGGTCTCCATCTATGTGTGCTTGTGTGTGAGAATACAGTTCCTCCATTGCCTTAGCCAGCGTGCAGTCGCTGTTTCTTCTAGGACTGCTTTTATTCTTGTAGGCTCTCATTAGTCAGGAGTTAGGCACACCCTTAGTTGTCAAAATCTCCATTAGATGTTAATCCTGACCTCCCTAACACTGTCAGCTGTCAAAACGTATGAATTACTGCAAATACAACAGCTGCCTGCCTGGTCCCTTGATCTTCCACTCCTGAAGCCCTGCTTCAGGAGACGTGGTGGCCGCTGGCAAACCGGTCCCTGCGGCTCTTGCCAGCTGCGGCTCTGGCCGGTTCGCCAGCAGTCGCCACGTGGGAAGATCCGGTTCAGGCGAGTAGGCCCGAACCGGCATCTGCCCACCACTGTAATAAATCCTATCTCTAAATAATAAGCAAGTTTTGTTTTCATTCCTCTGTATGCTGCAATTATTACTGAAAAGGAAGGTATTATTTGACCATGTGGACATTAAAAGACAGGATGGAACAGCCAGATGCAGCCCCACCTGAGCCCTTCAGAGGGCTTTCTGAAGCCTGTAAAGGCTGTGCATATCAGCCCAAGGCCTCTGCATGTTTCAGAATCTCTTCTAGAGCCAGAAATGAATTGCTCATATAGATGAGCTTCCCTGGGTCTCAGAATGCTTTAAAATGCATTAAACATCACTTCTGGTTTCCCATAAGGAAACCGAGGGAAACCAGACAGACGACACCTCTTTGGCTTTAGGAGCAATTTTGAAGACTGTAGCGGCCACAGGCAGGAGCAAAACTCCAGTCCTCTTCAAAGGGCTTACGGGGTAAAAATTGTGGAGTTTCTTATCTGTGCTTCTCTGTATCCACAGAGGGTCAGTTAATTGATTTCCTGCAAATACCAAGGCCCCATCTGTACTTTATTGTTTAATTGATGCAGACGTCAAGGTACTATGTAAAAGCATCTAATTTTAATGAAGGTAACATTTGACATGCTAATATTTGAATGCTCCAAAGCAATTGCATACAGAGATCACTTCTGAAACCCATTGACTGCAAGATGGCAACTGGCAAAAGCTCCAGGGGTTTCTTAAATATTTTGGCAGGAAGGCCACATTGTCTTTCTGATACTGCGTTGGAAAGAAAAAAGAATTTATTTTTGAACAAATTTGAATAAATTTACATAAATATATTACTGACAGAACTTGTAAATGAATTAATTCAAATCAGTTCATAAACACTTTCCAACATGCAGAGAGAGGGTGGTCTTCAAACCAGCTCATAAGCACTTTCATACACAGAGAGAGGTGTGTGCAGCCTGCCCAGCCCTAAAAATATCCTCCCGAGGTGTGGAAAGCAGAGCTCCCTCATCTCTGGAGGATTACAGGGCTTGCCAAGGGCCCGATGGAGGCTTGCGGAGGGCTGCATCTGGCCCCAGGGCTGGTGTTTGGGGACTCCTGCACTACACCAACACCCCCGCCAAAGAAATCCATAGCAGTAAACAACTAAACAACAATTCCCAACAACAATCTTACACTACAAGTCAACAAAATCAATACTACTGTTAGAAAGGACCTGCAGAAGTTTACTGCACAGTACAAACAAGTAGACTGGGCTGATATGAATCAGTTACAGTCACTAACCCATCGAATCCAACTTTCAGTCTCTTCTTCTGATAGCCTGGAAACAGTGCGAGGCAAGTGTCTGAGCAATCTTTCTTGGACAGATGAGGAAGTAAGGATCCCTTCTGCTTCAACCAAACTGGCAATCACATCTGCAATCTGGCCAGAACCTTCCACCACAACACAGGGAATTTTACTCTTGACTGCAGTGTTAATAGCCTAGAGGAAAAACCATTCCGATGAAGAAAAAAAGGTCATAAAGGAACCATTCCTATTTAAGAAAACTTTGCTTCAACATATGGGACATATACAAGTCTAATGGGTCTTCCAGACAGATATTTATTTGAAGTACCTCCCTGTTTAACTTCCTGCATTACTACTACAAAGTGTCCCCTGGAAGCACTTCACTGCAGGGGCAGAACCACAATTTACCTTGCTTCGGAACAAGGAATATTGACTAAGGAATGCCACCCAAGATGCTATAGGGAAGGCTAAATCCTTCCCAGTACAAAGCTAGTCCACTGACAATGACAGCCCAGACCTATCTAGTGCTATCCATCTTGCAATCCACTCCCCTAAGTCCTGGATCAGCGGTGTGAAAGCTGTGCCACGGTTGTGTGCGCAAGCACCACCAATTCAAAAAAACAGAAGGTTGTGCATGGGCAATAATGCCCAATCAGAGCAGGTAGGTCTGTGGAAAGGGCAGTGGATCTGAGGATCATAGGTCTGAGGATCATGGACAATTTGGAGCAGGGAGCAGGACAATCTCAGTGCATGCTGAGATCCAATCTTTCTTTCTCACCCTGAAGTGCCCTTTCTCATCTCTTTGGAATTACGTCAGATAAATAGCTGGTTTGGGGGGACCTTTTGGCAACCAAGTGGCCTACAGAAAGAAAGGTAAAGGAAAACTTTACTGTACTTTTCCCAAGCTATCTGGTCCCCCCAACAATAATATGCACCACACACTTCAGTAGCATCGCGGCTTACAACGAACCGGCAGGGAATAGCAATAAAACCTTTAGGTATGAATATTTCCAGCTCTACCTTGGTCATTCTAAGGCCAGGATGATCAGGACTAGGGTCAGAAATAGTGAGTACATATTAAAATATCAAAATCAGGTAGTGCCACTAAACTCACTCTCATTACAAAAATATAAATTAAGGGAGGTTTTATCTTCAGCTGATATCAGAAGGCGGACTCATTCAGAAATAAATTGCAGGCATGAATTTCATTACATATTTGAGGCCTCTTAGGGCCCAATCCTATTCAATGTATTAGCAATGATGTGGCCACAAGGCAGCCCCAAGGTAAGAGAATAAATATTCCCTTATCTTAAGGAGGCATCTGTGAGTGGCACCCCACAGTAAGATGTGGCTCATGTCCCATTGGTACAACTGCATCAGTACTGGAAAGTGGGATAAGATTGCATCCTAAAGACATAATTTTACAGAGCAATCCTAAGCATGTCTACTGAGAAATAAGTCGTATTGTGTTCAGTAGTACTTACTCCCAGGAAAGTGTTGTTAGGATTTAACCAAGTTAGACCAGCACAATTCACCTGTCTCCCTGTTCCCATAGTGGTGTGGGGAGGCCAGCACACATCTGTGCATGGGTCCAAAGAGTGCTGCAGAAGCAGCCTGTTAGGAACCAGACCACTGGGACATGGGCATGTAGCTACAGGATCTGGGTGCACACACCAGTCTGCATGGGTCATCATGCTGACCTACCCATACCTTGGCTCCCTGGAGGCTGCTCTTTTGAAGGCGGCACAGCTTTTGCTCTGCCTGATGTCTTCAGTTGTCAAGGAGTTGAGCCAAATGCCAGCATGCACCCAGGCAGACTGGAGTGTGCATTATGAGCTGCATTGTGGGTGTGTTATGGAAGTTCAGAAGATCTAGCAAAGGATGTGGTGCTGACAATGCTTCCCATGTTTTTGCCAGTGCTGTTTGACAGTTGTGGGAGGGAGAGTTAATGGATGATGGACTTTGACAGCAGTGTGGCTCACACCTGGACATTGTTAGGGTGATGGACTTTTACAGATCACTGCAATAGGGTGTGACTCACACCTGAAGCTGATTGGGACTAATGAGAGTTTCAAGGATAAAAGCAGCTTGTTTTGCTTGGGTTTCAAACTTCTGATCTTGACCAGCACAATGCCTTTGTCCATTGAGCCACTGCAGCCCCATGCATAGGGCTGCCCTAATCAGTCAGCTTTGAAAGATAAGCTGTATTAAGGACAATATTTTTAAAATTTTTGTTCTAATTTTTAATGGAGCTTTGTAGTGACTCAAATGACCAAACAATAAACTCTGACAGGGCTGTGGGTGGCACAAGAGCTTAAGACACTATGGGTGCAATCCAGAGTAATTACGGGGAGTCCTTGCTCTGGTATAAGAACAATTTGCTCTGGATTCCAATATGAATTTCCCATAGGTTTTCACTAGGTGATAAAGTAACTATGGGTACATGTAATGTCTCTTACGTGCTCCCGTAGTTACTCTGAATTGTAGGGTATGTGTGTTAACCAGTAGGCCAGGGTTTCAGACCCGGGTGAGCTCCTGTCCTTAGCCCAGCTCTGCAAAACAGCTGGCACCATTATTGCCTCTACCATTCCACTGGACTTTTTCAGTGGCATGGAGAGGGGGGATTTACTGCTTGGGTAACAGCCTATCCTCCATATTAATCTACCCAGGCCTTTGTGCTTTGCATACAGCGTCGAGCACGATACCATAGTTGGACAATGAAGATTGAAAGGGATCTTTAAGAAAGTGAACAAGAAGGGAATCAGGGTCAATTAAAAAAAATACATAACCAAAATTTAAAAGTAAGTTTCCAGGCCACTGATGAGGGAAGATGTGTGCCCAACTCAACCGACAAAGTTGACAGTTTAACATAATTAGGGACTCCTAGAATCCATCTATAAAAAGAGGTGGCCAACTAGTTAATTTTATGAGACATAGCATTAATCCAAATTGGAACACCGTAAAGCAGATGGTTAACCATTTTAGTTTTAAAAATATGTAATGCAGCCGGGAGATACCATAGTCTTTCAAGACTGATGGATGCCAAACTCTGACACCAATGATATATAGTACCATTATCTGAGTTTGTTATTGTAAATGATAATAATTATTAATGTTGGTGTGCTCATGTGTACATCATGTTAATAATAATAGTTATTAATGTTGGGGGTCTCATGATTCCTGAAGCACAGCATGGAAGCATATGCCTTGTGCAGAGCAATTCTACTTTGCTATCAATAAATCAGAGTGGAAAATAGTTGTAAGCCCTATCACTCCACCACTTTGCAGCCAGACTATCATCAAGCAATGGAAAATGCACAAGAATAGTATTCTTTCAAAAAAAATTGATTGTGTGGTCAAGACTCAAAACCACACCAATGCCCATTACGTTTCAGATAATTTTACAGCTAGCAGACTGGTCCTGCTCTACTAGGAGATGATATGGCAAGCATCATACATCAGGATTTAATATAAAGAATCTGAAATATTTTATCTACGTTTGTACATCACATAGATGAGAACACGGCAAGCAAGATGAAAGACTGTCTAGCTAGAGAAGTTTAATCAAATGAGCAAGGATACTTCAAAGAGATCCTACATGGAAAATCATTGCTGCATGGAATCCTACAGAATGAATTTGGATGCATCTTTGACCGATCCGGCTATAGAACGTAGACAGAAGAAGCAGGATCTACATCTATTCCGAAATCAGGGAAGCAACACATTCTGCTTTTGATTCATGACCCAGTAAAGGAATATGATTTAATGGAACTTAGGGGAACACAGTACTGAAAGCTGCCATGAATGAAATCAACAAGTAGCACGACCTCTGAAAACTGAGGTTTTTAAAAATATCAGTATAACATTGCTGATATTTTATGCAGTATTTGAATCCATAAATAATTGTGAGTGTGTGAAATTTCATCATCAGATAGTGATGATGATATGCAGATCTGAAATTCTGAAATTACGTGAGTGTAAATTAACCATAATTAGTAGTCAAATGATTCCATTATACTTTAAGTACTAAAATCTAGCTTTACCGCTTTAGCTTCTAATATAACTTTCATGTAACATAAAGGTAACCATGAACACAAGCCTAACCGTGTTTACTCAAATGTAAGCCCCATTGTGTTCAATGGATCTTACTCCCAGGAAGGTGTTTTTAGAATTGCAGCCCATGTCTCTTAATGCCAAGCACAATTACTTAGAAGTAAGTTCTAGAAAGATCAAAGGGCTTGCAGTCAGGTAAATGAGAGCAATCTGAGCAAGTGTTAGCCCGTCAATTTAACAGAAGAGTAATTAAGTTAACAATTTTAATCTTAGCAACAGAATTTGGTAACAGGTTTACTTAGCAACAGGTTTAATAAAAGAAAAATCTCTACCAAATCCACTTCTCTTTGGCTGCTGCTAATGGACAACAATAATCAACATCAGAGGTAAGCGACAATACTGAAATACTATGATTAGAATTTATATTCTCAGTTAATACTTCTATGGATAGTAACATGCTTGCCCAAGAAGGTTTATTGAGTGTGCTTTCTATATATTAAATTGTAGCTTCCCACATTAAATTGAAATGGAAATATTTTTAATTCCCTTTATGTGCTCATTTAAAGTTCTTTATAAAGAATAAAGCACTTTATAAAGAATAAAGCACTGAGAGGGTCTGTGAATGCAGGAGAAAGGCTAATACACAAAAAAGGTAAATAAATTTAAGAGGACATATTTTTGTGAGCCTATGAGCATCCTCACATGAACAAAAGAAAGCTCCTAATATGAATTTATAACAATTGAGATCTTTTGCCTTCAGCAGAAGAAAATACTTGTTTGGTCATGGCATCTTGATTTCTTTCACTACTGCTTCTTTACCATACTTATTAGTTTTCTATGCCTCATTGGATTTTACTGAACCCTAAGCACCATAGACCTACTTTCTATAATAATGGAACCTCAAAAAATTAGATTATCTGTCTCAAGTTTAAAGGATGTGATATGTGGGAGAGTTTTGAGGAAACAACAGAGAAGATCAATGTGTGCAGTATTCAATAGGGCTTATGCCTAGGTATGTGTACTGTATATATGATTGCATCCTAGGAGGTCCATAACTGATCTCTCAACATTTTTAAGAGAAATGCAACCACAGATATAGCCAACCTGTTCAGAATAACAGTGAGAGGAGGGAGGAGATGTGACCCATTCCTCAGTATCAATTTTCTGCACAAAATCGCTCCATTCCCCATGATGGGTGGGGGATTGAGCATTGACATAAGACCTAGTATCATGGTTGAGTTGTCTTATTTATTCCTTCTGATTTAAGAATCTTTCAAATTTAAATTAACCTTGGGCCTCAGCATCAGCTCCCCATCTACAATATGAGAACAATGACACTTGCAGGCCTTACACAACCTTTACATCTGAAACCCAACTGCTCAGAAAGCCCTCTGCAAAAGCTAAATATTACTTTCTGTGTTTTTAAAAACAGGAAATGGAATATGGCACAATGTGTACTTTGACCTTTACTTTTAGTGTTTCCTCCTGACATTTTTTTTTAAACATTAACATGTTTCATCAGAGTTCATAATGAGGTAAAATACCTGTTAATGTTTTTTCCCCTTCATAATTAGAAAGTTTGATAGAAAAATGGTTTAAAATATTCAATGAGTATCAAAAACTCGTGGTGTGACTTGATAGTACAGTATAATATACCTGAATGGAAACCCTGCTTACTACTTACTCAATTTTACAGTTCACATATTTCTGTTGCATCAGAATGCAAAAGATAGTTTAAGGCCATAGGAGCACAAAGTGTATATTCCTAGCCGCAAGCCCCTTTTAACATAATGGAAATTACTTTAGAGAAGATATGCAAGAGCAAGAAATTTGGAGAAGAAGGAAAACTGAGATGGGGGCATATTTACTTTTAGAGTTTCTTTTCCTCCTCCTTGGGCAAAACACACGATTGGAATCTTTCCACCATAGTTAGAATCTGAAACAAAAATGCCACAATAAACAAATGTATGAATCTGCTGCAGTATTACACCTTTTAAAATCACACTACAGTTTTTCTTTGTGTATTTTTACAGTTTTTCTTTGTGTATTTTAAATTTCTCAGGACTGGACTTCTTGTATTCTATTTTGGAAGAATGCATTTAACATATTTACTTGAATCTAAAGTGCACCCCTTTCAGCCAAAAACAGTGCAAAGGGTTAAAGAGGGTGCACATTAGATTCACAGGTGCATTAGATTTGAGTAAATACTGTATATTTTCCTGTCAGCAGTGCAAAGGGTAGGAAGGTGAAGTTGGGAGGAGATTGAGTTCTTCCCATAACTTCTCCTGACCTCAGCATCCCCCCAGTGCAGCTAGCTGAGGAAATCCCCTCATGCGCAAATCTAATGTGAACTATAATTTTAAAAGGCTTGAGATAAAAATGTGCATTACCCTCTACCTGCCTTCCCTATATCTTCCTAAAACCTTTCCTGAGATAACAAATCAGCTCGCTTCAACTCCTCTTTGCCTTTTGGCCACGTTTCTTCTCAGCTGCCCCCTCACAACTGCTTCAATGGCCACCTCAATGATTCTCCAAAACTGCCCCCCATTGCCCTTTTGCCACCTCTCTCCTCAATTGGCCTCCCTTTAGCCTGGCCTCTTCTTTGTCCCAGAGGCAGTTGGAAATGAAGATTGAAATGGAAATGAAATGTTGGCAAATACCTCCCGTCAGCCTGCTTTACCCTTGATGCAGACACAGATGCAAACACACTGGTTAAAGCTTTTATGTGGCTTTTATGTGGAGGAAAAAACTAAAACAACTTCATTTCCTTTTTTTATTTTGAAGAAAAACACTAGGATTTTCACAGCTTACAGCACAATCCTAAGCACTGGCTCTGGGGTTCCAATACGCTTCAATGATCAGAGTACTCAATTCAGATGAGCATCCTAAACAAAATTGGAAACTTACCTGGGATAATTCGTTCTGAAATATACTTTTCTAATTGGGTTCGTAGCTTGGCCTCTGTTGCTGGGTATCCATGAGTGCCATTATCAACCAGAATAAGATGTGTATGATTATTATCCAGACAGTACAGAGGGTCCCTCTTGAGGTCATCCATGATGTACTGTGCTGAATATGCCTAAAAATAAAAATAATTATTAAAAATAATGCATGCTTACTAATTGTCGCTTTTTTTTTTGCAACTGCTATCAGTGCTGATCTTGGCATACCCTGGGAGTGGGTTGCAGCAGCCAACCAGTGCAGCATCCAATATATTTGTTCTGCTTTCTCTCCTCTGGGTATGTCCCTGCCAGTGGCTCAAATATCAATGCAGTTATAATCTTGGGGTGGCTTTAAACAAGTCAACCAGTCCCCTCATTTCCAGTATGATAATTTGCACAATTGCAGGATATTAACAGGCAGCCAAATCCCGCACAATTCCCCATTGGTAATAAAGCTGGGCCAATAGTGCAGATGATGTATCCCATTGGGAATTATAGGCTACATAGTTCTCCTCCAGGTAAGGAAACTTTTGTTGCCTTGCCCTGTGAACACATCATCACTTCCTACATCAGTCTACTCTTACCTGTGGCTGGTATATAGACTTGCACTAGCTATGGAGCTTATGCAGGTTGAGAGAACCTGGGAAGGTGGATCAAAACAGGGAAGGGGGATAGGTTATCAGAAGCTCCACTTCAGCCAATACTGACCCCTTTCTATCCTCAATCTGCCCTCCCCCACACTGAGTTTTAAGCTATTCCTCCTCACCTCCCTTCCATCCCTGACTTACTGATGTGGACAGACCACTGGCAAACAGACACAGCCACTAACTGGATTCTGCAGTATCCAGAACACACAGAATGGCATATCACTCTTTCCAAGAGCCGTAAAATAAATTATGCTGCTAGGACTCTAGTTCCAGCATCAGAAGTCCCTATAAGGATTAAGCCTATTAGTTTGGTACCTCAGCATCACAGCTTCTGATCAGATTCTCCCGGTTGGAAACCATTCCCCAGGCAGCTATGCCAATAGCAACAACATTCTCTTCAGATGTCCTGCTGATTGTGTTGTCTCTCACTACTTCCCCAATATATTTCATCAATCCATAATGAGTGCCTCCGGTGAAAATCCAGGCCCCTATACATTGCAAGTACAGAAACTACTTTAGTATATTTTAGAAAACTATACTTTAGAAAGTATAGAAAACTTAGCACACGAGTGTTTGTACATGTATGTAATCTCATATGCAACATATGAGAAAACATTTCATACTTTGAATTATATACCAAGTCGTTCCTGTGCAAACTTTTCACGAATGAACAGCAGATGAGGGAGGTTTCAAATCAGTGATGGGATTCAAAGAAATTAATAACCGGTTCTATGCCCATCTGGCAGCCATTTTTAAATGGCTATTTTTAAACTTTATATGTCCTATCTCTTGTTAACAACTGGTTCGATAGAGTAGGTGCGAACCTGCTGCGGCCCACCACTGTTTCAAATGTGTTAAACCCCTCTCCATTCCCCCACCATAGCCTTCCATTTCAAACAAATGAAAATGGAAACAAATCCTTCCCCACCATATCCAGCTGCTATTTATGTGGGCTGTGGGTGGCGCAAGCAGTTAAGACGCTGTGCCTGTTAACCAGCAGGCCAGGGTTAGAGACCCTGGTCAGCCCCATAAGACAGGGTGAGCTCCTGTCCTTAGCCCAGCTCTGCAACGCCAGCTGGATCCAATCGTATTGGCTCTGCCTTTCCATTGGACTAATTCAGTGGCGTGGAGAGGGGGGATTTGCTGCTTGGGTAACAGCCTATCCTCCATAACAATCCAACCCAGGTTTTCGTGCTTCGCATGCAGCGTATGCAGCGCCAAGCACGATACCATAGTCTGTCAAGACTGACGGAGGCCTGTATTTTTTTATTAGCTAAAACACAAACCTGCTAAATCCAATCATGTACTCAGAGTAATATCTTGTTTTGCCTTCTCTTTGTGAGCAAAGAAACAAAGGATTCAATTTTTCACCTTTGGATTGTGCAATGTAGATTAGCCTGCTGACTATCTTGCGCATCCGAGGTTTTAAAGCAAAATTTTTGGCTCCCCCTGTGACCGAAATGATGAGGTTGGGTGTTTTCAGGTGCCAGTGCTGGGTCATCAAGTTATAGAGGGTCTCAGAATCTGTGTCACATGACAGGCGGATATACTGAAAAAGATCATTTTTTACCACTATAAAAACATATTTAATTACAAAGCAAGTACCTCATTTTGTGAATGCCTTCTTATTCGTGTTGCACCATCTGCATTCTGTTACATCTATCTCAATGCCTTCATTTACTGGCCTGTTTAAATGAGGTGCTTTCTCCATGCAAAATGTTTCTCTGTGCAGGGTTTGGTGTGGTCAGCATGAGCATTTCATAAGGGTTCTTAACCCATATACAGTGGTGCCTCATGTAACAAATTTAATTTGTTCCGGAAGCATGTTTGTTATGTTCTTTACGTGAAGCAGATTTTCTCATAGAAAATAATGGAAACTCAGACGATTGGTTCCACAACCCCAAAAATATTCATATAAAAATATTAACTGGATGTAAAAATGATGACAAAACACGGACTGAATTCAAAATATGCATTCAATATGCATGATCTTATGAAGTCTATTGAGGCTGCAGTCCTAAAGACAATTTCCTGGGAGTAAGCCCCATTTAACACAATGGGGCTTACTTCTGGGTAGACATGGTTAGGAGCCTGCAATCCAAGACACTTTCCAAGTGTCTCCCCACTTTCTCCTTCTCTCCATCCTGAGCCTCTCTCTCCCCTGCTCCCTTCTGGCCAGCCCTGAGCTGCTTCCCTTTTCTTCACTGCTCTTCTCTCCCTCTGCCCAGCAGACGCCCGGCTACAGGAAGAACAGCATGGAAGTGTTGCTTTCACTATGGGCAGGCGCGCTAGGCAACCCTAACGCTTTTTAAAAGGGCTGTCCAGCGCGTCTGTCCCAACTGCCAACAAGTTTGTTACGTGAAGCAGTAGCCTAGAGAAATTTTTGTTTGTTATGTGGAACATAACCTTTACATGAGGCCTTTGTTACGTGAATGCGCCACTGTACCAGACAGTCCTAATGTGCCTCCTAATGTGCTCCTATCATTCCTATATTCATCAATTACACTGAATAGCTCCTCCAATTTTGAAGAAATATTAATGCCTGTATGTTTCCATGTTGCAATTGACAGCAATCAGTTGACTTACCTTTCCTCTTTTGCCCATGTTTTCAAATTCAATGTCCCCAAAGGCATCAGTTGGGAGTTCTTTGGTGTGTTTCTTGTAATTCCATTTCTCATTGTTGTTAATCTGAGTGCCTTCTATGTGTTGGGATTTTGAGTATCCACATTTACATAGATTATCACTATTAAATTGTGCATATGAGAAAAGATTATCACTATTAAATTTTGCATATGAGAAAATTGTGCATGTGAGAAAAGAAACAACAATCCACCATTAGGTTACTTTTGTAGGTATTTTTTCTTGCCAGAATGCATAACAAGGAGAGCAGCTTTCTGACATAATTAATTTTTGAATTATTTACTGACTTGTAAGGTAACTCAAGATTTTATTCCCATTTTGTAGTGGAAGAAGTTGAGAATGAGAGGAAATGTCATGCCTAAGGCCATCTTGTGAGATTTCAGCAAATGGAATTTTATGGTTTGTAACTCTGACTTCATAATTTGATTTGTAACTCAGACTTGCCTCCAGTACTTCTCCTTCCATTTTCTGGATTAAGAAGGAAGAGGGGGACAGAAGAAGTGGAGGGGAAAGTTACAAATTTTCTAATTGTGTGCTAGGACCACACGTTCCACTAGCATAGTGAACTTTCCAACTGCCCAAAAGTAAGCCTGGTAGCTGCCAGATCCAGCAAGTCGCGGATTTTGTGCCCACCTCAGGCAAGGCTACATGGGTCCTAGAGGGAAGGGTGGAATAGGGTGGGAGGTAGAATGAGATAACACAAGGTACCCTCTTTATTCGAATTTAACTCTCACTTTTTCCACTTTAGTCTCCAAAATTGGAGTGCGCATTAGATTCAGTGGTGCATTAGATTCAAGGAAATACAGTTTTTTGTGTAAGTAAAAGTCATTATTAAGTTTATACTGTTTACTATATTGTAATAAAAATGTATTGTATCACTTGTGTTACCTAGTGCAATTAGGTAAAAATCATAACATAAACCCATTGTCATGTTTGACATATAACTCATTGTTATATGCAGTAAAATTAAATTTTGCACCTGCTTTGCAACTGTGCATTACAATTGTCAGTAAGCATTTTTTAAATCTCAAGATTTTTTAAAATTTGGGTACACATTAGATTCAATGGTGGATTAGATTCGAGTAAAAATGATACTTCCAGGCTGTCACAAATATGACAGTGTCAGAGAGTGCAACTTGACTACCACAAGAAGCAGTGAATTGCCCAGTCCACACAACTTCAGGCTGGGAGTGTCTGCCACCTTACGTAAAGCCACCCAGGGGGTAGAATGTTTGCAGGGAGGGGTAGAATGGGAAAGGAAGGTGTTGGGGAACACAGAGAAGCAGATCAGGCTGGGAAGGGGGCAAGTTCAGAGGTAGCTGTGCCCACCAAATCCTAACCCCCTTTTCCGTAAACGATCCACCTTCACAAGTCCATGTGGACTTGCACCGGTGATATAACTGGCACTGCTTGGGGACAGAGGGAGCTTACCATAGAAAAAGGGAAAAATATTCCCTTCACATGAGGAAGGCTCCAGATACTAACATTTTTTTGTGGGACGCCACATTGATACTGCACCACTGCATAGGGCAAAAGTCAGAATGGGCTCTGAAACACTTCCTATGGGCAACTGCAGGATTGGGCTCTGAAACAATTGTTTCAAGCAGAAGTTTGGTAGAGGCCATTCATCTCTACTTCTTCTTCTCCTTTCATTTCTTGGATTAAGAAGAAAGAGGGGAGCAGAGGAAGAGAAAATGGAGGAGAGAAGAGTGCTAAGCTAACCAAAACATTGCCATATTATGTAAACAACCTGGAACATTATTGGGCATGAGGCGTAGGTATGGGCATGAGGCATGGGCAATGAGATGTATTTAGCATGCTGCCTCAAGTGTCTGGAGGTCTTGGACCAAACATACCTAGATTACCTCACTACAGAGAAGAAAAGCAGAGAATAACACACATTCCCTTATACTTAGTTTGAAGGATAATATCTTTGAAAAAGCCCTACCAAAATATTTTTGCCAAGAAGCAAGAAATAGTAGCATTTCTTAATTGTCTCTGTGTAATCTGTCTCTTTCTTTTCAAGCTGCCTTGGGGGAAACCACAAGAATCCTACACTGAACTATCATTCATCAAAGTTTGAGGCCCTCAGTGATAGGTGTTGCAGGACCAGCTATATAGCCTCAGCATAAACACAGAGGCAAAGTATGCATGTAACCTGAGGTAGCAATCTAGCAGGACTTTCAAAGCTTGACATGATGGTGTAATAACTGGAGATTGAATCATAAAATGCTCAGCCTAACTTGCAGAGAACTTAAGTGAGAACAACTCTGGGTGGGACCTGTTATTTTGGTAGATCATTGAGGCAGGGTATCAAGCAAGCAGTTTAATGTTTAGAAAGTACAGTAATGAATTAATGATACAAATACAAAATGCTTATTGTAAGAATGATAATTCTCCTACTCTGAATGTGCTGAATGGTCTAAGAATCAGCATAAATAATAGAACTCCAAAGAACAGAATGTAATAAATATGTTCTTACATTGATTTGGCATCTTTAGTGAAAAAGACACACTCTCTCTTCTTAAAATTCTCCTGAATAAAGTGCACCAGATCCTTTAGGAGCAAGCAAGATTTCAAAGATTTGAGTGAAGTGTAGTTGTATATTTCTCAAAACAATAAAACAAAAAATCCTCAGTTATTAACATCTTACAGCCCAATCCTGAGCTGCTCAAAGTGGCAAGACTACTGTGGCATCTGAATGCTACCGCCTGCACCTACGGTACTCAGAGGAAGGGGACATTCGTCTCCTCTCATGCAAGAAAGCAGCTACTCCTTTCTGTATCAGCACTTGAGCTGGTGCAGAAAAAAGCATCAGTGTAATGGTGAAATGCCCTCTAAGGAGAGTCTGGATCCGTAGAAGAGCTCTTCTGATACCACCTCTCCTGACACTCCTCCTGCCTGCCCTCCCCCCAATCTCTACCTATTGTAAGCCTGGAATGGCTCCTAAGAAGATAAGAGCCAAGAGTGGGTCATTAGTGCTATTATAGCCCTTGAGAGCCTTGGAAACCCTGAGATTTGACTATGTGAAGGTAAGAAGAGCTATTTAATGCTTTAATTTCTTTTTTAGGATATTTAAATGGCAGCCCCAGAATTCACTGGGAATATGGGATTCATGGTGAGTTAAATCAGCTGAAGCCAGATCTGCAATTATCCAAGGTTGTACTTCTATTTCTAACCCACCTTTTCCCTCAGAAGATCCTGAAGACATTGGTTGTCCCAAATAAATAAATAAAGAGGTTATAAGAACAAACATGCTCTGCACACTCAATGATGGTGATTAATTATAGGCACAACTCAGGATCTTGGTCTCCCAGTATGATCTCCCAGTGTGATCCCAGTATGGTCTCCCACAGCTGATCCCTTGCTAATTTCAAAGCAAACCACCTGGATCTGGTACCGCAAACACTAATTCTGAGAAGTTGATGTGTTCAACTTCAACTCATTTACCCACAGTAAATTCAAAGAGTGGCCAAATGCTGTGAAACCAGGATCTGCCTGTGATACAGCACTAATCAAAAGGTGCAAAAAAGATGCAACTATACATTTTCTTCTTACAGTCCACAGTTATACATCAACCTTTGACCCATAGAGATTTTATCAATGTCAATTAAAGAGAATTAGCTTTTACTTATCACTTACACTTTCGCTATATGATAGATCTGTACTTCGAGAGATACTGGAATAAAGACTTTTTGAACTCTCCAAGGTACCATTTCTTCGGCTTCTCATGATTTATGTGAAATTGGAAGTAGCATCACCTGTCCAAGTTAACAAAAGCAAATTAGTATCTTTTTTATTTGAAAGAAACATTGAAATTGCTTTTTGCTCATTTTAATTAGGCATATGTGCTTTCATATATCATTGTTTAAATTTTACAACAGTGAACTCAGATATATTTTAGGACAGTTTCTCCAGTGCTGAGTGAATTCTCTGCACACAATTCTTTCTTGGCATCCATCAGTCTTGAAAGACTATGGTATCGTGCTCGATACTGTATGCGATGCACGAAGGCCTGGGTAGATTAATATGGAGGAAAGGCTGTTACCCAAGCAGCAAATCCCCCCTCTTCACGCCACTGAATTAGTCCAATGGAAAGGCAGAGCCAGTACGATTGGTTCCAGCTGCGTTGGAGAGCTGGGCTAAGGACAGGAGCTCACCCTGTCTTGTGGGGACCCGGGTTTCGAACCCTGGCCTGCTGGTTAACAGGCACAGTGTCTTAACCACTTGTGCCACCAATCTAGAAAATCACTGGCTGCTAATGGGTCCTGACCCATTATTCTAGAATTATATATCCTAACCAATCCCAACCAATTTAGGCTGGCCTAACTCACCTGGCATATCTTCTGGTGGTGGTGTGGGAATGTTGGCATATGCTTGTGCACTAACCCTACCAGGAGTGGGGCAGAACTTTTGTGACACTCTTAGGTTAGCATGAGAATTATGCCAGTGGAGGTTAGGATTGCAGCCATAATCTCACTGTTTGCATGTTGTTTCTGTTGGTCCGAACTTTTTTTGCTAGCTGCTTGTAGGTAATAATAAAATAAGATTTCCTTTGGTGCCTCCTTTTATTTTCATTAAAGTCTTCTCTATTTTTAATTGGCCAAGGCTAACTTCATGCATAATAATAGTTGCAGATGATCACAATAATGGTTTGATCCTAACATTTGGCAGAGCACTGTTTCATAGGAAGCACTTCCAATAGGAAGGTTATTCTGGGATTAGAAGGGAAGTTGTACTTAAGCCAATGGATCTTCAGCCAACTAAGGCAGCACATGAGCAACTCTTCTTGGAGGGAAATTTTAGTAATGGAGCAGCAATCTGAAAAATAGTTTGGGTTCAGCTATAGAACCCAGCTGTTTGTGTCTTTTTTGTGTTTCCTTGATACATTGAGATTTGTTATTTACATTTTGTAATCTAGTACTCTGCAATCAACATGTGACAACTGAAAAAGTTAATACCATTCATACGCATAACACATTATGAGAATACTTACTCTCCCTGAGAGTTCCCTATAGCTTGCTGATCTAACTGTGGAGAGACAGACAGACAGACAGACAGCCAGACTCAGAAAAAAGTCAATGGGTTATGCCAGCTAAATCAATCACAATGTGCATAGTAAACATCAATGAAATATAGCAATATATACTATTCAAGTACTAACAATTCAACTGTAACTTGTCTGCAGTGATGGGAATTCAACTTGGATAACTTGGACTTGAGTCATGAAAATTCATGGTTTTCTCTGATTCACCATCTCACAACTCACATGCATGGAAGACTCTGAAAAACACTTGCGTCAGGACCTCACTGACTTGAGTCTGATCTTCAAGACACCCCATCAAGTCTGTCTGTGTTGGGAGAAGTGCTTGTTTACTGCAAAAAAACTTGTGGTGCCATCATTCACACTGGGAGAACGGAAGGGAGCTCCAGCCATGAAACAGGGAAGGGTTAATGTGATCTTTTAAAGCAAGTAAGGCAGGAGAAAGCTCTTTTGCTGGATTGTGATAGGAAGGCAGGAATGGAAGATCATTGGACAAAAGTATTGGCATTCTAACATTTTTAGTGGGCAAGGGAGGACAGGAGAAAGAGCCAAAGGGTTTCTTGCCTTATGACTTGCTTGAGAAGCCAAGGGAGGGGATGAGTCAGAGAAATTTGGATCGTCCTGGTAAGACTCACAACTCCTCCTTATAACCCTTCTTCCCTCCAACTCTATTTACAGAAGTGGGGGAGTGAACAAAGAGGAATCCAACAGAGAGCCTAGCAGCAGCCCCCTTTTCTTCACAGTAAGCTTATTTAAGGGATTGGGGCAATATGATTCAAGTCCTATAGACTCATGAAGGAGTGACACATGAACTCATAAATCATGTGTCCTGTCTGTCATGTGTATGTGTCCCCTCCCCATACAAAAAGTAATCCTTGTTGGTAGAAAAGCACTGCTTGCCAATGAAGGGAAGGAAGTTTATGATGGAAGAAGAATTCAGCACTGCTTGTCCAATGGATGCTTGCTTGGAAAGCTTACATTTGCACTGCTATTGCAAACTTGTCTAATCACATAAAGCCATTATCCCAAATAAGACAACTCTCATCTGAGAAACAAAACAGATATAGTATGATCCAAATGCAGACAGTACAGTTCATAAGAAAATTCATTAAAGTCATCCAAGCGTAAAGAATGACAGGGTGAAATGGATCTTTGATTAATTTCAAATATGTTTGGATGACATAATATTTGATGGAAAGGCACACTACTAATTTTCCTTAGTATAACAAAATCCCCTGATTATCTCCGTGGTGGTGGAGTTTGATTACACTGTCAGCTAATCGCCTCAAAATGAATGAAGTTGGTATTCGCAGTTAGCAGGATATTTAACCCATGTGTTTAGGGTTGCCATATGTCCCAAAAAAACAAGGATGGTCCCAATTTTTAGAGATTGTGTTCACATACTGGTAAATGGGTCAGAGGGTCTTGCCCCAGTTTTGCGCAAGAGAATTATGGCAACGCTACATGTGTTGGAGTCAGCAACTGATTTTTAGCCCTAAGTCATCATATAGGGAATGAATTAAACTATGGACATCTCAATTGTCCTGTCCCTTCACCAGTAATCTGTTCAGGAGCTAGTCTCAGATGGATTGAAAGCAGCGGACTTTAAAAAGATGATCAGAGCCCTGCTCCTGTCACAATTATCACTTGCCTGGGGGTGGTGTGAAAATTTTAGGATGCCTGGGCAAGCCATCCTTCAAGAGACCTGAACATGAAAGGAAGTAGAAAGATGAGAGGGGAGTCATCTCCATGCTCTGCTGCCTCCACACACCATAGGTAGTACATGTGTTACATGTTTATGTATGTATGTGTTTATAAATACACACGTATACTAGAGTATACTGTATGTCTTCAGTTGCATATTAGTAACACAATATTAGGGTTCCTAATTTGCAAAAAAGAGTACTGAGCATATATCATCAGGGGCGTAATCCTAATCAATTTAGGCTGGCTAACTCACTTCCCATGGTGGTGTGCGGAGGCCAGCACACATCTGTGCAATGCACCTCCCCCACCCGCCAGGAGTGACACAGAAGTGTGGCAAAAGTGCCACAACAGTCCATTGTGATTTTGTGCACATCCCTATTTATAAAGTACATATATGGCATTATATGGAAGAATATCTGACCTAATTTTCTCTTGCTATTGTTACAAGAGGCACAAAAACCTTCCAAATATCCTCAAGCAGTCATTTCGCCCTTGATGCTGCAAAAGCTATCAGCTCAATTGGCAATTTTGTGTATGAAATATGGATTAGGGAATGACTTCATCCACAACTCTACTCCACTTTTCTTGTTTACAAAAAGCTGTTACCAAGTACTCTGACTGTTTTTATGAAGAAATCTTTCTTTTCAGCTACCCAGACACCACAAAACCTCTCTGTTTGTGTCTCCATCTGAAACCATTTCTATACAAATGACACCTCTGAAATGTGAAAGCTAATATCAGTCTCCAGCATTTTCAAACCACTTTCCAGCTGTCATAAGATTATACCACTGGGTGCCATCACTGCAAAATCACTACTTATGCTTCATAGCAACACCATTAGAAAAAAATTAACTTATTGTAATTATGCCCCTTGTGTTCTGTATCCCTTGAGAGCTGGTTTACAGAGGCATCCTGCCCAGAGGCACAGCTAATGATAATGTAGCCTGGTGCAAAGTTCAAAATGAACTTTGAAGTGATGGTTTGAAGTGAACCCCTGACGTGATGTCACAACCAGAAGTGATGTCATTCCTGGGTGTTTTTTAAAAGAATTTTTTTAGAAAAAAATGTCTTTAAAGAGATTTTTTTTAATAAAAATTTTTTAAAAAGAAAAGTGGTAAGAAAAAACTTACCTCTACCTCCCCAGCAGTCCATCTCCCTTTTGCTCTGCTTGTTGCACAGCTAAAGCATCTATTTGCTATCTACCTACCTACAGTAGGTAGATACAGTAGTAGATACAGTAGTATCTGGAGTCAAAGAAGATTTTGTTGCCCACTCCCCAACAATTTAATTTAATTAAGTAAAATAATGAAAAGTATGTCCCTTATTATTGATTAGGGAAACTTGCCTTTGCAAAGAGGTATGGTTATTCTTTTCCTGCTAAATGTAAGAGGAGCACCACTTAGAAGTGCTTGTATGCCCAGTTAGCATAGGTAGCTGTTTTATGATATATGTACTGTATATGATACATGTACTGAGAGCTGATTTTTATTAATGCCTTATTAGTTCCATATACTCCCATATATCTCATTGGCTCATGATCAGTATCATGGAAAAGCTGAGTTATCCACTTTTTGTTCCACTGGCTTTTGTTTTTATTTGTTTAGTTAATTAGCCAGAACTATTGATAGAATACAGATATTTCAATGCTATTTATTTCATTGCATTCTGCATTAAATTACCTTTCCAACAATATTTAACATGATGGTATTATCATTCATACATACTCAGTATTTCACAATTTTAACCAATAGTGTCAAGCTCAGCTTGTATTCCCCCTAAAGCTTGTAGCCTGGTGCAACTGCACTCCCTGCAGACTCCTGGCTATGCCACTGATCTTGCCAGTCGTTTTCAATCCTGCTGCAGTATCCAGAGTCTATGAAGTCCAATAGAATGATTGTAAACCACAACTATTTTCTGCAAGCAAGTCTGCTTTTGTCCACAATGGATTTGACTTTGTATTATAGAAAAACTAGAATTTTGTCAGCATTCCTATAGCAACAGTAATGTGGTCAGGATTACTTCAAAAGTAATGCTGAAGTTTTACCAGTGAACACATTATAGTGCTTTGGCAGACATAAGTGAAGCGTGTAGTCCTATTCAATGAAGGTAAGATATGTTAGAGTACATTATAAAGAAGGTACATTATAAAGAAGGATGAGTACATTATAGAGTACATTATAAAGAAGGATGTCGCTTTTCATTCATGCTAGAGAAATATGGTTTTAAAGCTGTTGGAACAGAACATGTAACTTCTATTTAAATTATAACTTGGGAGTTTTTGGTCCAATCCTATTAGGGCCTTATACTGCAAGTACCATTGTTTTTGGCTGGCATATCTGGCAGAATTATGGGCCATGTTGGCTGGTTAATTTATTTATATGTATTTGTTATGTTACTGAAATAACAGAACCATGGACTTTGACTCAGTTAATGTAAATGATATTCATTATTCATTAAAATCTCTAAAGGAGTATATATTTCAAGATACACAATGAATGATTTTAAAATGTAAATCTATTATAGAGACCTGGAAAAAATTGTGAATGAACAAGGTACTCATGTCAAGCCCATGCCAAACATCCATTTACAAGGATTAATCTAGATTTTATCAAGCAATCTTCAAACATACTCTGAAAATGAAGTATTAGTCAACACAGTCAAGGTGAGTAAAATGCACCTTAGTGAAACATTTTCCTCCCATGTTATGCTTGCTAACATTTAGTAATTAAATTATTTTTAAAAATTGGTGAATAGCTTTCAAACTTTCAATATCTATCTGGATTTTAAAAACAAAATACATTCTTGTTTTGTTACCAAGCATGAATCATTCGAGCTCTAACTGAATAAAATATATAGAAGTTGTAAGTCAATAATGGCTAGGTTAAAAAAATTAAAATAAAAGACATACAGTATTCGTAACGAATAAAACAATCTAGTGAAATCCCCATGCCTTGAATTTTTTGTCCTTAACCTCTGACAAAAAAGTAATGCACAAGTTAGGAAAGCAGGACTATCACTATCAGGATTATCAAACTTGAGAAGTTATAAAGTGATTAAGAATATCATGATTTGACATACCTGTTGAATTATAGCACTCTGTCAAAGCTCCTCAGCACTTGTCTTGGATGAATAACTTGTGCAACAGGGGATCTTGATAGACTTCCAATATCCAAAGCTCCGCCTTTTCATTTATGTCATTTCATCTTTTAAAAAATAGGAGGAGTGTTGGGGGGTTAAAAAGGAGTTTACAACAAACCTTGATGGCAATAAAAGATAACAGTAGAAGAATAGCACAAAAGATGTGGAAATGGAAAATGATTGTTCTGTTTACCTATAGTGTCTTATAGAAAAAAGAAACTATAGAAATTTATATAAGAAATATTTCTATAAGAAATATTTCTGTAAGAAATATTGAAAAACCCATAAATGTATGCAGAATATTAATGAAATAAAATGAATGAATAAACAGAACAACAATGTGGCTCTATGTCCTTAGCAGTTATCAGCACACACATATGCAAATACATGTACACACATGCTCACACACATATATTTTATATGAAAATTATATACAAAATCAGGTCACTAGGGTCACTTTTTCTGTTCCTAGTATTGCTATTCAAAGCAAGCATTGCTATTCAAAACTACTGTCTGCGGTGTCAACACAGGGTGACCATATGTCCTCTTTCTCCAGGACATTTTTTTTACTTACGTCCTATAAAAAAACCTTCATTGTCCTCTTTCTCCTTGTGAGTAGACAACACAGTCTTCTTGTAATTAATAAATTGTATGTAATAAATTTAATAATAAGTATATAAAAGTAGGCCTCCGTCAGTCTTGAAAGACTATGGTATCATGCTTGGCACTGCATACGCTGCATGCAAAGCACGAAAGCCTGGGTTAGATTGTTATGGAGGATAGGCTGTTACCCAAGTAGCAAATCCCCCCTCTCCACGCCACTGAATGAGTCCAATGGAAAGGCAAAGCCAATACAATTGGATCCAGTATATTATATATACTTATATAATAAGTGTATAGTGTTTAAATTAACCACATGAAAGCAAACATGCTAGTGTTTTTAGCTTTTATTTTGTCATGTCTGACATTTTGGGGGCCTTCCAATGGTGGGCTTCAGGAGGTTCTCACAGGTTCTATACCCTTTGCTAATGAGCGCCTGGTTCTGAGAACAGGTTACTAATGGGACATAGAACCTGTTGTTAATTTATTTGAATCCCACCACTGCTTTGTACTGTTATGTCAGTTGTACTGTTATGGCTGCAATCCTAAAGTCACTTTCCTGGGAGTAAGATACATTGATCACAATGGGGCTTCCCTTGGAATAGACATGGTTAGGATTGTGCTCTATGTCAGCTGGTCACCCTGGTCCATCAGCTCTCCATCTTACAACCATCTCAAACATCCAGCAAAGAAATGAAATTGTGGCTCAATCCTATCCTTTCCCCTCCCTGCTGGTGCAGCTGTACCTAAAAGACACATGCTATATCTAGCAGGGAGGCAGACTGTGAGACTTCAGAAGGAGATTTATTCCCATACTCCTCTGTAAGCCTCCTGCACTGCAAAGGGTCTTCTTACACCAGTGGCCACCCTTGTTTTTTCCTGCCTGGGCCACCAGTTTGCACACACACACACCCCGGTGCCTGACCAGAAATAATTGTGATGACATTTGGGAAGAGTCATTAATTATGGTAATAGCAAAATTGGGAGATCTGAACAGTCGGCTGTGCCTTGCCAATGGTGAAAACTACTGATGGTGTGCCGTGACAATTTCAGTGCTTTGTTAGCGTGCTGTGTGATGAAAAAAGTTGAAAATCTCTATTTTAGACTATTGACTCAGATCTGTTTAACTGTTTTATGTTAACTGCCACCAACAAGCCAATCAGAGGTCTTCTTCTCTTACCCCGTGTTAGGCCCCCATGGCTCCACTCAGATCTGCACCAGCTCAGTAGCAACCTATGTAGGACTTTCATGTGTGAGAATGCAGGATAGAATGTGGTGGCAGTCAAGGCCTGAACTCCCGGGTCTGCGCTTCCTCTACCCATAAATTGTCTGCCTTATTCCCTCTTCTTGCTTGGAATCATCTTCCAGCCATTCATTGGGATACTCAACACTGTCACTCCCAGTGGTTGTCCTCCTAACACAGAGGCTCAACACTGACTCACATTGACCTACCTACTCTAACCATTCCTCTCCTGGCTGCCATGATGTGCCTTATAGCATGTTTGTGATGGCCATTGGTAGGCAGCATCCAGAAAACTGGTGCTGCCTGACAATAGGATTGGATAAGATACCTTAAAAACTTAGAGAATATATTCTACTTTCATCAGGCTGAAACTCAAAATTGCTATCTCTATAATGAGGTAATATTCTCTTGTTTCTGTATGTTTCAGTAAGGTTTGTTTTAGTTTTTCCACAAATAGATGGAATCTGAACATTTAAAATAGTTTTCACAGGCTTAGAGTAATTATAACCCCATTTGAGGGCTAAGGTGGTGTCCTTTCCTGCACTATCTCACTTTAAGTGCCTTGTACTCTCACTGCTGATACTAATATCCCAGCATCACTGTTTTCCTGCTATTTATAAAGTGGCAAAAGGTTCTTTTAACATCATCTGCAACCCCAGTTAAACTAAATTATTTGAACTACAAATATTTCTAAGCTGCAAGATGTTCCAGTCTTGGCATTCTGGACTGCTTTGCTTACATCACATTTACTTTTTATCTTGACTTTTCCATATTACTGTAAATTTTTTTTAAAAAAAAATATACAGTACACTTTTTGTTCAGCTTTGTGCTGATTGGGTCATACTACATACCCATTGTTCCTGCTGGTATTTCTAGTCCTCAGAGTCATAAGGATGTGAAATTCAATTGGAATAGCAGGCTCCAGGTTTGAGTAGCCTAAAGATCTCTATTTCATAGAATGGAATATTTCACTCTGGATTCTTTCATTGCATTCTGCTGTATTGATTTAGTATGTTGGAGGGGTATTATTCCAGAGATACCAAGACCTGCAGCAGAGGTGACAACAAAGCACCTGTGGTGTGCAAGCTGGTTCACTGAGTAGCACCAGATTTCAGGTAGTGCATAAAACATAAGAAGAGGCTCCACTGGATCAGTCCAAAGGCCCATCTAGTTCAGCTTCCTGTATCACACAGTGGCCCACCAGATGCTTCAGGGAGCACATATGACACCTGCATCAGGTTCCTCCTCCAGCATCTGGCATTTTGAGGTTGTCAATCCCTACACACCCCTCATGGCTTGTAACCCATGATGGTCTTTTCCTCTAGGAATTTGCCCAATCCTTCCTTCATCTTTGCAACATCACAACTCTCCCTGATCACAGTCTTTTGCACATGGTGCTACCATGGCACAGGTGAGAATTGCGGTGAAAGTGGGGAAGATTATTGGGGGTTCTCAGGGTGATAAGGCATCTGTCCCTCCCCTGGAGTTGAATGTGCTGCTCCATCACTGGGGTGACTTCGTGAATGGCCTAGTGTTGATGGCAGCACCTCGGTATGGCTCAGGGAGGCAGGGTGGCAGGACTCTCCTAATGAGGCAGGGAGGTCCGTCCACCCAATCAGGTTCCTACACCCTCCAGGAGGGTCAGAGATCCCCTGGAGCTGGAGGCCAGCATACATGGTTGGGACGTCTCCAGCCCCTTTGGGGCCAGGAAAGGACAGCAAAACAGGCCAAGGGTTGCTCTGGCTTCCCTGTGCCACCCTCCTTAAGGAGTAGCAACATCTTCCTATGGCTGCTCCTTATGAACCCAACAGCAGCTAGCCAGGCCCTGGGCCTTCTGGCTCTGTAACCTGCAGTCCTAGAATCATAGAATCCAAGAGTTGAAAGGGACCTAGTAGGTCATTTAGTCCAACCCCCTGCCTGCAGCAGGAAATCCTCCTAGATCAGTGTTTCTCAAAGTGGGGGTCGGGACCCCTTTGGGGGTCGCCTAGAGCTTTCCTGGGGGTCGCCTAAAGACCTCTGGTGCAGGGGGCCAGGTCAGGCTTGCCAGACCTCTGGCTGTAGCTGTGAGTGCACTGGGGCTGACTGACAGCCTCAGGGCCCAATCCTATGCATGCCTACTCTGAAATAAATCCCATTATAATCAGGGGACCTTTACTCCCCAGTGGTGGGCTGACACCGGTTCGGACCGGATCAGCCGATCCGGTAGTTACCGGGAGGCCACCGGTCACAATCCGGTTGTTAGAGGGGTGAGCGATCCGGTTCGCCCCCCCTTCTGGATTATTTTATTTTTATTTTTATTTTTTTGCAGTTCTGGGGAGTTGGAGGGTGACCTGGGGGCAGTTGTGGGCAGGGGGGGCTGCTTACATACAGTTCCGGGGGCTGGGGGGGTCACTGGAGGCTTCCTCTCCACAGTAGCGGCAGTCGCGGCTGAGCGCTACTGAAAATTACTGAAAAATTAAGTGCGCATGCGCTCGCAGCTAATTAGGAAGCAGGGAGAGTTCCTAGAGAGGACCTGCGTAGGCGGGACCTCAACTGAACTCTTCCGGCAAGTGAAAGTCCGGAAGAGTTCAACTGATGACCCGCCTACGCAGGTCCTCTCTAGGAACTCTCCCTGCTTCCTAATTAGCTGCGAGCGCATGTGCACTTAATTTTTCAGTATTTTTCAGTAGCGCTCAGCCACGGCTGCCGCTACTGCGGAGAGGAAGCCTCCAGTGACCCCCCCAGCCCCCGGAACTGTATGTAAGCAGCCCCCCCTGCCCACAACTGCCCCCAGGTCACCCTCCAACCCCCACAGTGCAGAGCCCAATCCTGACTACTCAGAAGTAAGTCCCATGACAGGCAATGGGACTTACTCCCAGGAAAGTGGCTGGCTCTGCAGCCTGGATCCCAATCTGACTACACAGAAGTAAGCCTCATGCCAGTCAATGGGGCTTACTCCCAGGCCAGTGTGAAAAGGACAGCAGCCTCAGAGCAACATCCTAGGCAGGTCTACTCAGAAGTAAGCCTCATGCCAGTCAATGGGGCTTATTCCCAGGACAGTGTGAAAAGGACAGCAGCCTCAGAGCAACATCCTATGCAGGTCTACTCAGAGGTAAGCCACATGCTTAATTTTTTTTGAATATTTTTAATTTTAAAAAAATTCTTGCTGGCCCTGCCCCTGGCCCCGCCCCCTGACCTGGCCTGGCCCCGCCCACTTCCAGAGAACTGGTTGTTAGGGCCAGGCCTGCCCATCACAGTTACTCCCATGTAAATGTAGATAGGATTGCAGCCTCAGGCCCCAATCCTATGCATGCCTACTCTGAAATAAATCCCATTGTGTTCAATGTGTGCATAGAACACACATTTCATTTGTAACAATGAAAGTACACCCTGCGTATCGGATATTTACACTACAATTCATAACAGTAGCAAAATTACAGTTAAAAAGTGGCAACGAAAATAATTTTATGGTTGGGGTCCCCACAACATGAGGAACTTAGAAAGGGGTCACGGCGTTAGGAAGATTGAGAACCACTGTCCTAGATCATCCCCGACAGGTACTTGTCAAGCCTCTGCTTGAAGATCCCCTTGAGGGAGAGTCCACCACCTCCCTTGGCAATCTGTTCCACTGCCGAACCGCCCTCACCGTTAGGAATTGTTTCCGGATTTCCAGCCGGAATCTCCTTTCTTGCAGTTTGTACTCATTGGTTCTAGTTCTGCTTTCAGAAGCAGCTATGAATAAATGAGCCCCTTCCTCCATATGACAGCCCTTCAGGTATCTGAAGAGGGAAATCATGTCTCCCCTCAGCCTCTTCTTCTCCAGGCTGAACATCCCAAGTTCCCCCAACCTTTCCTCATAAGACTTCTCTTACATTGGCCTTTTTATCCATTGCTTTTGAGGAAATATTCCCTGCATTTATTTTCTTGCCATTATTGCTGTTCATTTCATGTTATGACTATTACTATTTCTCAACCTCACCAACCTCAACAGATTGTTGTAAAGACAAAAGAAGGGAAGTAACTATGAACACCACACCACCTTGAGATCCTTAGAGGAAAAGCAATATAGAAGTATGGAAACACCAGTAGGCAAACTTGCAGTCCATGTTTTTTGTAAGTGCAGGTGTCCCTTGTTATCCACTAGAGCTCCATTCTAGAACCATCTGTGGAATAAAAAAAAATCTGTGGATGAAAAACAGTGGAGAAATAGATTTGAAGACCCACATCCAGGTTTCTTCCATTGCTCCTAGTGGAATAATGTTGTACCTTGACATCTGCAGGGGTTTGATTCTGGGACTCTCTTCTGATACAAAAAATGTGATAAATAAGAGCAGTTTAAAAAATAAATAGGGCATCTCCTTACAGTTGTTTAAAAACAGATTTTCTTACTGTTGTAGAATGTAATAATAATAATTTTATATTGTCATTGTACACAAGTATACAATGACGTGCACTGCCATAGGCGATCACAGCAACCCTGTGAGACAGATGTAGTTCTATAAGCAGTTGCAAAACTCTTCTCTTTCCAGGTGGAGTCTTCCAGGGTGTGGTCATCACATCTGGTATCAGGAAATGCCTTCCAAGCTTCTAGCACAGTGGTTCTCAATCTTCCTAACACCGTGACCCCTTTATAAGTTCCTCATGTTGTGGGGACCCCCAAACATAAAATTATTTTTGTTGCTACTTATTATTTGATAATAAGTATATTTGACCTCCAAAGTATATTTGGCAATTATTTTTATTTTGCTACTGTTATGAATCGTAATGTAAATATCCAATATGCAGGATGTATTTTCATTGTTACAAATGAAATGTGTGTTCTATGCACACATTGAACACAATGGGATTTTTTCAGAATAGGCATGCATAGGATTGGGCCCTGAGGCTGTCAGTCAGCCCCAGTACACACGCAGCTACAGCCAGAGGTCTGGCAAGCCTGACCTGACCCCCTGCACCAGGGGTCTTTCGGCGACCCCCAGGAAAACTCTAGGCAACCCCCAAAGGGGTCCCGACCCCCACTTTGAGAAACGCTGTTCTAGCATTAGTTTGTTCAGGTCAGTCAAGCTGTAAAATTGTGATATCTTCTGGCTCTGATGACTCATGACCACTTTATCAGTTTGCTGTGTCCCATTCATGAGCTGTCCAGGACCTTCCCTGCTTTGCTATCTTCAGCCGCTTTGTACTGAACCACCATACCACACCTTCCAGTGGTGGGCCTGGCCTGGCCCAAGAACCGGTTCCCCGGAAGTGGGCGGGGCCAAGCAGGGGCAGGGATGGGGTCAGGGGTGGGGCCAGGGTCAGGTGGCGGGCCAGGGAGCTTTTTAATTTAAAATTTTTTTTAAAATTTTTAAAAATTAAAATTGGTCAGGATTGGGCTCTCAGACTGCAGTGCCAGCAACACTTTCCTGGGAGTAAGTCCCATTGACTGTCATGGGACTTACTTCTAAATAGTCAGGATTGGAAAAAACAAAGACTGCAATATAATGTGATAAAATGGCAGGGGAGAGATAACTGTGCAGAGTGGGTTTTTTAAATGGTCCTTTCCCTGGGGAGAGGATATCCAGAGGAGATGTCCTGGGAAAAGAGGATACAGGCACCCCAGAGGAGGGGGAGGCTGCAGGCTGGAGTGCCAGCCACTTTCCTGGGAGTAAGTCCCATTGACTCTAATGGGACTTACCTCTGAGTACTCATGCATAGGATTGGGCTCTCAGGCTGCACCCTGTCCACACTTTCCTGGGAGTAAAACCCACTGACTGTAATGGGATCTACTTCTGAGTAGACCTGCCTAGACTTGCTCCCTGAGGATGCACCCTGTTCACACTTTCCTGGGAGTAAGACCCACTGACTGTAATGGGATCTACTTCTGAGTAGACCTGCCTAGACTTGCTCCCTGAGGATGCACCCTGTTCACACTTTCCTGGGAGTAAGACCCATTGACTATACTGGGACTTACTTCAGAGTAGACCTGCACAGGATGGGGCTCTCAGGCTGCAGTCCTCTCCACATGGATCCCTCTCAGCCTCCCTAGCTGGCCAGGAGAGGCTGGGAGAGCGTGGTGGAGCCGCGCGAATCCCTCTCAGCCTCCTTGCCCTGCCCTCCTCCCTCTCAGCCTCCCTGACCAGCCAGGAGAGGCTGGGGAGAGCCATGCAGATGCTTCTCCGCCTTCCTGGCTGGGAGGCTGGGAGAGCGCAGAACTGGTCCGCATGGTTCTGGGGGGCCCCTGCCGCTGCTGGCTCGCTAGCGCCAGCGGGATTGGAAGAACAGGTTCCCCAGAACTGGAGCGATCCCCCTTGGGCCCACCATAGCTTCTGCCCAGTTAGCAGCAATGGACTGCCTGCTTTTGCCTGGCTCAGCATGAGAATAGAATGATTGCTTACTTGACAATCTCTCTGCAAGAGGAACAAAAACAGTTTTTTAACCTGTGATTTTAAAACCCTCCATCAGGTGAACCTCTGGAACTCCCGATTCAGGCACAGTGCACCGACAGGCACCTATCATTAGCACCTAATTAACTCAATTCTAAATCTCTTAAAGTGATCAGTGACCTTCATTAGGATGTACAAAGAGAGAATATTCGAAATCTGATTCAAGAACCTCATTTATTAACCTTAAAGCAAGTAACAAAAAATACTGAAATTTTTAAGGTGCAGTCGGGCATAGTGTACCTGAGAGGCCACCCTGTACAAACCTATATATTTCTGCAAAAGGACAAGTTCAGGCAAAGGTGGCCTGAAAGGTCAGGAGGGTCACTACTGCACCCCATGCAGGCAGTGGGAAAACTGACTAGGGGGTTTTGAACAGCACCTGGAGATAGGAAGTTACTAGGAGGGACAGGCCTTTTGGCCACCTTGACACAGAGAGGGGAGTGAGAACAGCTTTGAAGTGCCTGTCAGGTCAGTTTCGCCTGATGGAGGTTAAAAGGGACGCTTCCCCCCTTCTCCGGGGATAGGCATATTCCTTCTCATTTGCTGTAGCCATTTGTCAAATCTGGGTATAAAAAATATATGAACAGTATATCTATATATAATAAGGTTGGAGCAATAAAGGGAAGGGGTAGGCCCCAAATCACCTCACACTGCCTGCTTCATAAGCACCAAGCAGAAAGGGTCAGATGATCCCCAGCAGAAGCAGCTCTCCTGCAATAGAATGAGAAGCGAAAAACAATGACATGCAAACTAGGCAGAGAGAAGCAATCTGGAACCTGTGCATCTTAGGATTCTGTTTTTTAAAAAAATAAGTTTAAAAGTCTGTCAGCCTTTCTGTCTCACAAGTCGGAAAGGGACTGGCATGCCCTATTACATGCCAGAGAAGGTAGAGGACAGATTGGTAGGTTTATCCATTTGTTGCCCCTCCAAGGGGTTCCATTTCATGTAATTTTTTTCAGATACCTTCACGGCAAGGCAGGCTTTGTCCTGGAGGAAGATAATGCACTCTATGGCCCTTCCCCAGGTGACAGAAAGTTCAAAACCAAAGCCATGATGGTGGTGTAGTGGTTTGGGAAATAGAATCATAGAATTGTAGAGTTGGAAGGGACCTAGAGTTGGAAAGGAGCCTCTATCTGAAGATGCCCCATGAGGGAGAGTCCACCACCTCCCTTGGCAATCTGTTCCACTGCCAAACTGCTCTCACCGTCAGGAATTTTTTTCTGGATATCCAACCAGAAACTTTTGTACCCATTGGTTCTAGTTCTGCTTTCCGAGGCAGCTATGAACAAGTTAGCCTCTTCCTCCCTATGACAGCCCTTCAGGTAACTGAAGAGGGCAATCAGGTCTCTTCTCAGCCTTCTCTTCTCCAGGCTGAACATCCCAAGTTCCCCCAACCTTTCCTTGTAGGGCTTCCTTTCCATCCCACTGATCATTCTTTTCACTCTCCTCTGGACTTGCTCCAGTTTGGCTGCATCTTTCTTAAAGTGAGGTGCCCAGAACTGAACACAGTACTCAAGGTGAGGTCTAACCAACGCAGAATAAAGAGGAACTAGAACTTCTCACGACTTGGTAAGATCCAGGTTCAAATGCCTACTCAGCCACCAAGCTTCCTGGGTGACCTTGGACTATCTTTCAGCCTCATCTACTTCATAGGATTGTTGTGAGGACAAAAGGGAGGAGGAACCATGTATACCACCCAAGCACCTCAGAGGAAGGGTAGTAAAAAATAAATGTGAAAATAAATAAATAAATATGAAAGCAAACTGTCTGTGAGGGCTATAGAATCCCTTTTCTCAGGGGTATTCAAATGATGGTTAGTAATTATAACAGATGCTTCAAGTACAATATAACTTGTCTTAAAGCAGGAAGGCATGTGCACATGACCAACTGGGTAATTATTCTGTTCTTATGTGATACATTTTGGGATAAATGCTTTCTCAACTGAGTCTGGCTTTCTTGTAAACAGTTCATGCCAGATTGGCTATTAGCCCCCCTTTTTAGTATGCAATTTTGTATTGATTTTCTAAATTGGATCTCCATTATCACACATTAAGAGTATGTTCAAGCACCCTTGGCAAGAAACTTCTGCAGCAACAGGGCAAAGCAGGAACATAAGACCAGCAAATTTCCATTGCATAAAAGGTGATTAGAAACCTACTGATTTATTTTGGATGCCTGAGGTCAAATGCAAGTGTCTGTAATGGATGTAGGAAATATTTTTTGTTCTTATTGTTGCTATTCATGACACACACCATGCAGCTACTTTTCCAGTTCTTTAATATTTGTGTCTCTCTGCATCAGCACCATCAAGGCACCACCTCCAACCCAACCAGGTCTGAACATCCTCTTGAAATAGATTTCTCCACAAAGAAATTAAAGTTTGCCTTTGTCATGGCCTCTTACTTGTCCCTTGAAAATAGAATTATTGGAAATGTCAGGAAGACTGAACAAATGTTTAGCCTAAAAAAAAAAAAAAAACAAACCATGGAAGCACCAAGATCTTGTTCTGCACACAGTTATGTAGTATGGTGGTCTTTGAGAATTTCAGGCTGGGACCAACTTCTAAGAATATAAGTCTGGCCAGGACTCTCCCCAGAAATGATGCCATCAACCTGGAAGTGATGGCATGGCCAGAAATGATTTCAAATAGGAAGTTATATCACTGTGATGGCAGTACTCCTCCATGTCTACCTAGAAATAAGTCCTGTTTTGTTCAATGAGTCTTAAGGCACAATCTTAACCAATTTAGACCAGCCTAATTCACCTGGCATATCTTGCCATGGTAGTGTGGGGATGTCAGCATATGCCTGTGCACTGGCTTAATCTCTCCACCCCCCAGAGTGGAGCAGAAATCCTTCCAGCACTTTTGTGACATCCCCAGCATTTTTGTGGTATCTCCAAGCCAGTACGGGACTTATGCCAGGGCTTATGCCAGCCTAACTGGAGTTTAGGATTGCAGCTTTAGACTGCAACCTTAGCATCCAATTAAGACCTGGGGGTATCACAAAAATGCCATGAGACACTTTTGCACCATGCCTGGGGGAGATTTAGGTTAGGATTGCACAGACTTCCACTTGCCTCCCTATTTCACCATGGGAATGGGAAGACTGATGAGTTGTACCTGCCTAGGTTAGGATTGCATCCTAAGGTGCAATCCATTTAAGCCGGCCTATGTTTCAGCATATGTCCTGTGCAGACCTGAGGGTATCACAAAAGTGCTGTAAGACATTTCTGCACCACTTCTGGGGGAGAGTTAGGCCAGTTCACAGACATGCACTTGCATCACCAATGGAACAGGAAGACCGATTAGTTGTTCCAGCCTATGTTAGTATTAAATTGCACCCTTACTCCCATGAAAGAATGGATTGCAGTCTTGAGTGCCCCGTTCAAAGATGATGGAAGTGCCAGATTCCAAGGTGGCGGCACGGCACCCAACCTTTTGCAACCCCCCTCAAATGAAGTTGTGACCCCCACTTTGAAAACCACTGATGTAGAAAATAAGTTATTTAAGGATTATGACATTCAGAATAGAACCAAGCCATGATAAGGTATCCAGGGAGGGAACCCAGCCTCACACAAACAGCATTGCACCTTCCTGGCTTCTTGGTGGAGGACTTTCATGGAAGATAAACTGAAACATGCATACATTTCAACACATCAGCATCAAAAAAATTTTAACACGTTTTATATT
This sequence comes from Cryptoblepharus egeriae, assembly GCA_030015325.1. Lineage (NCBI taxonomy): Eukaryota > Metazoa > Chordata > Lepidosauria > Squamata > Scincidae > Cryptoblepharus > Cryptoblepharus egeriae. The sequence continues at coordinate 113,577,231 of JAREYC010000001.1, read as the reverse complement.
TGTTCACATTGTACAAAGAGGAGATTATTTTCTTTATTAAAACACTTGTAAATAGTTAGGCCCAATTTGTTTCTGAGAATTCATTAAGACACACTTTCTTTCTTTGCTCAGTTCCAGCTGATTCACCAGCTGCAACCATACCTGAGTCGTTCGGATCTGGCCACGGTGACCCATGCCCTAGGGACATCGAGACTGGACTATTGTAACACCCTATGTGGTGCTGCCTCTGAAGACAGTCCGGAAACTTCAACTAGTCCAGAATGCGGCGGCCCATGTGGTTGTTGGGGCTCATCAGTTCGACTCTGTTGGGCCACTGCTTCAGCGACTACACTGGCTGCCCATTTGTTTCTGGACAGAATTCAAAGTGCTGATCCTGACTTTTAAAGCCCTAAATGGCTCGGGTCCAGGGTATCTGAGGGACCACCTTCTTCTGTGCAATCCAACCCGTCTCCTAAGGTCATCTGAGGGGGCCCTACTGACTGTGCCGCCACTGTGAGAGGTGTGGCGGCCAAGGAGATAGGGCCTTCTCGGTGGTGACACCCCAGCTTTGGAACTCCCTCCCCTTAGAACTGAGGAAAGCTCCCTCAATACAGAGCTTCAGGCGGAGCCTAAAAACCTTTTATTTTAAAAAAGCATTTTAATGGGGCAGAGGTTGTGGGGCTATTGTTTGTATTGTTTTTGTTTATATGTTTTTAGCTTATATGTTTTAATTGTTTTTAATTGAATGTTCCATTTATTGTTTTTAATTATGTTTTAATGTGAACTGCCTTGAGTCGGTCTATGACCCGAGAAAGGTTGGATACAAATTTTTAAAATAAATAATAAATAAACAAATTTCCCACTTTTGGCCTTGTTTAAACACTTGAGAAAAAAAATCCAATGTATTTATTGAAAGATTTCTATGCCACACTTTTGCCTCACATTAGGCACACAGGGTGGCTTCCAACAAAATAATGAATACAATAAAATACAAGAAAATCACAACAACATTGCAAAAATAGTAGTAGCAACATAAACAACAATGGACAAAGCATCATCATCAAAACAGCTGCACAGCAGTTCAAGGCACGGACCACAGAAGTGTCTTTAGCTCTAAAGGCTTAGAAACAGGGATGAGCACCACACCCTACAGTTGGTCACGGCTAGCAGTATAACCTTTGGGGGACACCTTTACCTTTTAACAGTGAAGATGGTGCCCAACTTGCATCCAAAGTTGGAAGTTCCCTAACTTGGGCGCTGTGGCAGAGAATGTGCACTAATTATTTCATTAGCTATGGAATATGCACTACATATTACACTAAAAAGCAGGCCTCCGTCAGTCTTGAAAGACTATGGTATCGTGCTCGGCGCTGCATACGCTGCATGCGAAGCATGAAAGCCTCGGTTGGATTTTTTTATGGAGGATAGACTGTTACCCAAGCAGCAAATCCCCCCCTCTCCACGCCACTGAATTAGTCCAATGGAAAGGCAGAGCCAATACGATTGGATCCAGCTGGCATCGCAGAGCTGGGCTAAGGACAGGAGCTCACCCTGTCTTGTGGGGCCGACCCGGGAATTGAACCTTGGCCTTCTAGTTAACAGGCACATCATCTTTACTGCTTGCGCCACCCACAGCCCACAATATTACACTACAGATGTGAGAAATTGTGAACAGCTAACTCTCCGCTACCTAAAAGGCTGAATAGTCATCTGAATAGTCATCCGAAGTATGATTCCAGTTCACAAGTGGAAGCCTATGCTGACACCTGGTGGTCAATAGTAAGAAATAAATCTTTAATCTTATGTCAAGACAAACCAAACTACATATAGTACTAGCAACCACAAACATTACAGTTAAAGCCTCGTTTTACTAAATGATATACTAAAAATGTATATATACAGTACAATATACTAAAATACTGTAGATAGCATATCAACGTTCAGAAGCTGAACAGTTGGATATCAGGAAAAAATTCCTGATGTTGAGGGCAGTTCGGCAGTGGAACAGATTGCCAAGGGAGGTGGTGGACTCTCCCTCACTGGGGATCTTCAAACAGAGGCTCAACAAGCACCTGTCAGGGATGCTGTAGGAGGATTTCCTGCTACAGGCAGCTGGTTGGACTAGATGACCTACTGGGTCTCTTCCAACTCTGATTCTATGATAAGCTGATTTTAAAAAATGATTACACATCTTGATGCAGAATTACTTAAGTTTCTTCATTTAAATGTCAGGAGATGCCATCAGATGACTATTTTAACACAAACAAAACATTACAAACAAAGCACAAACAAAAAAACCATCAGTCTGGAATGAAAACAGTAATGAATCTTAACCCTGCAGATTAGTTTCGTACTTTATCAGTGCAGATGCTGATGATAGGAAACATGTCAAACATATATCTGGATCCAACAGTGAACTGTGCATTTATATACTGTTGCATTTGGATACCCAGAAAGTGCTTTCCAGAGACACCCCATTCCGGAGACATTCCAGAGACACTTCAACTATTCCACTGAAATGATGCCATACAATGCTTACATCATTGATCAACCTTTTTTTTAACCTCAAGACACACTGACAGGTTTCTGACTATTGATAAACCACAATATGCTGCCGGGGTGGTTGGCTCACATCCCCCATTGACCCTAGTAATATATTACCTTCCCCCAAATTCATGTGGCACAATTATGCACCGCTTGTGGCACACCAATGTGCCACAGCACAGTGGTAAGTTTATACAGTTTAAATGGAAGAAATTGCTGGCATTTGGCATGTAACTCTTACACAATCCTAACCATGTCTGCTCAAAAGTAAGCCCCCACGTGTTCAATGGGTTCTTACTCCCAGGAAAGAGTCTTCAAGATTGCAGCACTAATGGTGTTGATAATTTCCCAAAGTTTGCAATCAGAAATTGTTTGAAGGCATTTAAAGCAAGAGTGTCACACTCACTCAATAGAGAGGGCTGAATAGCATTCATGGTGTCCTGAGGACCAGAACTGATGTAATTAAGCAAGAAGTGATGTCATTAAGAATGTTATGACCAGAGATAAACACTTAGCAGTTATGACAAGAAATTCTCACACAGGAACTTAGCTGTAAATGAGAGATGAGAAAATATACATATCCTGATCATATTTTCAAGATAAGAGAAAACCCAGTTATCATTTTTTTCCTTGATTACACCTCAGCTCTGTTTAGCAGCTTAAAGAAGCTGGTTGTGGTGCTGGGATTCTGGGAGACTCAAGGGCTAGATAAAGGGCTTCCAAACCACCCATGTTTGAGTGATATCCTTGATTTGGCATTTGCAAGAAAAGAAAGTGGCTGTTCTTGTTTCCAGCTGTAGAGTTACATTTATGGTAAACTTAAAGAGGAGACTCTGGCTTCTAAGCTCTTCCTCTGATATCTCAGTCTCCATCAGATTATTTTAAAAAAGCACATTTTTACAGAGATTATTAACTGAACTATGTGTTTTTAACTTCAAATTATTTTCTTGAATTCTGTCAGTATTCTGTCTTGCATCGTCGTATCCTTATGTCCTTTAAAATTCATTCAAATGTTCATTCAAAGCCTATTTGATGTCCATGTTAGCAAAGGAGATTTGTGGTCTCAAATGGAAGAGAAAGTTTAAGTTGGCACAATTTCCCTTCATGCCATTGAAGCTATTATATCAAAGAGGCTTAATATAAGGCATTGAGCTAATAAATCTTGAATATATGATTAATACATATGAGCCCGAGGTGCTGGAAAGGATGTAGTCTATTAGGTATCTTTTATATTCTTTGAGTTACAAAAAAGGTTGAAGCATAATGTGACCAGAAATTATTTAATTTGTTGGAGACTTGGGCTGTAAACTTAACCTAGGCTGGCCTAACTCATTCATCTTCCCATTCCTGCGTTGATGTAGGAAGGCAAACTCATGTCTATGCACTGGCATAACCTACCCCCAAGAGTGGCACAAAAGTGTCTCACGACACTTTGTGATACCCCCAGGTCAGCACAGGACATGTCGGGCGTTAGGCTGGCCTAACTGGAGATTAGGATTGCAACCTTGGTTATATTTTAATAATATATCTAGGCTATACTTCTGTTGTATAAAATTCATGTTGCTAGCCAAATGCTCCCTGTTATATCAGAAAAATGGAAGATTAAAAAAAATGGTTGGAGTGGTTCTTATTTTACTGGGGTGGGTGTGTGTTGAAGGGAGTTGTGAGTGTCTTATTGGAATTTATTCTCCTTACTGACTGGTCAGACATGCCTGCCTTTTTGTTATTGTGCTTGTGATGGAATGACTACAATGTGCTTTTTGTTTTGACAGTAACAATTAGCCCAATGCCCTGTGCATTACTGGTCTAAAATTGTACAGTATTTCTAATAAAGGCATTTGGCTTTTTTCACACAAAGAACTGTGGAAAACTACATAGGTACAATGCAATCATCTAATTTACCGGTAATGCAGCTGAAGTCACTCTAAGCTGATAGACTGTAACTTTTCATTATCAAATTATTTAGAAAGACAGACTTATCACAGGCTGCAATCCTAAAGACATTTTCGTGGGAGTAAGTCCCATTGAACACAATGGGGCTTACTTTTGAGTAGACATGGTTAGGATTGCAACCTTAGACTAGTTAAGAAAAATGCAGTTTTGAAATATATAACATTTCAATAGCAAAAGATCTTAAAATATTATTCATGCTGCTTTTATTATTAATAAAATATTATTCATGCAGCCTGAAGGCCGTCATAGGGAGGATGGGGCTCATTTGTTCATAGCTGCTTCTGAGAGCAGAACTAGAACCAATGGGTACAAACTGCAAGAGAGGAGATTCCGGTTGGATATCCGTAAAAAATTCCTGACGGTGAGGGCGGTTTGGCAGTGGAACAGACTGCCAAGGGAGGTGGTGGACTCTCCCTCACTAGGGATTTTTAAGCAGAGGCTCGACAAACACCTGTCGGGGATACTCTAGGGGGATTTCCTGTTGCAGGCAGGGGGTAGGTCTAGATGACCTAGTAGGTCCCTTCCAACTCTATGATTCTATGATTCTAATATACAGCATAGAGTAAGCAAAAAAAACATGGTCAGAGTGGTACAAGCCTGAGGGCTGTAGCGACACAAATGGTTACAACAACACTGGCTGTAGAGCAATGATTTTCAACCAGTATACCATGGAAATTTGGGGGTTAACATTCATTAACAGGAAAACTGGGGAATTGAACAGTCTGGTGTGCCTTGTCAATGGTAAAAACAACTGATGGTATGCCTTGACAATTTCAGTGCCTTGTTAAGCATGCCTGAGATGAAAAAGTTTGAAAATTGTTCTAAAGGCTTAGAAACAGGGATGAGTATCGCACCCTACAGTCAGTCACAACTAGCAGTACAACCTGCAGGGGATATCTTTACCTTTATATAGTAAGCAAAAACACCTAATTCTAAGCACAGTGTAGTATTTTGTTCACTAGAAGTCTTGTTCGTAGCTTACAGATAAACAGGGATTAGTGATGCATGGCCTTCTAAATGCATTTTGCATTCTCTTGCATCCAGGGTGATCATATAGAATGGGGGATAGAGTGCCTGTATCTTTAACCATTGCAAAGTTGAGGGAATTTAGGCAGGTTTAGCTCACCATAGAAGGGTTTAAAAAGCAGCACCTGCCTAAGTTCCCTCTTCTATACAATGGTAACTTAAAGGTGGTAAAGGTACAGGCACTCTGACTGCCATTCTATATGATCTTCCTGCTTGCATCCCAATCCTAACATGTTCCAGTGCATGCCCCCTGTGCCAGCTCTCAAGTGTTGCAAATGTGCCGTAAGCACTTTTGTGCTGACTCGAGCCAGCTGTGCTGGCATGTGGAGGTACACTGGTCTGCTGCTCTTTGATCCCACAGCTGCATATGCCAACACAGATAGGATTGTGCTGGGTAGTGGGTGTGCTGGGAGAGGATGTGGGATGCCATTCCAGGGGTCTTTTGGATGGGAGAGGATGGAAAAGAGGAGGATCAAGCCTTGGGAGGTAGGCAAGATTGGCAGCAGCAGTACACACCATATCCTAACCCCAGTTTCTTGGCCAAGCAGCCCTATAGAGGCTGCTGTGATCTGCACCAGCTAAATTGCTGGCACAGATCTGTATAGCCCATAGGGCAAGATGGAATATTACATGGGGTAAGAAAAAAATCCCCTTACCCTGAGGTGACCTCCAACAACCTCCTACCATGTGTCAGATACAATGCAGGCCAGAAGGGTTAGCAATGGACTGGTAATTGCCCATAATGTTAGTTCCTATTCCTGAAGGATGGAAGGCTTTAATTACTTTTATTCTTTATATTTAATTACGAATAGCACTATTATATTTTTTAAAAAATGATAGTTACAGGAAACAGTCATTAGGGCCTCTTTCTTCTAAGCAAGTAAGCACAACAACAGCTCTTAATCAATGTTACATTGCTAATTGACTTCGGAATAAACATTACATGTTAGTGACTAAGGCTGCAATCCTAAAGACACTTTCCTGGGAGTAAGACCCATTGAACACAATGGGGCTTACTTCTGAGTAGACATGGTTAGGATTTTGCTCTAACACTTCTTGATTCAGCCACAGTCTATTAAATGCTTTGTGAAATCTTGTTTGAACTTAGCTTCAAATTGCAGAAAAACAGTGCATCAGCAATAATGATAAAGGGTTCTGTCACAGTAACGTCACTCCTATCTCCTTACAGGCAGGATCTGGAAATCAAACAGACTCCCTCTGGACTTTTAAAGTTTGATATGCCAACTGTTTCAGGATCCCTTATACAGACACACAACAAAATATGATGCCAGAAGGGTAATTACTAAAGTGAGTCCATGCCTGGGAGGCTTCCATAGCCTGCACAGAACCAACAAGCTCCTTCTCTGAGCATGCAGAGCCTGGGAACCCCTAAATACGAGTATATCAAGAGATGATAGCAGGATAGCATGAATTCAGACAGAGCATGTGCTCAAATGGCTAATTAGAGCCGCAAATGTGATGAAGCTTGGAGCTTTGGCTGCCCTGCATGGGGCCAATTGGCTCAGCCAACCTTCTCTATCAGGGACACTCCCAAATACTGGCTCTACCTTTGTAGCAGATGGAAACCATATCTATCAGGAAGCCCTTCCAGGGACACTCTGCCCCCAAGTGTGGTTTGTTGGCCATCTTCCACTAAACCTAGAACTCTAGAGCACCTAGAGTTCTCAAGGGGGGAGCTTGGAACCCCCTTGAGGGGATTATGACTTCATTTGTAGGGGTTGCAAGAAGCTGGGTGTCACCATCCTGGAATCTGGCACTGGTTGCTTCCATTTTGGAATAGGGCACTCAGACTGCTTTTCTGGGAGTAACTCTCATGGAACACAATGGGATTTACCTCTGAGGAAACATGGAGGTGCTCTGGCACCACTTCAATAATGTCACTTACTGTTTGATATAGCTTCCAGTCATGACATCACTTCTGGAGCGTCCTGGAGATATGTCATTCTCAGAAATGGGTCCTGGGTTGAAATGCTCAAGAACCACTGGCCTAAAGGTTTCTTCCTAATGAAGTGGTGGGTTTTAGGGGGCCATGGACAAAGTCAAGCCATTAGAGTCACAGAAAAAGTGTTTGTTAAAACACTTACTTTTCCCTTTGGTCTTCTATAGTGGACAGTTGGCTTTGCTGGGAGAGTTGCCACTCTCAGTCCCTTTCCTCAGCCTCTCAACTGGCCATCCTCATCACTGGCCCTAATTCCTGGGGGTCTTTGGGAACCCCTCCTTATTTTCCTTGCATCTAGAATTCACTATGTACATTGATGTTTTAAATACGTTGGATAACTGGGATTAATTTTCTTAAGGCCAGATCATGAGGTCATAGTCAAGGTAGGATTTGAACTGGGAACTATCATGAGATGTAGCTCAGAGCACAATTCTAACCATGTCTACTCAAAAGAAAGACCAATTGTGCTCAATGGCTCTTACTCCCAGAAAAGTGTCTTTAGGATTGCAGACTCAGGGTGCAATCCAGAATAACTACGGGGAGTCCTTGCTCCAGTGTAAGAACAATTTGCTCTGGATTGCAATATGAATTTCCCATAGGTTTTCACTAGGTGATGCAGTAACTGTGGGTGCACATAATGTCTCTTACATGCTCCCGTAGTTACTCTGGATTGTAGGGTATGTCTCTTATCCCCTATACTACGCCAGTTATAATTAGGAAAGGAATACCATAATTCAATGTACTTTGGCTTTGTACTTTTCAATGTACTTTGGCCCATTATAGGTCTGCTAATCTGCCTGTTATCTTGTTTTTCATACACTAAGTATTTCTCACCACGCCCTTTTCATGTTATTTGTTGGTAAAATCTATAAGGTCCGATATAAATGTTGCTAAAATAAAACTACAGGTTATCTCTTATTATCCACTAAGGTTCCATTCTGGAAATCTCCACAGTAGTACATGGAGGTCCATGCCATTTGAGCTCAGTAGGTGTGGAAATCTGGAGAGGTATGGGAAGGGTGGGCAGGTGGGTGGGGAGTGGGAGGTAGTGCCAGAAACTGGCACTTGTGCCATATTCAAGCCCAGTTCCCAGATAGTGCAGAGCACTTTCTGAGGTGGTGCAGATCTGAGTAGACCCATTGGGACTGCTGCTGATTTATCCAGGGCCAGGTGAAAAATTTCCCCTTGCCTCAGGGTGGCACAGAAGCAGCCCCAAAAATGCATTGGCTGCAATGCAGACATGTCAGCCTGCATGCTGTAGCATGTTAGGACTGGGCTGAATTTTTCTCGGTCTTGTCACTTGCTATTCCTTCCAGCTTTGCCCCATCATTGAACCTTTCACATTTAAGCAGATGCTGAGGGAAAAGCCCAGAACTTTATTTCCTACTACAATTCCCATGCAGGAGCTCTGCCATCTTTTGCCTCTGGTCATTCTGTTTCTCCAGTGAGCTACAAAAGTGCTTTGTTGATAATCTAGTGAAAAACATTTCTAAGTGACCAGGGTGAGATGGACTGATTCTCTCATATACTGACTTAAGCTGCCTTAGATCAAGTGAAATATAAATAATTTTATTGATAAACAGTGTGGAGCAAAATGTGTCATAATATTCATTTTATTCTTTTTAATGCAGACACAGCCTGTTACTTAGAAGGTGACTCGCCTCACAAACAGTTCTGCTGTTCATCACCCGACTAAGCAGTGAAGAAAGACTTCTTTTGTTTGATTCTGCCACTGTACTGTTTTAGAGAAAAAAGAAAAACAACAGCATCAATCACCAGTTTGAACTATTATCATAGCAGATAAAGAAATCAGAGCAACAAAGCAAATCTATGCTACAAGTACCAAACTAGATGTGCAAGGTTGCTTCAAGTTGTTTCTTCTTCCACATACCAGACTACCCTGACACCTGATTTGTATTTGAGTTGGGTTACAGAAGAAAACACACTTCTGTAAGCATTCTGTATGCCCCTAAATAAGCTTTGATGCACTTACTATTTGCACAAGCCAAGCCCATACATACTCAAGATCAAGAAACCAACAATGCATGGATCAGATTCCATATCCCAACCACACCTCTTAATTTCAGAATGATTTTGACCACATTACAGGTCATCTCTAGAAGCAGTGCCATATAAGTCTTGTGTTGCCAAGATGAGCTGTTATTTTCCCCAAAAGCAGTTGTGGTGACATCCCTTCTGAACACCAGGACTGGCTGATGACTTCTTCCATGAACATCAGCCAGAATGTCTGACAGTTGGAAACTGTGCCAATCAGGTTGCCCTGCTAGTCCTGAGTAGTGCTCACCCTGAAGAGCCAGCATTGTCTGAAGACGTCACCATGGCCATGTGGCTGACATTACTAACAGCAAAGGTACTTGAAGTGTTACCTTCTCATCAAAGTGGTATCTACTGTTGGTATCTACTGGTATTTATCTACTTGCATTTACATGCTTGTATTTACATACATACTTTTGATCTGCTAGGTTGGCAGGAGCTGGGCAAGTAATAAGAGCTTATTCTGTTGTTCAGTGCAGGGTGACCAGACCAAAAATTGAAAATTCCTGACCTGGTCACTTTAAAGTTACATTAAAAACAATGTAGGACAAAATATAGGATATCCTACATTTTGTCCTACATTTTTTGAAAAAAAATTGGGGTTGGGGGAGTCCTTTTGGGGGTGTGGGAGGGTGACTGGGTGTACTGGGAGGCACCGGGAAGCATTGGGGGCTGTTTATGCTCAGCAGCGGTTAGACGCGGCTAACCACTGCTGAGATATTCAAAAAAATTAACTGTGCATGCGCGCACAGCTAATCAGTGGCCAGGAGAGCTCCTAGATTGTCTCTGCATAGGCAGAGACCTCAATTGAACTCTTCCTCACTTTCACTTGGCGCAGCGTCTGGACGCCCTGTTTCAGTGCATATTCAGGTCTTGAACCACCAAGCTGCCAACGTTCAGGTTAACAAGCACAGTGTCTTTAACCACTGAGCCAGTACAAACCTTTAAATGAAGCTGGAAAGAGTGGGGTGGGGAAGACCAAGAATGGAGAACAGATTTATTTATTTAACATATGGCAAATACATGAACTTATGGTAAATCAAATGCTAATGTCCAGTCCACGCAGCCATTCAAGGTAACAGTGGTCTATTTTGAAAAAATCAGATGTTGGGTTGGTGTAAGCTCTTAATGGACACTTGGATATAATGTGATGAATATTTTGTCAAGGAGCACCACAATCACACTGAGAGGTAGATTCAAGACCCCACCTAAACAGTACTGGCAGACAACGTGTTGGGTATGGATCCTGTTCAGACTTGTCCAATGGTGGCAATGTAGGTCAAAACCTGGCACCTTTTGTGTAGGGAGAAGAGAGACAAGAGCCATACATAGGAAAGGCAGAGGGAAAGTTGAAACAGGGAAGGAAGCAAGCAGAAAAGCCTACAAAAGGCAATATTAAGGCAGAGATACAGGAAGTTCAATGATAACATTGATCCCTGTGAGCAGAGAGAAGACTGGCTGAACCTATTGCAGTGGTTCTCGGTGTTTCAGTCTGGTAACTCTTTTTCTGAGAATGACAATCTGTCCAGTGTCTCCCAGTCCCACCCCAAAGTGATGTCATCAACCTAGAAGTTATGTCTTGGCTGGAAGAAACATAAAAAAGAAAGTTCCTCCACGTCTAATCAGGAATAAGTTTCATTGTGTTCAAAGAGACTTAATCCCAGGAAAGTATGGATTGCAGTTTGAATGCCCCATTCCAGGATGACAGTGTCCAGTGCCAACATTCAAAATGGTGTCAACAGGTTTGCATGACCCCCCTAAAATGAAGTTGCAATCTCTCTTGAGGGGTCCTAACCTCCAATTTGGGAACCACTGACCTATTGGGTTGTCTGAGGCAATACAAATGTCTGCCATTGCCCTACACCTGGCTCCTTCTTTTCACGGACTGGAATCCAGCAGGAAATGTGAAGCATTTCTGCTTTTCAAACATGCTCTACTTTTCCTTCTGTGCTTAAAGAGCCCACACAGAAGAAACAGCAATCTTGCTCAGTTCTCCAATCGAAAGCACCTAGTGGAGAAAGGTGAGGAATAGCGAGCCAAAAGGCTGCACTCTGAAGTTTGGAAAGCAAAAACCTCATGTCTTCTTCCTGGTGAACTGTTTACACAAATGAGGCTTGTCATCTCACAGATAAGAAGACCTGCAGAAATGTCCTCTACTATACAACTATTATAGTTCAGCGTCCCTAAAGTAGCCCAATTTGCCCATCCCTGCCTTAAAAAAGCAGGCCTCTGTCAGTCTTGAAAGACTATGGTATTGTGCTCAGCGCTGCATACGCTGCATGCGAAGCACGAAAGCCTGGGTTAGATTGTTATGGAGGATAGGCTGTTACCCAAGCAGCAAATCCCCCTCTCCACACCACTGAATTAGTCCAGTGGAAAGGCAGAGCCAATATGATTGGATCCAGCTGGCGTCGCAGAGCTGGGCTAAGGACAGGAGCTCACCCTGTCTTGTAGGGCCGACCCAGGTCTCGAACCCTGGCCTGCTGGTTAACAGGCACAGCATCTTAACTGCTTGCGCCACCCACAGCATCCCTGCCTTACAGGATACATAATTTACAGTAGAATGCAATAAAAAACAGAGTGAAATATCTCTGTTCTATTAAAATTTATGGCCAAAAGCCTAGAAAAAATACAACCGTCATATGTAATAAAAAGTACATTGTCTTAATTTAAAACAGACCAATGAGACTGAGGGTGCAATCCTAAGCATATCTTCTCAGAATTAAGTTTCATTGTGTTCAGTGGGTCTTACTCCCAGGAAAGTGTCTTTAGGATTGCAGTCTGATTATTCAAAGAGCGACTGAGATGTTGTTATGACATTGCATGGATTCATTAAAGTGGCATGCTGGGAGATGACACATGGACAGAACCAATGTTTGTGTTGGGGGGAGCATGAGCACTACCTTAACTCCAGAGCCTAGATAAGCTAGATGGGTAGACTGGGCTCTGGCCCAAACTTGAAACCTAGACCGACCTTCTCAGACTGCCCTTTAGAGCCATCTCTTCTATGCAAGTAGACCTGGGCTCTTGATTCAGGAGCATTATGTCAGTGAAGGTGCAATCCTAATCCCCAGATAGAGAAGTACAAGTCCTGGCACAAGTTCTGTCCTAGCCTAGAGGTGTTGCAAAAGTGCACAGCTATGCACCAGCCTCCTTACACCACCATGGGAATGGGAAGATGGGTGAGTTATGCTGTGCTGGCCTAAATTTATTTGGACAGTGATCTTCAAAGTGGGTGTCAGGACCCACGTGGGGGGTTGCAACTTCATTTCAGGTGGGAGTCACAAAAAGCTGGGTACAGCCATCTTGGAATCTGGCACTGGGCACCTTTAATGTCACTTTCAGCCAAGAAAGCACTTTTGGGGGGTCCCGGGGAGACTGTCATTCTCAGAAGCGGGTCCCAGGCTGAAATGCACAAGTACCATTGGATTAGGATTGTGTCCTGAGACTATGTGTATGGAGCAATAGGAGGGAAGGGCACTGATGTTCATTCATTACTTGTGGGAAATATTTACTGCCTTTATTTTCTGACCATTATTATTATCATTCATTTCATGTCATGACTATTACTATCTCTCAGCCTCACCTACCCCAAAGGGCTGTTGTGAGACAATTAGTACTGATAATAATTAATTAAATTAATTGGGGGATGTCAAAAATTTAGGGCCCTGGGTCTCAAATGGCTTAGCTACACCACTGTAATATGACATTTGTTCCCTATTTGTTCCTTTCTGGACCTGCACCAGTTATTCAATCCAAATTTACTTGAAGTAGTTGTAAATCAGTGGATTAGTGCCATGATAGGAATGGGATATTTGTGGTTCTATTGCTGGCAATACCACTCCCTTCCCATCCGCAACACATAAACCTTCCTACCCTATTCCTCCCACCCCCATGCTGACTCAGTAGTATGGTTTCTCCAGAGGCTGCTGATGTGCAGCCATGGCTGTTCACTGCTTGAAGCAGCAACCCAACTGAACAGAATGGTAGGCTATGTTTTGTGACTGCTCTAAAGCCAGGGTGACTATATGTCATAACCCAAAAAAGAGGACAGGGTCCCCCAAAATGTAGGACATGACAATATAAAAGCTAAAAACTTTCAAATATATTGCTTTCACAGAAATAATTTAAATTCTATATTTCTTATTATTAAATGTAAAACTATTCTATATAATTTATTACATATAATTTATGAATTGCAAGAAGGCTACATGCTGCCTTCTCACAGGGAAAATTAATATTTTTCTTTCCAGGAATGAAGGCTAAAAAAGAGGACACATCTTGGAAAAACAGGACATAAGGCCATCCTGTGTAAAGCACACTGTGAAGCTGGAATGCATATTTAGGTAGTGCAGTGGCTTGATGGGACTGGACTCTTTGTCCAAATGGCTAACAAGCTGCTCAGTTTTATGAAATAAAAGCATTCTTATTACCTTTACTGAGAAAACAATCTGAGGTTATCTGAGGCAGGAGCATAACAGGAAGTGGAGTGCAATTGACATAAAGGGTAGTGTTCATTTTATTATTTCCATTATAGCCCCCAGACATTGCATTGTAAGAACAGGATGAAAGCTTAAGAAAAGGCAAGAAAACAGACTTAAACAGAAAAAAATGCAACTAAAGGACCTTTAGCAATATTCCAAAATATTTCAGTAATGCTTAAAGCTAATATGAGAGAACAGAAGATTACATGTCAACTATACAGTGGGAGACAAGCTTTCTACAAAGCTCACTTTGCATGAAGACAGAAAAGCAATTGTCTGTCATAACCACATCCTATCTCCATATTCAGCAAGTGTATCAAAGCCTCCTTGTCAACTGTATACAGCCTATGGCCAGAGCTTGTGACACTATTAAAAGCATTAGTTCATTTTTGTCTTGTGTAGGAGGCCAAGAAACTGCAAGTGAACAACAGGACAGAAGAGTCCCATTTGCAGCCCCTTTGATTTACTTATCTTCCACCAAAGTCCAAGAGTACTTCCAGCCATTGCAAGTGTCAGACATACACCTGCAGTGAAGGTGAGGTCTGTGCCAAATTCATGTTGATACCTGCTCCTAGTTTTAACAGCTAATTGGGAACAAGCTGGATTTGTGCAAGTAAAAACCACAATACTTGAGCAGAAGCTCCTTGTTGCTATTTGGTACATAGTTTTTTAACTGTATGTTCCTCTTCATATATATAAGCTTCTCTTCATATGCCATTGATGTATCAGAAAGAGGCCATGTAAACTGAGAAGTTTTTACACAGGAAGAAGTGCATAAAAACAGATTTAAGAATTTGACAATATATTCATACAATGATTCATAGGAAATGCCTATCAAAGGACTTAAAAAGATCTCTTTCCTAGCTTGGGCTTTCACTAGCTATGTTTCAGAGCTTAAAATGGTATAAGGCTTACCAGGGCACAACTCTGGAACACATGATCTGAATGAAACTGTATTTGAATAGATGCAAAGTGCCTTACTCTCATGACCCAGTAATCCAAGCTCACAAGATTAAAAAGGGTTGCCACATTTTTTTGGGAAGGGTTCCTGTACCTTTCACACTTGATGCCTGGCCAACATAAATCCAGCAAGTAACAATTGCCCATAGTTGCAGGAACACGAAAGGAAAACCTTCACCTGTTGTATTTGTTCCATTGCTGTTAAAGGTACAGATGATCCGCCAGAAAAGTTGTCACTTATGGATAAGGCAGGGTGACCATAAAGAATGAAGGGCAGAGTACCTCTACCTTTAACCATTGCATAGAAGAGAGAATTTAGGCAGGTGTAGCTCATCACAGAAGGGTTTCTAAAGCAGCACCTGCCAAAATTCCCTCTTCTAAGTAGTGGTTAAAGGTAAAGGCAACCTGTCATCCATTCTATATGGTCACCCTGGGATAAGGGCAAGAATTTTCCTGAAGATATTTTTTAAAAAGAAATCCAAGTTCTTGTATGGCTGATATAGCTGGTGTTGCCAAAAGAAAAAGTCAGTGGGAGGTTGGTAAGTACATGGCTCTTTTACTTTAACAATCCTTCTTTATTAAAACATCTGCTTTGAAGTTGACAGTAATGTCACAACATTGTCCCAATTCTGCTTGAAAGAGAAAATTCTATATTGCATCAGATGAGAGATTTAAAAAAGTATACACCTCATATTTTTGAGTTGGGGTAGTAGCTGAGAAACTATGTCAGGATTTTCCCAGTTCATCTTGTCTCTGCCATGAGTTCACAAAGGTGTCTTAGGACCAAATTCTATCCAACTTTCCAACACTGAAGCAGGCCCGCTGAGATAGACCAGGTACAGCCTCCTCCTCAAGGTTTTAATTTAGCTACCCTTTAAACATGCAAACACACAATGAAGAAATGAAAATTATCAAAATAACAGTTCTTGTTGTTATATCTTATGCACAGATCTTGTTACTACAGTATATCTTATGCACAATTCTTGCACTATATTGCAAGAGGCCCTGAGGCAATGTTCTGCTCCAAGCAACACATGGGGTGTCCTCCCTGCTCTCTCACTTCGCATTGAGGACACTATCCTCAATGAGATAGAGGACACTATCCAGTACTGAGAACCCGGGGTCAGAGGGCATTTTGATGGGTATGGGGCCTTTGATGTCAGGGTGACCATATGTCCACTTTTTCCAGGACATATCCTGGATTTTAGCCTTGTTTCCTGGAAAAAAACTTCAATGTCCTCCTTTTCCTTATAAGTGGGCAGCATGTAGCCTTCTTGTAATTAATAAATTATATTTAATAAACTAGATGTAATAGTTTAAATTTAATTATAAGTAAAATAGGCTGCAATCCTAAACTCTAGTTAGGCCAGCATAAATCCTGGCATCAGTCCTTTGCTGACCTGGGAGTTTCACAAAAGTACTGTAAAGGGAAGGCACATTTGTCCTACTCCTGTGGGGGTTAGGCCATTGCACTGGCATATGCACAGGCATATGCACCTCTGCATACCACCTCGGGAAGATATGCCAGGTGACATAGGCTGGCCTAGAGCTGGTTAGGATTGTGCTCTGTTTGAATTAACAACATGAAAGCAATATACAGTATATGAGTGTTTTGAGCTTTTATTTTGTCGTGTCCTCCATTTTTCTTGGATGTCCTATATTTTTGGGGGGTCTTTTCCTCTTTTTTTGTTATGGCATATGGTCACCCTGGCCTATGTCCAATCTGGTTGACCTCATCTCCCCCTTCCTACTTTAAGCTAGTTCCTGAAGCCACAACTAGAAATGGGCACAATTTCCCACTCCAATAAAACAAAAACAAAGCGGGTATGTTTACTAGAGCCAAGATGATGTAGTAGTGTTTTGCAGATAGAATTCAACCTGGAAGATCTAGGATCTAATTCCCAATCATCCACGAAGCTGGATGATCTTGGGCCAGTCATTCTCTCTCTCAGCCTCACCTACATCATAGGGTTGTTGTGAGGACAAAAGGAGAAATTACGGTATTTGAGCATCACAGAGGAAGGGTGGTATTCAAAGGTGAAAATTAAAACTCTCGAATAAACTCTGTTCTAAAGGGACATTGGTGAAATAATATCACATGAACTACTAAACTTCAGCATTTCCAGTCCTTCTCTTATTCACATCCTCCCTTAGAGCAAGCAGTCTTGGATGAAGCAAAGCTACGAAGCATTCCTCACATTTCTATTCAACCACAAGTATTTCATCTCCCCCCACCACCATCATTTTGTCAACAATGCTACTGAAGTGGCTCTTTAACCTTTTATTTCTTTGCTTTCTTGGACACTGGCGCCCAAGCAAGAACATACAGCATACCATGAAACCTGGCAGCAGAGAAGCCTCTTCCCCCTCCCTTGCAGAGTCCCACAAGACCAGCTGAGCTAAGATTGGAGTGGGGAGGAAGGGATCCCTGCCTGCTAATAAATAGATGACTAAAGGTGATCAGGTCAAATTTTTTTATTTTTTTATTATATGGTCTCAGTACCTTGTCTCAGTGGGGTTTTTGCCCCTTAGCAAGTTGACACACCACCTAGTATCAGATGGCAATGAGGTCTGGCTATACCAGTTACTTCACTGCCTGTCATGAAGTTTACAAATCAACAGGGACCTATCTAGAACAAGTAGGTCATTAACCCCACAGAGGAACAGCTGTGATCATGTTGGTCACTCACTGCTGCCTGGCAAGCTCCAGGCTTCCCTTGTGGTTTGCATGACTGGCCATATGGAGAGTCTTATATCCTCTTCCAGAGCCCGGCAGCTGCCTATGGAGAGCCAAGAGAAGCACAGAGTGCAGCAAGACATCAGCCACACATGCTCTCTCAAAGAGAATTTGGAGCATTACTTATCGGTTATTAATGCATATGGGTTTCAGTGAAACTGTGAAAAAAATGAGTTACTGTAATCTGGAAAACCAAAAGGGAGCTAGATGACTGGTCAGCAGTTGCAGTGGTTTGTGTACTAGTGGAGGGAGAGGGGGGGAACACAAATTGCTATTAGCTGAGGCAAAAGGGAAAGGAAGAGATAGTTAGGTAACACAGGCTGTAATCCTAATCCCCAGTTAGGCCGGCACAAGTACTGTGCTGTCCTAGTGTGTTGCAAAAGTACAATGAGGCATTTTTATGCCACTCTTGGGGGAGTTAGGACAGTGCATCCCCACACCATCATGTGAATGGGAAGTGAGCACGTTGTCCTGGCCTAAATTGGTTAGGATTGCACCAATAGTTTATACATAGCAAAGATGCATTTGACAATAATGAAGGGTCAGTATTCAATGTGGGGGGGAGTATGTAGATATACAGCATGAGATCGATATGCAGCATCAGTATATTATAGCATGCTAAACAGTGTGCTTAACAGCGTGGAGTGCTTTCCTCTTTTGCTGCTTATCTGGAATTTTTGCAAGTACTCTTCTGTAAGTGGAACTCATAGGGCTCTCAATGACATTTCAGTCCAAGTGCAGCCATCGTCCAGGTTGTGCTTTGCACTGTCCAAGATCTCATAGCAGCTGCAATTCACCCTCAGTTCTCAAGATGTTATCCATTCTCCTCCGGCTGACTTCTCTAAATTCCATACATTCCACAACCCCTCAAAGGGTCTTCATAAGATCTCTCAGCAACTTTCTGGAACTTTCTGGAATTGCTTCCTAGAGGAGAGCCCAGGCTGACTATAGTGTCTTCAGGCAGGAAACCAGCTGAACCTCCAAATTCGCCTCTTTGTCCATATTGTTGCAAAAAAACCTTACTGTCCAATCTTACATTGCCCAGAGCACCAGGATCATCACAACAACAAAATGGCTGTTGCTGTATACTCTACACAACTGGGCAGTGGCTGGTGGCTCCTTGGGTGAAGGGGACCATTTATTACCTTCCATCAGGCAATGGTACTACTTGATTCTGCAGCAACACTTTGGCTGCTGTATAATCAAGAGCATCTGTGTAGGGCCGAGAGGCCTTAGCTCTATCAGTCCTGCCTTTCTCCTGCCCTGCTCCATCTTCTGGCACATCTCCTCCCGGTATAAGTCCTGTGCTGATTTAGGGGTGTCACAAAAGTGCTGTAAGACTTTTTTTTTTTGCATCACTCCTGATGAAATAGGCCACTACAAAGGAATACACCAGCCTGTCCATACCAGTACAAATCAAATCAAATCAAATAAATAAATAAATAAATAAGGATATTTTGTATCTTTTATCTGCCTTTCACACAGCTAAAGGAATTCACAGAAATGAGTGTTAGATGTTCTTGTCCAGTGCACTGGTTAAGATAATCCTGCAGTTTTCGTTTTTCCTTCCATTTTTTACAATGGCAATTTGATAAACCTAATTGGAGGTAAAGAGACGAGTGTCAGTAAGAGAACCAAGAACTCCCTTGTGGTAGACATGACCCCTTGTTTTGATAGGATTTCCAAACTCTTATGTCTGAGCTAATCCTTTTTTCTCCAACTGAGACTAACGGTTCCAGCTCTAATGAGTTCCCAGTGACCTATTTTACTGAAACCAAATGTTACTTCCCATGGGATTAGGGCTGCTCTGCAAAATAGTATGCTTTAATGCTTCTAATATTGCTCTAGTACACCTCAGAATTGAGTTGCAGTATAATTCTAAGCATATTTATTCAGAAGTACGTTACATAGTATTTGGTGAGGCTTCTTGGTCAGTGTATTTAGGATTGCAGCCTGTAGTATGTAATTGTAGAGGGGGGGGGGGAATTGGTAAGACTGCCCTAGCTAAAAATAGTCATGCATTCATTAACAGAATCTTCCTCAGTAGCAAAAATATTTTCCTCTTGAGCATCATAACGTGGTTTCTGCCAGCCCATTCTCATCGCACAGGCAGCAATTGTTCAACTGTCAGAAAAAGGCTGTCTGCCAAATATGGTTCCACAGGAAATAAACTTGAGCATAGATGAAATAATGAAGACTACTCTACAATCAGTGGTGGGCACCAGCAGGTTCGCACCTACTCTATAGAACCAGTTCTTAACAAGAGATAGTACATATAAAGTTTAAAAATAGCCATTTAAAAGTGGCTGCCAGATGGACAGAGAATCGGTTCTTAATTTCTTTGAAGCCCATCACTGCCTACAATCCAGAGTAATTACGAGAAGAGGTAAGAGGCACTTACTCTGAATTGCTCTATGCATTTCCCATAGGTTTCCCATAGGTGGCACCATAACCATGTCGGTGTAAAAGGTCCTGTAGTTTACTCTGGATTGTAGCCTACATTGATTCCAGGCCAGGAAAAGTAAGAACCGTCATAAACTATATTTTAGGCATACTTATCACAACCTTCCCATAAGATTAGAGTTTTATGTAGTATTAAGAATTCCCTTAAAATCAAGGTAGCTTTATTTATTTTTAAAACCACTGAAAAAGCAATCCCAGAAATAGAGCAGATTTGATACAAGCAAATCAATCCTCCATCTACTTTAGTATTCTGATGGGCAGCATCTAGTTTAAAATATTTGAATTGTTGTTTGTTCGATATCCCCTGAGTTGTTAGTAGAATGTTGTACTGTCCATAATTTACTTAAGTCTCTTGCCAGTTTATGGGATTTCATGGAGCTTGTCACAGGTGCTGTAACATAAACAGAAGCTGTAACCAAATTTTCTGTTGTAATTCAAGTAGCTCCTGTTTTGCAGGAGTAACATACAGTACTGTACAGTATATCAGATTTGAATATGTGATCCATGCATTTTTGTGATAATTTTATTAGAATCTCTGTTCACTCTTTATGGGAACTTGATATGATTTGTTTTAGTATGGCTGCAATCCTAAAGACACTTTCCTGGGAGTAAGACCCATTGAACACAATGGGGCTTACTTTTGAGTAGACATGGTTAGGATTGCTAACTATATCTTTGATGAACTATTGGGAGTTTCTTAGTCAATAATTATATTTGGATTATTCTAACACATTCTGTATGGAGTTGTCTAGAGAACTATCTGGAAATTTCAGGTGGCCCACGTTGCTCTCCAAGATCTGTCGGTTCACACATTTGTATAAATATATTATTAGTATATTCCAGCTGAATAGAATGACCAGATATCATAATTGCAAAAGAGGCTAGGCCTCCCTAAAAGGTAGGACACAAGGACGATGTAGGTCATGATAAAAAAAAGTTAAAAGCACTCATTATATTGCTTTCATGTGATTAATTTAAACAATAATTATTAAATTTTAATCTGTTATATATAATTTATTACATGTAATTTATTAATGTGCTGCTTGCTCATATGGAAAGGGAGGACAATGAGGCAAGCCTTTCTAGGATAAGGCTAAAAGAAGAGGATATGTCCTGGAAGAAGAGCTGAATGATCCCAGGACATGTGTGTGTTGTTTTGCTTGGCAGATGGCAAAGAAATACCAAGTTGCATAAGCCTTAGGGAAAAGGATTGCGAGAAGCCTTGTTGCCTTCCTTCAAGGTAAACAGTACCATTAGTGGTCATAAAAAAGTTCCTTCAACCTTGGCATCTGTCAACATCATTACTGTAAAAATACCTGCTCCAATTGTAATTACATGGGCTGTGACACTGCTGCCACAGTGGCAAAGGGAATAGGCATGCTAGATATTATAGCAATTCACAAATATCCCTGTTTGTTAAATGTTTTAAAGGTCATAACCATAATCTTAAATTGGATATGAAAACATAATGGTAACTGGTGAAATCTCTGCTCAGCCACCAAACCTTCCTGATGATTTTGGGCCAGTCAGCCTCACCTCCCTCACCGGGTTGTTGTGAGGACCAAAGGAGGGAAGGTACTATGTACATCACCCTGAAAGAAGGAAGAATGTTATAAAAATAAATAAAATACAAACCAAATTGTATAGTATTTATATGCTCACAAGCATAAGTTCCCACAAGAACCCCTGCAGCTGCATCCTCTATCACTCAAAGTTTCTGGATATTCTTCAGAGATGCCCCTGTGTAAAGCATTGCATATGTTAAAACACTGGCCAAAATTCTGATGGGAAGAAGTAGAAGTACACAGCCCATGTAATTTCAATTGGAGCGGGCAGATTTTTCTGTAATCGTTGCAGCCAAGTTACCATGTTTTACACATCTCTTCAATACCAATATGACAACTTCAAATGGAATTTTAATAGATTATATAACTACAGGTCTGCAGCCAAAACTTAGCTGGCAAGTATCTTCCCTCTTACACTCTCACTGGAAAAGACTTACAAATCAATTACAGTATATTTATGTTTACTGACAAGTTTGATTGTGCTCGATAGAGCCTATTGTGATGCAATTACATGGAAATATATGCACTATCCTATGTTCACACAGCTTTTTTCCCAACAGGGAAAATGGTGGTTTGCACTTCCCTGATCCTCTGTTACCTTGAACTGAATACACCACACAACACTATATCTGCGTATATATTGCGTATATAAACGCAATGTGACTCTTGTTCAGGACAGGTTGCTTTTGGAGTGAACAAAATACTTCTTAGCAACTGCTGACAAGGGAGCAAAAAGGAAGAGGAGGACAAGCAGGAGGTTTCTCCATGTTTCTTTCCACCCAAACCTGGAAGTGAGTGAAGCTCAAAATCTCATGTCCAGGCAGAAGTGAGTAAAGATAAAGATACTTAGGACTGTCCCCTTGAAGTGATGTCATGACACACTTACCCCCACACCTTGTGACACGCATCCTTGCATCGCCCCTGCCTAAAAGCATGAAATTTGGGAGGGTGTTCCTTCTGTGATGGTGGCATCCACTAAGAACTAGTTTTTGGAAATTCCAACCTGAAGGGGGTGAAAAGGGGCACAATGCCTTTTAATCCATATAGAATCCTAGAGTTGGAAGGGACCCAGTAGGTCATCTAGTCCAACCCCCTGCCTGTATCAGGAAATCCTCCTAGAGCATCTCCAACAGGTGCTCACTGAGCCTCTGCTTGAAGATTCCCATTGAGGGAGAGTCCATCACCTCCCTCGGCAATCTTGGCAACACTTGATATACTTTACATTGAAGAATCCCTGACTGAGCAAGGCCTTGCCCCAACCCCTGGACCTAGAAGCATGAAATTTGTGGAGGGTATTCCTTAGGTGATGTGAGTACCCACCAAGAACCAATATTGAGAAATTTAACCCTGAAGGGGGTGAAAAGGGATGCAATGTGTTTTTATCCTATACTTAACATTGAAGACTGAGTGGACAACATCCAACCAATTTGTTGCCCGGTACCTGGTGCACTTGGCGAATGGTGCACATAGCTGGGTGCTCATGGTGCTGGGTGCATCATGGAATGGTGCTCATGGGAGAAATGGTGTGCTTGGGGGATGGTTTGGAGGGGGCTGCCCATGAGGGTGTTGTGCATGGAAGGAAGAGTGCACATGGGGTGGTGCGCATGGCAGAGGTGTTGCATGTAGGTGTGTGTTTCATGGGGGAGTATTGCACAGCGGGTACGTGTTGCAGGGATTAGGGGAGCAGCACTATCCAGGGGTGTGTTTCATGGGAGGGGAGGTGTTGCACAGGGATTGTTGCACAAGAGGGTGTCGCACAGGGGGGTTAGGTTAGTAATGTTCTTGAAATTTTACTCCTGCAATATGGGTATGTTTCACTGGTATACTTTATTTCCATCCTGCCTTTTCCCTTGGTGGACTCAAGGTGGCTCCTTGAGGAACTTAAGGGATACTTGGAGTTGTCCTGTACCCAGAGGTTGGTGGACTGTCATAGTTGTGCCATATCCTGAAGCTGAGAGGCAGAGGTCGCTGATAGGCTGACCAAAGACTCAAAATTTTTGCCATCACTTCCAATTTTACTCGGGCCTTAACATGGCCCCCTGTGGGTCTACTCAGATTTATTCCTGCTTCTGAGGTGGTATAACTTTGAGGAGCTGGAAGAGGGGATTTCTGCCCTGGAAACAGGCTTTGGATTCAGCGTAACTGCACTGAATACGCCTCTCCTGTCCAGAACAGAAAGTGCCATCGCTGTGATGCCAGAGCTCCACGTCTACTCGGAAGTAAGCACCATTGTGTTCAATGAGGCTTACTCCCAGGAAAGCAGCCTGCGTGCCCCGTTCCAAGATGGTGGCACCCAGCTTTTCACAATGAAGTTGTGACCCCCTCTTTGGGAACCACTGAGGGAGGCTCCACCCCCTCCTGCTTTCTACAGCCTTGGAGCAGGGCACGTCATGAGACTCCTGAATTCCCACTTCGAACGCGATGACGTCAGAGCCTGGTGATGAGGGAGTGGTCTAAATGAGGAGGGGGTCCTTTAAACTACAACTCCCAGAATGCCACGGTGGGGAACGGTTCCCATGTCCACTTCTCATGTCCGGAGGGAGCATGTTTGGGAGCGTCATGACGCAATCGGGGAGGCGTGGCTTACGTGTGTAGGAGCTAAGCGGAGGCCTCGTTCTCCGCCTTCCGATTGGTGGGTTGGGCCGGAGTGGGCGGGGCTTCCTTGGAGATTGGGTTTTCACTGGGCTTTTGCGAGGGGTGCCGGGCGGGATACCAGCAGCGAGCGGCTCGAGAGGCCAGGCCCGGCCGGGCGAGGGGCGGGGGGGCTGAGTCGGTTGGCGGCAGAGTCCCCCCATGGGGGTGGGTCTCTGCGGCCGGCCCTCTCCTGCGCCTCAGGGCTTCCTCAGCCAGAGGGCGGGTGGGCTGACAGCCTTCGGGCTTGCCCTCCGCTGGCTGCCGGGCTGACTCGCTGGAGGTCGGTTGGGTGGCGGTTGGAGCGGCCGTTGGAGCGCCCCTGCCCCCGCCTCCCCCCACCCTTGGCCGTGCCCGCCATGAACTACCAGCACCAACAGCAGCAGCAGCAGCAGGCCAACTCGGCGGCCATCCGGGCGGAGATCCAGCGCTTCGAGTCAGTGCACCCCAACATCTACTCCATCTACGAGCTCCTGGAGCGGGTGGAAGAGCCGGCGCTGCAGAACCAGATCCGGGAGCACGTCATCGCCATCGAAGGTAGGTCGGCTCTGCTGCTGCCGCCGCTGCTGCCTCGGACGCTGCCCTCCTCAGGCGCCCCGTCCTCTCTCTCAGTCCGTTCCGAAGCACAAGCTGGCTCTCTGCAGGGGGGGCTCCTTCCCTCAGAAGGTGCCTCGGATGGGGGCCTGAGCCTGAAGGACACCTCCTTCAAACACCCCCCCCCCCATTCACTCACTTGGTTGCTAGTCTGGTGTTGGCCTCTTTGGAAGTAAGCCTTTTATAGTGCAAACTGAATTATTATTATTATTATTATTATTATTATTATTAATAATAATAATAATAATAATAATAATAATAATAATAATAATAATAATAATAATGTCATAGTTGCCAGGTATTTGACTAGAATTGGCTCTTGTAATTTGGTTCTTATCCAAGGAACTAGGAATCACAAAGGTATTTCAATATGTGTGAAGATCCCAAGGAGCACTGCTTATTACTACTATTATTACTACTATTACTATTATTGGTTAATCTTTAATTTGATTCACAGCCAATGACTGGTAAAAACTTTTAACCTTTCAAATCCTAACCAGGCTGTTTAGGTATTGTCAAAGTATGTAAGCAGTTCCAAGCTTGAAACAGCTTATTTTTTTTATTAATTAATCAATTAATTAATTATTATCCATAAATACACAGAGAACAATTTCGTGCTGATTTCATTCACATCACCAGTCGGACTCTTCCCAAGAGTCTAGGACTGTGTGATGTAGCGGCATATAATTCGTGCTGATCCCAGAAGAGCGGCTTTCTGCAGTTGGCAGAGTGATATTTTGTCAATGCCAGTAGTTTTCAGCTTATTATTATCATTATCATTATTATTATCCTTATTAGGATTTATATACCACTTAACCTTGAAATAAAGTCTGAGCAGAAAATCTTATGACCCAAAAGGTGGTATGTAAATACCTCTATGTTTAGTTTTTTTTTGTTTTTCAGCTGTTCACAGAGCGATTCACAGAGGCAAGGTTATTTATTTGATTTGTATCCCTCCTTTCTTCCTAAAGGAAGGATACCCAATGTGGCCCAGGGATACCCAAGAAATCTAATAACTTCATGGCTCACGACTTACGTGTTTGATTTATAGCCCGCCTTTCTTCCTGAAGGAAGGACACCCAAGGCAGCCCAAGGATACCAGAGAAATCAAATAACTCGTGGCTCACGATCTATAAAGATGTGAAAGAACAATTTGTAACAACTTTTGCATATGAAGTGAGGGGGAGTTTACGCAGGCTTTGCTAGATAAGCCAGTTCTGTGCAGGTTAGATGTGCTTGGTAGATGCTAATTGTGCACACACAACAACAGTATTTATATACTGTTTTTCAGCAAAAAGTTCTTGAAGAAGTTTACAGAGAAAATAAATAACTAATGGCTCCCTGTTCCAAAGGGCTCACAATCTATAAAGATGCAAAAGAACCCCAGCAGATGCCACTGGGAATTGCTGGGGTGGGTGGAGGGCATTGACTCTCCTCATGCTGAATCAACCAAGAACACCCACTTGAAAGAGTGCCTCTTTGCCCAGTTAGCAGAGACAATAGCAGCTCCCTATCCCAAAAGGTCTCACAATCTTAAAAGCTGCACCAGTGGACAGCCATTAGAAAAGACATTGCTGGGGTGACGAGAGCCAGTTACTCACCCCTTGCCAAAAAAAGAGGAGCACTCACTTGCAAAAGTGCCTCTAAATCAAGTATTTTGTCCAACTTGTGACCCCATGAATTGCAGCATGTCAGGCCATCCTATTCGTTACTAACTTCCAAAGTCATCAGTTGTGCCTACTGCCCTGTTCCTTTGCTATTGTATTTATATGGTGGGTAGATGATACCCCACAGTTTGCCTTGTTAATTTTCACTGACTTTAGGGACTGATGCTCATCCCAATTACAAAACTAAAGAGCCAGCATGGTCCAAAGACACCTCCATGGTCATATGGCTGACATGACTAAGCACCAAAGTGCACTGAAAGCTGTTACCTTCCCACTGTAGTGGTACCTGTGGCATTTTCATGGATTCAAACTCCTAGGTTGGTATGAGCTGGGCAATTAATTGGAGCTTACCCCCATCTTGCAGTATGTGGATCGCAAGCTGCCAGCCTGCTGACCTTTGGCTTGACAGGCACAGTGTCTTAACCATTGAGCCACTGCATACAGGGGATGGTAATAAATAAAAGGACCTTATATACTTGAGTATAAGCCTAGTTTTTCAGCACATTTTTTAATGCTGAAAAAGCCCCCCTCAGCTTATACTCGGGTCGGCTTATACTTGTCATAAGATGGGCATAGGACTGATTCCTGCACAAACAGCTCAGCTTAGGACAGTCTTTTTAAAAAGCAGGAAAGGCTGCTTTGATTCCTTCTTTTTTTTTAAAAAAAAAAAACCAGCTCAGCAGATTCATCCCTCTCCTCCCTGCATTGATGGCTCACCACATTGGCTGTTTTCTCCTCATTAAAATAACAGTAGCTGCTGCATTTCCCACTGTAGGCTTATATTCGAGTCAATAAGTTTTCCCAGTTTTTTGTGGTAAAATTAGGTGCCTTGGCTTATACTCGGGTCAGCTTATACTCGAGTATATATGGGTATTTACGTGGTGCATAAAAACACTGTCTTGGCATTGTCTTGTTCATATCTGCGGTAACTCTCAGGTAGATCTGTATAATTACCCTCCTATTGCAGGTAGGTGCTCAGAGAGGCATGCAGGCCAGCCAGACCCCCAAGTCCCACCAATGAGTTGTAAGCTGATTTGTAGTGGACTGCAAAATGTTTTTGAAATATTAAAAAAACTCTTTGCAATTAACTTTGCCCAGTTCTTCTTGCATTAGAAAGTTATTAGTTGGAATGCTAATTGTTATGACCCCAAATTAAAAATGTCACATTTTGGTCAGGTGGCATTTAAAATGTGGCATTTA
The DNA here is from genome assembly GCA_030015325.1 of Cryptoblepharus egeriae. NCBI lineage: Eukaryota > Metazoa > Chordata > Lepidosauria > Squamata > Scincidae > Cryptoblepharus > Cryptoblepharus egeriae. The sequence goes on along the minus strand of JAREYC010000001.1, from coordinate 113,549,413 downwards.
AAATGCTAATCATTATGATTAAAAATGTCACATTTTTGTCAGGTGGCATTTAAAATGTTCTTTCTTCATGACAGTTCAAGCCATGACATAACTTTCAGGTTAATGACATAATTTTTAGTAGGTCTTGATAGATTGTCAGTCTTAAAAATAATTGGGTCATAGTTCTAAAAAGTTTGAGAATCACCTATTACTTCTTGAATGATCACTCAGCATGCAGTCCTATCCAGTTTTCCAACTCCGGGGTGAGGGCAATGCAACTCCAAGGCAAGGGAATGAACTGCCCCCAATATCAGCATGCAGCACTTGCCCCACTGGCACAACTGTGCCAGTGCTGGAAAGTGTGTTAGGATTGTGCCCCCAGTCTACCCTGCACAGCACTTGCTAAGGTTCATGTTCTCCCTAATGAGAGGAAATGCCCTTCATATTTTGTCTAACACTTATTTTGGAAATACTGGTTATCTCTACTTATATTTAACTTTATACAGTTGGACCGTGGGCAAAGAGAAATCTTTTTAAGAGGTCCTCTTTTATCTAGCAGGGGGAGAACAACTATGCATCTTTTTTACCCCACCATAGCAGGTTCCTGAGTCGCTGTTGTGGTGTCTCTTCTGCATTTTGTTTTAGACTCTGAGCCCTTAGGAGACATTTGTGTAAATATTGTAAAAATCATTCATTGATTTAAAAAAAATACAAATTGCTTTGTGAACAACTTTTTCAAAATCCATGCATTCATGAATGTATTATACTTAACTTATTATACAAATGTACTATTGATATGATTGGCTTCATAGATTTTTAAGTGTCACCTAGTTTTTAAAACTGGATGAGTTTTTCTTTTTGGTGAGAACTGTAAACCAATGTGAAGAAATTTTAATAAAAAGAGCATAGAAAGCAGGCTTCCAAAGAAGACAGGGAAGATTGGGAAGTTAAAGCAAGGGTTACGTGGTCTTAAAGTGCTTCTTATGAAACATAACTGCCTCAGCAGCAGGTTCTAAGGCAGTACAGAGTCCACATGTGCCATTTTCATGTTGCATGTTGAACATGAACTTACATGTTGCAGCCTCTTTTGGGAGGATGGTTGCTTGCTTGTCCTAATGTGCAGCTTGGTAAGTGAGCCTCCAGAGAATTGCTGCTCTGCAAAGCCTGGAGGATATCTTTGTCAAACTGGTCCGGTTGGGAAAGATGAAAAGATCTTCCTGAAAATAGTTTTCAGCATCAAGCTCTGGAAGGGAGGTTTATATTTTGATGACAGCTTGAAAGTAGTGGATTTGCCAAGATTTGCAGCAGTACTTTGGGAAATTGAGCAGCAATGCAAAGCTGCTACTGTTCATTTTTCCATATAAGCAAATTGGAAATTCCTCTCTTTTTGTTCTGCTTTTCTTGGTTTCTCTATTCCATTGCAAGGGAAAAGAGGTCGGTGATTGAACTGGTCAGAGCTGATTAATGAAGAAGCTTTTCTGTGTTTGACGAAGTAGCTTCAGCGTGTTTGACTGAACAGGTGCTACCTTGGAAAAAAGCACTTCATCTATAAATGTTTGATTAAGTTTTCTCTTGTTTTGTTTACCTCAGGCCCTGAGTTGCATCATAATAATTAAAGAGAAGCTTAGAATTCTGTATTTGTCTCCAGGTTGCAGTAAAGTATTATTGAAACTATGAGGCCTATTCAAATTGACTAGTTTTTATTTTTGTGTGCATTGCTTTCTGTGTGCATGGACTTTCATCATGCATGTCTTGATCCTACCTGACTTGATCCTTAAGGGTTATTGGATTAAGGCTATGCTCCCATGTGCCCATTTGAACTTGGTGTGAGTAGTAATTTTGAAATTGTATTATGAGCTAGGAAGGAGTTTTGCTAGGCCTGCTTTGAAAATGTTATTGGTTAGGAATAAAAGGAAAGTTGTCAAGAAAAAGACCTCTGAAGTCTTAGGGCGCAATCCAGAGTAACTACGGGGAGTCCTTGCTCTGGTATAAGAACAATTTACTCTGGATTGCAATATGAATTTCCCATAGCTTTTCACTAGGTGGTGCAGTAACTACGGGTACATGTAATGTCTCTAACGTGCTCACATAGTTACTTTGGATTTGGCTGTCAGTTAATGTGTCCATAAGAGATTTGGTGCTAATTGGCATTCAGATATTTGGTCTGCTTGTATTTTAAACTTTTATATTATCTGCTTTAATTACCGGTAAGTTCTTTTTGGGGAACTATCTCAAAACATTGTTTTTTGTTTTGTTTATAAATCTCCGTGGAATTGTATACTTTTGTTAATAAACACAGTGTATATCTCTTCTAATAAACAATCAGGGTACTATAGTAAAAGTTCTTCCAACTTTATTTGCATCAGTGCTCATAAATAAAAATACATGGGTAGAAGTAGTACTTTTGATGGATCTAGGGTTTTCAGGGCTGCCTTGCACAGAATGCAGTCTTTCTGAATGTATAAAAGCAGTTCATCATATTGCTTGTTCAGTTTAGTCCTTTGAAGTAACTTAAATTTTCTATTCATAAATTTGCAGGAAAGAAGAACACGTCTGTTGCCATAGGACAGGGATTGGCAACCTTCTTTGGCAAAGGAGGCAGACATTGGGTCATAGCTTCTGTCCTTTGCCTGCTTATACTGCAAGTCTTAGAGATAGAATTACAAACAAATTCTTTTATAGGATCACCATGAGACAGATGGACGACAGGCTGAATGATTTCAGATGCAGTCATGGGCTGTAGGTTTCCTATCCCTGTTATGGCAGAAGGTTATTGTAACTGCTGCAAGGCATTTTAGTGTCCAGTCCTATACTTAACTTTATACACTGGCCTAGAAAGTCGGAAACATGCCATAAAGCATGTTTGGGACTTCCTGGGTGTAAGGAGCACCAGTGGGAAGGCTTGTGTTGTCCTGCTGGCACTTGAGACACACCCTGAGAGCATCTTCCTGCACTGCAAGGGTATTGAAGAGATGAGGAAGGGATGTAACAGAATGGGGAACGGCAGAGAAAAGGTGGATCAGTCCTGGGGGAGGATAGGATCAGTGAAGGAGGTCTCCACCATATTCTTTTCCCTCCCTCCTGACCCTTTTTCTCGACGTGGGGCTTCACAGACTTGTGCCAGTGATTTTTATAGCACAGACCAAAGTAGGCCCATTAAGTAGACCGAGGCTGGATACTAGGTAGGGGAATATTTGGAGATGGAGACATCTAGCTTGCCCAATCAAAATACTAAAAACCATAAAATGGCAGAAAATACTTTAATATTAGACTAACCAGAGACAACATCATATCAAATATGGGTAGATATTATTTACAGATGGTCAGTGAATGCCTGCTGAGAGAGAGGTGTTAAGCCACTGTCAAAAGAAAGGGGGGAAGAATTGCTTCAGCTCACAGAGCATGTGAAATAGCCTTTCACAGATCTCTGTGGGTGGCGCAAGCGGTTAAGACGCTGTGCCTGTTAACCAGCAGGCCAGGGTTCGAGACCCAGGTTGGCCCCACAAGACAGGGTGAGCTCCTGTCCTTAGCCCAGCTCTGCGACGCCAGCTGGATCCAATTGTATTGGCTCTGCCTTTCCATTGGACTAATTCAGTGGTGTGGAGAGGGGGGATTTGCTGCTTGGCTAACAGCCTATCCTCCATAACAATCTAACCCAGGCTTTTGTGCTTCGCTTGCAGCGTATGCAGCGCTGAGCATGATACCATAGTCTTTCAAGACTGACGGAGGCCTGCTGGCTTGATCTTAGATGGTTGGGCATTACAATACTGACCTGCTTAGGCCAAATCATGGGAGAAAGGCAGTCCTTAAGATATGAATAATCGTACTTTGGTCCTAGCATTGTAGATGGGATGTAGCCATGAAGCCAGGTTGTGCAGGATTTGGGGAGGTCTGGGGAACGGTGAGCAGCCCTGCAGATAACTCTGCAGCCCTGCAGACCTTCCCACAGCTTGAAATAAGGGAAAGTTCTCAGATGCAGTTGAAGTCTTAGCTCCAAAACATGCCTGAGAACTTTGATTTATTTCAAGCCCTCCCCTGACCCTGCATGACCTGGAAGGACCCAGGGAGCAGAAAATCACCCCACCATTCCCCTGCAGCAGAGTGATAGTGATCACTCTCTTCTTTGCCCCTTTCTGCTGCCCCTTAAAGGGAGAGCTTTATGTGAACTGGGGAATTGTGACCCCACTGTTTTGACTAGCTCTGCACTAAAATGAATTTGGTGATAGGCCTCTGTCATATTTTCCTTCATAATGTTCTTCAGAGTTTGTCTTGTAGTGTGGTGGAATCAACTATCCTGGATCAGAATTGATACTTCTTGGTCCACATGTAGGCAGATGACTGTTCACCTAATCCTTGTTTAACACAATTTCAGAAAACTGCCTGGTCTGTTACAGAGGCCTGTCATAGTGAGAGTTCTATTGAGAGAAAATTGAAAGCCAGGATGAAGTAGTGGTTCAAGAGCTGGACTTGGATCTGGAAGATCCAGGTTCAAATCTTCCATGGAATTATCTGGATGACCTTGGGTTAGTCACTCAATCTCTCCCACCTCTAACCAGTCTTAAATGTGTTTGGGATAGGTAACAGGAACAGACTACTTTCCAATTTGTTGAGGGGTCAAGAGTTTATTGTTGTGAAAGATTATTTGGACTGAAATGAGGTTGTTTTTCACAATTGTACTTTGTTTCATTTGTGGTGTACATGCCAATGATTTTATCAGTAGCAGAGCTCAGGCTGACTCAAAATATTGTGCAAAGATTGACTGGATAAGGCAATGACCTCATTTATGCCCATTTTGTTTGTACTGTGTTAGAATTCTCAATCTAATGGTTGGTTACAGGTAAGCTGAGATTGTTAGAATGTTCAGATTTTAATATCTGCCAGTTGGGTGTGACAGTTAGAAAACTGTCTGTTGGAAAAGGCAGTTGGAGCTCAGTTGTTCACGAGAGCAGAAGCATACTGGTTTGTATAACTGCTTTGTGAACTTTTTAGTTGAAAAGCGGTATATAAATACTGTGGAGAGATAGATAGCTCTCAGGAGAATTAGACTGAAGGACTTAATTCATGTGTATGACCCGGATTGTATTAGACTACACTAAACTTGTAAATACAGTAAATAGTTAATCTACTCCACTGTGTCTGTCTTCTCTCTTGTGGCACCTAAACAGTCACAGGACACAACTATCAGTCAACATACTGCTTAAAGATGGGAGTTTCTTTTTATTTTTAAAATTATTGCTCTGTCATTTAGACTGCTGATTTCATGTAAATGTTAAAGGTACAATATAACTATTGTGTCATAATTGCAACTTCCTTAAACTGTAGGTCTTAAATCGCCTACACAACTGAATAATGTTCAGCTAAATATGAATCTGCATTCACCTAGTAATATCTAAAAATACCTCCTTTAAAAAAAATGTAGCTTAGGTCAAGCATGAATGAAAGTGCACACAAGCAGGAAGTCTTGGATGACCTTGACAAGAGTTCAGGAACAGTGATTGTAGACATTCTAGCTGCTAGCTTTATTCCTGGCTTCCTGCCATAAATGCAGGAATGGCATCCTCCTGACTTGAACCTATTCAAACATTTTTGTATAGCTCTGTAGAGGACACTAAGAGTGTGTGTATGTTTTTTTTTTTTTAATAAAAGCCAGTGCTTAAGGATTGCCCCTCCACTTTCTCCAAAACTTACTCCCCCCCCCCCCAAGCCTTTGGCATGATCCCTGAACCTTCCTGCAACACAACCTAAGTATCTGCATATGAAAGAACATCATATATTTTCTTTGCAGGATTCCCCTTGGACTATTGTCTCCCTTATAGTGTGCCTGTTGGGGCAAGTGTCTGTCTCTCATGCTGATAGGGTATACAATAATTAATACATTGTGTACGTATTCTAGAGGTTTTGACATATAACCTTTAAACCAGGAAACAATACCTCATTCTAGGAATAACTAAATATTATTGGGCAGTTACCTGATCTCTTTCTACTACTGTCACTATCACTAGTACAGGTATTCCATAATGGTAGATAACAGTAAGTACTTGCATTTTCCCCCTTTGAAACTGTCCTCAACTCTGTTTTTTTATGGGTCATGTCTTGTTTTACAGAAGTTCATAGAAGTTGTGAATATGGGCTTCATTTATTATGTATATTTATGAATCAGAAGTTCATTATAAAGTAAGGCATCCATTTTATTTGTCAAATTTTATCCAGTTTGGATAAAGTGATGTCTACTTGCATACATATCCATCCCACCTCAGTTTTGTGCAGTTTGTTCATTGATCATCAATAATTACAGCTTTTATTATTTATTATTATTGTAATTACAATAATTACAGCTTACTAGTGATGTAGGGAAGAAAGCTTTTTAATGCAAAGCTTGTTCTGTAGAATTTTACATTTCTATATGTTAAGTAGCATAATGAATAGATATAATGCCATCCAAACTCAGCAGTTTCACAGATGTAATTAACTTTTCTAGGTGACTCTACTTAGGAGCCATGCATATATAGTATAAAATATACACCTCTCTAGGTGAGTTTAAATTGGCATGGTGCTGTTTTCAGAGCTTGTTCCTCCAAACTGTGAGTTGCACTTTACGGAATTTACTCCTACTCATGGAGCATTGCATTACAAAAAGTTAGAACCAGGGCAGTAGCCAGGATTGTAGAAGTGGGAGGGCAAAACATTTTAAAGGGGCGGTGGTGGGCAATTACCGTATGCCAAGTAGCTATTCTGGTGTACAAAATGAAAGGATGTATATAAGGAATTAAAGATCTGTAATTTAACCCAGTTTCATGAAGAGGAATATTTTTGGATGATTTATGATTAATTATGATTAATTAAACAAAATTATGCAAGGAATGGATAGAGTAGATAGGGAGATTATCTTTTCCCCTTTCACATAACACCAGAACTAGAGGATATCAATTAAAATTGAATGGAGAGTTAGGATAGACAGGAGAAAATGTTTCTTTCCCAGTGTGCAGTTGGTCTGTGGAACTCCCTCCCACAGGATGTGTTGATGACATCTGGCCTCAATATCTTTAAAAAGGCCTTTAACAGTTGCATAGAAGGATTTTCAATAGGTGCAGCTATAGGTGCAGAATCACCACTTTCTACATTTCTAATTCTTGGAAAATAGCAAACTCTGTGTGTGGGGGGGAGGGGGAGTAAAAGAATTTTTTTCCTCACTTCTAATTGGAGATTTGTTTCAATAGCCCACAGATGTCCAGTCATTGTGAATTGAAATCGTATCACTCTTGACTCAACCATATATATTTATTTTTAAGTTGGTAACAAAAGGAAAGTTGAATGGGTTGGTGTTGCATTGTCTATATGAAATATCTGTCTTAACCGCAAATTGGGCAGTAGTAGCTAACTGAATCTGCTGCCATATGTTAGCACTATCACTGCTTCATATTCTTCCAATTCAGCACACAAACAGATTTATCAATCTTTATCCAACAAAAGATGGAAACGGTAGTGAGCCTTCTGGTACCTTAAAAATGAATCTTGTTGAAGATTATTTTGGTCATAACACAGAAGAAGCACTCTTCAACAGCCTTAAAGATGGTGCACAGCTCTGGAAAAGGAAGAGAGCCCCTCTTTGTGTAAAACACAACTGCCTGATGGATAGTGGACCCCAATGCTTTCAGGACATGTGCATTTACATGCTCTTTTACAGCGTTCTAATTTTGTGCTTTTTCTCTACATGTTTCTGTGAAAATGAATCTTAAAGGAGATAAGATGAAATGAGACCATCCAATCTCCATGGAGCTGAGGGGAGCCAGCCAAAGTGCTGCACCTCGTCTCCCTTTGCCTTCCTACCCAGTCCAGTGGGAGCTGCTGCTGCTCCCCTCCTCCTGAGGAGACCTGCTGCTCCCCCCTTCCCTGTAAGCCTACAATCCCTCTTAACAGTACCTATGTTTGGAGGCAGGCTGCACTCTTTCCTACTAGCCAGCCTTTTTATCATATTAACCTAAACTTAATGTGCACACCCCCTTTTTCATGCTTAAAGTAGGGAGAGTCTCAAGTGCATTTGATTTGGATAAATATGGTATTTATTTATATATTTGGTGTTATGCGCACACACACCTACATACACTGAATATACGTACACTATATATAGTAGTTTTCCATTTTCTTTAGAGAACTGAAAAAGGACTGTGTTTTTTTCTGTTGTGCTTGAACTCTTGGATGCAAATGGTTCAAATCCTATAATAAAATTTAAGTAATCTGACACTGTCTAGTGCAGTGGTCTTCAAAGTGAGGGTTGCAGAACCCCCACAGGGGGGTCGCAAAGGCTGAGGGATTCATCATCTTGGTCCTGGAGACCCCAAAAAGCAACTTGAAAATTTGCTTGGGGTGCACACTATCCCATCATGTCATATGTCATTGGATTCATCTTGAAGAGCTGAATCCAACACAACACTCCACTTTGAAATAGCTCCTTCCTATCAAAAGCTATGGTAAAAAAACGGAAAAGAAAAATATGCATATGCATATTTTTCATAGAAATGAATGTGTATTTTTCATAGAATAAAAATATGCATGGGAAAATGAAAGTAATTTATATCACAGCTTTACTTATGAGTAGGGAAATGTGCCATAGTCCAGTGCAAAGGGCAGGCTGAGAGCAGTTCAAGGACACCAAAAGGGTCCTGATCCAAAATCACCCCACAAGGAAGTTCTCTCCTCACTTCACAGCCATGTTTAATCGTGAGTAAGCAAACACTTTCGGCTGCTGTGGAAGGTCAGTCCAGGGGGTGCAAGGCTTCCAGCATGGCCCTGATCCCAGTCACCTAGAGCTTACAAGTGTTCCAGAAGGCAGGCACCCCCACCACTGAAAATGATAGAATCTGGCTCTACGTGTAATGTGAATTAAAAAAAAAATTTTTTTTTTGTAAAAGTAGTCCAAACTCCTCTTTCCCATCCCCCAAGCCTAATTCTTTCTTCCCCATCCCCCAAGCCTTATTCCACTGGGGTTTTAATGCTCTTTTTTGGGGGAGGGGTGTTTAAGATTTTTCTTTTTTTAAAAAAAAGATGTCCTCTTTCTTCAGGATATGTTATCTTTTTATCCATGTATCCTGGAAAAAAATCTTCATTGTCCTTCTTTACCTTGTGAGCAGGCAACCTATATATAGCCAGCTTGGAATTAATAAATGATATGTAATAAATTGTATATGTACTAATTTTAAATGTAAGATTCAGTAATATAGTGCTTAAATTAAGCACACAAAAGCAATATACTCAAGGGTTTTGAGCTTTTATTTTGTTTTGTTCTACACTTTTCTTGGGTAGGCTTCCAGCAATTTTTTTTTTTTGGGGGGGGGGGGGGTACTCTCAGAAAGAAGGAGGCAGCCAGGGAGTGCATCAAAATGATGCAGGCTAGGGGAGGGAGTGCATCAAAATGAAGCACCAGGAGCTCCCAAGCCAACCGCCCTGTGCTCCGGAAGGATCTCTTGCTGCATGTGCTGCCTGAGCCCTGACAAGTGCCTTCTAAGTCCACCTTCTCCCAGGAGCAGGGGGTGTATGTGTGTGAGTGCATGGATTGTGTTCATATTCTTGTGTGAGTGCATGGGATGAAGTGTGTGTGTGTTTGGGAGCGCGTGTGTGTTTGGGGGCAGTGGGATGGGAGAGAGTCTATGGGTTTGGGGGAAGTTGGGGGTAAGAAAGGACCTGTGGGGTTGGGGACAATGGGGTGGGAGAGAGCATGGGAATTTGGGGAGCATGGGAATTTTGGGTATATCCCCCTTCTCCAGAGCAGGTCCTCTTTTTCAGCCATGTGTCCTGGATTGGGGTTAGCAAGTTTGACGGTAGGTACTGTGCAGATTCCAAAGACTGAAAAGGGGTCCCGGGCTGAAATGGCCGAACACCACTGGTCTAATGTACAGAATTAAATCTGAAGTAAAGGCAGTACTTTAATTACAAATGTATTGCATCAGTCAACGCTGTCAAGTCATCAAGAATAGAAAACAGTAATTGATCTTGACAGACTTTAATGAGAATGAAGTCCTAGTGATGCTGTTGGAAGGACAGATGTACACAAATTTGGGAATGAATGCAGTTGGCTAAATTAAATTTTTGGTTTATGTGAAGGACCTTGTTATCTTGGCTTCAGTTCAATTAACTCTAATATAACACTTCTCAAGGCATAGAAACTACTTGCTTATGACTAAAAATTTATTGTGATAACAAATGTTAGTCTATGTATATAAAAATGAAAAATCACTGGATGGTGCAGGGAAGGGATGTGTTGCATGGGGGTGGCGGCGCGTGGGTATTCTGGGTGTGTGTGTGTTGCATGGGGGAATATTGCATTGGGGGGAGAGGGTTAAGGGTATCCTCAGGCACACAAATATTTTTGAAATTTTACTTCTGCAATGAGGGTAAATTTTGCTAGTATAATACTATGCAGGACAATGCATGCATCATGAAAGTGAGTGAATAATTAGTTCATTTTTCAGTTGGAAGACATTTTTAAAGGAATTGTCCACATGTGCACACAGATGTCATAATTTGAAAAGTTAGGTGCTGGACATACGGTGAAAAGTGGAAATGGTTGAAAGTAAAACCCAGTCTTTTTTAGTTAACAAATGTTGCATTCAGTGTTTTTTTACCTTACAAACTGCAAATGTCTTTTTATCTTACAAATTTCTGCTGTCACGCAGTGAGTTCTACAAATGGACTCTCATTAAGGCCTTTAGGAATGGGAATGGACCGGGAATTAAAGTTGCTGTGTCTGCTTTTTCACTCTTGCAACTCCAAAAGAGTTTGAATCACGTCATATGCAAATCAACATGGAGAAGGACAATTTTAGCCATTAGATCAGAAGAGAAAGGTTGAAAAAATGGATTGTTGAAAAATGAACCAACAGAAAGCAGGGCTATGTTCTTCAATAGTAATTTCTTCTTCCCTTATGACCAACATAAATAAGTTATGCTCTAAGAGTATTTCTCTTTCTGATGCAATATCCCAGTTCTTTGAAAAAATATTAAAAACTATAAAATGCCTAAAGCTATACTAAAACTGCTTGGAGACTGGGAGCTTCATATTTAACAAATTGTGATCTTTTATTCACAGCATTTGTACCTTGTTTTCAGTCATCAAAGCTCTTGGAAATTTGCAGAAAAATCAGTCATGGGAAAATTGTAGTGAATGCAGGCATCCCCCACTTTCAGATGGTTTGTTTTCTCATGGTTTCACTCTTTCCACACCTTTCAATTATACACAGAACATATCCATTCAACACATGCTCCACACTTTCAAATTCTCTCTGCTGGTTTAAAGGCTAAAATTGTATTCACTAATGTTGAATTGTATGTGATATGATTATCTAAATATTTTTTTCTTATACCATTTCCTTATATCCATCATTCAAATACACATGATATTCATTGTCCATACATGCCTTTGCTCATGTTACTGTAACTTGATATGTATTTTGGCTGTGTTCATAAATAAGTGTTAGGCTTTTGCAAATGATTTTTATGTCTTTTTGGTGGCCATTTTGCATTTATGAGCTGAAAAAGACTGGATTCCACTTTTCAGCGGTTTCAATAAGTGGGCAATTACTATATATTAGCTGGGTAGGGTTATGCCTCATTGGCTGCTTTATGGGGCTTCTGTATTGTAAGGGGAGGGGCCTAGTTGGCTTGTTTAATGGTGACATCTTGTATCTTGTTTATGCCTTCAGAATACAGGTACATTCTTGTTTATAGTCCAGACACATCTTTCTCTGGAAATTCAATAGAGCTGTGTATGAAGTGCGTTTTGCAATTACTGTTTAACTTCCAGTTATACCTTATTGGTTGCAAAACCAGATAGCTGTTTATTAGACTTTGGTTTTTTGTAACTTGATATAATGATCTACTTATTAAAACAAATTAAACTTAAATTTTTTATTACAGATTTATTTGTGAAGGACTTGAGGTGCACTTTTAAGAATGTTCTATTAAATTAATTGGATAGCAGAAATGCTGTATTTTGCCCCAGTGTTTTTATAATTGTTCTGTATTTTGATATTGTTCTCTTATTTGTGGGTAACTGTAGAACTGAGATCATTCATTCATTCATTCATTCATTCATTAGTACAAGGTGCTGCTTAATTTCATATTATAGCTTCTATATCTCTGTAACAATGTGTACATTTTTGTTACTCAGATGAATATTAAATAGGGTTATGCCATGCTAAATTCAAAATAGGCAATTTGCTGCTTTCATTTTGACACTGTGAAAGCAACTTGTTCTTCTTGTGAAAGCCAAACTGCTTTCATGAATATCTCACTGAATTAAATGTAAATTATTACAAGAGTGGTTTATAGATGCTGCTGCTGCCCCCTGTAGGATAATGACATTCGTACAGGCAATTGAACTAATAGAGAAACAGTGATCCAACAGGCTAGGGTTTGAAACTGGGGTCCGACAAGACTGAGTGAACTCCTGTCCTTAGCCCAGTTCCTGCCAACCTAGCAGTTCAAAAGCATGGAAGTGCAAAGTAGATAAATAGGTACCACTTTGGTAGGAAGGTAAAACAGCATTCCCATGACCGGTTGAAATACTTGCTCGTGTACATCGAGGTGGTTTCTTGAACAAAATGTTTCCTAATCCCCTTGAAAACGTTCAATAACTTGCTCTTTGTACACTTCTGTTGTGACATTAATTCTGTTTCTGTATGCATCTTCTATGAAGTACAGACCAATGGGAATGATGCCCACGTTGTCACTTTCTCTGAATGTAATGGTCTCTGTACGTATTCTTCTGGTTTTTCCCAACACAGGAAGTGATAATTTTGCTTATTAACATGGCCATGGCATTCACATCACATTCAACAGACCACCACCAGTTTTTGAGATACTTAGGATCTTGATACACATTTAACAGAACACATGTATTCAGAACACATAGTATTGGACTCGTGCTATGAAGTCTGGCTCCTCAGCTCATGGAATACTTGAATTCTATATGAGTGGACGCCATCCCCCAGCATGAGTTAAATATTGCTGCCTGCTATACTGAATTCTCTGGATATCCAGCGCTTGCTTTTCTTACAAGAGGACTTTCTGAAGCACTTGTTCAGTATTGTCATTTATTCTTGTGGTCCTTAGTCTTCCAGATTTCCCTTTGTTATGATTCACAACTGAACCTGATGTCCAAAACATGTCCTTCCAATGGAGAGTTGTTTTTTCGTTGGTGGTGGTTTTTGAAACTCCTCTTCAAAACCCACCAGCACCATTTTCATTCCTTCCAGCACCATAGCTGTAAAAATAATGTTCCATAGCCCAGGCACACTCCGCTATGACGTATGATGGCATAGTTAACTTGGTTACCTGTTACCTATAATAAAAGATTTATAACTAAATAAATAATGTACAAAATATTTATAACTAAATAAATCATACATCTTTGGTTACCTTTTTGCGGGCCACCCTGTACAAGTCTGATGCTGCACTGGTTTTGCTCAGTAAATCATACGATATAAATATCCTGTGCATGACTAATGCATTTATTTCTCTGTAAATGGGATGCTATTTAGGTTAGACATGGTGACACTGTGAAGCATAACTGTGAAATTTTCATCAAATAGGTAGGGCATTCCTTACAAAACATAACCACAGTTGTTGTTTTTTTGATGTCTTGTCAAGGATCAAGAAACACAAAGACTTAAAAAAATTCCTTCTTCTTGGTGATTGAAATATTGGAATAAATCAACTTGGAAAAAGTTTCAACAAAAAATGCAGTAGAGAAAGCTGAAGGATACCAGCAGCTGGAACACGGATGTTTTAAAGAAAGAAATCTAAATTTGGTATCTATTTTTTATCCTGGAATTTTTAAATCATATTTTAAAACAATTTTTAATTCTGATTTTCAATTTTTTTAAAAAAAATTGGATGTTTTCAAATTTGACTTTAATAATGTTTAAAGAAATTATATCCTGCTTTCACACTGTGCTTTTATGGCCCTCAATGATGCTAATATGTCAGATTACACACACACACATTTTTTTGGTTCTTTTTAATGGATGTTTTCTGAAAAGTTCAGTTCTTATAAATTGATGTATTGTTCAAAACTTTCTTTTGAATTAAATACTATAAACAAATCACTGATTCAAAGTGACCTTTTTATTAAATAGGAGGAAACTAAATTGTCTGTAATTACATTTTGCCCTGACATTTTTATATACTCTGCTTTTGCAATTGCTGAACCAAGGAATTGGGATACATTTACACAATCGTAGAAACCCCTTTTGGCAAGAGTAAGCTAGAAGGAGAATTGCTTGGAGTTTCACTGACCCTATTATGTATGGAATGAGATATTATTATAAATTACAAGCTGGTGCATCTGAGCTGATTTGTATGATGCACATGTAAACTGATATTATGGTGAGCAGTACAGAACTGGATTGAAGTACAATCAGAAGTTTGCAGTAGGGGCTTCTATGAATTGGATGTTTCCACAATACAAATCTGGAGATTTTTGGAAGATGCTTGTTAAAGGTGTACTAATAACTTTGGTTCCCTGTGGTGGCTCAGTGGTTAAAGGCAACCTCCATTCACTCCCTTTCTACTTGGGAGTAAGTCCCACTGGACACAGTTAGATTTACTTCCTAGTAATAATGCACTGAATTGATCAGGCAGAGGAGAAACCAGCCTGTGAGGCAAATGAGCCTTTATAGGTAGGGATGAGGACGGAGGTTGTTGCTGGGTGTTGTCTACTTTGCTGCCTCCTTCCTCAGGCATTGTGAGTGTGATTGTCCTATTGTACTGTTTGCTTTGTTCACAAGTGCTCGCAGCAGCTTGATTGTGTAACATGCACATGTAATATGTCTTATATATAATACACATACACACACGTGTAACTGAGGGGGCGATGGAGGGGGAAAATGGGAAGAGTAAGGCCCTTAAAGACACCTTTGGATCAGATTCAAGAGGAAGAGGAATGGCAAAATATTGTATATTATAAAGAAGGAGAGAATGACAGAACAGAAAAGCCTGAATTGGGGAGGCAGGTGGCATTCAGGGAATGAGGGAGGATGAAATTCCTTACGAAAGAGACCTTGAACTTGCCAAGCTAGGAAGTCAGTGATCTGCTGGTCTCTGATCAGAAGGAGCATTTTTGCTTCTTTTGCTGGCACTCCAAAACTCACCTCCAAGTAAAATAATTGCTGAAGACAAAAGAATGGTGGGCTTCTCCCGCTAAAATTTTAAGATGGTAACAAGTTGCTCAGGAAATATGGAAGCAATTCTACTACACATTCCAAACGCAGGAATCCATTGATTTGCCCCATGCCTTCATAAAACAGCCTTTGGATCATATGTAAGTGGGAAAGGAAGAGCAAAAGATTGTGCTTAATTATAAAGGGGAGAGAGAACTAAAGGAAGAGAAGGCATTTGAGGATGGGCAGACAGCATGTAGTTATGGATAAGGTGCCAAAAAGATGTATCAGGAGAAATTGTTCCTGGGGCGGGGTTTAATGTGTACCAAGTGCATTGATACTTGTGTATATAGCTAACAGCCCAATACCAAGAGCTTACTGACAGTGCTTGCCACTGCTGGGTGTCACAAGCAGCTTTAAAGCACATTTGTGGTCCCCAGTCCTGGTACTAGGGACCACAAATGTCACTTGCAAAAATACTGTTTGATGTGGTGGGCAAGACTTCAGAAGGAGGGGGTGGAGAGACCTG
Organism: Cryptoblepharus egeriae; assembly: GCA_030015325.1. Taxonomy (NCBI): domain Eukaryota; kingdom Metazoa; phylum Chordata; class Lepidosauria; order Squamata; family Scincidae; genus Cryptoblepharus; species Cryptoblepharus egeriae. The sequence continues at coordinate 113,533,751 of JAREYC010000001.1, read as the reverse complement.
ATCACCGGCCAAACAATTAGGGAAAAGCTCTCAAAGCTTGATAACGAGGCAGTAGGAGCAACCAGGTTTGGCAGAACAGGGGGTAGGATGCTTAGAGGGCTGGGAAAATCCCCCCCAACATGTTGCTATTCTGGAAAAAAGTAGCAAAGAAGTTGCTGATGCAAGGTTTTTTTAAAAAGTGAAACATGTGGGTGAGGCAACACAGCAGTTCTCCTTTCTAGGTTTCAGCCCTTTCCAGCACCCAGGGCATTTGCCCCATTTGCCCTGCCTCAGATCTGCCTCTGGAGGATACATGGTTCTTTCCTTTTTGCTCATAAGAACCTTCAAGTGGCTGAGTGGAGATTTGAATCTGGAACTTCCAAGCTTAAGTCTGACTCCTGAACCACTGCATCATCCAGTACAAGTACAGTGTTGCATGAAGAGGCACTCTTAGAAATGTTATCCCCTTATAATTAGCAGGGGAAGAGCAACCATTCCTCTTTACCCCAGCATTGTGTCTTTTCCAGGAGCTGTTGCTGGTATCTCTTCACAACATCATCTCTTTGTAGACTGTGAGTCCTTTGGGGACATGGAACCACTTATTTATGTATGTAAAATGTAAATATGAAAACTATGTAAATAGTTCTTGATGAAAAGTGCAATATAAATATTTGTTAGTAGCTAGTGAAATGTTCTTGAAAGAGGAGGAAACTGAATATAACACACCTTCTTGTACAAAAGATTTTCTTTGAATATTTAGGATTAAACCAAGCTAAAATGTGGTGCATTCTGATTAACATTCTCAGCTTCCTTGGACCAGAGAAGATGGGATTAATCGAACAATATCAATAAAGGGGATGTGTGAAGTATAGCATGTGCTTAGGCGCTGGACCTGATAATGTCAATAACAAATACATTTGTGTCTGTGTGTGCAAGGTTAGTATCTTAATGGCAGTAAGATAGATCTCTAGTGAATATTTTGAAATTAATATTATCTAGTGCAAAAACATGTTGGGCATTTATGTGCCTGTTTTTGTAATGAGGGTGAAGAGAAGAGGGAGCATTTAGAACATTCGTTAGCTTGCATCCCTCATGCTGCGTATTGCATGTTCCATTTCTCTTATTTTCAGTTCTTTGAATCCATGTGGATTTTAAAAGTGGGGCACAGATGCACCTTTGGTGTTTAATGCATGTGCATAATTATAAGTGTAAAATCACAGTAAATAATTCATGTCAGAAGGGATCTTGGTGCCTATAATGAGATCTCATGGGCAAAACCTGAAATACTTGGCTCATTTCAAATACATGTAATGCTTTATGCTTCTTATTGGATAAAAATGACATTCAAAGTAGCTATTAAGAAGGAAATGGAAAAAAGTTCATAAAACTTGTAAATATGATCTGAAGAAAAACCAGTAAACACAATTCTCAGCTGAAAAGAATACCCAGGCACAAATAAAGAACAACTATATATATATATATATGCGCGTGCGCTATCTTCCAGTACTGCTCTGAAGTGGGATCTCATATAATCCTGTAGTTTGCATGCACGTGCACAAACATACATGCAGATGTGTCACTATGTGTGAGTTCAATGTGTCACCCCATGACTTCTGTCCTGGACCATACAGAATACAGTGTAACCTCACGTAAAGAACGCCTCACATAAAGTATGTTTCACGTAACAAACATAAATTTCTCTAGGATTCTGCTGCACGTAAAGAAAGTGCTTCACGTAAAGAACACATTCGTTGGCAGTTGGGGCAGACGCGCTGGCCGGCAGCCTGTTTAAAAAGCATCAGGGCTGCCTAGCGCACCTGCCCATAGTGAAAGCAACTCTTCCATGCTGTTCCTCCTGTGGCTGGGTGTCTGCTGGGCAGAGGGAGAGAAGAGCAGTGGAGAAGAGGGCTAGCCAGAAGGGAGCAGGGGCGAGAGAGGCTCAGGATGGAGAGAAGGAGAAAGTGGGGAGACACTTTGAAGGTTTCTTGGATTGCAGCCACCTAACCATGTCTACCCAGAAGTAAGCCCCATTGTGTTAAATGGGCCTTACTCCCAGGAAAGTGTTTTTAGGACTGCAGCCTAAGTAGACTTCATAAGATCATGCACATTGAATACATGTTTTGAATTCAATTCCAAAATGTTGTCATTTTTACATCCAGTTAATATTTTTATATGAATATTTTTGGGGTTGTGGAACCAAGTATCTGAGTTTCCATTATTTCCTATGGGAAAATCCGCTTCACGTAAAGAATGTTTCACGTAATGAACATGCCTCTGGAATGAAATAAATTTGTTACGTGAGGCACCACTGTATATTGAAATATCATATGCATAACCTAAATGCAGTCGCATCAAGAGGGTTGGTATCACCCCCATTAATATTGTTTGTTTTTCATATATATAGTGTTACCTTGGTTTACAAGCATAATCCTCTCTGGAACCATGCTCATAATCCAAACACTCATATATCAAAACAATTTTCCCATAACAAATAATGGAAACTCAGATGATTGGTCCCCAACCACAGATTCCCTCTGCTGCCCACACAGGGATTGCCCCCTCCCACACAGGCATTCCCCCTCCATCAGCGCCAGGATGCTAATGGAGAGGGCATCTGATGCAGACTGGGAAACTGATGCTGACTGCACCGTCACCCTCACGGGCACTGATGCAGATTGATATCCCAGTTGTGTGGGGGCTGGTCCTCAGAAATTGAGCAATGCTTACAAACCACTTTCAGAACACTTGAAATCAAGGTACAATACCAAAGTATTGTAGCAGTACTGAGCACAATACAAATCAACCATACAAAAAATCCGGTGGCCAACTTGATGATGTCCCATTCACACAATTGAATGAGAATTATTATTAATTTTAGTTTGTTCTTGTTTTCCTTCCCAAAGTGCATCGAGGGCAGGCATCCAAGGCAGCTGACAATCAAGAATGAAAATGCATAATAGATTACAAATAATAAAATACTATAGAAACAACGTAAGATACCAAGCAATCGCACATTGCTTTATCAGCCATAGAAATACACTTCAAAAAATTAATTCATAAAAACAGTATAATTATGAGGTCTCAAAGATGAAAGATAATTGAAAAAGTCTTCAGGCTTTGCTGGATGAGGCTGTTCTTAACTCATACAGAAGAAGTAGTGCATGTTCTGCTACCGAGAAGGCCTTGTTTGTGGCTGCTATCCCCCTAAGCTCCCTTAAAGGTCAGGGTTCCCAGACCTCCGGATTTACCTGGACACCTCCTACATTTGGGCCCCTGGTCTAGGGGCAGGGAAGGGCCCTGCTCCTCTGGAAAATAGAGGGGCGGGATGCATGTACTCTGGGTACTCTGGGAGGGTTAGGGGCTGCCCCAGTTGTGGCTGCTGTGGAGCCTCCATTGGGCCAGCCAGCCTGGCGCCCCAGCAGCCACCTCTGCAGCCTTGCCAGCCAGCCACCCATCCATCCACGTAAGTGCCCCCAGATTCCTCTTCCCTACTTACCTCTCCCACCCCATCCCCTTTCCTACTTAATTTTCCCACCTCCTTTCCCCTTGCATGGGTTGTGTTGCTGCAAACTTGTTTTGACTGTGAATTAGATGTCTGGGTCAGAATCACATATGTTGAAGTCACTGGCATGGCTTGTGTTGCTGCAAACTGCTTTGAGAGCATCTCGTACATGTCTGGGTCGGAATCATGCTTGTTAAAAGGTTTTCAATTTTGAAAATGTTGAAATTAAGTACAGGAAAGCAATATGAGTAGTTTTGCTTTATTTTAAAGTGTCCTGCATTTTTGGGGGGTGTCCTACAATTTTTTTAAGGAAGAAGGAATTTTGGGTTCAGCATCTGGTCACCCTGTCAATGGCATCACAACCACCAGGATCCCCACTGATGACCTCAGAGCAGTTTGTACTGCATAGGAGGAGGCAGTTCCTGAAATATGTGGGTTTCAAGCCACATATCGGGAAAAAATAAAGCCCAAGCTTTAAATGTCCTAAATTTGGAGCTTGAATTTGACCTGGAAATGCATTGTCAGCCAGTGCAGTTGTCAGAGTAGTAGTGTCACAGACCCTACAATCCAGAGTAACTACGGGAGCAAGTAAGAGACATTTACGTTGATGTAGTTATGGCACCACCTAGTGAAAACCTATGGGAAATTCATATTGTAATTCAGAGGAAATAGTTCTTATGCTTACTATTACTCTGGATTGTGCCCAGAGTCAACCACCAACCTCCAGCAATTATACAAGCTGTTACATTCTGTACTAGTTGTAACTTCAGGAGCAGCTCCATGCAGAGCATATTACATTAATCTTAATGTCACTGTCACTTGGATCTGATCAAGGCAGGTATGGCAACAGCTGGTTCACCAGCCAAATATGGGAAAAGGTGCTCTTGGCCACAGCTGACACCTGGCCATTCAGAAGCAGCTGTGAATTCAGGATAATATTCCCAATCTGCAAGTGTTCTCTTTCAGGGACAGTAGTACAAGCCCATTTAGACCAAGGCAAATGACCAGCACCTGCATCATGAATTTCTGAACTAGGAGAACCTATGTCTTGTCAGGATTTTATTTTAGCTTGTTCATTCTCATCTAGATCTGAGCTGAGTGTTATCTGCATCCTTATGGTATCCTGTTCCAAATCCCCAGATGACCTCTCCCAGTGGTGTCATGTAGATATTAAATAACATGAGGGACACCATAGAACCCTGCTGCACCCACGCTTCAAGGATCAGGGTGCTGAACAGGAGTCGCCCAGTACCACCATCAGCCAAGAAGGATTGGGAATCAGGGTACCTGAGCATCTACTTGGCCAGCTTTCTTAAAATGACTGTCCAGCTCTGATGTACGTTGTCCACCAAGGCTATTTCCCTCCTGAAGCTTTCTCTGTCTACTTGGGTAGATTTAAGCGGCCATTCTGGGCATGGATCCAGTGGGCAGGTAGACAGCCTTGGACTTAAAGAATCCGTATTCTCAGGTTCCTAAGCTGAAGATTGTAGTATTAGCTCTGATTCATGGAAGTGAAAGCTGATTCATCAAAACACTTTAGTTCATGCTAATGTGATATTAGCAATTTTGGTCACTAGGGGTATCACCCTTTTTCCTTGAGGGTAGTGCCTAGGGCTTACAGTGCCCAATTTGTAAACCAGTGTTTTCAAGTGTCAGATCTTTCTCTTTTTTAACTTCTTATCTAATAACCATTTCATCATGAAATGATTTGAGTAGGGTTCATTTATGTCAGGGGTCAGGGAACTTTTTTACCTTTTACCCCAAAATATATTTAGAAACACTGACGTTACCCCGTTGATTTGAAAGAAAGGAAATCATATTAATTATTTGAATTCGAAACTTTATTGAATCTATTCAAAGTTTATTTGAATTGTGGGCGGACTTGGAGGCAGGGCCCAGGGCATCATGCAAGGAACTGTGTTATACTCAAGGGCCTGATGCATTCAGGGTGACCAGATCCTAAACTCAAAATGTAGGACATGGTCACCCAAAAGTCCAGATTTTCAACTGAAAATCCAGACTTTTTTTTTAAATGTAGGGCGTCCTACATTTTTAAACAATCAGGAGTAAGCTCCATTGAGTTAGTGGGCTTACTCCTGAGTAGACACCTGGGAATGGGTGCTTACCTTGAAATTCCTGGGGGTTACAGACAGTTGCACTGCTGAGACACAGCCGGGCATGCATATAGATTCATTCGCATGCCCGGCTGTGTCTCGGCAGCACGACCGTCCACCACCCCCAGGAATTTCATTTTTACCCCATTTGGGCTAATTTACCCCTGTTCCCTGACCACTGATTTATGTGGATCTCTGAAATATTTTACTTGTGGAATAACTGATACAAAGTTAATTCCATCCTGTAAATTGAGTCCCTGTATGACGGTTATGTAACAGTAACGCCTTACTTTAACCTTATTCTGCAGAAGGGCACAGGCTTGAGGTACTGAGGATTAAATGTAGAGGGAAGCTGCTGGCATTTTAACCTTATTGCACTGATATAGGAAGTATTTAGGAGTTCTGAGAGGTCATGTCCCCATCCCCCAATATTCTCTACAGCAGCAGAAAGATCCCTACTCTACCCCGTCATTTTAAGTCATCTGCATGCAGTTTACCTACATTAGTGATATTTGCCATTTTAGAAAATGGCACATTTAGAAAGATATAAACAGCTCACTGTTTTTAATTTACTTCAAACTGTAAAGGGTAGTTGCAAATAAACACAAATGTGGGGGCACAGGACATTAGAAGGGAATACAATACCTTTTGTGGGATGGGTACAGGGCTTACAACAACATTTAGCTCAATTTTACCCATGAACACTTAACAGTTTCTGTTTAGAATTTTTGAAACACCAAATGTCTGTTATTGGGACACATATACATAAATATTCACAAACTAAGAGAGGAGAAAAACTGTTGACTTGCAAAACGCATGTTAGATTTGAACTTAGAATTTTTAAAAAAGTATTAATTTCCTTACTTTCTGTCCTGTGGCTGAAGGAGGAAGTAGCAGCTAGGGTAAAGAGTCTTGGTAAGGCAGCATAGCATGGTGCCTTAATAGCACTAGCTATTTAAGTCATATTAAAAAGATGGATTGAGGGAAACCCACTTGCCAAAATGTGTGATTTGGCCAATAAGTGTTCCTGGTCCCAGTTAATAACCTGAGTTAGCAATGGCTTATCAGAAGCAGTGATTATTATTTTACATTATAGCGTACGATAGCTTTCTCCTAATAAGAAATCTATAATAAAGTCAGTAATTAATAAATAATAAAGTCAGTAATAAATCTATCTATATATAAAGCAGTGGTTCTCAATCTTCCTAACATCGTGACCCCTTTATAAGTTCCTCATGTTGTGGGGACCCCCAACCATAAAATTATTTTCGTTGCTACTTTATAACTGTCATTAACTGTAATTTTGCTACTGTTATGTAAATATCCGATATGCAGGATGTATTTTCATTGTTGCAAATGAAATGTGTGTTCTATGCACACATTGAACACAATGGGATTTATTTCAGAATAGGCATCATAGGATTGGGCCCTGAAGCTGCAATCCTATCCACATTTACATGGGAGTAAAGGCCCCCTGACTATAATGGGATTTATTTATAGGCATGCATAGGATTGGGCCCTGAGGCTGTCAGTCAGCCCCAGTGTGCACGCAGCTACAGCCGGAGGTCTGGCAAGACTGACCAGGCCCCCTGCACCAGGGGTCTTTCGGCGACCCCCAGGAAAGCTCTAGGCGACCCCCACTTTAAGAAACGCTGATATATATAAAACTGAAAAGTGACTCACTCACTCATCAACATCCTGCCAAAACTGCTGGGCCTAGAAGTGTGAAATTTGGGGTGGATATTCCTTCCATGATGGAGGGATCCATGAAGAACTGGTTTCCGGAATTTGCAACCTGAAGGGGGTGAAATGGGGCACAACACGTTTTTCTCCATATACTTTCCATTGAAGAGTCCCTGACTGAGGGATGTACTGCCCCAACCCCTGGATCTAGAAGTGTGAAATTTGGGGAGGGTGTTCCTTTTGTTACAACAACACCCACCCAGAACTGATGTGGAGAAATTTAACCCTTAGGAGTGCAACGTTTTTTGTCCTATACTTAACATGGAAGACTGACCAAGCAACATCCAGACAATTTGGTGCTCGATGCCTGGTGCACTGGGAGGATGTTATTTGGAGGGAGCAGTTGCACTGGGGAGGATGCTGTGCACGTGTTTAACATGGACATGGGGTGGATGCACATGGGTGGATGCACACTGGGGGTCGTTGCACATAGGGGGGATGAACATGGGGGATGTTGTGCATGGAGGTGGATGCACATGGGGGGTGGATGCGCAGTGGGGGGGATGGTGTATGGGGGAATTTTACTCCTGCAACATGGGTATATTTTCTCTAGTTCTTAGATAACTTTCCTGGGAGTAGGACCCATTATGGGGCTTACTTCAGAGTAGACATGGTTAGGAGGCTGCAATCAAAGACAATTTCTTCTGTAATCAAAGACACTTTCCAAGCGCCTCCCTACTTTATCCTTTGCTTCATCCTGAGCCTCTCTCTCTCCTCTGACCCTGTCCCTTCTGGCTAGCCCTTACCTGCTTCCTGCTTCTCCATTGCTGTTCTCTCCCTCTGCCCAGTGGAAGCCCGGCCACAGAAGGAACAGTGCGGAAGTGTTGCTTTCGCTATGGGGAGGCACGCTAGGCAGCCCTGACGCTTTTTGAAAGGGCTGCCGGCCAGCGTGTCTGCCCCAACTGCCAATGAGTGTGTTTCTTACGTGAAGCACAGTTTTATTACCTGAAGCAGAATCCTAAATAATTTTTGTTTCTTACATGAAACATATTTTACACTAGCAAAAAGCGTACCCACGTTGTGGGAGTAACATTTCCCCATACGACATCCCCCCATGCGCAACTTCCCCCCATGTGCAACTTTCCTCCCATGCGCACCTACCCGCCATGCGCATGATCCCCCCATGCGCATGATCCCCCCATGCGCATGATCCCCCCATGCGCATGATCCCCCATGCTCATGATCCCCATGCGCATGATCCTCCCATTCGCAACTTCCCCCATGCGCATCATCCTCCCATTCGCAACTTCCCCATGCGCATCAGTCCCCCATGTGTAGCTTCCCCCCATGTACATCAGTCCCCCATGTGTAACTTCCCCCCATGTACATCAGTCCCCCATGTGTAACTTCCCCCATGTACATCAGTCCCCCATGTGTAACTTCCCCCCATGTGTAGCATCCTTGCCAGTGCAACCTCTTCCTCTGAACAATATTCCCCCTGTGCACGAGGCACCAAGCACCAAATTGGCTGGATGTTGGTCAGTCTCCCATGTTAAGTATAGGACAGAAACACGTTGCCCCCTTTTCAGCCCCTGAAGGATTAAATTTCTCCAGATGGGTTCTTGGTGGGAGTTCAGGGGACAGAAGGATCCCTCCCAGAATTCCCTGCTTCTAGGCCCAGCAGTTGGGGCGGAATGTTGATGAGTCAGCAATTTTCAATGCAAAGTATAGGGAGGAAAATGCGTTGCGCCCCTTTTCACCCCCTTCCGGTTGGAATTTCCGAAAACTGGTTCTTATTGCACCCCTCGGTCATGGAAGGAACACCCACCCCAAATTTCATGCTTCTAGGCCCAGCAGTTTTGGCAGGGCGGTGATGAGTTAGTCAGTCAGTCAGTGGGTCAGTCAGTCAGTGACTTTTCTCTTTTATATATGTATATAGATGAGGCGTTTGTTACGTGAGAGTGCCACAGTATAAATATAACTGAAATGTCATTGCCTGACACATCAACGCTCAGCCAAAATTGCCAGAACTAGAAGCATGAAATTTGGTAATGGTGTTCCTTCTGTGATGGAGGCACCTGCTAAGAACCAATTTTTGGAAATTCAAACTGGAAGCAGGTAAAAAGAGGTGCAAGGTGATTTATCCCTTTACATTAAAGAATTTCTGACTGATGACTGGCCCTAAAAGCATGAAATTTGGCTAGCATATTCCTTCTGTGATGTAAGGACTCACTAAGAACTGATTTGGTGCCTGGTGCTTAGGGGGAGATGGTGCATGGGGGGTTTTTACTCCCACAACACTGGGTAAATTCTGCTTGTATATAATATATAGATGCACTGTGTTTTGCTGGGCTACAATGCACTATACTGCATATTCTTATTGTTTAGCTTATATTGGTTAATCTATAATTTTGCTAATTGACAATAGATTTGAAGAATTTTGAATCAGGCTATGTTGTTAAACTACCGACTAAAGCCTCTTTATGCAAAACCAATTCTTGCAACATGTACAACAGATGGTCAGTATACACCTCAGAGATCACAGAGCTTCACCATATGTTATTTTACTCATAATTAGAAATACATCCAAGACTTAAAGTTGTTCACAGAAGGATATTTGCCCAGTCAGACAAAAAATCTATATAACTTGACAGTCTTTTATGTAGTAGTGTAATAGTTGGTGCATCCCCATCGAAGAAACATCGCAGGACCCACTTGATCAGGCCCCTTTAAGAGAGGGTTGCCATATGCCCTGGAAACTGGGACTGTCCTGGTTTTTGGGCATTGTGTTCACATTCTGGCAACTTTGACCGGAGGGTGGGATCTTGTCCAAGTTTTGTGGAAGAGAATTATGGCAACTCTACTTTAGGACAAGTACTTCTGCAGGCTAAAACAACGGGGGATGTTTCTCAATCAGTTGAGATTACATCAGGAGATACTGATTGGGCAGAGCAATCCTGACATGCACTGGAAACACACAGGCTGGCATACCGGCACTGTTTCCAGCACTGGTTATAGAGGCTGCTGCTGTACTACCCTGGCTAGGGGAGATTTTTCCCTTTCCCCGGTAAAGCTGCAGAAGCCTCTATGGCTCTATTAGGACACTGGTCCTCAACATTGTGAGGACCGTGGCCCGACACAATGGACAATTGTGCAGTTTGCCCAGCTGTGGGCTGACTGGGCTGGGCCAGGCTGAGCATCCCCAGGGCTCCTGGGGCATGGCATTGTGGACCAGGGGTTGAGGACCCCTATACTAGGATTTAGGCCACCTGTGGAGGTGGCCTAAATCTGAGTGTACTGAAGTGGTGATGTGCCATTCCCACCTGCCCTCAGAACGAGATCAGGATATGAATCAAGTTCAATCCTGGCCTTGCCCCCTGCTCTACTCCCACCCTCTCTGCTCATCCTGTTATGCCCCCCTCCCAGTTATACTACCTAAGTCTGGAGGTGTACTAATATTCTGTTAGCGTATGTCTTCTGACCAAATATATTCAGCCAAGGGTGCAATCCTGAAGTGCACTTGGGCCAGTCTATCTGTTTCCCGTTTTTGTGGGTGTTCCTATGAGGGGTGTGTGTGTAAGTGATCTTAGATAGATGCAGATGTGGACAACCTCAAAATGCCAGTTGCAGGGGAGGGCACCTGGATGCAGGTGTCTTATGTTCTCCCTGAGGCATCTGATAGGCTGCTGTGTGATACAGGAAGCTGTACTAGATGAGTCTTTGGCCTGATCCAGTGGAGGGTCTTCTTATGTTCTTTGGTCCTGTCCCCCATTTATCTTGGGTGCCCTCCATTGGGGGAGGTGTTGCTCTCTTCCTTTTGCAGTCCTGGCACCTGATTCCCCAGACAGTCATGCCCTTTCCATCATCCTGCAGCTGAGACTGTTTGCCAAGGTCACCTGGGCTTCCTTGTATATTAAGCAGAGTATATGCACACAGCTCTACCTTGTTCAGTGTGATCTGAGGCTATTGGGAGCAAGCCAACTCCAGGTTTGACTGAGTTGGTCCCCAGTGAGCATGCATGGAATAGTAGACTTGTGCTGCTGCATCCTCAGCAGCACTTAGGCCATCCTAAAGACCTCCTTCCCCTGTGGATTTGTCCTAAGAGTCAGCTCTGGATATGGCTTACTTTAGGCTGCCATAGCTAAGCCATTCTCTCTGGCATAAATTAGGATTGCATTGTAATTCACATTGTAATTGTCATGGTTTAGAAATTTTCATTTCTAATTTTCTAGTTGTTACTCAAGAAAAGTTCTTGGGAGTCAAGAACTAAGGCTGTATACAATGTCATTACATCCGGGATAGTTCTTGGGAGAGGGACATGAGCACGATCAGATCAGCAATTTTCAACCTTTTTCATCTCACACAAAAATAAGGTGCCAAAATGGTCAATGCACACTAACACTTTTTGAAATATTGTCAAGGCACACCATGCTGCTGGTAGGGAGCTCATATCCGTCAATTGTCCTACTAATAAATGACTCTCCTAAACTCCGGCAACATAACCTGCAGACTATGTTGTTCTGCACACCCACGTGCCACAGCTCAGTCAGTGGTTGAAAATTTCTTCTTCAGAGTCTAACCCTACAATCCAGAGTAACTACGGGAGTACGTAAGAGACATTACATGCACCCGTAGTTATGGCACCACCTAGTGAATACCTATGGGAAATTCATATTGCAATCCAGAGTAAATTGTTCTTACACTGGAGCAAGGACTCCCTGTCGTTACTCTGGATTGCTCCCTAAGTCAACCAGGCAGGTAGGCTTCCAGTTTTTCCTCTGTGGGAGAGGTTTGTTGGGTGGGTAAACTCCTGCATGGACTTTCTCTTCAAAAAAGAGAAAAATATTCTTATTGGTGCCCTGTCATGTTCCTTGAGCCTAAAGCATTTTAGGCTCCATCCAAATGCTTGTTTTCATCGTGGATGAAATGATCTTGGTGTTTAATAAAAATTACATGATGAATGTGTGTTACATTTGAAGTGCTTTGCCTTTAACATTAATGCAGTAGTATAGTACTACCAAACTTGCCATTAAGTGGCATCCAGACCCAGTTGAAATATTGTGTAGCATGCGATAGAGTAGGGATGGGCAAACATTTTGGCAGGAGGGCTACATCATCTCTTAGACTTGTTTCTTGGGATCTGGGGGAAGAAATGAATTTTTTTTTCATTTTTAATTTGAACAAACTTACATAAATGAGTACATCAGAGACAAAGCTTATACGGTATGACTGAATGAATTGTATTGAGCTTACACATGCAAACTATAATACAGTGGTACCTCGCTTAATGAGTGCCCCGCATAACAAGTGCTACATTTAATGAGCACTCTGTCATGTGGGGCATCAGCCTTGCTTAGCGAGGCAGATTTGCGTAACAAGTGCTTGTCAGTTGCCCTTTAAACATTAAAAGGCAGCTGGCAAGCGCTCGTCCATAGCCCATCCCAATAGCCCATCCCTGTCTCCACATGGGGCCAGAGAAGGAGTGGGGAGGCAGGAGAGCCCCGGAGGAGGTGCTGCAGGTGAGCGATCTGCCTCCTCCTGCCTCCCCACTGCTTCTCTGGCCTTGCATGGGGCCAGAGGAGCAGCAGGGAGGCAGCAGAGCCCTGGAGGAGGTGCTGCGGGTGAGTGGTCCACTTGCCCGCAGCACCTCCTCCGGGGCTCCTAGCCCTAAACCCACCAGTGCCTTTCAAAAGGCACCAAAGCCCCTCCACGGCTCGCCAGATCCTGCTGCAGCTTCCCTCCCTGTTCTCTTTCCAGGACATGTCCTCTTTATTAGCCTTGTGAGGACATGTCCTGGGAAGATCTCTTCATTGCCCCCTTTTCTTTATAGGCAAGCACCTTGTAGCCTTTTAAAAGGTGCTTGCCTGTAAGGAAAAGGAGGACCTTTTAAAGAGGTTTTAAAGCCAATAAAGGTTTTAAAGCCAATAAAGAGGACATGTCCTGGGAAGATCTCTTCATGGCCCTTCTTTTATATAGACATGAACAATTGGAGCAATTATGGATGTCATGATGTCCCCAAATCAGAGTGGAGTTCAATTGTTGGACAGGCCAGGGGGTCATTGGAGACTGGATGCTCCCAGTGGCTGAATTGGGGGTCCCAGAGGAACACAAATGGCCTCCAGAGTAGGATTTACCCACCCCTGCTATAAGATATGCATGTATTTTACTAATCATTTGATTTATTTAGTAAAGGCAAAAAGTAAAGAGCTGCAAAAATATGTCTATGTATTTATTTGTAATACTTAGGACACTTCCCTCCATTTGCATTTCTTATGCACACATCCATGCACCTCATGCACACATCCATCTAATGTTTAATCATTATCAATCAATATCTCCCCCTGCATCTTGCTGATAGCTTAGATCAGGAGTCTCCAAACCACAGCCTGGGGGCTAGATGCGGCCCTTGGCATACCTGTATCTGGCCCTTGGCCAGCTTCTGGTCCACTGAAAGCATCTGCCCACCCCAGCATAACATATGCAGGGCTGTACTCTATGTATATCCAGAAGGTGTTCAGAGGGCCTTAGAATGTGTTTTAAAGGCCAGTATCGCAGATTGGTTTTCCCAAAACCTAAAGTAATTTTTTGTGTCCTCTGAAATCCTTAGAAGGTTTTTGGAGGGTCAGGAATGTCTCTCCACCCTCAGAATACTCTCCAGTTGTTTCCTATGATGTTCTGGTTCTGAGGTATTTACTCCTATACAGTACATGTATGTAAGCTGCTTTTGGGCTGAAGAAGTGGAACTCATTTTAAGTGTGTGCTTTATTTTTGTGATGTGTGTTGTGACTGAACAGTGAACAGTGTGTTGTGACACTGTTGTGAATAAACAGTGTTCCTACTCTGTTTAATTTTCGGTCCTCAACAACTTGCCAGATATTTGATGCATCCCTTTGGCCAAAATGCTTGGAGACCCCTGGCTTAGGTGTTTTAGCAGTGATTATCACAGAGCAATCCATAATCCTCCCGTACTTCAAGGCTAGGGAGGCCTTGAATCAAATGAAGTTGGAGTTTGCACATTTACTCTAGTTGTTTACCTATTTCTAGCTTGCAATGGAAGAATTTCATGACCTAGCAAAACTCAGTGTCTTGAAAAGTTTGCATGTTCTGTACATGTACTTTGACATCTGATTTGTTTTGGTACTTCTGTAAGTTTGCCCTGACTGATTTTTCCAAAACTGGCTTGGACTTGGTATGTATCTAATGCAGTAACAATAAAAAGATGGTGACTGTGTACATATGATGTTAGTGTGGCATACTAATAGGTAGGAAGATTATTTTGTACTTAAGCAAGACAAAAGATAGTTGGGGATTATGAAGCTCTAGGGAGGAAGATTAAGGACCTGGGGAATACCCAGGTGGTATTCTCATCCATCCTCCCAGTAATTGGCAAAGGTCCTCAGAGAGATAGCAAGATTTTTCAGGTCAATAGCTGGCTTCGAAAATGGTGTCATCGGGAAGGATTTGGATTCTGGGATCACGGGATGAACTTCCTTGAGGAAGGACTCCTAGCAAAGGATGGACTACATCTTACGGGTTGGGGGAAGAGGTAATGAAAACATGGATGGTGCAGAACAGCAGATTAAGATTGACAGAGAACTGGTTCGAAACCACTTAACTGGCTAAATGAATTCAAGTCATTTGGACCAGATGAGCTGCATCCTAGAGTTCTGAAGGAACTGGCAGATGTCCTTGCAGAGCCTCTGTCGATCATCTTTGAGAAATCCCTGAGGAGTGGAGAAGTGCCACTGGACTGGAAGAGGGCAAATGTAGTCCCAATTTTTAAGAAGGGGAAAAAAGAAGACCCGGGAAATTATAGACCAGTCAGTTTGACTTCAATCCCGGGCAAGATATTAGAGCAAATCATAAAACACACAATTTGTGCACATCTAGACAAGTACTCGGTGATCAAAACAACCCAGCATGGATTTACCAAGAATAAATCTTACCAGACAAATCTGATCTCCTTTTTTGATCGGGTTACGAGCTTACTGGACAGTGGCAATGCTGTGGATGTCATTTATCTTGACTTCAGCAAAGCATTTGACAAGGTCCCACATGACATTTTAATTAGGAAGTTGGAAAAATATGGGCTAGACAGGGCAATTGTTAGGTGGATCTGCAACTGGCTCGATGGCCGCACTCAAAGGGTTTTAGTAAATGGTTCTGTGTCAACCTGGAGGTCCGTTTCTAGTGGGGTACCCCAAGGCTCTGTCTTGGGACCGGTTCTCTTTAACATTTTCATCAATGACTTGGAGGAAGGGATACGGGGGAGCCTGATCAAATTTGCAGATGACACCAAACTGGGAGGAGTAGCAAACACATCAGAAGATAGGAGAAACCTCCAGGAGGATCTGGATAAACTGGAATCCTGGGCTGTAACAAACAGAATGAATTTCAACAGGGAGAAGTGCAAGGTTCTGCACTTAGGCAATAAAAACCAAAAACATAGGTATAAAATGGGGGATACTTGGCTTGGCAGCACAACATGTGAGCGGGATCTTGGAGTCGCCGTGGATAACAAGCTGAACATGAGTCAGCAGTGTGATGTGTCTGCAAAGAAGGCAAATGCCATTTTAGGTTGCATTAAGAGGACTGTAGCTTCCAAGTCACGAGAAGTTATAGTTCCTCTTTATTCTGCATTGGTGAGACCTCACCTTGAGTACTGTGTTCAGTTCTGGGCACCTCACTTTAAGAAAGATGCAGCCAAGCTGGAGCAAGTCCAGAGGAGAGCGACAAGAATGATCAGTGGGATGGAAGGGAAGCCCTACGAGGAAAGGTTGGGGGAACTTGGGATGTTCAGCCTGGAGAAGAGGAGGCTGAGAGGAGACACGATTGCCCTCTTCAGATACCTGAAGGGCTGTCATATGGAGGAAGGGGCCAATTTGTTCATAGCTGCTTCTGAAAGCAGAACTAGAACCAATGGGTAGAAACTGCAAGAAAGGAGATTCCGGCTGGAAATCCGGAAAAAATTCCTGACGGTGAGGGCGGTTCGGCAGTGGAACAGATTGCCAAGGGAGGTGGTGGACTCTCCCTCACTGGGGATCTTCAAGCAGAGGCTCGATGAGCACCTGTTGGAGATGCTCTAGGGGGAATTCCTGCTGCAGGCAGGGGGTTGGACTAGATGACCTACTAGGTCCCTTCCAACTCTATGATTCTATGATTCTATGATTCTAAGTACAGTCAAATTAAAAATAGATCTGTTCAGTTGAGTAATTGGTGCATGGTTTTAAGTATTAGAAATATATGAGTTTTTGGATACCTAAAAATGCCCTTGGCAAATGCTATGGTGGTGGTTGTATTTGTAGCCATTGTGTTCAAACATATATACTTGCTTGCTCTTCCTACATCTCTTTCAGTCTTTGTGACCTACATTTAATTTGCTTCTGGCTATCTTGAGCACCATCTGACTCTGTAGCGCATTTCAAATGGGAAAAATGGACAAATCTTTAGCTTTCTTACAACTGAGTCAACCAGAGCATCTGAAATACAATAGTGATTGAGCACAGTAGTGGTAAAATCTATATGCATTTTTGAACTGATTGTTCATGTTTTTAGTCAAAAATGTACAATTCTACCCTACTCCTGAAACTAAGGGTAGTATACAATTTACAAATTAAAACCAATGCAGTTAAAAATAATAACATCCAGCAGTAATTCATGCTCAGTTTTGAGTGTACAGCATAGTTCATAATAGGAAAGCGGAAGAGTGCTATTGTGAGGTAGTGGTGTACTAGTGGTGTAGCTAGGTCATTTGGCATCTGGGGCCTGCAAATTTTTTGACACCCCTTACATCAAAAATATTTAATTATCATCAGTATTAATTTTCTAATTTTTATGGTTTTTATTGTTTTTTAATTTGTATTTTGTATTGTGTTATAAATATTGTATTTTAATGTTGTATATTGATATTTTGATGTTGTACTTGTTTTGTTATGTGTACACGGCTTTGGATTTTAGAAAAGCTGTACAAAAATCCTTTAACTGTAGTGCTTTAAAGATCATAGCCAGCTCCTTGTGCGATGCTCATGCTAGCAGTTGGTAGAGATGTATGAGCGGTGGTGTTGCATGAACAGGAGCCCATTCGTGCCTGAGCAACTGCATTTTGCTTCAGTCAACATTTCTCAAGGGTTTTCATAGGTAGCACTTATTTCAATGCGATAGCTATTTTTGCTACTACTGGAGCATGTCTGATCATCCCAATGATTTGTCACTTAATAGGTCACATATCTTTCAGATATGGGAGAATAGCATGAAAAATCAGGGGAAATTGCCATGTTGATTTCATAAACTGCACAGCAGTATTTTGATACTTGTCTGTTGGTATTAGAATGCACTTTGTTTTATATTAAAGCTGTGTGTTAAATAGATCCACTGTGTTGCAAGAATACAATAAATTTATTTCATCAAGCACCATCAACATGCATGACACATCTAGCGTAAGAGAGGATAGCCTTTGTCCTTGAGACTCACTATCTAGAAATGTCATGATTTATTACAATTTGTTATTGAGATTCCCCAAAGAGGATGGTGGGCATGTGTCATAAAGTCACTATATTGTATGTGTCAATTTTATTCCTTTCTCTACAGTTTCGTTTCTGGGCAATACTGTGTGATCTTCATGTTTTTAGGCATTGCATCCCTCCCTCTGCAGTTTTTCTGCTGCACCTTACAGAAAGGAAACAGGAAATGGAAATTTGATTCAGAGCAGTTTGGACTGGTCAGAAGAGGTTCAGATAGTTTCAAGTAGGTGGAATGGAGTGACCAAGTGGCCACTCCTTCAGTCAGAGAAAGTTGATGTCATTCCAGCTGAAGAAGTTTTCTAGCCAGTAGCCAGCAAGAGGAAAGCTCACCAGACCACTTGCTGCAACTGTGACAGGCAAAGTTAATGGTTCCATTGCACCAGAAAGATCAGATAAGGGACTGTATAGTGTAAAAAGATAGCATTTTATGTTTTGGTGTCTGTCTCCTCTGACATACCATGAATTTTTGCAGCATCTCAACGCCATCTGATGGCGGAGGTTCACTGTACATGATTAACTTCTTTTCTCCCAAATTTTATTTTCCAATTTTTTCCTTGTTCATTTCATTTTATTATCTTCTCTTTCTTTTATTAGACTTCTAATAAACCTTTTACAGATCAGCTCAGCAGGCCTAGAATCCTTGATTAGCATATGGTCTGACCCATCCTTTTCTCCATGTTTTGCTCCTAATCTAATCAAGAAAGGCAGGCATGTCCCCAAAGAGAACCCCAGAAAATCAGCACACAATGATGCAGATCCTCCCAGGCTTGCTGTCCCTTTAGGGGCAGCATAATCCTAATTTGTACTGGAAGAGGCAGGCTAGCTTGCCTGGGCTTTATCCAGCACAAGGAACTGGTCTGCTGCTGTGCTATGGGGGAAGTTCCCTTTTCCTTGGGGGTAGGGAAAGTGCAGCCCTGCTAGGTCTACTCTGATTTAGGCCACATCTGGAGGTATCCTAAATCTGAACAAATGGTAACTGCTTTTGGCAGCCCAAGGGACTCATGCTTGGATCTGGGCATAACTTCTGGTCCAAGTTCACTTCCTGCTCCCTGCCTTCCCTCTGCTGTTCAACCCCCACCCACCCTGGACCATCTCCTCCCCAACCCCTTTGTCTTGGCCAAGTTCGGCCAGTGCAGAGGTCTTGGGCAAGCCACTGCAGAGGCTGCATTCAGCCTCTGCAGGATAGCACACCGCCATGAAGGGTCTGAGCAAGCCAGGAGCATATCTGTGCACCAGTCCGACTTGCTTGAGCGAAGCACAAATGTGCTTTATGGCCAGCACAAGGGACTTGCAATGGCTCAGGATTGTACTCTTTGTGTGCAAATGCATGGTTTGGGAACAAAAGGGATTTTAAAAATTTCACTGGTGTTCTCATGTTCCACTTCACACACTTTGGTGTGCCAGTAAGTGGTATGTACGTTGCAGGTTGACCACCTCTGATCTAATCCATGGTGGTCCAACATGCAGTTCATAGGCTGTATGTATCCTAATAGGCCCTTTTAGTGGCTACCCCATTGCCTTTTCCAATTTAAGTAGCTTTTTAGTCTTCCCGCAGCATCATTCCTGCTTCCCCTTTGAACTAGGGGGAGAGAGAGTGAGTGTATCTTGTGACAGTCTGTGGTGGAGCAGAAGGAGGAGGAGACAGCATGTGGGCCCAGGAAGTAAGGCCCAGGTCTCCCTGGGATCGAGTGTTGGAATCAACTAAAGACGAGAGAGTGCAATGGTCTGACTCATATTGGGATTTGCTAAGGTTGTATTGTGCAGGGTGTACCGGGGTCTATCCTGGGCGGCCCATCACTGACCGACCCAATCCTGGCACTTCCCGCTCGCTGGGAGCCTTGCGGTGGGTGAGCCGGGGCCCCAGAGGGCGGGGAGGCGGGAGGTGTATATAGGGAAAGACGCAGGGGGGCAGTTGGCTGGTGGTGAGGAGAAGGAGAGGTGGATGATCCAGCGCGGGTCGCTGTCCAGCCAGCAAGTCAAACTGCAAACCTACCTGCAAAGAGAGAAAAGAGACGTCAAGACATGGACTGACATACTGTTGGGACTTACCTGTTTATGGTTCGTGTTATATGAGTTATACTTACCTGAGGGATCTGGCCGGCTGGAAGGATTCCTGGAAAGAGAAGAGGAAGACGTGTGAGTGTTGTGGTGATTAGGTGCTGAAATGGACATTATTTACTAGGGGGTGAAGTAACCTCCCTGGGGGACTCTTTGCAAACTGTGGACTAATCTGGCTAAAAGTGTTGGTGTGTGCTCACCCTATCTCTCCTCCCGCCTCTTATAACCAAGCCCGTGCTGCCTGTCTATACCTGAACTAAGTTTGATAAAGAAACCTTTTGATACCTACCTGGAGTGGCTCATCTTTCCTGAATAGATCTGGGGTGTTCGAGATGGCTGATGATCGGGTCAGCGAGTCTGAAATAGAAGTGTCCTTGGCAGGGGAGAGTGAGGGGCATGACACAGTCCCATGTTCTAACCCTTGTGTGGCACTCTGCAACTCTCCATGGGCATTTCCTAGTTGAC
Organism: Cryptoblepharus egeriae; assembly: GCA_030015325.1. Lineage (NCBI taxonomy): Eukaryota > Metazoa > Chordata > Lepidosauria > Squamata > Scincidae > Cryptoblepharus > Cryptoblepharus egeriae. The sequence goes on along the minus strand of JAREYC010000001.1, from coordinate 113,513,430 downwards.
ATAGGTCTAACAGGCAGAAGGCTTAAGTAAAAGTAAGAAATGTTTTTATTTCTACATTGCTTTCTGGTCAGAAGCATGCTGCACAGTCTATTCATGGTAATATTTGCAAGCTATGGCATAGCAGGAAGATAAGATGGGACATTTAATTTCATACCAAATACCAAATTAAAATTTGATGTCTTCTGCATGTTGATACAACTGGAGTACAACTGTAGAAATGAGAAACATTGTTCCATTGATGAAAGGTGGCGGTGGACCACCTGTACTTTCCCCCCACCCAATAAAAACTTGTAGGAAAAAAATACTTCTGGCTCTGAGCATGCACAAACCTAGACATGCTGTTGTGCTACTGTGCAATGTTTTTCTTACAGAAAAAGTTCAGAACAGTTGTAGAAAAGGAAGCTTTTTTACAATTCATTGGTCATTCTCATTAGTTATTGGAACAATAAAACACCAGTCTTGGCAGATGAATGTATCCAACATATAACGAATGATACATCATAATAGGTATTTCACTCTGTTGGTACTCCTCATATATCTTTTCTGAAGGAAGAGGTGAAGGGAAAGGAGAAATAACAATGTTTGGTATCTTCCTATATTCCTATGTGAATCTACCTTACGTATCACTTTTGAAGCCTATTTGGAAAAGGTCATAAGGTTGTTCTGGTAACTTGAAAAGGATGCCAGCTCATGATTCTGCATGTTGAAATGCATTTTTCATGCTTCTATGATCCATGCAGCTGGACTGGTGTGTGGTGACCGGCTGCAATCATAACAATTTAGGCTGGCATAATTCACCTGTCTCCCTGCTCCTGTGGTGATGTGGGAAGGCTAGCACCTAAACCACCCCCCCCCCGTGTGTTGCAGAAGTGTCTTCCAGCACTTTTATGACACCCACGGCCAGCATAGGACTTGTGCCCACCCTTTCCAAATCTAGGAGCCAGAGGTTCCAAAGGTTGACACACGTGATGTCACAGGAACTCTTAAGGTAGGATAGGCTTAGTGAGAATGACTGGCCCAGGATTACTTAGCTTATTTTGTGGCTGAAGATGGATTGGAACCTGTGCTACCCTCATTTGTACTTAGCCACTTCATCACACTAGCTCATTCCAGATGCAAGGAAGGCTGTAAGTACAAAAGGCATTAAGTTTTAAACTTGTTGGCTGCCTTCAGCTGCACTCATGCTAAGAGCAGGACTAGAATTGTTCAAATGTTCTGTATCATTTGGATAGCTTTCATTGTGTTGTAGCTGGGGTATAAATGAAAACACTTTTTGACTTTCATAGTGACTCAGGTGTAGAGCAAAATGTTTCTGTCAGTAGATGAAAAAGCAGAAACAGAAGGACTCAGACTATATTGTATATCCACTGACCCACAGAATGAGCACAAATCACAATTTTTGATAAGGAAATGCTATGTTCACCAACCTTAAGTGTAAAATAGTCACCTAAAGAAATGTGAACCTTTTGTTTTTTGAAAATAATTTGCCTTTGATAGGCATTCATTCCAGAAAGTAAAGTATAGGAATGATGTTTAGACATTAACACATGTCACTTTGTGACCTCATGGACTGCAGCAAGCAGGCCACCCTGTCCTCCACTAGCTTTCTAGGTTTGTCCAAGTTCATGCTCATTTCTTTGATGATACTATTTACTGTAACCATCTCATCGCTTCCACCCCCTTCTTCTTTTGCCTTCTTTCCTAGCATTAGCATTGTGGAACAGATTGCCAAGGGAGGTGGTGGACTCTCCCTCACTGGGGATCTTCAAGCAGAGGCTCGATGAGCACCTGTTGGAGATGCTCTAGGGGGAATTCCTGCTGCAGGCAGGGGGTTGGACTAGATGACCTACTAGGTCCCTTCCAACTCTATGATTCTATGATTCTAAGTCCTCCCTTCTTATAGTGTGGCCAAAACATTTGAGCTTCAGTATCTGTCCTTCTAGAGAACAATCAGGGTGGAGAATTTACTGATTTGACCTCCTTGCAGTCCAAGGGACTCTCAGGAGCCTTCTCCAACAACATTATTCAAAGGCATCCATTCTTTGACAGTAAGCCTTCCTTATGGTCCAACAGTATAGGAACAGATGTAGGAAATTTATCCTTTAAGGAACCTGCTGAACTCCTGGACCTTTAAAATGATGACTGTCATTTTAAAATGATGACTATCATTTAAACACTGTAAACCTGAAGAAACAAGAAAATTTCCCAAGATGCTGGTAAATTTTTTGCTGTAATTTTGTTTTTAATTATTTTGTTTTTAAATATCTCATTTTGTTTTTAAATATCTAATGTATTTCAGCCCAAATAGCAACCTAAAATAGCAGATGCTTAACAACAGTCCTGACTAAACCTGTGAGTTAAGAATGGTGATTTGCCAGAAGATTTTCAATTTTACAGGCATCTCTCAAAAGCTAGGAAATTTGGCAGATTTAATAGATTACCCTGCTGACAAATAATTGCCCAGGTAGTTATGCCTGTGTATCACATGAGAATGGTTGAATATTAGTGCAGATTCGTTTCCCCAAGGAACCATCAAGTACAAAAACAAATGAGTTGCACAGTGTGTTGTACAAAGAGTTTAATTTCCCATGCTTTGGGGAAAGTGTGCCCTGGAAGAGCTAGCCCATGCATGCAAAACACAGATTTTTAGGTGTAATGAATATGGCAAGATTTGCTTTGCAGAAAGCAAATTGACATCCCTGAAACTGAACTGAAATGTGCTTGAAAAGCGACAATAAAGATGAACAAAATGGGTGGCCTTCTTGACTCTCATTCTGGCAGTGTGAGGGTAACTGGAAAAACTGAGCCAAGAGTTTTGAAGTTGATTCAGATTTTAGTTGTGTGAGTTGAAAAATACCTGCATTCAGTCTTGCACCTATTCATTTTAAGGTACCCTAAGACTTTTTTTATTGTACATCTGGTTTGGTAGAAAGCTGCAAGTTACTTGTCTAACTTTCAGCAATGGTTTGATAATTGACTCTTGTTTAAGTTTGTTTGGACCGGATTTTAAATGTACCTATGAGAAAGTAAAGCCCATTGAACTCAGTAGTACTTTTCTTCTAATATGCATAGCATAGCAGGCCTCCGTCAGTGTTGAAAGACTATGGTATCGTGCTTGGTGCTACATACGCTGCATGCGAAGCACAAAAGCCTGGGTTGGATTGTTATGGAGGATAGGCTGTTACCCAAGCAGCAAATCCCCCCTCTCCACACCACTGAATTAGTCCAATGGAAAGGCAGAGGCGATACAATTTGATCCAGCTGGCGTTGCAGAGCTGGGCTAAGGACAGGAGCTCACCCTCTCTTGTGGTGCCGACCCGGGTCTCGAACCCTGGCCTGCTGGTTAACAGGCATAGCGTCTTAACCGCTTGCGCCACCCGCAGTTATGCTATATGATCAACAAACTCTGAACTTGTTACTTGCTAGGGAAAAAATATCAACTATGGTTTTTGCATAGAATTAGAGGGAATTTATGATAAGAATTTAGACTTTAGAAAACAGCAGCAAAAATATGCAAAAAAGAAATAACAGCTGGAGTAAGAAATCGTATGAGTTTCTTTTGCTCTGGTAGACAAAATGGAGGCTTTCATAATTGGGTTAGAAGAGCATTGCACTGTGACAATCATTGATAAGTGACCTAATCTAAATCTTGTTATGTGAGATAAAATAGTAATATTTTTGTTATCCTGCAATAAATATTGTTGACACCTAGAGGTCTCTTGTTCTAATTGACATGTCCTGACAAACAGTAATGGTAAATAGTTCATCTTAAAGCTTATGTAAAATTACCTGTCATTGTAATATAGTGGGAATGTCCCTAGTGGCCTAATTATCTTTTGTTGAGTGAGTAAAAATTAAAGGATGTCATAATTTGCCATGACCATATATGGACTTAAAAAGCGATTGTTTAAGTGTTGTTATTACATAAAGATTGAGCAGAGTAAAATCAAGTCTGAAAAACCTTTTAAACCACATAAATGTGATTGTGTACAATGTGAGCTTTTCCACTCATGTTCCTCCTTCTCTTGTAGATGACTAAAGTCAGAGCTTATGATGCTCAAACATAGACAGCATTTACCACCTTTAATTTTTGATTTTAATATAAGATGTACTTAAATGGGTGTACTTAAATTCTGCCATGTGTACAAATTATTAAGATGTACTATATTATAGTACATCTTAATATTATAGTACTACATGTGTATTATATTAAGATGTACTTTAATATATGATGTACTTAAAAGGGTTTACTTAAATTCTGCCATGTGTACAAATTATTTAAATTTCTTATCAGTGCAATCCTAAGCATGTCTATTCAGAACTAAGGCCTATATCCTAAAGTGAAATTAAGCCCCTTGCTCCAAAGCAGTTAAGATGACTTCCCATAAGTTAACACTAGAGGGTGACATACCTGTGTGGACCCGTAACTGCTATGGATTTTGCCCTAAGTCCCATTGTGTTCAGTAGTACTTACTCCCAGGAAAGTATAGTTAGGATTGCAGCCATAGTTGCATGTTTTATTCCAATTTTTTCAAAAGTGTTTTGTACAGATTTTGCTACTGATGAAGAGGAGCTATTTAGAAAAATTAAGCCACTCTATGACCCTTGAAAGTCTGGGTAGTTAAAATACCTGCTGGTAAAGTAATTGATCTTAATGCACGTGAAGCAGGTTGAGAAAATGAGGTGTGTACCAAATGCTGCTGGTTATCAACTACCAAGAATTCTATTATAGAATATTCTTGGAAGAGGTTTTTGAATCTTCTGTTGGAATAAGCTTTTTTTAAGGATTATGAACAGGATATAGAAATATGTAATCCTCAGTGGTGGGATTCATAGAGTATGTCTCTGAAGAGACTGATATCTTTGAACTATGCATTTGTACTTTAAAGTGTTATTGCTAATGACTGAATAACAAAAAAAGCTGATGAAAATAGATTCTTCTGTAGTTAGAAGCCTATTTTCATGTTCTGTGGGCTGGAAACTCTGGCATGGATTCTTTATCAGAAAAAATGGCATTGCTTCCGATTATTTAATTTTTAGAGGTCCTTGGTGCACTCATAAACCTACCATCTATACATGAAAGATTTTAAGTTTTCATTCCATTCATATATGAGACAAGTTGCTTTATCAAATTAAAAACACAGTAGTGCAATAAAGCAATTTATAAAATGCAATACTAAACACAGATTTTCTCACAGATTTGTGAGGTATATCCTATCTTGACATTAAAAGTTATATGGAATACTTATTTATGGCATTTTTATCCTTCCTTTCTCCATAAGGGGACCCAAGTTGTCTTCAAAGAATAGACTGGTTTTCTGGTTTTGCTTGATAATGGAGAGGCTCAGTCCAACCTACCTGAGCATGGTATCATATAGAGAGAAGTCCACCTTTTTTTTTAAAAAAAAAGGCCCTTCTTGTAGTTACTGTGAGTAGAGGATCCACAAACTGGTTAAATTACCCTAAATCTGGTTCCATTTGGTCAAATTGGGCCCCGTGTCCAAGGGGCTGCTGTGCTAAGCCAACTGCTAAGCCACTTGCCTGAGAGATTCCTTATAGGCAGTGCTGCATCCAGCTAGCAGAAGACATGCTACCTGGACTGAGCAAGCACTTGCAAAACAGCTGTTCTTTTCATTTTGAGAGCCAGGGTTGGATGATGATGATGATTTGACCAATTTGGCTGAATTGAACCTTGGGTCTTGAGGAAGCCCTAAACTGGGGCAGCAAGCAGAGTGCCTGCAGCTTTGTTCTGTACCTTGCTCTGGCACCTCTTTCTGTAGCTGATGTTTTGGCATGGAATCTTCCATGTGGAGGCACTGCAGAGAGAGCAATAAACAGTGTGTTGCTGCTGGACAGCCCTCCTGGCTCACCACTTGAAATAAGTTGGTTTGAAATCTCCCCAAAGCAGTTGAGGGTGATGTTATCACATCACAGTCATCTATCTACTTCTGGGTTCCGCACTTTGCATGGTGTGCCATCAGCCCTGGTTTGCTGCTGCTGCTTGCTTTGGTGAGTAGAGGAGCCCTTTGAGGGTAGGGACCACAAAAATGGTTCACATGGGCCCAATAGCTTCTACAACTGAACCTGTACACAAAAGCTCCTCTGTTGCTATCTTAAAGGCTAGATAGGATAAGAGCCATCTGGTTAGGTAGTGGTTAGGTAGATGGTGTAGTGGTTAAGGAGTTGAACTAAGACCTGGAAGATCCAGGTTCAAATCCTTCTTTGACTTTCTGAATGATCTTGGGCCAGTCACTCACTTTCAGCCCTAACCTATCCCACAGGGCTGTTGTGAGGACAGCGGGAAGGGAGGAACTAAACTTTGTAGACCACCTTGGGCATTTGTGTTTGTGTGGGAAAGGCAGAGTATAAATCAAATACATACATATGGGAGAAGGTGATTCTTAAGATGCCTCAGACTGTAGGGCCAAAGCACTTTGAAATGGGTTCAGAAGCGCATTGGTAGCCTAAAACTGGTGTAAAACTTGCTAAAATTGGTGTGATTTGTTCTAACAATTTCATCAAACTTGTGGCTAATTGAAGCTTTTGAACTCTCTCTTTCTTGAAAGCTGCTTTTGTCACTTTTTGTTGGATGCCCAAGATCAGTCTTTGGATCTTGACTCTTTCAACTGATCCTACAAGTCCTCAGAACAAGTACAAACTTGCTTGCATATTGTGATCTTTTGGAGGCTTGGAGCATTTGTCATGAGTGCTTATCCAGTGGGAGAGGACTAGTCCTATTACTTGCAAGTGAGTGATATACATTCACAACTTGTTTCTGTCATCCCTTGTCTGCAGCCACCCAGTTTAGACTACAGTGTAGCTGTTGCATTCCACAGTATGCTCATAATAAATGTGCATTAAAAGGCATTGCTGTTAAGGTAGTCAAGCTTAAAATCCTGACCCTATTGCTAACTCTTTCCATTATCCCATGAATGCAGACCCTTACTGGAATAAGGATATATGCCACCTGTGAATTAGCAAAACAGACCTCTCTTAGCTGCTTGTAGGATATCATATTTACTTAAGATTGTTAAAAATAAATAATTAATAATTCAATGGCTACACAAATACATAAATACATACAATATCATCTGAGTTTGATGCCATGGAGTTACCTGTTTAGATAAGGGGGAACCATTTGACCACCCTATCCCACCTATTTACTCAGATGAGGGGGGAGTGTCTTAAATTCCTCTGGGGGATAGAAATGGAGAAAAGTTTAGGGAGAAACAGTACACTCATCACACCAACCAAAAACTGAAGAAGAGACATTGCAATATCCTGGACATTAGAAACTGAGCCCAGCAGGACCTTCACTTGGCATATTTGGCTCTTCAAGGCAAGTGCAGTACCAAAGTCAGTTAGATACCACTGTAATTAGATCTGAGGAATCTTTTGACAGATAACTTTGGTTTTAGTTATTTAGTTTCAGTTTAGCATTTAGTTTCAGTTTGCTCTCATCCAGACTGAAACTGTCTTGAGATAATAGAGGCTTATGCTATTTTCCTGAGGTTGGATATGATCTCCTCATCATGAAGGATTCCATCTGGAAGAGAAGAGTTCCTCAAGCTCAGGGTGTCCAGGTGATCTCCATTTTTGGCTTCATTGTCCTATATTTTGGCTTCATTTTAGAATTTTGCAATGGTGTGCTGTACCCCATATTGTCATATTATCATATGTCGTTGGATTCATATTGAAGAGCAGAATCCAGTGTTAAAATAGGTTTTGAGATATCTCCTTCACATAAAAAATTATGGCCTAAAAACTGAAAAACAAAAATACGCATTGAGCTCTATGGGAAAGAACAGTTCCCCATATCATAGTTTTACTCATGAGTAGGTGAATGTGCCATTGTCTGCCAGAAAGGCCAGGCTGAGAGGACCTCAAAGACACTATAATTGTCCTGATCCAATGAATGGAACCTCCAAAATCACCCCCAAAAGAGGCCCCTGATAATTGCATTGATCTCTATATCAGAGGCCCCTGATAATTGCATTGATCTCTGATTTTCAATTGCATTGAAAGGGAGCCATATTGCGCCTTTACTTGCAAGTAGGCAAACTTGCCGGGATATTTTGGGCAGGTTGAGATAAATCTGGTCCTGATCCAATAAATGAAGCCCCTACCAGGCACCTCTCAAGGAAACCCTTCCTCCCAGCTCCACTGAATTAAACCCTTTTGAAAGTGAGACTGCACAGCCATTTTTACTCACAAGATAGCAAGCATGCCTTGCTGCTATGGAAGGTCAATCCAAAGAGTGCAAGGCTTCCAGAATGGTCCTGATCCTGTGCACTTGGAGCTCAGCAAATGCTCCACAAGGCAGCAGTTGAGTGTTTTCAGCATATGAGTGTTTTCAGATTTTATTTTGTCATGCCCTACGTTTCGCTTGGATGGCCTACATTTTGGGGGGCCTTGGTTCTCTTTTTTATGGCATATGGTCACCCTGGGTGAGGATCATGTCTGCTTTGAGCCACTCACATGTGCACTGTTGGTGAAAACAGGTCTTGCAAAGAGGTTTTCAATTTAAAAAGAATGTAGTATTGAAATTAAGTACAGGAAAGCAATACGGGTATTTTTAGCCTTTATTTTAACACGTCCTACATTTGTCCCACATTCTATTGGGTATCCTACATTTTAAAAAACATATAAGGAATTTTGCTTGGATATCAGGAATTTTGGGGGACCTTGTCCTCTTTTTGGTGTTGAGGCATCTGGTCACTCTGCTCAAGCTACCCATATAACAAATTACCTACCTCACAGGTTTGTTGAGGACAAAAGGATAAAAGCTTTGCAAGCCCCCTTGGCCATTAGATTTTGGCATAAATGTGGGGTATACTGTAAATCCCTTAAATAAGTTATTTTCAATCTTTTTCATTTCATGGCACACTGTCAAAGTGCTGAAATTGTCAAGACACACCATCAGTTTTTTTTTTAACCATTGTCAGGATACACTATGGTGCTGGTAAGGGGCCATGGCACAGTGGTTGAAAATCATCACAATCAATCAATCAGTTTTGGGAATGAATGAGAACTGAATGTTATGCTGAATGTTATCAACAGGCTGATGACTCCTCAGTCCAAACCTTCAGATAATCTCACCCTTCAAGTTCATGAAAACCTGCACCACACAGCTCACTGTTGCGGGGCAACACAGTAGGAACTACTTCAAAATAGTGACATTTCCCACAGTCCTCTCAGAAGAATATTATAGTTGATAGTATTGAAAGTCACTGAGTGGTCTAAAATGATCTATTGAAAAATGTTCCCCCATCTGTTTCCCTGTGTGTGTCATCCACCAGGACAGACAAGACTGTTTTATTCCTAAATCTAGGCCAGAAACCAGAATAGAGAGGATTTAAGTAATCAGTGGTGTTTCAAACCACTTTGAGTTTGACAATGTGATGGTACTAAGCTGTGATCTACCTTTTAATGTATTCACAAATGGCTATGCCATCAGTGTACCATTTGCAATTAACTATATATGGCTACAGTAAATCTTACATTTTCTGCTTAACTATACATGGGTATGTAAATGATTCAAATTAGAAATTCATTGTTAAGTTGATTAAATAGTTTGTAAAATGAGGGGACAATATATAATTATATCAAAGCTGTTTTTTGTTGCTAATGCTTGAGAATTCCATATTTGCTCTGAACCTGGAACAAGTATTAAACTCGAGGGCTTTAAAAACCAAACCTCAAATTACTTTGTTCCCAGTCATTGATTGTAAAAGCTATTAGCAGCTTCTTAGAAAAAAGTTAGTGGAATGTTTTCTTTTTTCTTTTTGTAGGGATGCTTCAGAGATGACTTGTATGACTTACTAGAAATTAGTATGTATAGAGGATACACTTTTAAGTACAAAATGGATGCATAAAATTGAAAGTGGAAAGGCTAATCTTGATCAGTCACGTTGTGGTTAGATTTAAGACTTGTGGCTTCTTAGTTCTCCAGCAGTTAAGGAACACAACAGGTCTGATGGAGATGCATGATTTTCAAAATTGTCAAAGATTTCAATTCTTATAATCCTGTGTACCTTGTAGGTTCATGCTAGAAAACCCTGCAACATCTGAGTACAGTATACTAGTAAAAGCCAGCAGCTGTTGTTTGCAGAGCTACAATATAACAGCACTCATCAGTAACAAATACCCACCTCTTCTCAACTGCCCCTTTGCTACCTTTCTCCAAAATGGTTTTCTTCCTCTCATTCTGGCCTGTTGTCCTAGAGATAGTTAGAAATGACAGTTGAAATGCAATGGAAGGTCAGCCTTGTGTGCCCAAGAGACAGATGCGAATAGAAACCTCAGCCTGCTTGATTGTCAAGGAATGTGCCAACAACCAAATATGCCAAATGTGATAGGTCAAGGCTTTTGTGTAGACAAATGTTGGTTTACTTGATAATGGAAATTGGTATTCTTATTTTTAGGGGTGTCAAACTTGTTTCCTACAGTGGGCCAAAGAGCATTTATAGTGTCTGCCGGATGCTGGAAGTTATGGCTGCAATCCTAAAGACACTTTCCTGGGAGTAAGATCCATTGAACACAATGGGGCTTACTTTTGAGTAGACAAGATTAGGATTGTGCCCAATGATGATGATCAGAAATACGCACCTAGGAAGAAAGCTATTAGCTGCAACGTACATAAGAGAAACAATGGCATTCTTGACTATATTTTCAAGGTGTGGGAGAATCCAGTTATCTTTCAGATTGCCTTTCCAGCAGCACTGCTTCTACCAGATGTTGCTTCATAACTCAGGAACTAAGAGATGCTCTGCAAAATAGTAAGGGCAGAATCAGCACTGCTGAAGGTATGGCCCTTGTGATAACTGGACTCGCCCAGAACCTTCACAGTGGCTGCAATCCTAACCACACTTTCCTGGGAGTAAATCCTATTGAACACAGTGGGTAGACAGGCTTAGGATTGCACTGAGTGTTTCTCTTCCCTGTATACTTGAAAGAAGTGGTGCTGCTGAAAAGACAGCTTGCATTATTCTCTAATAATAGAATTCAAAAAATTCAGAATTTAGGACTCACTAAGCTTCCTGAAATGGACAGTTAGTTTCCTCTCCAGCTAATATCTTCATATATGATTGGAAGTGTGATGGACTGTGTGTCTTGGCAGCAAGGAGATTTGATTTGGAAATCTTTCCATAAGAAATCGAAGCTTTATGGGAGGGTGTGTGTGTGTGTGTCTTAGAAGAAAGCAAGCTCATTCCGTAGAGAAATGGGAATCCACCCCAGATTTCTCTCTCTTGCCAGAGCCTGAGCCCACTGGGATATCTGCTGTTTTTGATGTTGTGAGACTATAGTAAGGGGATTGCAGCTTAGGAGTTGGATTCCGCTCCAGCCTTCAGGGATTGGACATTTTGGGGCCCCATTTTATTTTATTTTATTCACCTCTCCCTCCCTTCCTTGCTGGTTGGCCACGGTTGATCTGCAGGATCAGAGCGCTTCATGAAGTGCAGCGGGAAAACGAAACAGATAATCGGCTTTCTTTCCTTCCTCTGCCCAAAAGGAAGCGCTCTGCACAGGGGCAGCCTCAGTAAACAATGCGAGGGAGGAGGGTGGCAGCGGCTTCCCTAATCCCCTGAACGCGGCGGCTGCGGAGGGAAGAAGCGCCTCCCGCTGCACGCCTTGGCGTGGATCGTTTTGTTTTGAGCGGAGAGAAGGAAGGAAGGAAGGAAGGGGGAGGCTCCGTGCTCTGCTCTGCCTCCTGCATGGGCAGGAGCGGCAGGCATGGAGCTCCGCAGTGCCCTCCACCACAGGCAGCCGCAGCCCTGCCTGCTGAAGTGGTAGTGACTGGAGGTGGCCGGTGACAAAGGACTTGGCCTTCTCCGTTCGCTCTCCCGGCTGGGCAACGCTGCGGGCTGGCCAGGATGTACCTCCTGGAGGGGGGCGAGTCGCCCTCCGCCCCGTCTTCGCCCTGCGCCAGGGAGCGGGGCACCCCCCAGCGCAAGACCGTCTACCGCATCTCAGTCACGCTGGTGAAGAAGGAGGCGATCGGCTCGACCAGCCTGCCCCGCACCGGGCAGCTCCTGGAGGAGGAGGAGGAGGACGGCAGCGACGATGGCCGGAGGGCGGCGGGTGCCGCAGCCTTTTCCGGTAGGGCTGCCCGCACCTTTCGGACCTTCAGCACCGGCCACCTGGAACTGGGTCGCCTGAAGGTGGCGAAGCGAGCCGGGCTCGGCTGGAGGTGGGCGCCGGCCCGGGACGTCTCCGCAGCTTTCCGACTGGTAGGGCGCTCGGAGGCCGAGGAGGAGGACGCGGCGCACTCCGAGGGGGCGGTCACCGCCTTGCTAGGACCTGTCGGGCAGGCATCGCCGGCCGTCCCGCTACGCCGTAGCTGCAGCTTCAGGCATTGGAGCGGCGGGGAGGCTCTGCGGCTGCGTGCCCTGGCCCGTACCAAGCGCCACAGCAGCTCCGGCTGCCTCTCGCTGCCCGCCAGCGCGGGGAGGTCGTCGAGCGCCCGGCGGCGGAACGCGGAGGCGGCGGGCCCGCCACTTCCCCCGGGACCGGAGCGCCACGAGAGCCAGAGCAGCAGCAGCAGCGGCGACGACCTGCGGAGGCTTTCGGAGCGGCTGGGCGCCTGGGAAAGGGCTGCCGCGTCGCCTCAGGAGCGCAGGCTGCTCCGCTTCTTCTCCGGCGTCTTGTCGCCCTTGGGGAGCCCCCTGGGTCGGGGTCCTCGGCCCAGGGCTCGTAGCAGCAGCAGCCTGAAGAGGAGCACCGGCCTCGAGGCGCCGTGCAGCGCCGAGAGTCTCGCCGAGTCCCTGAGCAGAGGTGCCTCCTGTTGGGTTCTGAAGGGTGGGGGGAGGACGGGGACGGAGATGCCGGGCCCTGCCGGACTGTGAGGGAAGGAGGGAAGGAAGGGAGAGCGCACCTCCACCCGCGCTTCTTCTCCTCAGGCGCTGTTCTGCACGCTTTCCGGGGGTTAGAATCCAGTCCTTGGCAAATAGAGGGGCGAGCAGGAATCTGCTGATCACACGTGCTGGTGGCGTAGCTAGTGGGAGGCCGAGGGGTGGGGAGCCTCACATCTTGGGGGACCTGCCTCCAAGACCGACTCCTCCGCCCCCGCTAGCTACGCCGCCACCTCATCGGATCGCTACTTGCTGCTTTCTGTCCCAAGAGCTGCATGTTGAAGTGTGCATGGAGGGGAGGCGCAAGCCATGAGGGGTGTGTGTATGCAGAGATGGATGTAGATGTAGGCAACCTCCAAATGCCTGATGCAGGGGGGGGCACCTGGATGCAAGTCTCAGGTGTGCTCCCTGAGGCTTCTGGTGGACTGCACTGTGAGACTAACAACAAGCTGGACTCCATGGGCCTTTGGCCTGATCTGATGGAGGCTCTTATGTTCTTATGACTGCCTGCTTGCCTCGTCTGCCTGCCTGGGCTTTTCCTATATAGGTTACTAGGTCAGTGAATCCTCCCTGGTAAACTGCACACCCTTTGTCTTCCATACCGTCGCTGTAGCATCGCGTCAACAAACCAGGAGGGAGTCTTGAGAAAACCCCATTGGTGGTTGTTTTATTTTTAAACTTCATTTTGCAAACGATGTGATTTTGCCTGTAAATACCCCAGAATTTTTGACTGTCATTATTGCATGCTTGCTTGCATGCATTCATTCATTAAAGGGAGTAGGATCAGGATGACCAGATGTCATAACAACAACAACAACAAAAAGAATAAAAATAAAAGAAAAGGCCCCCCCATGTTGATTGCCCAAGAGAAATGACAAAATAAAAGCTAAAAAACCTCATATATATCATTTTCATATGGACAATTCAAACACTGTAAGCACAATCCTAACCATGTCTACTCAGAAGTAAGCTCTATTGTGTTCCTCACATTCCTGCCCAACACTCTCATGAAAGTCTGTTTAGGATTGCAGCCTATATTTCTTATTATTAAGTTTAAAACTATTACATAATGTATTAATTACAAGAAGGCTACCTGCTGAATGCTTACAAGGAAAAGGAGAACAATGAAGTTTTTCCAGGACACAGGGCTAAAAAAGAGGACATATCCCCGAAAAAGAAGACATATGGTAATCCTGGGTAGGATTAATTTTTGCTTTCAGCAGCATTTTTGTGATAGGCAGTGCTAGGAACAAAATGCAGGAAATGTACTAAAACGAGTGATGGTGTTAGGATTGTCCAGACCCCTCTGAGTGTTCATAGCCATTACCTGGAAAGGCACAAAGGGAGCACTTACTATTGTCTTATTGGCATTTGGTGCTGTGATGGTGGGAACATTCTTAACTTCTTATTAGACAAGAAAGATTACTTACAGCTCTTACCCTTTTTGTGTGTCAAACCTTTCAACTGGTACCTGTAGATGTAGAAATCATTGTGGGAGGAAAGACTAATTGTATCCCAGGTATACAACTTGGGAAGTTTAAAAATGTGAATAATTTGGTGTTTTTCTTAAAAAGTCAACATCCCGAATAGGCAAGGTCCTGCAGCTGAAAGTTGTGATGGATTTAGCTCTAACGCATCTAAAAAGAGATATACAGCAGTGGAAATAATGGAAGTGGCATCTTCTAATGTGCAGGGTGAAAAGAGAACTGTGCAATTAAATCTTTTTTCAGGGCAATGCTGGACATGAATGCCAACACATGGAACTCAGGCGTGTTTTCAACCAGAAGCTCTTTTTAAAAAACAAACATACTGATTGGGGTAGCAACTCTGATTGGGCCTGGGCCAAACAGAGAGATAAAGAGAGGGGGATCATGCTTCTTTCCTTCCACAGTTTTAAAGATGGAAACTACCCAATCTGTTTAGCAACTTGCCTCAGAACTGCAATTTTTCTTCAAATCACCCCTTTGGGACTGCAGGTGATGAAGCCACCTCCATACAGTCCATTTCAAACCACGGTTTCCTGTGCTGATCATTACAAGTTTTTCCCTTTAAAACAAGCTGATGGTTGGAATCATGCTTACATTTCATGTATTTCATTTCATTCTGCATCAAGCCATAACAACCTAAGTCTGTTAAGCATTCTCCTTAACATTCTCCTTAATGCTTAACGAACTTACGTTGTTATAGCTTGATGCAGAAACAGATTATACATGCTAATAATAATAATAATAATAATAATAATAATAATAATAATAATAATAATAATTTTAAGGTAATAACCAGAAAATCGTCCATTTTGGACTTAGGTTCGTCTGGCTCTGAGGTACAGAATGTTTGGCTAGCAATAACAATATGTGGGATATTTGGCGTATGTGGGATATGTGGGATATTTGCAGCCAGGAGTGCTGCAACTGCCCCAGTTGTCAGCAGGACCGTCACTATTGTTGGTGCCCAGAATGGCAACATCTGTCCTCCCCTCACCCAAACCTGCTGCCACCAGAATGGAAGGCCCTGGGGCAAAGACTCTGCCCTCTGGAGTCTTCTGCAGGAGAGCAGGTGTGCAGCTTGGATACTGTCATGCTGAGGGAACAGCATCCAAGGCCCAGTCTCATTCCCAGTGGTGCCTTCCTTGGCATCAGACCAGTTAGGCAGACCAGTTAGGCAGACTACTGGGGAGAATGGAGGGGTAGCGGCTGGTCCTCCCTGCCATGCCAGCAACGGAGCCCTGTGTGGGGCTGGTGAAAGATCACCTTGCAGCTCTGCCCCAGTCAATCTTGCACTTTCATTTGCCTCTCTACCCAGAGGGAAGCCCCTTTGCAGTCAATGGAGCATACTCCTGGGGAAGGGTGGGGAATAGTGCATCTTTAGAGCCCAATCCTGTGCCTCTCTATTCAGAAGTAAACTGCTTTGCAAGAGTCATGCCAAAGATAGGAACCAGCTATTCTTCAGCATCTTCAGCTTCCACGCCAGTGCAGGGATGGAGAAGCCACTTTGGGGGTAGTGGTGGTACAGAGGAAGCCATGTGGTAGTTGGAGAACATAAAAGCCTCAGGAGGTGGTCTCGGGATGCACAAATATAACTTTAGAATCATGTTGGCATGCAGAATAACATTGTACCATTAGTTTGCCACTACACTGCCGAAAGGTTGTGGACTACTGTACTGTAGTACAGCGGTTTACTAAACTGGAAGTTCTGGTTTAGTTGCAGTTCCAACTTTCACTATTGAAGCGATGGGAAGTCCTGCAGGCACTACACAGGGCTCCCTGCAGCTTAGATGAAACATAGCCTCCCTTCCCCTGCAAGTGTTGTCATGTCATTGTCGTAGCCCCTTCCTTTTATGATTGCCATATTTGACAATCCCTGAACTGGATTGCAACCCCTGACCACCCATAGGTGGTCACTCCCCTCAGCCCCAGCGTGACATTGAGGGGAGGCACCACACCCTAAGTACACTGGCCAGCACATGTGCAGAGGCCCCTGTCTTCCGACACCGTCTTCTCTGCATTCATCAGTGGTTGCTTCCCTGCATTCCCTGCGTGGTCCATCCAGCAAATGCAGGGAGGGATCTCTGTACATGCGCTGCCAGTGCACATAGGGGGCAATTGCTCCCCTCAGCATTGACCTGATGCTGAGGGGAGGGACCATCCTCTGCACACTCCGGCTTGCACATTCAGAGGTTGGGTTCCTCTCCTCAGCGTTTGGCTGACACTGCTGGGAGAGACTGCCTCATGAACATGCACCACCTTGACACATGTGCAGAGGTCCCCCAGTTCAGTGTTGGGCTGATTGGGCCAGTGCTGAGCTGGGGAACAGCAGGGTTGCCTGTTCCTGGGTTTCAGAAGGGTCATGACCCAGGGAAATGGCAACACTACTCCCTTGTAAAGACTTATTTAGGGTGTAAATCTCCCTAAATGTTTTGAGGACCAGTGCGTTATAGAAAGCAGCTTTTGGATTGCTAGTCCCCTGTAAGCTTGTGACTCAAGAGGTTGTGCTCCAGAGGCCAGAAAGCACCTAATGCAGTTATAGTCTGTAGTAATATGTTGCATTAGGTCAGGGTCCTCCAAACCCTGGCTGAGGGCCTAGATATGGGCTGCACAAGGCTCTATCTGGCCCTTAGCCAGTCTCTTTTTGCCCACTCAACAGAACGGTCCTGCCATCTTGGAATCTGGCACTAGGTGCTGCCATATTGAAGTCAGGTGCTGCCATAATGGTGAAGTCAGGCTGCTTTCCTAGGAGTAAGTCTCATTGAATACAATGTAGACATGGAGAACCTTTGGCAGTGATGTCACTTCCTGTTTGATGTCACTTCCAGCCATGACATCACGTCTGGCAGGGATGTCCCCCAGATAGATTGTCATTCTCAGTAAGGGATCCTGGACTGAAATGCTCAAGAATCACTGAGTCAAAGTATCATTCTACTGTATCTATAATTTTAATGTGGAATTAATTTGCTTTGTACATTGACCAGATACTCCTCTTAAAGTAGAAATCTCTGAAAGACTATGGCTGCAATCCTAACCTCCACTTAGGCTGGCCTAAGTGCTGTGCAGACTTGGAGGTGTCACAAAAGTGCAGTAAGACACTTCTCCCCCACTCTTGGCGGTGGTTAGGCCAATGCATAGGCATATGCTGACCTTCTCACACCATCATGGAAAAATAAATTAGGTTAGGTTTGCCTAAATTTCTTTGGATTGTGCACAAATTTGGGAAAATTCAGGTGATTATTCTTATACAAATTTTTGCATTTAAACAATCCAACAGATCCAACAATAGAATACAGTACAAAGGACTTTACATGGACAAATTAAGAAACTGGCAGGTTACTGAGCTTTAATTTCTATAATCTTTGATTCTCAATAGGTAATGATCTGTTGATATTAGAGTTGTAGAATTTCAGAGATGAAACAGTGCCAAATTAAATGTCTGAGAGAGGTTTTAAGAGACTTACAATTAAATTAAGTTATTTAAATTTCATCTTTTAGCTTTTAAGATTCCTGTTTAAATTCAGAACACATGTAAGATTGTGAAGTTTAAGATGGAGTGTGGAATCAATATTTGAACAAAATAGTTATCCATTTTCCATGTTTCACAGTAGAGGTGGGATTTCTACACAGAATTGTACTGATGAATGTTCTTCATTGTAAATGTGAGTCAAGGGCATTGTACATGTGCGGGTACCTACTATAAGTGGCATAGATAGTGAGGTTTTTGTGGCATGTTGGAGAGTCCCCAGGACAGATCTTCTGTAGACATATTTGTCTTCTTTTTTGTAACATTTGTATTTTAGAATTGTGGCAAGTTTGTAGCTGTGATTGTGATGAGCATTGTATTTGAATGGAAGAAAAAGGGTTGCTAGTTGGAGGGCTAGTACAGAAGAATATGGTACTGGGAACGAACGTTTATCAATGGTACTGCCATATTTGTGGTTGGGATATGATGGATGAGTTGTGTTGTTTTAATGGTATCATTTGATATTTGAGTCTTGTACTGTGTTTTTGTAGTAGTATAGAGCTACTATGTACCGTATTTACTCAAATCTACTGCACCATCGAATTTAATGTGCACCCTGATTTTGGAGACTGAATTTGGCTGAAAAAAGTGAGCATTACAGCCCAATCCAGAGCAACTAATCTGTCCACATAAGAGCCCTTAGGTTGCCCTATCTAACACTAGGCTGGAGCAACTGCAAGGTGCTCCAGCCCAGTTACTCTGAAGGAGGCTTAGGGCAGAGCAAGGCAAGATAGGGTGCCCTAAGAGAGGTGGACCTGCTCTGCCCTAACTAGGGCAGCCTAAGCAGCTCAGGAGAGGCAAGTTGAGGGCATGTTTAGCATTGCCTAGGGCAGAGCAGTTACTCTGAATCCAGAGCCTGTTTCCAAGGCAGAAATGGCCTCTTCCAGCCCTCAGAGTTATACCACCTCAGGAGCAGGTATAGTAATGAGTAGACCCATAGGGGTCCATGATAAGGCCCGAGTAAGAATGGCAGTGCTGACCAAAAATCTGAGTTCTTGGCCAGCCTAGCTGCAACCTAGCTCTCAACCTCAGGATATGGAACGAACTACGGCTGCCCACAAACCTCAGGATACAGCAGGCCACTCCAAGAAGCCCCTTGTATTCACTGTAGAATGTACTGGCATCTCATCAGGGACCCCTTATAAGGCAGGCACCCAGTGGCGTCACCAGACTGGTGCGGCTGGTGTGGGCTGCATTGGGGATGCGCTCAGTATGGGGTGATGTGCCGGAGGAGTTTGACTGTCCTTTGGCAGGCCCTGGGCGTCAGCACCCCCATTCAGGCCTGCTCCAAGGCGGAGAATCAGCCAGAAGCTGCCACTTGTTTGAGGAGCTGGCCTGAACGGCCATCTGAGGTGCACTGCGCAGAAACACACTGAGCATGCCGAACAGCTTCAGAGGAGACTTCCTTAGAGCAGAGAAAGTCCGCGCCTCTGCACAGCCATTGGGCGTCTCTCAGGAGGCGGAGCGGCAGCCGAATGGCTTCAGAAAGAGTACTGCACAGGCACCAACTCTGACACCTGCACAGTCTCCCCCGAAACCTCCTTCCGAAGGTTTCAGAAAAGTACTGCGCAGGTGTCAGAGATGGTGCCTGCGCAGTACTCTTTCTGAAGCCAGTTGGCTTCAGAAACAACTGCTCAGGCGCCAACTTTGGTGACTGTGCAGTCCAGGTGGGGGGGGGCACGCATCCCAAGGATGACGCACAGACTTCCGCACCAGGTGATGTGCAGAGTCATGTCACCACTGTAGGCACCACAGCTGTTCCTTGTTCAGTGTGATCTGAGGGGTGTCTCCTCAGGAGCAAGTCTTCCCCTTGTGTCAATTACTTAGCATGCTCTGGAGCAGTTAGGGCAGCCCAGGCTTCCTGACTCTCTGGATTCAGCATAACTTTCTGCTCTGGATACAGAATAGTTAGGAGAGTGCAGTTAGGTCAGAGCAGGCTGAATTTGCTCTGGATTGCAGCCTTAGATTCAAGTAAATACAATATTTGTTATGTTTAAGGAAGTTTCAACCAGTAGCATATCTAGGAGAGGTGCAGGGAGTGCAGTTGTACTGGGTTACAAGCTTTAGGGGGGCTACCAGCTGAGCTTGAGACAAGTGACTAAAATTGTGAAAAACAAGGTATGTTTGAATGATAATACCACCATGTTATATATTGTTCAAAAGGTAATTTTATGCAGAATGCAATGAAACAAACTGTATTGGAATATCTATATCCTATCAAATGTTATGACCAATTAACCAGAAAATGAAAACACAAAAGCCAATGGAACAAAAGGAGAATTTCTTAACTTAAACTTTCTCATGATACTGATAGCTCTAAGAGCCAATGAGATGTAATTCTGATACTGTACAAAACTAATAAGGTGTTAATATAAATCAGCTTTCAGTAAATATATCATATACAGTACATATATCATAATACAGTTACCCATGGTTAGTGGGTATACAGGCACTTCTAAGTAGTGCATCTCTTATATTTAAGAGGAAAAAATAACCATCCTCTTGGGGCCCAGCACAGATTCCCTAACCAATAAGGGACAGAATTTTCATTTTTTTTACTTAATTAAATTTGATTTTGTTGTTGGGGGGAGTGTTAACAAAATCTTCAATGCCAGATAGCAAACCGGTGCTTTAGCTATGCTACTAGCAAAGCAAATGGTGGTGAACTGCTGAGGAGGAGGCGGCAGGTTTTTCCATTCTTTAAAAAAATACCTGGGGATGACGTCACTTCTGGTTGTGACATCACTTCCAGGGCTACACGGTTATTAACTATGCACTGGTTTCAGCTATGCATAATTTTGTTTTATGCTTGGACCTTGGATTGCACCACTTGCATAAGATGCAGAGCACTTTTAAATTTGATATTTCTATTATGGTTTATTTTCTGTTTACTTATGTTTCTCCAGTGAGTTCACCGAGATAAGCCAAAGTTTTTTTTTTGTCATATAACGCTAAATATTGTAATTGTTTGATGGGCTAAATTTAATATAGAAGAAATTTTGTAGTCCTGTGTGTGTGTGTGTGTGTGTGTGTGTGTGTGTGTGTGTATATATATATATATATATATATATATATATATATATATATATATATATATATATATATATATATATATATATATATATATATACACACATATATACATATATATATATATAGGAAAGGTCTTGCGTCACTGGTAAAGTAGATGTCCAGATGTATCCAGAACTAGCCAGATAATTAAGAATTGAACTGGTATTAAGGTCACTAGCTGAGTGGAACAGGAGATTTATACTTCAACTGTATAACAGATGGTATGCTCAATAATTTTAGTGGAGAAACAAAAATTTTGTGTTGGCATGTTGATGTAAATGTATTCTAGACTGTTTAGCAAACACTTTCCAGTTGCCTTTAAAACTATGACGGTATTTGAATTTTGAAAATATAGACATATTTTAAACATTTTTAGTAAACTTGGCTTGCACTTACATGCAACTGACTTAAACAAATTCAAGCATCCGCACTTGATAGTGTAAATATTGCAAGATATTCTGTCCACTGTTCCACTTACTCTGTTTACCCCTGGAGTGAGCTTGATTTGGTAAAATGGAGCTACTGTTCCCACTGCTGTGTAACTCTCATATTGTGAATTTATGGTGTTGCAGTGTATGGAATTTTTTTTCTAACACTGATTTCGGATCAGGCTGAATGTATTCGCTGTTTACCTGGGGTTATTGAAATACCTTCAGATCTTGATTTACTTCCAGAAAGTGAGCTAAGTCTGGATCAAATTAGAAACATGGGCAACACTTATTGTCCCATTCAGCTAAAGAAATTGAGTTTGTGTGTGGGTTCGCTGGTTTTTATTCCAAAGGGAGTGTACATGGGAGAGAGCAAGCCTCTTCCTCTCATTGCCTTCTTTTGCTGAACTCTTTTGGCTTTAACTAGTGTGTTGAGCTCTCACATGGGAAGTGAGCTGTGCGCAGGGGGTAAGCTTAATGCAACTGTTTATGGGGTAGTAAAAGGAAGGGTAAATGCAAGAGGCAAGTACTGATTGACATTTTTATTAAATCACAAGATTATCTAGGACAAGGTGTGATATTTAGGGAGTGTGCACCAAAATACCCTCCTCCTTTGAATAGAGACCACCTTTGGTAGGCTTGGAATGCATAGCAGGGAAAGGGAATGTGACCGTATGCAGCCACCTGACAGAGTTAATTCATTTGTTCAGCTAGGTCAGTATTGTCTGAACTAAATGAATTGGAGACCTTCTGTTTGCAAGGCCATGCAATTTCTTTGCCATGTTCTACAGTGGGGTTTCAGCTCCTCTACCTGGCCTAAAAGTGAGCGGTCTTTAAGGTTTTTAGTAATAGTAAATGTCAAACTGGTACACTGAATGAAGGTTTTGGAAACTCATACTGTGGACTAACAGTGGTATCAGTGTATTTATGTTATTAAAAGACTACTTTAGTTAGCATCAGTATACGCCTTCTCAAATGAGTGATTTCATTTCTTTTCTTTTTTTTTGCTCTTTGAATAAAATATTTAAGAACTACTCCCTCTTCCAAAGACAGCTTCACATCAAATGTCGTGGTCTCTGGAACATTTCAAGCACTGGTGTCTTTATGTACCATGCTTGTAAGCTTCTATGTGCAACCATGATATAATTGGTAATCAGTTAAGATTGTCCAAATATTGGTTCATTGTTTGCTGTTTGGACTAAATAATATCCTTTTAATTACTGGCTAGTGTTTTCCAAATCTTCCTAATGTGTCTGAATAAAATAGACTAGAAATAATTCAGAATTGAACAGCTGTGTTGATGTGTGCCCGAGTAGTCTGTGCTGCAAATATGAAACTTAGGAAGAGAGACAAGAAATGACAAGCCTAACCACTGTGAGAAACTTATAGAAGTAAGTACCAGGTAGATGTATGTAATTCCTTTAATATCCAAGCCAAAATGCTAAAAAGGAATCTTGTGTGTGGGTCTTTCATAACTTTTTTGTGTTTTGTTATGAATTGGACTGGTAAAAAGCAGTGTTGCAAAATGGCGAGTGACAGGATGTGCTTTGATATTTATGTAAATAATGCTTTATGCCTCAGTGATTTTCAACCACTGTTGGATGGTCTACAGGTGTACCACTGGATTTTGGGAACAGTCATTTAGGAAGGTTCATAATGTATATTAATAGGGAAATTAGGGGATTTGTGATTCCTACCAGCATGGTGTGCCTTGTTACTTGTCAAAGAACTGATGGTGTGCCTTGACAATTTTAGTGCCTTGTTAGTGTGACGTGAGATGAAAAAGGTTGAAAATCTCTGCTTTACAGTATCCTATACCCACAGCTGAAGGCTTGCTGTCGCTGTATGGTTGGTGGATTGGAGCAGCTTCTGCAGCTGTGTCCTTGTAAAACTTACAATCTGTACTGTCTTTTGGTGGTGCTGGCATCTTGGGCTGTGTGTGGACAAGGTGCGAGCAGCTGCAAGAAGATGATCTAGGCTTCTTGCCAGAAGGATTGGGGTGGGAGTTGGTTTTCACTCTGGTCTGTCATAGTACTGCTCTCTGTACAGTGCTCAGTTTAGTGCCCAGTTTAATGCCTTAGGTTAGTGCCCAGTCATCTTATCCTTGGCTGCAGTGGGCTTTTTAAAGCCTCAGCTGCATTACATGCTGGCTCCCTTTTCAACCTATGCTTCCTGCTCACTTTCATCAGGCATTCCTGTCTGTGGCAGCAGGAAAAGGCTTGGTTGCTGAGCTGCTCAGAATGAGCATGAGTGGCTCCTGTCATTTTCAGAGACCCTGGGTAAGTCCATGGCATTGCGCTAGACTGGTTGAGTTGGGTGTTGTTGGCAAAAGTAAGATGTTATTTGAACCGCAGAAGTATGTTTTGATACTGTTTTGAACATGAGGAATTTCTGAATGACAGTGCTTTCTAAAGACCTTTAATGAAAATTCTTGTTAAACTTTTCAGTTAATGGGGGAAGGTGTTCATAGCTATCACCAGAACTTAATGACTTCCTAAATTTTAGTGTGCCAACAAAGAAAATAACTTGCGCACCATGAAGCACCAAATCAGACAAGAAAAGTGTTTTCTTTTTAGCTTTGTTTCTATTGTAATATTTTTATTACCTCAAAGCCTATAGCAACTTACTATAACTTAATGGTTATATGCTTAGTTAAAATGGTTAAAATACTTTATTAAAAAATTATTCAATTTTACAGATGCCTTTGTAAATAGCCAGGAATGGACACTAAGTCGATCAGTGCCAGAACTCAAAGTGGTAAGTATCATCTCAATTTCTGCATTTATTTTATATCTTTGTATATATAAATATACACATATTACAAATATAAATATTTACAAATATACTTTATTAATATATAAAATGAATATACTGTCACAAAAAGGGCTGCAGTGACTCAGTGGTTAAATATTCTGTGTTTGACAGCCTGGAGGTTGGCAGGTCAGTGGTTCAAAACCTAAGTACTGCACAATGGAGTGAGCTCCCATTGGCAATCTTCTGCCAGCCTAGCAGTTCAGAAGCATGGAAATGCAAGCTCATAAATATGTTAACAGCATTCTGTGCACATTTAGTGTTCAGTCATGCTGGCCATAAAACAACAGAGATTTCTTTGGGCAACACTGGCTCTTTGTCCTTGTAACAGGGATGTTGTTGACTGATATATCTGTGGGGGACACCTTTACCTTTATATGTGAATGCTTCGGAAGAATTGTTTCATTCAGTTCTTAAATCATTAAAATATTGCTTTATGTTATATTCAGTCTAATTGTAATGGAACTCACAGTTTGTGAGTATATCCAGAGCCTTCAGAATGGGATGTGTCATCCATTTAAATATATTTTTCTCTGAATCAAACTAGAATGCAAAAGTTATAATGATAGAGACAGGCTAAATATTGCAACGCATGGGTATTTCATTCCCTTCTTCTGCTTCGTTGTTTATCTTCAGTCTGCCACAATGAATTGAAATGTTAAAAGCAGTAAACTTCCCTCCTGGCTCTTGCTTCTCAGTGACACAGAACTGAAATCTTGAGACTTAGGGCACAATCCAGAAGTGCACTTGGGTTACCCTATCTATCACTGGGCTGGAGCAACTGCAAGATGCTCCACCCTAGTTACTCTGGAAAAGGCTTGGGGCAGAGTAAGGCAACATAGGCTGCCCCAAGGTAGGTGGACCTAGGCTGCCTGAGCTGGGACAGCCTAAGCTGGGACAGCCTAAGCAGCTAAGGAGAGGCATGTTGAGGGCGTGTTTAGCATTGCCTAGGGCAGAGGAGTTACTCTGTATCTAGAGCCTGTTTCCAAAGCAGAAATTCCCTCTTTGAGCTCCTCACCTCAGACAGAGATATGGTAATGAATATGGTAATATAGGGGTCCATGATAAGGCAAGAGTAAGAATGGCAGTGTTGAGCAAAAATCTGAGTTCTTGGCCAGCCTAGCAGCAACTCCTGCCTCTCAACCTCAGGATATGGCACAACTATGGCAGCTCACTAACCTCAGGATACAGCAGGCCATCCCAAGCAATCCCCATGCATCCACCCTCCAGTAGAGGTATTACTGTATTGCATTCTCATGCTGCAGCTGTTACTGATTGTCAGGAACTTCTGGGCTTCCCTATAAGGCAGGCACCACAGCTGTTCCTTGTTCAGTGTGATCTGAGGGGGGTCTCCTCAGGGACAAGCTCTCCCCGGGTGTCACTGACTTGGCGTCTATTTAGCATGCTCTGGAATAGTTAGGGCACCCCATGCTTCCTGACTCTCTGGATGCAGCATAACTTTCTGCTCTGGATTCAAAGTAGTTGGGGCAGCCCAGCTAGGCTCTCCTCACTGCCCTTACTCTAGATCAGTGATTTTCAACCAGTGTGCTTGGCACACTGTGTGCCGTGGATAGTCCTCAGGTGTGCTGTGGGAATTTGGGAATTGACAATAATTAATAGGAAAACGGGATTTGAACAGCCTGGTGTGCCTTTACAATTTCATTGCCTTGTTAGTGTGCCCTGAGATGAAAAAGGTTGAAAATCACTGCTCTAGATTGTGCCCTAAATGGATAAAATTCATCCTGCTGAGGAGACAATCACATTAGGGCCAGTACATTCATCGTCTGTTCCAAATTTAGGTGAATTCTCACTCTGAATTTTTTTTTGATAGGTGCCAAATCTTCCAAATAAGATTTTATTTTGACTTCCTGATCATGCCTTTGACAACCCTTTTTTGACAAACCAGCTTCTATTAGTTTCCTTCTCAAAATAGAGAGCTTCATATTGCCGAACTGGACTAGAAAAGGCTCACCACAGCTACTTTAAATAAATTTAATTGCTGTATCAAATAATTTGAAAATTTTGGTTTCTGACTTGGAGACATTCTGGTATTACAATACACCACAATCTGGTATTACAGTACACAGAACCACTGTATGTCCAGTGTATAATACTCTGGTATTATAACTAACTTCGAACAAGGAATCCTTCTCAGGGATCCTTCTCAGCCAGCTATTGACTTGAGAAGCAGGTCTTCCAGATAGGTGATGGCCAAGTACTGGTAGGGTGAGAAAGATGAGATAAATGGATAGGAAAAGTTTCTGCTAAAATGTGGCTTGCTGAGAGGTACAAACTGGCAAAGTCTGTTCCATTGAAAGGCAGGGATGGAAATAGAAGTAGAAAAAGTGATAGGAGGAGGAGAGTAGATAGTGTTATACAGAAAAAAATTCATGAGGATGAAGACAGAGGCGTGTATTACTACTAAATGCTTCAACATGCCAAATTTTAAAAAAGTTTTTTTCCCAAAAGTTATTTAATTGATTGATTGATTGATTAATTTGTATCCTGCCCTTTCTCCCCTGCAAGAGGGAGCTCAAGGCAGCTAACATCAGGAAAACAATAAAACATTAAAATAGATCATAAATAAAGATTAAAACAGATAAATAAAGATTTAAAAAGTTGATGTATGGTAATTGTATTCATGTTGTAGATCATGAAAGTAACTTGCCCTCAATCTTAAAATTTTGGTCTGGATTCCACCCCCCCTCCAAAGGACAATGCATTGTGTGCTCTCTATTTTTATAGTGTCTTATGAATTTGCTAGCTTTGGCTAAAGTAAGTGCATTGTCATTTTAAAGTTGGGAAGGAAAATTTACTGAGGAGAAGGAATTTTTTTGTGATTTGCTGCAAGTGGTTTAAGAACAATAGAAGTGCCCTAGTGATATATCAGCATGAGCTGAAAAAAAACTCTTAGGCTTTCCAATGTAGATTCAGTTCTTTCTAGAGCTTCTAGTCTGGAGTGGGGAATGGAAGTCGGATTCTTGAACACATCAGTATTATGATGTGCTACTGCTTTTTCCGAAGGCCCATGCTGTTTCTTGGATACAACAGTTCTGTTTTTAATGGTGTTCATTCTCAGTTCCAAGTAGTAAACAGGTAGTTAAAATGAATTAAGACTTACAATCCTATGTCTACTCAAAAGTAAGCCCCATTGTGCTCAATGGGTCTTACTCCTAGGAAAGTGTGTTGCAGTCATAAGGAATTGCAGTCATAGGGCAAAATTCAGAGCAGTTATGGATCCATGCAGTTACATCACCTTCTAGGGTTATCTTATGGAAAGCCACCTTAACTGCTCTGGAGCAAAGGGCTTAATTTGACTTTAGGATATGGGCCATAATCACATTTTATAATTGGGTCATAGCTATGTGATCTTTTCTTAAAAAGGGTCCTTACCCAATAGTAGGTGGAGTGGAATACTCTTTCTGAGCACTACTTTCATGGATTGCAAAACCACTCTGTTCACTTGGTGTTTCTGAGGAACAAAACTTTTGGTGTCTAAGATGTTAGACTCTTGGGGATATATTGGTGTCATAGGTGCTGAAAATGGCATTATTGTCCATCAGATCTGCTTCTCACAATATGACATAATGTATGTGAAAAAGGTATAGGAACAGATAACAAATGCTGGTGGGAAAATACAGTAATAATAGATAATAATGCCAATGATATAGCTAAACACTAGAGCTGCTAGCACAGAAAGTTATTTGCAGAA
Source organism: Cryptoblepharus egeriae (assembly GCA_030015325.1). Taxonomy (NCBI): domain Eukaryota; kingdom Metazoa; phylum Chordata; class Lepidosauria; order Squamata; family Scincidae; genus Cryptoblepharus; species Cryptoblepharus egeriae. The sequence continues at coordinate 113,485,546 of JAREYC010000001.1, read as the reverse complement.
TCAGTGAATTGTGATCCTTGTGCTTTCTGTATCTAGTAAAATTGCACTTCCAAGTTGACAAGACTAGAAAAGTATTCTGATAGACAAATTTCAGCTGTTATAGCTTAACCACCTCACCTGTAAATGGAAATGGCTTTTATTCCATGTCAGTGGGAGGGGGGAGCCTTCTGCTACCTTCAGATAGCACAATCCTATGCTTGTCTACTCAAAAGTAAGCCTCACTGTATGAATCTCATAATGAATCACCTGTGCATTGGATTGCAGCCAGAATCTCAGTTTTGGATTGAGGAAGGGGCAGATAAGTTTGTTTCTATATGTGTCACTTAGGGCAGGGTTTCTCAACTCCTGGGCCGGAGACAGCTGCTTGGCAGCTGCTTGACCAATCCCCACAGCCCCCATGAGAGGATCCCTCTAAGTGCCTCTTCCCTTCCTCACAGCAAGAGCTCTGTGTCAGAGGATTGTCACCTCAGAGTCCAAACCTATGCCTATCTACTCAGTAGTAAGTCCCATTGAAGCCAGTTAAGCTTACTCCAAGGAAAGCACAGATAAGATTGCAGCCTCAGAGTTCAATCCAATGCCTGTCTACTCAGCAATACCATTAATCAACGTGGCTTACTCTCCAATAGGAGTGACTGGGATGGCTTTGTGTATTTTCAATGCATCCTACACTGAAAAAGATTGAAAATCCCTGTTCTGAGTAGATGTGCATTGAGAAATTGAGTTTTCGCCTGCAATCCTATCCACAGCAATAGCTCTATTTATTATAATGGGATTTACAGCTGGAGGCAGCAGTGCTGTGCTCCAGGTAGGGAAGCCCTCCCTCCAGTTTGCTAGAGGCAGAACTCTCCCCCCAGCCCTGGGCTGGTTCCTGGAAAAAAATTTTCCCCACAGAACCGGTCCCTGGGGGCAAAAAGGTTGAGGACCACTGATTTAGGGGACTATCCTAACTAATTTAGGCTGGCACAGATTATCTGCTTCCCATTCCCGTGGCAATGTGGTGCATGTCTGTGCTCTGGCTTAACTCTCCCAGGATTGCTCTGGCTTAACCCTCCCAGGGGTTTTTTTATCATATTTTTGCAACACCCCAAAGCTAGCATGGGGCTTGTGCTGAGACTTATTCAGGCCTAATTGGGGATTAAGAACATAAAATAAGAACATAAGATAAGGCCAAATGCCCTTTAGTCCAGCTTCCTTATCACACAGCAGCCTACCAGATGCTGGACTGCAGCCACAGAATACAATCCAGCACCTGCAATAATATAATGGGATTCATGGTACAATCTACACAGCTGTTCCAATAAATGTTTTCTCAACTTTTTAATAGGTGTTTCACTCTGTTTACTGTGTCAGCTTCATAGATTCTGTCACTAGCCTGACCTGAGTAGTCTAGCCAAGCACAGAAGAGTTGTTGAGTGTGCAATCCTAACCAATTTAGACCAGCACAACTCACCCATTTCCCCATTCCCCATGGTGGTATGGGGAGGCCAGCACATGTCTGCACTGGCCTAATCTCCCCCCAGGGGTGACACAGAAGTGCCTTATGTTAGTTTTGAGATACCCCTAGTCTAGCACGGGATTTATGACAGCCTAATTTGGGATTAGTATTACAGCCTCAGTTTCCATTTTGAGGCAGGCTGTATCTATTACTAGTAATACATTTTAAAAAATCAATTATGTTTTGCTCAAAAGCTTAATTGAAATATTGATATTGGCTGTAATCTTAATCCTCAATTAAGATGGCATAAATCCCAGCATAAGTCCTGAGTTGACCTGGGGCTGTCACAGAAGTACCGGAAGGCACTTTTGCCCCATTCCTGGCAGGGTTAGGCCAGTGCACAGGCATGTGCTAACCTCCCCACACCATCACTGGAAGTATGCCAGCTGAGTTATGCTGGCCTAAATTTGATAGGATTGCACCCATTGTCTGATTATATTTGCCTCTCAGATAATACAGTAAAACTCTGCAGTTTTCCCTTCATAAAAATTGAAATTCATTTTCTTTTGATACATTCCCAGATATGTGTACCTTTTAATAGCTAGTCTCTAATTTCTAGGTTGCCTCTAGAGCTGTTTAGATGAAAATTGCACTGGCTTCATTATAGAGTTGGATAATTCGTCAAGAACTGGTAGCTTAACATTGGCATGTTTGCAGTCCCACAAAAAAATTGGGTGAATTGTATTGTTGATATAACCTTTCTCCAGATTATGCAGTCTTGTCTACAAGATCCTGTGGCTTTCAGATTCGTTTTCCGGTTTCTACTATTTAGGTGTATTTATTGCAGCTTTTTTGTTGTTTCAGAAATTGTGATAACTTTTCTGGCATAATTTATTTTTCTTCATTGTCTTTTGTGGATTGTCTTCTCTCTTCTTTGCTTTTAATTGACTTGTTAATGTTGTTCTGTCATAAGAAACTGTTTTTTTGGCCCGGCCTTCTGATTTTATTTCAGAAAAATGCCTCCAACATGTCTGTGTCTGCTTCTGACATGCCTCCAACATGTCTGTGTCTGCCATTTTTAACATCTAATTATAATGTGCTTATTTCTGGTTTCTGTCCTCATAAACAAATGTTTAACTATATTGTTCTGACTCTTCTTAGTAGCTCAGCTGCAGTTAACTCTGATTAGTTCCACTCTTAGTCTTGTGTGTAATTGAGTGGTTTCACTGTCTTCCAGAAGTAGCTGTCAAAGGAAGCAATTTTTATGATTGCACCACTAACCTGTTCTTTACAAGAATAGTGGAAGATGCTAATTCTAGCTGTTCTTGAAGATTCAGTTATTGGCAGTTATTTATAATTGAAACATATTACTAGAAAATAAACTATCAATATGAATATGTATATTTTACAGTTTTTTGTAGTACAGATCCAACCTTGATATACATGGATTTTTTAATGGATTTTTTAATGCATGGATTTGACTCGGCATGAATGGCCACTGCAAATGAGAAGGAATGAGATCATCCCTGAAGAAGGGGAAAAATTTATCCCTTTTAAAGCTGAGTTTAGAGAACAACTTTTCTTCCTGTTGCAGAGAGGCAGTTATGCATACAAAGCTTCCATTCTTCAGCTGAGCCAGGCAAAGGCAGTGGGTCCTTTGCGCTTCTAATTGCCGTCTCTCTATAACAGTAAGAAAAACTGTTTTTTAAACAACTATAAAGGATGGCACATTCAATTTTTTAAATTGCTTTTATTTAACACATTTTTTGGTATCAGATGGGTATTCCAGAATCAAACCCGTGTGGATATCAAGGCACAACCTTATTCTATTAAAGCAATGGATGAACAATTTACCTGGAAATGGTTCTTTAAATCTCTTTTTCCAATGGCTTTTTAATCCACATTTTAAAAAATCCATGGGATGTTCTGGAATTGAACCCTAATGGACAATGTCTTGACTTTTGCAAGCCCCCTTGTTTTTAGTTTCCCTTCTTTCTCTCTTCCCTCAGTATTTATACTTGGGAGAGGGTGGAAAATGAGAGGGATGGCAACTGTGGAGGAGCTTCCTAGTTCGGATATTTCTGCATTTCAGAAAGGTTGGAAAAGGCACAGCCAATTCTGAATAGATAGATTTTCTCATTGTTAACTGTGCAATTGTGCATGCGTACTTGGCAGCCTTATAGTATTTAGTAGGACTTAACTCCCATGTAAGTATGTATAGGATTGAAGCCTAAGTGGAAGACATTTACTTCAGAATGGTAGCTATGGATTTATCTTTATATATTCTTACCTTGTGCATCAACTTAAAAAAATGAGGATTTAAGTACTGTGTTAAGTATTAATTTGGCATTAGAAGTAATTATATGTTCTTGCGTGTATTGATTCATTTTGATTTGAAACATGGTATTTCCATATTTATATTTAAATTTTACTCTTAAGTTTTAAATACTTATAAATTTAAGTAATAACTCATTTTTTAATCTCAACAGGGAATTGTGGGAAATCTAGCTAGTGGTAAATCTGCCCTTGTACATCGGTATCTGACTGGGACATATGTCCAGGAGGAATCGCCAGAAGGTACAATGACTAATAAACATTAGAAGCATGCAGTTCTTAATCTGATTTGCTGTTTTTTAGGAATTGGTAATTGTGCAACATTAGCATATAAAATCAGTTGCACAGGACATCTCAGGATATAAATGAGTAAAAACTTAAACTTTCAATACTGGCCTGCAGATATTCTTAAAGATGCTACACTAATTTTGCAATCCTAATCTCCAATTAGGCCAGCATAAACTCTGGCATAAGTCCTATGCTGATCTGGGAGTGTTATAAAAGTGCTGTAAGGCACTTCTGCCACACTCCTAGGGAGTGAGTCCAGTGCACAGGCATATGTCGACCTCCCCACATACCATGGGAAGATATTGCAGGTGAATGCCAAGTGAATTATGCAGGCCTAAATTGGTTAGGATTGCGCCCTAAATGTTTGACAGAGTACATCTTGACACAAGGCAGTTGTTTGTAGAAAGTTAGATTCCAGCAAAACACAAAAATTACATTTTTTTCTCTCTTCCTCACCTTCCATCCCCACCCCATGACCACTTTAATTTTATGTTGGAATTTTTCACCATATGGGCAGTGTTCCTTATCTGTAGAATTGGCCTCCAGACAATTTGTCACAATATCAGTTTTAACCAATACCTCTGTGCAGTTGCGGGCTATAAGCACTACAGTGCATTTTTGATATTACGTTCTGAGATGTAGACACGTTCTGAGATAATTTGCATGTAACTTGTTTCCTTTTATCCCTTTGCTCTGTTTTTACAGAAAATTATACAAATAAACTTGTATATTTGTATAATTAATAAGCATAGTTATATGTAGTTGAAAAGAATATAGGATTTTAAATTAAATTTAGATGAATGGGCTTAAGAGCTTATATGAATCATATTTAAGGTAACTAATCATAATTAAGGTAAAATTAATGTCCTGCTTATTTTTATTTGTTCTCCTTATGAACTTTTAAATCCAACTGAGACACTGAATTTCTGGTTCCTTCTTTTCCTTACTGGCTGTTCCATTCTTTGCAGATATGGATGCAGGTAACTATATGTCCTCTTCATAGCAGCTCTTGTTTTGAAGAGAGGAAGCGAAGCTTCTGTACTAGTTTCCCCTTGTTCTGTGTTTCATTTTGTTTTTACTTTTGTTTTTAAGTTATGAACGCATTGCACTGTTTCACTTGCTGTAGATGTTCCTTAGCAGTAGTTTTGTGTAGATTCATTTGTCTGTAATAACATCTGTTTGAAATTAACACTGTGTAGGATGCTTTGTATGTTAACAGCAGTTATTAGGGAAACCCACAGATCGGATTTGATCTTGATTCATTGCTGACATATTGAAAAGTCTGTATTTTAAACTAAAATTGAGTGGTGGGGAAGACTTCTTACATTTTGTTCAAGCTTAAATGCCCAATCCATTGCCAGTGCCAGTGCCATGGAATGCTGGCTTCATCTGTTCAGCTTGTCTGGGCAATCCCACAAAACACCAGCTTGACTTTTTAGAGTAATGTCAAAGATGTCTATGAAAACTTTGAGACTGCCATTGCCCGTGGAACAGCACCGAATAGCAGTACCTCTTGAGCATGATGTCCATGCAGTGAGGCCAGAAAAGAGTTGCCAGGATGAAACAGGAAAGGTCCAGGGTCAGTGAGTAACTAATACTGAAAGGGTCATGCTCCCTGCCATCCACTAGGAACGAGCAGCACACAATAGGCATAATCTCCAATCACAAATGGCGTGCTCATATCACAAGTATCATGTAGCAAACTGACACAAGGATGTCCTTTTAACTAGGAAAGGGCCTGAGATAAGTTACAAGTGGAGCCTCAAAAGCACTTTGCCAAATCAGTGAGTTGATAGTTCACCTCATAAAGCTGTAGGCTGAGAGCTTAGCAAGTGGGGATTGCCTTTACCAGAAAAGCAGTTACCTTTTGCATGAAAGCCTAGAAACACCATGGAAGGGACAAAAGAAAAAAAGGAATTCATTCTAGAACCTACAACTGCTATTCCACAAAACTGATCTCGAATCACTCTGCCACAGCAGGAAACAAGCAAATAATTGATAATCACCACAAACAGCAATGCCTGGTTGGAGGCTATAATCCATGGTCATATCCGAGGGAGCACAACATGGGCAAAAAGTGGGCTGCCATGTGACATAGGGTGCCTGTTGCAGCAGCCTCCCCATCTGGCCACCCCCCATACACATCTTGCAACCCCTGCACCCCTTTGCTTCATAATGGAACCTGCTGGTATACTGTAACTAACAATATGCCCTACCTGACTCCTTGCCATTGTCTGTCATACAACATGGTGGCAGTGAACAAGGGGTTTGTGATAACGAAGGATAGTCTTTCTCCTCTTGGATGCTTGGAATGAGATGCTTTAGACCTTGAGAGCAAAAAGACCCCTCCTTCTTCCATGGATTTCCCACCCTGAGGCTAGCTGAAGTCATATAAATACTGAGATCATATAAATAAAGCGGTATATAAATACTGTAGATAGATAGATAAACAACTAGGGCTGTAATTCTAATCTCCAGTTAGGTCAGCCTAAGCCTTGGCATAAGTCCTACTTACTTGCTTCTCTACATCACCATGGGAATGGGAAAACTGATGAGTCGTGCCAGCTTAGGTTGGGATTGTGCCCTTAGTAAATGATTCAGCAGCATCTAATAGAGAAAAGGTTGTGGGGTTGCCAGCATATCCTCTCAGGTGCTCCCATGTAGGTTGCAAGTGATTTGACAGAGAGCCAAATAATAAGTGTTGGTGAGGTCTGGGTCCATCAGTTGGTTCATTGTCTGCCATAGAGTTTGCAAAGCTACAGAGTCCTGAATGGAACTAGTAGACCAGTAATTCAACAAAAAGCAGTAGGGCTAATATAGGCAAGCTGCTATAGGCTTTCCTTGGAGTCTGCATGATGTCTTCATTTGTGGGCAGCTGCCTTTGTGGAACAAGTGTGGGAGGGATAAAAGAAACTTGACAGACAGTATCAACCACACACTGAGCAGAGGCTTTGTGTGGTGTGTCTTATCTGAGCTGTAGACTTCCAGGGAATTGTATACTGGAATTGGTGTGTTGTGATTGGCTGCCAAACAGCCTTGGGTTGGCTTAAGTCCTGTGCTGACCTGGGGATGTCATAAAAGTGCTGAAAGACACTTGTGCACCATTCCTAGGGCAGGGATAAGCCAGTGCAAAGACATGCACATTTCCTCCCTACATCACCAATGAGTTGTGCCGGCCTAGGTTAGAATTGCCCCCTAACAGCCCAGTTCAGAGTAGCACTTGGGTTGCCCTATCTATCACTAGGGTAGAGCAACTGCAAGATCCTCCACCCTAGTTACTCTGGAAAAGGCTTGGGGCAGGGCAAGGCAGCATAGGGTGCCCCAAGAGAGGTGAATCTGCTTTGCCCTAACTGGGGCAGCCTAGGCAGCATGTTGCAGGCAGAGCAACTCTATACTCTACAGAGCAACTCTGGATACTCTATATCCAGAGCCTGTTTCCAAGATAGAAATTCCCTCTTCCAGCTCCTCAGAGTTATACCACCTCAGGAGCAGGTATAGTAATGAGTAAACTCACAGGGGTCCATGATAAGGCCCAAGTAAGAATGGTAGTGTTGACCAAAAATTGAGTTCTTGGCCAGCCTAGTTGCAACTCCTGCCTCTCAGCCTCAGGATATGGAACAACTACAGCAGCCCCATAACCTCTGGATACAGCAGGTCACTCCAAGAAGCCCCTTGTATTCACTGTAGACTGTGCTGGCAGTCTCATCAGGGACTCCTTATAAGGCAGGCATCACAGCTGTTCCTTGTTCAGTGTGATGGGGGGGGGGGTCGCCTCAGGAGCATGCCTTCCCCAGGTGTCACTGACTTGGTGTCTACTTAGTATGCTCCTGAGCAGTTAGGGCAGTCCAGGCTTCCTAACTCTTGAGATGCATCATAACTTTCTGCTCTGGATACAGAATAGTTGGGGCAGCCCAGCTAGGGCACTTCTCACTGCCCTTACTCTGGATTGTGCCCTAAGTCTTAGACCTGCAGGTGCCAAACCCCAGATCAAGTCCCTGGGAATAGCTTTCTCCATATTGGTGCTTTCTCTTGTGTGCTTCTGCCTCTTTCCCACAGATCTTGTCAGAAAGTTCCATCAAACAGCCACTTCTGCTGTCAGTTACCTGAACATTTGGTTCCCTATGTTTGATGTGAAAGCGGCTGTCCTGATAAACTTTCTGAGAAGATCGCTGGAAAGATAAGAGGTTCCAGCATAGAATGGTAAGCACCACACATGGGAGGGAAGGATTATTTTTCAAACACAGTTGTTTCACAGTTTGGAACCACTGTCCCAGGCTACAGTAGCAGTTGATTCTAACACAAATCTTTAATTTCTTTAGGAATATGCACTGGTGTCCTAAAAGATATGACTTTTCTCCAGCTGTTCTTCTGTTCCCAAAGGCTCTTGTGATAGAGCAGGGCTCTTCAAACCCTGCTTAGGGGCCAGATATGAGCCATAGCAAACCTCTGTCTGGCCTGCAGCCATCTTCTGATTTCCTTAGCGTTTCTGGATAACTCAACCAGAAGAAGAGTCTCTGGCCAAGTCAAGAGCTACAAGCAGCGCTATGCTCTGGTTGTGTCCGGAGAGTGTCTGAGAGCCGGGGAGGCTGCCTACAGCTTCCCTAGTCCTAAGAATGCCTTCTAAAGACTTAAAAATATTACTTCTTGGTTTTCCCGAAAACCAGAAATACCTCTTTATACTTGCCCAAGATATTAGAAGGCTTTCTTTTGAATGGGGAGAATTCCCTGGCCCTCTGAATACACTCTGATTGTTTCCTCTGATGTGCTAGTTCTCAGATATGTACTCATGTACATTTAAGTAAGCTGCTTGTGGGGTGGGAGAATGGGAGTCCATAAGTGTGTACCTTATTTCTGTGTTGTGTGTTGGTACTTGGAGAAAACCTGGAAATTTGAGCCTATTAATTCATCTGAGTTCTATCTCTGTATATTTAAATTTTATAATTAATTTTTTTTCTTGTGCCCTCAACACTGCACCAGATATTTCATGTGACCACTGAGATAGAGCATAGAAACTAATGTGGCTTGCTCCTAGGCCCACATGCATACTGAGGCTATCGTAAACACTTAACTGCTATAGGGATTTTTTAAAAAAGGATTTGTGATTCTTTCTCAATGTTAAGTCTGTGATCTTATGGTAAAATCATTTGTAAAATCTTATGGGAAAATCCTTTTTAAAATGCCTTCCTGGCCTGGATCAATTAGCAGTGTTCATTGTTCATGAATTCCACCCCCTCCGTGCACCATTCCCTTTCCTCCGTGCACCATTCCCCTTCCTCTGTGCACCATTCCCCTACTCTCCATGCGTCATTCTCCTACAATCCGTGCACTATCCTGCATTGGGCACCACTGAGCACCAAACTGCTTTTTAGTGAATCCTTACATCACAAAAGGAATATGCTTCCCAAATTTCATGCTTCTTTGTACAGGGGTTTGGGACTAGGTGTTGATTAGTCAGACTTCAATGTTAAGTAAAGGAAACATGTTGCACTTTTTCACCCTTTTAGAGGTTAAATTTCTAAAATGGGTTCCTAATTGAAGCTCACATCGTGGAAGGAATGTCCTCCCTAAATTTCATGCTTCTAGGTCTAGAGGTTGGGGCTGGGCATTGATCAGTCAGATATTCTACAGTGTAAAGTGTTATTATTGGCATCCTTCAGTCTCGAAAGACTATGGTATCGTGCTCTGATTGGAGGTCCTGAAACAACATCTAGTGTGTCTAAAGAGGCCAATGTGAGAGTGGCAATCCCTTCCACACTGAGGACAAATAAATTCCGTCCCCTGCCCAGGTCCCAGGTTTCGCTGCTTTCGGGTCTGTCTCTTTGCCTGCCGAACAAGTGTCTCTTCCAGTTGGAGAAGGCCATGCTGGGTCTTTTGCCTCCACGCTGAACGGTCAGAGGTCAAGGTTTCCCAGCTGTTGATGTCCATTCCCAAGGCCTTTAGATCCCTCTTGCAGATGTCCTTGTATCGCAGCTGTGGTCTCCTTCTTGGGCGCTTTCCCTGCACTAATTCTCCATATAAGAGATCTTTTGGAATCCGACCATCAGCCATTCTCACGACATGCCCAAGCCAGCGTAGACGCCGCTGTTTCAGAAGTGTGAACATGCTAGAGATTCCAGCACGATCCAATACTGTGTCATTTGAGACTTTGTCATGCCAGGTGATTCCAAGAATACGTCGGAGACAGCGCATATGGAAGGTGTTCAGCTTCCTCTCCTGCCATGCATAAAGGGTCCAAGACTCACTGCAGTACAAGAGTGTGCTCAGGACGCAAGCTCTATAGACCTGGATCTTTGTATGTTCCGTCAGCTTCTTATTAAGCCATACTCTCTTTGTAAGCCTGGAGAATGTAGTAGCCGCTTTACCAATGCGTTTATTCAGCTCAGAGTCTAAGGTGAGAGTGTCAGAGATAGTTGAGCCAAGGTACACAAAGTCATGGACAACCTCCAGTTCATGTTCAGAGATTGTGATACAGGGAGGTGGATCCACACCCTGACCCATGACTTGTGTTTTCTTCAGGCTGATTGTTAGTCCAAAATCTTGGCAGGCTTTGCTAAAACGGTCCATAAGTCGTTGAAGGTCTTCGGCAGAGTGAGCAGTAACAGCAGCGTCATCGGCGAAGAGGAACTCACGCAAGCATTTCAGCTGGACTTTGGACTTTGCTCTTAGTCTGGAAGGATTGTAGAGTTTTCCGTCTGATCTGGTCCGGAGATAGATTCCCTCTGTTGCGTTTCCAAAAGCATGCTTCAGCATGACTGCAAAAAAGATCCCAAATAAAGTTGGTGCGAGGACGCAGCCCTGCTTCACTCCACTTCGGATGTGAAAGGAGTCTGATGTTAAGCCATCAAAAACTACAGTGCCCTTCATGTCCTCGTGAAAGGACCTGATGATGTTGAGGAGCTTAGGTGGGCATCCAATCTTGGGGAGGATTTTAAAAAGGCCATCCCTACTAACCAAATCAAAAGCCTTTGTAAGGACTATGAAGGCTACAAAGAGTGGCTGTCTTTGTTCCCTACATTTCTCTTGCAACTGTCGAAGGGAAAATACCATATCAGTGGTGGACCTGTTGGCTCGAAATCCACGCTGTGATTCAGAATAGATCCTCTCTGCAAGCACCTGAAGCCTCTTCAGTATGACTCTGGCAAGCAGCTTCCCTACAACAAAGAGAGATGCCACGGTAGTTGTTGAAATCACCCCTGTCGCCTTTGCTCTTGTACAGTGTGACAATATTAGCATCCTTCATGTCCTGTGGTACTCCACCTTCCCTCCAACAAAGGCAGAATATCTTGTACAGTTCAGTGGAAATGGTCCCTCTACAGCACCTCAGAACTTCAGCAGGGATGTTATCTTTCCCAGGTGCCTTGCCAGAAGCAAGGGAATCCAGGGCTTCATTTAGTTCTTCTAAAGTTGGTTCACTGTCAAGCTCCTCCAAGACAGGCAGGCACTCAATGTTGTTTAATGCTTATTCAGTTACTGCATTTTCTCTGGAGTATAGCTCAGAGTAGTGCTGCACCCAGCGTGCCATCTGCTTTGCTCGGTCCTGGATGACCTCACCTGTAGCGGACTTAAGCGGGGCAGATTTCCTCACTGTTGGACCTAAGGCCTGCTTGATGCCATCATACATCCCCTTGATGTTGCCTGTGTCAGCTGCTACCTGGATCTGAGAGCAAAGCTGCAGCCAATAATTGTTAGCACATCTCCTGGCAATCTGTTGGACTTTGCTACGGGCGACTCGCAGGGCTTGAAGGTTGCGCTCACTAGAACAGGCTTTATATGCAGTTAGAGCTCTCCTCTTTTCCTCAAGGGCTGGTGTCAGCTCCTCCGAGTGGGCTTCAAACCAATCTGCTGTCTTTCTAACCTGCTTACCAAAAACTGACAAGGCGGTAGTATAAACAACATTCTTGAAATGTTCCCACCGTTCAGAAGCGTTTGCTTCAGCCGGGCCTGGGAGAATTTCCTCGAGTGCATGGTCAAATTCCAACACTTTTTCCAGACTGCGGGTCTTGCTGATGTTAATTCGTGGTCTTCCTTCCTTCTTTGAGTGATGCAGCCTCTTTGCTTGCAGTTTTACTCTGCTGCACACCAAGGAGTGGTCTGTATCGCAATCAGCACTCTGATAGCTACGTGTGATCTTAATGTTGGGAAGGCTGGAGCACCTGGTGAGGATCAAATGAAGCTGATGCCAATGCTTCGATCTAGGGTGTTGCCAAGACACTCTGTGTTGAGGCTTTGTGTTAAAGAATGTGTTGCTAATGCAAAAATCATGATAGCAGCAAAACTCTAGCAGGCGTTGGCCGTTTTCATTCATCTTCCCGATGCCAAAACGACCTAGACAAGCGGGCCAAGAACTATGGTCAGATCCAACTCTTGCATTAAAATCACCAAGGATAAACAATGGTTCTTTCTCAGGGATTTTCTTGATAGTGGCAGCCAGATCATCATAGAATTTGTCTTTGGATTCTGCTGAAGATGATAATGTTGGTGCATATGCACTAATAAGAGTGACCAGCCCTACTGATGTCTGTAGCTGCAGAGACAGAATACTTTCACTTCCTCCAGTAGGTGGGATAATGGATCCAAGTAGGGTGTTTCTAACTGCAAAGCCAACTCCATATTCCCTAGTCTCACTTGATGGCTTTCCCTGCCAGAAGAATGAGAAATTTCTCTCCTTAATAGATCCTGAGTCTGGCAGCCTTGTCTCTTGAAGGGCAACTATGTCCATCTGCAGTCTGCTCAGCTCCATATCAATGACAGCTGTCTTACGTACATCATCCAATTCTCGCAAGTCGTCAGAAAAGCCGGGGGTCATTGTCCGAACGTTCCAGGTGCCCAACTTAAGGGCTGAAGTTTTCTTATGTTTGTTGCATGGTGCTGAGTTGTCAATCTGCTTGTCGGTTTTCACCCTAAACCCCACGCACCCAGTGAGGTTAACAGACCGTGGCGAGGCAGCATCCTACTGGCTGGGGGCTGCCCAGCTTAAGGCGGGCGATAGCTGCCCAATGAGGCATGATGACCTCTCCCACCGTCGGAAGTAGCCCCTGGCGTCAAGCTCTTCGCCAATCGAGCAGCGACTTATAACCGGTAACTGCCACTTCCCGTGTTGTTTCCACGCTGTATGCGAGGCTGGAGTTCCTCTCCAGAGCACGAAGGCCTGGGTAGGTTTTTATGGGGGATAGGCTGTTACCCAAGCAGAGAATCCCCCCTCTCCACGCCACTGAAATAGTCCAATGGAAAGGCAGAGCCAATACGATTGGTTCCAGCTGCGTCGCAGGAGTTACCAGAACATGACTGTAACACAGTCACGAACTGCTTTCAGGACTCCGGCTCCGGATTTTTCCTCGAGGTTTTCTCCTGAAGCCTTTCCCATGAATGGGTATAGCCACAAGGCAGTGGAGGTTTAGTGGGAGTTTTCCTTCTTCTAGGTAGGTTAGATGAATATTTAGGGACAAAAACATGTTGTGCCCCTTTTCACTTCCTTCCAGCTGAATTTCCCAAAATTGGTTCTTGGTGGGTGCTTCTGACACAGAAGGAACACCCCAAATGTCACACCTCGTGGTCTGGCGGTTTTGGCTGGGCATTGATGAGTTAGTCAGTCGGTGATCTTTCAATTTTATAAATATAGATACCGTGAAAGACTAATACTGAAACAGGGCAAGGTTCAAGGAAAATAAAGGATCTCATTAGATCAGTGTCCCGGGAACTATATAAGCCATAGAACAGTATACGACAGGGTGACCAGATGCCAAAATTCCTGAACTCCAAGTCCAGAATTCCTACCCCCAGGCCAAAATTCCTACCTGCTTAAAAATTGTAAGACACCCCAAAAAGTAGGACTTTAAAATAAAGGAAAAATAAAGGACTTTAAAATAAAGCAAAAATACTCATATTACTTTCCTGTACTTTAATTTCAACACTTTTAAAATTAAGAACATTGTAAAATGCATGATTCAGACCTAGACATTTGAGAGACAGTTTGTAGTAGCATAACACAAGCATAACACATTTAAGAAACTGACATTTAAGTCAGCTTGTAGTACCATTACACAAGCCATTAAGAGATAGTTTGTAGTAGTATAACACAAGCATTAAGAGACAGTTTGTATTTTTCCTCAGATGTGCTCATTTGAGGCCAGTATGCATGAGAGGTGTGGAAATTATTTTTCTTCAAATGTGCTCATTTTAGGCCATTATGCATGAGAGAGTCATCAAGAATGTCTGGAATCCTGGAGAGGTGGGTCTTTTTTCCCCGTTTCCCCCTGGGCCTACCTTTTCTGGAGGAGTCCGGCATTTCTGGTCGTCTGGACACCCTGGTATATGACAGCCATTCAGCAACCAAATGTTATGCAAAACAGTTATGTTTTGAGTTGTTGATGGAATCAATGATTCTATTATTCTGTGGAAAGACGTGAGAGAGGGGCTATTCTTCAATTCCCCAAGAGGTCATTCTAAAATTGTGGTTGACACTACAGAGGAGGCTTTCCCTGAGCTGTCATTCCTCTCATCTGAGGCAGAGGCAACACTTGTAGAAGTTCTTCTTTAACAGACCTTAGAGGGCAGGCTGGGATGCATGGAAGGAAGCTGTCTTTTAGGCACCTTGTGCCCAAGTTAAAAATTAGAGTGAGCACAGGGAATTGGGATCAAAAACGATTGGGTAGCCAGTGTAGTTGCTGAAGCAGTGGTCCATGTGAGTCATAACATCTTGCTCTTGTAATCACTAGGGTTGTTGCATTCAACTTGTTATTGCAAGTAGTCCCACATTACAGTGGTCCAGTCCTGAAGATACTAAAACATGGGTAACTGTAGTAAGGTCTGAATGGGTTAAATATGGTTTTGGCAAAGTAGCTTAATCTGAGTGCATGCTTTTCTAGCAACTGCATCTACCTGGTTTCCCAGAGAAAGCTTGGGAGTCCAGGAGAAATCACAGACTGCATACCTGTTTTTGTAAAGGGAGTGCAACCCCATTTAAGGTGGGTAGATGATTCAGTGTGTGCATTGAGGTTTTCTTGATTAGGAGAACCTCTTGTCTTTTCAGGATTTAGTTTTATCTTACTGACTTTGATCCAGTCTCTAATGGCATTCAGATAGCACCCCAGAACTTCCATATGCAGGCTTCTCACTCCAAATCTACAGATTATTAATATTACTTATGATTAAATTTAAAACCATGTTATGTATAATTTATTACACATATAGGTTGGACCTACTTATCTCTAATGGCATTCAGATAGCACCCCAGAACTTCCATATGTAGGCTTCTCACTCCAAATCTACAGATTATTAATATTACTTATGATTAAATTTAAAACCATGTTATATATAATTTATTACACATATAGGTTGGACCAACTTGTCTATGGATTTTGTGTCTGTATTTGGCTCAACAGAGTTCTTCAGGAAAACCAAAAGTTCCCATTTGGCTACCATTCTGAGATCCATGTAGACTATGAGCAGCTACAGCTGTGGACACCGCTGGTGGTGTTCAGAGCTCTGAACCTCAAACGCCATGTGATTTAATTTCACATGTAATTTGGAAACAATCTAGAGCTTTAAAAACAGTACCCTTGTGAATATTGAGGGTCCACCTGTAATTTATTAATTAGAAGAAAGCCATATACTGTTTGCAGGGGCCTGCTCAGAGAGAAAGGGAGGACATTTACGGTAAGTTCTTTTCTGGGACACAAGGCTGAAAAGAGGACATGCCCTGGGAAAAGAGGACATCTGGTCACCCTGGCATTACAGTACTAGAGAATTAGAATCTAATTTGGTGTTCTCTGAAGGGAATTCCTTCTATGAGGCTTCTGTTCCTGGAGGTCAATCTTAGACTTCAGTCTATATGCTCCTGTGGTTCATTGTTAAGATATCTCATCATTGATGTGCTATCATTGACAGCTTATCATTGATCTGTGCTGAGTGAAAGAGATACTGTAATTGAGATTCCCAAAAATTTGTCTTAAAGGGCTTATGTTCTTTTCCTTTGTTACGTCAATACTGAGTAGAAGTCTGTTGTCAGATTGGTGTGGTTTTTAACAAGATTTATTGCTGAAGTTTTTAAGACTGATTACCTACAGAAATATCTTAGTTTTTATATTATTAGATATTTCTGATTACCTAGAGAAATATCTGAAGACTTTTGCAAAGTTTCTGTTGTATATACTATTTTGAAATATTGTGACCTTCAGCATTGCTGTTCCTTGATGATGATATGTGATTAAGAGTTGTATATTAGATCAGTGTTTGTCCTCCACCCTACTTCTTCACATGATCCACCTATTCAAAGTACCACTGGAAGTCACTTTAGATGACGTCATCACCAGTAACCTCTGGATCTGCGGGCCAGATGGGACATAACAAATTCGAGTAAGAGGATTTTTTGAGTGTAGAAAAACATACTTTGGAGGTCTGTCCACTGAGCCAAGCCTCCTCCTGCTTATCTGTTAAATCACAATTCCTAATTCCTGGCCTTGCTGCTGGATGGCAGAGGTCACATGAGTACCACCAGGAGTTATCCGTAACACTGGTTGAGAAACACTGCTCTGGTTAATTCTGCTGTTTTTAGGATACAGGTTCAGCATTGTTATATTCAAATTTTTTAGTATACTGATTTGATTCAAAATGGGAACATGCCAATCCCTGGAGTAAGGGAAAACTGTATCTCTTTAAAATCACAGTTTAAAAACTGCTTTTCTTTCTACTATATAGAGGCAGTCATGCAAACAATATTTCCTTTTTTCAGCTGAGCCAGACAAAGGAAAGGGGTCCTTTATATTTCTAATTGCTAACTGTACTTCTACAACAGAAAGGAAAACTGTTTTTAAACAACTTGAAACACTTTTATTTTTTAATGGTTTTTATTTAACACATTGATATCAGCAGGGAGTCCCAGAATCAAACCCTTGCATATATCAAGCCACAACCTTATTCCATTAGAAGCAGTTGAGGAGCAAGAAACTTGAAAAGTGGGTCTTTAAATCCATTTTTCCACTGTTTTTTTATCCATGGATTTTTTTAATCCACAGAGGGTTTAAGAATAGAACTAGTGGATACCGAGGGACAATCTGTTTATTAATTACTGTTTTGTTTAAACAGTGCTTACTGAGTTGAACCTAGACCTCAAAGCAGGATTTTAGATGATTAGGATTTCTGCATGCAATAGCTTTTACATTTACATACATTTCCATGTTTACTAGCTCTCTTACATGAGTAAATGATAACTTGGGATGCAACCTAACTTTTTTTAGTTTAAACAAGAAGACAAAGGGTAAATCACCATGTAAATGAGCCCACTAAAACGTTTTGCACAGTTCGATAAACTACACAATCTATGGTGGGGTAGAATAATTTAATCTTTTAAATTGCTTTCATTTCCAAAGAGTCTCTTTACAGCAGCATTTCTCAGAGTGTGCTCCTAGGTGCCCTGGGGCTCTCTGAGATTTCTTTAGAATCTCCACATGCATGCCATAAATGTCTGCCATCTGTCTGCCATAAGTGTCTCTATGGCTCTGAGCCACTGTGTGCATATGCACTCTGGGGCTCCCAAGACTCTTCACATGCACTGGCAGGATTCCCTGAGATTCTACTAGGGCTCCAGAGACTGAGACGTTTGAGAGCATGTGCTCTAGAAAAATGCAGCAACATGATTCCCAGGATTGCACTGCTGTCCCGGGGAGGTGTTAGAGCTTTTACTTCAAATAATTTTCATCAGCCTGCCTGTTTCATGGAGCACCATAGAATTCTTTGCAGGGATCCCCAAGTGTGGAGAAACTAAAAATACAATTGCAAAACTCAAAGAGGGTTGTGAGAGTTACTTTCACATTCTCTGTTCCATAGGGAGCCCTGCGGGGGGACATCTGCAGGACTCCTCACACCCCTGTCAGTCTGTTTCAGAGACTTCTAAGTGAAATAAAGCCAATGTTCCTCCACCCCCAACATCAACACAATCCTGGGGATGATGTTGCTGCATTCCCTTTCTACTGCCAAGATTTAACTCAGGAATTTATTTCAGAAGAGACTGAGAACCCCTGGTATAAGTGTAAAGAATAATATATAGCAATTGATGTTTCCGTCTTTTCAAAGCCAAATGGATGTGAAAACATTGCTAATTACTTTTTAAGGAAAATCTTACTTTAAGTGGCAAAATATTTAATGTGTAAGTAGGAGGAGGTTTATTAAAATTTTATAAGCTAATACTGCAGAACTGTAAATGTCTAACTTGAAGACCCATTGTGATCTAGTTGGTTCCCAGTAAACATGAATGGAATCAAGCTATCTTATCCAACAGATCCTTTGTTAATTTAGAATGCAGACTAATTGGAAAGATTAAGTCCCAGTCTCTTAAACACATGGGAGTCACATTGGTTTCCATGAGACCTACATATAAACCGTTTTTAGATGAGAACATTCCAGTGTAACCAAGTGCTTTCACTTCCAGAGGCATTATTTAAATCCAGCGTGAGACCTTAAGCAAGCCAAGATGGCTAATCCCTGCTTAGTCTGTCACACTAGAGACTGAACATAATTTGTCATTATTGTTACTCTAATGTGAGAAATACCATGATGCATAAAATATCATTTGATTTGAGAGAAGGATAACTTACTTCTAACAATTTAAGACTTTAATTCACCAACTGTGAATCTTGGCGCATCTGTGGGAATTCCCTTGGCCCACCCTTTTTGTTCCATGTGCTATTTCCCTTTCAAGACACATTACTGGTGCCTCTTAGAAATACATAGAAGGAATTTTCCAAAAGAGACATACATACATTATTAATTGTTTGTCTAATGTGTTGTATTAAAATATTTTTTTCCTGTAATAGTAAAAACCATTTTCATAATATGTTTTGTTTTATAAAATTGGGCTTTTCTTGATAAAAACAAAAACTTCAACATCTGAATGCTTTCTATATGATATTTAGAATAGACTAGCAAAGTCACATTCACACCACTAACAAAGCTTTGTGTGATAAACAGAATGTTCCACTTGCATCAGTGTTCTCTGTATGAGTGGAAGGAGGCCTTGCACATAGGTAATGACTGCCTCTAGTCATTGAGGAAATTTTGGACAACAGAGCGTTGCTCTGCAAAAGCTCTGGATGTGAGTCCAGCTTGTTTTGCTTTATATTCTATATTTTGAAACACAACCTTACTTTAAGACATACAATCCTATTTTTATGTCATGACTTGAATTGTCTGTTTCACAAAACCATCAACTGTCTTAAATTTTTGCAAATCTTGATTATGTTAATGCCACAATACATTTCAAAAATTTAGGAATAGCTTTTGTCAAGAAAAGCCCATATTATTTGGGGTTTTTAACGTTTTGTAATTAGTTGTTTTATGTGACAGGTGGAAGATTTAAGAAAGAGATAGTGGTTGATGGACAAAGTTACCTGCTGCTGATTAGAGATGAAGGAGGTCCTCCTGAGGCACAGGTGAGTTCACTAGCAATTTTTAAAATTAGATCTAAAATGTGTGACTTATATGATGCCGATATTTCAAAGTAGATTCAAAATGCATTGGTAGAATGAGCACATATTTATTAACATGTAACCAAAATACCCAACAAATTAAAGTAAAATGAACAAAGGCATTTGTGTGGTCAGTTGTGTGCATGATATCTCTTTCTTTTCTCCAAAAAGACCAGGTGTCTTTGGTGAAACAAATACTGCAGGGATACTTTAAGAGTGATGAGAGTGCAGATCACCACAGAATGGACTGTCATAAAACGGGGGACACCTGTCTTGATGGGTTGCTACTGTAGCTATGAAACAGTTTCATCACTATACGCACTGTATGTGTCACTTAACAGTAAGGATATGTCTCCCAAAGTTAGTGTGCTTTTATATAAGCACACCATGTTGCCAATGATGAGCCCGGCCTGGCCCAACAACCGGTTCCCTGGAAGTGGGCGGGGCCAGGTCAGGGTCACGGGGCAGGGCTGGGTTCAGGGGGTGGGGAAGGTCAGGGGCGGGGCTGTGGGTACGAATGGGCGGGGTGAGGGGTGGGCCAAGGTTGGCGCCTGCACAGTGCCTGTACTGAAGCTGGCTGGCCAGCTTCAGTACAGGCACCGCGCATGCGCCAACGTTGATGCTTGCGCAGTGCCTGCCCTGAAGCTGGCAGGCCACCTTCAGTATAGGCACTGCGCCTAAGTCAACATTGGTGCTTGCGCACAAGTTAAAGTGCACGCACTTTAACTTTTTAAATTTCTGGCCGCGGTGACTGCTATTTTAGGTTAAAATGGTGGCCATGACGGCCGAAAATTTTAAAAAAGCCCCTGAATGGTCCGCTTGGTTATCACCCCCCCCCCGCTGCTACCGGATTGGTAGCGGCGGGGAAATAACAACATCCGGTTTGGGTGATCCGGCCCGAACCGGTAAAAGCCCACCGCTGCATGTTGCTCCTGAGAGTTCTGCTAAAAGCATTCCAGAAGCCTTCCAAACTACTTGTTAAAAGTGCAGCTAAAAGATGCCCTTTGTGGAATGCCACCCTTTCAATGGTCTCATTAAATGCCTGCTGGGGTGATTGATTTCTAGCCAGGAGCAACAAATGGAAAGCCCTACTTTTGGACTTCCCAAAACAAAGCCCCTTCTTTGCAGCAACAGTGTGAGCACTGTGATGCTGTTGCTGTAGCTATTTCTTAACTTCCTGTAAGGGGGAATCGTCTGTTTCCAGTTCTCCTGGCGGGTTGTGACTCACCAGTTTGAGAACCATTGTTCTAGGTCAAGATTAGCCTCAGTTTTGTGCTAGTCATGGCTGTGTAGTATCATACATATAAGTGATGGAGTATGAGTGGGACCACAAGCCTGAAAAAGTGGTCACAAACGCACATGTCAAGCTTCTGTGGGACTTCAGGATACAGACTGACAAGATCTTGGAACACAATACTCCAGATATAACAGTTATAGAAAAGAGTAAAGTGTGGCTCATTGACATTGCCATACCAGGTGACAACAGAATTGAAGAGAAACCACTGGAAAAATTTCCTGCTACCAAGATTTTAAAATTGAATTGCAGCAAATCTGGTATAATACAGTGCAGGTGGTTCCAGTGATAATTGGCATGCTAAGTGCAGTGCCGAAAGACCTTGGCAGGCACTTGAAAATTATTGGCATTGACAAAATATCACTCTGTCAACTGCAAAACGCCGCTCTTATAGAATCATAGAGTTGGAAGGGACCTAGTAGGTCATCTAGTCCAACCCCCTGCCTGCAGCAAGAAATCCACCTAGAGCATCCCTGACAGGTGCTCATCAAGCCTCTGCTTGAAGATCCCCTGTGAGGGAGAGTCCACCACCTCCCTTGGCAATCTGTTCCACTGCCAAACCGCCCTCACCGTCAGGAATTTTTTCTGGATATCCAATCGGAATCTCCTGTACCCATTGGTTCTAGTTCTGCTTTCAGAGGCAGCTATGAACAAATGAGCCCCTTCCTCCATATGACAGCCCTTCAGGTATCTGAAGAGGGCGATCATGTCTCCCCTTAGCGTCCTCTTCTCCAGGCTGAACATCCCAAGTTCCCCCAACCTTTCCTCGTAGGGCTTCCCTTCCATCCCACTGATCATTCTTGTCGCTCTCCTCTGGACTTGCTCCAGTTTGGCTGCATCTTTCTTAAAGTGAGGTGCCCAGAACTGAACACAGTACTCAAGGTGAGGTCTAACCAATGCAGAATAAAGAGGAACTGTAACTTCTCGTGACCTACAGTCCTCTTAATGCAGCCTAAAATGGTATTTGCCTTCTTTGCACTTCTAGGCTCTGCGTGTATTTTACGCGCTACATTACACAATCCTAAATACTTGGGAAGGTTCCGACTAGTGATGTGACAGAAACCAGAATGGAGTTGTTTGCTGTGTATTACTGTTGATTTTTAATAATAATAATAATAATAATAATAATAATAATAATAATAATAATAATAATAATAATAATCTAGACAAGTTTTTATTACCATTAACTAAAAGTTTAGATCTCATACTGGAATTTAAAGTCCTTTCTAGAAAACTTTTAAATATTCTGGAATTGCTTCAACAAGGAATTACAAAAAGGATCAAAAATTCAGTGGATCACAAAAACCTTATGACAATACATGGAAATGAGGAATTAAAGGCGATAAGTTAATCACACTATCACATTTCGTATATATCAAGATATATATAAAATATATATTCTAAGTATTAGTTTAATAGTAATACTGATAAATTCACATGAGCAATTGCCATTGCTAATCTCATAACTCAGACCAATAGATATTGGGTATACCTTGCATTGCCCCCCCCCCCCAAAAAAAAAAATTAAAAGTGAACAGCCCAATCCTAACCAATGCTAAAACAGGCAGGTTATCTGGTACAGAGCTAGAAGTGGCTGCTACACAATGCAGTGTAAGGGAATTCTCTCTGTTCTGTGTTGTATGGCAGCTGCTCAAATGAATCTACTTTGATCTGTGCCACATAAATCAGTGACACACATCCAAACAGCCCAGAGTAAGGCTGAGCTGCTTGGGGGGGGGGGGTGTTAGGTTCTGCCCAAAGTTCTGGGCAGTTTACCCAGTGGACCATCTGCTGCCTGACTTCCCTTTGCCTTGGGAGGTTCCCATTCTGACTTCTCCTACCCGCTAAAAACCAGCATAGGGAAGCTGGTGCAGCCTTGGATTATATTGCAGGTTTAACTTGGATAGCTACTTTCATTGACAGCTTCTTTACAAAAAGCTGGGTCTTCTGTTTGTATATAATCTGATGGGAATTTAGATTTTGGTTTCAGTGACATTACAAGCCCTGCTGGATCAGGCCAAAGGCCCATTTAGTCCCACATCCTGTTTCTCATTGCCTCTGAGACTCTCCAAGCAATACTTCTGAGACTCTCTCCAAGGAATACTTCTTATCTCTTCTTTGCTCTTCTTCAGCTGGTTTTCAGAGATGTTTTTATCACTGCCTTTGATCCTGCAGGTTGCAAACAGCTATCCTTTGTTCCCCATGAAACTCTCTTCCTTTTAAAATAATCTAAGTTTGTGGCTATTTCCTCATGTTGTGGTAGTAAATTTCGTTCATTAACTATGTGCTGTGTGAAGAAATGGTTCCTTTTGTCTATTCCAAATCTCCTGCTAGTCATCACCAACTTGATCAGAAGTGAGACCAGCTCCACATATTTTTTTCTTAAAAATCAAAACATGATGCTCTGATTTCATTAAATTATTCTTAATGTTTTGCAGTTTGCCATGTGGGTGGATGCTGTTATATTTGTCTTTAGCCTGGAGGATGAAATTAGCTTCCAGACCGTATACCACTACTATAACCGTATGGCGAATTATCGCAACACTAATGAAATTCCTATGGTTCTAGTGGGAACTCAGGGTAAGTGATGTTGTTTTGCCATGCATTCTTTTTAATTATTTTCTTTTATTGTTTAGCCATAAAGAAGCCTGTTGAGAAACTTATCAATCTTTCTCACTTACTGAGAGCATTTACCTAGAACAATTACAGGTGTCCCTTGTTAGGACACTAGCATTCCTTTCCAGATCCTCCAGTGAATAAAACAAATCTGTGGATAAAAAAGTGGAAAATAGATTTAAAGACCCACTATTCAATCTTTAAATAGATTTAAACCACAAGTGTCTCGCTCTTTAATTGCTCCAAATAGAATAAAGTTGTGCCTCTATATCTGAGGGGTTTGATTCTGGAACTCCCTGCTAATTCCAAAAAATGTGTTAAATAAAAGCAGTTTTTCAAAAGATGAAGTCCCTTTACAATGGTTTAAAAAACATTTTTTCTTCCTCTTGTAAAGAGGCAGACAGCAGTAAGAAATTCAAAGGAACCCCAGCCTTTGCCTGGTTCAGCTGAAGAATGGAATAATTGCTTGCATGACTGCCTATCTACAACAGCACAAGATAAAAACATGGAGGTATTGGACTGCCTCTTCACTGAGGACTTAAGACCTTGAGAAAATTCTTTGCTGACTGGAGACAAACCTAGTGTCAACAAAATGGTGACATTGTTTCTATCTTAACAACATACTTGCCAATGCATCCCTAAAGGTCTACCTGAATAACAACTTACAGTACTTCCTTATGACCCTCACCCCAATGCCTTGGAGTAGCTTTGGATTGGACTCTCTTTTATAAGAAACACATAGTGAACATGTCTGCAGAAATTAATATCAGGAACAACATACTCCAGAAAGTAAGAGGATCAAGATGGGGAACCTCAGCTTCTACTCAGAATGTCAACTCTAGGGTTAGTCTATTCCACAGCAGAATACTGTGCCCCATGTGGCTTAATACAGGGGTGTCAAACTCATTTCAACAGAGGGCTGCATTAGCATTAATGGTGTCTCCCAAGGGCCGCAATCCAAATTTTTTGCATGCCTACTCAGAAGTGCCCTCCTTTCTCCTGGGCTCTTTCTCCCGCCCTGGGAAGCTGCTGCTTCTGTGCATGAGCCCTCCTTCCTCCTGGGCTCTTTCTCCGGCTCAAAATCAAGAGTTCTGCCACCACCACTGAGCTGCTTCTGAGGGTGGGGAGATCACTTAAGGGCTGCATCTGTCCCTGCAAAGGGTGGCATGCGGCCCTAGGGCTGCCAGTTTGACACGCCTGGCTTAATAGCTTCCACACTGTAAGATCGATGCCAGACTAAATGAAACCATGAGGATTATAAGTGGTTGTATAAATCTACTTGCTGGCTCCCATTTTGAGCCACATAGCACCACCAGCTCTGTGAAGGTAGGATGCCTTGGTGAAGGAGTTCAACAAAATTATGAGAAACCTACTTTTTCCTGTGCACGTTGATCTTCATCATCTAGCAATTTGCAGACTTAAAACCAGGAAGCCCTCTGGCACTTGCACAACAGCTTTCTTAACAACTTTAAGATCAACACGCAGTGGAAAGCTAAATGGGGTGCTGAATGCCCAGATACAGGCAGCTAGCAGGTTTTGACCTACCTTGGCAGCAATGGTCAACTTTGAACAGGATCCATACTCAGTACACTGTCTGCCAGATCTTACTCTTTAAGTGGGGTCTTGCATCTACCCCTCCAGACTGTCAGGTTTTGACCTACCTTGGCAGCAATGGTCAACTTTGAACATGATCCATACCAGGGGTGGGCTGAAGCCGGTTCAGGCCGGATCGCCCGAATTGCTTCTTATTTCTGACCCCCCACTACTGATCTGGTAGCTGGGGGGGCCAGAAAACCGGGTGGACCGGTTCAGTGCGCCCGGGGAAGTCCTGCATTGTGCATGCGCCAACCAAAGGACGTTGATGCATGCGCAGTGCGTGTCCTCAAGCTGATCGACCAATATATACCACTCTGACCTTGACTGGCTGGGTGGACTGGATATTAACATATGATTTATCACAAGCCCATGTATTTGCTATATGCTAAATAAATAAATATAACAATAGAAAAGCAGTTTCTAAAACTGTGATTTGCAAAGGCCATTCACATTGAATCAAATTCAACCAGAAAGGTGAGCCAAGAAAGGTGAGCCAAGTAGTACTGGAGAGAGTTTAATGCCCATTTTACAGCTAGGGCCTCTCTTTCTATTGTTGAGTATTTTAATTATGTGTCATTGAGCTTCCTGCTCAGATAGAGAATGGGTTGTTCCCCATGTCCAAAGTCCTGCGCCAAGTATAGCCCCTAGTCCTCATCTAGACGCATCCATTTGTGCAATGAAAGTCTTATTGAAGTCTGGGTTGTTAACATATATTTAACAACTATATGTTCACTATATTTAACACTGAAGACTGACTGTTTCATTGACTTAAAAATTCTTAACCAAACTCGAAGATCCAGAAGTATGAAATTTGAGGAGCATATTTCTTCTGTGATATAATGACCCTCTAAAAACCAATTTGGTGCCCAGTTGTGTCTGCTGCCCAACCTCCCAAGCACCTTCTAAGTGTTGCAGAGGACCCAAATTACTTCTGGGTTTGGGAAAAACTAGGAAGTGATATTTTTCATCCTCAGAACACCTTCCTCCTCACTCCTTACCAGAGCACAGCTTCCGTTGTGTTCGGTCAAATGAGCCAGAAGCTTGCAGGGGTTCATGTGCTACTTGCAGGCTGAGTAGAGGCTTGTTGAGGACTTCTTCTGGAGGGTTTTGAGACCCCTGCTCTATATAGAACCTTATGCTGCATTGGTTTTATTGAGGCATTGCCCAGTATGGCATATATTTTGGCATCTTTTTGACTTCTGAAATTAGTAGCATCTAGGATTATGAGCCTTGACAGTTTCAGTGCAAAGACTTAAGCGGCAGGTGCTTACATAATATGTCTATGCTGGATTAAAGGAATACATCTAGTCTTACTTAGTAACTTGGATCCTATTTATACAAGTGAGAAGCTTTTCCACTTAGGCACTAGTTTTCTTTTACTGATTTTATTTTCTTGGTACAGTGTATATATTCTTGTCATACTTGCAGTCATGATGGATTTTTCCCAGTTTTCCTAGGCATGTTACAGGTATGTAGCTGTAATGCAGAGATGTATTAACTAATTTTTCCACCAACCAAGTATCTATTATTATACATGTCATATTTACACATTATATATTACATTAAACCTTACATTTATATATTATACGTGACATATAAACATGTCACATTTTTATATGTCATTTTTACATGCTTATCTAAAATTAATTCCCAGATAACAAAGGTTTTATAAGTCACCAGTTGGGCGTTAAGCAGCATTGTTTAAAGACTTGGAAGATTGTTCTAAAGACGATGAGGGCAATTCTGATAAGGGAAAGAGTCAGAAGAAGAAGCAGACTTCAAGTTTACCATGTTCCCCCCATCCCAAACTGCATTCTGCTATACAACTTACTGAGCATGGGACCCCAATTGCTCCCTACGCCCTACTCTCACCATGCCACTAACGTGCATACGCATAGTCAGTTTGATAAGATTCTCCATTTTCTAGTATTATAGTCTAAACTTAGTGCTCATGCTTCAGTTGTTTTTCATGTATTGTTTGAAATGCCCTTGAGGGCCATTGGCAAGTTAGCCTTAAGGTTAATGGGGAGGGTAGATCACTCATACTTGTAAAACATGCCCTATTTATTGGATTTTGTCATGCTATGGCAAAGAGTTGGTAGGTTTTTTGGAAGAGAAAGCAATTAAAAATTGGGTGGACACAGATGTTATTAGTGGTTTGTTAGCTAAAATACTGCAATTTTTTTTGTCCCCAGTATAATGGTACCAGCTACTGTAAGTGCTTTGGGCTCATGCACATAATCCCATAATTCTTATACCTTCAAACAGGAATATCACATAGCCTTTTTAAAAAGATGCTGATTAATTCTAAATAACATTAAGACCCCAGTCCTATGCATGTTTATCTTTATTTAGAAGTCCCACTGTTGTTAGAGGGGCTTAATCTTGCTGGGTAAATGTGCACAGAATTGCAGCCTGAGATTCCGACTTGCTAACTTCTTCTTAATGTATTTTTTGAGACATTTTTCAAGTCAGAATTTTGCATCTTGGCTTTAAGGATTTGCTGAAAAATTATTTTGCTTTCTTTATAGATGCCATAAGTTCCAATAATCCAAGAGTCATTGATGATTCTAGAGCACGGAAACTGTCCAATGATTTGAAGAGATGTATCTACTATGAAACCTGTGCTACTTATGGGCTGAATGTTGAAAGAGTCTTTCAGGATGGTAAAGATAATTTTTTTATATAGAATTTTGCAGTGTCCAATTAAAGGAAGTCTTTAGCAATGTTTTTCTTGAATTGACTGGTAAGAATTAAAACACCACCCGTGTGGAACACTTGTTAGGTGTTTGCCCCTTATGGTATTTTTGTATCATATGTTATGCCTTTCTCCTAGCATATGTAATGTATTGTATATAGACAAAGACAGTTCAACTGCATCATATGTAAAGCTGGATTCAAGTATTTGAGAAGTTGCTTCTATCTGCCATTTATTTATTCTGATTAGTAATATTCCTTCATAAATAGGAATTAAAAACAATTATAAACTACTCTGGAAATATAAAAAGTGACATATAACTTAATTTGAAATAAACACAATTGAAGTCAACCTCCACCTGCTGTTTGGAAAAGTACAGCTCACCAATGCCTGTACACGTTGTAATGATGGTGCAGTGGTTCTGGAATGGGACTGACAGCCCAATTCTTACTTGGCCACATTCTGGCCCAGTGTCGGTTTCTCTGGCAGAAACAGCTTTATATTAGACACAAAGCAGCCTAAAAAGTCATCTAAATAAGTTGTATGTGAATAGACATCTTATGTAATGTAGTCTATTACTATATGTAATGTATGTAATGTTCAATATTGGTAATCATGAATATTTCTTGGAGGCTCACTTTTAATAAATCATCAGCCCAATCCTAACTAACTTTCCAGCACCAATGCTGTCATACACTGGTATGCTTCTGCCTTTTGAGGCACAGGATAGTCATGGAGGCCTCAAGTAAGAGAAGATTTGTTTCCTTACCTCTGGGTGCAGTGGGG
This sequence comes from Cryptoblepharus egeriae, assembly GCA_030015325.1. NCBI lineage: Eukaryota > Metazoa > Chordata > Lepidosauria > Squamata > Scincidae > Cryptoblepharus > Cryptoblepharus egeriae. Next base: position 113,457,038 of record JAREYC010000001.1, on the reverse strand, counting down.
CTGCAGCAGTGCTGAAAAGTTGGTTAAAATTGGGCTGTTGTGTTGAAACCGCTCTTTTGGCTCCCTCTTGTGGTAATTCTTCTCCTGTCTGAATGGCATCTGTAACCTTTTACTATAAAAGACTGAAATGAATTAGGAAGCATTTTGGTTTGTTTCCACAGTTTTTTTCCATGTGACAGTCCCATATTTTCCTATATAAATCCTTGGCTTTTTGGCTCCAGTTCACCTTGCTTAATTCGCCCCTCCATTTCAGCTGAACAAAACACTAATGCAGTGTGCACTAGATCAAACTGTCTTGCAAAAACATATATTTTGGTTCCTTAGAGATTGATGGGATCAATAGCATAAAGAAAGTTTCTTAAATTAGTGTGTACAAACTATTTTTTAAAAAAAATTTCTTTAAATTTTACTTTATTGTTTTCATTATAACTCTGTATTTACTTCTCAGCTACATCATTCATTCACCATACTTGTATGTTTTGAAGTCAATGTAATTTGTAAAATATTTGAACACAGACTATAGTTCATTTATATTAATGTCTATAAAAATATCAAATGGGTGAGGTAAAACCATAATGATCCTTTCAACTACAGCCATCTACATATACTTAAAAATAAAAAAAATGAATTAAAAAACATACTTGCATTGCTCAGAGATGTCATAACAAAGAGGACAAGGACCCCAAAATTGCTTATTGATTTCATGTGGTTAATTTAAAGACTGTGGGGGCAATACTAGCCAATTTAGGCTGGTCTAACTCACCTGGCATACCTTTAAGTGGTGATGTGGGAGTGCACTGGACTAATCCCCCCAATAGTAGGGCAAAAGTGTTTTAGGGGTCTTTTGTGACACCCCAGATCAGCACAGGACTTATGCTGGGACATATGCTGGCCTAACTGCAGGCCTGTTTTTCTTATAATTTAATTTAAAATGTTTACATAAAATTTATTAGTTACATAGCTACATGCTGCCAGTTCATAAGGAAATGAAATTTCAAAAATAAAAATCTAAAAAAAAGTTTTAAAAAATTTTAAATGGCTGGATATGAGAATAAGATAGGAAAATCTCTGTTCATTGTTTGTAACTATTTTTTTACATTAAATTTTACAAGGAATCTTTTTTTGTTCCTTGATTTTTAGTATTTTAACATAAATATCTAGATAAAGTTCCAATTTATTGTCCCTATATAAGTTCCAATTTATCGACATTTGGTAGAACTCTATTCTCTTGGTCAAATATCCTTCCTTGCCAGATGTGTCAAATTTAAGCTATTGGTGTATTTTCAAAAGAAGTCTTTTAGGCAGCTGTCATATGAAAGAAAGTATTCCAGTTGGTTATAACTAGAGTGACCAGACATCCCATTTGGTATGGGGTAACCACTCAGCCTGTTTGGGATGTATTCTGAGTGTTGTTCTAGCACCTCTTCCAGTTTCTCTTTTGCCCCAGAATTGTGGCTGAGGTGTTGTGTTTTTGCATCTGATTGGTACCTGGGCACTAATCAGAAAGACTCAGAGCACTGTTTAACCCAAAGCAGCAATGGTCTTACATTGTTCACCCAGTCTTTCCAGTGTCCAGGAGAGTGTGCCAATGCATTCTTTTCATCAGTTTCAGTGGAGTCTTCAGGATCGACAGTCAACAGCTAAAGCAGTGTAGTTTCCTGTGTTCCCTTTTTGAAGAATAAAACTTTGCAGTTTCCGTTCAATTTTTGTAGTTCATTCCTCGTTCTCTTTTTGCATTCTCTTTAATTTTTGCATTCATCCAGCTTCCATATTGTTTTTATATACTGTAGTTCTGATACTCCACACTTGTGCTGGAGCAGGCAGGCTGTTGTGCCAGTGTTGTATCCAGCACAAGTTTGGGAGACGGCTGCTGCTGTACTCTGGAGAGGGGAGGCTTCTTTCCTACCCCAAGATATGGCTGCAACAGTGTCTATAGGCCTGCTAGGACTTAGGCCATCTCTGGAGTGGCCTAAGTCTGAGCAGAGAGGAGTGGCCATAAGCTTCTGCCCAGATCTGACCTGTGGGCTCTTGGACCCTCCCTCTGTTCTCATCCCTCCTGCCTTGCCATTTGTCTTCAGTCTGGTTGGTCTACCTTCTTGGTTGTCTTATCATATTTGTATCATACATTTATCTCACTTATCACACTGTATCTGACCCTCAGAACACTTGAGAGGTAAAACAAAATCAATCAGTGACTGATAGAAGTCAATTAATCAAAGTCAATCAATTAAAGGCAATTAATGACATAAAAAAACGGATGGCACCTTTGTGAGCTCCCCTGGTGAACACCTGCTGTGGTGGAAAGAATTCTTCCAACTACTATGCAACCATGACACACCCCAGGACCATCACCAGAGCCACCACCCATTGACCTGCCGGAGAATCAATTCCTTGATAGTGAGCCAACTATTGATGAGGTGAGAAATGTGATAAAATAGTTGAAGAATGGAAAAGCGCCGGAAGTGGAGCAAGTCACTGCTAAAATGATCAAAGCTGGAGGAGATGTCCTTCTGCAGTGACTTCATGTCCTCCTGACACGTATCTGGTGCTTGGAACATGTTCCATTAGCATTGAAGAGAGCCACCATTGTGCCAATTCTAAAGAAAGGCGATAGCCGAGAATGCAAGAACTACTATGGCATCAGCCGTCTCTCAATCGTCAGCAAGGTTTTCATACATCATACAGTCAAGATATAGATACAGTCAAGGCTGCAGGAACATTGGGAACAGCCCAGTTAGCAGGATTCAGGCCACATCGGGGTTGCATCAATCAGATATTCACTATTCATCAACTGGTGGAGGAAAGGGTCAGGTGTGGAAAGTGAACCATCATTTTCTTTATCAGCTTCAAATCTACATTTAACTGTTCACTGGCCCACCCTGTGAAAGGTGTTGGAAAATGAGCATGTGCCATTGAAGACGATCCGACTTCTCCAAGCAGGCAGTTCAACCAGCAGTATGCGGATCTGAAACAAGTGATCTCAGGAATTTTCTATTTAAACTGGAGTCTGCCAGAGAGATATCACCTCTCCCTTGCTCTTCGATATTGTGATAGACACTATTATGAGGGAAGCGTTCGAGGGCAGACACGGGGGTACAATATGATGTAAACAACTTCTTGTCCGACCTTGTCTTGCCAACAACAGTGCCATTTCATTGACAAGGATGCAAAGGCCACCAACAGTGATATCCCTGGGGCATCTGTTGAATCCATCTTCTGGGATTCTTTTCAGCTTGTGGAACCTGAGGACGTGGACAGGATTCTCTGGAATATGAGAATGTCTTCACACCTGCTTGATCCTTGCCCAGCTTGGCTAGTTAGATTGGCCTGGAAAGGATTGGCTGAATGGAAAGGGAGGGTGGTGAATTTCTCTCTGAGGGAGGGACTGTTGCTTCCTTCATTGAAGCAGGCAATGGTTTCCCCCCTCCTGAAGAAACCCTCCCTGGACCCTGATAATTTAAACAACTATTGGCCAGTCTCAAACTTTCTCTTCCTGGGCAAAGTGGCATTCCAGCTTCAGAAGGTCCTGGATGAAGCTGGTTATCTGGATTCTTTTCAGTCTGGCTTCAGGCCAGGGTTTGGGACAGAGACTGCTATGGTCATCTTGATGGATGACCTACACCTGGAAATGGACAGGGTACGATCCTGTTGGTCCTACTGGATCTCTTGGTGGCCTTTGACACCATCGGCCACGGTGTCCTTCTGGGTTGGCTGAATTGGGGATTGGAGGCACCATTTTGCAGTGGTTCTGCTCCTTCTTGGCTGACAGATCCCGGAAAGTGGTGGTGGGTGCTTGCTCAGCACCTTGGCCTCTTCAGTGTGGGGTGCTACAAGGTTCCTTTCTATCCCCCATAATTTTAAACATTTACATAAAGCTTCTGAGAGTGGTCATCTGGAGGTTTGGAGTGAGGTGCCATCAGTACATTGATGACACCCAGTTCCATCTCTCCTTTCCTCCTGAGTCTGAGGAGGCAGTTGAGGTCCTGAATCGATGTCTGGAGACTGTAGGGAAGACATGTGGGCAAGCAAGCTGAAATTAAATCACAGTCAGAGATAAGTCAGAGAATAAGTCAGAGATTCTTCTGGTATGAAAATATGCAACTTGGGTATTGGACTATTGTCCTGCTCTGAACAGGGTTACATTCCTTCTGAAGGAGCAAGACCCACAGGTTGGGAGTTCTCCTGGATCCACAGCTGCTCAGGTCCCAGGTGGGAGTCCCACCAGGCAGCTGTGACCAGGGGAGCTTTTGCTCAGCTTCAGCTGATTCGTCAACTGCAAGCATACCTAGGTAGGTCAGATCTGGCCACGGTGACCCACGCCCTAGTGACATCTAGATTGGATTATTGCAGTATGGTCTTACGTGAGGGCTTCCTCCGAAGACAGTCCGGAAACTCCACCTAGCGCAGGATGTGGTGGATTGTACTGTTGCTGGAGCTCGTCAATTCGACTATGTCAGGCCACTGCTTCAGCAGGTACACAGGCTGCCCATTCATGTCCGGGCTGAATTCAAAGTGTTGGTCCTTTAAAGCCCTACATGGCTTGAGTCCATGGTAATTGAAGGACTGCCACCTTCCATACAATCCAACCTGTCACCTAAGGTAATCAGAAGAGCCCCTACTAACTGCTGCCATCAAGGAAGGTGAGAGGTATGGCGTCCTAGAACAAGGCCTTCTCGGTGGTTGCAGCCTGGCTTTGGAATTCCCTCCCCCTGGAACTTAGGAAAGCTCACTCCATACAGAGCTTCAGGTGGAGCATAAAACTTTCCTTTTGATTGAGGTGGAGTTTGGGGGTTATTGTCATTTTTTTAAACCTAGACCCAAAGGGGGAGGAAATGTCTTATGGAGCAAAGGAACCAATCCTGGAGCACCTTCTGCAGCTGTGCTCTGCCCCCTGAGCAGGGAAAGCTTATATGAAGGCGAGGGCAAGCTGAGGAGGAGGGATGAAGGCTTACCCACAGGATCCTTCCGCAAAGAAACGAATGGAGCGCAGAGGATCGAGAGGAATAGCAGAGCATGGAGGCAGGCAGGCAAAAACAAGGGGCACTGGTGAGAAGAGGGAAGGAGGAAGCAGCCCAGGAGAGAGAGGTCTCTGCTGCTGCTCACCATTTTGGTCCCACCATTTTGCAGTGGTTCTGCTCCTTCTTAGCTGACAGATCCCAGAAAGTGGTCCAGGGGTGGGGGGAGGCTTGTATCTGAGTAGAAATGCACAGGATCTGGCTCCTAGGGCTGCAGTCCTATGCATCCTTTCCAGGGGTGGGGGGAGGCTTGCACCTGAGTAGACATGCTTAGGATCTGGGCCATAGAGCTGCAAGGCTAAGTATCCTTTCTAGGGGTGGGGGAGGCTTTCTCCTGAGTAGTCTTGCACAGGATCTGGCCCCTAGTGCTGCAATCCTATGCATCGCTGCCTGCCTCCCCACTTACCTGCTTCCCTGGATCTTCCCACCCCCAAAAGAAACACCCCACCCTTCCCTATCTACGTAGATCCCCCAACCCCCAAAAGATACACCCCTCCCCCAAACTTACCTTCCTGCCTAGACCATTTGCAATGAGATTTGTGCAAAAGTCTTGGTGTCTGGTCATGTGTAATGGGATTTGTACAAAAGTGACAAATCACTAACGCTAGAGATGATGAGTTCTTGGAGTTTCCAGAAAATTAGAAGAGTGCTTGAACCTTAAAGTTTTTAATCAATCAATCTCCACCAACACCAAAATTTGATTCTTCTGAACACTAATCCTGCCAATTCTCCTATATGAGTCAGATACATGGAGTCTGCTGAAATCAGATATGAACAAGCTTAAGGCCTTCCAAATGCGATGCCTGAGACTGATCCTGAGTATCTCCCTTCATGACCCCCATCATAATGAGACAATATGCATCAATATGGGAAAGATGCATTCATCAACCCTCAGTCGAAAAAGTGATCCAAAACAGCAGACTGAAATTTGGCCATGTCTGCAGACATGTCTCCTCTAAACTTTGGTGCGTCTTATGGTTAGGTGTGTCTTACAAGCAAAAAAAATGGTAATTTTAATTAATTAAATTTTTAGTACCCCACCCGTTACTTTCCAAAGCAGCCTGCTTTGGATGACAAATTATATGGTCTTCCTAGTTTGAAATCTTACAAATAAAATTATCTGTGTAGATTGGCGATTGGTATAAATTTGTGTTTTTGGCAACTGTGCTATAAATTGTATTGTATTTTTTGGTATTTGGGGTTTTGAAATTTATCTGGTATTGATTGCATGGCTTTATAGTAGTGGAAATACTGTAGCTTTAAAAATGCATTATTTAATCTCATTTCCTGCATAGATTGGATTTTGCTGATCTCAGTTCTTTTAGTATAACAATTTGGGTATTTCTATTCCTCTAGAAATGGAACATTATTGAACATTCTAAATGAATATATTCATTACTGAAAGTTAAAGTACTGAATATTACATTGTAACAAGATAAATACATAACTGTAGTGATAGTTAATGTAATTGTTTTTATTTAAAGAAAAATCCATGGAAGCTAGCTGTGAACAGCACCTGTGTTTTCAAAGGTTTATCAGAATTTAGAATACTGTACAGTACTGTGGAAATGTAGCAAGTGATCACTAGGGGACAGTGTAACAATACCAAAGGATTATTTTCACTTCTTGAGCTTTTGTTCTCTTTTTACTGTTCAGTAGACATAATAAAACGAATACAATGGTTTAAGAGACCATTTAGAGTTGCAATAAGATACACTCAATAAAGTAAGCAAAGTTACTGGATCAGCAGTACACAGAACTGGGATTAGAATGTTTAGGGAAAGAAAAGTTAAAGCTGAAGTATGGTGAACAATTGAGGTAAGCCTGTATAGCAGTGCTACTCAAAACTTGGGGGGAACATCACATTCCCTTTAAGAACAGAGGAAGGGGAAAAAGCAGCAGTGTAATTCCCAGGAGTGCACAACCGTGGAAAATGGGGGCTATTTTTAAACATTATGGGATCCTGCTATGGCTAGGAAATGTGGGGAGCCCTGCAGAGCACTTCCAAAGAGTGAACGTAGAGATTGTGTTAAACCAGAAGTCAGACTTCCAAGGCAGGTCTACCTCAGAATTTGATTGTTAGCATGACTACTGTAAAAAGTAGTGGCTCTGTGTGGCTGGGCAAACTTAGGATCTGATTTTCCCTGCTGGGCTGGTGGAGGATTATCTGGTGGTGGAGGAGATTAAGGTTTTTCCCTTGTTATGGACAGATTGCTACTTGGTAAACTCTAGGCCAATGTGATGCCCAAACTATACAAGTTTTAGGGATTTAGTGGTATGGTCCATCTTCCAAAGACTGGTGGATCCAGTCATTAGTTTCCTAAGGGTTTCAAGAGGATTGGCAGCTCTGGTTGACCTCTGGAATCTGAAAAAGAAATCTTTTCCTTGAGGCATATTTGATAGCGGTAGGACTTAATATCTTCACAGCATCAATCTCTGAGAAAATAGAAAATCTGAAATAATGGGTAATACAGTAGAAGTGTTAATCTTGTTAATCTCAAATAACAAATGAAAACTTTAATTACATGTAACTAATATACTGTTCTGCTTTACTTATTTTCCTTTTCTGGAAACCAATTGCTGTTTTGAGACTGTCTTCAATAATCTAGAATTATTTCACACTAGCGAAAAGCATACTCATGTTGTGGGTGTAAAATTCCCCCGTAAGCCATCCCCCCATGGTGCATCAATAACTCACGCACATCAGTCGCCCCTGTGCAACAACCCCTCCGTGCACATCATCCCCCCACGCGCATCATCCCCCTGTGCGCAACATCCCCCCATGAGCATCAACCCCCATGCGCATCATCTCCCCATGTGCAACACCCCCCATGCGCAGCATCCTCCCTAGTGCACCCCCTCCCTCTGAATAACTTCCCCCCTGTGCACCAGGCACCGAGCACCAAATTGGCTGGATGTTGGTCAGACTTCCATGTTAAGTATAGGACAAAAACACGTTGCATCCCTTTTCAGCCCCTTAAGGGTTAAATTTCTCCACACTGGTTCTTGGTGGGTGTTCATGTGACATAAGGAACACCCTCCCCGAATTTCATGCTTCTAGGTCCGGGGTTGGGGCAGAGCATCCCTCAGTCACTGATTCTTCAATGCAAAGTATAGGGAGGAAAACGCGTTGCGCCCCATTTCACCTCCTTCCGGTTGGAATTTCTGAAAACCGGTTCTTAGTGCACCCCTCCATCATGGAAGGAACACCCACCCAAATTTCACGCTTCTAGGCCCAGCAGTTTTGGCAGGGCGTTGATGAGTGAGTCAGTCAAGTCAATCAGTCAGTGAGTTAGTAACTTTTCTCTTTTATATATATAGATTTTACAAGATTTTTACAAGCTGTGGGTGGCGCAAGCGGTTAAGACGCTGTGCCTGTTAACCAGCATGCCAGGTTTCGAGACCTGGGTCGCCCTCACAAGACAGGGTGAGCTCCTGTCCTTAGCCCAGCTCTGCGACGCCAGCTGGATCCAATCGTATTGGCTCTGCCTTTCCATTGGACTAATTCAGTGGCTTGGAGAGGGGGGATTTGCTGCTTGGGTAACAGCCTATCCTCCATAACAATCCAACCCAGGCTTTCGTGCTTCACATGCAGCATATGCAGCACTGAGTACGATACCATTGTCTCTCAAGACTGACGGAGGCCTGCTTTTTTATATATACTGTATATAGAAGAAGATGTGACTTGTAACATAATCTTATTATATGGTATGGATAGAAAAAATTGTATGAACTTAAGTGTGTGCAGGATATTCTCTACAAAGGAAGTAATCTCTGAATGCTAGAATCGGAACATGTTTGACAAATTAAAGAAAAAACTAATCAGATGTATTGTAGACAAATATCTGACTGCTGTGCCGCTATCACCAGATTACATTAGCCAGTTAGCCATTAATTTTTTCATTTTCTTCGTAAACAACTTTGTGAACTTTTAAGTTGAAAAGAGTTATATAAATGCTGTAGGTGAGTAGGGTATATAAATGCTGTAGGTGGGTAGGAAACAGCAAAAAACCAAAAGGATTATTGCTGCATCCTGTGTTCTCTTGGAGGTCTCCATCATCATTCACATAAGGGTACAGGCCTTGTAATCGGGATACGGAGGAGACCTGTGCTGATCCTACACCTTCCTGGGCTGGTCCCTGTACCATGAAAAACCACCTGCTTGTTACCTTGAAGGCCACATATTGTCATCCTTTCACTGCTGAAGCCCAGCACTGATTGGCACTGACTCAATGAGGCACTCCCTACTGCAAAGGGAAGTTATTCCTGCTATTGAATTTGAATTCTGCATCTGGGAACCAGATGCAGCCTGTGGCAAGCTTCTATCCAGCTGGTAGCCAATCTGTTCCGTCAAGCTTCTTGTCCACTTGACTGAAGTCATCTGAAGCTGTGCCCTGGTCTTGCTCTGAGGGCCTAAAAATCACTTCCTGTTTTTTCAAAAAATGAGAAGTAACTTTTTGTACTCTGTTGGCCTTCAAAGATACTTGAGGGGGAACAGGGGTCCATTAGAGTAAGAGCCGACCGACGGTGCCAGTGCCCAATGCACTTGCTCAGAACTCTGGACATGCGGAGTGGGCCAGAAGCGTCCTAAGCCCAGAGCACATGCCGAGAGTTCTGGGCATGGGTGCTGGGCACATGTGTGCTCTGCTCTGAAGATGAGCATCCTGGTGTTTACTGGTGTCCAGTGCACATGCTTACTAGTTCCAGTGTTCAGTGTGGAGCTTACTGGTGTCTAGTGTGCATGCCAGGAACTCCGGGCATGTGTAATGGACTAGGAGCGCCCTGAGCCCAGTGCACATGCCCAGAGTTCTGGCCATGCATGCTGGACACAGGCATGCTCAGTTGGCTGTGCCTGGGCACTCAGTCTCTAAAAGGTTCAGCACTGCAGCTATAAGGGGCAGGAAAAGTGTCACAGTGTGCTACAGCGAATTATGGCAAAGAAGTCTGTTAGAGCGGCTAATGGGTGTGGCAGTGTGTATATAAAGGAGAAAAAACGAGGTGGCACTCAAGAGATTCTGTCATGAAGAAACTATTTACATATATATTTTACATAGCAGTTAGTTTAGAATTATAAGACATAAGAGCATAAGTCCTAAGTCCAGTCTAAATGTCAATTTCCACAAATCATCAGTCAGAGCATGTAAAAACATGTACAGCTACAGACAGATCACAACTCACTACCTTCTCTGAGGTAACTCTGACTCACACTGAGATAACTCAGATTCTGAGGTAGAATTACCTCAGGAATGAAATCCCTCGTCTCTTCTGCACATGCTTAGTTCAGTATCACTGAGCAATCAGTTTCACCTCAGCTGAGGCTAGACAGGCAATTACCAGCCTCACATAAAATCTGATTGAAAGGAAGAAAACCAGCAGAGCTATCTTGTCAGGTTCACTCTGCTGCAGGGGGATGGGGGCAATTTTCTGCATGCTGCCAGGTCATGCAGGGTCTGGGCAGAGGGCATGGGGAGTCTTGGGGTGGGGGTCTGCAGATTGCTTGGCAGACCTTCCATGGCTTAAAGTGAAAGTTTTAGGCAAGGTTTAAGCCAAGGCTTAACTCATGGCTAAAACCTTTTTCTAGCTGTGGAGAGGTATGCCAAGCAGTCTGCAGACCCACCCAGGGCTCGCCAGACCCTGCATGTCCCCCATTCTCCTGCGGGGTCATGATCAGTAGGATCACTACCATAGCCTCTTCCCTTAAATAAAGACATAGGGAGAAAGTAATTCTCTTCCTAAGTTTGAGAAACACTGACCTGTAGAATTGCTTTGCAAAATTTCCTTTCCAAATATGGTCTAGATCAGGGGTCTTCAACCTTTGGAGAACTACGGACCAGCTGGGGTCATGCATGAGCAGTTTGCTTCAGACAGATTTCTCCTGTCTGAAGTGATCTGGGCATGGATAGTCCAAGTGCAGAGCTGTGCATGCCTAAGTTGTTCCTAGATTGTTACTGGCATGGCATGGCCATGAAAGCGCTACGGACCCGGGGTTGAGGAGCCCTGCTCTAGATAACTTGTGCCCATTTGAAGCTTATGATCTCCCTTCTTTCCCTAGAAATTGCTCAGTTCTGCATTGCTGGAACCTACCACCAACATAGAAGTCCTCCTTCCTCCCTTTCTGCCAGTAGCTTCTCTAGACACCACAGCAATACCAAGGCTCTCAACAGGTCTTGGGCATAGCAGCCATATATCAGCTCTTTCTCTCTAATCTCTTTTTTTCTGCTCTCTCAGTCTCTCCCAACTCCTACACTCACGAAGCAACTAATTTTGCTTCCTCCATGTGCTGCTTTTATTCCTTTGGGTCTTGTTACCTATAAATGGCTGTAACTGTGCATCCCACTCACTGCAATCTAAGGCTGCAATCCTAAAGACACTTTCCTGGGAGTAAGACTTATAGAACACAATGGTACTTACTTTTGAGTAGACATGGTTAGAATTATGTTCTAAGATCCTAGTGTTTATGCCTTCCTATCTGAGAAAGAATCCACAGTAGGTATCACAAACTATATTCTTGAGGTATCGTGTGTGTTCTCATTAGAAGATGTTGGTGGGAGATGTTCTCATTAGAAGATGTTGGTGACCAAGTGAGGCAGCAGCAGTGATGATTAATTAGATTAGCAAAGTCCAAGTGTCCGAGTTGGCCAAGAGATAGCATCTTCAGGAATATCATCTATAAAGAGATTCAGCACCTATTATATGAGCCATGGACTTGCTAGGCCAGACTAAAGGACCATGTAGACAATCTTTCTGGCCTCATCAGCAGTTAATCATGTGTCTTTGAAAACCCCCAAATAGGCAACATTGCTCCCATGTTTCTTGCCTCTTGCTCTATACCTTCTGTCTTTGCAAAGATATACTGCACTTGAATTTGAAAGCTCTATTTAGCTATTGCTATAATTGCTAAAAGTGAAGTGAAGGTGGATTGGCATGTTCAAGATTCTCAACATAAAAGGTGGCACTATGAATTGGCCATCCAGCTATCTGGATTGACTTTCATCTTGAAAGCTCTGTCCAACTCTTTGAATCTATATAAAAATCACATTTGGGTGGGCCTTATTCTTCTTGCCTGTTGTTAGGCATGTGATCAGCGTGAATGATTGCTTTTAGTTCCAATTTAAAACTGAAGGTGAAAGTAGTAAGATATATGCAGGATTCTATTCAGTGGTCAAAATACAGCTGGTTTGCATTCAGTGACAGTATTGTAGCTTGCAAACTAATACTGTGGGCTGCAACTTAAAATACTGTGACTATATGAAATTGGATTATGTGAAGATACTAATGAGGTTTGTTTCTACTGACATAGTATATAACTAGTTTGTAAATTAGTGGATTACTTTTAGCTCTTTTTACAGTTCCTTTTCCAAGGAAATATAGAGGTAACTGCATTGTTTTTTTCATGTAAGTTAATGAAGCAGCAAACATAATGGATTAGAACTTCACCAAATGAAAATGCCTGTTACACATAAAAGTAGCTTCATTACTTTTTGTCTCCAGTTTTGCTGGTTGTATTTTCCTATCTTATATTGTCCTTAGCTTAATTTTCCTTTGTAAGGTAATTTTATTTTAGATAATACCTTTTCACTACGTCCCACTGCTGATCCAAAAAAATGATGTCATCAACCTGGAAATGATATGGCTGGAAATTACATCAAACAGGAGGTGACATTACCATGATGGAGGTGCTACTCCATGTCTACTCAAAAGTAAGTCCCATTGTATTCAATGAGACTTACTTCCAGGAAAGTGTGGATTGCAGTCTGAATATCCCCTATCAAGTTGGTGACACCTAGTGCCAGATTACAATATGGCAGTGCCCAGTTTTTTGTAATCCCCCTGAAATGAAGTTGCCACCCCCCAAGGGGGTCCTGATCCCCCCAAAGCACTTCTCTAGCATTTCTGTTGCTTAGGAATATTGAAGTTGTTGTTTATGGCCTGAATTAAACAGGATAGTAGCTAAAGCAATGCATGCCCTTAAAATTATTCCCCCAAGATGATCAGGGAAGGATTAAGGGAGGTGGTAGACTCTCCCTCACTGGGAATCTTCAAACAGAAGCTCGATGAGTACTTGTCAAAGATGCACTAGGCAGGGGTTTGGACTAGATGATCAACTGGGTCCCTTCCAACTCATATGATTCTATGAATATACAATCACCATAAGATTAGATGATGTCAAGACTTTAACGTAGGAAAAGATAATGTTGTCGCTGTCTTCCAACTATGGAAAATTCCAACTAATTATGATGGTCCATCTGCCCCAGTTCCACAGGATAAAACCACCGTGGTTCTTTTCCTTCTGCTTCCCGCCTTACAGCAAATTGACACCTGGTGAATTCACCTCATGAGAATTCCTTTAAAGACACTATCTTGGAATGTTGCAGGTTGGCTCATGACATCACATGACCAAAGATTGTGTGGCCTTTTGAGAAGCGTGAATCTTGGCTGTGTTCTTGGCATGCAGGTTTGCTTCTAATGGTCATCCTTCTGGTGGCTTAATTATAATTTTAAAGCTGTATCTGCAGTTTGAGCTAATACTGATAAGAATTTCTGTAAATTGCAGGCTACAAAATTAAAATTTTCTTCTCATTGTTTATTGATAATAAGTGTATATACAGTATTACACATATGATTAATAAGACTTTGAGACCTGCAACAGGAGCACTCAATAATAGAAAAATATCCAAATGATTGGTTATTAGCAGTCTTTTTTTCTAGAAATAAAGGTGGGGGTACTCACCATGAAGATGTTATTTGTAATCATAGACATGTCTACTTGGGGACCAAGTAGTGGTGAGTATCCCCTCAAAAAAAACCTGGTTATTTGAACTTAAGACCCAAATGGGAGATAGGCCAAGAATGGGAGTGGGTGCCACCATCTTACTCTGGGTGCCACCAACTTGACATGGGGTATGAATGTGACTAAGAGATCTACCATCTAGTTTGGAATATTTCTGGTATATCACCCTTCCTGAGTTTTCCTCGTTCCTGAGACATTCTAAAGATAAAATACTCAATGCTTATGTTACTTTATTGGTCATACTTACTATTCTGTTTGACCATATCTGCCTGAATGGTCTGGAGTCTTTAAAGCAGTGATTTTCAACCAGCATGCCATGGCACACTGGTGTGCTATGATAGTCTTCAGGTGTGCTGCTGGGGTCAGTTATTAATAGGAAAATTGGGGGATTTGAACAGCCTGGTGTGCTTTGTCAATGGTAAAAACAATTGATGGTGTGCCTTGACAATTTCAGTTCCTTGTTATTGTGCCAGGAGATGAAAAAGGTTGAAAATCACCACTTTAAAGGATGGAGAAGTTACTTTTTAGTCAGCTCAAGTTGTAAGCGAGATTCATTACATTCTAGTAATCTTTGAAACTACTTCTGTATGTATTAGATTACCAAATTGGGCCACCACTATGTAGTTAATCATTTACCGTATATACTCGTGTATAAGCCGACCCGCGTATAAGGCAAGGCACCTAATTTTACCACAAAAAAATTTGGGAAAATTTATTGACCCGCGTATAAGCTGAGAGTGGGAAAAGCAGCAGCTACTGGTACATTTCAAAATACCATAAAAATAGATACCAATAAAATAATATTTACTGAGGCGTCAGTAGGTTACCGGTAAATGTAAAGATATTTTCTCAGGACACAAGAGTTAAAAGAGGACATGTCCTGGGAAAAGAGGACATATGATCACTTAGTACTTCCCTGGGAGTAAGTCCATTTACTATGATGGCTCAATGCTGCCAACTCACCAAGAAAAGAAGGGCAATGTATTTTTTCCCAACCAGGGGACAAGGCTAAAAAAGAGGACCTGTCCTGGGAAAAGAGGACATATGGTCAGTCAGTGCTTGCCTGGGAGTCAGTCCTTTCACCGTGATGGCTCAATGCTGCCAGCAAACAAAGAAAAGAAGGGCAATGTATTTTTTCCCCACCAGGAGACAAGGCCAAAAAAGAGGACCTGTCTTGGGAAAAGAGGACAAATGGTCACTCAGTACTTGCTTCTGAGCAGGCATGGAGAGGATTGGGCTCTGAGGCTGCCATCCTATCCACACCTACCTGGGAGTAAGCTCCATTGACTAGGATGGGATTGCTTCTGAGCAGGCATGCAGAGGATTGGGCTCTGATGCTGCCATCCTATCCACACCTACCTGGGAGTAAGCTCCATTGACTAGTATGGGACTTGCTTCTGAGTAGGCATGCAAAGGCAGTGAATGGAGAAAGGAGTGCAGGCACTCAAAAGTCCTCTCTCTTCCCTCCGGAATTCTTAGTGGGGCGTCTATGAACCTGCCTGACTCAGCATACACAATGGGAGGAGGGAGGGGACCTCATTTACATAGACCCTCCCTTAGAAACAAACAAGAAAATACCTCCTCAAAACTTGCAAGGAATTAGATTTTTAACCAAAATAAGATGTTTAGCAGAGAGACCCTTCCTTAATAGCCCCCACCAAGACTTCAGGGCAGAAAATTCTTCTCACCCTGACTGGAAAGTGTACCTACTTATTTGGACACCTACTTGTTTAGGGTTCATAGGAAAGGAGGGGGCTGGATGGAGGAGCTCCTGAGAAGAGGGAGCAGTAGGAATATATAGAGACCTGGTGGACTAGCTGGCTGCTTGGAGGGAGCTTTTTAAGCTCCAAAAAAGAGATTAAAAAACTCTGCTTATATGTGGGTATATAGAGTACCTTTGTCTTGTAGTCTAATTTATCTAATGAGTCCCCTGTCCTTGAGTGTCGCAATGAAATTTTCTAATCACCCATTAGTTCACTGACTGAGCAGGATCCATGGAAGTTAATCCCCATGTTTCAAAGCTTATTTAGCTGCTTTGGGTATTGCCTTAGCATGGGAAAATTAGGATATAAATTTCTTAAATAAATAAATTGTCCCTAGCTTCCAACTTAAGTAGAGCCACCATCTCACACATTTTCAAAGACAGAAGTACTTGGTTCAAAAATTAAGGATATTTTTAAAAAAGAGTTATGAAGATAAGGTTTTTAAGCCAATTTTGTTGATAGAGGGATGTATTTTAAAGATCTTCAGCATTAATTACATTCCTTTTCATCTTCTAATTAAGGCTTTTTTGATTATGTGCTTGATTGATCGCCATTCTCTATACCTGTAGATAGAGGAACTCAAAGCTTTCCAGTTAGCACATTTTAATGTACTGCCATCTGCTGTCCTGTTCGGGAAATTCTAAAAGGTTTCCTGTACTGACCAATCCTGTTTGCGTAGATGGGATAGTACTGAGAAAATCATCTGTACAGTAGTTTCTTTCCCTCCTGCTCCCTCTATGCTGAGATACACTGAAAACATTTGGATTCTGTGTTGGAAAACCAAAGTGGTGTTGTTGCCTGATCTCCTATTTATTCAGTGATTTCTTAGTGGAAAATGTCATTCAGGTAGTGTTGTTGCAGTAGGCAATGTTTCCCTGCCTCCATAGAAGGAAGTGTGGTTGTTAATAGGTTTATTATTGTTTAATTCTCTTATCTTTTATGTGCTCTATATGTCAATAAAGGTTTCTGATTCTGAAATTGGTGATTTTGCTGACTCAAGTTTTTGTGCAAATTAATAAATGTGCCATATTTCCAAGATCATCGACCCAAGCCATAGTGATTCATTTATAAAAGGTTGCAATCCTAATCTCCAGTTAAGTCAGCCTAAGCCCTTGCATATGTTCTGTGCTGACCTGAGGGCGTCACAAAATTGACATAAGACACTTGAGCGCCATTCCTGGAATAGAGTTAGACCAATGCATAGACATCTACTTGGCTGCCTACATTACCACAGGAATGTAGTGCTGATGATTTGTGCTGGCCAAGGATAGGATTGCTCCCTAAGAAAGGTAATTTTAAAAATAATTAAAATTTTTAATTAATTAAAATTAATAAAAAAAATTAAATACAATTTATTTAGCAGCAGTGGGTAAGCTTTATGTACACCATCTGTTGAATAAACACTCTTTATGGATAACAGAAAATAAAATCTTAGGTCCAGAACAAGCTAGATTTAGACCAGGCAAATCGGTCATGGATCAAAAAAAGCTTCACAACAAGTGTGCACAGGTCAGCTAAAAGCTTTACAGCAATTGTGCATGGGTCACCAAAGATGCTTTACAGCAAGTGTGCGCAGGCATAGAGGAAGCCACAACCACATGATAGAGGCCTAGAGGAAGCCATGACCAGGTGACAGAGCATTTCATCGTCTGAGGCATAATTTGCGAACTGAGGCAAATTTTGATGAACTTCCTGTTCGTGAACTGAATTATTTGTTAACAGAAGCATTTGTGAGCCAAGGTACCACTGTATAGGGTTATACCAGAATAATAGGGTTTTCAGTTTTTCCAGCACAAAAAAGTATATGGGATGAATACTAACCCATGTGAATGGAATAAAACAATTGATCTTCTTGATCAATAATCTTCCCTCCCCACATTAACTTCCTGTGTTCCCCAAAAAACATTCCCCCCAAAACAAGCTCTTACCGTGTCCCCCTTAATTCCAATAACATGGGAAAGAGTCACAGTGTAGGTTCCTTTCATTTGTAGCTCACAGATTTTAAAATAAACCTTATGGTATGGTACAACTCAAGGCCCGAATCCAGACTGCCTTATCATTAAATATTACCCCACCAAGTGCTTCCTCCTACGCATTTTCTTGTGAGTAAACCTCATTGATTATAATGGGACTTCTGAAAAAACATGCATAAGATTGTACTCTGGCCCTTAGGAGACATCATTAATACTAATTTCAGCCCACTGTATGAAATGAGTTTGACATCCCTGTCCTCCCCTACCAGGTATCAGAAAACACTGCCTTGTGGTCACTACCACACTGCTAATCTGATGTAAAAAAGAACACTTTGAGGGGCAATACTCATTAAATGAATCCAAATCATAACATTCAACTAAATTTTTGTGCAGCATATTAGGTGTAACTAGAGTGGAATTTCTTGCTCAAAATTGTGATTGGAACTCTTCATACAAAACTGAAAAGTCAGTCACTCATCAGCACCCAGCCAAAACTGCCAGACCTAGAAGTGTGAAATTTGAGGAGGGTGTTCTGTCATGGAGGCTCCCACCAAGAACCCGTTTTTTGAAATTCCAATTGGAAGGGTGTGAAAACGCGTTTTCCTCCCTATACGTTACATTGAAAAATCCCTGACTGATGGCTACTCTGCCCCAACCCAAGGATCTAGAAGCATGAAATTCTTTCTGTGACACCAATAAATTATTTTTAGAAATTTAACCTCTAAGAGGCTGAAAAGGGTTCAACACCCATGATCAACACCCAGCCCCAAATCCTGCACTTGTCCAGTAGGAGGGGTTTCCACAGTTGCGGGTGAGTTTGTGTTGCACATGGGGGGATGATGTGCCTGGGGAAACGCTGCACCTGGGGGTGTCATGTATTGATGTGCATGGGGGTGTTGCACAATGGGGGGATGGTGCATGGAAGGTATTTACTCAAGTAATGTGGGTACGTTTCACTAGTATCTAATATACCTGTGTCAAATGAAGGATTTCTTCTACATGACATTTTGGGAACTCTATATATAAAGCAGAATTCTTCGTTGTGTGGAACTACCCTCTGTGATACATTTATGTGGGGATCCATTCTGATCACGAATGTGTGTTCCTGATGGACTGGTAAAACCTGTTACCTTCCTTCCATTCATTCAAAATGAATGCATAAAAAGGGTTTACGTGTGGCTTAAATTTGAATTTAAAATAGTGTTGTCCAGATCCATTATAAGAACTAATACTCCTTCTCCAACAACAATCCTTTTTTCTTAGTAGACAAGTCTGTTTTTCATTCAGAATAACTTTAAAACTGTGACAAAGTATAATTTCCTTATCAGCCAAGATATTTTAGCATTCTCTCGAAACAAATGATTCAATTAAGAATTCTTATTGCAAATTCGTTCATGTGGAAACTAAAAGAAATGAGAGTGAGATTGCTTAATTCTTTTAAAACAGTTTCTTGTATTTACTGTGACTGAAAGTGATATCTAATGTTCAAGAGTTCTCTGATATGCCTATGGACAACATCTATTTTAAACCACAAGAAGGGTAAATTTTTTTCTTGGCTGTTTCCAGATCTCACTTGTATGTTGTATGCCCATCAGTCACATGACTACAATTTATATTAACTGGTCAGAAGATAAATTTGATCCTTAAATGTGAAAATTGTGATTCCAATTATAGATAAATTGCTACATTAATGAATAGGTTTCCTAGAAATAAAATCATTTTATTTTATCTTTACAGTTGCACAGAAGATTGTAGCAACAAGAAAAAAACAGCAGCTTTCTATAGGTCCTTGCAAATCATTACCAAACTCTCCAAGCCACTCTTCTGTATGTTCAACTCAGGTTTCTGCAGTACATATCAGTCAGGTATGCAACCATCTTAATCTCTTTTTGCAGCACAGATCTATGTATATATGTGACTTGGTTGGTGCAAATAACTTTGATTCACCATGTCATCATCTAGGATTAGAATTTGGGAAGCTGACAACATTGGGCACAAGACCATGGTGGCTAACAATAAACATTTTCAGTTGCCACTTGGTTCTAAATTTGGGGGGAACGTTCAGGGCGCAATCCTACCCAATTTAGGCTGGTACTTCCTTTTCCTGTGTTTTTGTTGGGAGGCTGGCACATGTCGGCACTGGCTAGGGGTGGTACAGAAGTGCCTTATGACATTTTTGCAACTTCCCCAGTCTGGCTTAGGCTTGCGCTGGGACTTATGCTGGTCTAACAGGGGGTTAGGATATCAAGCAGCAATCCTAACTCCCAGTTAGGCTGGTACAAGCCCTGTGCTGTCCTGGGGTGTCATAAAAGTGACACAAGGGTTAGGCCAGTGCATAGACATGTACCAGCCTCCCCATGTCACCATGGGCATGGGGGAAATGGGTGAGTTATGCTGGCTTAAATTGGCTAGGATTGTGCCCTCAGCCTCATTTTTAAAAAAATTTCCAAAACAGACTAGAAAATCAGTGTGGTACTGAAATCCTGGTGCAATGTTCTCTGCATCATACTCTTAGAGATGGGACCAGGATGTATCCCTAAACCAGGTGAATAGCATCAGGGCATCCTTATAGTGCATGTCATGTGAGCATAAATGATGAACCTGTTTACCTGGGCATCACTGGATGAATACAGTGCTTTACTTGGCACTGGAACTGTAAAGCATTCATTTCAATATTTCAAATCAGATATTGCAGGCACAGTGACAAACTCAGAAGATTTTATTTTAAGATTTAAATTTATATTTTAAGATTTATTTATATCTTGTCATAGGCAGTCCAAAGAAGCTAACAAAAAGTAGTCAGAACCTAAATTGGTTAGGATTGCACCTTTAATGTTCTAGTACCCATCTCTGTGTTTTTTCTTATTTTATCCTTGAAGAGACGGTTCATGCCACTTTATTTCTAAATGTTTTGTGACTTTGGCATTCTGATAAAAATTTAAAACTGGAGTTTACTTTTTTTCTGGTTCTCCAGTGACGTGCTTCTTTTTCACCAGTTCCTTCCTACCTTTTTGTCTGCCCTTGATGACCTTCATCCCAAGCCCATCCTTCCCCCTACCCTGGAATGCCATCCCGTCATCCTGAACAGCTGCATGGCCACCTGGCATTACAGCTCATTGTCCTCCTCAGTGCTCCTTTCTCTCCAGGTGCTGTTTTATATCATATTTGCACTACCCAGTACTGGTGGTATAAATATACCGTTGATGTCAGAGCCCTTAGAACCAGAATTCCCTCTTCTCACAAGTTCCTAAAGTTTCCCAAGTCACCAGTTACTTTAGGACAGCATTTCTCAAAGTGGGGGTCGGGACCCCTTTGAGGATCGCCTAAAGGGTGCAGGGGGGCCAAGTCAGGCTTGCTAGACCTCCGGCTGTAGCTGCGCATGCACTGGGGCTTCCTTACAGGCTGCCCCAGGGACTTCTGACTGCTGAGTGCGTGGGGGGCTTCCCTCCAGGTGTGCACGCTGCCCGCCTGCCAGCCTACCAGCCGCTGCTCGCCAGCTGCCAACTTACCAGCAAGTAAACTGTTGCTGGGTTGCAGCCTGAGAGGCCAATCCTATGCATGTCTACTCAGAAGTAAACTCCATTAATGACAATGGGGCTTACTCCCAGGTAAACTGGCTAGGATTGCAGCCTGAGAGTCCAAGCCTATGCATGCCTACTCAGAATTAAGCTCCATTAAAGACAATGGGGCTTATTCAGGTAAACTGGTTAGGATTGCAACCTGAGAGGCCAATCCTAAAGCCCATTTCCCCCAGAGAAATCTCCCCCTCCCCCCAGACACCCCCCACCAGCCTCCCCTGATGCCTATAGCACACACTATCCTCAGCCACCCTCACCAACTCACCTGGGCCTGCCTGTGCCCACTACCCCAAAGAAAACCCCCACCAAAATTACAAAATTAGCAAAATTACAGTTATAAAGTAGCAACGAAAATAATTTTATGGTTGCGGGTCCCCACAACGTGAGGAACTTATAAAGGGGTCACGGCATTAGGAAGATTGAGAACCACTGCTTTAGGAGGAAGTTTTCCTCCTTCAGGAGGAAAACCAGAGGACTAACCGGCTGGTTTTATTGGGCAGTCCCAAGGACCAGAAGGTCATTTTTCTGCAGGACACAGGCACTGTGAAGATGTTTTCTCTAAGGTTGTTAACTAAACCTTTGCCTGTCTTTCCCTCATAAAAGGGGGAATGGGCTATATATGCATATACAAAATGTGCTGTACTATGATGCTGAGAAATTAGTGTTGATATTTTCAATATCTGTATACTGCTTTTCTATAAAGTTAGGGCACAATCCAGAGTAACTACGGGGAGTCCTTTCTCTGGTGTAAGAACAATTTGCTCTGGATTGCAATATGAATTTCCCATAGGTTTTCACTGGGTGGTGCAGTAACTACGGGTACACGTAATATCTTTTCTGTGCTCCTGTGGTTACTCTGGATTGTACGGATAGTTCACAAACTGCTTCATAGCCAAAATCAAATAAATGGTTCCCTTCACCAAAGGGCTCCCTTTCTAAAAACATGCAAGAGAAACAGATAGAAGGACAAGGTAACCCAAAATCTAAGGCAGTGGTTCTCAAGCTTATTAGTCAGGACCCCCTTCTGACAATGATACTCTATCCAGGACCCCTTGCCCCAAAAAAGTGATGTCATCAACCTGGAAGTGATATCATGGCCAGAAGTAACATCAAACAGGAAATGACATTACTGTGATGCCAGTTCTCCTCCATGTGTACTTGAAAGTAAGTTCTATTGTGTTCAATAAGACTTACACCCAGGAAAGTATGGATTGCCTGAGTGCCCTATTCCAAGATGGCAGTACCCAGTGCTAGAATCTAAGATGGTGGTATTCAACTTTCAAAAGTTTATTTATTTGTTTAATTTATATCCCGCCTTTCCTCACCTGCAAGAGGGGGCTAACATCACTCAGAAAATAAAACATGATTAAAATAGAATTATAAATATAGATTAAAACATAATTAAATACAATTAAAATACAATTAGATTAAAAAAACTGAGAACAATTAAAACAGACTAAAAACATTTGTTAAAAATCTTGTACAGTGATTTCATGTGGTTATTTTCAATACTACTGTATATTATTAATTTTAAAACTATGTTACATAAAATGTATTAATTAGAAGGCCTTGATTAAGGTCAGGTGCTCGATGCCCTTGTTATGGCTGCTTTTGAAAGAGATAGGAAGATCATGGAGTTCAACTTATCTTGCTCCTAAGTTTTGCACTTTTTTGGTGAAGTTATCAAAAAATGTTAATTTTATTTTGTATGTGTTTTGAGTCAGATATTTTTGGATGAATGCACTTGTTTAATAACAAAACCTAATTTACACTTGCCAATTTTTGGAATCACCCGATCAAACTTCCCATGTAATTTCATGTGTTCAGCTGGCTGCATAGTTGTTTGTGGTATCTAATGAGGTGCTGCGCATTCTGTTCACAGAGCTGCTGTTTACCCTTTTCTCATCATCATCATCATGCACCTTTGCTTTCATCTTCATGTGTGCTCCTCTTATTGTATTTAGTGCATTCCCAATATCCCCCCTCCTCAATGCTCCAAAACGCCATCTTTCACTCCTTCTCATCCAGTTTCTCTCTTTCATTTCTTCTCATCATTCCTTTGCTCTATCTTTGCCATCTATCTACTTACTTCAGTGAGCAATGTCTGAGGGATAATGTCATTGTTTTATGGCCAGTTTTATAAGATCAGACTAACTGTGCTCCTCTGAGACATGAATGGGACTGCCAATATTATAGAAGCATTGCTTATTTACTGTGAACAAGAGTTGCTCTACCTGGAATATTGGTGTGGTCCAAATAAGAATATAAGAGGCATTCTGCCTTGTTGGATCAGACAATAGGTTCTTCTGACTTGGCGTAGTGTTTCCCACAGTGATTATAGCTGCAATCCTAACCACACCTTCCTAGCAGTAAGTACTATTGAACAAAATGAGACTTACTTCTGAGTAGACATGCTTAGGATTGCACTGTAAGAAGCTTCTAGAAGGATTACAGAAGTTAAGCAAGTAAAACAGACCTGTTCCCCTTTTGTTCCCAGCAAATGTTATTCAGCATCATACTGCCTATGAATGTGGAAGTTCCACGTAGCTATTGTGACTTTGCAGTCAAATTATTTCTGACAGTGGTTCTTTCCATGTGACATTATTTATTTTTATACCACAATCTGCTTTATTAGAGGAATACAGTTGGCAAAATGTGGATACTGGGGTACATGGTTTCTGTTTTTCCTGGACAAAGATATAGGAAACTGGAATTTTGATTGTATCTTTCAGGTATATGTCCCCTTATGCTAGGATTTCTATTTCAACAGTTGTCAGACTGATGAGAGACCACATCCCTTTCAGGTTAAAGGGAAGTTTTGGTGTGTTTGTACCATTCCAGAATACTGAGATTCCCAATATTGAGATTGACTGCAGCTTTTTTCAGCTATTGGTATCAAAGCATGATGTCATAGTTTTGTTGCCTACAGACGTCACATAAAGCTATAACCTAAACCAGGGGTCAGCAACCTTTCAGTGGTGTCGTGCCAAAGCTACAATATGTTTTAATGTTATTCCGTGACATGATTCTATGCTGACATGCTGTGTGCCAACATTACACACGCACACAAACACGTTGAACTGACCTGTTGTTGTGGGAGTAAAGTGTAAGGAATGTTTTTAAGCACTAGCATCGGGCACTGTCAGCCACTAGCGGACACCAAGCACCAGCAGCACTGACTTGTCTGTGCTGCTTCTGCCCCTCTCCCTGCTCATTTCAGAACCTAGGTTGACAGCCTGGAAGCCTCCATGGACTGCTTCAGCCCAGGAGAGTAAAAGGCGCGGGTGGGTGGGGGTGGAGAAGAAGCTGCTTCTTCTCCCCCTTCACTTTTCATGGCTGGAGTGGACAGCATGCAGGCTCCCATGCTTCTTGCCCAGGTCTTTGAGTGCCACTAAAAATCAGGTGGGTGCTGATAACAGCACCCATGCCAAAAGTTGCTGACCCTGACCTAAACCATTATACAGTGGTACTTTGGTTTTAGGAGCATAATTCATTCTGGAAGCATGCTTGCAATCCAAAATACATGTATAGTGGCGCCTTCATGTAACAAATGCCTCACGTAAAGTATGTTCCATGTAACACACAAAAATTTATCTAGGATTCTGCTTCACGTAACAAACAAACTCGTTGGCAGTTGGGGCAGATGTGCTGGCTGGCAGCCCTTTAAAAAGTGTCAGAGTGCCTAGCGCCCCTGCCCATAGTGAAAGCAACACTTCCGCGCTGTTCCTCCTGTAGCCAGGCATTTGCTGGGCAGAGGAAGAGAACAGCAGTGGAAAAGAGGGAAGCAGCTCAGGGCTAGCCAGAAGGGAGCAGGGGAGAGAGAGGCTCAGGGTGGAGAAAAGGAGAAAGTGGGGAGACACCTGGAAAGTGTCTTAGATTGCAGCCTCCTAACCATGTCTACCCAGAACTAAGCCCCATTGTGTTCAATGGGGCTTACTTCCAGGAAAGTGTCTTTAGGACTGCAGCCTTCATAGGATCATGCACATCGAATGCATGTTTTGAATTTAATTCCGGTGTTTTGTCACCATTTTTATATCCAGTTAATATTTTTATATGAATATTTTTGGGGTTCTGGAACCAATCGTCTGAGTTTTTATTATTTTCTATGGTAAAATCCACTTCACATAAAGAACGTTTCACATAACGAATATGCCTCCGGAATGAATTAAATTTGTTACATGAGGCACCACTGTACATCAAAGTGACTTTTCCCATGAGAAATGGGAAAATCAGACGATTCATTCCACAACCCAAAGATATTCATGTAAAATGATTACAATACTGTAATATTATACAAAATAATAAAGAAAATACAAAATATAAAGAAAAATAAAACAAATTCACCTGCACTTAGTCTCTCAGGCTGCAGTCTGCTCCTCTTACACAGGAATGAGAACCACTGATTATAGGGCTTACTTTAGAGTAAACATGTAAGGCTAGGTCTCTCATGCTTCTTTCCATTTTCCCTCCCTTACACAGGAGTGAGCCCCATTGACTGTAATAGACTTACTTCAGAGTAGACATGCATAGGCTGGTCTCCCAGGAGAGGCTGTTTTGACTCCTTTGTAGAATTTCTCAGAGTGCCAACCACAGCCATAAGGTACTTTTGCATCACCAGGGAAAGAGTTGGGCAGACGTACCAAGGTGCATCTGCCTAACTCTGCGGGTGCAAGCTGCCTAAAGGGTGACATTGTGCTGTCCTCTCTAGGCCAGAACAACGTCCTAGGAGGACCAGGGTGGTGGTGGCAGTGGAAGTGAGGAGATGAGAAGTGTACAGAGAGTGGGTGGGAGGGAGAAGAGCAGGAACGGAGGTAGGATCTGAAAAGTACTTTGGCTTATAGTCTGAGATGTGTTTATTTCAGCCATTATTATCCACCACATACATTAGTGGATGTCAGTCATGCTATGTATTGATGCCAGTGCAAAGCATTTTGAGCACTTTCGATCTACAGTAATTAACTGGATAAAACAACAATTTCTATGTACACCATATAAGTGTGAGAGGAGGCTGGCCAGGGGAGTCAAGGATAATAAAAAGAGCTTCTTTAGATATGCCCAAAGGAACAGGAGGAGAAATGAAGGGGTGGGGCCGCTGCTGGACAAAGATGGACAACAGGTGTCTAGAAACCAGGAAAAGGTGGAGCTGCTCAATTCCTACTTTGCTTCCATCTATTCTCAGAAGGAGGGCTGTGCAAATGAAGGTTTGGGATCATTGGCTGATGCATGGATGTGCTTGCATCCCCAAAGAGGTAATGAAAACATGGATGTGCAGAACAGCTGATAATTATGAGGGGGCCCTACCGACTGTGCCACCACTAAGAGATGTGAGAGGTGTGGCAGCCAGAGATAGGGCCTTCTAGGTGGTGTCACCCCGGCTTTGGAAATCCCTCCCCTTAGAACAGAGGAAAGCTCCTTCAACACAGAGCTTCAGGCGGAGCCTTAAAGCTTTTACTTTAAAAAAGCTTTTTAGGGGGCAGAGGTTGGGGTGCTCTTGTTTTATTGTTTTTAATCTATGTTGTTTTTAGCTGTATGTTTTAATTGTTTTTATCAGATTGTTCTATTTATGTTTTTAATTATGTTTTATGGCAGCTGCCTTGAGTCGGGCTAATTTGCCCAAGAAAGGTGGGATATAAATTTTTAAAATAAATAAATAATGATTAACAGAGAATTGGTTTGAAAACAATTAACTGGCCTAAATCCATTCAAGTCATTTGGACCGGATGAGCTGCATCCTCGAGTTCTTAAGAAACTTGCAGATGTCCTTGCAGAGCCTCTGTCGATCATCTTTGAAAAGTCCTTGAGGAGTGGAGAAGTGCCACTGGACTGGAAGAGGGCAAATGTATCCCCAATCTTTAAGAAGGGGAAAAAAGAAGACCCGGGAAATTATAGACCAGACAGTTTGATTTCAATCCCAGGGAAGATATTAGAACAAATCATAAAACACACAATTTGTGCACATCTAAACAAGTGCTCGGTGATCAAAAGAACCCAGCACGGATTTACCAAGAATAAATCTTGCCAGACAAATCTGATCTCCTTTTTTGATCGGGTTACGAGCTTACTGGACAGTGGCAATGCTGTGGATATCATTTATCTTGACTTCAGCAAAGCATTTGACAAAGTCCCACATGACATTTTAATTGGGAAGTTGGAAAAATATGGGCTAGACGAGGCAATCGTTAGGTGGCTCAACAGCTGCACTCAAAGGGTTTTAGTAAATGGTTCTGTGTCAACCTGGAGGTCAGTTTCAAGTGGGGTACCCCAAGGCTCTGTCCTAGGCTCGGTTCTCTTTAACATTTTCATCAATGACTTGGAGGAAGGGATACAGGGGAGCCTGATCAAATTTGCAGATGACACCAAGCTGGGAGGAGAAGCAAACACAACAAAAGACAGGAGAAACCTTCAGGAGGATCTGGATAAATACTGGGCAGATAGAAATACAAATAGAATGAATTTCAACAGGGAGAAGTGCAAAGTTCTGCACTTGGGCAATAAAAACCAAAAATACAGGTACAAAATGGGGGATGTTTGGCTTGGTAGCACAACATGCGAGCGGGATCTTGGAGTCGCTACTGTGGATCACAAACTGAACATGAGTCAGCAGTGTGATGTGTCTGCAAAGAAGGCAAATGCCATTTTAGGCTGCGTTGAGAAGACTAGCTTCCAAGTTGCGAGAAGTTCTTGCTTCTCTTTATTCTGCATTGGTGAGACCTCACCTTGAGTACTGTTTTCAGTTCTGGGCACATCATTTTAAGAAAGATGCAGCCAAACTGGAGCAAGTCCAGAAGAGAGCGACAAGAATGATCAGTGGGATGGAAGGGAAGCCCTATAAGGAAAGGTTGGGGGAATTTGGGATGTTCAGTCTGGAAAAGAGAAGGTGGAGAGGAGACATGATGGCACTTTTCAGATACCTGAAGGGCTGTCATATGGAGGAAGGGGCTCATTTGTTCTTTGCTGCTTCTGAAAGCAGAACTAGAAGCAGTGGGTACAAACTGCAAGAAAGGAGATTCCGGTTGGATAGCCGGAAAAAATTCCTGACAGTGAGGGCGGTTTGGCAGTGGAACAGATTGCCAAGGGAGGTGGTGGACTCTCCCTCACTGGGGATCTTCAAGCAGAGGCTTGACAAGCACCTGTTGGGGATGCTCTAGGAGGTTTTCCTGCTGCAGGCAGGGGGTTGGACTAGATGACCTACTAGGTCCCTTCCAACTCTAGGATTCTATGATTCTATATGAAGTACATCTGTAATGTACTTAAAAAATCTTCCCCTCACCCCTGATTGGCTAAGATTCTGTGACCTCAACTTACATTCCCTTTGGCAATAGTACCTCACCATGTGGATGAGATGGCCAACTGTATTTTAATTATATTGCTGCGTCAGAAGAAGAAAAAAAAACTCTGCTAATGAAAGTGATTTGATGAAAAATAATCTATAATTCACTTTATAAATAAAACCTTGGATTGAGAGTGTTTTGCAAGACAAGTAAACATTTCTAATAATTCTGACTTCATATACAAGCCATATCTTGTTAACCAAGTGAAAAATAGTCCCGGCTGGGATACGGCTGGTTTCAGTACTCCACGAGCACCTCCTCGGCCTCTTTTGAGAGACTAGCCTATGCATGTCTGCTCTGAAGTAAAGTTAATGGGGCTCACTCCTATGTAAGGCGAGATCTAGCCTTGCATGTCTACTCTAAAGTATGCTTCATTATAAATATTGGGGCTCGCTCCTATGTACGGGGGGCAAATTGCAACCTGAGAGACTAACCCTGCAATCCTAGACACTTTCCTGCAAGTAAGACCCATTGAACACAATGGGGCTTACTATTGAATAGACATGGTTAGGATTGTGCTCTATTTGCAGGTGAATTTGTTTTATTTTTCTTTATATTTTGCATTTTCTTTATTATTTTGTATTATACTACAGTATTGTAATCAAATATACATATATACCTACACATATATACAGTGTACACATATATACAAATTTAATTCATTCCGGAGGCATTTTTGTTACATGAAACATTCTTTACGTGAAGCAGATTTTTCCATAGCAAATAATGGAAACTCAGATAATTGGTTCCAGAACCCAAAAAATATTCATATAAAAATATTAACTGGATGTAAAAATGATGACAAAACACAGGAATTGAATTCAAAACATGCATTCAATGTGCATGATCCTATGAAGTCTACTTAGGCTGTAATCCTAAAGACACTTTCCTGGGAGTAAGACTTATTAGACACAATGGGGCTTACATCTGAGTAGTCATGGTTAAGATTGTGCTCTTTCACTATCACTAATGGAGTCAGTGCTATCCACTGGCTCAAAGGAATCTTTGTCTTTTTGTGCAACTTTAACGTTCCCAAGCTGCTGATGGAGAACAGCATTAGAACATTGATAGGGCACACATTCCACGCTGCCACACACAGATCCCATATACAAACCTGGCTCAGACTGCTCCCCCACCCCTGGACCCCACACGAGTTCCTTGGCCATGGGAGCGTATTCAAAACTTTGGCCAGGGCCCCACTGTAGCTCAAGCTAGTCCCCTCGTCCCCTCCTCTTCCCTTTGTCCCCCCTGTGGGTTCCCTTGCCATGGAAGCTTGTTCCAAACATCCTCAGAAGTGATACAGACAGTATGTGTGTGTGTGTGTGTGTGTGTGTGTATATATATATATATATATATATATACACACACACACATATACACACAATATATAAAAATATTACACGTACGCACGCACACACACACACACACACACACACACACACAGTGGCGCCTCACGTAACAGAATTAATTCGTACTGGAGGCACGTTCTTTACGTGAAACATTCTTTATATGAAGCGGATTTTCCCATAGGAAATAATGGAAACACAGACGATTGGTTCCACAACCCCCAAAATATTCATATAAAAATATTAACTGGATGTAAAAATAATGACAGAACACTGGGATTGAATTCAAAACACGCATTCAATGTGCATGATCCTATGAAGTCTACTTAGGCTGCAGTCCTAAAGACACTTTGCTGGGAGTAAGACCCATTTAACACAATGGGGCTTACTTCTGGGTAGACATGGTTAAGAGGCTGTAATCCAAGGCACTTTCAAAGTGTCTACTCACTTTCTCCTTCTCTCCATCCTGAGCCTCTCTCCCCTGCTCCCTTCTGGCTATCCCTGAGCTGCTTCCCTCTTCTCCACTGCTCTTCTCTCCCTCTGCCCTGCGGATGCCCAGCCACAGGAGGAACAGCGCAGAAGTGTTGCTTTCACTATGGGCAGGTGCGCTAGGCAGCCCTGACGCTTTTTAAACAGGCTGCCTGCCGGCCAGCGCTTCTGCCCTAACTGCCAACAAATGTTTTCTTTACTTGAAGCACTTTCACCTAGAGAAATTTCACCTAGAGAAATTTTTGTTTGTTACGTGAAACATACTTTACATGAGGCGTTCTTTACGTGAGGCGCCACTGTATGTATATATACAGTATTTATTTAAAACGAATTAAATTTGTTACATGAGGCGCCACTGTATATAGTATTTATATATACATATATATAAAATGAATATTTTTGTGCTGTGAAACAAATTGACTGAGGGTGCGATCCAGAGTAACTACGGGGAGTCCTTGCTCCAACGTAAGAACAATTTACTCTGGATTGCAATATGAATTTCCCATTTCCCTAGGTTTTCACTAGGTTGTGCCATAACTATGTCAACATAAACGTCTCTTACGTGCTCCTGTAGTTACTCTGGATTGTAGGCTACGTTTCTGTTGTTGTGGGAAAATTTGTTTTGATGTACGAATGTTTTGGATTATAAACATGCTTCCGGAATGAATTATGCCAATAAATCATATGCTTAAATGAATTAAGCTAATAAACTTATGCTAATAAGCCTTAGTAGAACTTTAGAACTAGATCTATTGAAGATTAAGCCTATGAATTGTAGTTGGGTTTCTTTATGCTAAAATGGATTTTAATCATTCCAGACCAGCAACGGAGGTGGAAGTTTAAGTGACTATTCCTCCTCTGTCCCATCTACTCCAAGTACCAGCCAGAAAGAACTACGGATTGATGTTCCACCCACTACCAATACTCCAACACCTGTTCGTAAACAGTCCAAACGTCGGTCCAACCTTTTTACGGTGAGAGAAACAGGAAATGAACAATAATTTTCTGATTTCTGATAATTATCCTTTAATGTATTTGCATGCTGCCATTTATACTGGCCCATGCCAATATTTTATTTATTTACTTAAAAAAGAAAAGTAAACCCATATTAGCAAATCAGAACGTCAAGTTGTATGTCAGACCTTATTTTTACATAAAGCATATGGTCATGGAGAACTTGGCTTAAGGAGTGGGTATAAGAGTAATCTGCGGATAGATGTAGATTTGGGAAGATTTTGGAATAATTAGGTGCATTATAAAATACTTCCTCTTCATAGCATTTGACCATTATTGTGATTCTCATGCCATCATTTATGAGAATAAATGCAGTCAATATTTTATTAACAGATGAAACTATCAAAATAATATGCCTATGCTGATTCCTATGCCTATGATTTAATTCTGATTCCACTTGGCTTCTTTCTACCCAACAGGATTTCTCCACATTTACCTTTATTTGGACTTAATGGCTTTTTATCCAGTTTCAGCATATATTTTTGTATGCATTTATGAAGGAATGACTGAGGTTAATTTAAATTACCTTTTTGTAGTGTATATTTACTGACCTGTGTAGTACCAAGAGGAAAAAGAGCTAGCCCCTTCAGCTATGAGTTCCTTTAATTTGCTCCTTGTATATGTATCTTTGCTGCTGATCATACAATTTATGTGTGATGAGCAGTTGGCCTGCATCTTATCCATACATTAATTATGTGAATTCAGCAGCATATGCTCAGCAAACAAACAAAAAATAATGAAAAACAACAATTCAAACAGTGCAGGTAGTTTTGCCCTGCACTTCTGCTGGCTAAATACATGGCCCAAACTGAGATTGGAGTATGAATCTGCTATTACCTTGGTCATTTTCAGTTCTGCATTCCTCTTGGGGTTTTAAAGAATCATAGAATCATAGAGTTGGAAGGGACCTAGTAGGTCATCTAGTCCAACTCCCTGCCTGCAGCAGGAATTCCCCCTAGAGCATTCCTAGAGGTGCTCATCGAGCCTCTGCTTAAAGATCCCCAGTGAGGGAGAATCCACCACCTCCCTTGGCAACTGCCCTCACCGTCAAGAATTTTTTCCGGATTTCCAACCGGAATCTCCTTTCTTGCAGTTTGTACCCATTGGTTCTAGTTCTGCTTTTAGTAGCAGCTATGAACAAATTAGCCCCTTCCTCCATATGACAGCCCTTCAGGTATCTGAAGAGGGCAATCATGTCTCCTCTCATTCTCCTCTTCTCCAGGCTGAACATCCCAAGTTCCCCCAACCTTACCTCATAGGGCTTGCCTTTCAAAGAGATAATATGCATTTGATTTAAATGACAGCATTTAGTTTTATGCTCTAAAACAGTGGTTCATGAACACTTCAGCCTGGGTCATTTTTCTGAGAATGACAATCCATCAGGGACCCCATCCCCACAATTGATGTCATCAGCCTGCAGACTTAGGCAATAAAAACCAAAAACCCAGGTATAAAATGGGGGATACTTGGCTTGGCAGCACAACATGTGACCAGGATCTTGGAGTCGCCGTGGATCACAAGCTGAACATGAGTCAGCAGTGTGATGTGTCTGCAAAGAAAGCAAATGCCATTTTAGGCTGCATTAAGAGGACTGTAGCTTCCAAGTCGCAAGAAGTTCTAGTTCCTCTTTACTCTGCATTGGTTAGACCTCACCTTGAGTATTGTGTTCAGTTCTGGGCACCTTAGAACTAAAATAGAACTAAACCTTTAAAACTAAACCTCTAGAACTAAATCTCTAAAAATTGCCTAATTTGCATACATTATAATTGCTAGTCAATAATTCCAGTTGGTCATCTAAGGGTTACAAATGATGCAGCCAAACTGGAGCAAGTCCAGAGGATTGTGACAAGAATGATCAGTGGGATGGAAGGGATGCCCTATGAGGAAAGGTTGGGGGAACTTGTGATGTTCAGCCTGGAGAAGAGAAAGGTGGAGAGGAGACATGATGGCACTTTTCAGATACCTGAAGGGCTGTCATATAGAGGAAGGGACTCATTTGTTCTTAGCTGCCTCTGAAAGTAGAACTAGAACCAATGGGTACAAACTGGAAGAAAGGATTTCCAGAAAAATTTCTGATGGTGAGGGCGGTTCGGCAGTGGAACAGATTGCCAAGGGAGGTGGTAGACTTTCCCTCACTGGGGATCTTCATGGAGAGGCTCAACGAGCACCTGTCGGGGATGCTGTAGGAGGATATTCTGCTACAGACAGGGGGTAGGATTAGATGACCCACTGGACCCCTTCCAAATCTATGATTCTATGATTCAAATTATAGGGTTGCAACCCCTCAGTTCATCTCCTGGTCCTTCTAAAGGATAGGGCAAGACGAGGAGGTTTCCAACCTCCAGAATTGGAGGGTTCTTTTCAGAATTGTAATGTGGCTGTTTTTCGGCCCTCTTTTTCCCCTTTTCACATTATAATTTGCACTAAGGATTTGAGAGAAACACCTTTGTTCTGATAGAATGTACTGTTTTTCTTTGAATTGAATACTTGCTACAGTTTTTCTTACTGTCACTGTTAACTATTGCTTTATAATCACTAGTATTTCTACTATCTTTCTTGTATCTAGCCAGTATCGTTTGATTTATTTATTTATGTTTTTATCACTCTTCTTTTTTATATTGTTTTTTAAAAATTGCTGGCCTCTATCGATTTTTTAAATTTTTTGTTCTAAATTTTCTAATTTGGCTTTGATTTTTCTTGAAAGCCTTAGTGCAGAAGTACAGATATTTTAATACCCAGTACAACAATAACTGCTACATGAGGCAATTAGTTTCTTGGATGGCTGTTTCAGTCATTACAAGTGATTTGCTGACATCACAAATATCATTCCAAAAATATTTTTATATGGTATGTTATTTTTAAAGTCGTTACTATTTATTTTTTCTTTTTGCAGCTATTTTCTATTTTTTTAAATTCACTTTCAAGAAATGTTTTGTATAATAAACATCCTTGGTCTACTAGTGTTTGTTCCATACTTGTTGTATCAGGCTATTTTTCTTTCCTTAGCTGATACAGTTATCTCCTCTTTATCCTAGGTCAGAGTTGTGGTAATAAGCCTTTATGGCATGATAATCATGCCATACTTTTGCTGCTCTAGTTGTTTTTCTTCCAGTAACTGTACAGGACTCAGCAATTTTCAACAATTATTGAGAATATTTATATACTGCTTCTTTAAAAAAAGTTCACAAAGCAGTTTACAGAAAAAAAACTAACCATTTACTATCCCAAAAGGGTTTACAATAAAAAAGATACATAAGAAATTTTAGTAAACAGCCACTGAAAAAGGCATTGTGTTTGTTACTCTTTTCCTGCTAAATATAATGAGTACCACTTGAAAAAGTGCCTACACAACCATGTTTGTGTTCTTGTTAGTTTCTGCAAATAATGTTATGTAGCAAATAACTTCTTTTTCCACTAGATGTCAGTATTTATCAAGGAATGCAAACTGTCTTCCCACATTGACCATGGCCCCTACAAAAGAGTCTGAATCCATCTGCTGAAATCTCTGGTTCTGGGTTTGCTTGAGATTTGCTTAAAATCTTGTGGAGGCATTGTACATCAACTTCGAAAGTCAATTTAAAGAATTAAAATGAGTAGTACAAAAACATAAATATTGCTTGTCCCCAAAATAAGCACACATTGGTAGAACCTGAGAGAGGGATTCATTTTAGATTTTTTAAAAAAAATTTGCTGCATAAGTAACTTGGTTCCTACAAGTAGCATAGGAAATCTTTATATTTTGCAGAGGAAAAAAATTACAAATTATAGCTCATAGAGGAGACATTCACTTTGTTGGAACATGCAACATGTGAACAAGTGTTGTAAATATTTGTGAAATCAGTTTGTTTGGAAGTTGCATCGCTACAGTAGAAAACTAAATAATGTTTAATTGAAACTGCTCTGTTATTTTAAGAAATGCACTGGAATTATTGGTTGATTAAAAATGTCACAATAATAAATGAAGAAATATCCTATTGATTTTTCAGTAGTATTTCTGCAATGATGCTGGCAAATCACTATTAGGAAGAAAAAACTTAGGCTGCAATCCTAAAGACACTTTCCTGGGAGTAAGACTCATTGAACACAATGGGGCTTACTTTTGAGTAGACCTGGTTAGGATTGCACCCTTAGAATGCAGATTGGGGAGAAAAATTCCCCTTGAGTTCAGGGTCACTGTTCAAGGTCAACAAAATGCTAGAATTCTGCAACTCACAAAACATAATCTTCAAACTTCCTTACCAAATATTCGAGAGTGATGCGAGGAGATGATTAAAGAGTTTGGTTCTCTCTTTTGGGGATGGTTGTGGTGGGAGTCAGTTTAAATAGTGAAGTGAGAGTAAAATATTCAAAGCCACTCAGTCTTAACATTATATAATGTTCATTATAGTTCTTGAAATGGTTTGGTCAAACAGAGACTACCCCTTTAGTCTCAAAACAGCCAGTAAACAATTACAGCTGTGGTTTCTCTAAAGGAAATATGTTACTGTGTGTTAGCTTTTTGTCAAGATAATGTATTTTCAAGCTCTGTTGGTAGAAGTGGAATCTGTTTGGTACAGGCCATTGTTAGCAAGGTAGTTTAACTATCCCTCTTACTCTTATTGCTCTATCCTGTCCAACTTTTCCTCACTTTGAGGAGATGTTTGCAATTGCCCCCCTCTGTTGTAGGATGCAGAATGCACCCAGTAAGTATGGCTGGATCAGCTCTTGAAAGCTTGATAGGACTGGGCCCTTAGAATGCAAATTTGGTTTTATTTGACAAGATAATGGATACACATCATTATAGTGGCAAAAGAAGGCTATGTGTTTGCTTAAAGAACTTGATTGCTTTTTTGACTTAGAGCACAATCCTAAACATGTCTACTCAAAAGTAAGCCGCATTGTGTTCAGTGGGGCTTACTCCCAGAAAAGCGTCTTCAGGATTGCAGCCTTAATCATTTTAATGAAAATCTTACTGGAACTGAGCCATGGATTCAGTTGATACTAATCATTATAACTAGGTCATTTTGTTACATCTTTGACAAACGGTTAAATAAAAGTAGTGGTTCTTTTCTTTCTTAATAAAATATGGATACAGGTCTGTTAAGATTGCAGTATTCTTTTAGAGTGCATTAATGATATTTGATCTGTTTCCCACATCCTGTGTTTGATTAACCATTTCACTGCTCTTTCAGTTTAATGTATCTGAAGAGCTACTGGCTTCCTATCTGTACTTCCTTACTCAGACAGTTGGGGGCAAACATGTCTGTGCCATGCTTCTTTGAAAGAGGAAGGTATATTGATTATGCTGCTTGAGCCAATTTCTGAGAAGGGAGATAACAGTAATTGTTCTCTAGCACAAATCAAAATAAAAAGGATGCAGTTAGCTACAGTTGATGTATAATTGATGTCGTAGCTTCCAAGACTGTGGTAACCACTCTTATAATAAATCCAGTGTAAAATCACTGTAAGTCAAATTTGTGGTAAATTTTTTCCACCTTGTGTAAACATCCCTGATAGTAATGTAGGACACATTGAAATATAAGGCAAAAACAAAACAACTCTCTTCTAGTTCCCAATGTGGTCTTAGTAATTGTAATTTGTAATTGCTGAAGGAGAATGGGGAGTATTGACTTTTTACACACTCACATATTTACAGGCTTGAATGGAGGCCAAACATCCCAACCTCCATCCTGTTTTTGTTTTTTACTTTTAAGTTTTTGTTATCATGAATTTGTGTTCTGTACCTTTCAAGGATACATTCTTGCCATTAAATAGGTGAGAATTATTACTATCAATTTTTTAAAGATGTATAAAAAGATCTTGGGTAGATATAAAATATATCTAAGATCTAAAATATATTGATCTAGAGCAGTTATTCCCAACATTTTAAACTTTGTGCCCCTTGGCATTCCATTTCCATAAATTGTACTTATTATAATCCTGCAAGGCATTCTAATGTGAGCCCTGTGGGACTTTCTAATACAGTGGTGCCTCACATAAAGAGCTTAATTCGTTCTGGAGGCATGCTCTTTAAGTGAAACGCTCTTCAAGTGAAGCAGATTTTTCCATAGGAATTAATGGAAACTCAGACAACTGGTTCCACAACCCAAAAAATATTCCTATAAAAATATTAACTGGATGTAAAAATGATGACAGAACACTGTAATTGAATTCAGAACATGCATTCAATGTGCATGATCCTATGAAGTCTACTTAAGCTGCAATCCTAAAGACACTTTCCTGGGAGTAAGCCCCATTTAACACAGTGGGGCTTACTTCTGGGTAGACAAGGTTAGGAGGCTGCAATCAAAGACACTTTCCTGGGAGGCTTACCTGGGCTGCTGCTGGAGGTTCAAGGTGGCCGGTGGGGACAGTTGGGGGCAGCTGCCTCTGGCACCACTAGGCAACTGCCCCCAAGTTGGGGACAGTTAGAGGCAGCAGTGCTGGCAGGCAAACCTTTTAAAGAGCCTCAGTGCGGAGCGTCAGGGCTGCATAGCCCTGCTTGCTTGTTAAGTGAAGCGGAACTTGTTATGTGAAGCAAGATTTCTTGGAAAGCTTGTTATGTGAAACACTTGTTAAGCGAGGCGCTTATTAAGCGAGGTACCACTGTATACTCCTGCCTTTTTCTGCTATTTAATTTCTTTTCAAGATCCTGGCAATTCTCATTGGTGGGTACACATAGCCCAAGTTGGGAACTACTAAGTTAGCAGAAGCCATTTTGGATGCTAGGGCCTGGTTGGAGACCCTCTTTATTTTATTTTATTTATAGATTTATTTAAAATATTTATATACCTCCCTGCTATTCAAGTGGTTTACAATATGATAACGTATAATCTATAGGAATAAAAGTTGCTGTAGCCAATTGTGAATTCTGGCAAAAGATTCAAATAGATATCAGGGAACCTTCACTATAGCATACAAGCACCAGATGAATACATTACGTATGCTCCCATAACATGAGAGAAAAGGTGGTTGTGGCAGAAAGTGGGAGGGTGCTTTCAGTGTGATTGCTTCATTGAGACTCTAGCTTACTGACCACATAATTGAGTCTTGCTCAGTTTTTGACACTGTTATACACAATGTGTAGTGTCGGTAAAATATTATTCAGTTTTTTTAAACAAATTGCCTTTTCCTTCACCTGGTCATTAAAATAAAGAAACTATGGGCGCAATCCAGAGTAACTACGGGGAGTCCTTGCTCCAGTGTCAGAACAATTTGCTCTGGATTGCAATATGAATTTCCCATAGGTTTTGACTAGGTGGTGCAGTAACTATGGGTACACGTAATGTCTCTTATGTGCTCCCGTAGTTGCTCTGGATTGTAGGGTAATTATGAGTGACCATTTTAATTTACATTCCAGGTTTGGATGCTTTAGATAACTTCAGTGCATTAGAGATAAGCACACAGTTTCACATTGCTTTGGTTTTTACTAACATTCCTTTGTGGCACTGGACATCACCAGCATGTTAACTTCATATATCATCTATGATTTGAAAAGCACATGAAAATGTTTCCCCATTTTCTATATTGCGTGAGTAATGTTCCCACTGAAAAGTAATGGAGTGAAGTTGTCACTTGTCACCACAGTTATTAAGGAGGATGACTTTTAGATCTTGCTCATAATAAAATAAATCTGTCATATGTAGATTTACTTATTTCACAGTAAAGGGGGAGAATATGTAGTTCAATTGAAATAGAATTACATGTGTTTGTCCCTCAGCTGTATAAAAGCAGAATGTTTTTTATTTCATTAATTGTTTTTGAGTAGGCAGTAGTTGCATTATAAAAATAAAATCTAACATGTAATAAAATAACTATTTTAAAGGACATCTCCCAGTGAAACCTAGAGCTTCATTGCATTTATCTATATGGTTTTGTGTTTAAAAATGTATACATATAAAACTGATCAGTATTTGCAGCTTTTGCATTTTTTCAAAGCAGTTGGGGTTTCCAAGTAATGCTGGTTTGACTTTGATACTATTTAATCATCCGAAAGTAGTAAAAGAGGGAATTAAATGGGATTTAATTCTAATCAAGGTAATCCATAAAATTACACCGCTGAGTAGTTAATAGCCTTTTAAAATCTCATCAGATGATAATTAAGTATATACACTTATATAGGAAGATGCCTAAATAGAAAGGCACACAGTTTTTCCTGCCAGCATTAATTTTTTTGTATCTGTTTTGTATTTCATTCTCAGTAAGTGACACAGGGTCATTTAAAAGCTTATGTGTTTACATGCTAGTGAGTATTGTAAATAGACATAATTAGTCAGTGCAGTGTATAATGCATTGTCTGATGAACCAAAACACTTTAAAAATTGTAAAGCACAATATGTGAATCAGTGTAGTAACTGTGTTAATTTTGCTTTTGCACTGCAGTCTCGGAAAGGAAGTGACCCAGACAAAGAAAAGAAAGGATTGGAGAGCAGAGCAGATAGCATTGGAAGCGGCCGTGCAATCCCAATTAAACAGGTATCCGTGTGTGTGTGTGTGTGTGTGTGTGTGTGTGTGTGTGTGTGTGTGTGTGTGTGTGTGTTCGTGCATATGCACACTTTTCTGTAGTTGGAGATGATACACCTCGGGTCTTAAACACCATGATGCTGGGCTTGTGAGCCAATATTTGTTTGATGTGCTCCAGTGATGAATGTTGAAGTCACTCACTTGACATCAATTAGGTGAGGTTCCTATGTGTATTAAAATAGGATCATTAGAATAAGAAGAGGGAAAATGTGACAACAGGCCTAATGAAGTGCAGTCTGCCGGCCTGCATATGGAGCGTGCTTCTAGGCTGAGCTGGCTTCAAAGTCTGCCTTTGTAGAGAGTGCTTTGATTGGGCCGTTTGCTGCTAGTCGACAAGGGTAAATCAGATGGCTGTACAAGAGCCCCTTGTGATCACAGAAATAGCCCGATGTGGCCCTCATTTGCAATTGCAGAAGGACATCTGAACACTGTTCCAGGCTGGTTTGCAACAACGAGGCAATTAGTTGTGATAATCATAGCTGGTGTGTCAGCTGTGCACTCTTGTTTGTAATTTGCTAATGAAGGAATTGTAACTTCATTTAGACCTTGTTATATAAGAGAACATTTATAGCCATAGTATGTGGCCTTAATTAAACTTTCTCATTACACGACAGGATTTGAAATTGAGGATTTGTTTTGGCCTGTTTGACTAGTCTAGGTACACTTTCATTACCCAGAAAGATTCTTCCATTACTCAAAAAAGTAATGAACAAAGCTTTATGAAAGAAAGTACATATTCTTATAAGAAATTTATGATTTCTGACCTGTTCAACAAAATGTAGCAATATCTATGCAAGCTAAGCATTTTGAATTTTTATATTTGAAAATTTTGGATTACTAACTGCCAAGATCAGGCCTCCATAAGCTCTGGTTTGGAAACATTTTCTGCGGCAAAAACCTGACTTTTTTACAATATTACAGATTTTTATGTTGCTGTAGGAGTTTGGTGACTATAAAAGTTGATACTAGAGTGTCTATATAGCAGTAAAATAGTGTTGCTAAAAATCATAGTATTTTTAGCATTTTGTGTTAATACTGAAACATTCTTGTGTTTTTTGTACAGAATGCTTTGAAAAGTGAATTTTTCTGACATTTGTCTTTCTTATGTGTAGGACTTAAAACATCAAGAACAATTCGAGCTCATGAACTGCCACATTAGTGAAATTTGTCTTTATTTATGCATTCTCTCAAACTTTCTATCATGTGATCCAGTATGATTCGTTTATAAAATAGTGGAATTTAGAAGTATTGGCATCCATCAGTCTCAAAAGACTATGGTATCATTCTCGATGCTGTATGCAAAGCACGAAGGCCTGGGTAGATTTATATGGAGGATAGGCTGCTACCCAAGCAGCAAATCCCCCCTCTCCACACCACTGAAATAGTCCAATGGAATGGCAGAGCTGATATGATTGGTTCCAGCTGTGTCGCGGAGCTGAGCTAAGGATACGAGCTCACCCTGTCTTGTGGGGACCCAGGTCTCAAACCCTGGATTACTGGTTAACAGGCACAGTGTCTTAACCATGTGCACTACCCACAGCCGAATTTGACTACTATTAGTCCTGACATCAGTTAAACATGAGCAGGTGTTGTCTTGACACATATTTTTGAAGACACTTGTTTTAAGCTACTAAAGTTTCAAGTCAAACTCCTAATGCCTTTGCTGTACCTTTCACCCCAACCATATATTGTGTCCTATTAGGA
Source organism: Cryptoblepharus egeriae (assembly GCA_030015325.1). NCBI lineage: Eukaryota > Metazoa > Chordata > Lepidosauria > Squamata > Scincidae > Cryptoblepharus > Cryptoblepharus egeriae. The sequence goes on along the minus strand of JAREYC010000001.1, from coordinate 113,415,532 downwards.
GCTTAGCAATACTTTTCCTGTTGCTACTGTCTCATGGCCAAGTTATCAAACACCAGTCTTACAGCACTCTAATTTGTGATTTCAGACTTGAATGGCATAAACTGCAAGTTCTTACCAAACTGATTAGAGAATTTATATAAATAATACCAGACATCCAGGGAAGAGCCCTATTGTCCGCCAGGCATAGGCCCAGCTTCGCCATGTGGATTCTTCTCCTGTGTGCCAGGCCCATAAGAGAAGTGGATGCCTCTGGAGCCCCATTGCTCCAGCATGCCTCCACCAGCAATGCCGGGGGGGGGAGGGAGGAGAGGTGCACCTTGATTGTGCATGCCTCCGAGAAGTTCCCTGGCCTGTGAGGGAGCTGCTCCTGGGTGCCTCTCCCCCAAGCTTCTAAGCTCTGGGAGAACACTGGGCAGAATCATGTCTGCTTTGGACCACTTACATGTGAATGGATGCTGGAAACAGGTATTGGGAGGACTGGAGTCTCTGGAGTAGGATCATGTCTGCTTTGAGCCAGTTTTATGTGAATGGGTGCTGGAAACAGGTATTTGGGAGTCTGGGGTGTCTGGGATAGGATCATGTCTGCTTTGAGCCACTTTTATGGGAATGGGTGCTAAAAAAGCAGTATAGGGGAGACTGGGTGTCTGGGCTAGGATCATGTCTGCTTTGAGCCATTTCTCATGTGCAAGGTTAGTGGAAACTGGTCTTGCAAAGAGGTTTTCAGTTTTCAATTTAAAAAGAAGTAATATAGTTTTGAAATTAAATAAAGGAATTTAATACAACTGTTCCTAGCCCTTTATTTTAACATGTCCTACATTTGCCCTACATTTTTGGGTGTCCTACATTTTTTTAATATCTCAGGAATTTTTGCATGGTTGTCAGGAATTAGGGGAGACCTTGTCCTCTTTTTTGGGTTCGGTCACCCTGTCCTGACTAGCATTAGCCTGTAATCTATCCAGTGATAGTTGGCAGCTAGCTGGAAGTCTTCTTGGGATAAGGGGATGTTTTTCTCCTTACCCTGAGTAACACCCAAGCAGCTTTTTGGAGTGACTGACCTTTGTCAGCTATATAGCTGGTGGACTTAAGGCTGCCTGGCTCAGGAGGGAGGGTAGGATACAGCAGAGGAGGCCTCCACTGATCCTGCCCCTCCCTCCTGCAGTTTCACCCTCCCTGCTCAGAAACTTCCCCTCCCTGTTCTGACACACCTTCCTGCCACTGTCTTCCAACCTTTGCAGCCACTTAAAGCACAATCCTAACCAATTTAGGCTGGCCTAACTTACCTAGCATATCTTCCTGTGCACTGGCCTAACCACCCCTATTATGGTACTTTTATGACACCCCTTAGTCAGCACAGGACTTATTCTGGGGCTTATGCCAGCATAAGTGGAGGTTAGGATTGTAACCTTCGTATAACACCTCACTGGTGGCCAGAAGGTCAGTTTAAGTGTTGCACCCCCTTTCAGTCCCTTAAGGGTTAAATTTCTTCACATCAGTTCGTGGTGGGTGTTCATGTCACAGAAGGAACTCCCTCCCAGAATTTCATGCGTCTAGGTCCGGGGGTTGGGGCAGAATGTTGATGAACCATCAATTCTCCAATGCAAAGTATAGGGAGGAAAACGTGTTGCGCCCCTTTTCACCCCCTTCTGGTTGGAATTTCCGAAAACCAGTTCTTAGTGCACCCCTCCTTCACAGAAGGATCACCCTCCCCAAATTTCACACTTCTAGGCCCAGCGGTTTTGGCAGGGCGGTGAAGAGTCAGTCAGTCAGTCAGTCAGTGACTTTTCTCTTTTATATATATAGAAGATTCCTAGGGTCTTAATGTCCTTTTATTAATTTCTATTAATTAGCCTTTTATTAATTTCTGTTCCATTTTTTTAGTCAGTTAAGCTCTCATAGCAACTTAAAAAACGAAATTAATAAAGCTGCCAGCTGCCTGATAACCCTACAACCATAACCCTACAACAGTGGCTGTTGTTCCATCAGTTACTAATGCTCAGGCCTTTCCAACAGAGTGTATACTTGGTTTTGACAACATTGATATGGTGGAAGAATGTGGCTATCCTAAAGACACTTTCCTGGGAGTAAGACCCATTGAACACAATGGGGCTTACTTTTGAATAGACAGGTTTAGGATTGTTCTCTAAGGGCATGTTCCACAGTTAGGGCAGTCAGGAGTGCCCTAGCTGGGCTGCCCCAACTATTCGGAATCCAGAGCAGAAAGTTATGCTGCATCCAGAGAGTCAGGAAGCCTGAGCTGCCCTAGCTGCTCCAGAGCATGTTCAGTAGACACCAAATTAGTGACACTTGGGGAGGGCTTGCTCATGAGGGAGCCCCCCCTCAGATTACACTGAACAAGATACATCTGTGGTGCCTGCCTTAAAAGGTGTCCCTCATGAGACTGCCAGTACAGTCGACAGTGAATACAAGGGGCTTCTTGGAGTGGCCTGCTATCCCCAGGTTAGTGAGCTGAATATCCCCAGGTTAGTGGGCTGCTGTAGTTGTGCCATATCCTGAAGTTGAGAGGCAGGGGTTGCAGCTAGGCTGGCCAAGAACTCAGCTTTTTTTGGTCAACACTGCCATTCTTACTCTGGCTTATCATGGACCCCTGTGGGTGACTCATTACTATTCCTGCTCTTGAGGTGGTATAACTCTGAGGAGCTGGAAGAGGGAATTTCTGCTCTGGAAACAGGCTCTGGATACAGAGTAACTGCTTTGCCGTAAGCAATGCTAAACATGCCCTGAACTGCCAAGGCTGCCCCAATCAGGGCAGCCCAAGTCCACCTGTCTTGGGGCAGCCTATGTTACCTTTGGTTGCCCCAAGCCTTTTCCAAAATAAACACCCATCTTGCAGTTGAGTCAGCCCAGTGATAGATTGGGTAACTCAAGTGGCCTTCTGGATTGTGTGCCCTTGGATATATAGTAAATACTTGCTATCCTCCTCTGCCCCTTCAATGCAGAATAGAGTTGACTAGTGTTCCTGGGCAAAGAACTCCAAGAATTCATTTAGTTTGGAAAGATAATTTTGGAATTCATTGCAGTCTGCTTGCAATCTTGGCTCTTCTTACTCCGAACTACAGAGGATTTTAAACGTTCAGTAAACATGATCAGTAACTCTGTTCCCAGTACAGATTCTTAGGTTGAGCCACTTTCTTCCATTGTGAGCACTACCTTTTGCTTTCTGTTGTTTAGTTATTAATCCATAAGTGGACCCATCTTTCCCCCTATGACTGATGAAACTATTCATATGAGGTTTTACCAAACATTTTCACACATATACAGGGACTAGTGTATCCCCTATTCACATGCTTATAAATACTCTCAGAGAACTCCAAAAGGTTTATGAATCAGGATTTTCTTTTGTAGTAGCCATACTTGATTCTTGATTGGTTAGGATATGAGTGTGTAGTATATGAATGTGAATTTGGTAGTATAGGTTTCTCCATAGAACAGTGCTATGTAAATAGGGGGATCACATGTTCATGTCAAGGTCCCCCTGTTCCTTTAAGGGGTGGGGAAAGGGGGAAAGCACCAGAGCGATTGTCAAGATTGCTCTGCTGTAGCGGGATGGGGGCAATTTAATAATAATAATAATAATAATAATAATAATAATAATAATAATAATAATAATAATAATAATAATAATAACAACGACAACAACAACAACAACAACTAGGCATACCCTACAATCCAGAGTAACTACAGGAGCACGCAAGAGACATTTACAACAACGTAGTTACGGCACCACCTAATGAAAACCTATGGGAAATTCATATTGCAATCCAGAGTAAATTGTTCTTACATCAGAGCAAGGACTCCTCGTAGTTACTCTGGATTGCGCCCTTAATAATAAAACTTTATTATGGTCTACAGACCAGCCACAATAACTAGGCATTCTGCTTTTCTGGACATTTTGGATTGCTCCTCAGTCTTTATTCAAAGCGGTTTACATGGGCAGGTGAATCTAAACCCCCGAAGGGATTTTTACAAACACAGGTTTGTTCTATCTTTCAAGAAACACTGCAGTCAAGATGTTACATTCACAGTCTGGTTAACAACACTGATGACTGAAATGCTGGCTGACAAAGTTCTCCTTCAGCTCTCACACGAAGGGCAGCTGAGAAAGCTCCTTCTCTCCCACTGAAAAGCAGATGGAAAATCTCAGCTACAGCAGCCGAAGGTCTTGCTTCGGATCTGACTTCTGGCTATTTCGATCTGGTGACCTTGAGTTCTTATCTTCAAGCAAACGGAGGCTCTACCCTCTAGAACAGACCTCCAGACCTTTTCCACCTTCCCAGGGGTCCTGCCAGTCCATGCAAAGCCCTAGGTCAGGGGTCCTCAAACTTTTTAAATCGGGGGCCGGTTCACTGAACCTCAGACACTATCGGTGGCCGGACCTTGTCCTACATTTTAAAAAATGAACATCCTACATTTTGCCCTACATTTAAAAAACATTGGGCTTACCTTGTTTGGCGCTTCTGAGCCCCCCTGGCTGGCCGGGGAGAGGCTGAAGCAGTGCAGTGGTGCCACTTCGGCGCCCTTGAGCCCCCCCTGGCCGGCCAGGGAGAGGCTGAAGCAGCACAGCGGTGCCATGTGGGCCAGATTGAGGACCCTGGGGGCCGTATCTGGCCCGCAGGCCATAGTTTGAGGACCCCTGCCCTAGGTGGTCTGGGTTTCTCTAGGGAGGACTGCAGATTGATTTGCATATGCTGTCATGGGTTACAAAAAAGGAAATTTTTTAGCATGATTCAAGCCTCTGCCCTGGCTCCTTACCTGCAAAGACTTAGGGAGAGAGTAAATGTTTTCCTAAGTTTGAGAAACACTGCCCTAGAAGGTCACATCTCAGTAAAAGCATTTCCTCTTGTTTTGAGAGATGAACTTTTAAGTGGGTTTGTGTGATATGAATTTTGTATGATTATGCATATTACATTATTTTTATTTTAATCCCTTTAAAATTGTACTGTTTGAATGGATAATCAACTAAAATTTTGAAGTATATTAAATTACTTTTTTCCTTGTCTTCAGATCTCAAAGATAAAATGGCAGGTAATCTGATTAGGGTTGTGACTTTGTGTATTCATGTAGCCATACACAACCACAGAAAACATCTACAAGTGACTGTATGAATGGATTCCTCATGAAATAGAGTAGCACTTCTGAAATCCAGTTTGCCTCAGCAGCACTGCCAAATAAGACATGCTATGTTTGGAATTGTTATGAATCTTTGTGTTCCAAGTTTCCACCCATCTGTCTAGTTGCAGATGCACAAAAATAATTTAACATCGTTGGCTATAAAACTGCTCTTGTGCTTTTCAGTAAGTTACAACTGGTACATGAAATTTCATGAAGAAAATTACTCTTACTATAATGTTATATAGCATAACCTTGACTGTAGATTAACAGTAGCTTCTTCCCAGTACTAGAATGTTAACAGTTCTCTATAATCAGGGCTGGAAACATATCTTTCAAAATCCCAGGCATCCACAAGTATTTGTGGGTCAGGGTTCCAGGAGGGTACCTATGTACTGCAGAGTACACTCATTAATGTCAGTGTGGCCAAGATTTACAGTAAGTAGACAGCAAATAAGAGTGTATACAACTGTTCAATCCAGTCACTAGTCCAAAGCAGAATTTTTTTTTACCTTACCAAAAGCATCAGAAGTTGATGCTACAATAAGGTGTGTGAGATGATGTAGCCTCCTTTTCTGCAAAATAGGCTTCAAGTTTGCAAATGATAATTTTGAAAGGTGTTTTATGGGGAAGCTAATTAGTTCTAACTAAACTCTGCCCGATTTGAATGTCTTGGCAAACTGTGCTTAGGCAAGCCAGAAAAGGTGGTAGGCAAGTGCAGATTGGCTTATAATTGTATATGGGGCTTGATGAGTTGTCTGGGTGTAGCTTGCCAAAATAAGCATCTTCCATTGGATATGTTTTATTTTTCTGTATTTTTTTCCATGTTGTGACTGAAGTATAATGTTCTGAAATATCTAACTTCCATAAACTGCTCTAATAGGTTTATTTTGATCATTGGAAAGCATTTATTAACAACAACAACAACAACAACAACAAGCTTGAGTTCCCATTTGATCAGGGCCACAAAATAAAACAAGAAATCATAATAAAATCAGTATAGATGAAGAAAGCCTTGTTGTAAGCTGATCTGCTGCCCAATTCTATGTGTAGCATAGAATTGATGTCATTGATGACACGTTGACAATACAGTGGCGCCTCACGTAACAGAATTAATTCGTTCCAGAGGCAGTTTCTTTACGCGAAACTTTCTTTACGTGAAGCGGATTTTCCCATAGGAAATAATGGAAACGCAGATGATTGGTTCCACAACCCCAAAAATATTCATACAAAAATATTAACTGGATGTAAAAATAATGACAGAACACTGGGATTGAATTCAAAACATGCATTCAATGTGAATGATCTTATGAAGACTACTTAGGCTGCAGTCCTAAAGACACTTTCCTGGGAGTAAGCCCCATTTAACACAATGGGGCTTACTTCTGGGTAGACATGGTTAGGAGGCTGCAATCCAAGACACCTTCAAAGTGTCTCCCCACTTTCTCCTTCTCTCCATCCTGAGCCTCTCTCTCCCCTGCTCCCTTCTGGCCAGCCCCAAGCTGCTTCCCTCTTCTCCACTGCTCTTCTCTCCCTCTGCCCAGTGCACACCAGCCACAGGAGGAACAGCATGGAAGTGTTACTTTCACTATGGGCAGGTGCACTAGGCAGTTCTGACACATTTTAAACAGGTTGCTGGCCAGCACGTCTGCCCCAACTGCCAACGAATGCTTTCTTTACGTGAAGCACTTTCTTTACGTGAAGCAGAATCCTAGAGAAATTTTTGTTTGTTATGTGTAACTTACTTTACGTGAGGCTTTCTTTACATGAGGTGCCACTGTACATGTATTTTATTATTGAATAATTGCATTATGATAGCAAATATTTTACTGGAATCCATGGAACATGGTTCTATTCCGTTTTATGTCAGACAGTAGTTCAAATTATATGCTTTGGAGTAACACTCTTCTGCCTAGTAAGGCTAGCATAAGACCTTGCATAAGTCCATTGTGAGTTTTGGGCTGTTGCTGCACCACTGTGGGGCAAGAGGAATTTTTTTCTTTTTATCATGGGTTATGTGGCAGCTGCCCCAATGGGTCTACTTGGATCTGAGATGGCAATCCTGCAGAGGTGGTTCAGAGTCAAGAAGCATGAGGCTATTTTGTGCTGCTTAGGGAATGGGGTTGGTAATCAATCCCATACCAGGGTTGAGAACCCAGTCCTGTCTCCCACTCCTTACCCACCCATCCCTGGGTGTGCCCTCCTATCACCATGAAATTCCTATTACTGCCTCCTCCCTGCCCCCAATCTCTATGTTGGCTAAGCTCAGCTGGTGCAAACAATCTCAACTCTGTTGCCTTGGAGGCTGGAATTTGCCTCCATGAGCTGGCACATCTCTGAACCAGCATAGCTTTCCCCAAGCCAGCACAAACATGCTTTATGGCACATTTGAGACCCTCCTGGGCCTGTTCAAGGGATAGGATTGTGTTAAGAGACTCAGGAGGGAGGAGTGTTTCAAATGCAGAAAAGCATATTTTGGAACTCTGCCCACCAAGCTTCTTACTGCTCGTTGTTGTATTGTGTTCCTGTTCTTGCTACCAGGTGGTAGGTGTCCAGGGATCCTGCAAGTACCATCAGATTCTACCTTCAGTGCCACTGGTGATGCCTGTATCACTGACCATGAAGCATTTTATATAAACATATATAGGTTGATAGTTTATAGGTTCCACTTTGTATCTTTTCTTGTTCAGAAAATAAATGAATTTCCAAAAGGACAATTTGATTTAAGTAAATTTTTAAAATGTGTTTTCTCCCTTTTTATTTAAATCCATTTATTATGTGCCATTGTGGTTTTGTGTACAACCACAGTTTTGTGGCTGTATACAGAACCTCCTAGAAATTGAATCTGATAATTTTAGGGCATAAAGACTGCAGTTTAACTTCATATAAAATTTTGTGTGTGTATTCGTGTGTTTTGTTGAATGCTTTCTGCCAAAAGTCTATTAGTAGGACATGCCAAAATTAAAAGTAGGCAACAAGAAACATAAAAGCAAGAGGCACAGCTCAGCAGTGAGTGGGCTTGTCGTGTATTAATTTTTCATTGCTGTGGAGAATTGTACGTACATAATCGCTTGATTGCAGTGGGAGTTAGCAATCTCCTATGGTGTCATTTGCATAAATCTTGTTAAGTCAATGGCAGTTAATGAAGTACAAATGAGCCTGGAGAAGGTGACATGCAAATAGTGGGTGGCAGATGGGAGGTCTGTTTTTGGGATGGCAGCTGTGTGCTATTTCCTTTTTTAAAAAAATTCTAAATTGGAGCATAAATAAATAGTGAGAACTGGCCTTTTAATGGTTTGATTTTATAGATTTATGAATTAAATGATTGTGCTATGTTTTCAGTATCTGTTGTCACTGAAGAACTGCACTATTTGGGCTCCAAATTTGCATGATGTAATCAACAGAATAGTAAAAAAATTCTAGTTTCACAGTAAATTCAGAACACATTAGTTGTTAGACAACAAACTTAATAAGGTCACCAGTAACTCATGCTATGCATATAGACTTGCAATGTGGGATAAAATGAGAATTTCTACAGTTTCATCAGCAGAAAGAATAACAAGTGCAACAGCGAACTGATCAGAAAACTAGTAAATACATAAGCAAGAGATAGATTATGAGAGAAAATGGAAATGGCTGACTTTAAATCTCTTGTTTCATCCTTAGCTTGTGTATAATCCTGTGGTAACTGATGCCTTGGAAGAATTACATTTGTTAAATGACATAATATTGCAGTATAAAAACAGTTGAATGTGACCTTGTGCCTTGGTGAAGAATAGCCACAAACCCTAATGCAGTTCATGGTTTAGCTAACATGAAAATGACTGATGGTGAAAAGAAGAGAGATTTAATTTGGCTTAAGTAGTATATGGTCTAAAAACTAAAAATATGCCTAAAAACTAAAATATTCCAGAAAATCTGACACATCCAGTTAAAAAAGTATCCAGGAATTTTTTATCCTATTTTGTATGCATGTTTGTGTGTGGCATTCTTTTTATGTACTTTTAGAATCCATATCACTGGCAGAATGCAACTTAGCTGAGTAATAACTACATTATTTAGTTTGGAAGAAGGTCAGTTCCATCAGTTATCATCTTATCTTGACCCAGGGGTTCTTGACCCTAGTGCGTTAGCAAATTGTATAGTAAGTTTATTCATAAATATGCATTTCCAAAACTCACACGTGGTTCAGAGATGCTGTACCTCTGTCTTTTTTGTTCTATGGAGAAGTAGACATTGTTCAAGTCTTTAAAATAATTCAGAGCGATGGTACTCTAATTCAGGGTCTGCAGTCCCTGGCCCTGGGATCAGAAGCAGCCTGTGGCCAGCCTTTATCTGGCCCATGGCCAACCTCTGGTCTCCTACAAGCTTTTGGCGCACTTGATCAAACACAACTGAATCTGTGGTCTGGTCAAGTATGGAGGGTGTTATAAAAATCACTTCCTGATTTTCCCAAAAACCAGAAGTAACTTTTGTGCTGCCTGAAGTCTTAGAAGGTGTTTAGAGGTAAGGAAATGATGATCCACTTAGTATGTGCTTTATTTTTGTAATGTGTGTTGGTGCTTGGAGAAATCCTGAAAATTTAAACCCTTTCATACTTATTTAATTATTCTTATCAAGGTTACATCTCTAATGTATTTATTTAAATTTTATATCTAAATTTTTTCTGGCCCTTGGCACCAGGCCAGGTATTTGGTGTGGCCACCTGGCTAAAAAGTTTAGAGACCCCTGCTCTAATATCAAGGGATGGGATGAAAAGCAACTACATGGTCCCTAGGATTGCACTGCTGCAAGGGAAGGGGTACTGTTTTTCAGCTTTTCTTAGTTGCTGCTAGTTTCCAAGAAGCCATATGACAGTATCATCTGCTGTGATATACATCTGGGGCATCTGAGGCATCAGAGAACTGCTCCAAGTTATCATTGGTCTCTTATCAAAAGAGTATTCAGGCTTAAGATCAAACAGACAGTCGAGGTTCAACCAAATGAAGTTCTCCTGGATGGAAAATATTTTTTAAAAAATCCCTTAGTAATAGTACCTGAATAGTACCTTTTCAGTAGTAGATGCAGTAGATTTCACAAGGAAGAATGCATTAGATATTCGCATAGTTCCTTTCAGTGGGAGAACTTTTCAGTGCATTTTGCATTTCTAAACTATTAGATTTTAATATTGCATCCTTCTGTGTTTTTATAGCTATATGCCTTATTGAATGAGTGATATGTTTTGATTTGTTTTATTGTGTTATATTGGTGTAAGCTATTTGAGAAAAGTGGCATGTACTGGAAATAGTAAAATGGGTTTTGTGTAATCTGCCATGTTTTGAGGCAAACAGCATCACTGTTGCTTTCACTTGGAATAATCCTTTCCAACATAATGTTTTGTTGGCTTTAGACAACTGTTATTTAAATATTTCAACAAGGTTCAGTGAAAATATCTTTGAAATAGGTTTTGAAAAGAGAACCACATCTACCTATATGCAGTCAAACTGATTTCATTAAACCTCTTCACCAGGGGAAGAGCACCACAGGGCTTCAGGCAACTGTCAGACCTGAACCTGTGATCACCATAAATAAGACATGTTTTACAGCAGGTTTCTTGGATTAATGTAATTTTGCAAAAGAAGAAACCCCAACCTGTCTGTTAATCTGGTTTGATAAGATAGAGTGTTGTAACTATATAAAAAGAATTGTTTTATAATATCACATAACAAATTGTGTATAAATACCCAACATACCACTATTTTTAACATGTGTTTTGTAGAATTGAAAGGCTTGTCTTGACAAGTTTCAGTTTATTCATTTATAATCAAATCAGACCATCTCTGTATCCGTCTCCTGTATTCATCCATCTTCTATATCCTTCTCACATTCATGCATCATTGTGTTCTACTTACTATGCAAGTGTGGTCTTATTCTAGGCGTATTTGATACCTAGAAATACATTTGACAGTTAAACCTTGCAAATATGTTAGGGTCCTTATTCAGGGGATGTTAACCCAGGGTGACCAGACCCTGTAACTGAAAAATTTTCTGGTGAAAATCTGGACTTTTAAAGGGCCCTGTCCTACTTTTTCTGACATTTTTCCTGTCTGCTGGACCCGAGGTGAGCTCCACACACCTACTCCCTGGACTGTGGATGGGGAGATGCTCCAACTTGGAGATGCTCCTGGTCCAGAGGCAGGCAGGTGTCTGAGAAAGGGGGCTCTTTGGAGGGGGTTCTTTTAAGTGTCCCTACTGTGTTGCTGTGGAGAAGAGGTGGAGGTTGAGCACTGGAGGCTGGGGAGCATCGTTTAGCCAGGAGCCTCATCGGAGGAGGAGGAAGAGGAGAAGGGGCAGCCCAGCCTAGCCCAGCCCCGCTTAGCTCAGCCTGGCTTACCAGCTCCTCCACTCAGCCAAGGGAAGCAGCCCATCAACAGATGCATCTCCTGCCCCAAAGGAGAAGGCTGATCTCCACTGGCCAGGCAGCCTTGTCCTGGTCCAGGCTGCGGATGGAGAGGCAGAGGTGCACTGAGGTCCTGTTCCTAGACAACAGCCTGGACCAGATGGGCAGGTGGAGAGGCACTGGAGGTGCGCACAGGCTGGAGTGGATGCTCCTCCCACACCTGGCACACCTCTCTAGGAATTGGAAGAGGACCTATCTAGGAATAGGACCTGCATGCATAGGAATTATCTTTTAAAAATGGCTGGCCAAAAGTCCCGTTGCTCCTGCCGGGCAGCCAGTAAGTACACCAAACACCCTCCCACCCACCCCCCAAAGGCTGGACACTTGTCTATTGGGCCAGACAATCTGGTCTAATAGGTAAATCCAGACATGTCCGGCCAGTTCTGGAAAACCTGTGTTAATCTTCCTAAAATGTTATTGTTAAAGCAGGAAAAACTTACTGCAATGTGAAATTATACATTTCACACATACTGACCTCATGTGCCAGATTTTCCTTCATTATTTTTCTACTAAGGAAGCTGCTTTCAAAAATGAGAGTTGCAGGTCTGTCTCATTTTGTTGTGATTATAATATAAAGTAACTTAAGCTGGGTGGCAAAACATCCTATCCAGCTAGCTAGCTAGCTAACTTGCTACCTACTAACCGACCTCTTTTCAACTAAAAAGTTCACAAAGTGGTATACACAGAAAATAAAAATAATAATAGCTAATTAATAGCTAATGGGTCCCTGTCCCAAAAGGGCTTACAATCTAAAATGCAAAAATAACAGCAGCAGAAGCCACGAGAACAGACATTGCTGGGGCTGTGTAAGGTCAGTTACTCTCCCCCTGCTAAATAAAGAGGAGCACCCACTTGAAATAGTGCTTCTTGCCCAATTAGCGCCCTGTACGACATCTTTAAATACCATGTATACTTGAGTATAAGCCAACCCGAGTATAAGCAGAGGCACCTAATTTTACCACTAAAAACTGGGAAAACCTATTGACTCTAGGATAAGCCTAGGGTGGGAAATGCAGCAGCTACTGCTGTTTTAATGAGGAAAAAACAGTCAATGTGGTGAGCCATCTCCTACATGCAGGGAGGAGAGGGATGAATCTGCTGACTTGGTTTTTTTTTTTTAAAGAAGGAAGCAAAACAGCCTTTCCTGATTTTTAAAAAGGCTGTCCTAAGCTGAGCTGCTTGTGCAGAAATCCACTTCTTTGCCCATCTTATGACAAGAATAAGCGGACCCAAGTATAAGCATTCTTGGATCCTTATGCATTTTGGCCTTTTGAAGGGCCATTGCAGGGCAATTTTTATTTTTTTGCAAATATCTGAATTCTGAGTTTTCAGTACTTGGATGTTTAGTATGTTTGCCACAATAATGTCAAATAAATCTTAAGATATCTATATGTGATGCAAAGCTAGTTTTCTGAGAATGTCTTTCTCAGTGGTTCTCAAACTATTAGGGAGATTTAGGGTGAAATCCAAACCAATTTAGGCTGGCCTAACTCAGCCGGCATATCTTTCCATGGTGGTATGGGGGTGTATGCCTGTGCACTGGCCTAATTCCCCCCAAGAGTGGGGCAGAAGTGCCTTAAAGCACTTTTGTGACACCCCCAGGTCAGGACAGGACTTATGCCCAGGCTTATGCCAGCCTTTGTAGAGGATCCTGATCCCCTGGATTGCTTCACTAATGGGGAAGAAGGGGTGCTTTACTTTACTTTCAATCTGTGTAGGTGCTGCAGCAGACTTCAGGAGGTTAGGAACATTTGCAAGCATACTCCAGGGCTAGGAACCTTCATAAATGAAAATTCTAAAGCCCTGCACTGGAATTGGCTTGCAACCGTTAGACCTCCTGGAGTCTGCTGTAGCACACACAGAGTGAAAGTAAATGAAAGCACAGTCCTCCCTCCCCTGTTAGCGATGAGACCCTGGGGGACAAGGGGACTTTACACAAACTGGGGAGGGGGGTCACAACTTCCCAGTTTGAGTACCACTGCTCCATCTGAAAATGACTGGGTTACATCTCACCTAGTCCTTGTTAATGGGAGCACAGTAGAGATGTAAAATGATAATTTGCAGAGAAGATGTGAATGCATGTGGCTGGACTATTTAGTAGTATTTTCAATAGTATAGAAAAGTAAAGGGAAAAGAGAAGAAATCCTAAGGGAACTCTGGATAATGGAAATTTCCTTCCATCCTTTCATTAGGCATTGGAGGAGGGTACAAATTTGCTATGCCATTTGTGAGAGAGTACAATATGCACAAATAATGGAAACACAAAAAATCTTTGATAAAGTTAAGGCTAAATTTTTTAATGAATGGCGTTCATTAATGTTAGCATTTTTACCCCATCTTTGGTAATGTTTTCAGAGATTGCATTGTTTTCAGAGACTGCATTAAATTAACCATGACCTTGCATAGCTAACCCCCAAATCCAGAGTAACTACGGGAGCACATAAGAGACTTTACATGCACCTGTAGTAACTGTAGCACATAGTGAAAACCTATGGGAAATTCATATTGGAATGCAGAGTAAGTTGTTGTTACACCAGAGCAAGGACTCCCCGTAGTTACTCTGGATTTTGCCCTAAATAAAAATAGAAATAAATAAATAAAAATTAAATTATTTATCAAAGTGATTTTAAAATGGTATATTTTGGAAATTGTTGTCTTTCTGAAGTGCCAGCATTTTCTCACCTTCAGCTTCTTCTTATCACAGCTTCTTAGTCTTCGCATTTTCAAAATAAATATGACCGCATTCCCAGTTATATCTTCTGCTAACTGCACAATCCTCACTTGCATTGGTGCAGGTAGGCTGGTGTGCCTGTGCTGCCTCCAGAATAAGATATAGCTACTACTTTACCCTGGGGAGGGAAGGCTTATCCCCTACCCCCAGGTAAGGATTCAGCTGCCTCTATAGGTCTTGGGTTTGGAGGCCTAAGTTGGAGAAGACAAGAGTGGTGATGTTCTGCTCCTGCCTGCCCGGGGACAACGCCCTGGGAGAATAATCCAAACTTTGGTTGGATCCTGGCCTCACTCCCTGGTCTCCTCTTTCTTGCCCTCTGTTTACCTTCTTCCCACTCCCTTCCCACCCACCCCCTGCTATGTATAAAAATTTATAAAACATTTATTAAAAAATTAATGTTGGAGGATACATAAAAGTATTCCTATAGTTGTTTATAATAAGAGTTGCAAATAGAGGTTCAGCTAAGATGGAAGGTCCAATAGATAACACATATTTTTAAAGTGCAAAGATGACTTAAAAGAGAAATTGAGGAGCAAATTGCCAAAGATGTAACATCTAATAATAAAAATGTCATTAAATCAGATGCAAGGACCAGACAAAAAATCATTAGGATTGCTTGATGACAAAAGTATAAATGGGATTCTTAATGAAGATAGGAAAATAGGATGCAATCCTAACCATGCTGGCATGGTTCATTAGTCTTTCCATTCACGTGGTGTAGGGAGGCAAGTGCAAGTCTGTGCACTGGTCTAACCCTCTGCCAGAAATGGCAGAGAAGTGTCTTTTGTCACTTTTGTGACACCCCAGGTCAACACAAAAGTGCCATAAGATACTTCTGCACCTCTCCTGGAGGAGGGTTAGGCCAATGCACAGACATGTGCCTGCCTCCCTACATCACCACAGGAACAAGAAAACCAATGAGTTGTGCCAGCCTAGGTTAGGATTGCATCCCCAAGTCAACACTGATGGCTGTAGTTGGCTTAGTAGTTAAAAGTGCTGTTCCTGACAATTTGAAGATCGGCAGGTCAGTGGTTTGAGACGCAAATACTGCAAGACAGAGTGAACTCCCGTCTGTAGCTCAGCTCCAACCAAACTAGAAGTTTGAAAGCATGCAGTTGTAAGTATATAAATGGTGCCACCTCAGTGTGAAGGTAACTGTCCCATTCGCATGTGGGCCACATGTCCACAGAAGCATCAATGCTGGTTCTATGGCTCTAGAAACAGGGTGAGCATCCACCCTAGAGACAAATAGCAGGGCAACTTGTGGGGAACTACCTTTAATTCAGCTGGCATACTGTATCTTCCCATGGTGGTGTGGGGAAGTCGGCATATGCCTGTGCCTGTCAATCTGAAGATCAGCAGGTCAGCAGTTTGAGGCCTGAGTACTGCAAGATGGATTGAGCTCCTGTTCCTTGCCAACATAGCAGTTTGAAAGCATGCCAATGCAAGTAAGTAAATAGATACCACTCCAGTGGGAAAGTAACAGCATTATGCGTGCAAGCGGGCCACATGTCCATGGAGGCATCTTTGGACAGTTCTGGGATCTATAGCTTATGAAATGGGAATGAGCAGTGCTCCCTAGAGTTGGTCACAACTAGCAGGGCAAACTGCAGGAGACACCTTTTAACAGGTCAAAACAGGACTTATGCTGGGACTTAGGCCAGCCTAAATAAAAGTTAGGATTGCAGACCAAATGAATTAGTTGCATCAGTCTTAGCTGTATAAAGCAAACACCAAAAGTGGTTGGAGAAGCCCAAACCTCAATAACTTTTTATAGAAGTGTACTTGAAGATTGAAATAACAAAGAATGGAAAACCATACACATGAAATTTGCTGAATGTTTAATATAGTAAATGCAAGATTTCAGCAATTTCTGAAATTGCTGAGCTTTAGATTGAAATCTATTGCTTTGCTAAAGGCTTTTTAGTTGAGAACTGGTAACTTACTTTACGTGCCAAAGAACTCAGTAGGAATTCATGAATAGAAAATGGGAAATAAAGAGGCAACCCATTTATCAATTTCTAGAGGAATCTGGCTGCTGTAATAGACTTATAGACACATAGGGTACATAAATAGCTAAAGGGGAGGAGCAGAATAGTTTGTATCAACTAACTAGATTTATACCACCCTTTGACCTCGTTTTAGAAGGTTAACAAGGTCAAATTGAAAGTTAGTGAAAATCTGCAAAGAATTATGTGTGTTTAACTACTCTGGTCTGTGTGGGACAAATAAGTTTTCCCACTTCCCACTAATACATGTGAAAAATAATGGTTTCTGTGGTCAAATATGCTCAACATCTACGTAGTTTCGAGCACTTGTTATTGTCTATATTAAAGAGAGGGTACACAAGCCCCTCCTTTACCACAGTGCACAGAAAATGTTCCTGATGGGAAAATCAAATCCAGAAATAACTGCTTTTAACAGGAAAGAACGTTGGTTTGTTTCAGTTTTGTTAACTGGCTGAAGCCATCAAAAGCCATATCATGTGGCAAAAGTGGCCAAAGTCATCAAAAGCCATATCATGTTAAACAGAATTGATGGCACCATGCCTTTTACTAGTCTTGATAATAAAAAAACCTGTTATTTTTTATAATAGTGGATTTTGCTTCCCTCTTCAGAACATACTCCAAACATGGACAGCAACATAATGAGAACATGAAACTTGGGCAGATCTCTTCTAGCATTCTGTATTTAGTTCTTTAATCCAACATCTTGGAACATATTAAAATAAATCTCTATACTTTTGAAGCGCAAACAATTTAGTTAAACATTTTTTTCTGAATAATTCTCCTGGCCTTTTAAAAAAAAAGTAAATGGCATATCCAGAATACTGTGGTAATTATTTGATTGCTGACTATTATCGTGTTGTCTTCACTATAGTTATTTAAATTGTTAATGGGAAGCTACTAGTATAATTAAATATTTCTGAGCACTTGGCTACAGTTGCATTGAACTGTGAAGAAATAATGTTACATAGCCAATCAAAAAGAGATACATGTAAACTCATTTAGAGCGTCAGTGTGTGTTAGGACTATCATGGTGATGCTTATTGCAGGAGAAATTAAAGATACATTTTTGTGCTAAGAGGCAATACAGAAATTAGTTCCTGAATTAGTTGTTAATTGATTTGGTAATCCCCTCGGGTCTGCATGCTCTTTTTTCTTTTTTGTTGTTGCATTCAGTTAACAGTGACTATTCCCAGAGCTCTTGAAATATTTTTCCAATTAGATCAAATGTGCCCTTACATCAGAGTGGTTGGAGCCATGGGTAGTTGCTTAGAATGTTTAATTTGCACATGAAGGCTACTTTAATGTTTCAAATACTAATATGCAACAATCTAACAGTCATTCTTTCACTTATTTGCAGAGATGGCTCAAGCAAAAATGGGTTTATCATCAATATAGTCTCTTTTGAAGATAAAAACATTGCAAACTACTTTCTCAAAAAATATTTAAAACATATAAAAAATATATAGTTGTCATAAAGTATCACTCACTAGCCAATCTGAAGGGCATACTTTTTCTAACTGGAAAATAATAACGGTGTTAGTGCTACGTTTCAAAGCTTTTCAGTTTATATGTACAAAAATGATGCAGATGAGAATGTGGGATTTATCGTTAAGTTTTTTGAATTGCAAGAATTTGAATGGTAGCTATGCAACATAAATCCTTAAAATTGCGAACTTGCTTCAAAAGTACAGTGGCTGTCATATCTGTTTTCCTGCTACTGATCATTCAATAGGATACAACTCCTGAGTGATCTGGATTTTACAAGTGAATGTTGGTACTCAAATAACTTTGGATACAATCCAGAGTTAGAGCAGTAAGAATGGCCCAGGTAGGCTGCCCCATGTAGGCTGTATCCAAAGAGTCACGAAGCCTGCGCTGCCCTATCTGCTCCAGAGCAGAGAGCAGCACAAGTTTGCTCCTCCAGGCATGCTCAGTAGGCACCAAGTCAGTGGCACCTGGGGAGCTGCTCCCGAGAAGACCTGTCTCAGATCACACTGAACAAGGAACAGCTGTGGTGCTTACCTTATAAGGAAGCCCAAGACTCCCTGACAACCAGTAACAGCTACAGCTAGATTGCAGTACAGAGTGGAGGATAGATGCAAGGGGATTGCTTGGAGTTGTTCTGTACCCAGAGGTTGGTGGGCTGTCGTAGTTGTGCTGTGTCCTGAGGTTGAGAGGCATGGGTTGCAGATATGGTGGCCAAGAACTCAGGTTTTTTGTCAACACTACCATTCTTACTCTACCTTATCATGGACACCTATGGATTTACTCTGATTTATTCCTGCTCCTGAGATGATATAATTTTGAGAAATGATAAAAAGCATTTCTGCCCTTGAAACAGGCTTTGGACACAGTGTAACTGCACTGTTCTAGGCCATGCTGAATATGCCCTCAACATGTTTCTCCTCAATTGTCTAGGCTGGCAAATTCCTATGCTTCAGGCTCTAAAAACGATGAGTGTGTATACTTCACAAATATTGGTGCCAGAGATCTTTTCACTGTGTATGGAGGGAATTAGGAGGAAGATTAGTGATTTGCAAAATGAGATTAAGTAGAGTGAAGATGACAGTTAGCAAGTCAGATTGCTTCATAGACTTTGTTGACACAAGGATTATTAATATGTTGTGGAGATGTTCAGGGAATTCTGCCATATTTGTATGGTTGCCAGCTAAACGTTGACACTTGCATTGTGGCTAATAAATTCATTTAGATTTATAAGCATTGTTTACAGAACCTGTACGCCTGCTGAAACTCTAACAGCAGCTGTTCCTTCTTACTAATTAACAGCTAATTACGAATGAGCTTTGTATGTTTGTCAGTATAACTGGCTCATGCATTTTGTAGGGAACATTAACAAATTGATTTACATAGTAGGAAGGCAATCAAAAGAGTAAACTGAACAGCAAGTATTTAAAGCCCTTTAGCTTTCTTTTATGCAAAGTGAACATATAATATTTTAAATATTCCATGTAATTTAAATGTTCCCATAAATTTGTTTCAGTAACTAATTAACCTCAGTATTTTGAGACATACAGTTGGATAGGACAAAGCATGTACAATGCATAAAAAAATGAAAATAAAAGAAAAAAGAAAATTATTTGGCATAATCTTGAACAAAAAGTTCAGGGACATAGTGAAATAGTTTATGATAGGCTTCATTAGGACTTCCTGCATTCACTCAATACTCTATCCCAAAAACAGATGTGCCAGCTACCTATTTTGGGGAATTCAGGAAGCCACAGTGTATCCCATCACAAAAGGCTCTTAGCTATGCTTCTGCATTCCCATCATAAAGTGTTCTTAGCTCCTGCATTCAGGAGGGGGTCATGATTATGCCCAGCATATTCATGTACCTTGTATAAATATTTCAGGAACTTTGAAAATAAGGAACTTGTCATAAGCATGTGTTTTAACAGAGGAAAAACAGGATAGAAATCTTTTAAATAAACTACCCTCTTCTGAGAGCAGAAAGGACTGCATAATGTAAACCATAGGGCATCCATTAGAATTATATGTTTGTCAAGAATATTGTTGGATTCTCTGTAGCCGCTGCTTTTAAGTCAATCCATAACTATTTCAAATACTCAAAGACTTCTGTTTTCTATCAGTTTTTTATATTCTTGTTCCACTGAATTCCATTTGTAATAGTGGAACCATTTGTTTGGGGCTCTTCGGAGCATGTAACAGTTTTGATAGTTTTTCCATTCACTTTATTCCTATAAAATGGTACCTTGTAAGACGAATGCCCTGAAGGACGAATGCTTTGTAAGACAAACTAAAATTTCTATGGGATTCGCCTTGTAAGACAAACTGCCTTGTAAAACAAATAGTTTTACAATGAACTGTGCTTTCTAAGACGAATGCCCATTGGCTCGGCTCAGGTGGACCTCTCCTCCTGCCTGCAGTACCCACATCCATCCAGCAGAGGGACGCACAGGCAGCAGCATCCTCTGAGCCTCCCAGCCCAGCCAGCATGTGGTCTCAAGCCACCCAGATAAGCCTCTGCAGCCAAGACTCTGCAAATCCCCTCCTGCACCCTTCTCTGGAACCCCCTCAATAGAAACTCCTTCCCCGCAAGGAAACCCCCTCATTGCCTGGACTCCACTACAACTACCCCCACCACCACCTTCCCTGCTTGGACTCCACTCACTTTCCTCTGAGTAAGGCATAGTGGATACAATGAGATTGAATATAGTGTTAATTGGGAAAAGTTCCTGGGGTCTCAAAACTTGTATTAGTATGTGGGTATGATCAATATAAGACAAGTGATTTACTAGGCCAGAATATGAAAACTTCATTTTTACTTCAGAATTACAGTGGTTCCTTGTAAGACAAATAACTTGTAAAAGTGCTTTGTAAGACAAACTAACATTTTGTAAGACAAATTCTGTCTTGTAAGACAAACAGCTTTGTAAAACAAATAGTTTTACAACGAAAATTTATTGTTAAACGAACGAGTTGATGGCTCTGCATTGTGAACAACAGCAAGAGAATATCAACTGTTCGTTTTACAACAAATTTTCCTTGTAAAACTGTTTGCCAAACTCTGCCAAAACTGTTTGTCTTACAAGGCACTGTCTTACAAAGCAGAATTCCTCAGAAATTTTAGTTAGTCTTATAAAGCGTACTTCTTACAAAGCATTTGTCTTACAAGGTACCACTGTATATATAACAAAGCAATCCTAAACACACTTTCCTGGGAGCAAGACCCATTGAACATAATGGAGCTTACTTCTGAGTAGACATGGTTAGGATTGTGCTGTCTGGCTACAATCCTATTCACACTTTCTTGGGAGTAATCCTCATTTACTATAATGGGTAATAGGTAATGAGCATAGGATTGGCTCTAATAGCATGTGTACTTGTGATTTGTAGAAAGGATTGTGTCTTCCCCCACCACTCTTTGAAACAATCAGATTGCTTGTTTGCCTCACTAGACTTCTTAACAAATATGTTGTAAGTATAACTTGCCTGTTATGTTATTTAAGTTCTTGAGCATATTTGGATCACCTTTTCACCAACAGTGCAGGTACTCTAACAATACTATTCATCAGTGCTCTAAGTAAAAATGACTTTGCTCTGTGCTATGTTAAATTGGCTGGTTAATTCTGGTGTTATTTACCCTGTAATTCATTAGTTTTACTCTACCATTGGCAGCTGACAGGCTGTAATTTCACGCCTTGCAATAAAAGATGTCTCATAATCTGCTCCATTTAGCAGGAAGAGAATTTAATGAAATTAACTGCAGCTCTAATTATGCTGGTGAATACTAAAGACTGCTTTCAGATTTCTTCAGAAAAGGACAAGGTCCTCCTCACTCAAATATAATTTCCTGAGAAAAGTTGCAACTGTTTCCTGTTGGTTAAGGACAACAACTACTTTTCACTAGCCCTGATTTTTTCAGTATAGACCATTCTATACTGAAATTCAGTATATATTCAGTTCCTCTTTATTCGGCATTGGTCAGACCTCACCTTGAGTACTGTGTTCAGTTCTGGGCACCTCACTTGAAGAAAGATGCAGCCAAACTGGAGCAAGTCCAGAGGAGAGCAACAAGAATGATCAGTGGGATGGAAGGGAAGCCCTACGAGGAAAGGTTGGGGGAACTTGGGATGTTCAGCCTGGAGAAGAGGAGGTTGAGAGGAGATATGATTACCCTCTTCAGATACCTGAAGGACTGTCATAGGGAGGAAGGGGCTCATTTGTTCATAGCTGCTTCTGAGAGCAGAACTAGAACCAATGGGTACAAACTGCAAGAGAGGAGATTCCGGTTGGATATCCGGAAAAAATTCCTGACGGTGAGGGCGGTTCGGCAGTGGAACAGATTGGCAAGGGAGGTGGTGGCCTCTCCCTCACTGGGGATCTTCAGGCAGAGGCTCGACGAGCACCTGTCGGGGATGCTCTAGGGGGATTTCCTGCTGCAGGCAGGGGGTTGGACTAGATGACCTACTAGATCCCTTCCAACACTATGATTCTATGATTCTTGTCCTTGAATGTCTGGTGGACTGGACATTAACATCAGATTTACCATAAATCCATGTGTTTGACATACGCTGAATGAAAATGAATGAATGAATGAATGAATGAATGAATGAATGAATGAATGAATGAATGAATGGTTGGCTACTTCTTCCCTTTCTCCGATGGGGCCTCCATAGCAAGGTTAGTCTTTAACATTTGAGAAGCTCCTCCCTTGCAGGCAGGCAGGCAATCTTACAAAGTCTTCCTGAGGGGAAGAGCTTCCTCAATTCTCCAGACTGACTGCCACTTTGGAAGCAGATCAGGTTTCCTTGCTGCTCTGTCAGCTTTGCTGTCACAGGCTCTTTTTGGGTCCAGTTTTTTGGTGCTGGCAGGTTTCTCTCCTTGAGTGACAACCTTCCCTCATTTTTGGTATCCCACACTATTTATCTGCATCTTCTTGGGCTCCTGAGACCCTAGAGACTCACTGGAGCTGGCTGTGATAGGCATTGGAGAGGGTGTGTGTGAGACGACTGCACCCCATCTGTCATCTGCAAGTACAGGGATGGGGTATTAGACCGGCCAGACAACTATAGGGCATCTGATTCCTTGATTTTTTTGGAGCTTTTGGGGGAGTTTGTTTGGATGCGTGTCCACACCAATGGCTGTGAAGTGCCAGCATCCATGACTCTTCCTCATCCCACCAATAACTTAGCTCAGAGCACAAGTTAACAGTGTTTATGATGGTGCTTCTTTTATTCTGGAAGTATATTGTCCAGGAGTCATCTGACTGATTTCAGTTCAGTTTCAAGTTCAAGTGAGTGCAAGCATAAAGAAGTAGTTCAGCATATGTTTAGATTTGAAACTTGTTTCACTATTTTTTCCACAGAGAATAATGTTAAAAATGATTTCAGTATGCAAGAAAGTGCATGAAATTTATTTTTGTGCTCACTTTTTGGGCCTAGCACCAGCTCCTGCTACTGTTTGGGAACTGTACCGTGTTTTAACTCCTCCTGTGCTTTGTGAACATTTTGATGAAACTGTATTTAAATATTTGTATTGAAAATATCCAGTGATTCTGTTTTGGAAGCAAAGCCTCCTGACCTAGTGACTTGGGGAAACCACTGTAGGCCCTGTCAGTCAGTAAGGTTCAGACAAAATGACAAGTTAAAACTCTTAATACGTAATTTTTCAAACTAAATTTTCTTTTATATTCAATTTTTGTAATCTTTTTGTTTTTTAATTTCCCCTACCCCTAACACTCAGGGCTCTAACATTTGTTTTGAAATGCTGCACTCAAGAAAGCAAAAAAGCAAAAAAGTCAAACAAGGAAAAAAGATGAACAGAAGTGACAAGGAATTACCAGAAGCTTCCAGGAGCCACTGTTCTGCACATGAGGACACTGAACTGAAGTATAGGTTGTGGTTGATCAGACCTCTGCTTGAGTACCTTTTAGTCCCAGGCTCTCCTGTCCTCATCTCTATTCAGAACTATTACTTCTTCAGTTGTAGCTGGACGATAGGACAACCTCAGTACCCCCCCCCCAAATAAAAGTATATGAGCTCTCAGGATATTATGTATTCATTGAACTTATTTTATGTTTAAGGGTTGTCCCAAGAAATGTCAGTTAATGCAGCTTTTGCAACCTGTTTCCAGCAGCCACACCATCCTTCGTTCTTCTTGAGGGTTCTCCAGGAATAAAAACACTTTGTGAGGAAGGAAGTGAAATGTCTTTATTCCTAGACTGCCCACATGAAAAAGGAATAAGTGCCATGGCACCGGAAAGTAGGCTTTGCAAGGTAAATGAGGGAGGCATATGGGGGCTACAAAGCTTGCTTTACTAATGTTTTGGTAAGCAGGACACTTTTTCCTGTTTTCCTAAGCCAAGATTATGCTTAGTTAGGTAGGTACCAGATAATGTGACAGTTACTGTATGTATTTATTTTAGTTAATGCATGTTGTAACTTTATTTGCAAACTGGTTTAAACTGCTTGTAAAGTCTGTCCCACAAAATGTAATTTCTAATAAGGCTCTCCACATTGGACAGTGTTATAAACAAACTAGGATTCCAGAAGTGGGGGGATAGATGGATGGACAGTCCTAGAAGCACAGCAGTCGGGACTTGGCTTGCTGGTATCATAGAGTTGGAAGGGACCTAGTAGGTCATCCAATACACTTTAGAAATCTAACTATAGAAAGTACTTCCTGGTTGGATACCATTTGAACTAAGGGTAATAATAATAATAATATCCTTTATTACGGTCTTTGACCAGCACAGAACTAAGGGTAAAGGTAGAGTGTGTCATTGTAGGTTGCTATTTCTACAAATTAAATTTGGGAGTAGTGCATGTGGAAAAGAGCCTTCCTCTTGCTTCTGGTCCTCTTGTCTCTCCAGTAATAGGGATTTTGCCAGAGCATTGACTTGTAACTTAAGCTTGAAATGCTGCAGAGGACTCAGATTACTCCCCTGACCTCTTCAGCTCTGCTTATTCGCTATTGAGGGTAAAAGAGGAGCTTCCCACAGCATCCAAAATTGCTCTTTAGGGCTCCCTTAACAAGCACCATCCTGCAGTCTGCAAATATTAAATCTAGATTTTATTGTAAGCACGTGGTGTGAGCCAAGGCATTTCTCTGTTGGGAGGCCATTCCATAATCTGAGTGCCATAGCTGTGAATCTTGTGTTCCACATGCTTATCTGTTGCACTTCAGGCTGTGGGGGAACCTGAAGAAGGGCTTTTGTAAAGAACTGAGGTCAAAGTCAGATTCATAAGATGGTTCTTGAAACACCTTAGTCTTGGGCTGTGATAAACCCGATAAAGATGCATGTATATGAAATAGGATTCAAGAAATGACTTGAAGAGTCAAAATAGTTTGGACCAGGTTGAGACACTTTCACACAGTATGTGAACCTGCAACTTGCAATTTAGGTGCCTTGGCACTGAATGTCCTTGACATGCCAATAAATAGAAAAATTAAAAGAATTTCAATAGAGATTTTATTTTTAAATGTTGAATAATTTTGCATATGAAGGTTATGCATCTTGTCAAGTTAAAACAGGAGTTATTCAGGTAGAGTCCTACCAACTATAAAAAACCCAGTATTTCAGACTTGATTTCTATATCATTTGGAGCTCCTGGGCTGCTGATTAGGAAAATCTGCAGATTAGATGACCCTGGCCTACTCTGCTCTAGTTTGGCACCATCTTGGCAGAGTTAAGTGTTCTTGTGTTTATTTAGTTCTATTTATTTAATGTATAGTATTTATATTCAGCTGTTCCTTCCACAATTTGAATGCTCAAAGCAACTTGTATCATATATTGAAACACAATCCATACTTTAAAAAAAATCCATGCATTAAATATATAACCAAGCCAACAACGGCAACAAGAACCAAAAAGCCAGATTTTCCCCAAAATACCAAAGCTACAGGAAAACCCAAGCTGGGAACTCTAAATAGATAAGTTCGGTCTTAAGCCACTGCTGAAAGGCCAACAATGAGGACACCAGTCTGAATTAAAATGTGAGCGAAGTCCAAAGTCAAGACATTCCCACAGAGGAAGACTCCATTGAGAGTGACCTTCAATCTTGCCTCACTAGGGTTATGCCAAAGGAGTGAGATCAGTGGTGGGCTCCAACAGGTTTGCACCTACTCTATAGAACCGGTTGTTAATGAGACATAGGACATATAAAGTTTAAAAATAGCCATTTAAAAGTGACTGTCAGATGAGCATAGAACCGGTTGTTAATTTCTTTGAATCCCATCACTGAGTAAGATCCCATTCCACTTTACTAGCTTTCAGATATGAGTCTACTAATTAAAGCTGTGTAGCTTTAAAAGGGCTTCTATAGATACTACAGAAAAATTGTGTGCTACAATGATCAAGGAAATTAGCGATGTCTGTTTGAAGTAGCCTAATGTCTTAAAACATCAGGTCTTTGTGTCTCTCCTAGGTAAAGTCCTTTTTTTGGACCCTTTCTTCAAGCTGCTCTCAGAGGTGCTTCCTTTATAAGACCTCCAGTGGGACCAACATACTATGAATGACTGGCTAAAAACATCTTTGAGTTTGTCAGACGTAGCCCAAACTCCTGAGGAAAGTCTTGTGTTCGCAATAGTTGCCAGTGAAGTCTCAGACCTCAGTGCATTTTAGTGATAAAGAGCTTACCTTTGTGGGAGACAGTAGTACCGAGAACCATCTGTATTTTCCAAGCAGATCTCTGCTTTTCATGGTATTGAAATAAAATAGCAGAAAAAGAAATAGTACAGTGTTGCCTTCTTTCTGTCATAAACAAAAAAGAAATCTTACTGAATGAGATACAGGGTAGATGTTTACAGACATCTGATGGTGTATTTTAAGATATACTCAAATTGATCAAATTGGTAGATCAAATTGGTATTTTATTTAATATTGATAGCATGGGGATCTGAAGATACCTTGGGTAAATTGGTTGATGTGCATTTCTGAACTGAATTTCTTTGTTATTTGATACTTTTGCTGTAACTGTAGGGGAAGGTGGACTGCAAAAGTTTAGCACCAATGTTTGGTGACTAGATGCGTGTAAGGCCAAACTTCTTATTCACTTGTTGCTTTTCCTCATCTTATGGACTATTTAGAAGAAGAGTTCTCTAAGTTGTGTGCTTTCTTTCAATGAGGTATATATTCCAGATTGTTCAAACTGCTATACAATACCCCACACCAGAAGGAAAAATTGAACTTGCTATAGAAGTTAATCATGCTTACTGAAAGAGTGTGACATATCACTGTCCAACGGTAGGTTAAGTGTTTATTTACTGTTCTGCATTAAAAACAAGGATGAAGATGAAAAACGTTTTTCGAATGAAAAGCTAGAATATTCTGCACAAGTCTGTATAGTTTTCTCAGTATTTTTAAAATAAATACAATAAGTACTAGCTTAGCTGTCTAAACTCCAGGAACCATTCTGTATAGAAAAATATGAGAATGTTGCTCCTATTCGACTCTCCAATCAGAATTCTGAAGGGATTATTAATATATAGTAATAGAAAATTAAAAGAATTCAATTAACCGAGAGTGCAATCCTGACTTAGGCCAGAGAGAATGGCCCAGCTAAGCTGGCCTAAGGTAGGCCATATCCTGAGATGAAAGCCTCTGGGCTGTCAGCTGACAGCCTCTGGGCTGACCTAACTGCTGCTTAAGAGGCAGCAGCACAAGGGCAGCATGCTCACTGGGCTGTGGGAGTTGTGCCATATCTTGAGGTGGGCTATGCTAGTTGTGCCATATTGAGAGGCAGGAGTAGTGCTTAGGCTGGCCTAAGACTCAAGAACATTTTCTTTTGCTTCCATTTTTACTCTGGCTTATAATGGACCCCTGTGGATCTGCTCAGATTTCTGCTTCCCCTGAAGTGGAGCAGACCAGCTGTGAGGGGGTATGTCTGCCCTGGAAACAGGATCTGTATATGGCCAAACTGCACTGTTCTAGGCCATGCTCAACATGCCCCTGCTTTGTTGCCTCAGTTAGCTTTGCTAGGTCAGTGCAGGTCCATTTGTCTTGGGCCAGCCTAAGTGGACTTATGGCGGCCCAAGCCTTTTCTTGTTCAGGTAGGCAAGACTATTGGCTTTAGGGTGGCCGAAGTGCACATCAGGATTGCAGCCTTACTGATTTTAGCTAAACTAGTTGTAATGGTTTCTAATTAGGAACATGTAATTCTGGAACAGATCATTTCTGACATGTTAATATAGGTACAGTAAATAGAAGAAACAAAAAATAAATATAGTAAAATCTCCATCGTTGACCACCTCCCTAGGTTGAACTAATTTTCAAAGACTGGACGTACACTATATGTACTGTACACAGTAGAAAGGCAGCCAGCCATATGCTAAATGAATAAATAATAAATAAACAGAAAAGCAACCTCTTTATATTGACCACCACTGTAAGATGTATCTTGACCACCTGGACCTTGACACACAGTATTAATTTATATTCGAAGCACAATCATAACCCTCTCTACTCAGAAGTAAGCTGTAAGACCTTTTGTGTTCAATGGTTCTTTACTCCCAGGAAAGTGTATTTAGGATTGCAGCCTCAGTATACTTTCTATGGCTTGACCATTTGAGTCGAACTGCACCAAGGGAAGAAAAAATGAAATGCAGAAATGGAAGCAATAAATTGTTTTCAAGAAGAATATCGAAGAATAAAATATTTTTACTCTGATTTGGCAGTTTGACAGTTAAGAATTTATTTTGTAGAACAAATTGCACAAAGACTTAAATTTTTTCCACTTCTAAATTTTTTTCCTTTTTTCAAGATTGATAAATAATAGCAATGGTAGAATGAAACAAATACACACAACATAGACACGTGAGCTATTTTACTCACAGTGGATCTAACCATTGTGAAAGAAAGAAAAATAGTTTTAAAGTGTAACAAAAATGTTTATGCACAGTTACATAAGCAACTGTATGAGAAACAACCAGGTCTTACTTTTTTTTCTTTTCTCTATCTGTCTGTGTACAGTATTAATATACCACTTTTCAACTAAAAAGTTCACAAAGTTGTTTACAAAGAAAATGAAAAATTAATGGCTAATAGGTTCCTATCGCAGAAGGGCTCACAATCTAAAATGCAAAAGAGCACAGCAGAAACCACTATAATAGATATTGCTGGGGTGAGTTGGGCCAGTTACTCTCCCCTTGCTATGCAAATTGACTGAAAAATTTTGCTGTACAATAAAGTGAGGTATAATATGTGCACTTATCAATACAGTTGTTCCATTTGTTGACCACCTCTGTATTTTTACCATTTTCCTTAGGTGATCAACTTTCAGAGGTTTTACTGTACATATTAAAAATTCAGTGCTTAGAAACCATGGTATACAATTATATACAGTTATGGAGATTATTGCATCAGTTATTAAAACATTTGCAGTTCATATTTAAGTATACTGTGAAGAGGCACAGGACAAGATGAGAGACTGAATGCAGTATTCAGTTGAGACCATTTGAAAAGGTGAGAATTTGTCATTTTTCATAGATTCTACTGGAAAGGATAAGTTTAATCAATTTTCACAGTGAAGAGGTGTGAAAAGTACTGTGCCTTAAGGATCTGTCTTGGGGTCTCTGCTTTATAATCTGTTCCTAAATAACTTGGAAGAAAGTTTTAAGCAGTGAGGTGGCCAAGTCTGCAGACAACCCCCCAAATCCAGAGTAACTACGGGAGCATGTAAGAGACTTTACGTGCACCCGTAGTTACCTCACCACCTAGTGAAAATCTATGGGAAATTTATATTGGAATCCAGAGTAAGTTGTTCTTACACCAGAGCAAGGACACTCCATAGTTACTCTGGATTTTGCCCAACAACTTTATCCAGTGGTAAAAGACCAGAAGGGTTTATGAAGAGCTTCAGAAGGATCTCTCCAAACTTGGGAAAATGGACAGCAAAATGTATGTTTCAATGTATGTAAGGCTGCAATCCTAAAGGCACTTTCCTGTGAGTAAGACCCATTGAACACAATGGAGCTTACTTTTGAGTAGACATGGTTAAGATTGTGCTCTTAGTGTAAACTTGGGGCAAAAAAACCCATGAAAACTTTGTGCGTAGGACAACAGCTTGTGAGCTATCTGTGACAGATTAGGAAAGAGATCATAGGGTGCTGGTGAACAGTCAATAAAAGTGTGTGAAGAAGGCCAATTCATGTTCTTAAGCAAAACTCTTTAGGAATTGAACTCAAGACTTCAGAGCCATCAAATGCTGACCTGTCCACAGTTCCACAGTAGTGGCCTGACACTGTGCAGCAGCTCCAAAACGTTTTCTAAGAAATGGAAACATGAAGATAATATGGATTCTGGAAAGATGCCTATATGCAGCCTTCAGATTTTTGAGATATTTTGCCAGATGCAAGACAGTAGCAACAGGATACTTATACCTTGTTATCATGAATGCTTCCTCTGAGTCTGTGGGCCACTGTGAGAAACAGGAAGCTGTGCCCTCGGCTTGATCCAGCAGGGCTTTCTTTATGTTCTTATGCAATGATGTATGTCCATGATACAGAACTATTCTGATTTTCTTGCCACAGATTTTTAGCACTCTGTATTTTTGCACTGTTGACATTCAGATGAATCAAGTGGGCTACATGGAATAAGTGTGATGAAATGTAACCAAGTCATAGTGAACTGTGAGCATAGGGGCTGTGGGTGGCGCAAATGGTTAAGACACTGTGCCTGTTAACCAGCAGGCCAGGGTTCGAGACTTGGGTCGGTCCCCACAAGACATGGTGACCATATGGGGCGAATGCTAAAGAAGAAGAAATAAGTAGTGACAAATCTGAAATGTTAAATGATAGTTAAATTATATAATTCCATTTTGAAGTGTAGCTGGATTTGCTTTGCAAGTAAGAGTTTACAGTTAATATTTATAGCATTGTAAAATGAAGGCCTTTCCTAAGCCAATGTGAGATAATTGTCCAGAAAAATTACAGGTTAAGAGGAAAAATAGTGCAGACCATGGATTGTAAGGTGTCTTACATCCAGAAGGCAGCTTCTCCTAAAGGAAAGAAACCTAAGTGTTTCCACACTGTAAGAAATGTACTTGCCCTATGCCCTCCCTCAGAATCTTCTAACTATAATAATTCAAGAAAGTAAGGAAACTTCTCAAAAGGGTGAAACAAAGTTTGCAGCCTTTGGATGAAGACTGAGAATCTTTTCTGAACATAGTGTGATCATGCAAGACTGTCGAAACCAGTTCCTCCCAAAAATATAAGATGGGCAACAAGCAATATGAGATACTGCAAGAATTTTATTAATTTAACAGATAAAATAGTAAATGACAACATGTTAAATAAAACCAAATTTGCAGTATGAGCTACTGTAAAGCTGTTGAATATCTTCATTGTGCCATTGATTTGACTAGTTAACTTTAAACTTCAGTTGAGTTCTAGTGAACTGATAGCCATCTTTCCTGGCACCCAAAATTAAAAAGTTCAATTTGAAATGTGAAATAGATCACAAGCCCTGTCAAGTCAAAACACAGCTGGAAATAGGGACTTTGATATACCTAATGTCTATTGTTTAATGTCTGGGGTTTTGCTTTTAAATGCCAGTGCACAGCATGGAAGCAATGCCCTCCCATTGTGCAACAGAGGGTGCTTTGGGTGATAGGAGGAAGGGGGGAAGGAAAAATGTTCTTTCTAATGGGGAAAAAGTTGACAGGTCTAAATGCTTTTGGAGATCTTTTTTAAGAAATTGTGTGCTAAAGTGGGCAAATAAGCATGCTGTGTGTGCGTGCAAAAGTTAGCAGTCAGTCAAGTTTTTATCTCTTAATGAATAGAGACTGCTGAAGTAAGGGCTAGGTAATTGAGTTTATAATTAATTAGCCATAACCCTCATCAGATAAAGCAGTTGTCGAGACTTTTTTTTATCTCCTTCTCTCCTCAGGGCTTGCCCTTCTTTGTCCTTGTTCTGACAGCCAGCACTTATCTTGGGCCTTCTCTGGGCTTTTGCCCATCAACACCTCCCCCCCTTTTGCTGTTTTTGGTGGTCAGCTGAAGCCCTTATTGTAGTATGTGGTCCACAATCAGCCTAGCTGTCTCATGGTTGGATGATGAATTAGCAGTAGGAGTTAACACAGAGGTGAATTTCAGATTTCTCTACTGATAGCTTGTAGAGCTTTTCTGTTGTTAGTCACTTTCTCTGGACCTGATATACTGCTGACACCTTGCAACAAAGAGGTTAAAAAGGTAAATGTAGTAAAAATGTTGCCTTTTCCCAGAAACTTAGGCTTCTTACAAAAGACCCTTAATTTTTTTCTGCCATGCTCTTGATTATAACAAGACAGATAAAATAAATGGGATTTTTTTACACAATTTCCTTGGCTGTCCTTATCTCCTTTTTATTGTGGTGTAAGCTAGGTTGTTTCCTGAAAGTGTTAAAATAGTGTGCGGAGTGTACTAAAATTTACAGTGTCGAGATATCTAGTTAGGTACTTATTTGGCATGATTAAGTTCCTTCTCCATCAAGTGTATTCTATTTTAGACATATAAGGAATCCTTTCTTTATAAGCTTATAGTTGATTTTAGAAAAATCAACCTCCTGAAGTACAGTAACATTGGAACCAAGACTTGAGTCTGCTGCTGATTTTGTATAATTTATGTGTTGTAGATTATTGTATCAGGAGTTTTAAAGGGAAAAATTCCTTTTCA
The DNA here is from genome assembly GCA_030015325.1 of Cryptoblepharus egeriae. Lineage (NCBI taxonomy): Eukaryota > Metazoa > Chordata > Lepidosauria > Squamata > Scincidae > Cryptoblepharus > Cryptoblepharus egeriae. The sequence continues at coordinate 113,383,095 of JAREYC010000001.1, read as the reverse complement.
TATGTTCAGCTATTGTCTTAGAGCAGTCTTTCCAAAGCCTTCGCTTGTGTGACACCAAAGCCATTGGTATCTTGCCCATTTCATAATTTCCAAGCATTATGGTTATGAATCCAAGAATGATGAAATATTCTTGTTGTGTCTCATCTTGTGGAAGATGTTCACTGGATGTTTTGTATTTGTCCAGAAATACAATATACACACATCAGTATGCAACAGTAATGATGGTGCATACTCTGTTTCTTGTTAGAAAACATGATGGTGGCATCCGTAAGAACCCTACTTCTCGACATTTTAAAGGAAAATTTAGCATATACATATACATGCCATACATGGACTCCTATGACTATATTGTAATATGACACATCAAAGGAGAAACTACTTTTAGAATAGTTCTCATTGCTCTGATCTGAAAAGATTTCTCTATGCTTTTGAGGTATAAGTGTGAACCAGACAAATTGGTCAGCACATGTAGTCTAATTAAGGTCAGCTGTGGCTATAGGATAATGAATTCCTCATACAAAGAGTATAAGAGCACAATCCTAACCATGTCTACTCAAAAGTAAGCCCCATTCGGTTCAGTGGATCTTACTCCCAGAAAAGTGTCTTCAGGATTGCAGCTTAAGTCCTTTTTATCAGACCTGTCATTAAGGGTACAATCCTAACCAATTTAGTTAGCCTAACTCACTTGGCATATCTTCCTGTGATGATGTGGAAATGTTGGCATATGCCTGTGTCCGTCCCCCCAGAAATGGGGCAGAAGTTGCGATACCCCCAGGTCAGCAAAGTTCTTGTTCTGGGTCTTGTTCTCCCCAGGTGCCACTAAGAGCACAATCCTAACCATGTCTACTCAAAAGTAAGCCTCATTGATTTCAATGGGTCTTACTCTCAGGAAAGTGTCTTTAGGATTGCAGCCTAAGTCTAGGTTAGGAGTGCAACCTAAGTCTGTCTTGGAAAAAGAGAATGTGGACAAAAAATGTAATAAAAAAGCTCCAAAAGTGGTTTATACAGGAAAAAAATACATAGGCATCCCCTTCTCATTTGACAGGTTAGGGTTTGGATCCATGGTGATAAAAATGCAACCTGTTTCCCTTTTTGTTTTGTCCAAGTGTTGCTTCCAGTGCTTTTGCATATAGATGTAGAGCTTAGGTAGTGTGCATGCACTCCCTTCCCCTCCCCCTCGATCTCTAATAATTTGTGTAAATATATGTGAATTTATTTAAATTTGAAATGTAAATTAATTTTTTTTCAGCCATGACACTGTGTCAGGGTGCATTCCTATTCAGTCTAGGTCAGAGGAACTCATCCATCTCGGCAGGGGGAGGCTGATAGATATCTGTGCACTGGCCTAGCAGCCCATCCCTGAGTGGTGCAGAAGTGCTTTATGATACTTTTTTGACACCCTCACATCAGCACAGGACTTGTGCTGACCTAACAGGGGATTAGGATTGCACTGTCAGGGAGATAATGTGGCACTCTGGTCAAAAATGTGTGCCCAACTGTGCCTTAGACAAGAAGAGAAATGTTGAAAGAGCAGGTTATGTGCTGAAAGAATTATTTCTGTGTATACAGTAGTTGAAATATATTGAAAGAGCAGAACCTTTGAAAGACAAACTGTTAGAAAGCATGGGATGCCTATATCTAATCTATATTGATATGTATGTGTGCACACACACAGTGGTGCCTTCATGTAACAAATGCTTCACGTAAAGTATGTTCCACGTAACAAACAAAAAATTCTCTAGGATTCTGCTTCACATAACAAACTGTGCTTTGAGTAACAAACAACTCGTTGCCAGTTGGGGCAGACATGCTGGCTGGCAGCCCTTTTAAAAAGCATCAGGGCTGCCAAGCGGGCCTGTCCATAGCAAAAGCAACACTTCCGCACTGTTCCACCTGTAGCTGGGCGTCCACTGGGCAGAGGGAGAGAACAGCAGAGAAGCGGGAAGCAGCTCATGGCTAACCAGAAGGGAGCAAAGGAGAGAGACACACTGGATGAAGAGAAGGAGACAGTGGGAAGACATTTGGAAAGAGTCTTGGATTGCAGCCTCCTAACTATGTCTACCCAGAAGTAAGCCCCATTGTGTTCAATGGGGCTTACTCCCATGAAAGTGTCTTTAGGATTGCAGCCTAAGTAGACTTCATAGGGTCATGCACATTGAATGCATGTTTTGAATCCAACTATAGTGTTTTGTCATTTTTGCATCCTGTTAATATTTTTATATGAATATTTTTTGGGTTGTGGAACCAGTCATCTGAGTTTCCATTATTTTCTATGGGAAAATCCACTTCACGTAAAGAACGTTTCACATAACAAATATGCATCTGGAATGAATTAAATTTGTTACATGAGGCGCGGCTGCAATCCAGAAGTGCACTTGGGCTGCCCTATCTTTCAGTTTGGTGCCCCAATTCTAAGATGGGGCAGCCCAGTTATACCAGAAAAGGCTTGGGGCAACCTAATATAGGCAGTTCAGGAGACACATGTTAAGGGCATGTTCAGCTTTGCCTAGGTCAGAGCAGTTAGTCTGTATCCACAGCCTGTTTCAAGGGCAGAAATCCCCTCTTCCAGCTTCTCAGAGTTATACTACCTCAGGATCAGGTAGACACAAAGGGGTCCATGACAAGGCAGAGTAAGAATGGCAGTGTTGACAAAAAAATGAGTTCTTGGTCAACATATCTTCATCTCCTGCCTCTCAACCTTAGGAAATGGCACAACTATGGCAGCCCACTAACCTGTGGATACAGCAAGCCACTCCAACAAGCCCCTTGCATCCAATGTAAACTGTACTGCAACCTCATGCTGCAGCTACTACTGGTTATCAGGGACTCCTTATAAGGCAGGCTCCACAGCTGTCCTTGTTCAGTGTGATCTGAGGCAGGTCTTTTCAGGAGCGAGTCCTCCCCAGGTGCCACTAACTTGGCTCTCAGCAGCCTAAGCAGCCTGTGGATTTGGTACAACTTTCTGTTGTGGATACAGTCTACTTGGGTCAGCCCAGTGAGGGCCCTTCTCACTGCCCTAACTCTAGACTGCAGCCTAAGTCTCCCAATATTCTACTTGCTTCCCAGTTTATAGGACACCTGCTTTGTGCATTTGAGATAGTGCTGGGCTGGCAAGAAGTAACTGTTTTGTGCTATGTGCATTTCTTCTAACAAACAGACCTCCAGAAATAATGTGATAGGTATTTCAGGGACTTACTGTTCATTATTTTTTATTGTTGCTTCTAAACTGATAGCTTTTGTCACCTTTTTTATCAGCTTTGTCATATGACCCACTCACTAGAAATGGATTGCTGTTTGTTCTAAGTTTTAGAATGAGTTGAAAAAAATTAGATGGGGAATTGGTGCGTCATAGTTGAAAGATTTGGATTGGTAATACAGTTGTCTCTTGTTATTCTGAAATGGGTGCAGTTATTGTCTATGGCAGGAGTCAGCAACCTTCAGCACGGGTGTCAAGGTTGGCACCCACCTGATTATTAGTGACACTCAAAGACCTGGGCGAGCAGCAGAGGAGCCTCTATGGTGTCCACTCCATCCCTGGAGAGTGGAGAGGGTAGAAAAGAAGCAGCTTCTTCTCCATCTCCTTTACTCTCTTGGGCCGAAGCACTCTACAGAGGCTTCAAGGCTGCCCACCTAGGTCCTGAAATGAGCAGGTAAGGGGAGCAGAAGCAGTGCAGGCATGTCAGTGCTTGTTGTCCGCTAGTGGTTGTCAGTGCCCTCTAGTACCCAGTGCCTAAAAACATTCTTTATATTTTACTCCCACAATAATGGGTCAGTTCAACAAGTGTGTGTGTGTGTGTGTGTGTGTGTGTGTGTGTGTGATGTCAGCACACGACATGTCGGTATAGAATCATGTTGGCACACAGAATAGCATTGAAACATCAGTTTGGCACAACACTGCTGAAAGGTTGCTGACCCCTGGTCTATGGAATCATTGCATTTATATTACATGGGCAAAATCCAGAGTAACTACGGGGAGTCCTTGCTCTGGTGTAAGAACAACTTACTCTGGATTCCAATATGAATTTCCCATAGGTTTTCACTAGGTGGTGCAGTAACTACAGGTGCACGGAAAGACTCTTATGTGCTCCCGTAGTTGCTCTGGATTTGGGGGTTAGTAACCTTTAGGTAGAAACATGACTAGGGCTGCAATCCTATCTCCAGTTAGGCCAGGATAAATCCCAGCACAAGTCCTGTCCTTACCTGGGGTATCACAAAAGTGCTGGCAGGCACTTCTTCCCCACTCATGGGGGTTTAGGGCAATGCACAAGCATATGGCAACTTCCCCAGACCACTACAGAAAGATATGCAATGTGATTTAGGCTGGCCTAAATTGGTTAGGATTGTGCCCTATGGCTGCAATCCTAACCTGCAGTGTTAACCCCTGCCATAATACAACTCCTGACCTGGAGGTATCACAAAAGTACCATTTCTGTCCCACTCCTGGAGAAGAGGGATAAGACAAGTGCACAGGCATATGTCGACCTTCCCACACCATCATGAGAAGCTATATCAGATGAGTTAGGCCAACCTAAATTGGTTAGGATTCCACCTTAGGATTGCGCTGAGCTCCATTGAGTGGGTATTAGGTGGCTGCTGAGTCTGGAGAGGAGGTATGAAGGAGTCAATTAACTTGGAAATTACTCTCAGTATGGTTTGATCTTCCAGTCACAATTTATTGACTTCTAATTTGGCATAGAATATGAGAAGTAGAGAAAGTAAAGTTTAAAATTTGCAAACATTTAACATATTATTTTTAAAATGAGGTGCATGGTGATGATTGTATATGGTAAAAAAATGTTTTGGCAAATACATGTAGCAAATACATTTATGGTTAACGTTATATCCCTAGCTAAGAAATTTATATGTCAGTACTGTATTTCTTTCTGGTGGTTACTTTATTTCTGTCTATACTATAACACGTCTTTTGATGCAACATCAAGATCTTGAGTAATGTAGATTGAGAAAAAATGGCCATAAGACTAATATTTAAGTTATGCAAGATTTACTGATCACACCTAAACACAAGGAACACTGACTTTGGTGTGGTTTCAAATAACAGAAGCTATAATTGACAAATAATACCCCTCATAAATACTCTCTGTCTTTTCAATTAATTTTTGTCTAAAGTTCGGGATATAAAATGATGGCCTGTCAAATGACAATGGATGACAAAAATTAATAAAATGTCTTCTAAATAGTATGGACACTTAAGAAAAATTGGGCAGCCAATTTAGCACAGCGTGAACTGGGGAGGAACCTTTTGTACTGTTGCCGTGCCACTAATGTTGTCTGGGCCTTTATTAATGGTGCTTGGCTGCTACTGACAGTTTTGTTGCTACTGGCAACTTTCTTCATTAAAATTAAAGCCAGCGTCAAATCCCATTAGCTACACTCTGGGTACCTTGGATGGGGAGGGGTGTTTGTGTGTGTGTGCATGTGTACCCCCCACATCTCTTTCACACACATAAGCATACTTTTTGTGGTATGTCCATATCTGTGTGCACATCTTAACTATTAACTAATAACACTTTGTACATGTCAAAGATTGGAAGGGTATCAAAAGAAGGCACTTTGGGGGTGTCTCTGTGTTTTTACGTGAACGTGTATGTGTGAAGTAATTAGATGTGGGATGGGAGCTATTCTGACTTGATCTTTTATTTTTCTCTTGTTATATAGTCTGGAAAACGGTCATTTTTATATAGACGTGTATTTATGGAGAATAAATTTAGAGAATTAAGAATTCTCGCTTTGTAATACCTTCACTTTTCAAAATAATGAAAATTCTGAATTATGTGGTGTACAAGAAACAGTAGCTGATCTTAGGGACAGTTCATAAAAAAAGAATTGGAGGACAGCTTCCTCAGATGCATTGTTACAAACATAGCTGTCTCTGCACAAATGTAGTGATAGAGGTTAAAATAATTTTTTTTTATCCAAAGCCTTTAGGCAACAACATCTTGTGAGCAACATTGATTTTCCTTTTTACTGTCTGTATATGGTACCTGTTTTGCTTGTTTATCTGTGTAGCACAGTGAAAAAGCCTTTCTGGCTTTTGTGGTGGCCTATAAACTATGGTATGTGCCATACAAGCCCAAAGTGCAAGTAACATTACACAGACTTTACTGGTTGAAGGGAAATATGTCCTTTCCTGTTTTGTAGCAAAGCCTTTCAGTACACAGCCTTTAGCTTGGCTAAGCTCAACTTCAAGGCATTTGGTATATATGTCTAAAGCAAGCTTGTACAGACTTTCTGGCATTTAGGCCACATCATCTTTTTGACACTGTCTTGTGGGCTGTGAAATTTATTCAGATTTGAATAAATTTGCATAAAAGAATACACTAGAAATGGAGCATATGAGTTAATGAATTTTACTGAACTACTACTCTATAATATACTAGCGGAATTAACCTGTCTTGCAGGAGTAAAATTAAGAGAATATTTGTGGGCCTCTGAGGCACCGGCAGGTACTGCTGGGCACTGGGACTTGGTGGCAGGCACCAACAGGCATTGGGCATCAGCAGATACCTGGGTGCACTGTCAGGCAATGGGCATCAGTGGGCAGAGGGCACTGGGTATTCTCACCAACCACCAGGCTTCCTTACTGGGCACCACTACACAGTGAGCATTGGGCACCAGTGGGCAGCGGGCACCACTGAGCACCAGCAGGCAGTTGGTATCAGTGGGCACCACTGCGCAGTGGGTAGCGGGCACCAGTGATGGCATTCAAAGAAATTAACAACTGGTTCTATGCCCATCTGGCAGCCACTTTTAAATGGCTATTTTTAAACTTTATATGTCTCTCGTTAACAACAGGTTCTATCGAGTAGGTGCTAACCTGCTGGAGCCCACCACAGGGCAACGGGCATTCCTGCCAGGTAACAGATAGTAGACACCAGTGGGTAGTGGGCACGGCTGGGCAGCAAGCACCAGCAGACACCAAATCAATTCTTAGAGCAGTGGTCTTCAAACTTAGGGGGATTTCCTTAAGTCTTTGCTGGGAGGAGCTGGTGCAGTGATATGATACTTACGATCATTACCTTGCAGGAGGATGAGGGCAATTCACAGGCTGGCAGGACCTCTTGGAAGGTAAAAAAATTGCCCCCTATTCCCTGCACTAGAGAGAGCTAGAGGCTCACTCTGTTGCTGTTCTCCTCCTTTCCCTGCTCCTTAAAGGGACAGGCACATCTTTAGATGAACAGGGGAAGGGGGTTGCGACCGTTCCCCCTCCCCTTTGAAGATCACAGATGCCTTACATCATAGAAGGAATACACTGCAAATTTCATGCTTCTAGGTCCCGGGATTGGGGCTGGGCGTTGATGAGTTAGCAATTCTTCATAGGGATTAAAACACATTGTACAACTTTCACCCCTTTCCAGTTGAAGCCATTCAGAAAAGTCAATGGTATCAATTTGCATTTTAATTTACAGGAGATGCCGCAATTATTTGTGTTTCTATGAATATGGTTATGTAACAAAGTTGGCAACCATTTTGGCCTTCTCTATCATAGTGCTCAAACTCCTTAAACACCACACTCAGGAGGCTCCTACTACTCCCATCACACTTTGGACTATGTGATCTGATTATCTGCACTTTTTGGTCTCTGTATTTGATTTTTATTGTCTTTTAATTTTTTTCTGTGTAATTTTTTTAATTCAACCAAAAAATGTTTACATAGCAAAAGAATTAGAAGATGGTTTCCTGTTCCAAAGAGGAATCACAATTTAAAAAATTGTGCTGTAAGGCAGTTACTCCCTCCCCCACTTTTATATTTAGAGTTGTCACTTTAAAAAATGCGTCTTTGCCCAGCTGTTGCTAAACACCAACTGAAACAGAAGACATCAGAATTGTACAATTTTCTTTATTTACAGCTTAATTCTTATAGTTAGCAGAGATCTCTTACAATTCAGATCTCCAGATACTTGACAGAATTTGAATTAACAGATTCACACATGACTTAGGAGCTCCAAGAATTTAATGTCCCAGAGTAATAAGCTGTGGGCACAACAAACGTTGGGACTATATTGCTGTTTAAAACATGGATGTTATGTGGAAATTGTGTCAAGAAACAGATCAGCATTTGATTCCTGTATTCTTAAGATGATTTTTTTAAAATAATATTCGATTGATATTTGGCTGCAGGAAAGATACATTTCATTAACATTTCATTTTACTGGTTCTTGGTGAGTGAGAGAGAGAGTGTGTTGTGGGGATATGTGGTAGATATATAGTTAACATGGTACTAGAATGCAGTACTAAATTGCATCAGAACATTGTGTTGAAAAAGATTCCTAACTTGCATTCAGTAAATGCTGCTTTATTTATTTTGTGATTCACAAAAGGATACAGGGTTCAACAATATTTGCTGTTTTTTTCAGTTAGCTGCTAAGTTATTCTTGGCTATTGATCAGAGTTATGATCAGAAGCACTTTTAAGTTATTTCTTAAAACCTATTAATTTACACAAATTTTCATATGGATGTCATGTAATTTTTGATTCATTTAATAGTGGTTAAAACTAGTTTAATAATTTTTATATAAAATTTTAGTTTAAATCTAGGTATTAAAGCCATTATTGTTTCTGAATAATAGTCATAATTTAATCTTAATGTTCTTTTAAAATATCCTGGAATGCCATTTTACACTGTAATAATAAAAGTTATCTTTATTTTTTCTTAATTATTTAAAAGAAATGCTATAGAGTCGTGTGATAACAAAATATTTGTAGTAAACAAATAGCTTAAAAATTCTAATAGGTACAGTTATGAATCCTAGAGATTGAACATGGTACATAACGGTAATCATTTGCCAGTATGAGTCAAAAATATTCATGCTTGTTCTCTTTTAGACATGAAGTACACTAGAGCAACGGTGTGATTGACTCATTTGATGGAATTTGACACTTGCAAGGACTACACTCAAGGGAAATGAGTGTATTCTCCTGATTACCCATGACCAATACAGTGTAATGTCTTCCTGGAATTATAGTAGTTCATAGTTGCCAACTTTCTCACAGGAAGAAAAGGTCATTATTCATTTGCATGTTAATGCATTTAAATGTATGCAAATTCAACATTTCATCATTGCCTAATATCAAGGGTCCGTTTAAAATAGAAATTAGGTAGGAGGCAGAAAAGCCAGTCAGGCCATCTTATTGCTGGTCATGAACAACCCCAGTAGTTGTTCACAGTGGCCCAAAGGCCACAACCCATTTCAAAGTATGTAAGAGAGTAGATGCTCATCCAGATATTTTTCTTGCTGTTTTATGTCTCGGGCCTTATCAACTAACATGCATTCTAGACACTCTTAGACAGATAATCAAGAAATATTGAAATACTTCTTACAGTATCCCAGTCTTCCAAGCAGTCTGATTGATCATATGTGCATAGTGAATTCAAATAGGCATTTAAAAAACTGAAAGTTCAAGTGTATGAAGAACAACTCATAAGGACAAATTGCAGTACAATCATTGTAATGAATCCAGAACATTTACTGAGCCACTCTCAACACTCACTGTCTCTCTGACTGTGCACAGCTCTAGTCCCCTTCAGGAGGCTACAAGAGGTGAATAGCGCAGGTGTCATTATCTACAATATTTGATATCATTGGGGGATCCAAAATGGATTCCCCCGCAGATACCAAGGCCCTGGATTCAATTTATCTACTCATTTTGTTGGGTATCAAGATTTTAGTTCTGCTCTTGTGTATATAACAACTTCACTCTTCAAAACATTTTCCATGCTATCACAATATCAAAGTTGTATTGTACTAAAGTTAAAGTACTTTAATCAAAATGGTTAATGGAATTGGAGGTGCGGAGCTCCTCTGGACCTGCTTCCCTCCCTCTCATTCTTCCTCACCTCAGAACTCCTTCCCCCTCCCACAATGTTCCTCCTTAGCTCTCTGCTGTTCCTTGGTCTGTATCAGGGGTCCTCAAACTACAGCCCATGGGCCAGATGTGGCCTGCCAGGGTCCACAACGGGCACACCAATGCACCAGCATGGCGCATTATTTCACATTTGCAACACCCCACCGCCACCATGGACTGGCAGAGAGCCCATAAGGGTTGGGTTGTAAGAGCCCAGAGTTTTCCAGAAACAAGAGCTTATAGTCACCAGGCTGTCGTCACTGTTCTATGAAATGGAATGTAAGTTCTGTTTTGAATATAGAGGTAAGTGCTGTAATCCACAATTACATGCTCCATTTAGGAGTTTTGGGGTATAACTCTAAATGAGAAATGTTTAGAGAGATTGGGAGAATGCAAATGAAAACAGGCTGGAAGGGTAGTAGATCATAATTTCCAGAGTTTATGTTGTGTATGTATTAATGCAAAGAACATGAAAAAAACAAGATGAACTTTTACTTCTACTTGTAAGTAAGGGCAAGTTCAACACATAATTGTAACTAGGTGAGATTGTAACTACATGATTGGAATGTAGGAATGGAACGATATAACTTTTTCAAAGAGAACATAATCAATAGAAGGGAAAGGGACATGGAACTGTGGCAAGACTGTGTGCTGAAATTGAACAAAATGAGAGTGTTCTGTAGAGAGAATTCTGTGTAGTATGGAGAACATATGGAAAAAGTTAGTGTAAAAAGAAATATAAAACATTGTGCTTGAAGTCAACTACTAACTTCCAGACATAGGCATGGATGTGGATTATACCATTCTAACTAACTGATGTCAGGAAATGTGTGTCAGGAGTCCGTTTGAGTTTAAGTTGGTATGAGTTCCCTGGCCTACTGGTTAACAGGCACAGTGTCTTAACCACTTGCGCCACCCACACCCACAGGCCAGGGTTCAAGGATAGGGTGAGCTCCTGTCCTTAGCCCAGCTCTGTGACGCAGCTGGAACCAATTGTATCGGCTCTGCCATTTGATTGGATTATTTCAGTGGTGTGGAAAGAGGGGATTTGCTGCTTGGGTAACAACCTATCCTCCATATCAATCTATCCAGGCCTTTGTGCTTTGTGCTGCAGCATCAAGCACGATACCATAGTCTTTCAAGACTGATGGATGCCAAGGTATGAGTTTGAGTTGGTATGAGTTTAATACCAAGAAACCAAATAATAAAACAGTCAGTCGTCATGCATCTACATATCAATTCACTGATTACTAGAGGTAAACATAAATTTGTAAAACATAATAGTTGCCAGATAAATCTAATCCCTCTTTTTTATTATGTTACTAGCTTGGTGTATGGTGGGAAAGTAGTGGGTGTAAATTACCTTGATTTCTGTAAAGCATTTGACAGGTTCCCTGCAATATCTTGGTGTAGCAAGCTAGTAAAATAGTAAGTGCTATATGATACAATTTTTAGCTGGATTCACAATTGGTTCAGTAACCATATACAAAGAATGCTCAGTGGCTCCTCATCATCCTGGACTGGAATTACTGTTAGCCTGTCAGGCAGTTTATATACAGTAGATCGAAACAATTTTAAAAAACCTGTAGCTACCATAGCTGTAATTGCAAGGTGGGGGAGGAGAGAGAGAGAGAGAGAGAGAGAGAGAGAGAGAGAGAGAGAGAGAGAGATGAAAGTAAGGCAAATAAGGTAAGAAGTTACTTGTCAATCACCCAGCTGCAACCCATCTCAGTGGTTGAATTTCAAAGATTCATTTGTTGTTTTGGTAGAAAAACTCCAGGAACCTAAATTAGTAATGTAAATGAAACAAGAGAAAGAGAAGCAGGCCAAAAGCAATTTGGAAAAGGAAATTGAAGCTGCCTCACCTTATTGTTTCAAGCACATTTCCATACACATTCCCACCATGTGGAAAGTACTTCACTAATAAGTGTGCATTTAGACTAACAGTTGCCACATAATGCTAGAACTCAATAGATCAGCATTATTTCCATGAGTCTGTCTTAACATGCTAAACTATTATTTAATTTTATATTCTAATCTAGCATAATCATCAAGTGATCTTAATAGACCTTTTTGCATTTTTCCTTTATCAGCAAATTTGTCTGTCATACTAGTTTTGAAACTTGCTCCTATTTAGAGCACTTAGAAAGAAGATAGATGGGAAATGCAAAAGCTAACAGCTCTCTGGAGTGGAGATGGCTAAACCCTAGCCCGGGAACCATTTGCAGCCCTCAGGGACCCCCAGTTTGGCCTGCAGGGTGCCCCCAGTCTAAATGTCTGGCCCATTGGAGACAGAGTCTGTGCTAGCGCTGCACATTTTTTTCAACCTCCCCCCACCCCACTTCCATTGCCTCTGAACGACTTATATCTCCATGCGTTTCTGGCTTGGTCTGTATGTTTCCATTGTGTGAAAGGTGTGTGAATTCATGTGCTTCTACATGCCTGCATTATAGTTCTCATGTCTATTATAAATAAGCCAAGTGAAGTTCATTCATTCATATAAATTCCATCTCTAATGTGTTCATTTATGTACATTTATTTCAAATTTGAAATGTAAATTGATTATTTTTTCCCAGCTGCCAACCAGTGTCAGAGAGATGATGTGGCCACCTGCCAAAATGTTTGTCCACTCTTGCTCTGGAGTGTGGACACAGAGTTGGCTGAGAGACATGAATTATGAGATATAATTCTGGGAGAATTATGATAAAGTAATTTTGAAGTAATCATAAGAGAAATACCATAGTTCTCATGTATTCTGAGAGATAATCTGGTTAGCTCTAAAGTTGATGTTCTGACTAAGTTTTTAACTAGGTTGTTTTTGAAAAGTAAAATAATAAAAGTTTTTAAAGATGTATTTTTTTAATTAGTTGGCAGCCCAAACCTCTCTGAGACTTTAGCTGAAGGAGCTTGTGATCCTTCAGTGAAAGCATATCTGTTGTTCTGTGGGCCATGGTTGCCAGGACAAAGGCCTGTGCAGGCAGTAGTAGCCTGCTGAACCTTTTCCATCCTGTGCTATTGTACGAGATAAGTAAATGGTAGATAAGTAAATGGTGTACGTGTGTATAAGGGAAAGTTCTTGGGGAAGCAGGCAGTATCTTATCTCCATTTCCTGCCTAGACCACTACCAGGATTTTCCTCAGAGTTGTACCAGCAAAAGTGATAGCATTGAGGCCACACAGCCTTTGGAGGAATAAGTAAAAAAGCTTTTTACTTTTCTTTCCTTGGCCTTCTGGTCATGCCTTCCACTACAGCACATGCTCCTTTGTGACCACTGCAACTCACAGGCTGGTGGGGCACAGGATCTGGTCCTAAATCCTCCTAGGATACTGTTTAACTCCCCTACTCTGTGAGATTATTTGGAATGTGAATAAGGGATGCACAGTACTCACAAGTCCATTACACTCCTGAAATTTTTAATTTTTGCAGGTTTTTTACATACCCAACAAATGACTATCCCCCAAATCCAGAGTAACTACGGGACTATCCCCCAAATCTAGAGAGACTTTATGTGCACCCGTAGTAACTGCACCACCTAGTGAAAACCTATGGGAAATTCATGTTGGAATCCAGAATAAGTTGTTCTTTCACCAGAGCAAGGACTCCCCGTAGTTACTCTGGATTTTGCCTTATGACTGTTAAAATGCAGTGAAGAGAACAAAAAATGATTGTCAGCATCTTGGAGGACAAGGAAGCATTACTTTGCTCTCTAGCCATTGAACCATGAGTAATGGTGGATCTGGAAGTGAAAATAAAATGTTTTGGAATATGTATGACCATCCATGTTCTGCAATGTGCACAGCCATTCCATCAGTGGTGCATGATGCTGTTCACCTTGAATGGCTGACTGGGGGTACAGTGGTGAATGGGAGAGCCTGTGACCTACCTTCAGGTTGCAATCGAAGGAGCCAAGCTTCTCTTTTCAAATGGGCTCTTTAAAGGAGCTACAGTGGCGCCTCACATAACAGAATTAATTCGTTCCGGAGGCAGTTTCTTTACGTGAAAATTTATTTACGTGAAGCGGATTTTCCCATAGGAAATAATGGAAATTCAGATGATTGGTTCCACAACCCCAAAAATATTCATATAAAAATATTAACTGGATGTAAAAATGATGACAAAACACTGGAATTGAATTCAAAACATGCATGCAATGTGCATGATCTTATGAAGTCTACTTAGGCTGCAGTCCTAAAGACACTTTCCTGGGAGTAAGCCCCATTTAACACAATGGGGCTTACTTCTGGGTAGACATGGTTAGGAGGCTGCAATCCAAGACACCTTCAAAGTGTCTCCCCACTTTCTCCTTCTCTCCATCCTGAGCCTTTCTCTTCCCTGCTCCCTTCTGGTTAGCCCTAAATTACTTCCCTCTTCTCCACTGCTCTTTTCTCCCTCTGCCCAGCGGACACCCAGCCACAGGAGGAACAGCGCAGAAGTGTTGCTTTTGCTATGGGCAGGTGCAGTAGGCAGCCCTGACGCTTTTTATACAGGCTGCCGGCCAGCGCGTCTTCTCCAACTGCCAACAAATGTTTTCTTTACATGAAGCACTTTCTTTACGTGAAGCAGAATCCTGGAGAAATTTTTGTATGTTACGTGAAACTACTTTACATGAGGCGCCACTGTATATATTTTGAGTAAGTATTTTGAGTAATATAAAGGAGCTTTATATTGAGCAAGAGTGTTGGTCAGTTTAGCCCAATATTGTCAGTACTGATTAGCAGAGACTAGGGCTGTAATCCTAAAGACACTTTCCTGTGAGTAAGACCCATTGAACACAATAGGGCTTACTTTTGAGTAGACAAGGTTAGGATTGTGCTCTTTAAGCACCTGCTCCATGGAAAGCACATGCTACATACTACTGAGCTTTGGCCAAGTGTAACCAGAAAATCAAGAAAGTATTTGTCTGCTATGGAAAGAAAAATTCCTTGCACAGTTTTGAGGAATAGATATATTTTATTTTTAACTTGGGACTTTCACTTATTTCAAAAATCCAATATAGTTCAGGGTTTAAGGATTGCTCACAAAGGCTTTTTTTGGTCCACAACATGAAGTGTGAACTCTTTTTGTGGAATAATATGGGCCACTTTTTTCTCCCAAGTCTTAGTTGTCTTTCAGTGTTCCAGGTTTTGTTATTCAGAAGATGTCATATTAAATTGGATTTTTGTGTCCATCATTATTAAAATGTGAAGTGTGTCGGTCACAAAACATACATTTCAGGGCAGTTAGCTGAATAATTCTTTTCTTTATTATCCCAAATTACTGCTGAGCTCTGGAGAGGTGAGCAGTTTAGCCAATTATTGCCATTTGAGCTGGATTTGTGGGTGATTAGCTCCTGGTCGAATTCAGCCCTGGTAAGGGCTTTGAAGCCTTCACTTGTGTGATTTTCACAGCAGTGAGGTAGGAATAGACGCAGCTAATGACAGGAAGGTCGCTTGGGTTAGGTGACCTGTGAGGGGGGGTGGTTAGGTTTAGCAAATAGGGCATCCACAATAACAAGTGTGTCACTAACCCTGCCGTGCATAATCGAAGTTTTATAGGATTGTTGGAGATGCTGACAGCTCAATTAAAGTATAACCTCTTTGTACCATACACCCTGGTAGAATGACAGAAATATTACCAACAAAAAAAGAAGGGCCACAAGGGAACTGGTTAAAGATCCTGTATTCTTTTTCACTACTTCATGGAAGGATCTACAGAGCAAGCTGCAAAAATCACCCATTTGTGAAATAGCTTGTGGTGGGGGGGGGGGGGTATGGTACCAAACACAATTTTTAAAGCTTCTGTTGGTGTTCCTGATGTTTCTATAGAAACAGTTTCAATCAGGATGAAAAGTTTAATTCTGGTTTTAAAGACTATGGAGTTTCCCCAATTTCAGCTCCCACCATATCTACTAATCCCTTCCTCCTTAGAAAAACTGATGATAAGCAAAATGTTTTGGTGTTGAAGTTTGCTATGTTGTCTAAGTTTTTCATAATTTACAATTGAGTTAACATTGTGAAATAATTAGTTTGAGTTTTCAAATAATATTTGAAACTAGTCCTAAGTGAAAGTCTTGGTAGCACTTTGAGTTCTTTAAGGTACTTTAAGATCTTGTATGTTGAAAAGTTCTAGTTCTAAGTTGTACATTGTTTTGTACTTTCTCAAATATCATTGGATGCAACAACTGACATGCCGAGGGATTGTTAAATATAATACATGTTAGTCTTGCATCTGCACAAAGCCTCTTGTCAAACCCTGTAGAAAGCAATAAAGACACATAGAACACAGTCCTAACCATGTCTACTCAAATGTAAGCCCCATTGTGTTCAGTGGGTCTTACTCCCAGGAAAGTGTCTTTAGGATTGCAGCAATATACTACAAGATAATTTTTTACTGACCTACTGATGCCCCTGAGGGTGCAGTCCTAACAAATTTAGGCCAGACTAACTTACATGGCGTATCTTTACATGGTGGTGTGTGTGTGTGTGTGTGTGTGTATGTATGTATGTATGTATGTCACTCACTCACTCACTCACCAATGCCCTGCCAAAACCGTTGGGCCTAGAAGTGAAATTTGGGGGTGGGTGTTCCTTCCTTGATTGAGGGGTGCACTAAGAACCAGTTTTCGGAAGTTCCAACCAGAAGGGGGTGAAAAGGAGCGCAGTGCGTTTTTCTCCCTATACTTTGCATTGAAGAATCAGTGACTGAGGAATACTCTGCCCCAACCCCCAGACCTAGAAGCATGAAATTTGGGAAGGGTGTTCCCACCCACCAAGAACCCATCATGTGGAGAAATTTAACCCTTAAGGGGCTGAAAAGGGGTACAACGTGTTTTTGTCCTATACTTAATATGGAAGACTGACCAACCTCCAGCCAATTAGGTGCAGTGGGGGGATGTTGTTCGGAGGGAGGGGTTGCACTGGGGAGGATGCTGTGCATGGGGGGTTGAGCAGGGGGGTGTTGCACATTGGGGGTTGATGCACATTGGGGGGTTGATGCGCATGGAGGGGTTGATGCACATGGGGGGTTGATGGGCATGGGGGGTTGTTGTGCATGGGGGGGTTTGATGCACATGGGGGGTTTGATGGGAATGGGGGGTTGAGAGGCATGGGGGTTATTGTGTATGGGGAGATGTTGCGCGTGGGGGATTGATGCGCAGTGGAGGGATGGGGTATGGGAGAATTTTAGTCCCACAATGCGGGTACACTTTTCACTAGTGTTTAAAATAAAAGATGGAGACTAGACCACAGTCACCTAATGAACATCACAGAGCTTTCTGTACAGTTGTGGAATAGGTGTACCGGTACTTGTGAATTGGAATCACTGAAATATTTCAGGTTTTGCATGGAGTTATTTAATGGTGGATCAGACTGATGTTTCTCTTGCTTTGTGCCAGGGTAATTGGGCACATGGGTAGACCTGGGCGACTGGACTTAGAGCCATACTTCTTGAGCAATTGCTTCTATTTGGAAAATCCTGGGAATGTAGGAAACTGACTTATAAGGAGTCAGAGCATTGGTCCACCTGCTAATAATTCACAAGAAAGAAGCCTTATACAATTTTTAAAAATAGAACTATTTTTGTGAAACAATGAAATGAGTTGTATAATGAAACTACCGTATTTGCTGGCTTATAAGACGCACTTTTTTACTCCTCAAAGGGGGGGGGAAATGTCTGTGCATCTTATAGAGTGATAGGGCCAATCCTGGTGCACAGTACACCATCATGTCATATGTCGTTGGATTCGTATTAAAGAGCAGAATCCAATGCAAAAATCAGTTTTGAGATATCTCCTTCCTATCAAATGTTATGGCAAAAAAAATATAAAAACAAAAAAGTACAATTTTTGGCAATTTTTCTTAAGTGGGTAGGAATTTTGGCTTGGAGGGTAGGAATTTTGACCTTGGGGTTCAGGAATTTTGGGTTTGGCATCAGGTCACCCTGGCTTGGAGACTTGCTCCAAAGTAGATATGCACAAGACCTGGTCCCTACTTCTGCATGCCTCTGCATCCCTCCCTGGGTTGGAGAGTATACATGCACAGTTGCAATCCTAAGCAGACTTCCCTGGCTTGGAGACTTGCTCCAAAGTAGACATGCACAAGACCTGGTCCCTGCTGCTCCATGCCTGTGCATCCCTCACTCTTCCCTATCTATCTAGATCCCCTCACCTTTCCCTACCTACCTGGCTCCCCCCACCCTCTAAAGAACCCCCCTCCCAACTTACCCGCTTTCCTGGACCATTTGTAATGAGATTTGTGCAAAAGTCTCAAATCTCTGATACTAGAGATGATGAGTTTTCGGGGTTTCCAGAAAATTAGAAGAGTACTTGAAGCTTAAAGTCTTTCCTCGTTTGTTAATGACAGTGATAATGGTTCTTAATACCACTGTTGACTTTATATGGTTTAAATATTCTGCTATATTTTATTAAATATATTAGTACACCATTTGGTTCAGAATATTTTTTTCTCTCTAAACTTTGGTGCGTCTTATGGTCCGGTGTGTGTAATACGGTAACTGGTGGTAGATCTTGGTTGGAAAAAAGAAAGTACTTCTCCCAGAGTATAATAAAGAATCCCTATTATAAAGTGTGGTGATAAACACTGACACAGATGGCTTTAAAGGGGGATTAAATTTTTGGAAGACAAGTTTGTCATAGCTGTGTGACAGGTTCAAAGCCAGTAGGTCTCTAAATAATAATTGCAGAGTGCTTTCCTCCCTTGCTTGTAGACTTTTCAGAACTACCATGTTGGCAACTGTGGAATGCTGGAGGCTACACTAAGGTGCAAAGGATCCCTAGAGCAGACAGTGAGCAGCTGGAAGCCCAAGGTAGAACATGTCAAATGATCTCTAAGATGCTCTGAGAAGAAGCAGAGAGAAACTATCCCAGTAGGGGTGGAGGTTGGTTGCCCAAAAGAAGTGCCACCTTCAAAGAAGAAGCCTTTTTTCTTTTCACCTTCAAGATGGAGAAGTTGATGGAAGGGGCTGGAAGTACACTGTTGTACCCAGTTTTCCACCCGCTGAACTTGGCATTAGGAGATACTCCAGACGGGGACTGCTGAGAGTGATGAGAAATGCACCCACCACAGAAGGAGCATATAACCAGAACAGAACAGCTCAACAGAACTACCACTCACAAGCCAACTTGAAGGAGGAGGAGTGGAGCAGGGGTTTAGGAGCTACCCATGCAGAGGATCCTATGGTGAAGAAGTGGAATTGACCAATTATCATGATGTAAGAATGCTGCAGCCGGCTAGGAGATCAAGAGGTTATAGTGAGCAGATGCAACAGGTCATGAAGAGCCATGAGAAGGCCTGTGCTAGTGGCAGCCAGAGACAGAGGTACTCACCTGAGAATAGTGCGGGAATTGATAATGTTAGAGGTGCAGCATCTCCAACCTTGATGTGTTGAATATGTGAAGAGAGTGAGGAGGATATATTAAAAGCCAGAAGCAGGGATTGTGATGAAACAATCCCCATAGCTTTTGGAAGTCTAAAATGGTTTTATTTTTTCATGGATTCTATCCTAAAATAGATAAAAATGTTTGAAAGTGATGTTATTGTTTTTATTCCGAACTAGTGTATTTTAGCCATCATTGCAGGATTAAAATTTCAACAATATTTGTGGACCCTAGGCGTGACAGGGCACCAGCTGGTTCTGCTAGGCATTGGGCACCAGTGCTGGGCATCAACAGGCACCAGGCACCAGAGGGCAGTACCAGGCATCAGTGGGCACCAACAGGCAGCAGTGAGCACCACCAGGCAGCAGGCACCAGTGGGCTGTGGGCATCCTTACCAGGCACTGGGCATCCTTATTGGGCACTTCACAATAGACATTACTGGGCACCCCTAGTACAGCACCATCAGGCACCACTGGGTACCACCAGGTACCGCACACCCCTACTAGACACTGGGCAGAATTGAATGGCAGCTGGCACCACTGGGCACCAGCTGGCATCCCTGCCGGGCAGCTAACACCACCAGGTACCACAGGCACCGGTACCACAGGACACTGGATCAGTTCTTAGTTGGCCCTGACATCACAGAAGGAGTACGCTCTCCAAATTTCATGCTTCTAGGTCCAGAGGTTGGGTGTTTATCAGTCAGTTTTCAGTGTTAGTATAGGGACTAAAACATGTTTTAAATTTTTAGAAATTTAACCCTTAAGGGGATGAAAAGTGTTTTAACGTGTTTTTGTCCCTATACTTAACAGTTTTAGTGGCTGCTTCACATTACTGAAGCATTATGCTCCCCAAATTTCATGCTTCTAAATCCAGGTTTTGGGATGGACATTGATGAGTCAGCGATTCTTGTATGTGAAGTATAGGGACAAAACACATTGCACCCTCTTTCACCCTCTTCTGGACTGAATTTCTAAAAATCATTCTGTTTAAATGTGGCTGCCTACATCATGGAAGGAATACCCTCCCCAAATTTGACGCTTTTAGGTCTGGCGGTTTTGGCTGGGTGATGAGTCAAGTCAGTCAGTCAGTCAGTCAGTGACTGTCTGATTTTATATAGATAGATTTAATATTTTAATAAATTTTAAAGCATCTTTATCGAAGGTAATGACTGTCATATAAGTAGTATATGTTTTTATGCCTCTGGTTGTTTTATGCCACAGGAATAAAACAGACACAAAACACACACACACCTACATGCACACACCTGAGGAGCACAAACACATAATCCAATACTTGAATTCCCATCGATGGACAGTACCTTTTCATGGTGTTGGGACTGTGTGCTCCAGTGATACATAGGGCCATGCTGGCGGTAGCGTAGCTACTGGCAGGGACTCCCATGTCACCAGGCCATTGTTGAGGAGCCAGACTAAACCTGTCCAAAATCCCACTGAACGTGGGTTGTCTGGAGGAGGAAAACTCCCACCTCAAACCTCCACAGCCTTGTGACTATGGGAAAGGCTTCAGGAGTAAACCTCGAGGCAAAATCCGGAGCCGGAGTCCCAGAAGCCATTCGTGACTGTGTACAATCACATTTTATGAAAAAATCTGCCTCACTTAAAGAGCGTTTGACTTAAAGTACATGCCTCCAGAACGATTTAAGCTCTTTATGTGAGGCACCACTGTAAACTGCAACAGCATAGCAAGAGAACCATTAAACATTTGCTTACTTGTGTGTAAACAAAACCATAGGGCTCAGTGCATTGATCAGCTTGGAGGGGTGGACTTCCTTTTTGAGTGTTTTTGGGGTCTGCCTTCATCAAATCGGGACAATTCTGGAGGCTATGCATTTGCATCAGCCTGCTGTTTTGAACAGCAGGCACAGTTGCCTACTGAGGATAGGACATGCACTTTCATTTTCATAGGGCTACGTGCATTTTCCTTGCCTTCTTCTGAGCTCTACAGTCAGTGAAAGCAACAGAACTCTGAGTGAGTTAGGAGCTTAGAAACACAGTCAGAAACACATGGGACAATTTACAGACACTGCAGCCACTTTAATAGGTACAGGTTAGTGTTATTTCATTAATTGGACATTGGATGCTAATTGACCTTGGTCATTAATTGAACGCATTGGACTTGGTGTTCACAGGCGAACACATAGCTAATGATCTGACTGTAGAGGAGACGAAGATCTTTCCTTTGTCTTGAACAGATCATTATTTGCTGAGCTTCAAATTGGCATCAGTTAGTCGTCCCAAGAAAATGGGGACCAAATAATAAGGCCCTCTCCCTAGACTGATTGATCCAAATGGTTACCTAAGAACCAGAGCCATTAGAACTCTGATGAAACAGGAGTTTCATCAGAGCCAAAAGGTATCGCTGTTTATAGCTTGGTTGACTGAAAACTCCTACTTGGAAGCTTGAAGGCATTCCCTGAAAACCAGATGTGATGATGACCATGCTTAGGATAAAATAATTTTGAAAAGACAGGAAAGACTAGTCAAGAAATCCTCAGTGCAGGCAAGGAATCATTTCCCCACCTTAAATGGGGGTTGCACTCACTTTACACATTTTTCCTCCTCTCTCAGCTCCCTCTGGAAAATCAAATACAGTGGTACCACACTTAACAAGTGATCTGCATAACAAGCAAAACGTTCTCTAGGATTCTGCCTATTAACAAGTGTTGCTTCACTTAACAATTGGGGCAGATGCACTAGCCGGCAGCCCTTTCTAAAGCACGCCTGCCCATAGCGAAAGCAACACTTCCGAGCTGTTCCTCCTGTGGCCAGGCGTCCGCTGGGCAGAGGGAGAGAACAGCAGTGGAGAAGAGGGAAGCAGCCCAGGGCTAGCCAGAAGGGAGCAGGGGAGAGAGGCTCAGGATGAAGAGAAAGAGAAAGTGACTTTGAAGGTGTCTTTAATTGCCATGTCTACACCCAGAAGTAAGTCCCATTGTGTTAAATGGGTCTTACTCCCAGGAAAGTGTCTTTAGAATTGCAGCCTAAGTAGACTTCATAGGATCATACACACTGAATGCATGTTTTGAATACAATTCCGGTGTTTTGTCATCATTTTTACATCCAGTTAATATTTTTATATGAATATTTTTTGGGGTTCTGGAACCAATTGTCTGAGTTGCCATTATTTCCTATGGAAAAATCCGCTTCACATAAAGAGTATTTAACATGACAAGCATGCTTCCAAAACGAATTAAACTTGTTATGTGAGGCACCACTGTGGTTGTACTGTATTTGCTAGAAATGTATTCACCAGTGTAAGCTGGTATGCCAAGTAAAACCATACTTAATCCATTCAGACCTCGCTATGGTTACCCTTGCTTTGGCATCTTCAAGACTCAGCTACTGCGATGCACTCTATGTGGTGCTATTTGCAAAAACAATTCAAAAACTTCAATTAGTTCAGAATGCAGCAACTCTAGTGGTTACAGGGGCCAGATGTTATAACTTATCTGGATCACTGCTTCAGCAGCTGTACTGGTTGCCCATTCATTTCCAATCCCAATTCTCAGTGCTGGTTCTAACCTTTAAGGTCCTATGTAATCTAGGGACCGGGCACCTAAAAGACCACCTCCTTTTACACATTCTAGTCCGACCTCTAAAGTCTGCTGAAAAGGCACTTAAAATAAACAAGTTCCACCTCTATCCCAGATGAGAGTTGTGGTAGCTCAAGGGCAAGCCTTCTCTATGGTAGCGCCTGAACTTGAGGAACTGAGCAATATCTCCTCTCTCATGTTATTTCAGTATGGACTGAAAACATACCTGTTTCCGCATATGGGCCCAGGCCGATTTGGTCCGGTTTTTGGGAACCGGTTGTTACCATTTCCCCGCCGCTACCAAACCGGTAGCGGCGGGGCCCCCAAAACCGGCCGAACCGGTTTGCTGGCGCGGCGCACAGCAGCAGCCAGCTGAGCATCTTTGTATTTTTAGATTCGCCACCCCTAGCGGCAGTCCAGCAAAGTGCCCCAGAAGCCTCAGCGCTGTTCGTTCCCTGGCCGCTGAGGCTTCTGGGGCACTTCACTGGACTGCCGCTAGGAGCGGCAAATTTAAAAAACAAAAGATGCCTGGCTGGCTGCTGCAGCCTCAGAGCATCATCCTATGCAGGTCTACTCAGAAGTAAGCCGCATGCTAGTCAATGGGGCTTACTCCCAGGGCGGAGTGGAAAGGACAGTAGCCTCAGAACATCATCCTATGCGGGTTTACTCAGAAGTAAGCCACATGCTAGTCAATGGGGCTTACTCCCAGGAAAGTGTGGAGGGGATGGCAGCCTCAGAGTCCAAGCCTATGCAGGTCTACTCAGAAGTAAGTCCCACTAGAGTGGCTTTCTCCCACTAGTAAATAAGGTTTACTCCCAGGAAAAGTATGGAAAGGATGACAGCCTCAGAGCCCCATCCTATGCACACCTACTCAGAAGTGAGTGCCATTATAGTCCATGGGGCTTACTCCCAGGTAAACCAAGACTCCCGTGTGGCTCCCTCTGGGAGTGTTGTGAGCGGCAGTGCCTGGAAACGAGACTCCTCGTTGGGCTCCGCGTCCTCTGCGGCCGGGAGGGGGAAGAGAGACTGTCCCTCCTGGGTGAGGGAGGAGCGGAGGCACCGCTCACACCCCCAGGGCTCCACCGGGTCCTCTGCCGTCGGGGCTGCAGATCCTCCGAACGCTCTGAGGACCAGCCGCTGCCAGAGGGAGCCAGGATGTGGGGCTCCGGAGGGGGCTTCTTCACCAGGTCAGTGTCCTCAGGGTTCACCGGGGCTCAGGTGGGCCTGATCCTTGCAAGACCCCCTGTGGTCTCCCCTTGACCTGCTGCTCGCTCACAGCCGAAGCCTAGACATGACTACTCAGAAGTTCCATTAGACTCGAAGGGACTTACTCCCAGGAAAGGGTGGTGTGGATGACAGCTCAGAGCCCTAGCCTATGCATGTCTACTCAGAAGTAACTTCCATTAGACTCAAAGGGGCTTACTCCCAGGAAAGTGTGGTGTGGATGACAGCTCAGAGCAGGATCTGAGTAGGCGGAGTGGAAAGGACAGCAGCCTCAGAGCATCATCCTATGCAGGTCCACTCAGTAGTAAGCCATTAAATTAAATTAAAAAATTCCCCTTTAAATTCTCCCTGGCCCCGCCCCCTGACCTCGGCCCTGCCCCCTGACCCAGCCTGGTCCCACCCACTTCCAGAGAACCGGTTGTTAGGGCAGGCTGGGCACTTCCTGCTTTACTTAATATTTGGTTGTTGAATGGTAATGACATACTATTTTATGGCTTGAATGCTTCCCTGGACTTGGATCTGTTTTTAAACCCACTGGTTTTAATGAGTTCTTTTTAACTTGAGCCTTGCTCTGGTTTGATGTCAAGTCTTTCACCATGTAATTTTAAA
The DNA here is from genome assembly GCA_030015325.1 of Cryptoblepharus egeriae. Taxonomy (NCBI): domain Eukaryota; kingdom Metazoa; phylum Chordata; class Lepidosauria; order Squamata; family Scincidae; genus Cryptoblepharus; species Cryptoblepharus egeriae. The sequence goes on along the minus strand of JAREYC010000001.1, from coordinate 113,358,472 downwards.
AAAATGATGTATGATAATATTAATATTCTTTGGCTGCAGTCCTCACCCCAGTTAGGCTGGCCTAAGCCCTAGCACAAGTCCCATGCTGGCCTGAGGGTGTCACAAAAGTGTTGTAAGGCACTTCTGCCCCAATCCTGGGGGAAGGATACATGAGCCAGTGCATAGATATGCGCTTACTTTCCTATGTCACCACAGGAACAGGAAGACCAATGAGTTGTGCCAGTCCAAGTTAGAATTGCACCCTTTATCTTTTATTTCCCTTGACACCTGAAATGGTAAAAGAGGAAGGCAAGATCTTTTGTTAACATTTTCATGCCTTGTTTAGATTTTCTTAAAATCTTGTTAAAACTAATTTTCTATTTCCATTTTGATGTTTTTTATTCTTTCACTCTGTACCTTGAGTAAAAAGTGTAAGATACCTTGGGCATTTGCATTGTTAAGCAAAACGTGGGTACAAATCCCTTAAATTGAGAAGGATTTTGCATTTTGTCATTTTATAAGCCCAATTTTGCATTATGGTGGTTTTTTTCTCAAATACAGTATTAGATTGCCTTTGAGTAGACATGATATCCTCTTTTGATGTATCGCTGCCCCCACAGCAGTGATAATGTATCCAGGTGTTTTTAGCTGGGCTCTTTTCATGTTCTTAAATATAAAAGACAAGTCATCAGCTATATTGTAGTATTCCTAATTTTATTTGATATTTTGCTGAGTGTAGTAAAATTGATGATCAGTAAAATCTGGTGTGCTGCCTGTTGCTTTGTATATTTGTTCTGTTTTCTTAGAATTTGCCCCTGATTGCTTCTGGCCAGCAGTTTGACTCTAGGTCCTGTTGTGCAGGAAAAGCATGAGATAACTCCAGAGTATGAAGCTCCAAACTAGGGGAGAGCTTACTATAATCTGACTTTTCCCTTTCTGACCCTTGAAAGTAAAAAGACCTTCCATCCTGAGTGGGAAGTGTAAGACCGTTGGCAATGTTGTTTTGCTCTCCTTTGGCCCCTTTTATTTCTCCAATTTTTGAAGATTGTGATCCCTTCAAGTAGAGGTTTATTAAAATGCTGGAAGGTGCTTGGAAAGAGAAGGTTATAAATCAAACTAACTGGGCTCTGTTAATTTCCCTACTGCCCTCAGAATTAAATAAGCTGGTGGCTATGGCAAATGTGAACAGAGATGAGACTCTATCTCAGAGTTAAAACTTTAATAGAAGTTAAAGTAGTCTACCTGTTTATAGAGTCAGTAGTAGCTGCTGAAGTTAAAGAAAGAGAAGTATAGGGGATGGAAGACTGGTAAGATCACCAGGGAGGAGTACAGACAGATAGCCCGGTCTTGTAGGGAGAGGGTCAGGAATGCTAAAGCTCAGTATGAACTGAGGCTGGCCAGGGGAGTCAAGGATAACAAAAAGAGCTTCTTTAGATATGCCCAAAGGAACAGGAGGAGAGACAAGGGGGTGGGGCTGCTCCTGGACAAAGATGGACAGCAGGTATCTGGAAACCAGGAGAAGGCAGAGCTGCTCAACTCCTACTTTGCGTCCTTCTATTCTCGGAAAGAGGGCTGTGCAAATGAGGCTGCGGGATCATTGGCTGATGCAGGGATGTGCTTGCATCCCCAAAGAGGTAATGAAAACATGGATGGTGCAGAGCAGCAGATTAAGATTGACAGAGAACTGGTTCGAAACCACTTAACTGGCCTAAATGAATTCAAGTCATTTGGACCAGATGAGCTGCATCCTCGAGGTCTTAAGGAACTGGCAGATGTCCTTGCAGAGCCTCTGTCGATCATCTTTGAGAAATCCCTGAGGAGTGGAGAAGTGCCACTGGACTGGAAGAGGGCGAATGTAGTCCCAATTTTTAAGAAGGGGAAAAAAGAAGACCCAGGAAATTATAGACCAGTCAGTTTGACTTCAATCCCGGGCAAGATATTAGAACAAATCATAAAACACACAATTTGTGCACATCTAGACAAGCACTCGGTGATCAAAACAACCAAGCATGGATTTACCAAGAATAACTCTTCATGGATTTACCAAGAATAACTCTTGCCAGACAAATCTGATCTCCGTTTTTGATCGGGTTACGAGCATACTGGACAGTGGCAATGCTGTGGATGTCATTTATCTTGACTTCAGCAAAGCATTTGACAAGGTCCCGCATGACATTTTAATTGGGAAGTTGGAAAAATATGGGCTAGACAAGGCAATTGTTAGGTGGATCTGTAATTGGCTCAACAACCGCACACAAAGGGTTTTAGTAAATGGTTCTGTGTCAACCTGGAGGTTGGTTTCAAGTGGGGTACTCCAAGGCTCTGTCTTGGGCCCAGTCCTCTTTAATATTTTCATTAATGACTTAGAGGAAGGGATACAGGGGAGCCTGATCAAATTTGCAGATGACACCAAGCTGGGAGGAGTCGCAAACACAACAGAAGACAGGAGAAACCTCCAGGAGGATCTGGATAAACTTGAAATCTTGGGCTGTAACAAACAGAATGAATTTCAACAGGGAGAAGTGCAAAGTTCTGCACTTGGGCAATAAAAAACAAAAAATACAGGTATAAAATGGGGGATACTTGGCTTGGCAGCACAACATGTGAGCAGGATCTAGGCGTCGCCGTGGATCACAAGCTGAACATGAGTCAGCAGTGTGATGTGTCTGCAAAGAAGGCAAATGCCATTTTAGGTTGCGTTAAGAGGACTGTAGCTTCCAAGTCACGAGAAGTTATAGTTCCTCTTTATTCTGCATTGGTCAGACCTCACCTTGAGTACTGTGTTCAGTTCTGGGCACCTCACTTTAAGAAAGATGTAGCCAAACTGGAGCAAGTCCAGAGGAAAACGACAAGAATGATCAGTGGGATGGAAAGGAAGCCCTACGAGGAAAGGTTGGGGGAACTTGGGATGTTCAACCTGGAGAAGAGGAGGCTGAGGGGAGACATGATTGCCCTCTTCAGATACCTGAAGGGCTATCATAGGGAGGAAGGGGCTCATTTATTCTTAGCTTCTTCTGAAAGCAGGACTAGAACCAATGGGTACAAACTGCAAGAGAGGAGATTCCAGTTGGATATCCGGAAAAAATTCTTGACGGTTCAGGTGGTTCGGCAGTGGAACAGACTGCCAAGCGAGGTGGTGGACTCTCTCTCACGGGATCTTCAAGCAGAGGCTCGACGAGCACCTGTCGGGGATGCTTTAGGGGGATTTCCAGCTGCAGGCAGGGGGTTGAACTAGATGACCTACTAGGTCCCTTCCAACTCTATGATTCTATGAAAATGAGTACTGTATTACTAGATGTCTGAGGAACAGAAGTTGAACCGAAAAAAGGGGCAGTGCTTGCAAGTATTGTTCTATGTGAACTTGTGATTTCAGTTTTAGATTGTGTAGGTTAGGAATCCCTTATCTGGAATTCCAAAAAATGAAGAACTCCAAAACACATAGCTTTTTTGCATGCAAATGTGATTTTTTTTTACTTTCTTGTCTAAAGAAATACAATTTCTTATATTTCATGTACAAACTTTTTATGCAAAAAATATTGAAAATATTGTATAAAATTACCTTTAGGCTGTGTGTAAGGGACATATGGAACACAAATGAATTTTGTTATTTGGATTGGGCCCCATCCAAGGTCTGTCATGTATATGCAGGTATTCTGAAATAAGGAAAATTTTGGTGCCCAAAATGCTCTGGTTACAAGCACTTCAAATAAATGATGTCCAACCTGTTCTTTTTGTTTTTAACTCTTATTTATATTTTATCTTTTACTGAGTTTGTGGGTCAAGTGGTCTAGTTTTGGAAAGTGTCCCACACAACCATCACATATTTTGTTGAAATTTTGTATGCAGAGTCCCACATGTCTCAAACGAACTTTTTTAAAGTTATAGCTTCAAATGTGGAGAAGTTATTGAGATATAGTGGTTTGTTTACCATGTCAATGTACAGTACTCTTTGATGTATACCATACCACTTCAATGTACTTTACTGTTGATGTACGGTATACCATACCTTGTTGATTCCGGTACGACTTTTAGATTTTGGCAACATTGGGATACAATATTTCTTCTGTTGTTTTGTCTAAACAAATGAAACAGAGCTAGCTTGTACAACCTTTTCTGCTCTATTCAATGGAACTAATAATAATTTTGGCTTCAGTCATACAGAGTGGGTAAATTGTAGCAAAATCAGTTTTTTAAAAAAAATTAAAAGTTTAACATCATATAGCCTCCACAATAGTGAAGTAATAAATGTGAAATTTATTATCTCAATATAACAGCTCTATTGAGATATAATAATATCTCAATATAACATTGTTTCTGAATATATAATTTCAACCTCCTAGCTCTTTTCATTAGTGTACAAATTGAGAGTAGATGATTTTTGTAAAAAGCCCCCAAATAGGGTATTTTAATCGGATTTTGCAAAAAAGTACTTTCTAGAAATGCTTTCAGACCAACCTCATAAGAAAGAGTATATTTCAAACTTTTCAAAATTGTGGGTTTGGTTTGCCAATGCAGGCATATATATTTTTCATGTTAACTGATTTTTTTCATTATTGAGAGACTAACAGCATATGAAGGACAATAAGCTGTGCTCTTCTCAGTCTGAAATGACATGTGACCATGAGGAAAACAAGAAGGTTGCTATAGTTATAGGGTAGCTCCTCAGACTGGGAGAGCTTGTTGCCTTGAGTTGCTATTGAACTTCATGCAAAAACATCTAATTTTGAAAGGATGCAGCTTTATGTCATTTTCACTTTGTGATTTGTGCGTAATACGGTATAAATATACACATCCTGACACTATGCTAACATGTTGCTGCTTGTTAGAATTCAGAAACATTTTAGATTTAAGAGTGTCAAGTCACTGATCATGTATTGGGTTTTTTATTTCTTCACCAATGATCTGTATGAGTAATTGAATTAAGTTGTAGCCCTTAACTAGCAAAGGTGTTTGCAATGTCTTAACTTAAATTGTAGGTACTAGTGCATGGGTGTACTCTTATCAGCCTTCTCATTGTACATCCACTATTTTTAATTGATCCCAAGTGGAATTCTATTCATTAAATGCTCGGTGCTACGATCATAATCAGGATGCTGAGCATGTTAGTGGTCTGTACCATAACTTGATGCCTTGAAGGGCAATATCACAGGCTGATTGGCTCAGTTAGGAACTCAGACTTTTAACAGCAAATGAAATCAATAAATCTTTGTTGGTAAATAATTGCTATTGAATAGAGCTTTAATATAAATTTATGAGTTGTGTTTTATCACAGCTTGGGGCTACACTGAGCCACTGAGTGATGGATTTCAGATAATACTTACATTCATTACGTTAACTTTGTAAGTTATTTAAAGCTTGTACACTTAACATTGCTTTTGGCTTGTAATGACCTCCTGGGACTAGACATAGAATGTACATTGCTAGTAAAGATGAAGGATAGGAGCTAAATTGTTCTTGCTAATTCCTATTAATATAGTTTTCCAAAACTGCGAGCAAAGTGCATATAAACACTAAAGAAAATATCCTGAACATTGTGCATCTGGCATTTTGTTCTGTAGGTAACTTTTAATAGTAAGTATATTGCAGCATGCTCAGCTTTAAGTTGCTAACATTGTTTAGCAATTGTTTAACATTTAGAGCACAATCCTAACCATGTCTACTCAAAAGTAAGTCCCATTGTTTTCAATGGATCTTACTCCCAGGAAAGTGTCTTTAGGATTGCAGCCTTAGGTTGCTAACATTAAATCACACAATGATATTCACAAGATGAACTATCCTGATTAAAAACTTGTTGAAGAGGCAGATGTTTTGCCTTTCTAAATTTTTCAAATTATTATACTTCTCTTCCTCCAAGGAGCTTATCAGGAAGGTATACATAGTTCCTCCCCTCCTTTTGTCCTCACAACAACCTTTAAATAGGAGAGGGTGAAAGATAGTGACTGGTCCACAATCACCAAACAAATTTCATGGCACATGAGAGTTTTTTTTAACCTGGATCTTTTATTTCTAAGTCCAATACGATCACTTAGAAAAAACAACTAAAGTTATAGGCTGCTTCATATTACAGAGGTACTTCGTTTACTACCATAATTCATTCCGGAACCAAGCTTGTAATCCAAAACACTTGTATATCAAATTGAATTCTTCCATAAGAAATAATGGAAACTCAGATGATTTGTTCCACAAAAATATTCATATAAAAATGATTACAATACTGTAATATAATACACAATAATAAGAAAAATATAAAGAAAAATAAAACAAATTAACCTCCATTTATAGTGCAATCCTGACTTTAGGCCAGAAAAATGGCCCAGCTAAGCTAGCCTAAGCAGGCCATATCCTGCTTAGTTGAGTTAACAACTTAGTTGTTAACAATAAGTTGTTAACAATAAGTTGAGTTGACAACTTAGGCCAAATCCACAGGGCTTAAGGTTGGCTAGCCCAACTGCTGCTGAAGACACACCACCACAAGGGCAGCATGCTGTATCCTGAGATGGGCTGGTGTAGTTGTGCTGTATCTTGAGATTCAGAGGGCATGGGTTGGCTTAGGACTCAGAACTTTATGCCATCACTTCCAGTTCTACTCTGTCTTATCATGGACCTTATCATGCCCTGGAAACAGGCTCTGGATATAGCCTAACTGCCCTGATCTAGGCTATGCTGAACATGTCTCTTCTGAACTGCTTAGGCTGGCACAGCTAGGTCAACCCAGATCCATCCATCTTGGGCTAGCCTAAGTTGACGTAGGCTGGCCCAAGTCTTTCTGGTATAATTGAGCTGGCCCATCTTTGAATTGGGCCAGCCCAGTGATAGATAGCCTAGCCCAAGTGCACTTCGAGATTGCCGCCTCTCCTAAACAATCCTAGACAAACTTTCCTGGGAGTAGGCCCAATTGAATACAATGGGACTTACTTCAGAGTACATATGCTTAGGACTGCACTGTTAGTCTCTCAGGTCTCTCAAGCTGCAATCTGCCCCCCTTACACAGGAGTGACCCACTGATTATAATAGGACCTACTTTAGAGTAGACATGCAAAGCTAAATCTCTCAGGCTCTTTTCCATTGCCCCTCTTAGATAGGAGTGAGCCCCATTAATTGTAATAGGCTTACTTCAGGGTAGATATGCATGGGCTGGTCTCTCAGGAGAGGCTGAGCAGGTGCCAACGGAGCTGTATCCTGACTGGGACTATTTTTTGGTTGTAATGCAAGACACCATTTGTATATCAAGTTAAAATTTATTAGAAATGTTTGCTTGTCATGCAAAACACTCTCAATCCAAGTTACTCTCAATCCAAGGTTTTACATTATTTAAAAGTACTCTTGGCTAGAAATAGCCAGCACTTGTATTTATGAAGTTTGTCATGCTACTATATACAGATACCATAATAATTCCAGTATGATAATGGAAGGTAATCTGCATAGCAATAAGCTTTTTGTTTTTTGCCATTCATTAAAGTCATTGGCATAACTGCTAGTCTCTGTAGTGTTTTTGACTTTTGAAAACCTAAACAGCTAATTCATACCAATGAGTTTTTTGCTTTCCCCTCCACCATCACACCTATGCCAAACTAGCAGTGCTGCATCTATGGAGGGATGGTGGTGGACCAGGTATTTTCCGAAATGAAAAGAGATTTTAAATGAGCTTCCCAACCTGCAGTGGTTCTCCTTGCCCCCTTCCTGCCATCTTGCTTCCTCCTCACACCACTTCTCCTGCCTTTCCCATCCTGCCTCTTGTGTTACAGAGGCAGGACAGCACTGGGCTCCCCAACAGCACTCCATTGGAGCATGTTTCACAACAGGCACTTTACTGCATTCCATTAGAGGAACCAAGCAACCATTGTGCAGTGAGGGAAGGATTGCGCCCTAATTATTCAATTGTAAAGTTAGTTTTTGTTTATTTTCTTATAAGCTGTAGTATCTCAGTAGCTTCTGTTTAGTATCATGACCTGGGATACTAAATATTGCTCTGGATTCCCAGGCTTTGTTGCACTAACTTGACTTAAAGCAAAGATATATGATTGGGATCTTGGTATCCACTGATTCTTTATCCACTAATTTGTGTCACTACTAATACAATGGTCCATCTTTATAAATGCCTTGTCACAAGGGGAAAAAACACCAAAATCCTATTTTCTACATTTGTGCTGTTAAACCGTAAGATTACATTTGATGATATTATTCACTGCATCTAGTGGCTGAATGTGATATAGATGCTATGAATAACAATGTATGCTGGGGCAACAATAGAGAAGCAGAAAACCTAGAAGTGGGCTTTTAAAATATATTTTTCCTCTTTTGTATCTACTGATTTTTTATACACTGAGAGTGGTACCCCATTTGGATAATGAGGCATAACTTGTAACTGTTTATGCCTCTGCAAGCTTAACTTGGTGAGGGGGACACAGTACTCAGTCATCATTTCCTACACTACACTAAACTATTTCCTACAGTAGGGTTGTGGGAAGAACATAAGATATATTGAACTTTTCCATGGGCAATATAGGAGCACTTTAGTGAATTGCTACTAATGCTAAAATTTAGCATGTTTTATGGATAATTTTAATTCTAATTAATCATTAATAGAGGAAATGTCATTTTTTGGCTGGTTTCATATTCTTAATTATTTCTGGAAATTAGCCTATGAAAATTAGCTGCAGTCTTGCTGAAGCACCACTAATTTTGACTGCCCTGGGCAGCCAACCCCAAACTCCTGGTTGCCAGGGCACTACTCTTCCTCTTCAGCACAATTTTGTTCTTGGGCTTGTTCCTAGTAAAGTGCATTAGAATTATGCTATAGTGCCTCACCATGTGTTTGGTTTCTGTAGTAGAAGTTCAGGAACAATCAGAATAGGCAAACAGAGATCATTATGTAATATGTGCTGGGTTTTTGAGGTTCCTTGATTATCTTCACGCACGCCCTACTTCAAACTTAATACTGGAGACAAAGACGGACTCATTTTGGTGGTGGTCAACAGCATCTCTTGAATCCTTAGGACCCAGTCTTATCCAACTTGCCAATGTCAGTGCTGCCCCAAGATCAGAGCTCAAATGTTCCCTTTATCTTGAGGAGGAGTCTATGGCTGTTCATCCACCATAGGATGGAGTGTGTGACCTGTTGGCATGGCTGTGTTGGCCTTGGAAGTTAGATAGAATTTTGCCCTTATTTTTTTTTTCCTACAGCTTGACACTGCAGAAGTCCTTGCCCTTCCCAGTTCTAAGCTACATGTTAAGGCCTCAGCTCTTCTCATTGCCCTATTAGAATATGATTGGGAAACCATGGTGAGGGTTGTGAATGGGATTCTGAACCCTTGCCAGTTATAGTGCTCTATAAAAAAACTTCATAATCTTTATACAAACTACTATTGAGTAAAGCAGGTACAAAAAAGTAAGACCAAGATAAACAGATAATTGTGATCAGGAAAAACAAAGCAACAAAACCAATCAAATACATACCCCAAAAAAGAATGGGAGGAAAGTACAGTATATAATATGGGGGTGACAGGTATCTGGCAAAGACAGGTATGGAAATAAACACCTCTTGATCTTAGTAAAATTAGGTGAGAGACAATTATCCTCAATTAGCATGGAAAACAGGCGATACATTTCAGTAATACATTTAAATTTTATATAAAATTAATGCTGATTTCTTATTAGTAGTAGATGCACTATTTAGTGTAGTCCAAATCTTTCTAGAAATGCTCAGAAATGGTTGGAAAAAGTGATAGGGAGTAAATAGAAGAACAAGGAAAAGAGGCTGGGTCAGTTTCCTCAGTGGGACGGAATGAGTAGTTGGTTCTCAAGTAGCTACTCTACAGCACTCCATGTGTTAGGAATATGTTTCCGACGACAGGGAGTCTCTCCCTCTGTAGAAATCTTATGTCTCATCTGTATGGAAGCTCTACTATTTCCCCTAAATTCATGTTTAATGAGATGCCCGATAATGACTGACTATAACATAAACAAAAAATCAAGATAGTGCTATTCATTCTGTACTAATGTGTTATATAAAACAAATTCATCCATTGTTTGGATCCCAACTCCTTTTTGCATGGGAAAAGTGCCTCTGCTCAATTCTTACAGCTCCCACACCCAATGCCAGCAATTTTCAATCAGCATGCTGTGGATGGTCAGCAGGTGTGCTGCAAGTTTGGGGGGAATCATTTGTTAACATGGTGGATGTAAACCTCTGCTATCAATGAGTGGCCCTTGACAATTTTAGCACCTTTTCAATGTGCTGTGAAATGATAGTGGTTAAAAAAAACTGGGTTGAGATGTTTAGCCTGCATTATGTTTTCTACTAATTCTTAATCACCTTTCTCCAGAGCACAAAAGAAAGGAAAAGCATGACTAATCCTTGTGCACCTTTCTGATGTGCCTGAAAGTCAGGATCCAAGCTATATTTATTTTTAAAAGTTTGTTTTTGTCCAACTAAAAACACAGTGACTTGTGTGTGTTATATTTATTACTAGGTAGTGGTATATATGCAGACTCCTTAACATGACTGAAAAAGGTCCTGGTCACATAAAGCTCATAATTAAAATTGTGACTTGTTTTCTTCTAGGGTATGCTGCTAAAACGAAGTGGCAAGTCATTAAATAAAGAATGGAAGAAGAAGTATGTTACACTCTGTGATAATGGTGTACTGACTTATCATCCAAGCCTACATGTAAGTATGAGCACTTTCCACAATGATCAGTGATGGGTCAGGTCTTGCAGTCTGACTCAGTTCCACTCTGCCATTGAGTGGTGGGGGCAAGGCAGCCTCAAACTTGGGAGGAGGTGGGAGTGGCAGCACACACTGAATCCTGAGCTTCTTCCCAGTTCTGATTCATCTGATTCGTGGAACAGTGTGGATTTAGCCAAGTGATAAATCAGACCACATCCCTTTTCCAACTCTTGAAGTTAATAAGAATCCCTTTTCCAACTCTTGAAGTTAATAAGAATATATGAAGTAATTGACTGCTTATAACTTTGGTTTGGTATCTTAGGATTAGATATCATAATACCTACCATATGCAACATATTTACAATTCTGTACTAGTGTAAAAAGTGGAAACATTGCTTGTTGCAGTGTCATGAGGTAGGGAACATTTTCATTTACCAACTTTTTTTGTTTTGATCAAAAACATACATTTTAACTTTGGTAAGAAAGATGGCAAATGTTGCTTTCTCTTTCTATGATATTCCATCATAAAAAATCTTGCAAGGTAGGAGCTCTTCTTTTAGTTATCAAAAAATCCTATCATGCATACCTATCAGAAAAGATGATTTTCTCACTGTTACAGAAAGGATTTAGTCAACAATAGTTGAAATATGAAACACTGACTGGGCTCTCTGTTAATTTCAAAGTTTATTTTTAATTCAGTACACGGTTTCCAAATTTTGTTGAAGATTTTAGCTTTCAATAATTTGCTTAGAGATTTTGCCATCTGGATCTATGGGGGCCACATAGAGTGGTCACACAGACCTGCCCCGCATGTCCCCCAGAGTGTTCAAAATCCTAATTCTCTGTGAGTCTAGTCAGAAGTAATTCCCATGATACTTACTTGATAATTCCCATGATAATTCCCTGGCTTACAGTAAGCTTCCTGGCTTCCAGCTTCCAGTGCCTTGGATTGCAATCTGAGAACCCAATCCTCTGCATGTATACTCAGAAGTAACTCCCATTATAGTCAAAGGGGTTTACTCCGAAGAAAGTGTGGATAGGATTGTAGCCTCACTTTTCTCAGAGTCTCATTGGATACAACCTGACTTACTGTAGGGTACAGCCCTAAGTATGTCTACACAGAAGTAAATCCCATTGTTTCTAGGTGACCTACTCTCAGGAAAGTGTTATAGGATTGCTCTTAAATATTATAGAAGGCTTATAGAAGTCTTATAGAAATCTTATAGAAGGCTCTTATGCTCTTAAATATACTGGGATGTGACAGTGATGTCATTTCCGGTCACAACATCTCTTCCAGGTTGATTACATCATGTTCACATGCCAGTAAGTTTAATAGGAGATCCTAGACAGATTTTTAGGTTTGAAAGGGGGTTCCAGGCCAAAATGGCCGAACACCACTATCTTAAAGAATTGCATCCCTTCCACAAGCATATTATCTTTTCCTATTATCTCTGCGCTAAAATGTTCTGCAGTATTTTATAAGTACTTTTCTGAAACAAATGAAACACAAACTTCTCTTTAAAGAAAATGGCAATATCTTTCCTAAGCGAATTAAATGAACTTCTTTGAATGCAGAGCCTGCTTTATTTTAAATTATCCAATAAATTAAACTATCCTTCCCTCTCATAATTAAGCTGAGATGTTGGCGTGCTTGTTTATTGAGATGCAAAATAGAACAGAATTGTTTTACATATTTAAGGTGTTCTCCAGATATATTTATAAATTGAGCAAAGAAATTTAAAAGAAAAAGTATCTTTTTGAGCTTCCATGACCTATGTAACTTTTCAAATAAAAAAGTGCTACAGAATCTTGAAACCAGAAAGGCAACATGAATCTGTCAATTAATTATGTGTTGTGAAAACTGAATGGCCAGCTATCAGTTAAAAATAATACTCAGGGGGAAATGGAGGAGAGCAGGGGTTACATAAGGAATAGTCTTCTTATAGTAAGGATTCTAGGGTTTGTGAACAGATAGTGATGGGAAAATGCATGCCATGATGTTCAACTCCTCAACTGGTATTTCGTAGATTCCAATATATTGCAGGGAGGAAAGCCTAACATTCTGGTATGCATGAGATTCTGCAAGATAGGAAAGGGGAAAAATGGGCTCCCCTTTTCCCTAAGTAGTATTTCCAGTCTTAGATGCCACTTAAGGGCTGACAGCTTTCAAATGATCAGGAGGATGGATTAGATGACTTTCAAAGTGGCTTCCAATGAAAAAATTCTATGATTTACATTTTGTCATAGGTTCCATTTGCAGTTCTGTGAAAAATGCAGTGATTTGGAATGTTCATTTGCTAACATTCTAAGCCCTGGAGTCTGCTTGCAAACATTCCAGACCTCCTGGAGTCTGCTGTAGCTCACACAGTGAAAGTAAAAGCACCCCTTCTTGGTGATGTGATCCTGGGGATTGTGTCACTTCCCTCTCTCCCCACACAAAGACTTATTTAGGAACCAAGGGCACAATCATAAAAAATTTAGGTCAGCCTATCTCACCTGGCCTATTGTTCTGTGATGTTTTGTGGGCAAGTCAGCATTTTAGTTAGTGCATTGGCCTAACCAATGCCCAGAGCGGGGTAAAAGTGTCTTACCGCACTTTTGTGACACCCCCATGTCAGCACAGGACTTATGCCAGGGCTTAGGTTGGCCTAAATAGAGGTTAGGATTGCAGCCTAAATTTCCCTAAGACTTTGAGAACCTACCTGTCTACACTCTAGATCAGGCTTGTCCAACATGAGACTCAAGGGCCGCATTTGGCTTAGAAAGCCCATAGATGTTGCCCTTGGGGCCCCTTGTTGGACAAGCATGTTCTAGATTCTAGAGACTGAGCCTCTTTTTTGTTTAAACCAAGGGACTACTGCCCCACTGCAACCATAGTGGTGGTGGTGGTGATGGTGATGATGATAAATAATGCAACATCCCCCGTGCGCAACACCCCCCATGTGCACCATACCCCCGGTAAACCCACCTTCCCAGTGCTTCAGGCACCAGGCACCAAATTGCTGGATGTTAATCAATCTTCAATGTTAAATATAGAACAAAAACATGTTGCACCCCTTTTCAGCTCCTTAAGGGTTAAATTTTTCAACATTAGTTCTTGGTGGGTGTTCATGTCACAGAAGGAACACCCTCCACAAATTTCACACTTTTTGGTCTGTCAGTCAGGGATTCTTCAATGTAAAGTATAGGGAGGAAAGTGTGTTACACTCCTGGTTGGAATTTCCAAAAACTGGTTCTTCATGGGTGCCTCCATCACAGAAGGAACACCCCAAATTTCATGCTTCTAGGCCCAGCAGTTTTCGCTGGGTGTTGATGAGTGAGTCAGTGAGTTAGTGAGTCAGTGACTTTTCAATGACTAAAAAAAAGCAACCTTTTAAAAAAGAATAAAGAACTGAGTGGAAAAGTAGGAATATCAGCCACTGCATGGACAATATTTAGAAAAATAAACATCACCAAGACCTGACAGAGGCTGAAAAAGGCAACTTAAAGGTCTAATAATGGCTAAATATGGGGTCTAATGGCTGCACAAAAACAGGAATTAAGAACAAACTCAATGAAAGCAAAAGTAAAAGTAGTAGTAGTAGTCTCTGCAAAGATGCAGATGAAACAGTTGACTACTGAAGTAATTGCTGTAAAAAGATCACGCAAACAGACTATCTAGCCAAAGGCATGATAAGGTAGGAACCATAATACATTGCAATATCTGTTAAAATACAAGCTCCCTGCAGCCAGAAAGTAGTGTGACCACAAAATTGAAAAAATCCTTGAGAATGAAGATGCCAAAATATTATAGGATTTCCAACTATAGACAGACATCTTTCACACAATACACCAAATATAACAGTAGTTAAGATGAAAGAAAAGGTTGACTCCAGCCTCAAAGTTTTTTTCCACCCATGAGCCATGCTGGCTCAGGTGGAGGAGATGGTGGCAGGAGGGCAGAACAGAAGCTGGGTAGGGTGGAGCAGGAGGAGGACTGGTCCAGTGATGGGCCCAGCCTGGCCCAAGATCCAGTTTCCGGAAGTGGGCGGGGCCAGGGGTGGGGCTGGGGAAGGTTTTCGATATAAAAATTAAAAATAAAATAAAATTACTTACTTCTGAGTAGACCTGCAAAGGATGGGGCTCTGAGGGTGCAGTCCTCTCCATACTTTCCTGGGAGTAAGTCCCATTGACTATACTGGGACTTACTTCAGAGTAGACCTGCAGAGGATGGGGCTCTGAGGCTGAAGTCCTCTACATACTCCTCCCGGCCGGCCGAAGGGAGAGGAAGGAAGGAAGGGAGCCCTCGGTGGGGCCACGCGGCTCCCCATTTGCCCTCCCGGCCAGGCGGGAGGAAGGGAGAGGAAGGGAGGAGGGAGGAGGAAGAGAAGCAGCAGCTGTGCGCGCACTGTGCTCGCGCAGAGTAAAAATGGCGGCTGCGGTGGCCGGTAGTGGCTGCGTACCGGTCCCCAGTGTTCTGCTCGTCCGCGGTCCTACCGGCTTGCCATCAGCCGCCAAAAGACAAGATCCTATTCAGGCGCACCGGTGCGAACCCCCTAGTGCCCACTCTGGACTGGTCCCTTGAAGTGAGATTGGTTGTGGCAGTGGCAGTGGAGGCTGAATCCTGTTCCCAATTCCTGACTGGTAGCCTTACATGGGCTGCTTGGATTTGTGCCAGTGAAATTGCTGGCAGGGATCAAACTATCCCCATGAGATGGCTAGGGCCCACACAGTGCAAAGGAAAAAATGTCCCCTTACCCTAAGGTAGTCTCTAGCTGGTACCTAACTTGCTCTGGATACAGCACAGGCCACTTAGTACAGTCCAGTACAAGTTAAGATGGTGTTCTACATGTGTGAGGCAGTGATTTTCAACCAGTATGCTGTGGCACACTGGTGTGCCACAGATAGTCCTCAGGTGTGACGCTGGAATTTGGAGACTGACATTCATTAATAGGAAAACGAGGCAATTTGAACAGTCTGGTGTGCCTTGTCAATGGTAAAAACAATTGATGGTGTGCCTTGACAATTTCAGTGCCTTGTTAAGTGTGCTGTGAGATGAAAAAAGTTGTAAATCACTGGTGTAAGATAAGTTTCAAACATGTATAGGTTTTATGCAATTTCTCTCTGGTTGCAGTTCCTCATGTAAGGGGCTTCAGTGGCTCTGTGGTTAAAAGTGCTGTGCGTGCTGATTTGAAGTTTGGCTGATCAGAGGTTTGAGACCTGGGTCACTTGTCCCAGCTTCTGCCAATCTGGCAGTTCGAAAGCATGCAAATGCAAGTAGATAAATAGGTACCACTTCTGTGGGAAAAAGCCGCATCTTGGCAACAGGCCCCTGCAACAGTCTGGCAAGGTCTCCCCGAGTTGTGTCAATTATCTAAGTGGACCCCGCTTATCCCCCATGTAAGACTACATGTGCTGCCTAAGCAGAACAGAAAGATGTGGTCTGAACAGAGGTCTTCTTTGTTGCATGGCAGTTGTAAGTTTTGCCACATTGCTCTAGAAGTATCTTGAGGTTGCTAATGTTTTCAAGATAAACAACATTTTATTTTAAGAAGTTTATATCCCTGCAGTTCCAATCTTTCTACTTTTACATTGCAGATATCATCATTGGCCTGTTCAGTTGAGCATTTAAAGGCAGTGTGTGTGATTGCATGGCTACATTCATCAAAAATAAATATGTATTTTTGACTAAGATTGTAACACAAGTGTAGGTTTCCTGAGGTCTTTCATAGGAGGAGGCACTCTCTTTCTTCAGGTGTGCCTGTGGCCCCAGTGGAAACCAATCAAGGTGCGATTTATGTTCATTAAGTGCTTGTCAAAACTGAAAAATTTTCTAATCAACAGCAATCTAGCTGAAACCCTTTCAATGGCTGGGAGTGTCGCCTCTGCAGTATCGGCTACTTGCCTGTTACAACTCTAGGCTAGAAATCCACTGATGATTACATTAGGCTAAGCTGTGAAGTAAATGAACCATATCTTATTTAGGTGCAACTAGCTTCAGTGTAGTCCTGCCCTGCAGGGCACTTTATAGCATTTTATGGCTTTAAAATTAGTGTAGCTTCCTATTTGCTGCAGGGTGCTGCATGTTATGCCTTTGAACTCCATAAGCAAAGAGAAGGGGGTCCTTCCCCCCTTACTTTTTCCTCTGCATTTTCGCTGTTTTATTTTGCATGTTTTCCAGACGGCATTTTGCAATAAAATTGTCTGACTGCCTTGTATAAACAAAAAAGTAGAGGCATCAGCATTTGCCACCCAGTATATGTGGTTTTTTCAAACAATTGTGGACAGTTATCAATAGATTTTGAGATTGCTACCAATATAGCAAACTGTTTCCAATTTTTTCTTGACCATAATATGGTACCCCTATATAATTTTATATTTTTGTAAATATGTATACATTTTGTATGAATTAAAATATTTTTGATGTTCTATGACTCAATTACACTGATTGACAACGATTTTTTTTAAAAAGTCTTGTTTAACACAGCAAATCTGTTAATGATGAAGATTAGCACATTAAACACAAATATCTGAAAGGGCATTTAACTTAATCCAGTTGGATCCTGTAGATACTGCTGATTTTCAGAATTTTGTGTGTTTTATTTAAGTGAATGAGAGGAGGAGATTTGATACTATAATACAAAATAGAATGTTGAGCTTCCTACAATTTTGGCTTCTTTCTGTAAGAATTGTTAATAAATAATTACAATGTACTTGTCACCTCTTTTATAGCGCTGTCTGTATTCAGATACATAAATTAATTGGAGGTATTAGGATGCAGTATTTAGTTAGGTTAGGTAATTATATCTACACATCACAAAGAATTGCAGTCATTGCTTTTTTAATAACAAAAAACAAAAAAGATTTTTCACCACATCAACAAAACAAAATAAAGAAAATATCTTTGTGATTTTAAATCTGTGTGATTTTAAATCTGTCCAGCAGGGCACAGTATGAAACAATGGAAAGTAAATTGTTTCCATGCACTAGTTAGAAATCAGAAAACCTACTCTGTATGTCCCATTTAAGCACAATAGTTCCATGCATATTTTCTGTAGTTTCATACAGAATCTTGAGCCCAGATTTGTCACTGTCTTACTGATGCCAAGTAAAGATTTGCCTAATCTAATTTGCCAATTTATATCTTCTCTGCAGTAAATGTAACTATATGGGAACTGAGTTATTCCAGAATAATTTATTTAGTAAAAAGAAGTATAGAGTGGTTCCTTGGTTTATGATCATAATTCATTCCAGAAGCACTTGTATATTAAAGTGAATTTTCCCATAAGAAATAATGGAAACTAAAGATGATTCATTCCACCACCCCAAAAATATTCATATAAAATTATTACAATACAAAATAATAAAGAAAACGCAAAATATAAAGAAAAATAAAACAAATTAACCTGCACTTAATCTCTCAGGTCTCTCAGGCTGCATTCTCCCCCCCCCCCCCCCTTACACGGGAGTGAGCCCCACTGATTATCATAGGGCTTACTGTAGAGTAGACATGCATAGGTTGGTCTCTTAGGAGAGGGTGAGCAGGTGCTCTGCAGCATGCCCCCTGTGCAACATCCCCCCATGCAACACCCCCCTGTGCACCATTGCCCCAGTGCATTCCCCCCTCCCACTGTTCATCTTCACCCCATGCACAATCCCCCTCTGTGCAAACTCCTTACCAGGTGGGTGGAATATTTGGGACTGAGTGTTGATCAGTCTTCAGTGTTAAGTAATGGCCAAAAATGTGTTGCATCCCTTTTCAGCCTGTGAGAGGTTAAATTTCTTGAAATCAGTTCTTGGCGGGTGCTCCCATGCAACACTCTCCTGTGCACCATTGCCCCGGTGCATCCCCCCTCCCACCGTGCATCTTCACCCCATGCACTATCCCCCTCTGTGCAAACTCCTTACCAAGGCAGGTGGAATAAACTCCCCAAATTTCAAATTTCATGGTCCAGGGGTTGAGGTAGAGCATCCATTCTTCTATGGAAAGTATAGGGATGAAAATTCATTATGCCCCTTTTCACCTCCTTCCAGTTTGAATTTCCAAAAATTGATTTTTAATTGGTGCCTCCATCATGGAAGGAACACCCTCCCCAAATTTCACACCTTTAGGTCCAGTGGTTTTGATGATTGGTTTTCAGTGTTGATTGAGGGAGTCATTCAGTAGTCAGTGACTTTTCAGTTTTATGTATGCAGATGTTTGCATCTCTTGGAAAATGCTCTCAATCCAAAATGCTTTTCAATCCAAGATTTTACTGTACTTGACAATACTTGTCACAACATTAAGACTGCAGTCCAAGTGGTAAATCACTAAAACAGCAGTTCTCAAAGTGAGGGTCAGGGCCGCTGTCTTGGATTCTGGTACTGTTTGCTGCCATCTTATGGTGCATTCAGGCTGCTTTTCTGGGAATAAGTCTCATTGAACATATTGGAGTATTCATGGAGGAGCTCTGGCATCACATGGTGTCAGAAATGTGATAAATGTGATATTTATCAAAGATTTCAGATAGCTTAGCATCACTGTATTTATCCTTCGTCTTTTCTTCATGTGCAGTGCTGTTTGTATCTGGTGGTGTTCATGAAAAATGTGTATCAGAGCCCACGCAAAGCTGTTGACATTCCTCAACTACATTGTTGGTTTCTTGTAATGAATACTACCCTAGGGAAACAAACATAAGGAATTTGAGAGGCAGAAGTCAAATCTAGAAAATAAGTTGAGATTGAGGAGTCAATCCAGGAGTGGCAAGAAATGAGAAATAGTGGCAAGAAATGAGGAGACTTGGTCTTCTGATCAAGGCCCCCTTCCTAATAGAGGAATATGTTTTCAGACATACCTGCCTTTGAGAGATCAATTGCCAGTACAGGTGGCATTAGTCAAGATCCTGAAAGTTTCTTATTTCTGTGATAATATCCCAAGCAGATCTTTTACCACCTTACAGGGCCAGCCAGTGATATATCTTGAGCGTTCTCCTCTTAAACCCAAACATCTTCTGAAATTTAATGTGTCAATTCAACTTGATGTTAAAAAGTTAGTGTTAGTTTGCAATATGATTTTGTGTATTTACTTATTTTGGGTAATGCACCAGTCTCAGAATATGCTTCCAAACCTGCATTGTTGTTTTTAATTTGGATTTAATTGAACTTGATACTTGGACATAGTCCTTGTAGCTAAGCCAAATTTGTGATTCTCTGTCCCTTCTCTTTCTGGTTTGGTGGAGGTGTTCAAGACACCATGGCCAAGCAGAAGCCATGTTTGAAAGAGGAATTGGGAGTGGGACTTGCTTGTCTTGCCTTTGAAGGAAATTTTCCTGTTTTTTCTAGGCCCAGGGTCTGAAGCCATTTTGTGTCTAGCTAGTTGTGTAACTGTAGGATAGTATTGAGGGCAGATGAGGTAAGGAAAATGGGCCTGGTGTAGAGAACATGCCAGGGGTTTGGCTAAGACCCTGGAAAGTCCCGGAAGTCCAGTCAGGGAACAACATTCTGGGTCACTAGGTCTCCACCTAGGGTGTTTATAGGCAGTTTTGGAAAAAACACTGTTTGGTGCCAGATTGGTTGTATAAGCACCAAGAACATGGAAATAATTCCTTAGAAGAAGAATAGGATAGCTAAATGTAAAGTCATTATTTGTGTGCATGTACTGCGTATGCCTTGTTTTGACAATGGTATAAAAGTGTGAGTTGGGTCTTGCAGACCAGAGCAAGTCTATCTCTTGGTGGGTTGGAGTATCAGCTTTGTATTCATATGTGCTGTACTCTATCCAATAAATGAAGATGAACTTCAACCAGAAATCTGAATCTGCTTATAGTCTTGTCTTGCTACACAACCAAAAAAGGGTTAACAATCTCTTTCACCTGTGCTTCCAAAGTGCTCCATGGTGCATTGGCAAAGCAAGTAGACTTTAGTCACCCTCCCTACCTAAAGTTTAGAAGGTGTGTGGGGATCACAACTAGTGGTGGGCTCCAGCGATTCACAACCACACTGCTGGAACAGTCCTCACTTCCAGTACTGGAAGGAAAGTTGAAGTTTCTCACACTCATCAGATGGCAGTAGTCCACTTGTGGCAAACAAAATTTTGAAACCTGATTATTATATAAAGAAAGCCACTGACTGAAATTGAAATTGCCCAGAGATTCTAGTTGCATTGGTGCAATTATTTTTGGTTTAAAATGGCAATATATTTTAGAAGTTATCCAGTCACCTAGCTCTTATAAGCAAAAGGCAATTTTCACACAAGGGTTTCATAGCATAGTGATCTCTTCTACAGTCAAATTATCACATCAGTACCTCAGTATTTGCACAAATGCCAAGGGTATCTTCAGGAAGGAAAGCACTGGCAATCAATACAGTGAGTATATTTTAGGGATTTATTGATTGATTAATGTATTTTGAGTTTAACTTCAAGTACCACATTGCCCACAGCTGACTAAGATGAAGTTGCCAGTTATAGATAACTGTAGGCAAATACGTATGTAGTATTTTCATCAGAACAAAAGACTGCATGTAGATTTCAGTTTTAACAGAAATGGTGCATATCAAGCAAAAGGAAAAATTTGTTTTCCATTCCTCTTGCTGCTTATCATCACATTAATAAAATTGTTCAAGCCAAATTGGTTCCAATTGGTTCATATTAGCATTTCTGTAGGAATTTGTTTGGTGTATGGAAATCCTAATAGCATCTATGTGTGTGGTTTCCCTCTCCATCACCACAGTCAGGCTTTTGAATCCCCTTGAAAACAGCTTCACAGAAGGTGGTAGCTGCTGTTAAGCTGTGCTTCTGTCAGCAAGCGGAGAGCTGTGGGTCTCTGACATGGCATTCAATTGCTAGCAGGTTTCTCTCATTGCACCTCATTTGCATCTGGGACATCAATTAGCATGTTTGTTGAGGCTAATTGAATGAAACTCAATCATAGCTCTTAATTGCTTGACTATGTGAAAAGAAATCACATTAATGCAGCTAATTAAGTGTATGGCAATAGATGCAACATAATTAGGAGTGAAATGTAAAAAACAAGCGATGGCAAAGGTGCAAGAGCCAAGGGGTACAGGGGATTCAGATGCTTGGTTACATTGAGACTGAAACATTTGGGGAAGGGACCCTCCTTGCTTTGGTACTGCTTTCCTTTTAAATGCTGCTGAATTATGAACATGAAAACTTGAGAAGCAAAATGTAAATGGATTTGCAATTACTACTTTTTCAAGCTGTTGAGGGGCAGAAGATAGCACTTCTGGGGTGGGCCACCGTTGAGTGGGCTCTGGGGACTTGTTAAGTGCTGTTTAAAAGTACTTGGCTTTGAATTACCCTTGCGTCTTGTTAAAGGTTCTCCCCCACCCGGTTTTTTCTGTGATCAGCATTTCCTACAACTAACATCAAGGGGAGTTTTCTCTGTAACATTTGCATATCAAAACTGGACTTCCTGTCTTCTCTTTAACACAGCATATCCTAGATGACAGGGTCATCTTCATCTTGTTCTAATGTGACCATATCATGTATAACTATTCCGAAGCTGCTATGTTATTTGTAATAGAAGCTTTTATTTCTCCAGGACATCAGTATCTGAAATGGAAGACTGTTGAGATCTTGTTGGAAAGATATACTTCTCTGTGAAAGTTTTCCTTTTCTGTAAAACAGTTTTGTTACTGAGTTCAGTTATTGAGGTATTGAGCCATTACTATAGCATTGCACAGAGTGCAAATACTAAGAAATTATTTAAATGGATATTATGATTTCAGCAAGCAGTATTTTATTTCCTTCCCCCTATGCACACAAACATTTTCAGAAATGAATTTTTTTATGTTAATCAGGTTACCTTCATGCATCCATGTTGTAATCTATAAATCTAAATTGAATTAAAAACCTTTCATTGCAAACATGAAATTTTAATATGATAAAATCAGGTGACACCATTAAAAGCAGATTGTTGACATCAGTGGCATAGCTAATGATCATGTGGCCCACTGCAAAGCTCAAAATGTTGCCCGAAAAGTGATGTCACAACCAAAAGAGATGTCATCCTAGGTATTTTTAAAAAGAAAATTGGGGAAGAAACTGCCGCCGCCTCCTCCTCAGCAGTTCACCATCCATTTGTTCTGGTAGTTCTAAGCTAAGACACCTATTTGGGGTCGAAGAAGATTTTGTTGCACACATCCCATGCCACCGGCATCAAAATCAAATTTAATTAAGTAAAAAAATAAAAATTGTGTCCCTTATTTGTTAGGGAAACTGGTGGGGTAAAGAGGAATGGTTATTCTTTCCCTTCTAAATATAAGAGGATCACTACTTGGAAGTGCCTGTTTATACAGTTAGCGGGGGTAACTGTATTATGGTACATGTAGATGGAAATGAGAGCTGATTCATAGTAACCCCTTATTAGTTCCATATAGTTTCAGAATTACATCTCATTAGCTCTCAGAACAATCAGTATTATATGAAAATTTTGAATTTAAAAAATCCATTTTTTGTTCTGTAGGCAGTTGTGTTTTCATTTTCTTAATTAAACACAATTTATGATTAATTGGCCATAAGGTTTGATAGCATATAGATATTCCAGTAAACAGTAGTTTGTTTCATTGCATTAAATTACCTTTCTAATGATATAGAACAGGGGGCTTGAAGGTTTTTGGCAGAATTGCCACATCATCTCTGTGAAAATGTGTTAGGGACTGAAAAATTAATTAATATTTCAGATTTGAATAAATTAACATATAAGAATATATTAGAGGCATCCTAGGGCATTGCAATGAGTGTGCATGTTGTTGAATTCAATATTGTGATGGCCTAGGATGTTTTCTGTCAGACTCAGATATGACTCCATCACTGACTTATGAGTAACTTCTGGTTTAGCAAATGCAAACCATTTCTGCAACCATTTCTAAGGCTAGTAGTGGCCATCCGAGACCAGCAGTGTAATTCCCCAGAGATGAGATGGGTCATGTCCCATGTGCATTTGAGAACTACATGGGGAGCTGGGACTGAAGAGCCAACATACAATAGTCCATGCTATATTTGTGGGTTAAAAAGCAGTTGCAGATTGGAGTTTTTATATTTATGTGGTAATATGGATGGAGGAGCAAGGCACAATAGGTGTTCACTTCCTCTGCACTTTGTATCTTTTGAGGTGATTGGCAGACATGGTACCAAGATACAAATAGTTCCAAAAAGGGTAGTGGCTGCGAACAGGACAGGGAAACATTTAGGGTGAAGGGTTGCTATTTACTACAACTAAGAGTGCAATCCTAACCCCTAGGCTGGAACAAGTCCCCTGCTGGCTTTGGGGTGTTGCATTTCATTTATAGTCTTGGCAAAAGGAACTATAGATGTGTCCAGAGGCTTGGGGGATGTCTTGTGTTTGTGCATCTCTATGTGTTTTGTGTGTGTGCAGGTGCATGCATGCTTGTTCTTGTGTTTGAATTATTCTCTTTCCCTTCTCAGCTCAGTCAGGTCACAATCTGCTTCGGGTTGTCTCCTCATTTCAAAAGCGGCTTAACGCATGATATGGTCTTGTATGTATGGAACTAGTCTTTTGATTGTGTGTACATTGTTCTGATATTGATTTCTTTTGTATTCATCTCTTCTTTCCTTGCATCTTTGGTGTAGGATTATATGCAGAATGTTCATGGAAAAGAAATTGATCTTCTGAGAACCACAGTTAAAGTTCCTGGGAAGAGGCCACCTCGAGCCACTTCAGCATGTGCACCCATCTCAAGCCCGAAAACTAATGGCTTGTCCAAAGATATGAGCAGCTTACATATCTCACCAAATTCAGGTAAAATACATATATTTAAAAATAACAGCACCACAGCACTAGTTGGTTTGTCAGTGCATTTGTATGCCACCTTTACATCTCTAAAGAATCCCTCAGTGTGGCGCACATTCTTTTAAAAGAGTTTCAACTTCAGAAGCATGGCAGGTGGAAGAGGAAACAAAGGTTCCCGCCGTCAGGCTTTTCTATTCCCCTCTTCACAAGAGTAGTTGGTGGTGCTCTGTGAGTGCGGAACAAAAGTACAAGTGGAACCTCATTATCATCATTTTTGTATCCACGGATTTGAGCCAACACAAATGGCAGAGCTGCTAATTAAATAGCCTTTAATTGTTTTATGCCAAACAGATGTTTGTGTGTGTGTTAGGAAAAGCTTTCCTTGCCTTATGCAGCAACGTGGCAGACAGTCTGGAGTTGAAGGGATGGGGGATCGCACCAGATCTCCTCCTCCATTTGCTCACCATTGCTGAAGGGCACCTTACAAGTACAGCTTTTGTGGTCGTGCTGCTTTCTCCCTCCCCCTCCCCACACACACTTAGGAACATGCAGCACACACATGCACACTGTGTGTTCCTTCCTCCAGCCCAGTAAGCACTCCTTGCCAGCCAATTGGTCTGTCACAATGCAAACTCTTTTTAAAGGGATAGCCCAGATCTGATTCCCCTTCACCCACAAGTCAAAGCTTGAGAGGGGGTTTGTTCCTTAAGAGTTTGCCTTGCATGAAAGACCAGCTGGCTGGCAAGAAGTGCACATGGGGCTGGAGGAAGACGCACACAGCCCCACTGGTCCCCTCCCCCTCATCCCCTGCTTACATTATTCTTTTTAAGGACTGAACAAACAAATATTATTTTAGAGGCTTCAATATAACAACTATAGTACATGGTTTTGCAGTATGTATCATATTTTGGTTGGCTTAAGACTAAACTTCATCAAGAAAAAGTGACAATCTCTGGATAGAGTTTCTAACTGAAATGGACATTATTACCACTTTGGCCTAGTTCTCACTGAAAATGGTAAGCTTATGTCTAGGCCGTACTGCATGGGCTAAACGAGGGTAGTTGTAACTAACAGGTACAATTTTAATTGCTTAGTGTCAAATGCAAGGTACATAAAACTCTTTTACTCCAGGTTTTGTGCTTCAGTTCCTTTGCTTCTAGTTTCAGAAATACTAATATCCTCTTCCATAAAATTGTATTAAGAGTGGGGATGATTAAGAAAATAGTCCACCTGTGGCATGAAATCCTTCTCTTGAACTGGGATATGTTCTGCTCTCATATATATTTTGGATCTGAAGGCTCGTAATGAATAAGCACATCTAATTGTATAATGATAATAACTGATTACAAATTCTGATTTACAGCCTGCTGAAATCTACATATTTCACTTAGAAGCAGAAAAATGTTGAAATGCAAAATGAAAATGCAAAGGGGTTGCAATATCCAGCATCTCTGGGGACCAAAATGTTGCCTGATATTGGTACTTTTCCATATATTAGAATACTGTACTGTATTTGTACATTTGACAGCTTGGAGACTGAGCAGAAACTGTTAGATAGATAGTGATACTCTACCAGCACACTATGGGCCTACTGTAGGGTGTGTGGCTCCACTTGATGTAGGTTTAGAGTTCTGGGAAAGGGAGGGTAGTTATGTCTTTCAGGATGGTCCCCTTTGCAACCCCCTCTGCAGAACTCCCTGTACCACTAAACTTCATTTCAGGGCCGAATTAGCATTAGTGGTGTCTCCCGAGCGCTGGAATCCAATCTTTTGCATGTCTACTCATAAGTGTCCCATATAGTCAATGGGGCTTACTGCCAGGAAAGTACTAGGTAACCATATTCTTTTTCCAGGACATGTCCTCTTTTTCAGCCTTGTGTCCTGGAAAAACTGAATTGCCCTCCTTTTCCTTGTGAGCAGGCAGCATGTAGCCTTCTTGGAATTAATCAATTAGATGTAATGGAATACATGTAATAGTTTTAAGTTTATACATGTTTAAAATTAAATTAACCGCATGACTATACATAAAATGTAAATATGAGTGTTTTTACCTTTAATTTTGTTATGTCTTACAAGAGGACCTTGTCCTCTTTTTCGGTTATGATATACGGCCCCCTTGCACCAGAGGGCTGTCACAAGGAAGGGTGCAGAGGGCATTGGGAAGCAGAGAGCAAGGTGGGGAGGAAAAGCTGAGGATCCTGTGCCGCATATTTACATGAGATACTGACTCCCCCACTCCAAACTGTGACAGTGGCTGCTGAAGGACAGGACTGATTGCAGGGGCTAAGCACATGTAGTACTTCTGTGGACAGTGGCTGTGTGATCCTGACTATCAGGTGTTGTGGACATGGAGTGTCCATATTTGTTTCTTTTTCCAGGACATGCCCTCTTTTTAGTTTGCATCCAGGAAAAAAATCTTCATTGTTCACCTTTTTCTTGTGAGATGGCAGCATGGAGCCTTCTTGTAATTAAGTTATGGGCACCTCACTTTTAAAAAGATGCAGCCAATCTGGAGCAAGTCCGGAGGAGAGCGACAAGAATGATCAGTGGGATGGAGGGGAAGCCCAGCAAGGAAAGGTTGGGGGAACTTGGGATGTTCTGCCTGAAGAAGAGAAGGCTGAGAGGAGACATGATCACCCCCTTCAGATACCATAGGCTGTCATAGGGAGAAAGGGGCTCATTTGTTCTCAGCTGTCTCTGAAAGCAGAACTAGAACCAATGGGTACAAACTGCAAGAAAGGAGATTCTGATTGGATATCTGGAAAAAATTCCTGACAGTGAGGGCAGTTCGGCAGTGGAACAGATTGCCAACAGAGGTGGTGGACTCTCCCTAACTTGGGATCTTCAAGCTGAGACTCAACGAGCACCTGTTGGAGATGCTCTAGGAGGATTTCCTGCTACAGGCAAAGGTTGGACTAGATGACCTACTAAGTCACTTTCAACTATATGATTCTAATAAATTACACGTTTTATATTTAATAAGTAACATAGAGCACAATCCTAACCATATCTACTCAGAAATAAGCCCTGTTGTGTTCAATGGGTCTAACTTTCAGGAAAGTGTCTTTAGGATTGCAGCCATAGATTGCAGTCCTAAAGATACTTTCCGGGCAGTAAGATCCTTTGAAGTTTATGGGGCTTACTTTTGAGTAGACATGTTAGAATTCTGCTAATCATGCTTAAATTTACCACATGAAAGTATTTTGTATGTTACATGATTACATGTGTTATGAATACATGAGTGTTTTTAGCTTTAATTTTGTAATGTCCTATATTTTTCTTGGTATCCTGCATTTGGGGGGGTCCTTGTCTTCTTCTTTGGTTATGACATAAAGTCATGCTGGGACAGTATGGAGTCACAGTGAACCCCAGGAAATCTTTTTAAAAACACTTTGGCCCTTGTGGCAGCGCAATTGTTTCTCAATCGTTACCCTGCCCCTTAATAGGATAATGACAAAGCTTCTCTGGCCAGGGCATTGCAGCACTGTGGTTTGGGGAGCTGTGCCTAAAGGTATCCAAAGTGAATTTCTTTAAGCACCATGTGCCTTAAAAGTAGACATTTCCAGTTTTTTCTGCTTGAAGAGAAAGTAATCTTCCCTCTCCCAGGGTAACCATATGTCCAGGGTGACCATACAGAATGGAGGACAGAGTGCCTCTTCCTTTAAGCATTGTATAGAAGGGAATTTAGGTAGGTTCACCTTAGCATGGAAGGGTTTAAAAAGCAGAACTTGCCAAAATTCCCTCTTTAATATAACGCTTAAAGGTAGATATAACGCTTAAAGGTCCTCCATTCTATATGGTCACCATGCCATATGTCCTCTTTTTCCAGGGTATGTCTTCATGTTCATTGTCCTCCTTTTCCTTGTGAGCAAGCAGCAAATAGCTGTCCCGTAATTAATTATATATAATAAATTATACTAATAATTTTTAAATTAATTAATTAATCATATATTTAAAAATGTTTTCTCATCTTCTATGGGTGGTGTGTGTGTGTGTTATCTCAATCTCGGGTCCTCCACCAGAGGCCTGGGAATTTGAGGGTTCTGCACAGTAGCTGTTCCTAGTACAGTGGTACCTTGCGTAAAGAATGCCTTGGGTAAAGTACGAGGTATGTTCCAGGTAACGAACCTACCACTAGGTGGCGCCCCTGCTGTGGGTAACGAACACCGGCAAGTAGCTCTTTAAATTTTAAAGTGTTGCTAGCCAGTGCTCCTTAGTTGGCCTCGCCCCGAGAGTCTCAGTATATCAGGCTGCAGGGATTGCTGGTGGCTGGGGAGGGCCGGGGGAGCCAGTGCAGGCAGCATGGACAGGCATGGAGGGGCAGCTAACTCGCCTGGAGAGGTACCTGAGTCCTCCGCAGCTTCCCTCTGTGGTCTCTTTCCCTTCTCTTTCCCTTCTTCCTCCCTCTAGCTACATCACCAGGCTTGGGGGATCCCCCTGAGATGGGAATCCCAGCTTCCTCCTGTGCTCCGCTCTAGCTACACCACCAGGCTTGGGGGAGCCCCCTGGGATGGGAATCCCAGCTCCCTCCTGTGCCCCCTCTAGCTACACCACCAGGCTTGGGGGATCCCAGCTCCCTCCTTTCTAGGACATGTCCTCACCAGACTAATAAAGAGGACCTGTCCTGGGAAGATCTCTTCATTGTCCTCCTTTCTCTTGTAGCTAAGCATGTCCTAGGCTAGGCACAAGGGAAAGGAAGACAACGAAAATCTCTTTCCAGGACACAAGGCATTTCTACTCAGAAGTAAGCCCCATTGTGTTAAATGGGTCCTACTCCTAGGAAAGTGTCTTTAGGATTGCAGCCTAAATAGATTTCATAGGACCATGAGCACCACCCCCCTTCCATGCAGGGGATCCCCAGTCTAGAGGGCATAAATTAGGACCTGACTGTGAGATCACAATCCTAAGCATGTTCTCTCAGAAGTAATCCCCTTTGTGTTAAAAGAAGCATTGTGTTAAGTAATCCGCACTGATTCAAGTCTGTTTTATTTACATACAGTTAATAACAGTGTTTTATAGATAGTTAATTGTGTTATAATACAGTGTTTTGTCATCATTTTTACATAGTTAATATTTTTATATGAATATTTTTTGGGTTGTGGAACCAATCGTTTGAGTTTTCATTATTTCCTATTGGAAAATCTGCTTCACATAAAGAATGTTTCACGTAACAAACATGCCTCTGGAATGAATTAAATTTGTTACGTGAGGCACCACTGTATTGTGCTTTTCTGGACAGTGTGTTCTGGTGTATATATATAAATTGTAGAGTCACTGACTTACTGACTCGCTGACTGACATCAACGCCTAGCCAAAACCGCCAGACTGAGAACTTTGGGGAGGGGAGAGGCTCCTGGTGGTGCCTGCTGCCCACTGGTGCCCAGAGATGCCTGCTGCCAGGTGCTGCCTGCTGCCCAGTAGGGATGTGTGGTGCCCAATGGTTCCTGGTGCCCTGTGTGTGGTGCCCCATACCTAGTAGGGATATCCAGTGCCCTTGGGAACCTGAGGGAGGCAATACTCTGTACCTCTAACTGCCAGGTATACCATCCCCACACTCTGTGAGAGTGAGTGTGAGAGAGAGAGGGAGAGAGAGAGAACATACCTTGAAACAGGCTGAAGCAGTGCAAAACTCTAGTATAGTCCAACCAGCAGCAACCTGGTGATGGGCCTGTTATAGCGAGGGTTGTGTGGAAAGATGCTTCTGCTGAAAAAGCTTTCCCTAAAGCTTCTGTTTAGTCCAAAGCTCTGTGAGAAATTAGAAGAAAGTGTCCTTACAGTTCCTCTGTGGGATTCTGTTGTGTTCTGTTGAGCAGAGGACTTGACATTTCCCCAAGGAGGTGGGAGGTGGCTATATGGAAGCCTGGTCTTAGAACATCACAAAACACAAAGAACAGCAAAAGAACTAGTGAAAAGAGTTCTTTTCTCGGATTCTCGGGGGGATTCTCGGGGGGGCGGATATTCCTGGAACAGATTTCCTGTCTCTCCTTCATAGCACAGAAAAATGATATTGCAACTCTGTTGTCTGTTCTAGTTACCAAAAGAAGGTATCCTGTTGTTTTTCTCCCTTCAGCTGGGCAGGAACAGTGATGAGTTTGTGATCCAGCAATCATGTCTTCTCTTCCCTACCCCAGCTCTTTATGAACAAACAGATGGTCAATTCACACAATACCTTAAGCCTCACAAGATAAAGAAAAGTGCATATTCATGACATGTGCATACTACAATCTTCCCCTTTGTCCTAAGAGTTTTCAGGACATTTCTGTAATAGCATGAAAAATGTGTTAATTTAAAATAGGTTTATCAGTGGGTAGAGGTGAGATAGAGGTTCAGGTGAACTACAGCCTCCCATGTTGTTAGTTCATGAGAAATGTGTGCCTTTCGGTAGTGTTTCAGTGAGATATTTTACTGCAGCACAATGTAAGCAGTTCTCTAAGCTGTTATTACTCTCTTGGATAGAGAGTGTATCACAATCTTCTCTGCCATCAGTTCATATGGGGGGGTTTGTCTGAAAGAAAGAAAGAAAGGGGGTTTTGTGTGTGTGTGTGTGTGTGTTTTCCAAGTCAACCAGGTTATGCACATTCCAATACTGGCAGCCATCAGATATTACCGTTTTTCCAAAAATAAGACCTAAATTGAAAATAAGACCTAGTTCTGATCATACCACAGGATGGCTCCTGTCAT
The DNA here is from genome assembly GCA_030015325.1 of Cryptoblepharus egeriae. NCBI lineage: Eukaryota > Metazoa > Chordata > Lepidosauria > Squamata > Scincidae > Cryptoblepharus > Cryptoblepharus egeriae. The sequence continues at coordinate 113,327,411 of JAREYC010000001.1, read as the reverse complement.
AGGTGTGATTTTGGGGTGGCCTGGACCCCAGGAACCAAGATGCAGGGGATGTCACAAGATGGCTCCCCAATATAGCAGTGACAGCAGCAAATCTATGTTTCATCCCCCATTTAGAAGGGATTTGGACTCTAACCCTTTCCTAGAACTACAAAGCAGGATAATAGTCTGGTCTCTGCTGCTTAGGGGGTGGGGTGGAGTGGAGGGTCCTTACTTACTTTGAGGCTCCCCTCAAAGCAGCCTTCTTGGAATTTATACAATTTATAAATTGTATGTAATAAATTATATTTCATACTACTATATTATAGTATATATTATATTAATGTAATATATTAATCCTAACCATGTCTACTCAAAAGTAAGCCCAATTGTGTTACTCCAAAGAAAGTGTCTTTAGGCTTGCAGCCATAGTGTTTAAGTTAACCACTTGAAAGCAATATGCATGAGTAAAAAAACAAAAAAAGACATCCCCTGAAAATAAGGCATAGTGTGTTCTTTTGGTGCAAAAAAATGTAAGACAGTGTCTTATTTTGGGGAAAACAAGGTATATAGCCCCAGTATGCCAGGCTTGCAATTGGTATGATAACTATTCTTTGTCTCCAAAATTATTTTGTCCTTTTGGTGCAGCTTGCCCTTGAATAGAAGTGAGTGTTGAATAGAGTGCATAGCTTGCCCTTGAATAGTGCATAGCTTGCCCTCGGTGCATAGCTTGCCCTTGAATTTGGTGCATAGCTTGCCCTTGAATAGAAGTAAGCATTGCCCTTGAATAGAAGTGAACCAAGGTGAGCGTTGCTATGCTGTCCTGAACATTCAGGTAGCTGCATGTAGGTATCAGCAGGACCTTAACCATCCAGATCTCTCTTGTTGTTGACAGCCTGATTTATGTATCTGATCTCTGATCATGCCTTTTATCTAAGACTAGCAAAAAGCATACCCACATAGCAGGAGTAAAATTCCCCTGTATGCCATTCCCCCCCACTGCACATCAACCCCCCATGTGCATCAACCCCCCATGCGCATCAACCCCCATGCGCATCAACCCCCATGCGCATCAACCCCCATGCGCATCAACCCCCCATGCGCAACATTCCCCATGAGCATCAATCCCCCAGGTGCATCAAACCCCCCGTGCACAAAATCTCCCCATGCGCATCAACCCCCCCATGAGAATCAACTCCATGTGCAGCATCTCCCTATGTGCATCTTCCCATGCACAACTCCCCCATGCACAGCATCCTTCCCAGTGCAACCTCTTCCTCTGAACAACCCCCCTTGTGCACCTTGTGCACCAGGCACCTTGTGCACCAGGCACCGAGCACCAAATTGGCTGGATGTTGGTCAGTCTTCCATGTTAAGTATTGGACAAAAACACGTTGCAACCCTTTTCAGCCCCTGAAGGGTTAAATTTCTCTACATTGGTTCTTGGTGGGTGTTCATGTGACAGAAGGAATACCCTCCCCAAATTTCATGCTTCTAGATCTGGGGGTTGGGGCAGAGCACCCCTCAGTCACCAATTCTTCAATGCAAAGTATAGGGAGGAAAACACGTTGCACCCCATTTCACCCCCTTCCAGTTGGAATTTCCGAAAACCGGTTCTTAGTGCACCCCTCCGTCACAGAAGGAACACCCACCCCAAATTTCACATTTCTAGGCCCAGTGGTTTTGGCAGGGCGTTGATGAGTGAGTCAGTCTGTCAGTCAGTCAGTGACTTTTCTCTTTTATATATATAGATATAGATAGATTAATAATAATAATAATAATAATAATAATAATAATAATAATATTTATTTATTTATTTATTTATTATCCAAGATCAAACAATATATAGATAGATTAGGGATTCATCCCATCATACTGAAGTTATTATGTTGGACTCTCATGGTTATATTTTGTTATAGCAACCGATTGGACCTTAAAACATTTTCAGAAAAATCAAGCTCTCTCATTCTTCTCCCCACATGAACATACTCTCTAGATCTCTAGTGATTTTTCAAATACTAAAACCATCATGAGAGCTGAAGGAGCTGATTTAACCACGGCTCCCCCTCCTCCAAAGGTGGGGAGATTCACAAACGTATTTTCAGTATTGAACTGCCATTGACATCTAACGTCCCCACCATGCTGTTTTCCTCCACACTCCAGCAATCAGGACATCCAGCAAACCCATAAAAATCCAAACTAATAGCATGAATATTCAGTGACCTAGAATACTAATTATTGTCATGAATATTAATGTGATCGGACTTGCTTTTTCCTCTTCTGTTTCTCGCTCTCTTTTTTTCCACTCAGCCAGCTCTAAAGATGGGCCATAATGAGAGCATTTAAGAGAGAGAGCGCTCTCCGCCGTGACAGGGACTGGGGTAATAAGGAGAGCTTGATTAACGTGGTGCACTTGGGGGAGAGATGAGAGGCTTCACGTGGTCCTGTTGTGGGGGAGGCAATGAGGCACCGGCGGCTGTGTTGCTGCTCCCTCAGATTAATGAGGCCTAAGAGTGCATTAGGAACAGTGACAAAGGTTTGATCTAATGGGTTCAGTCATTTTTCCTTTGAGTGACAGACGCACAGAAGTAATTGGCTGTGCAGAATGGCAGCTCATTGGCAGTACTTAAGGATACATTATCCCCGTTGTGTGGCCCGCAGAGGCTGTTTATCAAAACTGCTCACACTGCAGACATGCATTTACTAGGCTGCTGTTACAAGGATAATAGCTTCAAAAATAAAATAATAATAATGATAGTTGTGTATGACCAAAATCTTTGTTTCTGTCTGAAGTTTCTTTTCATTTTTGTTTTAAATTTTCTAAAAACTCTGCAGTAACTTGCAAGTTTTTTTGCTTTGTTGCTTGGTAATGTTCATATTAGTAGTCCTGGATAGTATAAATGTTTTCTAATTTTTTTAAAGAACCAGCTTACTCAAAACCCTTCAAAAGTAACCCCTTTGTTACTACTTCACTAAATTACTGTCAGACAAATGTGTTAGGTTCAATCTAACCTGTACGAGAATTCAGATATATGTTACATAATTCCAAAAACCTGCAAGACTGACATATTTATATCAGCCTTAGTTCTTAGCAAATTTCAACAATGACATTTAAGGAAAACTCTCATTCAGCTGTTAAAGAATTGATCATTTTTGGAGTATGAATCCATAGCTTGCTCAATATTCATTTGCATGTTGAAAGCTTTTGTCTTTCAATCATCAAACTCTCCACCAAATGTCATGACGTTTAATTTGCAAGTGCATCCTCTGGTGATCTTGTACTGTGCACTGCTGCCTTCATATGGCTAGGCATTTCTTTTAATAAAATTATTCATTTTAAATAATGTTTCTTACAATTTTTTATGACATAATATTTTGAAAGATTTCCCCCTGGTTATTTGGAGAGTTTCAACATCAGTACAGTCTCCTGTTGGGAAAGGAAGTGTTCTTTTATTTTCTTTTTCTCAATTTATGTTCATTTCAGCTAAGGTACATCATACAGTTGGGGTAGAAAAGTTGGATGGACTGTTTGAAAGTGTCTTAAAATGGAATTCAAGCCAGAACTTTACCCTTTACCCTCTTTAGTAAGCTTTATTAGCCAAGAGAATGCTGTTAAGCTATTCTATCTACAGTGGTACCTTGGTTAACAAGTGACTTGCTTAGCAAGCAATTTGGATAAGGAGCAAAATTATCTTGTAAATTTTATTTTTGTTAAAGAGCAAATTTTGGTTAATAAGCAAAAACTACAAGCACTTCTGAGGAAGTTCCTAGCTTGAAACATCTCCCTTTCCTTGAGGGTCAGTCTCCAGGACCATCCTTTCTCCTCCCACCTTTGCTCAGCCCACCGGCAGCTACTCTTGAGAGCCACCAGCACCAGTGACCATCAGCAACAGTGACCTCAGAGACCCCACCTCTCGGGCTGGAATGATTTCCTGCTGGAAAGATCTAGGCCCCTGGAGAGGCCAGGTGGCCAGGGAGATTGCATGTGGGAGCCTTGAGGGGAAGCAGCCAGAGCCATGTGTGTGTAGGATCTGTGTGTGGCAGTGTGGAAAGCATGTGTGTTTGTGTGTGATCTGTGTGTGGGAGTGTGGAAAGTGTGCCTTATCAGTGTTCCAATGCTCCTCTCCATCAGCAGCATGGGAATGTTAAAGTTGCATGAAAAGGCAGAGTCCACTGAGCCAATGGATAACAGTGACTCGGTTAATGATAGTGAAAGTCATTCTACAAAATAAGTCATCACTCCCCTCTCTTATCTCCCTTACACCAACCATGAAGTACAGTACAATTCAGTACTATACAGTATTATCTTTATTACAGTGTTTTGTGTTAGATTACAGTGTTCTGTATTATATTGCAGTGTTTTGTAATCATTTTTATGGCCAGTCACTCTTCCCTGCTAAATCAAAGAGGAATTCTCACTTGAAAGAATGCCTCTTGTCCAGTTAGCAGGGGAATACAGATGTTGTGATTCTTGACAAGACTACATAGACTCACTCTGAGTAGGTTCTGCTAGTTGCTATCTTCGTTAAACACAACTATATGCAGGGCATAATCCATATAGGAAAAAATGTTGCCCTAGAAACATTTGTGTTGCATTTTTTGGGAGGGTGACATGCAATTCCTGAGAAGGCAATGCTTAGTCCTAATCTGATACAAAATGATTCTTGATGTGTAGTCCAGGGTTTCTCAACCCTGGTCCAGGGGCCACTGGGCAGCTGACAGCTCCTTGGCATCTGCCTGATGCAAGAGGACTCCTAGAAGTGCATCTTCCCTTCACAGCAGGAGCTCTCTTTCGGAGGATTGCAGCATCAGAGACCAATCCTATGCCTGTCTACTCAGTAGTGAGTGCACAATCCATAGTAACTACAGGAGCTCTTAAGAGACATTTACATCGACATAGTTACGGCACCACCTACTGGAAACCTATGGGAAATTCATAAAGCAATCCAAAGTCAATTTTTCTTATGTCGACATAAGAGCTCCTGTAGTTACTCTGGATTGTGCAGTAAGACCCATTGTAGTCAGTAGAGCTTGTTCCCAGAAAAGTGTGAACAGGATTGCAGCCTCAGAGCCCAATCCTAGTTCTGCCTGCTCAGAAATAAGTCCCATTATAGTCAATGAGGCTTAATCTCCAGTAAGAGTTACTAGGATGTATTTTCAATGCATCCTGCACGGGGAAGGATTGAAATTCCCTGCTCTGAGTAGACATGCATTGAGACATTGGGCTCTCACCTGCAGTCCTATTCTAGCAATAGCTCTATTTATTATAATGAGATTTACAGCTGGAGGCAGCTGCGCTGTGCTCTAGGTGGAGAAGCCCTCCTTCCAGACTGCCGGAAGCAGAACTCTTCCCCCATCCCCAGGGCTGATCCCTGGAAATCCCCCCTCCCCCGCACATAACTGGTCCCTGGGGCCAAAAAGGTTGAGGACCACTGCTGTAGACACTGGAAGGCTGGGAAGGGCTAAGAAAATTAAACATGTTGTTCCTTGTCTGAAAACTTGTTGTTTAGGAGATGAAAACATGAGAGAGAATTTTGTTCAGTCCAAAACTAACCTAAAGAAAAGGAAATTGAAAGAAAAATTCAAAAAGAGCAACTTGCAGACATCTTGCAGCCACCAGTCTGAAACTGACACGTTGGATCCGCATCTCCAATTGGCCCTGGAATATTTAGTGGTATCAATCCCATAATCCACAACAAGGCATCATACACAGCTGGTAGATGTAACAGATGGGAAACCATAACTAATTGGAACTTGGTGTTTCAAATTGTCTCATGAGTACCACAAGATGAAATAGTAGTTTGCTTCTTGCAAATTTGAATGAATGTTTTTAAACTTGTGTTAAATGATCTTGTGAAGTAGTGCATTAGGGCCCAATCCTATAGCCCAGCACTGGCACTATGCCATAAAGCACATTTATGGCACCAGATTGGGGGGAATGCCAATGCTGGAGTAACTGGCCTGAGAAGGGGGATAGGACTGGCAGAGCTCCTCCTCCACTGGCTCCTATCCTCTGTGTCAGTCAGGCTGCAACACCCTGATATGGAGCTTCTCAAGTCTGTGCCATTAAAGGTAACCACTGCACTGGAAAACATCCATTGTGGGGCCTGGGGCTTTCTAAAAGTCCCTTCTTTTGAGGAGACCTCTGGTGCCACTGTTGCTCTGGGCACTTGAAAGCAAAGGATTGGGCTGCCCATCTCACGAGTTATTACTTGATGAGGATGCTGAAATTAGTGGAATATGAGAGAGGGGAGAGGTAAGTGGTTCTAGAAAACCCCTGAGTGTATAGGAACTGATTTAATCAGGGGTTTTCAAAATCTTTTGGCAAGAGGGCTGCGTTATGTCTCTGACACTGTCAGGGGCTGGAAATTAATTTAAATTTCAAATTTGAATAAATTTACATAATTGAAAATATTACAGATGAAATTTACATGAAGGAATAAATTGAAATCAGTTCATAAACATAGAGTGATCTTCAAACCAGTTCATAAACACTTGTCTACACACAGAGAGAAGATGCATGCAGCCTCCCCAGCCCTCACAACACTCTCCAATGCAGAGACCGTCTTGGTTCTGGAGGATTACAGGCCTTCGCTGCACAGAGAGGGTTTGTCACAGGCCAGAATAGTCTGGGCTCTCCTGATCTGAAATCAGAAACAAATGTTACTTTGACCTATTGAGCCCTTGTAGAATTTAGTTTACCTTTTAAGCCCTTGCTTTGGGTGCAACATTGTACGAGTAGTAAGTGTGAAGTCCTCTTTCTAAAGAGTTACCCACAGTAATTCAGATTCTCAGTAATAACAATCAGTGACCTATGATGCATCAGAACCTTCCATTTTATTATGGTCTTTATCCCACATTTCACCTAGTATTGCACTTTTATCCCACCTCTATTATGGCCTTTATCCCACCTCAGTAGGAAGATAAAACAGCATTCCATGTGCCTTCTGGCTGTCATGCTAGCCCCCTGACCACGGAAGTGTCTTTGGACAACGCTGGCTCTAAAGGCTTAGAAACAGGGATGAGCACCGCACCCTACAGTTGGTCACAACTAGCAGTATAATCTGCAGGGGGCACCTTTACCTTTTCTGTCCAAATATCATAGTGAACTACTGATAACTGGATAAGAGGCACTTTTTCAAATAGGTACTGCTCTTTTATTTAGCAGGGGAAGATTAACTGGCCCTCGTCACCCCAGCAATGTCTGGTGGCTGGCTGCTGGTGTTCTTTTGCATTTTTTAGATTGTGAGTCCTTTTGGGACAGGGAGCCATTAGTTATACAACTATTTGATTTTCTCTGTAAACTACTTTGGGAAAGTTTAGTTGAAATGTGGTATATAAATACTTTAGAAAGAGTATTCACAGCAACCATGGTTTGATTAAGGAAAGTCAAAGGATTTTGGACATATAATAACTTGATATATATGTATATGTAATTGTATACATGCATGTATATTAGGATATGTAAATTCTAAAGTGTTAGAATATTAGCAATATGTGTATATTTCTGAATTTAATCACAGTGATTATTATGTAATTCCAAAGACATTGCTTACATTTTCCATTATTTTGTTTAAAATAAATGTTAACAGATGGTGGAAGGAGAAAGCCCAACACACTTAATATTGGAGCTTGTGCCAAAAAATTTAAAATCCTTTTAAAATATTACAGTGCAAAATAGAGAAGCTTATTAAAAATAAAGAAACCCATTGTGAAAATCCAGAAAGTATGGAGGAAAAAGAATAGAGGTAGAAAGAGAAAAGAAATGAAAGAGTGCTAAAGTGATTCCCAGAAATGGGGGGCAGGTAAAGGGAGACATAAGAATTCACAGACCTCTCTGAATTCCATATGCAGAATTGATATCTTGCCGTCCAATACTGGAATTCATTAATCCCACCCCAAATTAGATCAAAATAAAGAAGGTTCTGAATCTTAATTTATTTAGCTAAATTTCAGAGTTTCTCCGCTCAGAAAGTGTTCTAATAGTCACAATGAAAATACTGCTGACAACCCTTCCCTTTCAGAAATCAGATGCTAAGGTCTTATAGAATGAATGAAAGTATGATGAGAAGAGTAATGTAATGCAAAGCTTTTAGCGGAAGTTCCTATGATTTTTTAATGGAATTATTTTAATTCAGAAATTTTCACATGTGCAGCAGATTCTCAAATTTTTAATAATAAAAGTTCACCAGAAAATTCTGTTTTTCACATGCAGAATATTTTTGAGAGCATGAATCAGAAAATAGGGATCTGCTTTCAGATCAGAAGATCAGTCAGAAGATGGGTACATCTGCAATTGATCACTTAACAGCCCAATCTTATTTTTCCCCTCTGCCAATGCAACAATGCTAAAATGGCGAGTGCTATATCTTGGGGGGGGGAGGGGGGGCAGGCATTTGTTTCCTCTGGGTAAGGGAACATTTGTTCTTTGGATAAGCCTTCTCAGCACAGTCTCCTCACACCCATACTAATGAATTCACTGGTGCAAGGCTGTGTGGATCTGTGCCATGAGTTCAGGTTCAGAAAGGGGGATAGGATTTGGTGGCACCCACTGCTGCCAAACCCACCCCTTCCCAGACTTTAGCCTCCCTTCCGCCATCCCATTGCTACCTTTGCAAGCTGCATTAGTGTGTGGGGGGGGGGGAGGTTTGGATAACGTACAACCCTGTAGTCACTCCGAATTCCTCTACAGTTGATGATACAATATTGGCCATGGAATTCTTCTATAGCACCGTTCAGGTGGGATATTGGGGGCCCTGGATTTATGTAGCTCTGACGACGTCTTGTCAGAGATAGTGCCAGGGGAAAAGGCTGAAATGGCACTGTTGCTTTGTCATATCTCAGTTACTCTAAGACAATGTTTCTAAAAGACTTACAGCACAATCCAGAACAACCAATCTGTCCACATAAGAGCCCTTGGGTTGCCCTGTCTATCACTAGGGTGGAGCAATTGCAAGATGCTCCACCCCAGTTACTCTGGTGAGGCTTGGAGCAGAGCAAGGCAACATAGGGTGCCCTAAGAGAGGTGGACCTGCTGTACCCCTAACTGGGGCAGCCTAAGCAGCTCAGGAGAGGCAAGTTGAGGGCATGTTTAGCATTGCCTAGGGCAGAACAGTTACTCTGTATCCAGAGCCTGTTTCCAAGGCAGAAATGCCCTCTTCCAGTTCCTCAGAGATATACCACCTCAGGAGCAGGTATAGTAATGAGTAGACCCATAGGGGTCCATGATAAGGCCCGAGTAAGAATGGCAGTGTTGACCAAAAATCTGAGTTCTTGGCCAGCCTAGCTGCAACCCCTGCCTCTCAACCTCAGGATATGGAACAAACTACGGCTGCCCACAAACCTCAGGATACCGCAGGCCACTCCAAGAAGCCCCTTGTATTCATTGTAGAATGTACTGGCATCTCATCAGGGATTCCTTATAAGGCAGGCACCCACTGGCGTCACCAGACTGGTGCGGCTGATGCGGGCTGCATTGGGTGATGAGCTCTGTATGGGGTGATGCGCTGGAGGAGTTTGACTGTCCTTTGGCAGGCCCCGGGCGTCAGCACGCCCATTCAGGCCTGCTCCAAGGCGGAGCAGCAGCCAGAAGCTGCCACTTGTCCTCGGAGCTGGCCCAAACGGCAAGCTGAGGTGCACTGCGCTTCAGCTTCAGCTGAACAGCTTCAGAGGAGACTTCCTTAGAGCGGAGGAAGTCTGCGCCTCTGCACGACCATTCGGCCTCAGGAGGCGGAGCGGCAGCCGAATGGCTTCAGAAAGAGTACTGCACAGGCACCAACTCTGACGCCTGCACAGTCTCCTCTGAAGCCAAAAGAGTTCAGAAAAGTACTGCACAGGCGTCTGAGATAGTGCCTGCACAGTACTCTTTCTGAAGCCAGTAGGCTTCAGAAACAACTGCGCAGGCGCCAACTTTGGCGACTGCGCAGTCCAGGTGGGGGGGGTGCACGCATCCCAGGGGTGACACAGACTTCCACATTGGGTGATGCACCCAATGTTCAGTGTGATCTGAGGGGTGTTTCCTCAGGAGCAAGTCCTCCCCATGTGTCAATTACTTAGCATGCTTTGGAGCAGTTAGGGCAGCCTAGGCTTCCTGACTCTCTGGATGCAGCATAACTTTCTGCTCTGGATACAGAATAGTTAGGAGAGAGCAGTTAGGGCAGAGCAGGCTGAACTTGCTCTGGATTGTGCCCCTAGTGGTCTTGATGGTTTCTGAGACCCCATGACTCACCATATTTGGTCACCAACTGCTGCCTGCCTAGTTTGTTCATCAGCACCACCTGTTCATGCCTCTCTGCCCTCATTCCCATCCCATTTCAGCTCTTCACTGGTATTTGATACTGGTCTTAGTGCTGTTTCACTTACTTTTTTGTATCAGCACTTTGGGGATCCCTGGGATTTTAAATATCTTCCAGTAGATCTCCCCAAGTCTCCTTTTAGTAGTGTAAAGATCTCTGGAGACTGCAAGTCTAAGGTAGGGGACATTATAAGGCAGGCACCCACTGGCGTCACCCAGGGGCCAGATGTAGCCTGAAGTGAGCAGTGAGTCTTCTGCCCCAGCTTACCAAACGTGACTGGAACTGTGATGGGGGAATTGGGGTCCATTTAAATGTGTGCTTTATTTCAGTGCTGCGTGTTGATACTTCCACAATTCCTGGAAATTTGATCCTGTTTATTCATTAATCTAAGTTCAATCTTTAATGTATTTATCTAAGTTTTATATTTAAATTTTTTATATTTAAATTTTTTTAATCATATTTAAATTTTTTTTAAATGTATATTTGAATTTTAAAAAAAAATATTTAAACTTTTGACTGTACCAGATATTTGATCAGGCCTTTTGCTGAAAAGTTTGGAGACTCCTACTATAAGGTGTACCTTGTGGCTCTATTTTGCTTCTCCTGTGGTGTTGAAAGTCTCCATGAAACTTCTAATAATTCGGGACTGTGAAATCAGAGATGGGTGCCCTAAATCTCCGAAGGCAGCTCCAAAACGACTTCACCAGGAAGGCTGGTGCCACTGGAACATTTAAAGTAGAACATGAAATAATTATGTTTTTTGTTGTTGATAGGTTAAATTCTACTTATGGTATATGTTAATGCAGCATGATCTGTCTCTTCCTAATAATACTCTATTTTTCAAACTAGAAATGAAATGTGTTTGGACTGTAAGGTTGATTCCAATCTTTCTTACAACAAATGTAAGGTTGATCATTTGTTGTTTTGCCCCAGATAAATATTTTTGAAATTTTTTTTCTTCAAAATACAGTATTTTAGGATATCAGATAATTATTATTGTAAATGTAGTAAAGCTCCCTGTCACTAGAGAGTTTTCTTGTTCTTTGTGAGGATAGAAGATGAAAAACATTTTTGTTCAATAGGAAACCAGCATCATTCTTGCTCATTTGAGCCTATTTCTGGCAACATACTGATAGTCATTCATATATAAATGCAATAGTAACTTTGAAATGCAAATTATTAAAGAAAAATAGCATATGGTAGAGGTAAGTACATTTTTAAATCGGCTCCTACACTTTAGGGATGTGAGTACAGCTAAAATTATTCTTTGGAAAGAATCTGGAGCTTTTGACACATGGAAGCTTGAACTAATCAAGGATTCTCAGTAAGCAGATACACATATCCATATCAAGGAAGCAGTGCTGAGAATACACGGATTAGTATAGTAATTTAACTGCCCCCTGCTAATCAACTAAGGCAACCAGATGATGCATATATGATGCATTCGCAGAGGCACTCTTTCAGAGCCCTGAATAAACCAGGTAGTTGACCATGTATTTTATGTTAATTCTAATAAACTGGAAAAATGAGACAGATGCTGAAGTGCTGCTCGCCTTTGCATATAAGATTTTGTCATGAAGATTTCAACAAGAACCACTTCACAATAAGATCCCTCTCATGAGTTGCAGAATCTTATTAAGTAGCCAAATTCATGCCCTGGCTGACTGCTCTGGTAGAGAAGTTCAGCACCAGAGAAATAAGTGTTACATAAATATATATGGGTCATATTAAGTTAAAAAAAGAGAAACAAACCTTACAGGGTTGTTGTGAGGACAGAAGGAGGGGAGGAACTGTGTACACCACCTTGAGATGCTTGGAGGAAAGGTGGTATTAAAATGTGCAAAATAAATAAATCTTATTAAACGTGAGGATGGGAGCTTGTTTCCTACAACAAACAAGTTAGGGTGAATTGGGAATACAAACAGCAAACACTATTATCAAATAACTAGATTTAATTGTAATTAAGTTTCTAGCCTCTCTAATTTGGGTGGAAGTTTCAGTTATTTGCATAAAGGCTTGCATAATGCATAAGTCTAACTCAAATTTTATGGTAGGCAAGGAAAGTTTGGATTTCTGTACTTCATTTTAATGTTTTGGTCCACTGGAGGAGAAAACCCATTGAGTTGAATGTACCCCATCATCTGATTTTGTGCCATTTGCTAATGACAATATTGATTTGGCTTCTACTTTGCTTTTTCTGGACCAGCCTGCGAAGTTGACCACTTTTGAACCATAAGATGAAATAGTGGGTTTGTATTCATTAGTGGACTCAGGTATATGCACTATTAATCAGTAATCTTCACCATGGTTCTTGTTGATCTTAGATGAAGAGAAAAGCATAGGGCCCTATCGTGTAATGACATTCACTAATCAACTTCCTGTTAGAATCCAGTGAAATTATGCAATTATTGGTGGCTGCTTTAAATGGTGGCTGCTTTAGTCATTTGTAACTGCTTTGAATTCCTTTTAATTTATCTAGAAGCATATTTCATGATTTCTTCTGAACTGTAACTATACCATATATTTATATAAAGCAGGCCTCCGTGCCACTTAGCCACTTGCGCCACCCACAACCTATATTGGGCTGTGGGTGGCGCAAGTGGCTAAGACATTGTGCTTGTTAACCAGCAGGCCAGGGTTCGAGACCCAGGTTCGCCCCACAAGACAGGGTGAGCTCCTGTCCTTAGCCCAGCTCTGCGACACCAGCTGGATCCAATCGTACTAGCTCTGCCTTTCCACTGGACTAATTCAGTGGTGTGGAGAGGGGGGATTTGCTGCTTGGGTAACAGCCTATCCTCCATAACAATCCAACCCAGGCTTTCGTGCTTTGCATGCAGCGTATGCAGCGCTGAGCACGATACCATTCCAAGACTGATGGAGGCCTGCTTTTTTATATTTATTTAATGTAACTGGGAATTGGCTATAACAAATGAAGAAATATTCTAAAAATGTAGTACTAATTTACTAAGACAGGACAAACTGGCAAGGAGTTGTAGCATTGTAAACCTGCTTCCTGAATGGAAATTTATGTTTTATTTTTAATAATTTTGAAACCTTTTATTTCCAGGGAATGTCACAACTAGCACATCTGTGTCCCAGATGACAAGTGGCATCAGCCTTGTTTCCTTCAACAGTAGACCAGATGGGATGCATCAGCGTTCCTATTCAGTCTCCAGTGCTGACCAATGGAGTGAGGTGACAGTCATTGCAAATTCAGGCATCAGTAGCGGTAAGAGATAGTTGAATAATTTTCATTTTTTAAGAAAATAAATTTTTGAAATATCACTGGTGATGTCCATACATTTTTATAAAATCAATTTTATTCCAGTTTGGGGATTGTTGCATTAATCTAATTACCAAGGAGTTAAATAGTCTCCAGTGGCTTCTGTACTAGTATGTGAATGTATAATTAGGTAGGTGAAAGCCTCTCCAAGGCTTCTCCAAGGCCTATATTGGGCTGTGGGTGCCACAGTGCCTTATAAGGTATTAAAACAACAATCCCAATTATTAAAAAGAAAACAGAAGTTATGTGTTTTTGACTCTGAGAGTCACTCTGAGCCTAACAGAGTCCACAGATGGAAGGTTACATCCTGTACTGGGATCAGAAAACCCACGAGAGTGGAGGAAAGCAGTGCAGTCCTAGCCTCAGACCTTTCGTGAGGGTGGGGAGATGCATACCCAATGTAGATTATACAAAAACATATGTAAACATATAAAATGTTTTAAAGCATCCCAACCTAAAAATTTACAATAAAAACCAGCTAAAACCAATACTAATAACATGGCACCCCTCCCCACTGAGATATATTTTTTTTATCTCCAATATAATTAAAAAGCTTTCGTTCACAAAGGCTCAAAGGGAGACCTGGCCAGTGCATGAAGCACAAACAGTAGGTCTTAAGAAGGGATTTTAGCCGAGGATGGTGGCCTGAGAAGGGCCACTCCCCAGTAGTCCCAAGTTCAGCAACATTAAGAGTTACAATCCGATCCCAACCCTTGCCTGGAACAGAGGGCTAATTAGCCTGCCCTGTATCCAGCCTGAGACAGGCTAGCTGAAATAAATTTTCCAGTGGGGCTACTGGAACCTGCACTACATAAAGAGGTGATTCAACTTGCCTGGTGCTGCACTGGGTAACTAGGGAATGGGATCTAACATAAGTGCCAGATCCTGGCTCATGCTTCTCCCAGGCCCAGCCTTTGCACCCTAGAAACCTGTTGTGCTATCTTGTGCTAGAACCTAGGATGTTCTCTCAGTGATTGTAATCACCTTACGACTAGCCGTGCATTTTACTTTATTTTATCTTTGAAAGATAACTCTAACTTTGGGATTAATTGCAAGTGTAAACCTTAAAAGATTTACAATATACTTAAGTATGACTTACTTCAATAGTAAGAATTAGCAGTCACAATGGAATGTAAGTTACCAGCACAAGAAGTAACATCTTATTTATAAGATAATCAAATTTGTCACCGAGGTAAAACAACACAACCTCTTATGTACAGAGCAACAATTCTTTGTAGCAAATTCAAGCTGTGTATCCATGTCTTGCATAATTAATTTTCTATTATGCACCTTCATGCTGCACAAATACCTCTGCAAAGAGTCAGATCTTGCTGCATTTGGATACCCAAAGTTACACAAAGAAGCATGAGCAGTTATTGTCTTGTGCAAACAGCTCTCTGGATCATGGCCTAAGCCTTTAATAATCAGACACGGAAAGCACAGAAATGTGACACAGTAGTGCTGAGAAGACAGCAGCTGTCTGTCTGTCTTCTATCTACAGTATTTATATACTGCTTTCAACTGAAAAGTTCAAAAGCAGTTTACAAGAAAATGAGAAAATTAATAGCTAATTAATGGCTAATGGAACCCTGTCCCAAAAGAGCTCACAATCTAAAATGCAAAAAGAACACCAGCAGAAGCCACTAGAACAGACATTGCTGGGGTGTGGAGGGCCAGTTACTCTCCCCCTGCTAAATAAAAGAGGAACATCCACTTGAAAGAGTGCCTCTTGCCCCGGTTAGCAGGGGTTATTAGCTTCCAGTGGCTAATACTAACTCCCAGAGTTATACAGAATAGTACACCAATCAGGCAGAAACTGAAGCATGTGTGTAGAACTTAAAACTGGGACATCTTCAATCTTTGCTCTTTATATAAATGTGAATATAAAAAAATCTAAACTTAATTTACCATCTAAAAATGAACATTACTGCGTAATGGGTGTTTTTTTAATGATACATATGAAGACAAACTTCAGGGAAGAGTATATTGATGAATGTTCTAGTTAGTAAAATGTATGCTATTATTGTTCATATATAACAAATAGATATATATCTGCACTCTCTAGCAAATAGGTAAACCAGTGCTATTTGATCAAACTAGCTAACTGGGTTACTCTATGCATCTCTCCTTGATTCTGAAATATAGACAATAGCTAAGAGTATGGATATGTGGCTTCTTTTATATTTATACTACTACCGACTGTAGAAGGAAAGGATAGGTGCTTCAAAATCTGATGCAGAGGAAAACAATGTAGGCAAGAGTAATAAACTCAGCTCTAGGCACGTAGCCATCATTATTTTAGGGTGAAGGATAGAACAAGGCACAACAGATCCTGTGAGTACCTGTGAGTTCTTCAGGTATAATGAAATCAGGAAACACAAATCTTTAATTACAGGTTTCCAACACCCATTCCATAACTATTAATACAGGGGTATCCAAACCCTTTTGGCAGAGGGCACATCATCTCTTTGATAACGGCACCAAGGGCTGGAAAAGGATCCTTGTGTTTCTTTCAAATGGCTGGACTCCAGCCATTTCAAAATGGGAACCATTTTGTGGTGATTCTGTTCCTACCTGGAGATAGGTTCTAGATGACAGTGCTGGGTGATTGTAAATATCCTTCTCCACAGTAAAATTCTGTAGGAGAAAAAAGGCCATGAGCAAGAACTGCCTTTGAGGATTAATAACAAATGCTCCAAACCCTGTTGAAGCTACCAATGCCTGCAAGAGCAGAATGGAAGCCACAGACCCTGAATTGTCTCCAGGGCAGCTGAGACCAGCAGAGAGAGAGGCCTCGATTTTAGCCAGTACAGCAGTAGCATGCCTGAGAAGGTAGCATGAGAGCAATAGCTGCTGATGTAGACCCTCAGATGTAGACATGGTGGCCAGGCTTAATCACTGGGCCCACGAGAAAGAAACAAGGCACAAGTCACAGAGACCAATCCATGGGTTAACAGCCTAGGCCAGAAGCTTCTTGGGAGTCCTCCTCTTACAAGGATACAAGCAAAAGGGGCTGTATATGAGGATAAAAAGACACGTGGATCAAGGTCTGGCAGAGACCTATAGAAGGTAGCTGGGGGCTGCAGAGGACGCCATTAAGTAGGCTCTGCAAAGCCATCCAGCAGGCTCCTCATCCTCCCAAGATGGCCACCAGCCTGCAGGGAGTGGGTGTGGCCAGGGTTGAGCAGGGTTGTGAAAAACACAGGGAGGAGGCAGCAATGACAAGCCTCGCCCCCAAACACTGCCTCCATCCACGTTCCTGTGAGGAAGTGCACCTTGCGACTGACCTGGTGCACAGTGGAGAAGCCTGATCCTTAGAGGGGTCCCTGGCAGGAAGCACTTCTCCACCTGTCTGGTGTGTGCCTGTCTGGTGTGTTCATGCTGCTCAATGCAGTGACCAAGAGTTCCCCCGCTCCCCACCAGCCCAAGGGGGGCTTGGAGTGGATGTCAGCCCCTTTAAGGAGCTGGTGGGTGCCCACTCTCCAGGGCTTTTGAAAGGGCAGCCCTGGATGTGGGGGACCAGCAGGGCTTCCTTCCAAAGCACTGGGAACACTTGGACAAGGAGGGAATCCAAGAAGAGAGAGAAAGAGAGGGCTAAAAAAGGAACCGTAGTAGCGGCAGCCCCAGTCCCCTCTCCCTAGCCACCTAGAGGTAGGGTGGTCAAAACTGGGGAAAAGGACCCCAACTATTCCCCCATAAAGGGAGGAGGCCAGCAGATCTGGTCTAACCAACTGTCCTCACCGTAAGGTGAGGTAAGACTGGCTGACCTTGGGGCGCCCCTCCCCTCAGCAAGTCTTCCCAGCTGACCTGCATGCATGAGGGGGAGGATCTATCCCAAAGAAGAGGAGTGACCACCAGAGAACATGGATGTACCACCGGAGAATAGCATCCTTGTTGATTCTTATCATGCATCCTTGTTGATTCTTTGGAATCTGATAGCAACATTTAATATCATCAATCATCAAGTTATTTTGGATTGCTTGTCTTGCGAGCACTGTTCTTACCTGGTAAATAAATTACAGTTTGTGGTGTCAAGTGACTACAGTTTATCTCCATGGAACTTGTGCTATGCTATTCCACAATATTCTGTTCTCCTTCCTGCTGTTTGCCATCTAAATGAAACCATTGGGAGAAATAGTTCACAGAGCCACTAGAACACCATTTGTATTCTTAATTCCGAAGAGTGTCCAGTTCTCTGATAGAAAATACAGCTGCTTAACTAAAGTATTTTATTGGTGAGAATGGCTCAGTTCTGGCTGTTGTGATTCGTGGTGGCTCTTTTTCATGCAAAGTATTTACTTTTCTATTGATATGGTCCTTTTCCTATTTTCCCCCCAAAGACAGGTATGTTGAATGGGGATCCTTCACCAGAGCCAACATGCTTTATAAACATAGCATTGGTTGTATCTGGCATCTTGACTTCTGTAATCAGCATGTACACAGGTGCATCTTAGTTAGAGAAAATATGTATCATATTCAAGATTTGCCCTCAAATGTCTGTGACAGTATCTCAGTACTAAATCTAGTGGTTACAAACTGCAAAAGAGATGCCAGTTGGTCAATAGGAAGAAATTCTTGATAGTATCTTCAGCAGTAGAACAGGTTGCCAAGGAAGAAGGTAGATTCTTCAAGCAGAGGCTTAAGAGGTATCTACCGCAGATGTTCAGGAAGGACTTCCTGCTCCAGGCAGGGGTGTAGAATAGAGAAAATTGTGAATCGTTTCCAATTCTATGATTCTGTATTGGAACCACTAAAAAATTTCATCCTGGAAACAATGGCCAAAGTAGGAAATGGCCAGTGTTCTGAGTTTTGCTAACTCCTGGCTACTGGGTAAAACCATCCACCTAATGACTAAGAGGAGCTGCAAGGGATGATTCCCAGAATCTTACCTTCATATTAATCAGTCAGATAAAATCTCAATCCCTAACATCTGTTGTTAGTTTGAGAAGTTTGAATCAATAGCTTATTGGCACAGAGGAGCTGGAACTAAGTACAGTGGCGCCTCACGTAACAGAATTAATTTGTTCCGGAGGCAGTTTCTTTACGTGAAACTTTCTTTATGTGAAGCGGATTTTCCCATAGGAAATAATGGACACACAGATGATTGGTTCCACAACACCAAAAATATTCATATAAAAATATTAACTGGATGTAAAAATGATGACAGAACTCTGGGATTGAAATCAAAACATGCATTCAATGTGCATGATCTTATGAAGTCTGCTTAGGCTGCAGTCCTAAAGACAATTTCCCGAGAGAAATACCCATTTAACACAATGGGACTTACTTCCGGGTAGACCTGGTTAGGAGGCTGCAATCCAAGACACCTTCAAAGTGTCTCCCCACTTTCTCCTTCTCTCCATCCTGAGCCTCTCTCTCCCCTGCTCCCTTCTGGCTAGCCCTGAGCTGCTTCCCTCTTCTCTGCTCTTCTCTCCCTCTGCCCAGTGCACACCCAGCCACAGGAGGAACAGCATGGAAGTGTTGCTTTCACTATGGGCAGGTGCGCTAGGCAGTCCTGACACTTTTTAAACAGGTTGCTGGCCAGCGCATCTGCCCCAACTGCCAGCAAATGTTCTCTTTACGTGAAGCACTTTCTTTACGTGCAGCAGAATCCTAGATAAATTTTTGTTTGTTACGTGAAACTTACTTTACGTGAGGCTTTCTTTACATGAGGCGTCACTGTAAATACTTCTCTTGGCAGGGTTGGTTGCATTTGGCTATTATTTTCAGTGTACTTCTAAACACCACCATTCATGTGACCTTTTCCTGTTGCCCTTCTTAATAAATTCATGTTTTTCTCACAGGTTTACTTCTTTTCTGTTTCTTTCTGATTCATGCTAAGAACTGTTGCCCCTCTCTTTCCTGTACTCACAGAGTACCCACACTGCTAATGCCACAGTGGGCAAAAATGCCTGCAAAGAAGTTGGAGCTGGCAAAGTTAGAAGCTTTCCAAATCACTTTTGTAGCAACCAGCTTTTGGGATGAGATATCATAGTAACTGAAATTGCAGATTGCAAGAACTGCCCGTTTTATTTTTGTGGAAGGTACCCAGATGTGTGTGAGACAGTTAAGTGCAGGGGCTATGCATTCTTTCCAGAAGCTGGTAGCAGGGTACATGTCAGTGCCAGTTCAGGGGAGGCATGGAAATTGTATGCCAGTTCAGTGGGGTGTTTGGGCTCAAGTTGAGCCTGCACAAGAAGTTCCGTTCTGCCACATTGCTAGCATATTTCAGAGTAAAAAGAGCATTTACACTCACATAACATGTTGACAGATTTTGAGTTCATGTTAGTGAACCTAACAATTTTGATAGTTTTGGATGCCTGAATCTAGCCCAAGGGGTATGTATATGCATATTGGACAAATAAAGAATTAATAATGAACTAGCAAAATTTACCTGCCAAAATACCCCCACTGTGTGACATGCCCCGTGAACCACCAACCCTCCGTGCACTACCACCCCCAGTGCAACATCCTTCATGCACCATTTCCCCATGTACCACCAAGTCTGTGTGACATCCCTCATGCACCACCATGTCCCCATCCACCACCACTCCATGCAACATCCCTCTGGGCACCATCCCCCCATATACCACCACCTCGTGCACTACCATCCCTCTTCACAACCATGGGCACCCTTTCTGGGCAGGTGCAGGATTTAGGGCTTGGTGTTGATCAGTCTTTAGTGTTAAGTATAGGCCAAAAATGGGTTGCACTCCTTTTCACCCTGATGGGTTAAATTTCTCAAAATTAGTTCTTAGTGGGTTCTTACATCACATAAGAATACCTTCCCCAAATTTAGATCTCCCCAAGTTCTAGATCTAGGGGTTGTGGCACGGCGTGGATCAGTAATTGAATCTTCACTGTAAATAGGGGCGAAAACACATTGCTCCCCCTTTCACTCCCTTCTGGTTTGAATTTCCAAAAATAAGCTCTTAATGGGTGCCTCCATCATGGAAGGAACATCCTCCTCAAATTTCACACTTCTAGGTCCAGGGGTTGGGGCTGGACGTTGATGAATCAGTGAATGAGTGAGTCAGTCAGTGACTCTTCAGTTTTAAATACAGTATATAGATAAGATTATTCAGTGGATTATTATATTATGTGTAATAGATTATTGGAAGAAAATCCCAATGAGTGGAGTGAGACTTACTCCCTACTAAATATATGTAGGTTTTGCTCCTAGGACTTCTGTGCATGTAATAAATGGAAATTTGTCCTGGTATTGTATTTGTGTATCTTATCGTCTAAAGACAAGTAATGTAGAGAAATCTTTGTTCCATCATCAAATCCTAGCTTCTTAGTATTGCTTTACAGCAAGGAATGTTAAAAACAATATATCACAACATTCATTGATGAATCTCTTGCAGAAATCTGTATGATAAAAATTCTTTTTCTATTTATAAAAATTGGAATTTGCTGCATGTCATGCAGTATTTTCTTGTGTTTGTGTTTCTGCCCTTTATGTTGGTAGTTGAGACATGAAAAAATCTTTTTAATTTCAGTTTCTTCCTCCAACTCCCAATAAAAGGTTTTGGATTTTAGAGTCATTAAAAAGATAATACTGCAAAAGCAGCAGGGATGAGGAAGAATTTCTTTGGATTAAAATGCCAACATACTGGAGAATGTGCATGCTTATTGTCACATGGTTTTATTGTAGACAAAATAACATATTGGGATTCAATTTTTCTTTGGACCTTTTTCACATTAAATTAATACTTTGTGTGGCTCTGAATAAGTTTTCAAAGTCTTCCTATCCAGACTTTTGGTTCCCTACAGCTTCTATCTTTTAAGCAACTGGGAACATTCCCTAATTAGATAAATTACTTTATAGAGGGTTCAGCTACAAAACAGGAGGTGCTGGTTAAATTAAAGGGGGAAAATAGAAAAACCTATTCTATGAAATGCAATGCCCCACTGCTTTATGACTATTACAGTTGTAAGGTTTTACATTTAAGTACTAGAGGTTTAAAATTAAATGTCTAATATAATTTGGCACTGGTAACATGTAGTGTGTGACTGTCCTCAGAGAATATCTAGGCAATTTTGTTGGCTGTCTCAAATTGCTCTGTGCTTGATAGTTGAGGAAAAGGTACAACTGAATCACTTTTTAGTTAAATGCCACGTGCTGTTCAACGTAGTAGGCAAAAGCATGTTGAGTTCTGAATTTCACTGTTTCAATACAGCATGAAAAATACTTTTTTTCCTTTTTACTTATCAGTATCTCTTCAGAGTATTTGACAGAAGTAATTTTAGCAGCAAGAGAATAAAAACTGGAGGTAGTAAATCCCTGTCTAAGAATCTCTTGTGTAGATTCTTTATGGGGGCACAATTGATCTGCATGTCAGACCCTGGTGTAGTTTATACTGTTTATCACCCTAATGGTGGCAGGGAGACCATGGACATGGCCTCATAAGTCCCTATGAAAGAACTTGGTTTCTCTGTCAGTGATGAAGCAGCTTGGTGTTATTGATAGATTTGGAACAATTACCTCTGCAATAACTATTGGCTGATAGCTCATGTTGTATCTGATGTGGAGGCATGCACTCCTCTTCGAATCATTTACTGTCAAGCTTATCTCCTAACTTCACACTCATGTGCGACTGCAGGGTCACTTAGCCTCTGGAGATTCATTTATTACCATTGTTTTTGCTTCAGTGTGATCATTTGTGTAACTGTCTCATAGATATTTAGCATTGGAATCTATCCAAGAATCCTTCCAAATTATTTGTTCTTCTTTGTGATATACTCCCTGAAAATTAAGGTTATTTATTAATATGCAAGTTTTAATAAGTTATGATTGCTTGTATTTAAAATTCAGTACACATAAATGTAAATGTGTTACCTTAAATTATACATCCATTTATTATTAGGATTCTTCAAGGTAGGAATATACAACCTGAGTTATATAACCTGATCAGTTGGTTGCTGCTTTCCCAGGGTCACATCCAGTGGTGTGATGTAACATGCAGAAACAGTCAGAAAGATGTAAGTTGGTACAAATATCCCACATTTGCCATCACACCTCCCTGAGATTTCAAGTGCCCTTCTCTATAGATTCCATATATTAAATCTTCTCAGTACAGTATAGTATGAAGTATGTGGAAGAAGAAACTGTATAAAAACTGCCAATAAGATTCTTATAAATAAAAAGAAAAATAGCCTATGTCTTGGATACAGTATCTTTTGTATTTTTTGAAAAGTGGTATAATGCAGAAAAACTGAATAAGATACAAAGAACCTTTGCTGCTCATCATTCATAAAGACAAATTGCATATATGATATTTTAAACAGGATATATCATTTCAAAAGGAAGTTGTAAGTGCCTGTTTCTTCCTTTGTTTTGAAGGAGTAGCTAAATGCTGAGTTGAGGATTTCTGGTAAATGAGTGGAAATTAGAAGTGTTGATATGGAGCTCCCCTACATGTTATGATATACTTTAAGAAAGATGCAGCCAAACTGGAGCAAGTGCAGAGGAGAGCGATAAGAATGATCAGTGGGATGGAAAGGAAGCCCTACAAGGAAAAGTTGGGGGAACTTGGTACGTTCAGCCTGGTGAAGAGAAGGCTGAGAGGAGACATGATTTCCCTCTTCAGATACCTGAAGGGCTGTCATAGGAAGAAGGGGCTCATTTGTTCATAGCTTCTTCTGAAAGCAGAACTAGAACCAATGGGTACAAACTGCAAGAAAGGAGATTCCGGTGGGATATCAGGAAAAATTTCCTGACTTTGAGGGCGGTTTGGCAGTGGAACAGATTGCCAAGGGAGGTAGTGGACTCTCTCTTACTGGGGATCTTCAAGCAGAGGCTCAGTGAGCACCTGTCAGACTGCTGGCCCACTGGCCTTTTGGGGGTGTTTGGGTGGCACTGGGGGGGCAGTTGAAGGCTGCAGTGGCGAAGATCCCCCAGCCATGGCAGCCATTTCCAAAGGGAAGACTGTGTGCGTGTGCGCACAGTCTCCCTATTTGAGCTCTGCCGGAGAGCTGCAGAGTTTCTCCATGGGCGGAGCTGACTATCCTTTGGAAGTCACTTTCACTTCCTGGGGTTAGCCGAGGATAGTCTGCTCCGCCCACAGAGAAGCCGTGCAGCTCTCCGGCGGAGCTCAAAGGATAAGGGAGCATGCGCGCACAGTCTTCCCTTCGGAAATGGCTGCCCATGTCTGGGGGATCTTCGCTGCTGCAGCCTTCAACTGCCCCCCCAGTGCCCACAAAGACCGGGGAAGCAGCAACTTCTCCCCGGCTGGCCGGGGGGACTCCGTGGAGCTCTGGCTGGCACGTGTGCCTCCAGCCGCTTGTCCGTGGCGCCAGGGTATCCCTGGCCAGTGCACACGCTAGTGCCTCTGCAGGTGAGCTGGATTGTGTGCTTGTGTGTGTGTGTGTGTGTGTGTGTGTGTAAGAATGCATGGGGGTGTGTGTGTGTGTGTAAGAATGCATGGGGTGGGGGGGCTCAGGGGAGCTCACGTGGCACCACCGCGCAGCAGCAGCCTCTCCCCGGCCGGCCAGGGGGCGTTTAAAGCCACCGCGCTGGTCCTCCGTGCCTCTGCAGCCTCCCCCCAGCCAGCTGGGGGGAGGTTTAGAGACACCATAGGCTCCAACAGACCCCAAAGGTCAGACCCCAAAGGTAAGCCCCCAGGGAATGTTTTTAAAATGTAGGACAAAACATATGACGTTCTACATTTTAAAAAATGTAGGACAAGGTCCTCCAAAAGTCTGGCCCCCGGCAGTGTCTGAGGGACAGTGAACCAGCCCCCTGTTTAAAAAGTTTGAGGACCCCTGCTCTAGGAGGATTTCCTGCTACAGGCATGGGTTTGACTAGATGACCCACTGGGTCCCTTCCAACTCTATGATTCTATGATATAAGTGATATGTAATTCTCTCTCTCTCTCTCTCTCTCTCTGTGTGTGTATATATATATATATATGCGTGTGTGCATGTAGTGTAGTGTATGTATGTATGTATAATGAAATATATGGAAAAGGAAACAAAAAAACTACCCTTAAGATTCTTATGAGTTAGAAAAAAGAATAGCCTTTTGTACTGCATATCTATATATAGGGATCTGTGACTGGGTGTATGGGTACACACCTCTGAATGCAACAGAGGAACTGCTGTAGATCTACTGCTTTGCTAACTTTCCAGTAGTATTAGATTGATCACAGTTGCAAACAAATACTTTGTTAGGCAGAGGTAAGTCCCAAAACCACAAATAGAGGACAAGGCAGGGATAGAATTGGAGCCCCAAACACCAGGTGACTTTTGACAAAAATTACCAGTTCTTTGACAGTGCTTTTGCTGCAGCATCTTGATTTATAATGCTCTTGATTTCTTTTGCCAGTCCAGCTTCCACTTATTCTTAGAGGAGAAAAAAAAACACATGCAGGGCACAATCCTAACCAATTTAGGCTGGCATAAATCACCTGCTCCCTGTTCCCTTGGAGGTGTGAGGAGGCCAGGACATGTCTATGCACTTGCCTAATCCTCTACTCCAGGAGCGGGGCAGAAGTGCCTTATGGCACTCTTGTGACACCCCCAGGCTAACACAGGACTTGTGCCAGGATTTATGCAGCCACAGTCTCCCCAAACAACAGTGCCTATGTTATTTCTTCAGTCAAGCCATAATTATAGATTTCACCACTAAAAGATGTGATATTATTTTAGTGAAACATAGCTAAAGGCCATCCTGACCTGTTGATTAGCATCCAGGTCATTTAACTGTCCACTGTTAGGTCAGCATTTCATTTCAAAATTGACCTTGATCCAACCCATCTGAGATTTTCTTGTTATAGTACAATAATCAAGCTGTCCTTTACCTCTCCTCTGCTCTACTT
This sequence comes from Cryptoblepharus egeriae, assembly GCA_030015325.1. NCBI lineage: Eukaryota > Metazoa > Chordata > Lepidosauria > Squamata > Scincidae > Cryptoblepharus > Cryptoblepharus egeriae. Next base: position 113,302,035 of record JAREYC010000001.1, on the reverse strand, counting down.
TCTTATTGTAATTATTTATTTTCCTCACCAAAAAAATGCATTATTTCCCCAAATTCATTAACCCTTTCAACCGTTCATTTTGGCATTCTACCTATCCCAAATGAAATGGCACATGAATATCTAAGAGACTGAGGATGCAATCCTAAACTCCAGTTAGGCCGGCCCAAGCCCTGGAATAAGTCCTGTGCTAACCTGGGGATGACACAGTGCCATAAGAAACTTTTGTGCCACTCCTGGGGGAGGGTTAGGCCAGTGCACAAGCATGCACTTGCCTCCTTACATCTCCACAAGGAAAGGGAAGACCGATAAATTGTGGCAGTCTCTGTTAGGATTGCATTCTGAAGACCTACAGATAATCTGGAGAACTGTCCAACAGTGCTAAAGTACTGAAGAGCAGGGGCAGAGATTCGGGAAACCTAGGTTAGCAAGGGAGCTGTCCAGTCTAGCCTGGAAAGCAGGAACTGGATTGAAAAACTGAGTTCAGTTTTTAGCTTCCAGCGCTAGACACACCAGAAAGCTGCCCCTCTTTTCTAGCATGCTACGGTGGCATTTGATTTTTTTCAACTTCATCAGGCTGACCCTGCCAGGAATCTTTCCTACATGTTTGGCACTTGAAAACCTTGCTCTGTTCCATAGAATCAATTGGGCACAGTCATTTTGTATGGCACGTAGTGGAGGAATTTGTGAGAGGACGATTTTTTGACTTTATTCAAAAGCAGCATTTCGTAGTCAAGATTTTAAAAGCATTATACAGAAGTTACTAACTTGAGGATAACTTTAATGACTATAAAGCAATTATTAAACATTACAAAAAACCTGAAGGACATTCAACAACATCTTAGTTCCATTTTTAAAATGAATTTTGCTTCTGGTACAGTAGCGGTATGCTGGTGGCTTTGTTTCAGGCTGTTTTCTTGCTGAAAAATGAATGCAGCCTCCATGAGATGTTTTCCCTGCAGAAACTGCTGCACCCTTAGAAACTGAAGACAGGTTTTATATTGGAGTTTCTTATTCCACTGTTTCCTGAATGCTGTTTATGTTGAACTCCTGAGGACTGCTGGTAAAATAGAGGCCTTTTTTGCTTGAATTGATCAATGATTCTGAGTCAGGCTGCGTCTCCTGAACTACCAGGAAATGACAAAAAGAGTTCAAAGCTCAAGTGGGTTCCCTGATAATTCAGCCTTCTTGAATTAGATATCTCCTGGGGAAAGCAATTTACAGCAACCCTTCCCATGGTGTTGATTCCCTATCTTTGCTAAGGGATGGAGACTCATCTTCCTTTGTAGTACAAAACTCATTGGAGTCTGTATCCAGGTGCAAGTGTAACCAGGTCCTGGCATATGTGTGATATGTGCAATTGCATTTAATAGTGCCAACTGCTTAAGATCCATTGCAAAAAAAGGTTAATTTTGTTTTGCTCCTCTAAACCTTGGTGCGTCTCATGGTCCAGTGCGTGTAATAAGCCAGGAAATACAGTAATTGATTTTATGTTGTTTTTACTGAGTTGAAAGGTGTGCCTTTGCATTTTACTCAGGAGTCAGTCCTTGCAGCACCAACAAAAACAATCTATTCTGCATATGTCTGAAATATTTTATGGGTCCATAAACAGTGCAATTTTATGTATGTTTATTCACAAGTATGTCCCGTGTTCAGTCAGACTTACTCTTAGCATATAAGATTGCAACATGCATAAGTGCATATAAGATTGCATTGTAGGACTCTTGTCTAAAGGTTCTCACCCCAGATTGGACAGATGTGTTTTCCATCACTGGAGTATAAACATGGGTGCACCAGAGCGTTTAACAGTCATACAGTATATCAGGGGCAAATTTTCATTTTTAAAAATTTTATTTTGAACAGCAACAAATGAATCTGGTACTTGAAGCACATGAAGATACAATGAACATTGAACTCCATGAGTATTAATTTATAGCAGAAAGATTTTTTCTGTATGATTTGGAAGCTGATTGCATTTCTTGAGAAAAGAGGGGTAGTAAAATGTTCAAAAAAATTGTATTGTATAAATTTAATGTGTTGCAAGAAGTTATGAAGTTGCAGTTTTCTCAGTAATGTATTTAGTAAATTGTTTCCCTTATTTGCTATGTGCATTTTTATTTATTATTTGCTTATAACTAGAATTCATCACAGTTTTTGCCATCACTGTTTACAGGTTATTCTCTTTCCAGTCTTGATCATAGGACTCTGAGATGCAAGGTCACTTCATATAACTTACCTGTGGAATGCAACACTTCAAAGCTACTTCTTATTGTATATAGTTCAAGAAGCAAGAGGCCTGTTTACGACATCTGATATGGTTCTTTTCATAGCCTATTGATAATCCACAGGTTAATCACAGAGACAGGGACTTTGTGCTGATGGAAAAATACCTCTTGTCAAGTTACCAGATCCTATAATTTGTTGCAACTGATACTTGATAATCATGGTCATGCCACCCACAGTGTGTGTTGGTAAAGGAAATAATACAACCCATATCTGAATTTCTAGTAGAAATTGTTCAGTAAATCTTGCACAGGCTGCACAAGAAACAGAAGACTGAAAAGAAACTAGAGTCATCCATCCTTCTGCATTCAGCCCTCCTTTTCCAACATTATATCTAAAATGGCAAGGAATAAGATAATAATGAATGGAGATTTGAGTGCACTGTTTAAATCCATTGTCTTTTAGACATTCTCTAATTTGGTGCTCATAAAAATAACATAAAAGCAATACTAGCTTTGAAAAGGATTAAACCTTAGGGTTACTTTACTCTAGCCACTGTCTTTTCTTCTCTCTTTCCTAACATTAAAACAGTAGCTATTCATTAGCATGGTGCTCAAAATATGTTTGTATTTTTAGGGTTGTTTGAGGTCTTACTCATATTATTATTCTGTGGCTAGAAAACTCTTATGCTGAGTACTAAAGTACACTTGATTGATCCCAAATGTGTGTAGTCACAATTATCAGTATACAGTGGTACCTTGGCTAAAGGACGTTTTGGGTAAAGAACAAAATTTTCTCAGAAATTTTGACTTGTGTAAAGAACACTGTCTTGGGTAAAGAACACTTCTGAGGATGTTTGGAACAGGCTTCCATGGCAAGGGAACCCACAGGGGGAATGAAGGGACGAGGCGTGGGGACAAGGGGACTAGCTTGAGCTACAGTGGGGCCATGGGCAAAGTTTTGAATAGGCTTCCATGGCCAGGGAAGTCATGTGGAGTCCGGGGGGGTGGGGAGGAGCCTGAGCCAGGTTTGTATGTGGGATCTGTGTGTGGCAGTGTGGAAGGTGTGCCTTATCAATGTTCTAATGCTGCTCTCCATCAGCAGCTTGGGAATATTAAAGTTGCACAAAAAGACAAAGATTCCTTTGAGCCAATGGTTAGCAGTGACTCCATTAGTGATAGTGAAAGAGTACAATCTTAACCATGACTACTCAGTTGTAAGCCCCATTGTGCCTAATAAGTCTTACTTCCAGGAATGTGTCTTTAGGATTGCAGCCTAAGTAGACTTCATAGGATCATGCACATTGAATGCATGTTTTGAATTCAGTTCCAGTGTTTTGTCATCATTTTTACATCCAGTTAATATTTTCATATGAATATTTTTTGGGTTCTGGAACCAATTGTCTGAGTTTCCATTATTTGCTATGGGAAAACCCGCTTCACGTAAAGTATGTTTCACATAACAAACATGCCTGCGGAACAAATTAAATTTGTTATGTGAGGCACCACTGTATATCCTTTTGAAGGCATTTGGAGGAAAGCAGTCTAGTAGCTGCAATTTTGGAAGGTACATAAGAGGCAGTGATGAGTGGGAGATACCTCAGGTAGCCAGTATGGATGCATAGGAATCTTCATGGCTGCTCAAAAATTTAAAAAGACATACGGTATATAGGAAATGGAAAGTGGGACTGAACACTAGGAAATAGTACGGAGAAGGTAGCTTGGACTTATAAGGGAATGTTCAGGAGGTTGCCAGGGATATCAAGAGCAACAAAAGGGGCATTTTCATGGATATCCAAAAGAAGAGGAAGAGAAATGAGAGGGTGGGATGTTTGTGAATGGTTAGTTCGTGTTTGGTGACAAAAAGATTGGTCTAATTTACTGGGCAGTGGGAATGCTATGGGTTTAATTTATAAATCTGACATGAACAAGCTTGGAATCTTTCAGATGCAATGCTTAAGACAGATCCTGGGTGTCTTTCTTCATGATCCCCATTGTAATGAGACAATTAGAATAAAAACTCTGTGGCTGAGAGCGACATCCCTACTGGAGGATTCAACATGCAACATCTAAGAAAACATGACTCAAACACAGTAAGGAAAATCTAAGGAACCAGTGATAGACCATAGATGAGACAAGAAACATTGCCAACAGTCACAAAAAAATGAAGACATGTTATGAATGACACACAGATCCCAGTGGCACCTACAGCAGTGTATTGATTTGAGGGGACAACCTGCTCCCCAAGCACCAGCTAAGAGGATAAAGAAGATAAATGTATCCCTACTTCAAGGAGAAAAGTGAAGAACCAAATTATTGACCAAAATTGGTCAATAGTGACCAAAATTGGTCAATAATGACCAAAATAATGACCAAATGACCAAAATTATTATTGGGTTGGGACTCCTCACTTGTGAGGAAAGGCTACAGCATTTGAGGCTCTTCAGTCTAGAAAAGAGGCACCTGAACGAAGACATTATTGAGACACACAAAATTATGCAGAGGATGGAAAGGACGATTCGGCAGTGGAACAGATTGCCAAGGGAGGTGGTAGACTCTTCCTCACTGGGGATCTTCAAGCAGAGGCTTGACCAGCACCTGTCAGAGATGCTGTAGGAGGATTTCCTGCTACAGGCAAGGGGTTGGACTAGATGACCCACTGGGTCCCTTCCAACTCTAGGATTCTATGAAAGAGAAATGCTCTTTTTCCTCTCAAACAACACCATTACCAGGGCATACATGCCCCCTTTACAGCACTTCTGACTTTGGCCACAGGAGCAGACATAAATCTGAGAAGACCCATAGGGGTCCATGATAAACCAGAGTAAAAATGGAAGCAAAAGAAAATGTTCTGGTCTTAGGCTGGCTTACGCACCACTCTTGCCTCTCAGTATGGCACAACTACAATAGCCCACCTCAGGATATGGCACAATTCCCACAGCCCAGTAAGCATGCTGCCCTTATGCTGCTGCCTCTTTAGCAGCAGTTAGGCCAGCCTAGAGGCCTGCTAGCTGTGTGGATTTGGCCTAACTGTCAGCTCAGGATATGGCCTATCTTAGGCTAGTTTAGCTGGACCATTCTCTCTGGTCTGTCAGAATTGCACCCTAAGCCATTAACTGTGCCTTGAAGGGATGCTTTCAATTTAAAGAGCCAAACTCATTCACTTTGAGACAAAATGGCATATTAATAAATCTCATATAATTAGGCTATACCTGTATACTTTTTCCTGCTGAAAGCCTGGAAGGCTTTCCCTGATGTCAGATATGATGACCCAGTATGATGATTATATGCAATTTATGAAGGATTCCATCTGGAAGAGACAAGTTCTATGAGTTGCCCATAGAACAATTACTTATCTCACAGGTTTGTTGGGAAGACAATGGATAAAAGCTATGTAAATTGCCTTGGGCATTTGATTTGGCATGGGACAGGCAGAGTATAAATCCCTTAAATAAATATATAATACAGTTGATAGGTGGATTTGCAACCAGTTGAACCAATTATACAATGAGTGCTCATCAACAACTGTGAATCAGCCTGGAGGAAGCTTTTAAGTGGAGTGTTCCAGGGCTCTGACATGTACAGGTTTTGCACTTGGACAAAATTAACCAAAGATGCCGTAATAGAATGAGAGATACCTTGTTTGGCAACATTTTGAGGTTGTCCCCTCTAGACACACCTCTCATGGCTTGTAGCCTGTGATGGCCCTTTCCTCTAGGAATTTGTCCAATCCTTTCTTAAAGGATTGAGGCTGGATGCCATCACCGCATCCTGTGGCAGAGAGTTCCACAGACCAACTACTGTGGTGGATCCAGAGAAGAGTACAGTAATTAAGAGTGATTAGGGGGCTGAAGACCATGCCTAAAGGGAAAGGTTGTAGGAGATCAGCAGAGAAGATGGTCAAGAGGTGACATGAGAACTATCTAAATGTTTGAGGGACTATTTTGAGTGAAAGTTGTAATGGAACAAATGATTTTAAATTATAAATTACAATAATCAATTACATTTTGATTAAATTTTTAAAAGAACTTTGTGATAGTATGAACTTTTTGTAAGTAGAATAGTTTGCTTTCTGTAGTATACATTCCATTGGCGAAGATACTTAACTAGAGGCTGGATAGCCATCTAGGATGTTGTACTTGTGTGCAGCCTGCGTTGTCAGGAGGCTGATGACCTTGTCAGTGCATTCTAACTCTGATAGCCCAATCCTACTCTACATTTGTTCTCTTGCCCCAGAGTAAGCCCTCACCAATTGCTAGTATGTTTCACCAAAGTGACTATTACATATGTATTAATTTTGTTTTGGTTTTAGGAACCTAAGCTTCTATTCAGACAGCCCCCCCCCTCTCTCTCTCTCTCTCTCTCTCTCTCTCTCACACACACACACACACACACACACACACACGAATGTAATGTAGCTATAAATTCTGAAACTGATGACCATCATCAGAAAAGCTGCCTGTAGCTGCCATTAGAAGCTGCTGAGCTAATGATGGGCTGGGCAGATAATCATAGGAAAGTTAATTGTAAGGTTTGATATGGCATCTTGTCAGCAGAGATAAGTTGTCACGTTTTCCACTTGAGCTGAAACTAAATGATTGTAAAATAAGTTATGAGTGTCCTTGGGCCTGTCTGCCAGAATGATAGCTAAGAATACATTCCTGGCCCATCAGTCTCAAGAAGCCTGTTTGATATTTATGTGAACTGAATGTTATTTTATTCCCCCTCTAGTCATGCTTGTCAGCCTCTCGAGTGAAAAGTGAAACTGCTTCTTTGACTCATACTTCAAGAATTGAAGCTCAGATATTTCACAGATTGTTATTATTATTATTATTACTAGTGTTATATATTTTTGAGGGTGTGCATCAAACATTGATGCCCGATTGGGAAGAACTAATGGCTGACATTGAATATACTGGATGGCTGAGGAACAGCCCATCCCAGCTCAGTGAAACGCATCTTATGAGTTCTAGTGCTTCTGTCAAAGCCGGTTAGGTTGTGGAGAAATGAGGCGCTTTCTTCTTTTTAATTTGATATGCCTTTTTATATTTAATAGTAGCGTCAGTGGTCATCTGTTCTCCCATGTGGTAATTGATACCAAATAAAAAGTGTTATTTGTATTCAGTCAGGAGTATGAAATTGCATGCAGTGGGTTGAAGCTAGAGCTCATTTGCAGTTTTCGGGAGGCTCCTTTTCAGTTTGAAGAATACCTTGTCAAGCAAGCATAGTAGTCAGAAATGGGAAAACACGGCATGTAAGCCTATGACACTTTAGTGGCCCACATTTTAAAAAGACAAATGCTAAGCCTCCTGTAGTCAGAGAATACTTGGAAACAGAATGCTAATCAAGAAGCAATGAACACATAGTTCTGCATCCAAGATTCACATTTCTTTTTATCGAGATGAAGAGGGAAGTGAGTTCCCCAGGCTCTCCTCACTTTAGAGCTGTTTGACCCAGACACAGCATGCTATTATCAGAAAAGCATTGTACATCATAAAGATTACTGCATAATGTTCATTTTTCAGGCTGGCCTTTACATTATAGATGTTTTGTGTTTGTGCTATAGGATGTAAGAACTGTTTTGCCTTAAACAGATTCCTCTACATAGGCCTGCAGTTGTTGAGGAAAATACAAGGTTAACAAAGGGATAACAGAAGGAGAATATAGCAAGCACCTGTGTGGGAACAGTCTCGTATTAGTTTTATACCAGGGAGAGTTCTCCATGTTCAATAGAAACATAAAACTACTGTTTTCTACATAATTTCTATTCACTGTATCTACAATATACTTACATAAATTGTTGTTTTCTTAAAATGTTATGTATAAGTACATTTGTTAAATTGTCCTTAGAGCAGATGTTCAAAAGATGACAAATTGCAATGTTATCAGTACCAGTTATCTTTTTAAGGAAAAAAAAATACATTTTAAAACAATTCTCTGTCATTTTTGGTGGAATTAAAGATTTCAATCTGGTATGGAGCAGTCTTTCATGTCCATAGTTGTAGAATGAATGTTGACAGACTGGGAAAAAATCTTTTGACATTCTAGATTTGAGTTGTAGCTCTGGAACATAAAAACCCTAACTATGGAAGATTATTTTTGTCACAGAAATGGAAGGTTCTGTATCCTTACTGCAAATTCATTGAAAGTGCTGAAGGCCTAATCAAACAGAAGATAGAAACAAAAGTGAGCAGAACATATTACTGTAATGGAGAAAAAGGAAAAAGAACTTTGACATCATTAATTTGACTTATTCACATTTTGAAAAGGATGGTTAATTTTTTGGAGCTATAATTTGGCTCTCTGTTCGAATTCTTGTCTTATTGTAGCAGCTGCAAACCTTAAAGAAAACCACTGTCCTGACCAGGAATGGTTCATGGTGAACCTGAACACACACTCTAATTCTGCTACCTTTCCCCCACCCATACCAGCATAAACTACTGTAGGAAAATTTAATATATGCAGCTTCTGTGGTTACTATAGGCTTGGCTTTGTGTGTATGCATGTGTGTTTTCTGAGACACTAAACTTATTCTGTTAGAAAGAACAGGTCTTTGACTCTTCCTGCTGCAGGATCCTCTCCCTGTATAGAATGTTGTTTGTGCCAAGGGTTTGAGGCCCACAAATTAAATTACCCTGATGGGCCAGTCATAAAAGCTAGCCTGAAACAGCTTCACTAATGATAACAGTTAATTGTTGAATCTCAATGGTTTTTCAACCATCCACTTTGTTTGGCCGCAATTGCCTAATTTAATTTTATTGTTATAGAATTATTTTTTTCTCCTGACAGCATTCATAGAACTGACTAACACAATGGCATAGTTGTTTGGATTCTCCATGAGAAGTATCTTCCTTGTTCACTATTGATCTGATACAGTGGTCTTGCTATATGTTTTTCTTGTCACTCTTAGATGTACTTGCTCTTGGAAATCTTCCATATTTTAGAGCATGTGTCTGTGGCAACATGTGCAGGTGCTGATCATGTCATACTACATGGAGTTTCCTTTCTATGTATGTAGTTCAACAGTGGCCACTGTTGCTGCACTGGATCCGAGTGACCCTATGATAATGTCAACCCACAACAGTGCACTTGGCCAGTCCAGGAATCCTGCTATTCTTAGCTGGCCCATGAGCACTATGTGGAACTAGTGGTTCATAGAGCCAGCCCTATTCTTGCAAGAGAACATGGACGGGATAAGTTGGGGCTGGCTGTGGTGGCGACCACCTTCAAATGTAAAGAGTCTCTGTCGATCATCTTTGAGAAATCCTTGAGGAGTGGAGAAGTGCCACTGGACTGGAAGAGGGCGAATGTAGTCCCAATCTTTAAGAAGGGGAAAAAAGAAGACCCGGGAAATTATAGACCACTCAGTTTGACTTCAGTCCTGGGGAAGATATTAGAACAAATCATAAAACACACAATTTGTGCACATCTAGACAAGTATTCGGTGATCAAAACAACCAGCATGGATTTACCAAGAATAAATCTTGCCAGACAAATCTGATCTCTTTTTTTGATTGGGTTACGAGCTTATTGGACAGAAGGCAATGCTGTGGATGTCATTTATCTTGACATCAGCAAAGCATTTGACAAGGTCCCATATGACATCCTAATTGGGAAGTGGGAAAAATATGGGCTAGACTAGGCAATCATTAGGTGGATCTGCAGTTGGCTCAACAGCTGCACTCAAAGGGTTTTAGTAAATGGTTCTGTGTCAACCTGGAGGTTGGTTTCAAGTGGGGTGCCCCAGGGCTCTGTCTTGGGCCTGGTTCTTTTTATTATTTTCATCAATGACTCAGAGGAAGGGATACATGGGAGCCTGATAAAATTTGCAGATGACACCAATCTCAGAGGAGTAGCAAACACAACAGAAGACAGGAGAAACCTCCAGGAGGATCTGGATAAACTGGAATACTGGGCTGTAACTAATTTCAACAGGGAGAAGTGCAAGGTTCTGCACTTAGGTAATAAAAACCAAAAACACAGGCATAAAATGGGGGATACTTGGCTTGGCAGCACAACATGTGAATGGGATCTTGGAGTCAGCAGTGTGATGTGTCTGCAAAGAAGGCAAATGCCATTTTAGGCACTCATGCACTCTGATCTTTCTTCCCCCTTTGCAAGCACTGCTTATTAGAAAGATGTAGATCTTATAAGATCTTATGCAGATCTTATAAGATGTTATAAGAAAGATGCAGCCAAACTGGAGCAAGTCCAGAGGAGAGTGACAAAAATGATAAGTGGGATGGAAGGGAAGCCCTACGAGGTAAGGTTGGGGGAACTTGGGATGTTCAGTCTGGAGAAGAGGAGGCTGAGGGGAGACATGATCACCCTCTTCAGATACCTGAAGGGCTGTCATAGGGAGGAAGGGGCTGATTTGTTCTTTGCTGCTTCTGAAAGCAGAACTAGAACCAATGGATACAGACTGCAAGAGAGGAGATTCTGATTGGATATCCGGAAAAAATTCCTGATGGTGAGAGCGGTTTGGCAGTGCAACAGATTGCCAAGGGAGGTGGTGGACTCTCCCTCATTGGGAATCTTCAAGCAGAGGCTCAACGAGCACCTGTTGGAGATGCTCTAGGAAGATTTCCTGCTACAGGATTAGATGACCTACTAGGTCTCTACCAACTTTATGATTCTATGACCAAACAGCCAATGGGACTGATCATACCTGGGTTAGTCGTGGCTGCAGGAATGGCGGTGCTACATCACCCTCTGAGGCAGGGAAGGGGGGCCTCTGAAGGGGGGCAGGGAACACTCACATCTTGAAAAGAAAGCTTTGTGCAGACCCAGAGGGGTGAGCACAGGAAACCTCTGCCCAAGCAGCATTCCTAGCATAGCCATGACCAGCTTTGCAAGGACCGTCCAGTCATTATTGGGGCTAGCCCAGGCATCCCAGTGCAGTCAGTGCTCAAATCTTGTCCATGAGTAAACTGTGGAAGTGTTGCCAGGTCAGTAGCATCACCTTTGAGGCAGCAGGTTCTAGCACCTCACTCAAATAATGCCGAATGAGGGCCAGCTTCTCACCCTCAGATCCATTCACTAGCGCAACAGCGAGAGGGATCCTTAGAATCTGCAAAGAGAGAAAGGAGTCACTCTTGTTAAGCCTGAAGGAGTGCAGCCCTATGAGAAGCCAAGCTGCCCAGAAAGCCACAGTTTTGCAGTAAGAAGCTACTTTAGCTATTAGATGCAACCTAGTCAATAGTGTTATAGTTTCTATATTTGTCCCAGAAGAAGCTTGGCATTGTTGGAGATCTAGTGATCAGACAATGGCATTGATAAGCACTCCTATTGTGTGGTGGTTCATATAAATCCTGAACTTATATAGTGTTGTTACTAAGGCTGAAATCCTAGCCTCCACTTATGCCGGCATAAGCCCTTTGCTGGCCTGGGGATGTCAGAAAAGTGCCACTTCTGCCTCACTCCTGGGGTAATTAGGTCAGTGTACAGGTATACGCTGACCTCCCCACACCACCACAGGAAGATATGCCAGGTGAGTTAGTTTGGCCTAAATTGGTTAGGATTGCACCTAAGAGACAGAATTGTGAATCAGGGTTTCTCTGGTTCAAATCTTGCCTCTGCCATGAATTTATCAGGTAGCCTCAATCACTTGCTTCTCTGCTTCATCCTACCAGCCACCATATGGGGATAAAACTATATGGGGATAAAACTACTTGTGTTGAAAGGATTACATTAAAAAACACATGAGGGTCTTTGCATGTTCAAAATGTACTATACAAATGTGAAGTAGCTGCTCAGAAGCAATTCTTACTTCAAGTATTCAAGCGCTTCATCACATACTTCCAATTTCTTCATGAACTGGCCATACATCTTAATATACAAACTTGGATTAAGGATTTGGATAATGTTTTAATATTTTATAACCAAATCCCTTGTTAAGTAGAGTTGGTTACTGCCTTTTGTTGGAACAGTAGCAGACTACTATATCTGATATTCTCTCTTTTTTCTCTTTCCTTATATACAGATACTGGCTTGGGAGACTCTGTGTGCTCCAGTCCAAGTATATCTAGTACCACAAGTCCGAAGCTGGACCCTCCTCCATCCCCCCATGCTAACAGAAAAAAACATCGCAGGAAGAAAAGCACTAGCAATTTTAAAGCTGACGGTATCACAGGCACTGCTGAAGGTATCTGTTTTATGTTGACTTGCGGTGCAAACTCTCATTGTGTTGACAGATTCCAAATATCTCACAGTATTCTTCATCATGGCATAAGATGTGTGTTGTGTGTGTGTGTATGTGTTTTTCCCCCTGCTTGCTTGTTATCGTGTCCTGGGGAAATAAAAAATAAATCTCCCCTGCTGCGCTCCGCAGACTGACCCATTCCTGAATGTCATCGACTGTTTTTGTTAGTCTTTTGTTAAAAAAAAGGTAAAGGTATCCCCTGTAGGTTGTTCTACTAGTTGTGACTGACTCTTGGGTGCTCATCCCCATTACAAGGCCAAAAAAACAAAACCAAAAACCTCAGACTATAGGTCTGGACCATCTAAACCACCTCCCCTTCCCTCCGAATGAATCTCACTGAAGTCTCACTGACGCTACTGCTAGCAGGAATTCAACCTAGGTGTTGAGAATTTCATGTTTTCGATGGAAATTTTTATCTAGCTTGTATTATTTTTCTTCATAGTGATTTTGGTTTTGACATTGTTTTGTGAGTTTCCTGCTTTACACTACCATAAGTAAATTTTATTCTATAAAAGTGAAGAGATATCATGCTTCATTATTATTTGGATGGGCTCAGATCTGCTATGTAACTTATCCTCTGTTGTTTTTTGCTTCTGAAGAAAGTTGCCTCACTTCCATCAGCAGGCACTTTAGCAAGTGAATTATAATGTTGCTTTTTGGTAGCTGCAGTCCTCAAGGAGAAACTGGCAAATGTAGTAACATTGATGTTTTATAGCAGGACAAGCTGGTAAAGCTTCACTCGCTATTTCACAATGGTGAATTTTCTGTGAGCAAGCCCTGCTTTACTTGATGAAGCCAAAAGCTATCTATCCACTTGACTCTCTCATTAACCCATCAAAATATTAACCTGTACAGAATAGTTTTATCTTTATATTTCACCTCTTCGCTGTGCTCAAGATAACTTATGGCTTGCATTGTTTTTGTAAAAAACCTACCTTCATCTTCCCAACACATTAAAAATACAGCACCAAAGATTTCTAAAAATGTTAATGATAATTTATGTTGGTTTTTTTCAAAATCAGTTATTGCATCAGTGGGGGGACAACCAGTGACACATGCTCAACCAGCAGCTCATAGGTCTTATTTTCTCTTACCGTGGTGGTGAATATTGACATAGCTTATATTGAACCTCAGTAAATAGAGGAAGAGGAGGCTGTCTTCTGGAGCATTTGCTGAGCTCCATGTTCATCATATGGGGATCAGTCTTTCATTTTCTTTGCCAGACCTGAACACAAGCCATGGCACAATTTGTTGGTCATGATTATATGCAATCATGTCGATTACTTTTGCTTTCCATAGGACTCATTACATTTGTCAACTTAGGAGGGACTTCTTGGGTGTTTTGGAGGGCAAGTGCGTTCATCGGATTGGGACGATTCTTCTGTTGTTGGAAACCTCTCATTCTGCCCTTTCAAATATAGACTCACCACCAAATCCAGAGTAACTACGGGAGCACGTAAAAGACTTTACGTGCACCCATAGTTACTGCACCACCTAGAGAAAACCTATGGGAAATTCATATTGGAATCCAGAGTAAGTTGTTCTTACACCAGAGCAAGGACTTCCCCATAGTAACTCTGGATTTTGCCCTAAGGCAAGTTCGCCTACTCACAAGTAAACATGTAATACGACTCAGTTTCACTTTCCATAGGGCTCTATGCATTTCACTGTTTTTTCATTGTTTTTCATTTTTCATTGTTTTTTTCATAACATTCAATAGAAAGGAGACATTTCACTCTTTTTTCCTTAATTTTTCTGTAAAATACACATCTAATGTTATATAGTATTATGGGGTTATTCCAAATCATTGCAGTTTTAGCACGCAACACCACCACCTCTTGACGTACCATTCAGTGTGAGCCCCATCTTTCTAGCAATGCTATTGACTACTACCCTATGAATATCCCACCATGGTTCATTTCTGTGACTTACAGTTGTGATACGGAAAGTTAGCTACTTGCAAGATGTAGGTTTTCAAAATATCCATGTCCATCCTATGTTAGATGAAGCCTTTCTCACTTTTAACCACAGTTACAGTCCAGTCACAGTTCATTTTAGTGAATTAGTCTTATAAAAGCCTCCATTGGATCAGGCCACAGGCCCATCCAGTCTAGCTTCCTGTATCACACCATATTCCACCAGATGTCTGAGGGAGCACACAAGACACCTGCATCCAGATACTCCTCCCACCCCGCATCTGTCATTTTGAGGTTGTCCACCTCTACACACCACTCCTGGCTTGTAACCTGTGATGGTCCTTTCCTCTAGGAATTTGTCCAAACTCTTCTTACCCTACAATCCAGAGTAATTACGGGAAGACGTAAGAGGCACTTATTCTGGATTGCCGTATGCGTTTCCCATAGGTGGCACCATAACTACACTTGTGTAAAAGGTCCCATAGTTACTCTGGATTGTAGCCTCAAAGGCATTGAGGTGGGATGCCATCACGACACCCTGTGACAGGGAGTTCCATAGACCAACCACGTGCTGGATAAAGAAATATTTTCTCTTATCCATCTTATATTTGATTCATTGCTCATCTGTACAACAAATACTTTTGACCTATAGATCTAAAGCTTCTATAGCTACAGTGCAGAGCATCTGGCCTAGACATAGAAAATTAGGTGAGTAACAGTGGATTGTGTCCCCTTCTACTCCAGCTTGGGATGGGGGAGGATTATGAATATAGAACCACACTATAAATAGAATTGTCTGAGGTCATAGCCACCAAATTAACTGATAATAATAGCTGCCCTGAACCTCTGCCAAATAAAGGTTTGAAGTAATAGAAGAGCAGAATCTGTGAGTTGGGTTAGGATTAACAGAAATGACAAAATGCACATAACTTCTGAGGCAAAAAACATCTGCAAACCAAAAATAAGATAAAAGCAGGGCCAGTGCAACGAGAGTATCTTGATTGCAGAAAGCTAATGGAAGTTCCCTAAATTTGTTCATGTAATTTTATAAAATAGGTAATATTTGTGTAAATATGCAATCCTTTATTCTCTGGAGTTAGGAAAAGGGGTTCTAGACTGTGTGGGTTTCTAGAACTGTCCATCCAAGGAGACAGGGCCAGACTTGCTTGAACTTTCCTCCATGTTCATGGGTAACCACACTCAGTTCAACCCTGACTCTTTTAGAGAAATGTTGCATTTCTACTGGGTTCCCAAGAGCCTATCTAGTCTCCCTCCCTCTCCCTCCTGCCCTTCCCTGACCCATCTGCATCCTCCTCTCTCCCTACCCTCACCTCTGTCCAGGCAGTAGGGGGATTGCGGGTGGGCTGTATTGCCAGCCCACAGAGCCTCCTCCGTCTCAACACCAGCTTGGTCCCGGCACCCCACCACATCAAGGGTGAGGCAGGCAGTCCTTCACCAGAGCCCCAGCCTCATCAGAAGGAGCAGCACCCCAAGCTGGCGCCAGGTGGGAAGCAATGGGCGTGGCTTGGCTCTGCTCTAGGCGGGCAAGTCAGCTCCCCCCCCCCACGCCCTGCATTGTTAGTGCGCTCTAGAGTGACAGGCTCCAGAGGCAGACTCACCAGGCTCGGGTGCATACGCCAATGCTATTTTGGAAGGACAGAAGGCACCAGGTAGGCTGCAAGATCCCCTGCAACATAGGGGAATGGTCCAGAGATGCTGGAGGTGTGCACCATTACTCTCCCCCACTCCTTTCCTCCAGAGGGGATGTCTCAGTCCTGATTCTTTGTGCCATGAGCTGGGCACCATCTTGGGAAGGGAGCACCTTAGGCCTTACACTTTCATCCAGACTGTGAGCCATTAGGGCCCTGGTGGTATTCGCAGGGGGGAAGTGGATCAGATCTACAGTGGAAAGGTTCGGTCCTGTTAGGTTCTGTCTCTGGGGAGGAGCGGTTGGAAGTAGATGTTCAGGCCTACTCCTCCAGTCCTTCCTTTGCCTTGGGCCTCTTCTGACTAGAGCATTGATCACCTTGTTAAAGAGTCTTTGGCCAGGGCAATAAAAGTCCAGATGCCCTCTTTGCTCTAGCTAACCCTCAACAGGCATCCAAGCCCAAGCATAAGCATGCCTGTTCCCTTAGTCCATCACCATCTTTCTCAGAACGGACTAGTGCAGAGTCTCCAACACAAGAGGCGCCCCAAGGGTAATGGACAAATAATGCACATTTGACCAAGTGCAAAGCCTCCAAGGCTTCCAAGAAGTCCTACAAGAGGGTACACCAGTTCATTTGAGTCAGAGAGGGAAGAGGAAAGGCTGTCTGGAGGTGACAACAAGAAAAAGACACATAGAAAGGATTTCATATTCCCCGGTCACTTCTACTCCAGAATGATGGGCAAGGCCACAAAATGCCTCCAACTCCAATACAGAGCCAAGGACAAGAGCATCCCTGGATCCAATTAGACTCCAAGACTTCAACCTCACACACCAAGAATATTTTCCCACATGGACCTTCCAAATCAACTATGGTCCCGTTCTCAGACTCCTTTCAGAGGGTCCTGAACACCAAATGGGAGAATCCAGCCAATTAGCAGCAGAGCTCATGTTTGGTAGAGAAAAAGTACACCTTGCCTGACAAAGCTATGGAAGCTGTCTAGGTGCCCATAGTGGATGTACCAGTTGCAACCCTGTCCACCTCTTCAATCCTTCCTCTAGATGGTGACAACACACCCATGGATCACGGTGAGAGGAAGGTGGAGTCCCATCTTAGGCACAACTTTGAGTTCTCCCAATCCTTTAGGGTGATTCCTTAAAACTCCATCATGGTCAGAGCTATTTTTTTCTGGGCTGAAGATCTTGCCAAAGAAGATAAGGAACTTCCCAAAAGAGTCAAAGATACTCTCAGGAAGATAGCGCTGCAGCATTTGCAGCTGACTCTTTCTCCAGTGCAATGCACTATTCAGCTAGGGCAGTGGCCATGAATGTGACCACGAGACACAACTAGCTGCACAACTGGAGAAGAGATGTTGGTTCCCTGTCCAATTTCACCAGCATGCCCTTCCAGGGTGGCTCAACACTGGACCCTCTTCTTGTACAGGGCAAAGAGCATGCCTTTTTTCTGGGGGTACTCACCAGTATTACCAGCACCTTTTTCCACCTCTCCCCAGCAGCTAATTAATAATTGGTCTTATGGGGATGACTTGTGGTGAGTACCGCTACTGTTTTTCCCAGAAAAATCATTGAAAAAGAGAATGATGTTATCTTCAGAAAAGAAGCAATAACTCAAGCCACAGTCTAGCTCCTTTCATTCCTACAAGTAGAGCTCCTGCACCAGGAACCAGCCAGGTCAAGATGGACCAACACTCGGGTCCTTCCAACAGCAAAGCTTCTAACCCCAGAGGGTCAACTGGCCAACAAAGTCGAACAAGGAACACAAATTAACATGACTATGGGCCTAGAGACAAACCAAGAGGTATGGGATTCCGTAGATTCACATGTTCCTGATGAGCATCTGCTTCTGATGCCTGGATGGTCAAACCAGTCTTCCACTAGAGTTCTCCTGCAAGCCAAGGAACTGGTTCTGGCAGTGCTCATTTCTAGAGACCCTCAGAAACATCTCTTAAAACAATCCAACATCTTCTGGATATCAACACCATCAAGAAGGTCCCTCAGATTCAGTGGGGCAGGGGAGTCTATTCAGTGTTCTTCTGTGTCCCAAAGGAAAACAGAGACATGAAAGCCATCCTGGACGTTCAAGAAATCACTTTCTTGTGCAGAAGAAATTCAAGATGGAAACATGAAGATCCATCATGGCAACACTAGAACAGGGAGAATACACAGCCTTTATAGACCTCTCTGAGGCTTATCTGCATACCCTGATTCGTCCCATGCACCAGAGATGCCTGAGGTCCTGCTACAGGATCAAACACTACCACTACAGGGCACCTCTGTTTGGTCTCATGGCATTTCCTCCTGTCTTCAAGAAGGTGCTATTAACACTTGTTCTCAGAGAAGAGGTAATCACAGTTTTTTTCTGTACCTGGACAACCCATTAGCTCAGAAAGCTGCCTCAGACATCACCAGGATGATAGCTAACCTATGCCAACATGGGTTCATTGTCAACAAGGAGAAGAGTACCCTGATCCCATGCCAGCAGCTGGAACACCTGGGTTAACTGGTGAACACCGACTCCTTCTACAGTCTGTCTTGTCTATGGAAAGACAAAGATGAGAGCGCAACTGAAAGCAGATTTGGTGGTACTGAAGGACCTAGCCTCGCTCCTGGATATGATGGTCTCTTGCAAGGACATAGTAGAATGTTTGAGATTTCATCTTTGTCCCGTGCAGCAGTTTCTCAACCCATACCTGCACCTCTTGGAACAGAAGATGCTGGTCAGTGTTTCTCTTCCTACTCAAATGTGGTCTTCTCTGGACTGCTGTTTGGGGCCTAACAGATTGTCTCAAGGTGTCAGCCTCGATGTTCCCCAGAGAATGTTAGTGACAACAGATGCCGGCCTTATCAGCTGGGGTGCACACCTACAAGGGACCTTTGGCCAGGGCCACTGGTCAATGGAGGAGTGTCAACATTCCATCAACTAGGTGGAACTTCAGGCAGTCCACCTTGCCTTGCTGTTGTTCGTCACCCAACCATCCAATGCCCATATTCTCATTTGAGCTAACCATTTGACAACTAAGGCCTATATCAATCAGCAAGGAGACACTTGTTCGTTAAGTATAATGGAAGAAACAACTCTTCTTTTCACACCTTGCTGGGGTGAGCACCCTAGCTGCATACTGCAAGTGGAGCCTGCACAAGTCTTCTGGTGATCACAAGTTGGTTTAGCATACCGATCCTGGACTTGTTTCCTTCTTAGGAGAATGCGCAGACCCCCCACTTCTTCTTAAGAAACACTGGTCCAAAGGCAGAGAGAAGGATGTCCTCTTTGTGATGTGGCCTCCGGGCCTATTCTATGCCTTCCCTCCCTTTCCTCTCCTCCAGAGCATGCTCAGACAATGCGCAGGCTGAACGCAGAAGTTATTCTAGTGGCACTCCATTGGCCACATCGCCCTTGGTTCCCAGGAGTAGTCAACTTGTCAGTAGCACAACAACTTCCACTGCCACCCAGATCTGCTGCAACAGGGACCACTGATTCTTACCAGCTGACAGCTTGGCATTTGAGTGGCAAGAACTAATGAAGAAGGGATATCCAGAGAATGTCCTCCAGACTCTTGTCCTCCAGACACTGTTGACTTAAGGCATCTCTCTACCAATAAGATTTATGCCAGAACCTGGAAGAAGTTCTTCTTCTGGTGTGAAGATAAAGAAGTTCGAGCTTCCAAGCCCAAGGTCAAGCACATCCTCAAGTTTCTCCAAGATGGACTAGAGAAAGAGCTGAGCACAAATACGCTAAAATGGCCAAATGGCCACACTGAATGGCATTATAGGCATCAGAAAGAACTGTGCTGCTTTGTTCTACTCTATGGGCACAATCCAGAGTAACTACGGGGAGTCCTTGCTCCGGTGTAAGAACAATTTGCTGTGGATTGCAGTATGAATTTCCCATAGGTTTTCATTAGATGGTGCAGTAACTACGGGTGCACATAATGTCTCTTACATGCTCCCGTAGTTACTCTGGATTGTAGGGTATGTCAAACACTTCTTGAAAGGGGTGGCCTGACTCAACACTACTCCGGTACAGAGATTTCCCATGTGGGACCTGCTGTAAGTATTCAAAGTCTCTTCAAACCATTAGCTCTTCAAAGCATTAGCCAAAGCATCAATGAAGCACCTTACCCTGAAAACCATTTTCCTGATCACTATCACATCAGCAAGGAGAGTATCAGAGGTAAGCACACTGTCAATCAACCCAAACCTCTGCATCTTCCATGATAACAATATGGTGTTCAGACCAGATCCATCATTTATGCCCGAGATAAATTTCTCTTTCATAGGACACAGGAACTTGTTTTGCTTTACCTCTGCCCAAACCCAAACAGCCCGAAGGACTGTGTATGGCATTCCTTGGATGTGCACAGGGTTACTTGGGTTACTGCATGGATTGCACCAAAGATATTAGAAAGTCTGAATCCCTGTTTGTTCTGTTTGGAGGGCACTTGATGGGGAAGAGGGCACCAGTGTCCACTCTGTCTAGGTGGGTGAAAATGGCATACTTTTCATTATGCCATTAATGTATGCTATTACTGAAGCATACAAGGCAAGGATCCCCCACAAGGGATCACAGCATATTTGACTGTGGTGCCACCACCTCTGCAGTCTTTGAGGGAGTAGCTTACCTGGAGGTCATTTTCAAAGGCCATTGCCACATGGGCAATACCTATTAGGACACATGAAGATTAGGCATTATAAGATCAATCAGGCTGTCTCGGCTGGGGCTGCACCTACAGAGTTTGGTGCTTCAGTGTGGGACATCATGATCCTTCCGTCTCTTGGATTCTATAAAGTTCTTTTCTCCTTCTTTATAAAGAAAGGTGAGAAGAAGAGGGCAGTCTTACAGTATTCTTTTATCTCTGTAGGTAGTTCATGTGCAATAATATCCAAATGGCCAAGTAGCTGGCCGGAAGCAGTGTTTGCTTTCTTCAGTTTTGGAGGAGGCAAGTGCCACTTCTAGCTCCAATGAAGTACTTCATGCCACTGCTAAAAGACATGAAAGGCTACATCTGACCCTAGGCTTTTTCCTTCCTCCCCACTTTTTTCAAAGGGGGAAAAGAAGGAGACTGCACAAAAATAACATCAGTGTAATTACTGGAAATAACATCACCATAATTACTTTACTTTTATATTAGGGTGGTGGCAAATAAGACGGTGGCTTCTGGAGGATAAACCACACAAGTACCGCCACTAGGTTTACACAAGGGTATTTTCCCCTTCCAAGTACTGATCTGCAGGCTTATTAGAGAGTATAAATTGGATATGAATATTTCTAATATTCAGGGCTACAGAAGATAATCTTTTCAGTGATTGCTGTTGGTATCTTGTTCTGTTTTTTGGTTTTGAGCTCTCTGGAATCATTTGTTTGTCTATACATAACTGCTTGTTGAACTTTTTGTTGTTGCTGTTGGAAGCAGGTAAATAAAAATTCTTAATAGTGTGGACAATTTATTTTTTAATTTCTAATTAGTTGTCATAGGAGAACTATTCTGAATTTAAGAAGAGTTTGAGCATTCGGTACAAGGGCTGTTTTGTGGGGAAAATAGGCAAAATCCACCTTAGGAGTCCTTGCAAGAAAAAAAGTAAAATACAAATCAAGTAAATAAAAATTAGAATGCAAATAACAGCAGTTCCCTTTAACAACAAGTCTTACAGTAGTCTTTTATCATATGTTCATACACAGTGTTCTTTTGTCATATGTTCCTACGCAACCAATCTGTACAAACTTCATGGATAATTGTATATCAGCAGCATGTTAAAGTTCAGCTGAATATAGGATCTGTGCAGCACATCCACCTATTCAACTATGATAGCCACTGACGTGTTAGCAGCAAGTTTTCTTCTACTCCTGACTTCAAATTCAGTGCATCTCTCCCTTCTCTCCTGATGCATAGTACCTGCTGCTTCCCACTGTCCACAACCTTGGTGTTTACTTTATTTGCTTTGCTAAGTGTGTGCAGCTTTAATTTGTATGATGATCCAGCTATCACTGGAGCACTGCCCACATTTCTTCGGTATTCCCAATGAAGAAATAAATGGTTAATGTTTTATCAGGAAAGGATAGGAAGAAAAATATTGCTTCATAGTTTCCTCATTCAGCATTAGACAACACGTTTTCTGCCTCGTAGTGAATACACAGCTTTACCTGTCTGATTTGTACGGTGATTTTAGAGCAAGCTCCTTCTGATGAAAAGTGGCTTCAGAATATATTTCTTTTTTAACCTGGGTCTTGATTAGTTAGTAACCTATTTAATCAAAGCTTTCCTTTGTAGCAGATTTCCAGGAAAAAAATACTGCAATTTTTCACTTTTGAATAACTAAAATGTAGCTATGAATGACTGTGCCTTAAATGCAAGGGCAAATACCAACACAGAATGACTGGACACATTTGCATGCACATTTTTTTTCTGACTGGGACAGTAACAACTTTTGTTGAGAAAATACTTCTTTTTTTCTGGGATAATAAAAAGGCACCTCTATGTTTGATGGCCACTGTTATAAAGAGGAAAGTACTGTGAAACTCACCTTTGAAATGTCATGTCCCTGTTTGTTTAATGTTCACAAATATTCAGTCTTCTGAATATATCTGAAAAACCAATGCCTTCTAATTACAGTTTATTTAAATTGGCTGACTGGATGTCAGAACCAGACAGCAGCAGAAATACCTTCAATACAATCTGTACTTCCTGCCATATTTTGGGACATTTGGATAGTTGGTTTTATGTTTGTTTTAGTAACTTGTACTGTTAATCTTTCTACCATTCCAACTATAGGTCTAGTTTATAAGGGCCATTTGCAAAATGCAACATGCATGTGAATTAAGTTGGTAAAACTACAACTTTAGCAGCCCATTCAGTTTCCTGCTCCCCTGTCTCCAAAGTAATAGAAGATTCTTTGTAAGTAGAAAATTAGCCTTTTGCCTATGAGGTTTTATATTACTGCAAAGCGTATGAAACAGTTAATTGAATGGCATGGATCCGTTGATAAAAATAGTGAGCACAATTGAATTCTGTTTAATTTTTAAGAAAGCAAGCAAAAAGAGATTGAGTTTCTCTTAAGATGATTTCTGTTTTTTCTTAAAAGTGCCTTTCTAGTTGCCACACAGTGATATGATCATTATCTGTCACCTCATCGCCTTGCTGCCTCAATACGCAGTAAAATAAAAAAAGACCAGAGAAGCTTGTGAAGTATGACTTCCTATCCCAAGACTCATTGCCTGCGATTCGTACCGCTTGACAGTAATGATCTTATTACAGTACTCTGGACCTTGAAGAGATTTCATGAGGAGAGTGAAAGGACGTGCCTCCATGTAATCAAGTGGCGCTGAATATTCCACGCGTTTTTGATCACATACTGATTGGGCACAGTTTTAGCCCATCTTCTAGTCAATTATGCATGGCCCCTTGTGCTCTTGTGATAGTCAGAAACATTGATAGCGGTTGTCTGGATTTTGGCAGTCAGCCAAAGGTTTGAAGTGCCTTACGCATAGTCATTCCAGGATAAGTGCTTTTTAGTTGGAATTGATTACCTTTCTTTAGGTTTTGCTTAATAGCAAAACTGCATTGGAGAGGGCTTCAGGTGAAAAATGGACATATTAGCCATTTAGAGTATCTGAACTCCTAGTCAATTTTTTAGCCTTCTCTTATATCCATCTAATTTATATTTAATGATGTAATGTTTAATAATATTTAAGGTATTTCTTTTCAGTTGCTGTCAAACATGTAAGTTGAACATTAGTGTATCAGTCTCTAGGTTTAAGAAAGTAATGCACTATACAGTACAACTTTCAAATAACTGGACTGCTACACTGATGACCAAGTGACCTTTACTAATCCTGTAATAATAGGAAAATGCATAGAGAAATGACAGCTTTAGAATTCTTTTGATATTCTTGTTGTGAGACTTTTTCATATAAATATGATGTCTTTAGTGTGGGAAAATCAAGGCAAGATTAAATTCTGTATTCAAAATTTGGCTTTTACTTTTCTAAAATGACATAGCAATAGGAGTTACAGAAGTCCAGTACAAAGATTTTTTTTCCTTTTTTCAAAGGATGTGACCATACGTCACTTACTAAAACAAATTCAGATGGGAAGGAGGCACTTACTTGGCATCAACACAGACTTTAATAGAGCAATCCTCACTTAAAATGATCAGTGATATTTGGTGCTATTTTATTCTGGAATGTGTGTGTGTAAAGAAAATGAGATCAACTTACACAAAAAAATTATAATTAGCATGAACTTACCTTACTTGTTTGCATTGATATTCCCATGTAAATATATTCAGAGTTATTTGATTGAACTGAAGTATTATTTCTTTCCAGTTTTTTTACAGAGTGGAAAATTAATGGAAAATGGAATTGTTAATTGTTAAACAGCATCAGTTTATTACCCATCTGTCACAACCAGTGATTCACAATCAGACTAAAAGATGCTATTTACTAGGTTGTTTATTTACCTTGATCCCATTCTCTTGGAAGTTGCGGAACTATGGAAAATTCCATTATGAACAGTATTATTTAAAATAGTTGATTCATTTCTGCCTTCCTATAGTATCAGTATGCTTACAAAAACAAGTTTCCAAAGGAAAAAAGTTATTATAGTGAAATATGGAATGAAACTTGCATTACTAGTGGTTATGCTAGAAGGAGCTATAATATGCTGTATTTTTCATAAAATTATTTGGAACTTTTTAGCATCTAATTTGTTTCTCTTGCTTGACTATATTCAGACTAAATTTTCTCTTCAGTTCTCCTGTATAATTGAATAGTTTGGCTTGCACAAACAGCTCTAGGGGTCAAGATGATGGAGACCGGCGGTCTTATAGCCATTTCTAAAGTTATTTATTCCCTTTTTCCCTCTGAAATCTCATACAGTTGATCATGGCAATTGCCTGATTTTGCTTGCCATATTCCTACTGGTCTCATTCAGCATAGTCAATGCACTTTTGCTTGGAAGTAAGTCCCGTTATGTTCATTGTCTTATTCCCAAGTGCATATATTATTGTACTGCCTTAGGGATCAATCCTAACCAAATTAGGCTGGCCTAACTCACCTGGCATATCTTCCCATGATGATGTGGTGTGGTCAATGTATGCCTGTGCACTGACCCAACCCCCCAGGAGTGAGGTAGAAGTGTCTTATGAAACTTTTGTGACAACCCCAGGTTGGGGTTTATGCTGGGGCTTATGCTGACCTTAGTCCCAGGATATAGGATTGCAGCCTAACTTTGCATGCGCTTCCATGTGAAGTCAAATAACAACCTCTACTTCCACGCTCAGTTCCTAGGTTGGAACTAGAGAAGAGGTTGGAACTTGCTGAGAACTCCTTAGTGCAGGGGATTTTAGCAAGCCTTTCTGAACTGCAGTGTAGGATCACCTTATTGAGTTGTAAAACCTAGAGGAATTGCTAGGACAATTCCAAGTCACACGTGCACATAGAATATCATGCATCTTCACTTATTGTAAATCTATATCCGTGATTTTGTAAACACTATGTGACAAATGGGCTTTGGAATGAATGGTCTTCGCATCAGTCACAGAGTTATGCAGATGGTCAAGTGCACCAGCTTCTCTGGAACTGCTGCTGGAACTGAGAAGCCACTATCTGTCTCTCTCTTTTCATCTCTCAGCTGTGTAGGCAGCTCTGTTTGGAGACTGTTTGTATGAGGAAGGGAAGCAAATTTGCCCAGAGTCAGGTTTGCATCACTCAGTTCTCTTTAATGATCTCTCTGCAGTTGTGCACTATGGAATTCTATACATGCACAGAGCAGTGTCCTCCTTATGCTCTTGAATGTGGGAAAGGGCAAGAAGAACACCCAGTACCCAAGTTCCTTTTCAACCACTTCCTCCACAGATTATGAAGAGATTGCTTTTCAATTGTCTTTTTTCCCCCATTTTTCCAGAACCAAGTCACTTTAACCTCTGTTTTTATTTTATTTCTTAGTGATCACCAGTAACCAGTAGCTTGTAATTTACAGATAGTAAACGTTTTGATCTCAAGTTACAGGTAAGGCCAAAGCCTCCCAAATGGACCCTTTGACACCGAGACCTTCTTTAATCCTACTATATTTCACTTTCCATTCTTCATTTTAAAGAGGATTTAAATCCTTGGTGCCTCACTGAAACCTAACCTCTTTATACCTACCTTCTCCATGCTTGTAGTTCTGTAGTTCATGCTCCTAAGTTAAACTACCATTGTTGGAACCTATTCATCTCCAGATAACTACTAGTTACCACATGAACAGCATCACAACAGTTATGGATTTGGTGCAATTCAAAAAGTTTGATTTCAGTGGAGTTTGCCAGGTTTCTGAAAAATGATGAGTCAGTTCTTACTGTTGATAAATGGCGCATAAATCAAAAGTATCAAAATAAAGGCCATGTCTTTTATCAGATACTGCTTGGATCATGCTACTATAAGCCAATCGTCCAGGGAAGGGAAAAACATTAACTTCCAATGCCAAATAAATGTCATGACCGCAGCTACACACTTTGTGAGCACTCTTAAGTGTCACAGAAATGTCAAATGCAAGCACTCAATATTGAAAGTGCTCAGCATCTCAAGTTGTTGACATATCACTCTAGAAACATAAGTAAAGTCTATGGCTATGTAACACTCTTTCAGAGAAGTGTCACATGATCAGCATCCATTCATATGGCATTTCTTAATCTGGATAAAAATATGGACATCCTGGAATTCTAGAACAAAATGCTGACAAAATGCACTATCTTCCGTACTGTAAAGTCCTGCAAGGTGTTTAAATGAAAATAGGTGAGATAAATTAAGATGAAACTAAAATGCGCAGTTTTATAGGCATCTTACTGGAATCTATGAACTGTTATGCCTTTCTCCTGGGATTGAGGGGTCAAGCCATAATGTATCACATCATGAATTTCCTAAGAAGGCTGTCGCATCATTCACATCAAACCCCAGTGCTTTTAAAGTAACATCTACTACAGCAGCAATCTCATTGGCCCATCTCCATTTATCCCTGCTTACTGGGCAAGAGACATGCTTTAAAGTGGGTGTTCCTCTTTTATTTAGCAGGGGGAAAGTAACTGGCCCTACACACCCCAGCAATGTCTGTTCTAGTGGCTTCTGCTGATGTTCTTTTTGCACTTTAGACTGTGAGCCCTTTTGGGACAGGGACCCATTAGCTATTATTTTTTTTTTCATTTTCTTGTAAATCGCTTTGTGAACTCTTCAGTTGAAAAGTGGTATATAAATACTGTAGGTACTGTAGATAGGTAGATAGATGTGTTCCTGTTGGCTTGATTCAGGCTACAAGTGCTTTGTCATCACAAACCTCTAATTTGAATCAAGCCCTATATTCCCTTCACTACTGGGCTCTTCCAGTCAATCTCTCCATGATATTTCCTTCTGACCCCACCTGCAATCCAGAACAATACTATTGTGGAGATAGGAACTCACTATGGCTTCCTATATCTAGACTAGAGCTGTAAGCTCTTAAATCATTTAGTTCCTTCCAGCCACCTTTGAAGAGTAATATAAATTATAAATTCTAACCATGTTCTACATAAACAAATCAGATGTAATGGCATAAAAGCCCTTGCTCCTTGACTTGGTTTTGGACTTGTTCAACACTATATCATTCCTACTCGTGCTCATCTTGGTGGAATATCTAAAAACTTGGTAGATGTCCACAGCAGAATGGAAGACAATGCAGTTGTTTACAAATAGAGTTTCAACACTATGAGTGCTCGTACCATGAAGCAACTTGAAATGGTCATGTAGAGCACCACCCCTGGACCACCCCTCCACCCCTTGGAGCATGTAGAGTACCACCCCTCCACCCAGGAGGGGATAATGCAATCCCAAGCACCCAAGCAATGCAGTACCACCCCTCTCAACCTCAGGATATGAGACAACTATGGCTGCCCACTAACCTGGGGATACAGCAGGCAACTCCAAGCATCTACACTACACTAGAGGAACTGCAGCAGTAACTGGTTGTTAGGAGCTGCTGGGCTTCCTTATACTGCAGGCACCACAGCTGTTCCTTCTTCAGTGTGGTCTGGGGGGATCTCCTCAGGAGCAAGCTCTCCCCAGCTGTCACTTCTGGAGCAGGCATTCTCTGGAGCAGTTAAGGTAGCCCAGGCTTCCTGACACTCTGGATCCAGCATAACTTTCTGCTGTGGATACAGAATAGTTGGGGCAGCCCAGCTAGGGCTCTCCTCACTTCCCTTAGGCTGAAATCCTAAAGACACCTTCCTGGGAGTAAGACCCATTGAACACAATGGGACTTACTTTTGAGTAGACATGGTTAGGATTGTGCTATTAGTCTGGATTGTGCTGTTTAAGTCAATGGTCATGGCTAATTTAGAGCATAATCCTAACCGTGTCTACTCAAAAGTAAGCCCCATTGTGTTCAATAGGTCTTACTCCCAGGAAAGTGTCAATAGGATTGCAGCCTTACTCTTCCCCTGCTGGATAAAAAATGAACACCTGCCAATCTTCAAGACTGTTTCTAACAGTCATTACTGGAATAACTTTCTGAAGCATGCTGAAGCTTAGCTGAATGTAGGGTCTATTCAGCACTCCAGTCTGCTTAATTGTAATTGGCACAGAGGTGTTGGCGGCAGCTTTCCTTCCACTCCTAACTTTAGAGCAGCAATTTTTAGCCTTTTTCAACTTATGACACATTAACAAGGCAGTAAAATTGTCAAGGCACACCAGCAGTCTTTAGTCCAGAGGTGTGCAAACCCTAGCCGGGGGGCCAGATGTGGCTGTTGGTGAGTAGCCCACAGCAAAACCTGGCCCCTGACACACTGTCAGAGAGATGATTTGGCCCCCTTCCAAAAATTTAAACACCCCTGCTTTAGACAATTGGCAAGGCATACTTTGTTGCTGGTAGGGCTCATATGTGTTTCTTTTTTTAAGGAAGAAAGGCAGGATATAAATTGAATAAATAAATATCCCTTAATGGTCCTATTAATATATGATATTTATTAAATAAATAAATTTGGCAGACTTCCATGGACAATCACACTGGTTGGAAATCACTGCTTTAGGCAGGGTTCTCCAAACATTTTGGCAGGAGGGCCACATCATCTCTCTGACATAGTGTCAGGGGCCAGAAAACTAATTTGCATTTCAAATTTGAATAAATTTACATAAATTTATATACAAGAATGTATTGGAGTGGATTACAAGGCTTGCCCAAGGGCCAGATAGAAGGGTCTTGCCGGGGGCCACATTGAAGCTCACCAAGGGCCGCATCTGGCTCCTGGGCTAGGGTTTGGAGATCCCCTATTTTAGAGCCTCAGTAAACCATTCTTTTCTTCTTGCTATGTAGTATCTGCTGCTTCCCACTGTCCACCTACTTATTTCCCTGACTTACCTGTTATGCAAGATAGAGCCACTAACATCTGAGGACACATTCCTCCTGAGCAGTTTCATCCTGCACCACAAACCACAAAGAGATGCCACTTCTAGAGCACTGCAGAGCAGCAACCTGGTCTTCAGCATTAGTCTATCAAATTATATGCCTTAATCATGAGGTTGAGATCTGAGAACCCATTTAGACCTACAGAACATCTTGATCAGTCTGCACTCACCTGCAAGGAGGAAGTTAATTCATCTCTACTACATGTGGCTTCACAGAGTCCAAAAATGATGAGGATGGATTCCTTACCTGTAACTATAGTTCTTTGGGACACCTACAATTCTCAAGGCCTTCCCTTCTTCAGTTTGACCTAACTTTGAAACTGCCTGCAGATGCTACATGTTGAATTTAAGTTAAAAACTTCAAAGGAACTGAAGGCCTTGAGCATTCTTCCCACTCTTGAGCCACATATTGTTCACAGTTTTCTCCAGTCAAAATCTAGCACTAGAAAGATTGACAAATGTCACGATCCTAACCATGTCTACTCAGAAGTAAGCCCCAATGTGTTCAATGGGACTTACTCCCAGGAAAGTGTCTTTAGGATTGCAGCCACAGCATCTGAGGTTGGTTCTGCATGTTCCCAGAACTCATCTCTACCTGCATGTATCCTCAAAAAACTGTATTTTCATGTAAGAAACTTGTCCTTTTCCACCCCTTTCCTCAGCAGCGAAGTTGTTTATGTTAGTCTGCCACCAAGTGGCTTCTAAATACACCCCTACACTCTCTCTCTTCAAAATGAATAGCACTTAAGATTTATGACGAAATGGCATCTGTTTTGTGGAATTCGATATGCGAAACAAACGTTGGACAACAAAATGGACTTTAACTTGTTAGAGAACTATTTATTGTGCATTTAGTAAGTATTCTTCTTTGTGGTTATATAGTGTAGGGTTGCCAAAATTCTCTTCCACAAAACCAGGACAGGACCTCCTGTCAAGCTTGCTAGTATGTGAATGCAATCCCTGAAAGCCCAGATTGTCCCAGTTTTTCAGGACATAGCCCTGGTGCTATGACATTGATTTTTAAAATAAAAAGGACATGTGTATGCTGTTTTTCATGAGCAAAGTTTTAGTTTTATTGAGGGAAGCATATCCCTCCACTGGGTCTTTGGATTATGATATAGTAATGGCGACTGCAATTCTATTGTATACAAAAAGGAACCCATGAAGAAATTGTAGGGAGGAGACAAAAGGGAATGGTTTTCTTTTGTCCTTCCCACTGTTTTCTTGTCTTGAAACCAATACGTTTCTCCCTTGGTGGGCTTTGGTATTAAAAGAATTATATGAAAGCATTTACTCTGCCATGCTATATCTTGCTCCTCCCACTTCAGCCCCAAATTCAACCATGAAGGTTTGTTCTAAGTTGTAATGAAGCAAATGTGCTGTTTGCTTTCCTTCCGACACCCATCAGCTCAGGTCAATTAGTTATTCGTGCCCTTTTCAAGGGGTGTTTCAGAAAAAGCAATTGTGGGAAAATATTTGGGTTCAGTTTTATCCAGCTTTCCAGTAACAATGCAACAATACCAATAGGCCATTGTTCCCTTACCTCAGGACTGCACTGAAGCTGCATGGCTTCTGGAAAGTTGGATAGGGTTGGACCCTCATTGAGTTATATTATATCAATTTAAGAGTAATAGCCTAAGCACTTTTAGCCTAAGTTAAAGCCTAGGCACTTGAAAGTTTCTTCCATTCATGTGGCAGGGAGATTTTTTCCCCAAAAAACTGCTATTCTTTCTGTGGCTCTGTGCCCCCCGTCCCCCTCAAAAGCAAACAACCCCAAAATTTACTTATAAATATTGGTAGTCCCTCTTTGTGCATGTGGTACAAAACCTGCAGCAAGAATCAGAGGGTTTGGTGAAACTGTTCATCCTTGCCGTTTGTGTGAACAGAACAACTTAGAATGCAGCCCACTGTGATTCAGCCCTCTGTGTGTAGGGGAGCATAAGATCAAATCTAGAGATGTATAAGAGTCTTAAGATTTATGAAAAATGCAAGTGCATGTTTTAACACAGTTCTTTTTCTTGTGAAGGAGTGACTTTGACAGTGTTTGGGGTATGTAATGTCAGCCAAGTGGCTGCTGTTGGTGGTCTCCCTATAAATATGGAGCTTCATTCATTATAATTTCATAATACTTCAAAGGTAGCTGCATCCTTCCCTTTTTGGAAGAAAATACATTTTACAGCACAGAGTCATGAAATGTAATATCACACGACCGCATAACAAACAACCTTGACAGATCAGTATGATGCTGCAGTTCTGATTTTGCCATCAAGGAAATCTATAAACTATACTGAGCTTTCAAAAATCATTAATGTCTTGGTAGTATTGATGATTTCATTTCTGTGCTGCAAGGAGCATGGCCTTAACTAACATGCTGAAAACTGCAGCTTATAGTTTTTTATTATATTCCTCCTATTTCTTTCCACATGCTCCCTCCCTCCGCCCAAAAATCCATTGCGTAAATTGATCTCGGGATCAGCCTTGATAAAATACCAGTATTCAACCCCTCACAACATCATAGCTGTATTGTTAGCTGTTCTTGATTATTTGGATGCTCTGGCAGAAGCTGCCACATCTGAGTAGAAGGTGCAGAGAGATTAACTGGTGTCTGTCCAATCATTCGTCATACAAATAACAGTGCCAGTAGAGTGAAATACTATAAATCATTTCTTCTCAGGATTGAAACCTTTTATCAGTTGTGTCAGTTTCATTATTCAATAAGCGATTAGTAACAGCCATTGTCATTTAGCCATTTGGTAGTTAACAACTCACATCTTTTGCTAGCAAGGAAATGATTTGACACAAGCATCTGATATAAAGGGAGATTTTAAATATCTATCTGGCATGATGAAATTCAATTAAACCTGCTAGTCAATAACTTAATAATAAAATTATTATGTTGGAAGAGACCACAAGATCATCCAAACTCTTCCTGCACCTTATCTGCCTGCATGCATCAATGAACTTGCACCAAGAATATTGCTAGCTCAGGTCTGAGTTGACTCACTGCAGCTGTGGGTCTTACCCATGATTTGTCCCCTTACCACGAGGGGATCTTTAGCTGTCAAAAATTCCCCATGAGTTCCCAAAAATTCCCCTTGAGGAATTCATGGATTTAGTTAGGATTGGATTGCCTTACTCCCAAAAGATATTAGAATCGTTAAGCCATTTCTACCCAATGTGATATATACACAATAGTGACCAAGTGTGTAGACGTGTGCACTGGGCAAAATGGGTTAAAGTGCCCCATTACAGCTGCTTCATTCTCTTTGTAATGTCTGGGGATTGTTTCAAGAAAGCATCTTACCTGAGCTCTGGTGACAGGGACTACCTCCCTGTAATTCATTAAGGGCTGAGTCACCAACCAATGTTCTGAACATGAGTCAGCAGTGTGATGTGTCAGCAAAGAAGGCAAATGCCATTTTAGGCTGCATTAAGAGGACTGTAGCTTCCAAGTCGCAAGAAGTTCTAGTTCCTCTTTGCATTGGTCAGACCTCACCTTGAGTACTGTGTTCAGTTCTGGGCACCTCACTTTAAGAAAGATACAGCCAAGCTGGAGCAAGTCCAGAGAAGAGCAACAAGAATGATCAGTGGGATGGAAGGGAAACCCTACGAGGAAAGGTTGGGGGTACTTGGGATGTTCAGCCTGGAGAAGAGGAGGCTGAGAGGAGACATGATTTCCCTCTTCAGATACTTGAAGGGCTGTCATAGGGAGGAAGGGGCTCATTTGTTCATAGCTGCTTCTGAAAGCAGAACTAGAACCAATGGGTACAAACTGCAAGAAAGGAGATTCCGGCTGGAAATCCGGAAAAAATTCCTGACGGTGAGGGCGGTTTGGCAGTGGAACAGATTGCCAAGGGAGGTGATGGACTCTCCCTCACTGGGGATCTTCAAGCAGAGGCTCGACGAGTACCTGTCAGGGATGCTCTAGGGGGATTTCCTACTGCAGGCAGGGGGTTGGACTAGATGACCTACTAGGTCCCTTCCAACTCTATGATTCTGTGATTCCAAATTTAACCCTTAAGAGGGTAAACCAGGGTGCAATGTGTTTTTGTCCTATACCTAACATTGAAGATTGACTCATCAACATCCAGCCATTTTGATGCCTGGTGCCTGATGCACTGGGATGGAGGGTTCGCTTGGAGGGATGTTGTGCATGGGGTGGGGGTGATGCGCATGTGGGGATGTTGCACATGGAAGACGTTGCTAGTGTACAATATATCCTTACTCACATAACTAGTTGTCTAATGTTAATGGTCTTTTCTGGATTTCGTTTGATCTATCAATGCAGCCAGACATTGAGATTGCAGATCCTGGGTCAGATGAATAGGAGAAGTTGATAGTTGTCATCTGTTGCTTTCTTAAATTGTCTGATGATCTTGCTCTATGATCCTATAAACATGTTTAAAGTAAGATAAGAGATGAAGGCCTGAGCAAGTTTACAGAGAAGATCATAGGGAATCCATTCCTTAAAAGGTCAGCTAATAATAAGACCTGCAAACCTGAATAGAAGTTGCAATGATGGCATGGTAAACTATGAGTATTTGTATACCTCACCAAATTGATAGGTTTAGTTGCTCTATAAGTGTCCAGAAATGTATTAAATTCAAAGATGACCAAGGCAAATCAAGATTGGAGAGATACAGATTTGTCAGAAGTCTTGATTCAGGGTAGCTTTTTGAACAGGACCCTTCTGGTTGAATAGTTGAGTCCTACCTGCACCTCTTTCCCGTGGTTTAAGAGACTTACAGATAAGTACCTTAAAAAGTGCAAATGCAATGAATACGATACGAGAGCAAATGCAATATGTTCTTATTCCATTTTTTAAGCTAGTGGTCGAGTGATCACAGTTGAGCAATTATGCCCCTTTAAGATGGCATGTCTGCTTGTCATTAAATAATTGTACCTTTGATTCATTTTCATAGCTTTTCTTTGCCTTTGAAATATGATAGCATTATTTAAAGCTATTCTAAAGAGACATTTGGGATGACTGAAGAATTTTCTGGGTGCGTAAAGAATTATAAGTTCTCCACTGTAGGGAAAGGAGGAAAGAGAAATGTTCAATTAGCATTATTTGGATGAGTTTGGATGGACAGTTGGATGAATTTCGTAATTCAGCATTTGGTTGTTTCAAAAGTTTGAAAAAAAATTATCAAAGAGGACAAGCAACTTGTATATACCTGTTGTCTTCTCATGTTTAGTGCTAAGTATTACATTAAACTAATGTGATAATTTTTGAAGGATAATGTATAATACTGACATTGCTAATTTTTAGTTAACTTGGATTATAGATGTTTTTATCTCCCACCTCCTCGACCTTTTAGATGTATGTAGTTGGAAAACTGAATGCCAAGACTAATTGAAATAGCAATAGGGTAATTAAAATTAAGTTGTTAAATTTTAAATTATACTAATACAGATGATATAAATTAATTTGTCAGTATGGGCTGGGGGTGGCGCAAGTGGCTAAGACACTGTGCCTGTTAACCAGCAGGGCAGAGTTCGATTCCCGGGTTGGCCCCACAAGGTAGGGTGAGCTCCTTTCCTTAGCCCAGCTCTGCAACACCAGCTGGATCCAATCGTATTGGCTCTGTCTTTCCATTGGACTAATTCAGTGGCGTGGAGAGGGGGGATTTGCTGCTTGGGTAACAGCATAACAATCATAACAACATAACAATCCAACCCAGGCTTTCGTGTTTCGCATGCAGCATATGCAGCGCTGAGCACGATACCATAGTCTTTCAAGACTGACGGAGGCCTGCATGCATCCTGTTGTTATTTTTACAATCATAGAATCCAAAATACTGTATATATGAAATAAATCAGGACAGATTTTCAAATTACTAGGCATGGACATTCAATATTTTCCATAGTTCTGTTTACGAAGAAAGGAAAGTGCTATCAGATTACCTGCTGCCAAAAATTTGGGGTATTTTATGTGCACATACATATTTGTGCATTTTAACACCTTATTTGAAGAATCTTTCTGTCAAAAAACATACGAAGCTGCCACCAGGAAAGCTGTTAAAATGATGGGAACACTTTTCACACACACACAGCTATTGCATACAACTTAAGAAGAACAACTTAAGAAGATTTTGTACATGTGAGCTCTACTTCACTGTCTTATACACAGAATGAAGGCTTTAATATATTTACCTGTCCATCAGAAATTCATTCTCATACAGTGTTCTTATGTATGAATACTCATACATACATAAGTACTCATGTACTTATTTTGTGTATGAATTTTACAGACACTTTGCATGTTAAGTTGATCTGGATTGAATTCTTCTACTATTTCTTGTTCATATTGCAAATCAAAATTATACATGTTTTTGTTCAAAAAATTAATGCTCATTGGAGAAGACAACTTGAGAACCATTCATGTTAATATGTCTCTAGAGAAATTATCATGGTAAACAGAGAATATCCTGGCAAAAGGATATAAAAAGATTCCCCTTTAACACAATGAATGCAAATTCTGTATCAAAGCATCTTGCTTATATGCAAAATTTGTTTATTTTGCTTTGTATTGTAGCTATAGAAAGTAAAATATTAAGGTATGGTCTTCTTTGTGATATCTCACCATGGCTTAGATTTTCTTCTTAAATTCAGTTCATTTTTAGAAAAGACAGTTGCCTGAATATATGGGACTATTTTCTTTGCACTGATGTGTTTCCAGATACGGGTAGTACACTGACTTGCTCACAGCCCTTTTTTTCCTAGTGTAGGTGAAAATGTCCTATTATTTTTGATAATTGATGCTGAGGGCTGTGGCGTGCCTCTTTTAATCAGCTCTGTTCAGCACACTCCAGGGATGTAATTCATGCACATCTTAACATCCAACATGGCTGACAAGGCTTAGACACACAACCGAATGGCTACATCATTTTTTAATCAGCTATCTGAAGACTATTTATCTAATCACCAAAGAACCCTGTCAAATGAGGATCAGTGATGGCACTAATAAGTCCCAGTTGTTGTTATGATGATCAAGGCTTGCAGAATATTTTAATTTAACCAAGAAAGGAATGAATTAAAAATTCAGATATTGG
Organism: Cryptoblepharus egeriae; assembly: GCA_030015325.1. Lineage (NCBI taxonomy): Eukaryota > Metazoa > Chordata > Lepidosauria > Squamata > Scincidae > Cryptoblepharus > Cryptoblepharus egeriae. Next base: position 113,265,573 of record JAREYC010000001.1, on the reverse strand, counting down.
ATTTCTTGAAAGAGAAAAAAATATATATCTTCATCAAGGGTGTTGAAATAATCCACCAAATTCCTAAATGGTAAGTAGAAAACACACATGCATTAATGAGTAGTTTTGCTATTTATTAATATCTCTTGAAAGAATCTTTTGAGTGTTTATTTGTACATTTGTTTTAGTAGTTTTGTAGGTTTTTCACTGCTTAAGAGTTATTTTTTAAAAGTTCTTATTTCAGTGAAGAATTTCACAAAGTTATCAAAGTAGTGAATTCAAGTTATCATATTTTTACTGTACTTCTCTACTTCTAACCCTACAATCCGGAGTAACTATGGGAGCACATAAGAGACATTACGTGTACTCGTAGTTACTGCACCACCTAATGAAAACCTATGGGAAATTTATTTTGCAAACCAGAGCAAATTGTTCTTACTCTGGAGCAAGGACTCCCCGTAATTACTCTGGATTGTGCCCTAAGAAGAACTAAGCTGCTCAGTAGCATTCCCAGAAGCATCTCAGTGAAACTAACAATGGTTCTAAGAGAAACTGACAGTGTTCTGAGTGCATCCGTCAACATCAGGAGCAAAACTGACAAACCTGTCAGCATCCTGAGTGAAACTGACAGCAACAAAATGGAGTACTGTACAGTGAGTTATCTTCATCCATAGGTTTGGAACCCACGTATCTGACTAAGAGCACAATCCAGAGTAAGGGCAGTGAGGAGAGCCCTAGCTGGGCTGCCCCAACTATTCTGTATCCTGAGCTTAGAGTTTTGCTGGGTCCAGAGAGTCAGGAAGCCTGGGCTGCTCTAGCTGTTCCAGAGCATGCTCAGTAGGTATCAAGTAAGCCTGGAGAGGGCTTGCTCCTGAGGAAACCCACCTCAGTTCACACTGAACAAGCAACAGCTATGGTGTTTATAAGGAAGCCAAGAAGTTCCTGACAACCAGTAACAGCTGCAGCATGAGAATGAAATACAGCAGTACCTCTAGTGGAGGCTGGATGCTTGGAGTAGTCTGCTGTATCCCCAGGTTAGTGGACTGCCTAGTTATCATGGACCCCTATGGGTCTACTCATTACTATACTGGGTTCAGAATATATTTCTTCTTTCTCATCTCACCCCAAATCTGTCCAGGATTCCCCCAGAGGTTATTGCCTCAATTTATTTTAGTTTCTTTTTTCTTATGTGGCAGAATTTTTTAATAGTTATAAAGTGGTTATTAGGTTATTAGTCATGAAACATAACTTAGTTGTGAGTTACCATTTCTGTTATGCCCGTAGAATACCTCAGATCCCATTGAAAATAACAGTGATTATTCACGAGTTCATGATTGCTGTTGTTGCCTGGAAACATCCAACATGAAAATAAATACAACTGCTAATTACCATATAAAAGGCTGTTCTCACTAAAGTGGTACCTATTAATCTACTTCTATTTGCATGCTTTCGAACTGCAAGGTTGGCAGGAACTGAGCAATGGATGGGAGCTCACTCCGTCATGTAGCACCTGGGTCTCAAATCCTGGCCTGCTGGTTGACAGGGAGGGCATTTTAACTGCTGAGCCACTACAGCCCCGGTTGTGCAGTAGCAGTCCCAAAATTTGTGCTGAATACAGGGCAGTCATGCCAGCCTGCCTGTTCCAATGCAAGTTAGTATTTTACTGTGAGTTAGTCTAGTGAGGTAGACTACAAATAGGAATGTTGCATGTACTGGCCACTAAAACTTCATTTGTTCAAAAGGGAAATGGAAATTGATTATTTCATCAATAGTCTCACTTCTTTTTACCAATATCCAATATTTTAATATGTGATTGAAACATGAAAAATGATAAAACATGGAGCAAATTGGGAATGGGATTTTATGTACTGAAGTTTTTCTCTCTTGATATCTTTTCCTAGATGTTGCCTATTTACATTTAAATTTTCATAGAAATTCTTTGCAGAAAAAAGTTTTTATCTTCAGAAATTTAGACTGCAATTCTAACCCATTAGGCCAGCACAAGTCCTATGTAACACTGGGAATGTTACAAAAGTGCCATAAGATACTTCTGCACCACTCCTGGGAGAGGTCTTAAGCCAGTGCACAGACATTCACTTGCCTCCATACATCATCATAGGAATGGGAAGACCAATGAGTTGTGCCAGCCTAGGTTAGGATTGCACCCTTAGTCTTCATACTATTTAATTTCTACTACTACTTGCTGAATCTTTTCTAAGCATAAAACCTTTAATATTTTAAACACTTCAACATTCATTTAAATTTATCAGCAAGTCCAGCTGCCATTTGGCGTTTTCTGTAACAAAATGATTACTTTTTTCTTTTAAAAAAGAAGTAGTAGCAGCAGCACCAACAGCAAAACAACCCCAGGTGTGCAGTATAATTTTTTCCTGCTATCATTTATGGCATTAAAATATACCATTATAGAAGAAAAAGAAGTTGGAGTACATCACTATCCTGTGGTATATAGTATAGCTGTTTGTTTTCTAGTTAATTGCTATTTTATTGATCCTGGGCAGATTGCAAATCATCATGGTGATAGATAAACGTTTCAAGGGGAAGGTCTATTCCAGACAACTTCCTGTAAATCATAACACAGGGTTTCTCTTTTGCATCTTAAACTAGATACTTGATAGATAGGAAAGTATTCATGAATTAGTATAGTTCTTATTTAATCACTAGCGAAAAGCATACCTGCATTGTGGGAGTAAAATTCCCCTGTACGCCATTCCTCCACGGTGCATCAATCCCCCAAACACATCCACTCCCCATGCACATCCACCCCCATGTGCAACATCCCCCATGTTCATCCACCCCATGTGCAAATCCCCATGCACAACAACCCCCATGCACAACATCCCCTATGTTCATCCCCTATGCGCAACATCACCCATGCACAACATTCCCCATGCACAACATCCCCCATGCGCATTATTCCCCTGTGCGCAACATTCCCCCATGCTCATTATTCCCCCATGCGCATCATTCCCCAAGCACAACATTCCCCTGTGCGCAAATTCCCCCATGCGCATCAACCCCTGTGCGCATCAACCCCCATGTGCATCAATCCCCATGCACATCATTCCCCCATGCACATCTCCCCATTCGCATCAACCCCATGCTCATCAACCCCCAATTGCAACATCTCCCCATATGCATCAACTCCCCATGCACATCTATCCCCATGTGCAACAACCCCCCAATGTGCATCAACCCCCATGCGCAGCATCCCCCATGCGCATCAAATCCCCACGTGCAACATCCCCCAATCGCAACATCCCCCATGCGCATCATTCCCCCATTTCCAGCATCCCCCATGTGCACCAACCACTCATGCACATTAACCCCCACTTGCATCATCTCCCCATGCGCATCTCCCCATGTGCATCTTCCCATGAGCAACCTCCCCATGCACAGCTTCCTCACCAGTGCAATCTATTCCTCCGAACAACATTCCCCCCCCCCCCAGTGCACCAGGCACCGAGCACCAAATTGGCTATATGTTGGTCAGTCTTCCATGTCAAGTATAGGATAAAAACACTTTGCACCCCTTTTCAGCCCCTTAAGGGTTAAATTTCTCCACATTAGTTCTTGATGGGTGTTCCTGTGACAGAAGGACCTTGTGTACCTGTGTACCTTGAGGTTCCTGTGTACCTTGGCCACCAAATGAATTTTCCAACTCCATTACATTCTATATCTGAGAGGTTCTAGAAATTCTGAGGTTCTGAGCTTGCAGGTTGTGAGAAGTTATGGTTCCACTTTATTCTGTATTGGTTAGACCTCACCTAGAGTACTGTGTCCAGTTCTGGGCTCGTCACTTTAAGAAAGATGCAGCCAAACTGGAGCAAGTTCAAAGGAGAGTGATAAGGAAGATCAGAGGGCTGGACCACAAGCCCTGTAAAGAAAGGTTGAGAGAATTTGGTCTGTTAAGCCTGCAGAAAAGAAGGCTCAGAGGGGATATATGATTCAGATACCTGAAGGGCTCTCATATGGAAGAAGGGAAACTTCTTCCCTTTCTGTAGGCTGAACATCCCAAGTTCTCCCAACCATTCCTCGTAGGGCTTCCCTTCCATCCCACTGATCATTCTTGTCACTCTCCTCTGGACTTGCTCCAGTTTGGCTGCATATGAGGGCTCTCATATGGAAGGGCTCTCATATGGAAGAAGGGAAACAGCCTCTGAAAATAGAACTTAGAACCAATGGGTACAAACTGCAAGAAAGGGGATTCCAATTGGATATCAGGGGGAAAAAAATTCTTGGTACTGAATGTTTAAATACTTTCATGCATACACACTGTGGCTCTATCTGTGTGTCTTTCAAAAATCATTAACTCCAAGTAACTTGGTCCATTTCAGTGTGTTAATGTGTGATCTTTGCTTAAGATCCAGAGATAAATTTGAAGAAACAACTATGTTTTAGAGATATTCTATCTTTATTGTCCTTGTGTATGTCTATCTTCTAAATAATATGGGAAGTCTCATCACCAGGAAAGGTAAGGCTAGTAGGTATTTAGGGATAGTTCCTTTTCTATTACAGTTCCCAGGTTAGGAAATTGTTACATGAGGATTTGCTGGCCACCTCAATCTGTTTTTGGGAGATAGCTGAGATTGTCAGTTTCTGTTTTGCTGCAATTCTAAAGACACTTTCCTGTGAGTAAGACCAATTGAACACAATGGGGCTTATTTTTGAGTAGACATGGTTAGATTTGTGCTCTAAGTCTGTTACCTGACATGATTCATTCAAGAGTTCCTGCTACTTGTTTAATTCTATCAGAGAGTAACTTTATATGACAAACCTATTGAAATGTTTAACATACATACTGTAAATTTAACCTATTCACCACCCTATTTTGCCTGTGAAGGCAAAGCTGTGGTATATAACTCTTAAAAATAGTGTTTCTGTACAATTGCAAATATTTGCTAAGTTACCAGAACCTCTGCAGTCTGAAATGAGGTGCACCACTGCATTGACATTTCATCTGGAATTTAGTTGTGTACCTTGGCCACCAAATGAATAGTGTCTGTGATGTCACTGTTGAGTCACCAACCTCCCACACACGTTCCCATGTCTCAATTTAATACCAACATGCACCATGCAAGGAAGAAATTCTCACAGAAGTTTAAAATTCATGACAAACTGTGGAGGCAACTCTCATCAGTTTCATGCCTGGCATTAAATCTTCAGATTGGTGATCAAACATTGACAGATTTTGAGGCTTATCTGTAATTTCAAGACTAGTGAATTTCAGAAGCCATTTACCCTGCTAACTGTGCAAGGAGGCATTTTTTCAATTGATGCTCCTCTTATATTTAGCAGACCCTTTTCAACCCAACTCAGCACTTTTACCCAACAGCTGTTTTTTTGGTGCACTCTTTAAGTTTGTGAACCATTATAGGGAACCATTTATTTTCTCTATAAATTACTTTGTGAACTTTTTTACATACTAGACAAGAAGAAGAGAATTAAGCTTTTGTTCAATCATATGGGTAGGATTTCTTGTCAACCAGCCATTTATAAATGCGTGAAATAGCACTACAGCTATTTCACTTCTCTGGTTTCAAGGCTAGTTTTCTCCTCCAATATACATAGACCAAATACATGGCCTGTAATGAATAGAATGAATTTCAACAGGGAGAAGTGCGAAGTTCTGCACTTAGGCAATAAAACCAAAAACAAAGGTATAAAATGGGGATACTTGGCTTGGCAGCACAACATGTGAGCAAGACCTTGGAGTTGCTGTGGATCACAAGCTGAACATGAGTCAGCAGTGTGATGTGTCAGCAAAGAAGGCAAATGCCATTTTAGGCTGTATTAAGAGGATTGCAGCTTCCAAGTCGCAAAAAGTTCTAGTTCCTCTTTATTCTGCATTGGTCAGACCTCACCTTGAGTACTGTTTTCAGTTCTGGGCACCTCATTTTAAGAAAGATGCAGCCAAACTGGAGCAAGTCCAGAGGAGAGCGACAAGAATGATCAGTGGGATGGAAGGGAAGCCCTACGAGGAATGGTTGGGAGAACTTGGGATGTTCAGCCTACAGAAAGGGAGGCTGAGGGAAGACATGATTGTCCTCTTCAGATACCTGAAGTGAAGTCATAGGGAGGAAGGGGCTCATTTGTTCTTTGCTGCTTCTGAAAGCAGAACTAGAACCAATGGGTACAAACTGCAAGAAAGGAATTCCGGTTGGATATCACGAAAAAATTCCTGATGGTGAGGGTGGTTTGGCAGTGGAACAGATTGCCAAGGGAGGTGGTGGATTCTCCCTCACTGGGGCTCTTCAAGCAGAGACTCAACGAGCACCTGACAGGTATGCTCTAGGAGGATTTCCTGCTGCAGGCAGGGGGTTGGACTACATCTACATCTACAGTATTTATATACCGCTTTTCAACTGAAAAGTTCACAAAGCGGTTTACAAGAAAATGAAAAAACTTAATAGCAAGTTAATAGCTATTGGGTGCCTGTCCCAAAAGGGCTCACACTCTAAAGTGCAAAAAGAACACCAGCAGAAGCCACTAGAACAGAAATTGCTGGGGTGTGGAGGGCCAGTTACTCTCCCCCTGCTAAATAAAAGAGGAACACCCACTTGAAAGAGTGTCTCTTGACCAGTAAGCAGGGGTAAATGGACTAGATGACCTACTAGGTCCCTTCCAACTCTAGGATACTACTACTATGATTCTAAGAATATTTTACTTATACCTGTGCTTTTTGGTTAAGATAAACAGAAACGCTCTACCAAAAAAATTTGTTCCCTTGAAATCATGATCAGAGGAACAGCGTAGGGAAGTGACTCAAGTGCTTATACTGGAGAAATGTGGGTCAAATTACCACTCTGCCTAAAATGTCTAGAAGTGACCCTGGGTCTGGTGGCATGCATCAGCCTAAGCTACCTCAGAAGATAGTTGTGAGCCTAAAGGCACAATCCAGAGTAACTATGGGGAGTCCTTGCTCTGGTGTAAGAACTATTTGCTGTGGATTGCAGTATGAATTTCCCATAGGTTTTCATTAGATGGTGCAGTAACTACGGGTACACGTAATGTCTCTTACGTGCTCCCGTAGTTACTCTGGATTGTGGTGTAAAGGCAGGATGCATAGGATTACGTACGTTCACTTGAGCTCTTTAAAAGAAAAGCAAGATAAGCCAACAATAATACAAAAATCATAACCCAGTAATGCTAGAGAGAAACCTCTGGAAACAGAACTGGAATATGGGGCATACACAATGACATTTTAAACATTTTGCCTTTCAAATGACAGTGTACATGAAAAAGCGTGGAATTTGCATCAGACATTATGTACTTAACTTAAAACCATCACTAAGCAAATAATATACGGACAAAGGAAAATGAGAGGCCAATTCTTTATCTGAATGCGTTACTCTTGTCACCTGGAATTAAAATGTTTATGGTTCCAAGTATCTGGTGGTTTGCACAACTCAGCTAATGATTTTTGGAAAGTGTGCTTCCTAGCATGGTATTAGACTGCAGTGAATAATGTAACTTTTGTTGTCTTTGATTTGTGTGTATTCTGTTCAAAGGGAATAGAGAATGCTGATAATCGCGTTACACTAAAGCTCTGTTTTAAAATTGTGAAGGTGGTAAACTTGTGATAAGAATTCTTCCAGATTGAAAAAGTGAACAATTTTTAGTTTTACAATGTACAGCATTAACATAGGTGTTTCCCAGAAAATAGGCTTTTGCTTGTATTTTACCTCATATGCTACTTCAATCTTTTTTTCCTCCCATTTTTTTCATTCTTTTCTGTTCTTTCTTTTACTCTTTTTTTTTCTCTCTCCCCTTTCTGCTCTCTGGATGCAGCCAAACGCAAAGCATGGAAACTAAATCGTGTTGGTAGCCTGCGAAATATATACAGCACCAGCAGTACCAACACTGAAGGTAACTAAATTAAAACACCATGTTGTAGAGTAAACTGCTCCTTCTCCTAGCTGTACCTTCATTGCCACTCCTTTTTCCCTAAGTGCAGATATAGAAATAAAATGTGCCCAAAGCATGCACGCTTTCATTTTGTGTTTTCAGCCTCATTCCTTTGGTCTTTTCATCATTCTGTTTGTGTGTTTTATTTTGCCATTCATGTTCCTTTCACAGTTTACTTAAATTTTGACCTTTCCCTCCAGTCGTGGAGTAGTGATGTTTAAATTACTCCACGAACCCATTTTCTTCATTTTTTTTATTTTCCCTTTTATACATGTGGGCATTCAATGTAATATTTCCCAAGTTATTACAGTTTTTTAAAGTGTTGGTATCAGGTGTAATGATCTGTAGCCAAATACAATAGTGTGCCGTGACATTTAAGTAACAGTCTTAATTTGTTTTGTGAAAGCATTCTCCATAATGCTTTCTGCAGCTCTAATCCAAAAGCGAGACAGAGCTAAACCATTTGCATGTGCTACTCTTGCTTGTAAATTCTGTATATTGTTGTATTTCTAAAGGTCGCCTAGTACCAAAGTTCACAAATTGACTTACATTGCTGCTTTCAGTGAAGACAGCCATCATGGCTTTTGTATAATATCAGATTGAATTTCTTGCCTTCACCTTCATTTGAACAATGCAATTATAAACGGCCTTCTTTTTATTTTTTTATAAACGTCAAAGGTCAGAATTACTTGGAAACCAAGAAAGGAAAGAAAAATATTCAGTCAACATCACATATATATATTCTGTGATTATGGCCTATAAGATGCTGAATGCAAAAGAGGACACAATTCAGTAATCTTCCTGTAATAGGGGGAATATTTTTTAGTTTAAGTGCAAACCAAATGGGTCAAGTAATCACAAGCACATGCCCTTACACTAATTGACTTATTTTGGAATGATTATAACTATAATATTTTTCTTAATGTCACAGTTTTCTGGGCTGTTGATTTTAGTGATTGAGAAGACACAGCATTAAATCTCTTGTAAATTTTAAATTGCATGCTGTTTCTGTAAACAAGTCCCTCTGTTCACATCCTGATCATTAACCTTTGGTGATTTATATCCCGGGACCCCTTTTTGCACAATTACTACTGTATCTCAGGCAGTTGCTTTCCTTAGAACACCAGATAAAATGTGTCTATGACACAAAAGTGCTTTTTTACAGCCACTTATTAAGGAGCAATTTTTTAACTATAATCTTGGTTTATTTCCCATTGTAAAGTCTGAACTGTCACCTTTTAAAATAACAAAGCTATAACCTCTGTTACCATTTTTTCTTATCTTTCAGCAGGCTTTTACAGAGAAATTGGGAATAAATTGGGCATAAATATTCATTGCAATCCTTAATAAATGAGGATGTTTTGCAGTTAAAAAGAAACTACAGGTGTTTTTTATCATGCTTTAGTTAACATTTTCCCCTTTAGCTCCTTTGATTTGCTGAATTCTACAGAGTTTTTTACTTGTAGAATCTTACCAATACTAAGTCATTTTTATTTCAGTAAACGAAATTTGAAAAATTAAAGATATATTTGTTTTCCTGCCAGTACATCCATCCCATCAGTGCTTCCTACAATGCTAATTTGTAGCAATTGACATGAAATCTGCAGTGTTGTACTTAGGTCATGCATTTAGTATGCAATATAAACAACTGTTACGCAAATCCTATTGTGCAAAAAATGTACCATACATATAACTAAATTCCATAGAACTGGAAAAATTATGTGAGAGTTCTGTTGATATAACAATCAAAATCAGCAATCATGTAATAAACACATCTAAACATAATATGAGTAGTAAGAAACCTGCTAAATTACAAAGTCATGCATCTATAGTCATCCAACAATGCACAGATTGTTTTGACGTTAAATGAAACTTTTGAATAACTCTACCTAAGTAGTAATAGTGATGATACCTGGGCACAGAGATGTACCCAAGTAAAGTTTAATATGTGAATAGCACTACTGATGTATTTTGGCTTTCATTGCTCCTTCAACAATGTTCCTAACTATACTTCCAGATAAGTTACCATTACTTGTTAGTGGGACCAGTTCTGGTTGTCAACAATAAAGCAGAGGCAGTGGTCATGAGAGCAAATGCCATGATCAGGCAAATGCTATTACCTGGGCACATTTCTCCTAGTCTTAATTGTCTGGATCCTTCTGCATCCAGAATAATTGTAGAGAGGCTCTCAGCAATGCAAAGAATGCACTGACTTTTGCCTGGCTCAGCTGAAGAATGGAATGATTTCTTGCATGACTCCTGCTCTACTGCCAGAAAAGCTGTTTCTAAAACAGTGATTTCATCTCCTTTTATCCCTTTTCCCAGGGATTGGCCCATTCCTTCTCATGTGCAGTGGCCATTCGTATTGAGTCAAATCTGTGTATAAAAAAACTGAACTGTATTCTGTGTAAATATTCTCGCTCTGGTCCACTCTGATTCAACTCAGGGACAAAGGTTTCAGGAATCCGAATAGTCACAATTTCATAGCAGTAAAAGGTCCAGGCTGCTGCAAATGGACCAGAATACTCCATGAGAACAAAGGAGCAACCTGATGAAAAGAAACCACAACAGAGGAGGCCGTGGAAAGATGGAAGGGAGGATTTGTGGAGAATTACATTCCAGGGAAATAACTTCAGCAACAAGATCTTTAAAAAAGCAGGCCTCAGGCTTGAAAGACTATGGTATCATGCTTGGCGCTGCATACGCTGCATGCGAAGCACAAAAGCCTGGGTTGGATTGTTATGGAGGATAGGCTGTTACTCAAGCAGCAAATCCCCCCTCTCCACGCCACTGAATTAGTCCAATGGAAAGGCAGAGCCAATACGATTGGATCCAGCTGGCATTGCAGAGCTGGGCTAAGGACAGGAGCTCACCCTGTCTTGTGGGGGCGACCCAGGTCTCGAACCCTGGCCTGCTGGGTTAACAGCGTCTTAACCGCTTGCACCACCCACAACCCTAACAAGATCTTAAGGACAAAGTATATTGTGGCATTGTTTGTAGAATTGAGCCTGGGAGAAGCTGAAGCAGGATTACTACCGAAATTCACATATTGAGTGCTAATATGAACCAGATCTTTGATCCATATCCCTAATCTTTGATAATTTTCTATCTGCAAATTAACATATTGACCTGTAATATCCTTTTATTCCTTACAAAACAAAGCTCAAATCATTCATGAACTCTGATCTATCTTCCCCTTTTGCAAGCAGTGCTTATTAGAGCCACCCTCTGTTTCCGTTTTCAGAACACAGAAGTTGGTTCATGCCATTGTTTTTTCCATAAACTGGGAATCTTGACAAATTTAGACAACTCCCAGTTAGGCCAGCGTAAGTCCCAGTACAAGTCCTGTGCTGGCCTGGGGGGCATAACAATAGTTCTGAAAGTAATTTCTGCGCCAGCTTCCCTAACCACGGGAATGGGGAGTGGCTGAGCAGGTAATTTGTTTAGGATTGCTCTCTGAAAGTGTGTTTGTGTATATATTTTTAATGTATCCATTTCTCACTTTGAAGAAATATATTGGGTTTCTTGTAGAGATTCCTCTTTTTACTTAAAATAAAATTGTGGTGTATATTTTTGGGTATGTTTAATAAAACCAATTTAATGTCCTGCAATTAAATTAAATTTTTATTTTACAGTGTAAAAATGTTTTCACAAGTTCCTCATTTGAACTTTTTAACTTAATTATTAGACATCTTTCTCCTACTAACGCCTCCTAAAAGAGGATCAGATTACAGGTAATTTGCTTCATATCCTTCAAGTGCAAAAAACTCCAGGACATTAACCCTGTGCATGCTAGATTTGCAGGAAATATATGATGACTAATTGACCCACTAATCTTTTTTTAGGGGGAGGGAGGAATAAGAAATGACAACAGGCTGGACCTGTGTTATGAGTAGGATGCCTTGTGAAATCAGTTTGATGGTCAGGCTGCCAATCCCTGAGGATACAAGATTAGCCATGTGGGACATTGCCTGCATAGAAACTGGGCACAATTAGAGTAATATGCACTATTGTTAATGCAGTTTGGGGTAATTGGCCAAGTTGATTTTGACAGGTTGATGATGCTAAAATACTATTATAGTGGACCTTTCCATGCATAACAGTTAAATGTGAAAAACTGTTTAATAGAATGTTGCGATTGGGCTCTCAGGGATTTAAATGGCACGTTGTAATATAACTGGGTTTAAAAGTTAACCATTTAGTTGTTTATATCTGAATTTGAGTGCATATGTCCAAATGTCTTCTAACTAACCTTATTGTGCAGATAGTTCCTTCAGTTGCCCTTCCCCCACTCCCTCCAGTAACCAGCTATCAAAACCGCAGAGGCAAAGCATCTCAAAATGTAGAACATCCAAGTAAAATGTATGACAACAAAATAAAAACTAAATACATTTGTGTGTTTATTTCATATTTCTATATTACTAATTACTACTTTTAAAACTACAGTATATTAAATACTAGTAAGTCCCTTTGCAAGAGGCATGCCAAGGATAGGATTAGGCTGTTCTTCAGCAATGCAGGGATGGAAAGTACCTTGCAGGAGCACAGAGGGAGCCATGTGCTTGCTGGAGGACAGAAAAATCCCAGGAGGTAGTCTCTGCATGCAATTTTAGAGTCATATCCAGCACATGGAGTAACATTGTAACATAAGCTTGGCACTACACTGCCTCAGTCATACATGCATTACCCCTATCCATACTAGACTATAACATTACAGTATTTTATACAGAGCTATTTTGAAAATTATTCAGAAACCTCATTGGGTTTACAACACCCAATGTTGGCATTCACTTTTAAAGTGAATGTTAGTAATGTTGGCATTCACTTTTAAAGCCATACAAGATCTAGGAACTTCACCCAGATGAAGTTGTTGGGAGATCCATTGTGAGGTCCAGCAGCAGATAAGTGTAGATGCCCAGGGTGTAGGGTAGTCTACGTTGTTCTACAGACAGCTTGTAGAACTCTTCTCTTTCCAGGTGGAATCTTTCATAGCATGGTCACCATCACATTTAACTTCAGAAAATTCCTTCCAGCTTTTCAGCCAAGTTGTAAATGGTGACATCTGACTCTGTTGATTCAAGACAGTTTTATCAGCTTGCAGTCTTCCATCCAGGAGTTGTCCACATCTTTCTTCACCTGCTTAGCTTTCTTCAGCTGTCTGCACTCTACCATCAGGCCGTGACCTTCTCTCCTTCTGTGTGGAGATCCTGTGAATCTAAAGCTCTCTTCCTAAGGAGTTCCACTGCGTGACCTCCTTGATGAAAATGCTTTTATCCTGAGCTAGGACAGAGAAAAATAATTGTCAGAAATCTTGGAGAACTGTTGTCAATCTGTGTGGAATAAGACGGATTAGTAGCCTATTTCAGTATAAGGTGGCTTCCTATCATTTTATGGCATGGCTTTGCTCACACCATTGAAGACTGCTTGCTATATGAGCTCCAGATGCTCATTCTGTCTCTTGGGAGGAAGATGGGCAAGTTTGTTTTTGCATGTTACAAAAATTCATCAAAAGCGCATCCATAATCATAATTCTTCCTATAGAAGGTAACTTTACTTTAGCAAAACAATTGATACTGGATATTTTGTATCCTGAAATTGAGTTGTATTAGTTTTTTAAAAACATCTAAAATGTAAACAATTCAGGTTTTTTGTGTATGTTTAATGGAGTGGCTAAGCTTCACAAAAAAGGGACGTTGGTGCCACAGTTTTGCACTGTTTTAATTTGTTTGGAAGGCTTTTGCCCAGAAGTGCTTGTAACATGCTAAAACAAATACATTAAATCCCCTACCTATGCATGAACAAGTACGGTTCCAGGAGTCTGTACCAAAGCTGAAACATATGCAGGTTGAAACATTTGATTCTTGCTGGCCTAGCGCAATCATGCCTTTGCAAAAATTCACCAAAGGAAAAGGATATCTGTACAAAAGCACCACTGCAGCCATATGTAACTCAAATTTCAATAACAGAGTGCTAATGTACTCATTTTAGAGGCTTGATCTGAGATTTCATCATCTATATATATATAAAAGAGAAAAGTCACTGACTGACTCATTCACTCACTCATTCATCAACGCCCTGCCAAAACCACTGGGCCCAGAAGTGTGAAATTTGGGGTGGGTGTTCCTTCCATGACTGAGGGGTGCACTAAGAACCGGTTTTCAGAAATTCCAACCAGAAGGGGATGAAAAGGGGCGCAATGCATTTTCCTCCCTATACTTTGCATTGGAGAATTGCTGACTCATCAACATTCTGCCCCAACTGCTGGGCCTGAAGCATGGAGTTCTGGGAGTTCCTTCTGTCACCTGAACACCCACCAAGAACCATCTGGAGAAATTTAACCTTTCAGGGGCTGAAAAGGGGGCAACATGTTTTTGTCCTATACTTAACATGGAAGTCTGACCAACATTCAGACAATTTGATGCTCGGTGCCTGGTGCACTGGGGAGATGTAGTTTGGAGGAAGAGGTTGCACTGGGGGGATGTTGCGCATGGGGAGATGTTGCGCATGGCAAGAAGTTGCACATGGGGGACTGATGCGCATAGGGGAAGTTGCGCATTGGGGTTGATGCACATGGGTAGATGTTGCGCATGGGGGAAGTTGCGCATGGGGGACTGATGCTCATGGGGGGAATTTTACTCCCGCAATGCGGGTACCCTTGTTGCTAGTCTATCTATATAAAAAAGTCACTGACTGACTCATCAACACCCTGCCAAAACTGCTGGGCCTAGAAGCATGAAATTTGGGGTGGGTGTTCCTTCCATGACTGAGGGGTGCACTAAGAACTGGTTTTCAGAAATTCCAACCGGAAGGGGGTGAAAAGGGGTGCAATGCGTTTTCCTCCCTATATTTTGCATTGAAGAATCAGTGACTGAGGGATCCTCTGCCCCAACCTCCAGACCTAGAAGCATGAAATTCAGGGAGGGTGTTCATTCTGTCACATGAACACCCACCAAGAACCGATGTGGAGAAATTTAACCCTTAAGGGGCTGAAGATGGGTGCAACATGTTTCTGTCCTATACTTAAACATGGAAGACTGAATAACATCCAGTCAATTTGGTACTCAGTGCCTAGTGCACTGGGGGGATGTTGTTCAGAGGGAGGGATTGCACTGGGGAGGATGCTGTACATTTGGGGGTTGCGCATGGGAGAGATGATGTGCATGGGGGGAATGATGCGCGAGGAGGGTTGATGCACATGGTGGTTGTTGCACATGGGGATGAACATGGGGAATATTGTGCATGGGGGATTTGCGCATTTGGGGTTGATGTGCATAAGGGGTGGATGCGTATGGGGTGGATGAACATGGGGGATATTGCACATGGGGTTGGATGCGCATGGGGGATTGATGCGCAGTGGGGGATGGCGTATGGGGGAATTTTACTCCTGCAACGCAGGTACGCTTTTTGCTAGTAGATACTACATTTTATTCTTTCGGCAAAACACTGCCAAAGTATTTTGACTATAATGACCTACTAATTAAATGGTGTGAGCTCTAGCTTTAATTTCTGGTAGAAATAGATCTTTACCAAAACTGAATAAATAAATAACCATAAATAAAATCTTAATCAAAAGATGCAGTGCTCAGCCAATGTAGGGTCTGGAGAAGATGGGGAGGAAACGGAAGGGGATGTTCTAAGATGAGTGAAGAGCTGCATTATAAGCAGGAGGTGGGGACCAGCACTTATGCCGGATCCAAGCCTCTAGCCAAGAGTAGTCTCTAGAGGAGTCCTAAATCTTAATAGACCCACTGGGGCTGCTGCAACAATATGCTGGAGAAGGGGCCATATGTATAATAAGAGTACAGATCTATAACATTTCCCAAAATGCAGACACATGTCGTGGTAGCATCAAGTGCAAAAATTGAAATGAATGGTCACTCACCTGTAATTGGCATACATCCCACCTGGTGGGTCCTGCTCCATAGTTTGAGAAGCGCTGTTCAAAGGAATCCCCAATGGTACATAGACATCTTCAGTTCCCCCATCCCAAGTTCCTCCAATCTTTCCAGTCATAACTTAGGATGTTCAGCCTTGAAAAGAGAAGGCTGAGAGGAGACATGATTGTCCTCTTCAGATACCTGAAGGCCTGTCATATGGAGGATGGGGCTCATTTGTTCTTAGCTGCCTCTGAAAGCAGAACTAGAACCAATGGGTACAAACTGCAAGAAAGGAGATTCCAGTTGGATATCCGGAAAAATACCTGATGGTGAGGGCGGTTCGGCAGTGGAACAGATTGCCAAGGGAGGTGGTGGACTCCCCCTCACTGGGGATCTTCAAGCAGAGGTTCGATGAGCACCTGTCAGGGATGCTCTAGGAGGATTTCCTACTGCAGGCAAGGGGTTGGACTAGATGACCTACCAGGTCCCTTCCAACTCTAGGATTCAATGATTTCCTCATAGGGCTTCCCTTCCATCCCACTGATCATTCTTGTTGCTCCTCTGGACTTGCTTCAGTTTGGCTGCATCTTTTTTAAACTGAGGTGCCCAGAACTGAACACAGTACTCAAGGTGAGGTCTAACCAATGCAGAATAAAGAGGAACTATAACTTCTTGTGACTTGGAAGCTACAGTCCTCTTAATGCAGTCTAAAATGGCATTTGTTTTCTTTGCAGACATATATGATCTCTGGGGCTCTTAATAGTTCTTTTGTTTTACCTGTTACTGATACCACTATCATTTCTGAAGGAGGTGGGTGTGTTATGGTGTCCTAATGGGGTGCATGTATGATTGGGCATGGTGCCTCTTTCTGTGTTGCCCATTCGTAGTGGCTCCTCCTCTACTTCGGCTATTCATTGGCCCTACACCTGCACCGCACGCCTGCTTACCTTCTCCCGCTCTCGGTTCTTGGATGCAGTGGTTGGCTCCTTGGACATCACATTGATAATTCATAGATATCACACTGATGATTTCACAGCAATGACATGTAGATGTTAAAAAAGATGATATGCCGCAGTGATGATATACAGATGTCAAACAGATGCTGCGCCTATGACACACCATTGTTGCAGTGATGACACACTGTGCTCAGGATACTGCTCCATGGATATCAAGCTATGTCAGTGCTTACATGGACATAGGGGATGTTATTACGAAGGACTGCACGAGTATTACTTTGCCAGGACATGCTTGGCATCTGACCATTGTTGTATTGATGTCAGTGTGCCACTGGTGTATCATTGGCAGGTGGGTTAAGTCTTGCCTTCAAATAGGATTGAGCCATTGGAAGTAGTTATATTTACTGACTGGACCAAATACAGTTCAGCTGTCCTCATCTGAGGATTTGACCAGTAGCAGGTCAGGAAGGTCTCACTGCATCTGCTGAATGCAGAAGACTGTGCAATAAAACTCCTCTAAGATTTTGAGGGCACAGTTATAACCAGTTGAGGCTGGCGTAACTTACCTGGCATATTTTCCTGTGGTGGTGAGGGGAGGTCAGCATATGCCTATGCACTGGCCTAACCCTTGAAGAGTGGGGCATACCAGTAAGTGCCTTATAGCATTTTTGTGACACCCTCACGTCAGCAAAGGGCTTGTGATGGGTCTTACGCCGGCCTAACTCAAGATTAGGATTGCAGCCTTAGAAGAATATTGCAGTAAGAAGTGCAATATTTTTTATTTCATCTGATTCTGAAAACTGTACAGAAACATGCCGTATGTAGTCAAAGATAGTGCTTGTCTCTTCTCAGGGATGGGTTAGAGCGGACATGCTGCACAAGTGCTTCTTCTTCAATTCCAGGTGCTGGTTTTGACACTAATTGGCAAATAATGGTGTCCTACCTCCCTTTAGGAGACTAATCATGTATGATGTTATGATTGCCATAATCTGATGAGACACAGTTGAGATTTCTCAGCTACAACTACCTACCTTTTAACTTTCCTCCCATTGATAAGTCTGAAATTATTTTTCATAGGTTTTGTTATCTTTTGCTGTACCTTGGGAGCTGCGTGTGTGGTTTTAATAAGTACAGATTATTTACTGTATTTCATACTTTATGTATGTGTATAAAATAATACTGGTGATAAATCTGAAATAATATACTGAAGTTATCTTTCAAAAATAACCTAGACACCATAATAGAGTCAAGAAATATCTGATGTGGAATTCTATAGTTCTTCCATATCCCTTTTTAGTTTTTTAAAAAACCATTCCCTGCAAAAAAATCTAGCCTGCAAAAAAATTGCCCCTCCTTCCTAGTCCTGAATTTCTCCTTGTGAGGGAGGAAACCATGGGCAAATAATTAACTGACTTTTTCCTCACTAATGGGGAATCTATTTCAAGATGTGATTTTTGACAATTGGGCACCAAGGAGGGAAATGTTTATTCCATATTTTCTAATTTCCAGTTTCAACTCCCAGATCTGTTTTCATTTAGGGAAAAAGAGATGATGAATTCCATGTCCCATATAAGGTAGCTCTCGTGGCTTATGTATACTCCTGAAGAAGAGAATATTTATCCCTTGAAACAATTTTTTCTGTTCTTATCACTCATGCCCCCTCCGAATTCTTTTTCAGAACAAGAAGAAAACTTTGAATTTATCATTGTATCCCTTACTGGTCAAACGTGGCATTTTGAAGCTACAACCTACGAAGAAAGAGATGCTTGGGTTCAAGCAATAGAAAGTCAAATTCTGGCCAGCCTGCAATCATGTGAGAGCAGCAAGAATAAGGTTAGAAGCAAACCTATCTTTGTGAATAAATTCAGCATTTAGAAACTGGGAGAATACACTACCAGACATGCCCCCAAATCCAGAGTAACTATGGGAGCACGTAAGACACTTTACGTGCACCCGTAGTTACTGCACCACCTAGTGAAAACCTATGGGAAATTCATATTGGAATCCAGAGTAAGTTGTTCTTACACCGGACCAAAGTCTCCCCGTAGTTACTCTGGATTTTGCCCATACTGTGTTTCAAATAATGTGTTTCTTATTTTGTCTTGATGTACAGGGTTTTTTTTAAATTAAAAAAATGCTGCCTTAACTTTTGAAGTGAATCATGAACCCCCATTAATTTGTGATTAACTCTTTTAAATATATCTAAAACTCATGTTAATATCTGGAAAGTATTTTGAAAAATGAATGTTTTGCTACTTTCTAGCTTTTCCTGTTTCCTTCTTTTGTGCTTGTTTCTTGTGCCTGTAAAATACTTGCTGCTTAGGTATAATACTGCCAAAATTATTCAGGGTACTATGGTACATAAAATCCCTGCTCTAACACATTAACAACTTTTTAATACTCCCTCCTATACACATGATAATAGTTAACATATTATCTACACCTAGGCTAATGATTCCCTTATCCATCTCAGCCATTACTTGAAAATAATATATTTATATTTGATATTCTTCTCAGAATTATGATTGATTTTTTGATGAGAGAATTAGTAATTCAGGGCACAATCCTAACCAATTTAGGCCAGCACAACTCGCCTGCTCTCTGTTTCCATGGTGGTGTGGGGAGACTGGCACATGTTTCACTGGCCTAGCCTCCCCAGGAGTGATGAAGAAGTGCCTTACTTTTCTCTTGCAACACCCCTTAGGCCAGCAATTTGTACCAGGTCAGGGATTTGTACCAGGATTTATGCTGGCCTAACTGGGAGTTAGGGCTGCAGCCTCATTTATACAGTGTTTGACAGTCATAACCGAGAAGTAAAGTCAGACATTAAGGCAGTTTCACAATTTCTAAAGGAAAGGGGAAATCAAATGAAACAGTGGTGGGATGTTTGGGAAACCAAATTATAAGAATAATTACAGAGTTTAAATTTAAATCTACAGCAAGAAATTCATAATCTGATATTCTGCTGGTGTAGAGGCTGGAATTCCCTATCAGTAGAGATTATCTATCTGGGTCAAAGCAAAGGTCAATGACAGACCATTGCAGAGAGAGCCATTAAGGCATGATGCAAGCCTAGATCAAATCAGATCTTTTGATGATAGGATGTTCTGTTTACTTTTGTTTGGTGGCAGTTCTTCCCAATCATTAATAATTATGAATAACCATACAGTTGTATGGCATGTAGAAATAGTTTAATTGTATAGAACATCTGTATAAAAACAAGTGTTTCTGTAATCAGTTTAGTTAATAGCAGCCTGCTTCAATTTTGGCCTGTTTTACTTCTGACAACAGTCTTCCATTGGACTTTAGTCTCTCTATGCTCTGGTGGTTTCATAAAAGCTTGAGCTGTCAGAAACATGAATAGAAAATTGTGAACAGTGCTTGTCAGCCCTGAATTGCAGTACTTAAAGATGCTAAAGGATCAACTCTCTGAGAGGCTCGCCAAAGACATCAAATTCCGTGATCATGTTCATTCAACCCTGGGCTGAACTCTTTCTTTGCTTTTTACCAGCTGACAGTGTTGTTGTCTATGCCTTTTCTTTGAGTACTTATTTCTTGTATATGTGTTTTTTTTAAATATACACAGTCCCGACTGACAAGTCAGAATGAGGCCATGGCCCTTCAGTCAATAAGAAACATCAGAGGCAATTCTCGCTGTGTGGACTGTGAGGCACAAAGTAAGTAAAATCATTATTACACAAGAAATGTAACTCTGCGGTTCATACTCTTTGCTTCAATGTTTTGTGAACTATGTTCTGGTTCTTGCCCTGTTGGTATTGTATTCCATGCTCCTTTTTACTAGTTAGTGTTCATTATGGAATTTGATTTGTGTGGCGGATTCCTATTAAACCCTAATTAATGCACACAGCTGTGTTAGATTAAGATGTCATTTTTGTCAGTTGTGATCTGGAAAACTTGAGGAAGGAGAGTTGTGTTATTCTACATTTCTTTTCAACTTAATGTGCTGTTTAAAGATAAAAGTGATCTTAGGCACTTTGGTCTACTTGTAAACATGCTTCTTTTTCGATTTGTGGTCAAGGAGCAAACAATATTTGAAAACTAATAACAAATTTTACTTCCTTGTTTATTTAAATGATTTTTTAATGGGCTAATATAGTACTAAATGTGCTAATCTGATCAAGACTATTTGATCATTATTTCAACAGTGTCTTCACTCTGAAACATTGCCATGTCGATTGAATGGGGAAGCATGAGATATTTGAATAGGCATCTATTCTTTTTAAAGTTTTTTTTAAAGTTTAAAAATCTCTCAATTCTTTTTGTTTCAAGTTTATGACAATATATTAAACACGGAAAATATTCAAGTAAAGTCTATCTCCTTTACTTTTACTGCTTAAAAACAAAAATTAGTAGGATATATGTGTGAAGTCCCTTTTAAAATTTATGGTCCTTATGTGCAGCCACTAAATTGTACTTGAATCTTCTGCATCTCATTTCATGGCCAATTTTAAAAAAATAATTGTGGTGGAATATTTTTTAGAAACAAGGAAGGAATTTTAAAATATCACACTGCTTTAATTGCTTTTAACTTGTGTTGCACCAGCCATGAATTTCTTTGTTTTTTGTCTTTTAAAAAAACCTAGTAGTACTGTGTATTTGATATGCACAATTTGACCTGGTTGTATTGTGGATCATGTTTAGTCTCATTAGGACAAACACAATGAATATGAATTAAGTTTCTCACTGGGAGAGTCTTGGCTAAACAACTAAGAGCACAATCCTAACCAGGTCTACTCAGAAGTAAGCACCATTGTGTTCAAAGGGTCTTTCTCCCAGGAAAGAGTCTTTAGGATTGCAGCCAAAACCTAAATAACATCATGCAAAAGATTACATAGAGAAAAAACGTTACATGCCATTGAACTAGAGCATCCTTTGTGTAATATATGAGAATTAATTAAACCATGGAGAATAATTAAAAATGCACCAGATTTTTAATTATAAAAATTATAAATTATTATATTTAATTATAAAAAATATTAAAAACGGTTGGAATTAAAGTTTCTTCCTTTTTTGACACATCCTTTTTAGAACATCTAGTGCTGCAAGACAGGCATCCCCTTAAGCAGTACCTTAAGCAGTACAGGCATCCCTCACTTATTGGATGAGTTAAGGAAAACCTTCCAATATCATCCAAAGTGAAAACAGTTGAAAAGTGGAACCCAATCTTTCTTTTTTATAAATGATGCTTCCAATGCTTTTTAGCTAGAAACTTGTAAATACCTCTTTTATCTTGCAAATTCCTGCTACCACACAAAGATTTCAGTGAATGGATTCTCATTACTCCTTCATGAATGGAATTAGACTCAGAGCTACTACATGGGGATGGGGAATTTTGGCCTTTAGAACAGAAGAGGGAGGTTGAAAGAGCAGAATATGCATTGAACAAATAAGTTCTAGGTATAATTGTTGAAAGAGTGGATCATCAGAAAGTGGGGATACCTGTATTGGTCAGAAAATTACATACAGGCCAGCATTGTCTACCATGGTTTCTTAGGGTATACTTTCTCTAAAGGATAGTTACACAGTTTCTCAAACTGTGGGTCACAACACACGTGGTGGGTCATGAAGTTGCAACTGAACAAGCTGAAAACAGACAAGAAATTGAACCATATGGAAAGTGAAACTTAGTGACAATGCATGTTCACTCATGAGTAGATGTCCTTGCCTAATCCGTTGCAATAAGCAGGTTTAGAAGAAATCAACTCCACTGAAATGGATCCAATTCAATGAACACATCCCCCCCCAAAAAAAATTCTCAAGAGTGTGTGACCTGACATTTAGAAATTATACAATACTCACAGGATGTTTTTCTTAAATTTTAACACTGTATGAAGTAAATAAAAAACACACATTTAAACTTATTTTAATGCAGCTGTGAACATAGTATTTTCCTATGATGAGTCTCTAGGATGTGTTACAGTCTGTATTTATACTGGGTTTTTTGTTGCACAGTAGGTGTTCTGTTCTCTGACTGATCAAAAATACTCAAAGTGTACATTTGGGAGCACTTAATTATTGAACTGGTTAGTTCTGAAATTCTTCAGCAGTAATTTGACACATAGAAACTCAAATTTAGGAGAAATTTAAAAGAAATGTGACTTCAATCACATAATTAGCTCTAGGGTACTTGCTTCTTTTCTGTAAATAGGGCATGCAAGGACTCATTCAAGAATGGGACCATATCAGTTGGAAGGGAAATCTTTAATCCGACCATCCGGCCAAAATCCTAATTTGGATGTGGCCCCCCACAAAATCCTTATACACCGGTGCCTCACATAACATGTTTAATTAGTTCCGGAAGCATGCTTGTTATGTGAAACACTCTTTATGTGAAGCAGATTTTCCCATAGGAAATAATAGAAACTCAGATGATTGGTTCCAGAACCCAAAAAATATTCATATAAAAATATTAACTATATGTAAAAATGATGACAAAATACTGGAATTGAATTCAAAACATGCATTAAAATATGCATGATCCTATGAAGTCTACTTAGGCTGCAATACCAAAGACACTTTCCTGGGAGTAAGATCCATTTAACACAAGTAAATGGGGCTTACTTTTGGGTAGACATGGCTAGGAGGCTGCAATCCTCCTGATCCTCTCTCTCCCCTGCTCCCTTCTGGCTACTCTTGAGCTTCTTCCCTCTTCTGCACTGCTGTTCTCTCCCTCTGCCCAGTGGACACCCAGCCTCAGGAGGAACAGCATGGAAGTGTTGCTTTTGCTATTGGCAGGCATGCTAGGCAGCCCTGACGCTTTTCAAAAGGGCTGCCGGCCAGCGCATCTGCCCAAACTGCCAATGAGTGTGCTTGTTAAGTGAAGCAACACTTGTTATGTGAGACAGAAACCTAGAGAAATTTTTGCTTGTTACTTCTTATGTGAGGCACTTGTTCAGCGAGGTACCACTGTACTTTTTCAAAACATTAATAGTACAAGAGGATGGTTCTATTCTCCCTACCTCTCCATTATCTTAATTCATTACCTTCACATATACTATTTACAGGGGGGGAAATAAATACAGTAAGGCAGCAATGCAATTAATGTATGAGGCATGGCGTTACAATTGACCAGCACTTGTGTAGATACTGGAGTTTGTCAGTTTTTGAACTAATACGTCAGTTTGGTCTCCTTAACCATGGTTATTAGGAGGATTATGTTGTATAATCTTTCACATCCCTGTGATGGTTAAGGGAGCTGATAAAATACACTCCTATTAGAGATTTTCTTGTTCCCTTTTTTCCTTTGGGTACTTTTTTATTCTGAGTTGTAAACTTTTTTGTGCTTTTGTTGTCTAACCATTTCTTTTAATTCTGGTGCAAGTTTGTTTAGTTTAAGAATTGTATTATCCATTGGTGAGCAAATAAGTTAAAATTTCAAGTACAACTTACTAATGGTTCTTTTTGCAGTATTGGGGGAGGGCAAGAACTTTTCAGGGGCCCATGTGCCAACTGCCAGTGCCTCCAACTTAAAGAAATTAGAATCATAATGCTTTCAAAAGTCCAAATACTTTTTGAAAGATTTTGCTACCTAAGATTTTGGCAGAGAATCCTTTTAGGGCACATACAGCAATGAATTAGGTTCAAGATACATGAGGCTTTAAAATGTGTTAATTCCATTGGTTTGTTTGCTCTTTCCACAGATCCTGACTGGGCAAGCTTAAATCTGGGTGCACTCATGTGTATTGAATGCTCAGGAATACATCGAAACCTTGGCACGCACCTATCACGTGTCAGATCACTTGATTTGGATGATTGGCCTATAGAACTCATAAAAGTGATGTCATCCATTGGTAATGAGTTAGCAAATAGCTTGTGGGAAGAAAATACCCAGGGACGTGTAAAACCCTCTCCAGACTCCACAAGGTACGCTGTTTCAATAGACAGTATATGTACTGAAATACAGTAGCAGGTATGTTTAAAACAAAGATTTTTAAAATGTGATGAATTTGAAAACATTCATTTTTTTGAAATTACCTACCATAGATGTGCACCAATAAGGCAATCTCATGGATAAGGCAAGGATAGGCTTCTCTCAGCACAATACCCTGCTTCAATTACTCACAATCCAGGCATCAGATGGAGGAAGTGACAAGGCTTGGCAAAGTTTGGAACATCTGGTGGAACATCTGGTAGGATCTTCCAATGTGGTTGTAGGCTGGCTAGGTCGCCAGTACCTGAGTGACACAGAGTGGCAGCTACACACTGAGGTATTCCAAGCCATCATGCAAACGCGGGCAGTCTGAATTATGGACCTATTTGTGTCCAAGGAGAATGCACATCTGCCAACGTTTCTTGCCCGGGTAAACACAGAAAGGGATGAAGGATTGGATGCTGATTAATGCAGTTGGCCACGGGGGTCTACTTTACACCTTTCCTCCCTTGCAACTGCTTCCTCTATTCCTAATTCTTTACCTTGGATCTGTGGTTGGGATCATTCCTGCAGCTGCAACTTTGGAGTATTACAGGGAAGTACAACTACACAGAAGAAGCACCCCCCACATACACGCCTTCTAATTCTACAACCAGAACACTACTTCCAGCAGCATTGCTTATGAATAGGATTGGCCTTGTTGCTCACCAACCATTGGTTTTTGAAATTTGTGGGTTTTCCTATATCACACACAGCAAGCAATCCTACCCTACTTAATACTGGTTAAGTCAGTGGTTCTCAAACTTTCAAGGAGCTTTACTCCCTGAGTAAGTCTTTGCAGGGGAGAAGCTAGAGCAGGGGTGCGATCCCCAGGATTGCATCCCTGCAGGGGAATGGGGAAATATTTTTAACCTAACCAGAGGTCCTCCCAGGGTCTGTGGGATGCAGAAAACCCTTCCAATCTGGGATCTATAGACTTCCAGTTTAAACACCATTGCTACTCTCACTATTTTCAAGCCTTGGAGAACCCTACAGGTGCTCTGCAGGGCTTCCCATGCCCCTCAGGCTATGGCAGGATCTCTGGTAGCACTCTCTTTTCCTCCCATATGGGTGCAATCCTTGGGATTGCTCTACTGCTTTCCCTTTCCTCTAAAAGGGAAAGAGGGACCTTTGCACAAACTGGGAAGTTGAGAGGGTTCATGACCCCCCAGTTTGAGTAGCACTGGGCTAAGTGATCATAAGCAAAAAGTTTTTCAAGTTAGGGGGCTCCTTTCACAGACGCTGCTCTATAAAGAACTTCATTTGTTGATTCTGATGAGGCCCCAGGGAGTCAGCCCTTCCAAAGGACAGCTAATGTTCCCCCACTGCAGATGATACCAAGCAGCCTGTAATTTTAAAGGATCCTATGTCTTTCTAATAAAATTTCCACTCTTGGTTGACATGGAATGTTGGCCATAAGATGCAGACACCTTTAACACTCAGGTTAAGTTTAAGGTTAATTAGAATCTCAAGTGTGGAGACAATGACAAGTGCTTTCCAAATTCTTTAAGCCCAACTGTGTAAGAAGTGACATTCAATGAAATAAACTGAAATCCAGAAAGAAGTGAGAACAGCAAGTCTAATGTACAACTTCAGTCACTGCTTGACAATTACTAGTGCAACAGCTCCGTTTGGTTGTCCCTTGCCTAACTTTACAAACCTGGAATGTGCTGTTCCTATCCTGCTGGACAGCTCCCTGGCTGATCCAGGACATCTTACCCCAGACTGTTTAGTCTCCTCTCACTGCTTGTTGGTGCAAGCAGGCATCGGTGATCTCTACTACTAAAATAGTACTGAAGTAAAATTATGCAAGTTTCAGTCCTGGGACAGGTTCTGGAAAATAACTTCAGCTTTGTAATTTTCACTGTCATTTTAAAAAGCTCAAATATTTCAATAGAGCTTAACATTTGCAGTTTCAAAGTTACCATTATAGCTGGTGATCAGAAACAGGCCACTAATTACAACCAGGAGTAAGTGGAAGCTTGGCTAAACTTGGGGCACAGATGTCAGGTAATCCACACAAAAAAACTCAATAAGAAAATTGCAAAAGTTTTCTTTAGTGATTTATGGCTTTATGGTTATAATAGGAAAAATGCACAATAAGTAAAGTTTTTTTTTAATTGGCAAAAGTTTCTAAAGCTATGATAGAAACAAGCCCAGCTGACTTCTGATTATTGTCACTGGACCACTGATTAGGTCAGCTTTAAAAAGCTTGTAATTGGCTCCAGCAATTACAAAACAGCCTGAGAACCACTTCTCAAACTTCTGGAGCAGTGTGACAAATTGAAGCTGACTTCTGCAGAAGGAATATCGACTTCCTATTTCTAAACAGGGGGATCATTAGTCAAGAAAAGCATCTTTTAATTACTCCCAGGAAAGGGAGAAAAAAGAAAAATCTTTCAGTATAGATTGTGCAACAGCTGACATTTTTCCCCCATGTATATTCAATATTAAATTTAATGTATTAGGAGCATTTGCCCTTAAACCTTTCCTTAGTAATGTGGGTCAAATTAGAACTGATCAATGTTATGACAATTAAATGAATTGGGATTAAAATCAAGCCTTTTTCTGCTACCCTGTTGCTATTGATACCATTTAAGCTTGTACCTAAAGCATTGATTTTGAATGGTGTGGCAGTGAAATGGCGTCTGATGAGCAGCCACCCTGGGACACAATTTTGCTTGATAAAAGAATGTAGCAGTTTTTGAGAGCAAATGAAGAAAGTCTGTGTTAGAATTGTGTTAGAACACAGTAAAACTGGGGATACTCAGTGTATAGGCTAGCTCAGTAGGTGTGTAGAACAAATATCCTATCTGCATTTGCTTGCAAACGAACATAACAATTTGAGAAAAACATGTAATATGAAATTTTAAAAAGCATGTTTGTTCAAGGTAATTGTCAAAGAAAATTGTTTAGAATTATTTTCTCTTTTGCACAAAGCTTGCAAATGGTTGTGATTTTTACTTATAGGTGTACAAAACTGATTTTCACTTCAACAGTACAAAATTGTTTCCACATTTTACAAGGAGTATGCTCTATGGCAGTGGTTCTCAACTTTCCTAATGCTGTGATCCTTTAATACAGTTCCTCATGTGTGGTGATCCCCAATCATAAAATTATTTTTGTTGCTACGTCATAACTGTAATTTTGCTACTGTTATGAATCGTAATGTAAATATCTGATATGCAGGGTGTATTTTCATTGTTACAAATTCAACATAAAGCATAGTGATTAATCACAAAAACAATAATTATAAGTAATTATAATTCATGAAGCCACAGCCACACTTTACTGGGATGAAGTCCCATTGAATGTAATGGAGTCTCCTTCGGAGTAGACACAACTATGATGAGGCTCAGACTGCAATCTCAGCCACACTTAACTGGAATGAAGCCCCATTGAATGTAATGTTTTTAACTTAAGGTATTTAACCTAGGCTGCAATCCTTAAGACACTTTCCTGGGAGTAAGTCCCATTGAATATAATGGAACTTACTTCTGAGTCCTGAGTCTCAGGATTGCACCCTACGTTTCCTTCTCCTTCTTTACCTGGAAATAACTCAATGGAGGTGGAGGAGAAGGCTGCTGAGGCTTCAGGCAGCTGTGGAGATGGGCACAGGCAGGCAGCGAGACCACCACTGAGGTTGTGCACCAAGGCAACAGCGGGCACATGCAGTGGGACCACCCCAGCAGCTGCATAGCTGAAGAGAGCGCTCCAAGAGGCTGTTGCCTCTATGCTGCCCTGGAGCTCTCTGAGCTTTCGTGTGGCAGTGAGGGGGAGGAGCCTCCTTGTCCCAACCACGCCTCCTGGCCAGCCAATCAAAAAGAAGTGTGCACAGCAGCACACAACATTCAAGCTGCGTGCACTTCTTTTTCAAGCTCAGAGGTAGGCGGAGCAGCAGTGGACGGGCAGGAAGGGCAGCAGGTATTGCAGGAGGCGGAGAGGAGGAGCAGGGGGGAGGAGGCTGTGTGCACATCACAGAAATAGGTGGGGGGACTGCGTTCTGGCGCATCCCCCCACAAAAAAGCTCTGCCTAAGACCATAGGAAATGTGTGTTCTCCAAAGATCTTAGGAGAACCCTGTGAAAGGGTGGTTCGACCCCCAAAGGGGTTGGGACCCACAGGTTGAGAACCGTTGCTCTATGGTATCAAAAATAGAGTTGTATTCATATTAGGATGTATTCAAATTAGGTTTCAAAATTTGCAAGTTACACGTTCTATTTGTAATTTGCAAATTTTAAGTAATTAGGTTCCAAAACATGCAAGTAAACTCAGTTCTGATAGGTAAGACTTGAACTTCTTTACTAATGTTAAAAAATTCATGGGAAAACATCAGTAAAGCTAATGTTATATGATATATTTGCACTAGCGTTTTGGTATCTAATACCATTGCCATATCCTATAACTTATAGCACCACAAATTATTTTTTCAGAACAAAGAAAATTCTCCTGGATAGGCCACTCACTGTCATTTTTCAGTGTTTATGCTGTTTAGCAAAAGTCACAGTAAATGAAAAGCTTCTTAATTCGGTTGGGGAACCTTTGGAATTAGAAGCTGGCAGTTATTGGAATTGACCTTTACCTTAAGACATGAAGTCCAATGTGATCTCCACTCACAAAGTATCAGAATTTAATGATCTTAAAATATTATGCATGTGTAGCTTGGAGATACTTAATCAGTGATTTTGCCTATTAAAAAAGCACAACTCTTCCTTTAAAAATCCTGGTTAGGTATAATGTGAACCTATGATTTGAATTAATCATTGTTTGTTTTGTAAATCGTGATTGAGCCACAATCAGTAAACTGTGGTTTGTTTCTCTAACCATAATACTCTGAACACATTTTTCCCTTGGAAGTAAGGTTTTGCTCCCTATGGGTCACTCACCACTGAAAGTATTCCGCTCTATATTATGTATGTACCTTTAATTGCTTGCTTTGTGTTTGGTGGTGCAAGGGGGGCATTTGGTAGAGTGACTTTCTCAAAGTCCATTTTCATTTGCAGCATTTGTAATAACACATATAATAATACCCTTCAGGTGTTGCTTGCAGCAGTACAGTATATCTATCATTCATCAGTTAAAAAATCAAACCATCCCCTTTTTCATAATCTCAACCACCCTTTTACCACCTCTCTCTTCTATGGCTGTCCTCAGTAGCCCCCCTTGCCTCATTTCTGCTTTGCCTATTATCAATTGACGTTGCATCTCCTCAGTCTGCTTGATTGGCATGGAATGCTGGGAAGAACATGTGGACACCCTTACACACAAGTTAAGGCTTTTATGTAGAAAGATTTGGAAGTTATATCTCCTGACTTTCACCTGTGTGGTCCTAACTGACTTACAATGAATTGTAGTAATAATGATTTAGGACAGGTGCCATAGCCATCTTGCAGATCCCTTTCTTTCCACAATCATCAGAACACAGCAGAGTGTTCATTCTGATGGGACTGGACTGGAGGAGCAATCTCCTTGGCAGCTGCATTTTTCCTGGCTACTCAAAAGTAAGCCCAGTGGTGGGCTTCAGGGGGTTCTCACAGGTTCTGTAGAACCCTTTACTAATGAGCGCCTGGTTCTGAGAACTAATGGGAACCTATTGTTAATTTATTTGAATCCCACCACTGAGTAAGCCCCATTGTGTTCAATAGGTCTTACTCCCAGGAAAGTGTCTTTAGGATTGCAGTCTTACTATGAATAGTGACATCCCTGGATTTTTATTTTATTTACTTCCCATAAGCAGTGAAAAGTGGTTTGGTCAGTTCCCCACTATAAGTACCAGATAATTCTTTTAAAATATCAGAATATCTCAGTTTGTTCATGTGCAGCGTGAAGTGGCATAGCCCAAACACAGATCAGCCACTTTAGCAAAACTATACTCTTGAGAAAGGACTCAAAGGGCCAACATATCTGACAATCCAGTGGGTGTCAGGAGTCAGGCTCCATTGTAGATTACAAAGGACTGAGATGGGCATATAGACCTCATCCATCTGATCTTGTCAGTCTGCAATGTCTCTGGCAACGATGCCTGATCTCACCAGACTGAAGTTGACTGGCAACAGCCACTTCTGCATAAATGGATGGGTATGCTAACTGCAGTCCAAATTTTATTACAAAACCAAGTACTTGAGTACTCAGTGAATTGAAGGAGGCATCCACATGCCAGCAAAATACTGGTGCTGCCAAAGTTCAGTTTGGGCTAGTTCAGGTAGTACA
This sequence comes from Cryptoblepharus egeriae, assembly GCA_030015325.1. Taxonomy (NCBI): domain Eukaryota; kingdom Metazoa; phylum Chordata; class Lepidosauria; order Squamata; family Scincidae; genus Cryptoblepharus; species Cryptoblepharus egeriae. Next base: position 113,234,696 of record JAREYC010000001.1, on the reverse strand, counting down.
GAACCCCCTCCCACTTACTTGCAGGGTTTGTTCCGGAGCCATTGCTACTCACTGTTAAGTGAAACCACAGACAACAGGGAACTTCCCCCAGCCTCCAGAGTCAAAGGGAGCTCTACTTCCCTTTAGTCAAAGTATCCCAGCAAAGGCCACACACATCCATCCACAGCCTCTGCCAGGCTCATACTAAGCCTTAGTACAGGGGTAGGCAACCTTGGCACGGGTGCCAAGCTCGGTACATAGAACAGTGCATACTAGCATGCTGAGGCACCTCTGGCAGCCACTGCCAGGAATTGCTGCCAGTGCCACTGCCCCAGTTGCCAGCAGGTGGCTACCTGTCACCATTGCTGGTACCCAGAATGGTAACATCTCCCCCCCCCCATCCTGAACTGCCACCTTCAGAATGGAAAGCCCTGGGGCAGAGACCATATGCCCTCTGGTGCCTTCTGTAGGAGACCAGGTGTGCTGCGTGGATGTGGCCAGCCTGGGGGAACAGTGCCCAAGGGTCAGCCTCATTCCCTGCAGTGACTCGCTCGGCAGTTCTTCCAGGGTCAGCATGCCTGGAGGCACCAAGGTCAGGAAGATGGGCGATGAAGGCTGCTAGGGAGGCCAGAGGGGCAGTACAGGGCCCTCCCTACCACCTTGTCATGCCCTTGACTACAGTTTGTATATGCCTCCCAGTCCACTTCACCACACACCCCAGCAGGTGGAGCCCTGTGTGCTCAGCGAAGGAGTGCCTCGCTGCTCTGCCCCATTCAAGCTCACCCTATCCTGTGTGTCTGCTCAGAAGAAAGCCCCTTTGCAAGAGGCATGTCAAGGATAGGATCTAGCTGTTCTTCAGCATCTCAAGTTCCCACAGCAGCGAAGGGATGGAGAAGCCCCTTTGCGGAAGGGCAGAGGAAGCCACATGCTGGCTGGAGGACAGAAAAGTCCAAGGAGGTGAATCTCTGCATTCACATATATAACTTTAGAATCACGTCCAATAAAGAAAAAAGGCAACTTCTTCAATATTTGTACTGTGTGAGACTGTGTCCGCTTGTTATGGATTGGAATTTCCTCCAATCCATGATGGGCGCAACAGGGAAACCTGGCCAGCCTGTTGCAGGAGTCTGTCACGAGGACGATGCCTTTCCCACTGAAGTGGTACCTATTTATCTACTTACATTTGCATGTTTTTGAACTGCTAGATTGGCAGGGACGGGACTAAGGATGGGAGCTCATCCTATCTGGCAGTACTCAGGTCTTGAACTGCTGGCCTGCTGAGTGGAATTCTGGTCAAACCATGTTCTAACTCCAGCATTCTAACCACTGAGCCACAGCAGCCCTAAATTCAACTTTAGAATCATGTCCACATGCGGAATAACGTTGTAACATTAGATTGGCACTATACCACAGAAAGGTTGCTGACTCCTGCCTTAGAATTAAAAAGTTGGTGCCTCACTTAAAGAGCTTAATTTGTTCTGGAGACATGCTCTTTAAGTGAAATGCTCTTTAAGTGAAGCGGATTTTCCCATAGGAAACAATGGAAACTCCGATGATTGGTTCCACTCCCAAAATATTCATATAAAAATATTAACTGCATGTAAAGATGATGACAAAACACTGGAATTGAATTCAAAACACTATAATATAATATAGACCATAATTATTGTAATAAAACACTGTAATATTATGTACATTAAAAAAGAAAAGAAAAGAAAAACCTTTATGGGCAAGGATGACTGATTTTCACTAAGAGTCACTGGTGTCTTTCTGAGCAACTTTCACAAGGAACCATTCTGTATGTGTGAGATCTAGATAGGCAGTCTGCAACAGCAGAGGGGAAAGATCTATGCTGTCTACTCAGAATCAAGCCCCATTAAATCCACTGGGGCTTACTCACAGGAAAGTGTGTAGGCTGCTTTTTGCATGCACAGCAACATCAGATGGGCAAGATTCTATGCTGTCTACTCAGAATCAAGTCCCATTAAATCCACTGGGGCTTACTCACAGGAAAGGAAAAGTGCAGGCAGGGAAGGTAGTGGGGGCAGAGGGGTGGTAGTAATGGGGTCCAGGCAGGGGGGGCTTCCTTGGGGGCAAGGGGTCTGTTTGAGGGGGTTGCAGAGGGGGTGCAGGAGAGTATTCCCTCCTACCTTATGGAGGCTGCATAGGCTGGGCTGACCAAATTCTCTGGCTGCAGGAAAAGAGCAGCCATCTTTGTTCCCCTGATGAAGAGGCTTTTCAGCTCTCCCTGCTGGTCTCTTCCATGTACTGCAGGGGGGAGAAAGTCCCACCTCACTCCCTCAGCCCAGCCAATGCTAGGGAGAGACAGGGAGAAGGACAGGGAGCCCAGCCAATTGGCACTCTTTATGCGAAAAATGCTCTTTAAGCAAAGCGAAACTACACAGAAATTTTTGCTCTCTATGCGAAAAATGCTCTTTAAGCAAAGCGAAACTACACAGAAATTTTTGCTCTTTAAGTGGAATGCTCTTTATGCAAGGCACTTGTTAAGCAAGGTACCACTATACTCCTCTTTTATTTAACAAAGGGGAGAGAAACTGGCCCTCCTCACCCTAGCAGTGCTTTTCTAGGAGCTTCTGCTGGTGTTGTGCATTTTTTTAAGATTATGAGCACTTTTGGGACATGGAACCATTAGTTATTTCATTTTCTCTGTAAACTGCTTTGTGAACTTTTCATTGAAAAGCTCTCTCTCTCTCTCTCTCTCTCTCTCTCTCTCTCTCTCTCTGTGTGTGTGTGTGTGTGTGTGTGTATGTGTGTGTGTGTGTGTGTGTGTGTGTGTGTGTACTGTTGATTGATTGATTCTGGTTGAAATGAAATTGTGAATGAAGCCTTAGTATTAAAAATTCACCAACCAGAAATGACATTTTTTGTTCTAAAGCTCAGTATGAGCCCAGCAGAGGCCACAGACAGACATGTGTGGCTTCAGCTGGTTTCAGATAACTCTCTAGAAGTGTGGGGAGCAGAACTCGCCTCACCTCCAAGGGGGAATACCTGCATACCAGTGGTGGGCTCCACTCGCACCTACCCTATAGAACCAGTTATTAATGAGAGATAGGACATATAAAGTTTAAAAATAGCTATTTAAAAGTGGCTGCCAGATGCACATAGAACCGGTTCTTAATTTCTTTGAATCCCATCACTTCTGAATACCCAGTCCACTGATAAGTGAATCCATGGATAAAGAACCCACAGTCACAGGGAGGCTTGTACATGTTTTTTTCAATTGCATGGGATTATGGACATCATCTTCACTGGGAGCCCTGCCAGTACGTGGGTCTCAGCAGATTCTAAACCATGACAGCCACTCACGGGCCCAGCTGGAATGGAATTTACTTGTACCTATTCCAGTTGAGAATAGTGACAAGAGAGACAAGCCATAAAGCTGCAGGCTTTCTACTGCTTGTAGCTCAGATGTAAACAGTTATATTTTGACCTTTCTTTGCCTTGTTAAATCAGATCATCAAATTATGGTGTAGTCATGTTAGTCTTGAATTTCTGGCATAAGGATGTAAGTACCATTACAGATACAGCCTCTGGGAACATTAGTACCTGTATCTCCACCGTTGTCAGGCTTTATTATTTCTTGCCATCTCTTTGCCTGATGAGGTCAGTGTTCTGTCCCTTTTGAATGTTCTTCCATGCTTGACACCTTTCCCATTTTAGAGGGGGTGGATTTTTTTTAAGACTTTATTGTGATGGGCTGACCAGAACCCATCTGCAGTTGGGTGGCATCTGCTCCCCACATGTCACTTCCCTCATTAACAAGCAATTGAATTAATTAAATGCTACTCAGAACACGCATAACAAGCTACCGGCAGTGTCCAAATTAGCACTGATAATCAAGGATGATTTCCTTTATTATCCTGCTAAGTGGTGTGCAGCTTCTGATCTCCCTGTCTGCCCTCATCTATTTACATACCCTCAGCTTCTGCCTTTAGAAGCCGAGGTTATCTTACCTAGTTAATTTGCCACAATCACCAAGCATGGCGGATTGATATTCCTGCCTCTGCTGAAGCAAGCCCCCATTCTCCCCCTTTTCTCCTTCCCCGTGCCTGGTCCTTTGTATCTCAAGCTCACTGATAAATTAAAAGCCACCCCTGTGGTCTCTCAAGTGAGTAATAGAGGCAGAAATTTCATTTTGCAACTGGCTGATTTAATGATCCAAAGGGTAATTAATGGCCTGATTATCTTAATGTTAAATATGTCCGGCAGCAATTACTGTGACCTCCCGCTTGTCAAGGTCCGGGCTGTGCTCTTCTTTCAATTAAGTTCTCTGGGGTTTAATGGTATGAATAAACTCCTCTGATTCTATCATTCCGGACTCTGAGATATAAGCGAGCTAGAGGCTCGTTTGGAGTTTTAATCAGCCCGTCTTCTACTTGAGTGATCAGCGTTAACAATTATAACAAGGACAGTTTAACTTTCTTCCCGCCCACCCCCATGCACACCCCCATTCCTTTTATTTTATTTTTTAAGTGCTCCAAGGGAATTCTGCTGGCTACAGCCACAGCTTTGCTTGACTCATCTCCTCATATATAAATTACCATGTGAATGTTGCTGTTTTTCTATTTGACAGGCTAAATTAATTGGCAGGAGCAACCGAAAATGACAGTGTCACTAATTACAACTCAAAGTAAATTTCTGTCATTGTGGCGCACTTGTCAGTGGGCATGCCCCAGTCCTTGCTGCGGCCAGAGTTTGTTGACGTTTTCCATTTCAGTTTTCACATCTTATTGGGGAATATGATTGTATATGATAGCACTAACAGACCAAGATGTGCCTTTGGGTTTTCCAAGCATCCAATTTGTGTGCAAGGATGACATTTAGTGCCAATAAAGTTTAGACAGCTGTGTTTCCATGGACCAAACAGCTGCTAGAGGACACAAATTTTGCATAGGATATTTTAGCAAGTTCTGTTAGTTAAGGAGATTTCTTAATTCACACAGAGAGTTGTAATTCACTCTCTCACATGACTGAGCTATCCTCATTAACTCAACTTTGAGTACATTACAGTTAATTGCTTATCAGTAAATATTAAGCCTCATGCAGATTAGAACAACCTCACTCCTTAAATGATTGACAAGTGTCATAACAAACCATTGCATTCTAGTAAATCAGTCTTCCAGATACCACATAACGCTTGAGGAAATATTTCAGGCATCCCAGCCTACAGTGCTTTACACAAAACTTTTGAGCCTTCCTGAGCCCTCTTGGATAATTTTTTTTGTTCTTCACTATTCAAGCAAGAATAAAATAGAATGTGCTGCTTCTGCACCTTAAAACGTGTCCCCAGCATTGATATATATGGTTTCCAATTAAAATTGGTTTTTTATGGTTACTCTAACGGTGCTTTTGAGAAATTTGCACTTTTTGGGTTTTGCTGTGGTTTTTCCATATAATTTTAAATGCCTATAGCACAGTGGTCTTCAAAGTGGGGTTGGGACCTGCTTAGGGGGGGTTCACAAAAAGCTGGGTACAGGCACTGGGCAGCTTTAATATCACTTCCAGGCATGTCATCACTTACCGATGGTCCCGGACAGATTCTCATTCTCAGAAGAGGGTCTTGGCCTGAAATGCTTGAGTACCATTGCTATAGCTGAAAGTTTGGCTGTTGTTTCCAATCTATATGTGAAATCTGCCTTTCTGACCTCTGCAGTTCACCTCTCTGCTATTCATCCTTTGTCAGACTTTTCATTCTGGTCCATTCCTCTGAACCACTCCTTCTGCTCACCTCTCTGTTATTCCCTTGATCTACTATGACTACTTTTTCTAGATACCTCCTTATTCTCATTGTTTTCCTTCATGTCCTTCTGCCTTCCCTGCCCCCTCTTAGAAAAGCTTAGTCAGTGACACCTTCTGCCCACCATGTCCTTGAATGATGTTTTGCTGTGGTTTGTGAGCCAGTGGTTGTCAGAGACTTCATTACCAAAGCAGCAATGAATTCATTCCTTGAGTTGGTTGGAATATATATCAATATAGATCTATATCCCATGAGTATTGCTCTTTTAGATGTTGCAGTTTCTAGTCCCCATGTTACAAGCAAGGACACTGAGTTGTAGAGAAGGTTAGGAGCTTTGTTGTTAGGAGCTGTGATACAATAAGCTCTTCTTTAAAACACACAAAAGGTTTCAACTCCCATTCTGATTTTTAAACTCAGAGAGCATGTACTGTACCTCCAAGGAAGCCTTCATGGAACAAATAAGCTTCCACGGAAAGGCTTTCTTTGCTTCTCTTTGGGCTACAGAATGTAAGAAATTGGGGACCCAATCCTATCCAACACTCCTGGACCGATGCAGCCATGTCAGTGTGACATGGGTTGCAACCTGCAGTGGGGACAGAAAGAAAAGATGGGGGCCACCTCAGGATAAGGGAACATTTGTTTCCTTACCTCATAGCTGCCTTGCGTCTGCATGGGTACCTGAACATTGATTAGTATTAGGCCATGGATTTAAAACTGCAATTTTCTTGAGGCTGTTGCTGGATTGAAGAGGCAGCATCAAATTTAGCAAACACGGGTTGGGTTGGGTTGGGTTGGCTTTTTTGAAGAAAAAATGAGCTAGCAGTCATCTATTTGCTCCAAAAGATCACAAACTCTAAACCGTGTGGGGAAAATAAATAAGAAAATATTTCAGCAAAGACTAGGAGTGACTTCAGGCAGTAATGTCAAAGAGCAGGAATCATTTTGAGGGGGTACAAACTGGTCAGGGTGACCATATAGAATGGAGGACAGAGTGCCTCTACCTTTAACCATTGTATAGAAGACGGAAGTCAGGCAGGTTTAGCTCATCATAGAAGGGTTTTTAAAGCAGCACCTGCCTGAATTCCTTCTTCTATGCAATGGTTAAAGGTCGAGGCACTCTGTCCTCCATTCTATATGGTCTCACTGATACTGAGTACCTGTATCTCTGTGGTCACCAAATAGACATGCCTATGATTACAAATCTTCATCGTGAGTATCCCCACCTTTATTTCTAGGGGGAAAAGCACTGCCAAAGAGTAGTCAGCATTTAACTATTAATTAAGTATTGTATCATTACAGCCATGGAAAACCTGGTGCATTTCACAAATATTGTCCCTAGAAAATGATCACCTGTTTTGCAATATCTTGCCCCTTTTTGCAAAATGATGCAGACTTTTTCACAAAAAAAAACAGTTTTTGAGGAAAGAAGGAATGTATCTACATTTGACACATACCTGACGGCCCAGGAATGACATTGACAGCCCAGTCCTAATTGGGCTTGACATAATCCCTTTAATCTGGTTCCCTCATTGTGCTTTTCTGTCGTGACCCACCGGCACCCTGCTTTTGTGTGTATTGTTGAGGCTCCGTAGTTTTCCCCAAACGGGAGCAGACATTACCAGCTGTCACCTGTTGCAAAAGGAGGAAATAGTTGGGCAAAACCATTGATGGCAGAAACACATTCGATAATTCTGGGGAGGTCAGAATGCGCACCAGGTGTGGGGTTGGGAAGAGAGTTGAGAGAGTGATACAGTGCAGTGTATCATATTGGACTCCCCAACCCCCCACAGGGAAGGGTACATACTTCCCATTGGGATGGTTGGGCATTTGTATGTGGAGGCCTCCTAGGGCAGAACCCCTGAGAAAGGAATTCTGAAAAGACATGCTGAAACTCCTGTGATAGTCAAGATGGTGTATGTGCAAAATGCTGCATTTGTGCATCAACTGCCTTTGCACCACGGTTCTCATCACCAAAGTTCCCCTTTGAGAGTCTAGCCCTATGCCATGTATCTTCATTTCACTAGGCCCAGAGCAGAGTTGGCAGCAAAGTTGGTCTGCTTCTCAGCCAATATGCACCTGTAGGTGCCGGTGGATTCTGCAACTCACTGACAATTTATTTCCACTGTCTGTGATCATGGCGATCTGTTTGGCCTGATCCATTGTCAGTTATGTTTCTAGGTCATCCATGAAATGTTTTATCCAAATTTGGTGCTGCATGTTGGACATTCCAATCAGTTTGTCGGTCTCTATGGTCATCTGCTGGTGTCCATTTGATAAACATGTCCAAGCCATCTCAACCTATGCTTTTGGACCTGCTCTTTATTGGTTGTTGGTCACATCTTGTTCTTATGGCTGTTTGAAATGCAGTCACTTAGAGCAGAGGTGTACGTAGGCAAAATTTTGTCCATGGCAAGGACTGAAATTTTGCCCTATCATAACAGTTAGAAGGTATCCCAGGGGGTCATCTAGTCCAACCCCCTGCTTGTAGCAGGAAAAATCTTTGCAAAGGACCAGACGTTTGCACTTATATGCTATGGCTGCTAGGAGCGCTCTGACTGGCTGCGAGGCAGGGGAGGAGCTTACTCCAGGCCCATGTCACTGTTACCAGCTCTGGGAACACCCAGACCCATGCACAATTCAAAAATGGCTGCCCCAGAGTGCGCCCAAGGAGTGGCATCCCCTGGTGCCCCTGACGCCCATGGCAGATAGCATCCCACGCAAACGCTCGTTACGCCTCTGACTTAGAGATATACCAAGGATCTGCCTCAAGCAGCACATCTTAAATACCTCAAGCTTATTAATGTCTGACTTGGAAATGTTGTGCCATGTGTCTAATCATCTGAGATGTGTCTAATCATCTGAGCTCCCTGGCAAGAGCTTTATTGCTGAAGCCTCTGTGCTATGATTGGTTGCCAGATGTAGTCAGTATCCTATATGCGTCATTGTAAGAAAGTGGAAGGAGCTGTGAGGCGGCAGGACAAGCATTTTTCTTCTGTTTCTCACTTCCCTATTGTTCCTTGTGGGGTTGCACTGACCTGCAGCAGTTCTGTTGATGGTAAAGCATTTTTCTGGCATCAGACACATATCAGTTGACTGAAGAGTGGTTAGGATATATCTGCTTCTCTTAATCTCTCTTATGTCCCTTCCACATCCCATCTCAGTCTTTCCCCTATTTTGGCCTTCTCCACCAGTGGAGTTTTGCTGATGTCTGAACTACATTGGCATGGTGTTTTTCTAGCACAGAACAGACATCAGCTAGTGAACTACATTGACAGTGCTGTTGTTGCACCAATATATATGTAGATTTACTGGCATATCTCAATCAGACTGGACCTTTACAAACAGACTCAAACTTGCGCAAGGGCGCAATCCAGAGTAACTACAGGGAGTCCTTGCTCTGGTGTAAGAACAATTTGCTCTGGATTGCAATATGAATTTCCCATATATTTTCACTAGGTGGTGCAGTAACTATAGGTACATGTAATGTCTCTTACGTGCTCCCGTAGTTACTCTGGATTCAGTTTCTGTGTAAGGTGTTGCAGCAGTATCAAAGATACGTTGAGAGTGCTAGGATAAAAATTGTACCTTAATCATGCTTTTGTTTGCCCACACATCAGCCTTTGTAAAATGAGAACTCCGGTCTTTATTGATGCTGAGTTGTTGCTGATTAACCTATATAACCATATAAATCAGGAGACTTCTGTGTTTTGATTTCTTTGGGGCTGGAGCACTCAAGGCTTCCCTCAAGACTTTGGCTGCAATCCTAAAGACACTTCTCTGGAAGTAAGACCCATTGAACACAATGGGGCTTACTTTTGATTAGACATGATTAGGATTGTGCTCATGGATATTTCTGAATCCAGTGTCTGCAACAGGGACTCTGCATGGGACCCCATTATCCCTCCAAACTTAAGAAAAGTGGACTGTTGGTGCTCTCTCCCATCAATTAATGGTGGGAATTTTAAATTATAGGTGTTCTTTCTACCACCCCCTGAATTCTGAAAGAAGACAGAAGGAGATAAATTACCACATCTGGTCCCCATTAATTAAAAGTTGTGGTCTCCAACTGCTGCAGAACAAAAACTCCTTCCTTGTCCCATATATAACCTACCGACCGCTACTCTGACCACTACACTGCTCCTTCCCTGTCTAATATATAACCTACTGACCAATACTCTGCCACTGTCGGAAGTATAAGGTGTAGACTCTGGGCCATCACGTCTATGGCATGAAAAGCCTGCTAGAATGAAATTCATAAATTACATTTTTATTTCACAATTAATAAGAGAAAACTCTCTGTATTTGACGAATTAGAATGAGATACTTGTGTTGTTTTAATGCCAACATAATTAAAGCATCATTATAAGGGTCAAGCTACATCTAATATCAACTGCTTAATTGGAGTTGATCTCAGCTTTGTTTTTCTCCTAATTGAGGAGAATGGTCCAGGTACTGACCACAGCATGGGCAGAAAATCTATAATGCTTTTTCCCCAACATTGTTCCTGTCTGGAGTTGACTTCTCTGTCTCTTCTGTTTGCGCCAGAAAGAGGTTTATTGGTGCTACGTTGTTTTTATCCTCTCTCAAATGACTCAAGATTACCAAAGAACATCTTTTCCTATGCAGTCATAGGTAAAGAGCCTAGTGAGCCACCACCTGAAGTAACAGTGAGGACATCTAGTTTACTAGGACAGGACTACTTTGTTTAAAACAGTGGCTGATACAAAGGTGATGTAAAACAATGGTCTTTTTCGAAGACGAGACATTCTCCTTTCTTACCTGCAATTTTGCGTTCATCCTCAGAGGCTCAACTCCATGACCCACTGCTACTAGAGGTTTGTTTGGTGGAGACATTGGACAGAGCCTATTCATTTATAATTTCAGAATGCCTTTACCCAAGCAGTGGTTGACAAAGGGGAGGTTGGGCCTACCTTAGAGGGTCACAACTTCATTTCAAGGGATTGTGAAAAGCTGGGCACCACCGTCATTTTGGCACTGGGTGCTATCTTGGAATGGGGCACTTAGGCTGTAACTCATACTTTCCTTGAAGTAATCTCATTAAACACAATGGGACATACTTCTGAGTAGACATGGAGGAGCTGTGGCAACACAGTGATGTCACTTCCTGTTTGATGTCACTTCCAGCTATGGCATCACTTCCAGGTTGCTAACAACACTTCTGGGATGATCTCAAACACTTTATCATTTTCAGAAGGGGAATCTGGGCTGAAATGCTTGAGAACCACTGCCCTGTGAAATCCAGCTAACATCAATACTGATTTTAAAGTGAAAACATTTCTGTTTGGTTTATGTTTCCTTTGAGTTTCTTTTGCTGGCTGGCTGTTTTATCTGTTGCCGATTTTCATCTTTATGCCTTATTTATTGATTGTTTATATTGCTGAAATTGTATCTGAATATTAATGTTTAAGGGACCAAAAAGTAGTATGGAAATATTTTAAGGCAATTTTATATACGGAGATTTACTAAAATTTCTAGTTAATTTTCTCTGAGAAAGGAATTATAGAAACAGATTGTTCAAGATAAGATATTGAACACTATTTAGAAATTTCACTGTTATACCAATCACAGAAAAACAAAAACATGCAAAAATGTGTCTGCAAGTCCATAGCTGCAGAAAATAGATCACTAACTTAGAAGCCTGATTCTTATAAAGTCTCCTCATGTATCATTTGCTGTATCCCATAGATAGCCATTTCTGTAAGTTTTCCCTTCAGAATAAACCTATCATTTTTCACCACAGGATATTTACAGCTTCAATCAGTGCCAAATTCAATTGGCTTCTGATCTTATTGCTGGAAGTTATAGATGCAGATATTTTTTTGCACTGTGGTTAATTATGGAGCAATCAAACTTTGGCTTTTCCACTGTAATTTCCTCTGCCAGCTAATTTAATTAATCACCCCCAGCTCAGCTCTTCCAGCTGCGACCGGCAGGGTCATTAATTAGGCATGTGGCGATGGTACATACACCAGTTCCTGTTGAGGGGTTGCTGCCCACTTGATCTTTATGGGAACAATAGCATTTTCTAACTGCTCAGGCAAGGTCTGGATATTTGACATCTTATGGTTTTTTGTCTAGGAGGGAAGGTTATTCCAAAAGGATGTATCAGCAGCAGTCACCACTGCGGATACTAGTATTAAGTAATTCACCAAAATGTTTACAAAAAGGAAGAGGATGGAGCTTGTATGTATACTTGTATGCAGGGAGCTTGTATGTATACTTCTTGGAGATCATAAATTCTGTGTAAGATCACATAGAATTAATGGTCGCCAAGAAGGATACAGGCTGCCTGGGAAAAGCCTCCAAGAAGACTCCCTGCTGCCTGCTCACAAGGTAAAAGAGGACAAGGAAGATTTTTTTCCCAGGACACAAAACTTAAAAAGAGGACATGTCCTGGGAAAAAATCTTCCTTGTCCTCATTTTCCTTGTGAGCAGGCAGCAGGGAGCCTAGGGGAGGGGAGGACAAGGAAGATTTTTTTTTCCAGGACATGTCCTCTTTATTAGCCCTGGGAAAAAATCTTCCTTGTCCTCTTTTTCCTTGTGAGCAGGCAGCATGGAGCTGGTTGGAATTAATGAATTCTATGTGGTCTTACATAGAATTTATTAACTCCAAGGAGGCTACATACAATCTGCAGATCCTTTCCTTATGCTGGGGCTTATGCCAGCCTAACTGGAGAGTACGGTTGCAGCCTCAGATACAATTGTTTGTGATATATTCATAGTGAAAAATCCAGAGATAAGAAAGGTCAAACTCATGTTCCAGCCACATCTAATATTGGCCTCATCGCTTAGTGTCCCTTGCACTGACTCCTTAGAAGGATTTGATTGGTGTTCAGAAAGCTACAGGAGGAAGTTCTTCTCTCTTTCCTACTGGCTGTTTTTTCTCTACCAACACTCCCTTTCTTGCAAAAGTCCCAGATTTACATTTCTGGAAGCATATGGGGGAAAGTATCTTGAAGAACTTAATTCTTCAGCAAATGCAGCTGATGAGGAAAGGTTTAAACTGGTGCTTCTCAAAGTTGTGCTTATAGGCTGCATATCTCATTCTTCTCACTGCATGGGAAAGCCAGTATTGGGTTACTATATATAGCTGTATATAACATTTAACTTTGCCTTAACAAGATTGCAAGTAGGGAGATGAAAATGTTTCAGCCAAAGCAAAAGTGTAGATAGTACAATTAGGAATCATTCTGTCTTTCAAAGAGCAGAGCAAAGCTAGACCTTTCATTTTAGTTGGCCAGGCAGGAAAGAAAGTCAAATTCTTACCAAGCTTTTGGTAATCCTGTTTGAATTTAGAGCCTTCTGAAGATAAATGGTAGTCTTATATCTTGCTGAGTGTGTCTAGGATACTTCAGTCTATGATAGGAGGGGAGGGATATAACTCAGTGGTAGAGCACCTGCTTTGCATGCAGAAGGTTCCAGGTTCAGTCCTTAGCATCTCCAAAGAGGGTAGAGAAAAATTTCTGACTGAAACTAGAGAGAAGCAGTCAGTGTTGTTGACTCTGAATTAGATGGACCTAATCTCTGGATAATGCAACTGTTTCCATTGAATCACTTTATTCTTGCAAAAACTGCCACAATCTTCATACCATGAAGCAGAGAATCTCAGTGTTTACTCTGAGTTGGAATGTAACATCATCACGTAGCATCCAGGAACAGTGTCATGGTTGTGTCACAATGCCACATGCAAGAAATCCATGCACTGACACAGGGAATATAAGCGGGGGTGGGCTCCAGCAGGTTCGCACCTACTCTATAGAACCGGTTGTTAACAAGAGATAGGACATATAAAATTTAAAAATAGCCATTTAAAAGTGGCTGCCAGATGGGCAGAGAGCCGGTTCTTAATTTCTTTGAAGCCCATCACTGAATATAAGAGAATATGTTACCTTAACTTAGCCACCACTATGTGCCCTAATGCTGAACTTCATTTTCATTCCAGCATAGAGTTTCTATAGTGTTTAAGAGTCTGCAGTCTTGTGGATACGGCTGGCAAGATGGGTCATTATGGCACTGGAAGCCCAGCTAGAAACCAGATGTGAAGATTTTGTGTTAAGGACCTAGCCCTTGGGTCCTTAACAATTGGTTTTGCCCATTTAGTTGCAAACCTTTTAAAAATGACAAGGCCATAGGATAAACATTCCATAGGTTTTCATGAAATCACTATAAAATTGAAACATACTCTTTCACACAATGTACCACTTCTGACCAATCTCTTACAAGTCCCACGCTTTCTTCCTATAGTCATCCTGAAAACTTTTATGTGGCGATCATATATCAAAATCATGGCATAGGATTACACTGGTTTCTCAAGTTACAGATATCTGATTTATGGATGGCTGCTTCAGCACTTTAGCACAATGAACGCACTTCCTTTGTGGTGCTTTTGTGCAAGAATGACAGTGCTCCAACAACAAGAGCTGGCTGTGCATTCCAACTTGTGTACAGACCTCTGAAACAGAACTGGTACATTCATAGGGAATTGAATGTGGGGGACCTTCTAGAATGCTCTCTCCAGAGGATTGATTGGCCCCTACTTGACATTATCTGAAAAAGTTAATGTGAATTAATCTCTTTTCAAAATGCACGTTTGAAAGGTGTTTTTTAAGAAATCTGGATGAGAAGGCTGCTAAGGATTTTCATACAGTTTCACTAAAATATACCTACATTAGGTAACTTCCATTTGTCTGCTGAGAAATCAGACAGAGATTAGTTGATAAATGTCTTGGTTGGCTTGCATTAGCTTTCAGGATACATGAAATAGAAATATCCATACAGTTTTTTATGCTGTTTTAATATGTGTAAAATATTCAGTGCTTACCTAGAAGACACCCTTTGACTCAGATTCTATTCTTTGACGCATATTCCATTCCATTCTATTTGTTCTTAACTAGAAAAATTGCCCATGTATCTTGTTACTGCAAAAATTGTCTGACCCTAGGATATTAAACTTTCTAACATTGGAAAGCCCTGAGGAAAGCCCATAAAGTACACATCTTAACCATTAAAGCAGTCAACCCAAATAAAAAAGTATTTGCTTCCCAAGGCTAACTACCAAGAAGAAATTATGTAGGCTTGAAAGAGTCCTCTGCTCTCAGGCTAGCAAATCAAATAGCCTGAACCTGTAAGTAAATAAATATTTATCTGTATAATATATAGATCTATAAAGACTGGAGAAATGGATAAAATGGACCCATTTTAAGTGCTGTCTGTTCAAGTACAGAATTTCTACTGTCACCGTCTCTTCTGTTTTACAGATTTCTGTACACCTCCAATGTATCTTTCCCCCTCCTTAAACACAGTTGCTGGCAGTCCAAATGTTTAAAATAATTGGATTCTGCATTCTAATTCATCTGTAAAGTATTCGTTGATTAAATTAGCCTAATAGATATTATTTCTTACATGACTGCATAATTTCATCCTGATTGGATCTCTCTGGCACTAACGAGTCCTCCAATTTACTATTGACTTGAGAATCAGGCTACAGCTAACTATCCTCTTGTTTCGATTTTTCTTCCCAAGCCAAAAGTTAAACTGATTTATACTAAAAGGGCATACTGTTAATGCTCAAGTGCAGTATATCTCATTCCTTAACACTAGTGTTAGAAGAAAATATATTGTTTTATATAATCTTAGCTGCTTATAATTTGCTCAGTGGGATGTTCTGATGCAGAAACTGGCCATTTAAAGCCCTTAGAGACACAATTGAATTTTATGAAACTAAAATACTTTAATCATACCTAAATAATTTTCCAAATGACAGACCAACTTTCATTATCCTTATCCAGGATTATATAGATATTATTTTAAAATAAACTTTAAGTATGATGTTTCATCTTTTTCTCTTGCTTCTGGGGTGTGTCTTAGCATTTCCCCATGACTTATCTCACGAGGTGACCTGGGGTTCCAGCTCATTTCCCTCATTGATTATCACCTAAACTGTACTCAGTCGCAATGGAAGATTGTCTGAGCTTCAGTTTGCTGTGACTGTTTTTTCTTTTATATTGTGCTTACTGTTTTTGTTTGTTAACTGGGTTCTGATGAAATAAACTGAAGCTGAATTTGGACAAGGTAAAGTTTATGCTAATGGGCTGCAGTGATTAAAGATACTATACTTGTCAACCTGAAGGTTGTAGTTCAAGATCCAAGTAGAGTGAGATGGAGTGAGTTCCCCACTCCATGACACACTTGCCCAGCTCCTGCCAGCCTAGCAATTCAAAACCATGTCAATGCAAGTAGAGAAAAAGGTACAACTATTTAGGTGGTAAGTAGGCGATAAATTTAGGTGGTAAATAGATGGGAAGGCATACCACAGCATTCCTTGTGCTGTGGTATTTAATTATGCTGGCCACATGACCACAGAGCATCATTGGACAATTCTGGCTATTTGGTGTTGCAATGAGGATCACTCCATAGTTAGTCATGAGTAGCAGGGCAACCTGTGGTGGATACCTTTGCCTTAAAGTTTATGTTAGTTGGGAATATATAATCTTCAGAGTAGGAGAGACATCAACAAATGGTTATCTCGTAGATGAGCAGATCAGATAAACCATTTGTGGTGTTTTTTGAGGTTGCTTCTGGATGTTCAGGTGACAGCTGATGACTAGAAACAACTGATGACTAGAAACCCATTTTGCAGTTATATCTGGGGAGCACAGATTTGGTATAAAAGTATCTGTAAACTTGTAACCTCCAGGCTTGAACATTCAAACATGTTTTTAATAGAGTTGAAACTGAAATATTTTTAAAAGCTGTAATTCATACAAAGTTAGTCAAACCACAATGGGATAGTGTAAGCAATGAAATACTGAATAATTATTTTCAGTAATATCTTATATTACAAAACAAATAAATACTGGTATTTGAAATGGTTGCAATACCCAACTGTCCAAAGTCTAGTGTCCAAGTTGGACAACATTTTGGCGCCATGGCCACAAATCAGTTTTTTCTCTTTGGCTCCAGTGCACTTTGAACTCCTTAAGTAGAGGAATACATAGAAATACACATTCAGAGGTAAACCTATAGCATCCCCAGTAATCCCTTACATAAGAACATAGTTCATTTCAATGAAAAAGCCACATTCTGGATCCCTCCCAGGTATGCCTTAGTTTGAAAAGAGTTTTATAAATTAAAAATATGCCATTGTACTTGAGCAAAATTGAAACAGAAGATTGAAAATGTGTAAAGCGTTGTAAGGTTGGTTGTTGCAAGCTTTCCTTTAGATGTAAAAGAATTTGTTTGTCACTGAATTGTCATACAGCACACTTCATTTTAGAAATTCCTGAGAATGGGTTAGCAGCGCTTTAAGTGAACCAGTAACTGCAAACAGCTGGTAGGTTTTGTATTGGGTCGGTGAACTGAGCAGAGGAAGAAAAAGTGTTGGCAAATACGAGGCAGACCCAAGACAGAAGAGGTGGGTAAACTCAGGAAACTGTTTTCATGAGTAAACTGAGGAGACAAAGGCACCCAGCAGGAACAGAAGGGACACCCACCCCTCCTGAATAACTCTTCTAAAACAGAGCTGAAAAGGAAGAAGTCTCATTTGCTTCTGGGAATCTAATAAATTGTTTCAGGAAGTGAAAGTCGGTCCACACTAATGGAGCTGTGATTGACAGTTGGTTCTCATTACGGTACCCATCAGGGGACAAAGTACATTCCACTGTTGTTTAAGAGGTTATAAAATAAAATGCAGGTGACCAGTATAAGGCCAGAGGCATCCTATGGTGATGTTTATTTTGTAGAGATAAGGCTACATAATTATATAGGCAATTGATAATTGATTCCATCACAAGGTAATCTTATGAAGGCAAGGAAATGTAACATGGCAATTTTCAGGCTTAATTTTTAAGCACAAGTGTTAGAAATTTGTATCCATGAAAGTCTATGATCAACATTGTTTAAATCTGGTCTGTGCCTGCCGCCTAGAAAAAATTAGGGCTTTCGGTGGGCCTGATTTAGAATTTACTCCTCCTTATTCTTATTGATGCTCAATAGAAAGCAAAACTGGTTTGATTAGGAAATTTCTATGTGGTTTTTCGACTAGTAAGAGCCATCAGTAGAAGTCATTGTTTCAATACTTTTAAGTACTGCAAAAAAATCCAACCCTTATTTATTTCTCAGATCTTCTTCATAGTATATCTATGATTTTCATTTATATATTTGATTTTCTTTAGTGGAAAATATTCATCAAAGACTTTTCTGTTTATTAAATATATTAAACTAAGCATTTATATGAACACTTGAAATAGTTGGTTCAGTAGCAGTATTTATTCAGAGGACTTCGTACAGCAGTTCAAGGAGGAAGTTCAAGAGAGTGTAGAACTGAAAGGCTCTTTTAGGTTTACTTATGTTGCTTGCTAGTACTCAGAATGGTGATAAGAAATAGATTGCAGCAAGTCATATAAAATTTAACTCAGTCAGATCACATGCAATTAACTTCTCATTCAAATGACAAGTAATTTTGAACTGAAATATGCTGAAGCCCATGTAGCTCGATTAACAGCAGCATGTCTGCCTGACACTTTTGTCAGTGAGATCACAAAGACTGGTAGAGACAATCCAAGAGAGTGGCTGCTGCTTCAAAGTTCATTAATTTCCTAGTTTCAGGTAAAGTTATTCTGAGTCATTGCCAGAATAAATTTTCCTGTATGATGGCACTGTTCTCCACATCTTATACATTGCCCAAGTCTTGGACTAGAGGGGTGGCAGCTGACATCAGAGATGGTATGATTTTGGTTTCTTTCTGATTTCACAACTGATGCTCTTTTCCAGTCTACCCATCATGGAATCTCTTCATTATTTGTGGAAATACTATATCAATAAGCATGCCATTAGGCTTTTAAGGCAAACTCTCAAAATGTTGATAATTTTTTTAAAGTTCAACTTATACTACAGCAAAATCAAAATATTGTAGAGGGAAGAAATTATACATTCTTCAAAATTTGCATTGTTTATTTGCATGGTCTTTAAGCTGTTCCTGCCCAACACTGCATATATGCAACAGACCAAATATGTATACCCGTGGGCCAGGCAGAAGTGTATTCCATACTTAATGGATATTTCATAGCATTTTAAATGTTTTGTTGGTCTGGAAGGGAGATAAAGGAATAAAAGGTAGAATGTTCATACAGAAGAATAGGTAAGTAAGTGCAGGATAGATCCTATGCCTGACATGTCATACCGTCATTTATTTTGTTTCTATCACCACCACCACCATTGCTGAGATGTTAAGCATTCCCTGCATTTCCATGAGTCTGCATTAGAGTCCATGTTTTGCTTTCCGTACAATGTTCACAGTTGCCTTGCCTTGTATGCCATGCTTTGAGTGCACCAAGATGATGAACTGGTTGGACAAACTCCTCAAAGAAGTTCTTATAGTGCCTTAAAATTTGAGGTTGGAAGCAAGCATAGATTTGCTTTGACTCAGAGCAGAACTCTAAATCATCACCTTTCTTCCATCTGGTTAAAACAGAGTGGAACATTTTGAATACTGTGATGTAATCAGTAAAGAGAAATCTATAGGTGCTGATCACAATGATAATATTGATTCTAAAATGGGATTTTCAAGTAGTAACATCCTTGGCCGTGCTGTTATTTGAATTAGTAACAGCACAATCCTAAGATTGCATGGGGACAGACAGAAGCATGCTGTAAAGTACAAGTCTGTTGCTCTGGGTGCAAGCTTCCCTGGAACAAGAAGTTGCACCACCCTTGGAGGCTGCATCTAGCCTCTGCAGTGGCCTCTGCTCTGGCTGAGCTCAGCCAACATAGAGGTCTGAGGGGAAGGCATTAAGCAGTAAGGGCAGATGCAGTCTGGTCCCAGAGCATGCAAGCAGGAGGTAGAGCTGGGACCCGTTAATATGCCAGATCGGAACCCATGCCCAGAGCAGCACAGGGTAGCCTTTGGCTGCTGCCATCTGCTCGGCTCTGAACTGCTTCCAGAGGTATCGCAGAACCAAATAGACCCATTGAATCTCCTGCAGCCCTAATCAAGGGAAGAAAGAGTTTCACCTTGCCCCACAGTAGTGTGACAGCAGCTCCAACCAAGCAATGGATGTCAGCCTTTCTGCTCCTGCACTTGTTTGGATTGCCCTCTGAGAATCCTAATTGATATATAACTCACTATACATTTTATTGGTGTGTTCTATTATTTCAATGTTGTATGGTCTCATAACTATTCAACTCTTTTAAAAATACCAATTTGCAGTGGTTAAGCATTCAAGTCACAGTTCAACTGCCATTCTGGGTGTAGGAGGTGCAGAATATGGTGCTGTCCATAGAGTTGTAATTTTTACCGCAGTGGGACCTGAAAATAAGTCCTTTATACAGAACAAATGAAAAAATGGACTGTTTACCCATTTTCCTTTCTCTTCTTTCTTCTGTCCATCCTACTTAATCCCACAAGTTTGCATGAGAATCATTAGGAACTAGCTAATCAGTTTGGCAGCCCTGAGGCTGCAGCTGTCATGAACCAATATAGGCACTTTGTAGGAATTATGATTTTGTGCCAGTTCATGTGGCAGGGCTTTGATGTACTTATTGATACATTCAACCCTCAGGCACATCAGGCAAAGAAGTGCCCACCCTCTTGTTTCGAGAGCATAATAGAAATATTCAGAAAGAGATGTAATTATTTCAATTACTTCTCTGTGGTTTTGAGACGCACTCGAGTCTCAAATTAGAAAATAATATTCACATGTTTCTTCTAATTGGTAACAGATTAGAAGCATTCTAATCTTTTAAAATGATTTCCAAATGGTGCCCTGAAGAGGCTATGAAAGAGAGAAAAGAACAAAAAAAGTGTCACACATTTCACCATTGTAAAAGTCACACCCAGATCTGAACATACCGGTAGTTAAAATCCTTGTAAAGTCTTCTACAGAATTACTCAAGTGCCACTGTCATCCTTTCTTTGAGATGAAATCTTCTAGGAATAGTTTATATATATATATATAGATAGATAGATATATATAGATATAGATGAAGATAGAGAGAGAGAGAGGTTCTCAACTTACTTTTTAAAATTATTGCTCACTTTGGGTTTATAAGCAGACTATTGGATCTTTTTTTCTCACCACAAACACATTGCTTGTAACATCTCAAATAGAGATGCAAAATATATTTATATGGCAACAGCTCAGCAATGACTGTCAGACTGAAACTTTTTCTCAAGAGGGTGCCTCTCCTCGTGACAATTGGCATTTTTAATGACAGGAACAAAATTTCAAATCAGTGCTTTGAAAGATTTTGTCCTCCACTTCACATGACCCACTGGACCCACATGACATGGCCCACTGGAAGTAACCAGTGATGAAAATTTGGCCAGTAACTTTTGGGTTGAGAAGCCAGATGCAGTGCAACAAACACCAATAAGAGGCTTAGGATGGATGGGGCTCAGAAAAGCATGCTTTGGAGCTATGCCCACCAAGCGGAGGCCCCTACAGCTGTTTGCTGTGTAGCATTCCTGATCTCACTGATTGACAGCAGGTGTCCAGGGGTCCCGCTAGTACCACCCCAATTCCAAGTGCCACATCCGGTTCTATGCCCATCTGGCAGCCACTTTTAAATGGCTATTTTTAAACTTTATATGTACTATCTCTTGTTAACAACTGGTTCTATAGAGTAGGTGTGAATCTGCTGGAGCCCACCACTGGTGCCACCCCATTTCCTAGAACTTGGGATGTGATTTGTATTCATGTCCCAGAGAAAGGGAGGGATCTGCTTTCAAGCTGAAGACTTTCTCAGCCCCAGAGAGGATGATTAATTGCCTGCCACAATTACGGATGGTAAGCAGGCTGTTTTTAAGCCAGTAACTGCTGCTTAAAGGATGTTTGACTTTTGCTGCTGTGAGATATGAGATATGAGGTGTGAGACATTGTTCAAATCCAGGGGTGAGATATGATTCAAATCTCACTGTTACCTTGAACTCTCCGGGTGAGTTCACATACCAGCCACTCTCTAATCTCAACCTCTCCCCAGTAGTCATATGGGATAATAAGATTAACTCCAATAACCAAATTGTTTTAAGGTCAACTTCAAAGTAATAGATACGAAGCAATTTTTTCCACACAGAAATTTCTATGTAAATATTAGGATTATTAAGGATTATTTCAACTTTACATTTTTTCATGAATGCTGCTCATACTACTTGAAATAAACTTTAAAAAATCTATTTCAGTCCAACCTAATTACTCCTACACAACCTGTTTGGCTACAGGTAAAGTTCTAGTCCATAATCTTCAGGAATAAATTGAAAAGTATAGTTCGCACAAGGATTATTAGCTCCCGGGTGAAACCTAGATTTTCAGCCTCATTGTTTAAAAGCCATTGGTGCAACTGTAGTTAGCATAGGTATCCATTTTATAGTATTCTGAGCAGAGGAAAAGCTCCATTTCTTTTCTTTCATATGTTTATGATGCGATATGTTCCAAAGCAGATCACATCAGCGACTGTTATGGTATTCTTAATGCAGTGTGATGGCTGCATCACAGGCAAAACTGCTGTAAAGTGCGTTGCTGATGTATATCCCTGTTATATGGCACATTACACTGAGTCTGAATACCTCACTTGACTACCTCTGACTGTCACTCACCTAGCAAGGACGTATTGAGATTTATGTGTTTAAATAGATAGGTGTCACATTTTTTTCCTATTGCTTAGGCTACTGTGGGGTGGGGGGCAACTTTTGTTACAATTTATATTTCAGATTTTAAAAAGATTAATCTGTAATTTAGGCTGCAGTCCTAACCTCCAATTAGGCTGGCCTAAGCCCTGGCATGAGTCTTGTGCTAACCTGACACTTCTGCAGCACTCCTGGGGGAAAGGTAGGCCAGAGCACAGACATGTGCTTTGCCTCCCTACATCACCTTAGAAACAGGAAGACAGATGAGTTGTGCTGGCCTAACTTAGGATTTAATGCTTAGTCTGATATTTTTACCAATCAGGCCTAGTTAAGCAAAAAAGAATGTAATAGGTTCATATATTGCCTGCTGATGCCCCAGCAATCTCTGCTTCCATTGGCACTTTTCAAGGATATTGAACGTCCAGGGAAAGAACGTACTGGATTTGGAATTGACATGAATAACTGTGCAACTTTATGTATATCTACTCAGAAGTATCTCCAGCTTTATTCAGAGCAGCTTACTTCCAGGAAAGTATGTATAGGATGCCTGAACTCCAGAGAACGCAAAATAATTAGCTTTTGATCCAAGGGAGAGGAGGCAGCATTTAAAAGGCATTTGTCAGTGTGATTGTGTATAATTAATGTATTTTTGTGCACTACTGCCATGTTTAGCTATAAATACAAATTGACTAATGCAAGAAGCTAAACGCTACAAATCAATCCTCTAGTGTTTCAAAACCCAAACAGCTTAATTTTTCAAAGGCTCAAAACAAACAAGGGATCAAGAAGAGGGAAGGATGTGTAATATCGGTCAAGTTTTTCCCCAAACATTTTAGCACTAGGATTCACATTTTTAAACACTCTTTAGTAGTCCATTTAGGTTTACCCAAAAAATGGACATCTAGAAAAAAGTTTTATTTTTAATTAATAATAATCTGAAATAATTAATAATAATTAATAATCTGAAAAAGCCTCAAAAGCCTCCCTATACTTACATATACTTACACATTACACATGCTCAGCTCCTTGCAGATCAATTAGCAACTATCTTGCAAACTGCGGGAGCTTAGCTCTTCAGAGGCACTCAACAGCTACAGTATCTGTCTTAGCCTCAGGGCTTAAGGCGATTACCAGTAGCTATCTGATTTTTCCATTACCCTTTAGTAATCCATCAAAAATCAGGTCATGACCACAGGTGGGCTGAAGCCGGTTCTCACAGGATCTGTAGAACCGGTTGTTAATTTGGGGTTGTTAATTTGGGGCTGCCGTTAGCGAACCGGTTGTTAAAGAGGGGGCGTTATCTTTGAATTGCATGCAAGTGTGTTTGGATTTCTCTTAAAGGGCCTCTGGGTCTGTCTTCCCAGAGGTTCAGCTCCACTCCCTCCTTCCCTTCTGAACCTCCCTCCCCTTCTGAGTGTTGTGAGAATGAGCTCCTCCAGGGCTTTTGGTGGGGGCCATGCCTTCCTGCCTCCCCAGGTGCCTTTGCAGCCCAGTACTAGGCATGGAGAACTACTCAGTACTATCCAGTACTACTCAGGAGTAAGCCACACTGTATAGGAGAGGACTGCAGCCTGTGGCCACAATCCTTGCCACACTTTCCTGGGAGCAATTCCCATTGACTGTCATGGGATTTCCTTCTGAGTAGCATAGGATTAGGATTTGAGGCTACTTTCCCATCCACACTTTTCTGAGAGTAAGCCCACTGACTATAATGGGACTTACTTCCGAGGAGATTGGCAGAGGATTGGATCTCTCCCTCCAGCCCTGTTCCTCCAGCCCTGTCTACTTTCCTGAGAGTAAGCCCACTGTCTATAATGGGACTTTCTACTGAGTAGAAATGGTTAGGACTGGGCTCTGAGGCTGCAATCCTATCCACACTTACATGGGAATAAGCCCCACTGACTAGAATGAAACTTACTTCTAAGTAAGCCTGCATAGGATTGGACTGTAAGGCTAAAATCCTGACCACACAGTTTTGGGAGTAAGCCCCATTGACTTGAATAGTACTTACTTCTGAGTAGACACGGTTAGGATTGGGCTCAGGCTGCAATCCTATCCACATTGTAGTCCTTTTGCCCCCCCTCCCCCCAGAGATCTCCCCACCTCATCCTGCCCCTCTGAGAAATCTCTCCACCTGAGATTATGGGGGGCACCTGAAGAAATAGCCCCAGTTTCCATCCTGCCCCCCAGGAGCCCAGTCCACTGCCTACTCTGAAGTAAATCCTATTAAAGTCAGCAGGTTATACTCCCCTGTGAGGATAGGAGTGTAGCATCAAAGCCCAATCATCTGTCTACTCAGAAGTAAGTTGCATTATAATAGTGAAGCTTACTCCCTGGAAAGAAGCTGGTTTCTAAGAGCTTGTAATCCTATGCCTGACTACTCAAAAGTTAATCCCATTTCAATCTATGAAGCTTACTCCCAGGAAAGTGTGCAGAGGAATGCAGCATTAGAGCCCAATCCTATTCTTGGCTACTCAGAAGTAAGTCCCATTAGAGTCTGTGGAGCTTACTCTCAGGAAAGTGAATAGGATTGGAGCCAGAGGCTGATTACTAAGAGCTCAGTCCTTTGCTTGACTACTCAAAAGTCCTATTATATTCAATGAAGCTTACTTACAGGAAAGTGTGGACAGGATTGTAGCCTTAAGTAGTGGCTTAGAAGCAAACCTCAACCTGCAGAGGGGACACCACAGACTCTGGTCCTAAACTGTAGATCAGTGTTTCTCAACCAGTGGTATGAGCACCACCTGTGGAACTTGTGGTAGTGTCTGCTGTATTAGACACCTGGATGCAAGTGTCATATGTGCTCCCTGAGGCAGCTGGTGGGCTGCTGTGTGATTCAGGAAGCTGGACTAGATGGGTCTTTGGTGTGATCCAGTGGAGGCTTTTCTTATGCATTTATGTTCTTATTTGTGGCACACATTCCCCCTGAGAGCATAACAAAGTGTAATGCATAGGAATAAATTACACTGAACTCAGGGGCTTATTACTGATTGATGCAGTCACAAGTGATACAATTTTTTGGTAAACTAAGGGTTAAGATGGTGTGCCTTCCCCTGCCCTGCCCCCTGGCCCAGCCCCTGACCCTGGCCCCACCCACTTCCAGAGAACCGGTTGTTGGGGCAGGCTGAGCCCACCACTGGTCATGACCCATCAGAGGGACCTATTCTGGAACCAGTGATGTAATACTACAGTAGTTTGTACTGGGCCCATAAAAATTCTACTTGAACAGTCCATATAGTTTAGCTGATTTCCCAATTCATTCCAGATCAGCTAGTATGAAATGTGTATATTTAGCCATTAAGATACAGCCTGTTTATTAATGAATATTGTGACACCTTCTAATCCACTTTTGGGCGCAATCCTAATCAATTTAGGGCGCCCTAACGTACTTGTCATATTTTTCCATGGTGGTGTTGGGTGGTCAGTGTATGTCTGTGCAATGGCCTAACCCAGTACCTTATGGCACTTTTGTGACAACTCCAGGTAAGCACAGGACTTATGCCGGGGCTTAGACCAGCCTAACTGGAGATTAGGATTGCAGCCATAATCATATATATTTAGAATCTTATTTGTATTATGCATTCTGTGTTTCAAGACAGTGAAATACAGAGTTCTGCTGGATTTTGTTTTTAAGCATATTCCTGAAATCATAAAACCTTTTTGAAGGTGTTAATTTAAAAAAATACTTCTGAGATATGCCAGTTAGATGTGATGACATTATAGTGAATGTCTTATTATTTCTAGCTAATTAAACAAAACCAATACTAAGTACTAAGCTTTACGAAGCTTTTTACTTTATCTGGTCATTCTCAGGGTGACCATATAGAATGGACGACAGAGTGCTTCTACCTTTAACCACTGCCTATAAGAGGGAATTTAGGCAGGTGCTGCTTTTTAAACGTTTTTATGATGAACTAAACCTGTCCTCCATTCTCTATGGTCAACCTGGTTATTCTTGAAAAATTGTACTTTACCACTGTAAACAAAGCAGTAGAAAAACTATAATTGGAATCCTAGAATTCTTACAATGATTTTTTGCACAAAATAACTAAAGTACTGAAATGTACATAAGATTGTCTTAAGAGATCTCCTAACTTTGTATTCCTGCATATTCATGGAAGACATTGAAATTGTGTCCTCTCTCATGTTTATCTGGAATTTCTCCTCACTTGTCAAATTCAAAGAAGGTATAACCAGTAAAAAGTAATAAGCTTAATACGTTGATTTTCTTTAATTGCCAATTATTTTCTCTTTGAGTCCCTTCATAAAGCACTCCATGGATTTAGAAACACATTTTCTATTGACCAGGAGATACAGTGAAATTTATTTCTTATCTTGCCTTTTGGAACGAACATCAATTCTTGTCCTTTGTCAGCGTTCACAATTTACAGTGGCCAATTTCTTACAAGCTTTCAATAATTAGGGAATAAGCATCCATTGGTCTTTGTTTGCTGTCTGCATCCCTCTTATTTGCTAGGGAGTTGCATCCCCAGAGGGCCTGTGCTCCCTTTCCCCTTAGCAACGCTGGGTAAGAGAGAAAGCATGCATGCAAAGGAAGCAGTGAACTGCTAACCACTTACTCTGCCAAAGGTAGGGGCTTCTCCTGCCGAGAGAGAGGAAGCCCCCTCTGTTTACTCAGCATATTGTTCCCAGCTCTTCTTCCATGCCTCCCTTCCAGTTCCTGCTTTGCTTGAGGCAGGAAGGCAGTTTGGAAAATTCCTTGCTGCTAGCCCTTTCTCTCTTCTTCTGTGCCCCCCCACTCCTTCCTCCTCCTCCTCCCTCATCCATTTCAGGCACAACTACAAAACGGAATTGCTTCATCTTCTCTGTTTCTGCTTTACTCATACAATCAAATGTTTCTCCTTCATGGTTTGTTTCTGAAACCCATCTGACTTAAATATCACTCAATGTTAGGAGAACATACTAAAATCATATAAATATACCACTGAGCATTCTCTGTTAAGACAGCGCTATTAAGTTAGGTTTATGAGCTATTGTAGGAAGTTGGGTATTGCCCAATTAGGATATCTAAATGAAATTAAGTTTAAAGTATGTTGTTGGACATACCATATCTTTTAAAAAATGGGTTCAATAATGTGGCTAGCAAATAAAAGAATTGTTTTCATTTGCTATCCATTTTTAATATTTAAGTTTTTAGGTTTTCTTTGTGCATTTGCTTGTGGGTGTGATTTGAAGGGGGATGTTTAAGTATGGTGGTTTAGCACAGTTGGTGGAAAAGTCTCATAACACTGATTGATGTCTTATTTTTGCCACACAACTTTAAAAAAATTAGTCAGGGCTAGAAGGAACATTCAGCTAAGATGTATTAAGTGTACATCTATGGATAGAACTGTACATTAAAGCTGTAGTACTATATACAGCTACATCTTTTTATCATATGAGTATTTTTGCAGTACATAGGTTCTGAGAGGATCTGTGATCAGCTCCTAGTTGAATTTGCTACCGAAACAGTTCTCCTGCATGTTTTTGAGGTTGGCAACATTTTGAGGTTGGCACATAAAGCCAAATCACATCCAGTTGGACCTTGGTATCTGTGAGGGAATCCATTCTTGGAATTAGCCATCCTGCAGATACCAAAACTCACAGATAAGCAGATCCTTGGGGTGATCCACTATCACCTCCCGAAGCAACTAGAGATGTTCTCCAGCTGTGTCCAGAGGTATTCTGAGGGCTGGTGAAGCCACAGATGGCCTCTGCATAGAGGAGCAGAGACTCATAGAATCATAAAATCCTAGAGATGAAAGGGACCTAGTTCGTCATCTAGTCCAACCCGCTGCCTGCAGCAGGAAAACCTCCTAGAGCATGCCCAACAGGTGCTTGTCAAGCCTCTGCTTGAAGATCCCCAGTGAGGGAGAGTCCACCACCTCCCTTGGCAATCTGTTCCACTGCCAAATCGCCCTCACCGTCAGGAATTTTTTCCGGATATCCAACCGGAATCTCCTTGGACTCTTTAAGAACTAAAAGCACAGTAGCAAATTATATGGCAATTTCAATATTTACCATAGACAGGGTAATTATTAGTTTTATTTATCCATTGCCAAATAACATTCAGCAAAGAACAGTGTCTGGATAGAAGCAAACACTGGAGAAAAGGCAGAGACTGAGCATTCAAAGCGGCATCCACCTGAGTTAGAATTTAGAATCCTAACTTTAAATAATAAGTGGGTTATACTCCTTGAAAATATGGTTTGTACAGGGCTGAACTCTTAACTTGAATATTGATGTTCTACCATGCAGGGATTTCAATGTACAGTCAAGTTCTTGAAGAAAAATAATTGCCAGAATCATATCTGCTCTTTGCCTCCTGCTCTTTGCCTCCTGCTCTTTCTTCCTCCACTTCTCTTTTGCCAACATAGTCTGGTTTATTTGTTTTCAAATGACAGTGATACCATGTGAGTGGCAGAGTAATTTAAATAATTGGATGTTATCTTCAAGGAGCTAAATAAACGAAGGGCTTTTTCTGCAGCCCAAATGCAGAATCGGAAATAGGGCACATTTTCCATTATTTGCATTAAAAGATGCTTAGAGTTCATTGATGGTCGAGATGCATATTAAAGCCAGGAAATTGATGGTGCTGTTTCGTCAGGCTTTAATGCATCGTCACTTCTCTGGCATAGAGGAGGCGGTTGCCGGATTATTTGCATCCAGTTATATCAGGCTTTTGTTAGAAACAAGGCTTTAACGTCTAACAGTAACAGGTTGAAAGGAAAAGAAATGTTCTTTTCATGAAGTATTGTCTGGTCTGATTAACGGTAATTCTACTTGTTTGTTTCAGTGGTTGCTTATTAGGAATATTAGGTTGCTTATTAGGAATCTCTTTAGGAATAGATTTTGATTCCCAAAAAAGATCCTTAGTACTTCCAATTGACATGTTCTCAAATATGCAAAGTATGTTTTTTACTATTAGTTATGGAAATTCTCATGTTTTAGTTACTTTAACCATTGTAACCAATTCTACTATCCCAAGGAAATTCGTTTGTAAAAATTTACTCACTGTGAATATGGAAGCTAGCCTTTGTTTTTCCTTTTGGGGGTTTTTTTCTCTCCTCCCTCCCCCGTCCTGGTAGGTCTACAGCAACTCTGGTTTAATAAGAGGCATTAATGTAAGAGAAGTTGCCCATAAAAGAAAGAGAAACATTTAGTAGCAGATGTTCAGTTGTACATATCTTTCATTTCTAGCGATAGGCTCAGTGTCTTTTGGCTGATTAGTTGCTCTTCCTCTCATTTTTCCTCAGTCTTCTACAACTGATTTATTTAAAGGTATGTCAGCACTGGATAAAATGAAGCACTGTGCTGCCTCCTTTCTGCTTATTGCAGATTGCTCTAATAATTCATTTTTTAGCTCATTAGCTAACAGGGTATGGTGAGCAGTGGTTCTCAAGGGGTTTGGGATGAGGTTAAGAGATCTAGTGCTGACAACTCTGCTCTTGAACTGGCCTACTGTTGGGAAAAAGAAATCCGAACCAAAATAAGCTGTAGATCCCAGAGGTGAGATTGGGATATCAGACAAACAATTAGTGTTTGTAAGTCTGTGCCATGATTTCTAGTGTGAACCAGCTACATTGATACTGACATTCCCTGGGAAAGGTCCCTAGATTTCCACTGAAATAATTCAGTGAGACTGTATTAAGCGAAATAGAATGGATAAAGATTCTGTCTTTGAAAATACTTATCAAGATAATTAGTTCTACAGTGGACTACATACAACATGCAGCTGAGAACTGAGCATTTTGTCTCCTGGACAGGCAGTTCCAGGCTCACAATCTAAAAAGAAACACAAAGACACCAACAACAGGCTTATAATCTGGAAATCACAGCTGGGGTAATCACAGCGTGTCTGCTCAGAAGTAAGTCCCATTATAGTCGATGGGGCTTACTCCCAGGAAAGTGTGGAAAGGATATGCACCCTTGGGACACAATCCTATAGATATCTGCTCAGAAGTAAGTCCTATTATGGTTGATGGGGCTTACTCCCAGGAAAGTGTGGGAAAGATATGCAGGCATAGCCCAGCAATGCTTTTCCATCCAAGATTATCTCCCCCCTCCATCCATCAGATCCCCCTTGGCAGGATGACCATATAGAATGGAGGACAGAGTGCCTCTATCTTTAAGCATTGTATAGAAGAGGGTACAGTGGCGCCTCACGTAACAAATTTAATTCATTCCGGAGGCATGTTCTTTACATGAAACATTCTTTACGTTAAGTGGATTTCCCATAGGAAACAATGGAAACTCAAACAATTGGTTCCACAACCCAAAAAATATTCATATTAAAATATTAACTATGTAAAAATGATGACAAAACACTGGAATTGAATTCAAAACATGCATTCAGTGTGCATGATCCTATGAAGTCTACTTAGGCTGCAATTCTAAAGGCACCACAGGAGCTGCAATCCTAAAGGCACCACAGGGGCTGCAATCCTAAAGGCACCAAATGGGCTGCTATCCTAAAGGCACCACAGGGTCTGTAATCTTAAAGGCACCACAGGGACTGCTATCCTAAAGGCACACAAGGACTGCAATCCTAAAGGCACCACAGGGGCTGTTAAGTCCCATTGAACACTATGGGACCTACCTCTGAGTAGGCTGCATCTGGGGGGGGTTTCCCCACTGCAACAGACAGGGGTTGGCACTTACCGGTTCGGGCCTACTCGCCCAAACCAGATCTTCCCGTTTCCCTGCCGCTGGCGAACCGCCAATGGCAGGGAAAGGAAAAAGACGGGGGACTGGTTCGCGCCAGCCGCCATCTTTTTCTGCCCCCTGAACTACGCACACGCTGGCCTCGGCACTGGCCTGTGGATTGGCGCCTGCATAGTGTGTCTCCTTCAGCTGGAGGAGACGCACTGCGCACGCGCCAATCCCTGGGGTCGGCGCGTGCGTAGTGTGTCTCCTCCAACTGGAGGAGATGCACTGCGCATGCGCCGGAGGTTGGCGCATGCGCAGTGCGCCGGGGTCGGGGTCCGCCCCTAGCCCAGCCCTGATCCCACCCCCAACCCCGCCCCCCCCCAACTTCCGGCGAACCAGATCTTGGGGGAGGCTCGGCCCACCACTGGCAACAGAGACTTTCTCAGCCTCTGGAGGGTTTCCCCTGTTTCTCCAGCAGCAGGGGAGGTGATTCTCTGTGCGTGCGCCTCTCATATTGTCACTTCCTGGTTGGCGCACATAGACTATAGGGCACATAGAGTCTATATCTATGGTGCGCACCATAGATATGGACTCTATGCATCCACAATAGAGAGGCTTGACCTCCATTTTGTATGGTCACCCTGCCCCTTGGAAATCAGCC
The DNA here is from genome assembly GCA_030015325.1 of Cryptoblepharus egeriae. Classification (NCBI taxonomy): domain Eukaryota; kingdom Metazoa; phylum Chordata; class Lepidosauria; order Squamata; family Scincidae; genus Cryptoblepharus; species Cryptoblepharus egeriae. The sequence continues at coordinate 113,203,007 of JAREYC010000001.1, read as the reverse complement.
CATCTCATGCCAGGCTGCCTTCCTTGCAGAGAAGAGGAGCGTTCCTGATGCAAAGTCGTGCAGCCGGCCATAACTTTTCAGTGCACTGCACTGGGGGCAGACCTCCCTTCGGGATCCTGCAGGGAGGCCCCATGCATATGCCTGTCCGTGTCCTCAGAGGTAAGCCCCACTATAGTCATTGGGGCTTACTCCTAGGAAAAAGCGGAGAGGATTGCAGCCTGTCCTCCAGGAAGAGCAAGATCTGGTCCAGGGTGGCTGCTGTGGTGTTCAAGAATGCAGCACAGTAGAGCCAGCCAGCTGCTGCCTTCCATCACACGGAGCCCACGCTTGGTACTTGCCTCCCTGCTATCACCAACTGTGCAGTATTCCCCTCCCAGCAGCAGAAGGGCAGGTGGGAAGACGGTCTCTGCAACCCCTTCCACAGGGAGAGAGAACAGTGGATGGTTCTAGGTGGGTGGTGGGACTATTGATGATCTGGGGTGCTGCTGAGCAATACATACAAAGGGGCACAGTTAATCCCCCTCAGAGTACTCAGAGGAGGAGTGTCTCCAGCCAGACAGCAGCCGCCTCCAGCTGAAGAAGTTGGGCCTTGGTGTGGTTGAAGAAGGGCAGCATGGATCGACCTCCAAAGCCTTGCGAAATGGCAGTGGGCCACGGCCTGGGGGTTGAGGACCCCTGAAGTATAAGGCAAAGACATGTTAGAACCCTTTTCAGCCCCTAAAGGATTAAATTTCTCAACATCGGTTCTTGATGGGTGTTCCTGTCACAAAATGCACACCCTCCCCGAATTTTATGCCTTTACGTCTGGAGGTTGGGGCAGGGCAGTGATCAATCAGGGATTCTCAATGGAAAGTATAGGGAGGAAAACGTGTTGTGGCCCTTTTCACCCCCTTCCGGTTGGAATTTCGAAAAACGTGTTCTTCCTCCATCACGGAAGGAACACTCTCCCCAAATTTCATGCTTCTAGGCCCAGCAGTTTTGGCTAGATGAATGAATCAGTCAGACAGGCAGTGACTTTTCAGTTTATATATATATATATATATATATATATATATATATATATATATATATATATATATATATATATATATATATATATATATATACACACACACACACACACACACACACAGAGAGAGAGAGAGAGAGAGAGAGAGACATATATATATATAGACATATATTATATATATATACACACACATATTATATATATACACACACACATACAGTGACGCCTCACTTAAAGAATGCCTCACGTAAAGTATGTTTCACGTAACAAACAAAAATTTCTCTAGGATTCTGCTTCAGGTAAAGAACATGCTTCACGTAAAGAACACATTCGTCGGCAGTTGGGGCAGATGCGCTGGCCAGCAGCCTGTTTAAAAAGCATCAGGGCTGCCTAGCGCACCTGTCCATAGTGAAAGCAACACTTCCATGCTATTCCACCTGTGGCCGGGTGTCCGCTGGGCAGAGGGAGAGAAGAGCGGTGGAGAAGCGGGAACCAGCTCAGGGCTGGCCAGAAGGGAGCAGGGAGAGAGAGGCTCAGGATGGAGAGAAGGAGTAAGTGGGGAGACACTTTGAAGGTGTCTTGGATTGCAGCCTCCTAACCATGTCTACTCAGAAGTAAGCCCCATGTGTTAAATGGGGCTTACTCCCAGGAGATGTCTTTAGGACTGCAGCTTAGTAGACTTCATAAAATCATGCACATTGAATGCATATTTTGAATTCCATTACAGTGTTCTGTCATCATTTTTACATGAGGCGCCACTGTATGTGTATGTATGAATATGTTTATACATATACATGTATGTATGTATATATATATGTCTGTGTGTGTGTATACACACACACAGACATATACACACACACACACACACACACACGGAAAACTCCACAATCCTTCCAGACTAAGAGCAAAGTCCAAAGTCCAGCTGAAATGCTAGCGGAAGTTCCTCTTCGCCGATGACGCTGCTGTTACTGCTCACTCTGCTGAAGATCTTCAACAACTTATGGACTGTTTTAGCAAAGCCTGCCAAGACTTTGGACTAACAATCAGCTTGAAGAAAACACAAGTCATGGGTCAGGGTGTGGATCCACCTCCCTGTATCACAATCTCTGAACATGAACTGGAGGTTGTCCATGACTTTGTGTACCTTGGCTCAACTATGTCTGACACTCTTTCCTTAGATACTGAGCTGAATAAACGTATTGGTAAAGCGGCTACCACGTTCTCCAAGCTTACAAAGAGAGTATGGCTTAACAAGAAGCTGACGGAACATACAAAGATCCAGGTCTATAGAGCTTGCCTCCTGAGCACACTCTTGTACTGCAGCGAGTCTTGGACCCTTTATGCATGGCAGGAGAAAAAGCTGAACACCTTCCATATGCACTGTCTCCGACGTATTCTTGGCATCACCTGGCATGACAAAGTTTCAAACGACGCAGTCTTGGAACGTGCTAGAATCTCTAGCATGTTCACACTTCTGAAACAGCGACGTCTATGCTGCCTTGGGCATGTCGTGAGAATGGCTGATGGTCAGATTCCAAAAGATCTCCTATATGGAGAATTAGTGCAGGGAAAGTGCCCTAGAAGGAGACCACAGCTGCGATACAAAGACATCTGCAGGAGGGATCTAAAGGCCTTGGGAATGGACATTAACAGCTGGGAAACCTTGACCTCCAATCGTTCAGCGTGGAGGCAAAAGACCCAGCATGGCCTTCTCCAACTGGAAGAGACACTTATTTGGCAGGCTGAAGCAAAGAGACAGACCCGAAAGCAGCAAAACCTGGGACCTGGGCAGGGGACGGAATTTATTTGTCCTCAGTGTGGAAGGGATTCCCACTCTCGAATTGGCCTTTTTAGCCACACTAGATGTTGTTTCAGGACCTCCAGTCAGAGCACGATACCATAGTCTTTCGAGACTGGAGGATACCAATGATGATATTATATATATATATAATATTTTTAGTATGACTAAACAAATATATTATTTTTCCTATTTAAATAAGACTAATATTCATCCTTGTGAACACTCCTAAACATACTTTTTGTTTTTATTTACTCAAACCTATTTCTTTTTTAACCTCAGTCCTTTGAAATATGCTAAAAAATTTTCAGTCTTATTTTAGAACTTTGAAATAAACATTTTAAAATCAATTTGAAGTGGGAGCAGTTCTTTAGGGATAGATAAATACAGAGATGCAGTCCAGTTTTGAAATACAAGGGAGGAAGGGGGCAGAGCTTGATTCTGTATAAGAATATCTTTATGGGTACAATCCTAACTTAGGCCAGTATAACTCATTAGTCTTCCCATTCCCATGGTAATGTAGGGAGGCAGGCGCATGTCATTGCACTGACCAAACCCTCCCCCAGGAGTGACAGGCACTTTTGTGGCACCCCCTGATCTGCACAGGACTTATGCTGGAGCTTAGGCCGGCCTAACTGGAGCTTAGAATTGCAGCCTCTGTGTAGTCAACTTTTGCATCATCCATGATAAGGACAGCTTTGGATCCATAGAGGTTATGGTAAGGTCAGTCTCTGGTCATCAGGAAGTGATGCAAAACTAATCCTGATTTACTTTGTATACTAATGTAAAGTACCTGTTTACATAAGCGTTTTAAAACAGATTAAAACAAACCTGACACCCCATCACTTTAGAATAGAGGAAGTGTTGCTGAAAATCCTCAAAAGACTATTTCTTTTTATATTTAAAAGCGTAAACCTTAAGTATCAGCACAAACATTAACCAAACAAGGCCTGCGAAAAGTGGTTGTGATCAGTCTTCTGTGACTGTACTGTCAGGTCACTGCTCTGTTAAACAGTAAATGTTAATCAGTGAAAGATTCTTCAGATTACCATGTATAATTTGTCCTTTATATTGTACATCATATGGGAAACCCATGTGGAATCTACAGAGTCTGCAGTACAGTCATGCATATCTACTCAAAAACAAGCGCTGTTGATTTCAACGGTACCTCCTGCTAAGGATTACTAAATATGTACAGGATTGCAGCCTGAGTAATCTAATTCTTTAAGTCCAAATGCTTCATGCATGATGATGAACAGAATGCATGAAACTTGAATAGCAACGGAAGTATTCATTTGGAAGATCATTACATTATCATAGACTGCAATCCTAATCTGCAGTTAGGCCACTATAAACTCCGGCATAAGTCCTGTGCTGACCTGGGATATCACAAAAATGCTGTCAGGCACTTGAGCCCTTTTGGGACAGGGACTCCCCGAAAAGGCAACTTCTTCAGTGTTTGTACCATGTGAGATGGTGTCCACTTGTTGTGGACATAATGGACACAACATAGGGAAACATGGCCAGCCTGTCACAGGGGCCTGTCGCCAGGACATTGCCTTCCCCACTGAACTGGTACCTATTTATCTACTTGCATTTGCATGCTTTCGAACTGCTAGGTTGGCAGGCGCTCACCCCATCTTGTAGTACTCGGGTCTTGAACTGCTGGCCTGCTGAGCGGAATTCCAGACAAGCAGTGTTCTAACTCCAGCATTCTAACCATTGGCCATTAATTTTTTCATCTCTTTGTAAACCACTTTACACATTTTTGAAGTGTGTAAACTTTTTAGTTCACTTTAGAACTTTGTGAACTTTTTAGTTGAAAAGAGGTATATAAATACTGTAGATAGATACTATTGATTCTGTAGATTTTGCCTCATTCCTGGGGGAGTTAGGGCAGAGTACAGGTATACGCTGACCACCACACACCAGCATGGGAAATACGCCAGGTGAGTTTGGATGGCCTAAATAGGTTAGGATTGTGCCCATAGTCATATAGTGTATGGAACATAAATGAAACTTTTGCTGTAAGCATGAATATTTGTTCTTGTATACCATCAATTGGGCTAATGTTACTTTCTGGTATCCTTACAAAAGAAAAGCATTTGAAATGCAAGAAAAGGGGGTGTGACATTCCATGTGGTAGGAAATTATGAATAGCATCTAGACTAGTGCTTCCAACCTTGAGGTCTCTCTGAGAATGGAAAGAGCATTCAGCACATAAAGCATCTTAAAAGACTCTGCACGTGAACAAAATGATTCAAAGAAGGAGCTCTAGTCAAGGTACTTCCTTGAATGAATTACTGTGTTACTGTTTGTCCACTTTAATAGCATTATAAACTCAAATGTGAGGCTCTCCTACAGAATTTTCAGAAGCATAAACAATATTAAGACTTATGAGTAAATGAACAGGACCAAGTCCTTTCCCATCCTCAATCCGGTACAACTTGCCAGTGTTGTGAGTGAAGGGACAAATTCTTTATATAGTACACAGAATCATGAATGGAGGTCATACATCCATCTAGATTGTCAGATGCACAATCATTTGCAACTGCTAAATCATTGCCTCCTCCAGCAAAATAGATTTTTTCTACACCAGATTAGTGTATGTGTTGTATGTATGTCTTTCTCTCCCAGTTAGGGGTCAGCAAGGCAATTTACAATGAAGAGCAATGTTTTCAACCTTTTCTTGTGCCACAACCAGCATCAATAAATGAAACAGGGAATCCACCATTAATTCCACTGCCCCACCCCAGTGTGTAGGCCTGCAGGGCTGCAAATGGCATGTGGACCAGGGTTTGCCCACTCATGATTGAGTGGAATGACTTGTGGGAGCACTTGCCTGTATTTACTACATTTGCTGTTGTGGTGTGTACACAGAAAAGGTGTTTCTGATATTTATGCTAACTTGCATGCACATTAATGTTCAAATGTCATGAAAAAATCTGTTTTATTTCCTTTGTTTTCCTGCCAGAAAGTAACCATGAATAAACAAATTGTTCCATTTTTAAAAATGCTAATATTGATTTTTTTTTCAAAATCAGATACATAGTAGTCAGATATATCTACAAAAAATATTTGAGGTCCTAGTTTTTTTTTGAAAATGTCAAATGCAGGCCTTGGTTTGCTCAGTTCAGGCAACATGACAAATTTTTGGTTTGTAGCAAACTGCAGTTAGAAGCTTCTAATCTCCTCCACTTGTGCATATGGAAAGGAGGAAGCACAAGAACCCAAAACTGCGGATATTCATAACAGAAAGCAATGGTTTGCCATTGTATCCAAATGTAGTAATTGCCTAGAATTGTGCTACTCAAACTGGGGTGTTGCTACCCCTCAAATCATGAAAAGGTCCCCTCCCTTTAAGCAGTGGGGGAAGGAGGTAAGCAGCAGTGCAGTTTTCACGATCATGCCCCTGAAGTATTTTCAAACTTATCAGAGGGCCAGCCAGAAGTCTTGACTTCCCGTTTTGTCACAATCACACTTCCATTATTTCCAGGCCTTGTTAAGCCCTGCAGGTGCTCTGCGGGATTCCACAGGGCTCCCCAGATCCTGACAGCATCTCTGATAATTTTAAAAATAGTCTCCCTCCCCTCCCTGCAGGGGTGCAATCCTTTGGATTGAGTCACTGCCCTAGTCCTTCCCTCACAAACCTTGGGAATAAAGCTCCCTGAAAGTCTGACTGGTGTAGGATCTAGATTATCTAGAAAATGAGATGCTTTGTGCTAAGGAGGGTTAATGATGGAACAATTGATGTGAATTGTATGTATTTTTGCTTCTACAGGGAAGAAAAGGAACACTGGATCCGGGCAAAATATGAGCAAAAACTTTTCCTGGCACCACTACAATGCTTAGAGCTTTCCTTAGGACAGCACCTTCTAAGAGCGACTATGGAAGAGGATTTGCGCACTGTCATCCTGCTGCTTGCACATGGGTCACGAGAAGAAGTTAATGAAACCTGTGGAGATGGGGATGGACGTTCAGCCTTGCATTTAGCTTGCAGGAAAGGAAATGTGGTATTGGTGCAACTTTTAATTTGGGTAAGTAGCCACTGTATTCAATTTTGAGATGTAGGCTTGAATTGATGGGAATTGTTTAAATTGTCACTATTACCTGGCAGGTTTTGTGTGCCTGTTAACTAGCAGGCCAGTTTTCAAGACCCGGGTCGGCCCCACAAGACAGGGTGAGTTCCTGTCCTTAGTCCAGCTCTGCGACGCAGCTGGATCCAATTGTATTGGATCTGCCTTTCCATTGGACTAATTCAGTGGCATGGAGAGGGGGGATTTGCTGCTTGGGTAACAGCCTATCCTCCATAACAATCTAACCCAGGCTTTCGTGCTTCGCATGCAGCATATGCAGTGCCGAGCACGATACCATAGTCTTTCAGGACTGACGGAGGCCTGCTGCAATGTACTTTTATAGAGAAAGAAGGTATATCATGTTTCTAACCGACGAGGAATGATTGGCCTGATTCAAAATCCAAAATTACTGGACAGACTTAGTCCAAAAGTCTTAACAAATGATGGCAGCTCCATTCTAGTGCACAAGAGGGCTACCATATAATAAATCCCTTTGAAAGACTTGCTTACACTTTGGAACATCTGGGATCACAGCCTGGTTCATTTATTAGGGAATAGTGGTGGTAACTTGGGATATCATGGCTGGGTACATAAATAAGTGCACAAATTTAAGGTCATAGAAGAGCTTGTGCTATTTCACAGCTTAACATAAGATCTTCCTATTCTTTCCACAGTACGGTGTTGATGTTATGGCCCGTGATGCCCATGGAAACAGTGCACTGGCCTATGCCAGACAAGCCACAAGTCAAGAATGCATTGACATCCTCCTGCAGTATGGTTGTCCAGATGAACGATTTGTTCTCATGGCTACTCCCAATTTGTCCAGAAAGAATACAAATAGAAACAACAGCAGTACAAGGATGCCCACCATCATCTGAAGAATGTGGTTATTGTTCTCTGGTATTGCTGAGGTCCACAGCCTCATTGTGCATTAACTTCACAGTGGAGGTCTATAAACCTTAAAATGTCCCTTCTCCTTTTCTTCTCAGTCTTCACTTCCTTCAGGAGAAAAAAATCCTTGGATATTATAAAGAGACAAGAAAGAGAAAAGTGGACTGCAGGACCCATTTGTTTAATAAAAAATTCTGGAATGATGAAACTGTAACAGAGAGAAGACAAAGAGGTCATGGATTCACTAATGATAGCACATGACACGGGACCATTTGACTGGGTGTCTCTAGACAGGGCTCTTACTAAGTATTGCATGGAAGTTACTAGAGGGAGACAATGGGGGAAGAACAGAGAGAAGAAATTGTAACTTTCCTTAACTGACAGTTAAGCACATCAGTACATTTCACCTCTACCAAACTGAACATTTGGATTTCATTCTCTTTTCCGAAGAGCTTGACGGCATAAATCAGAAGCAAACACAGAGTTTGTCAGGTTTGAAGCTCCTATGATGGTATGTGTCAAATCAGTTGTAGCTAATCTGTCCAGGGAGAATACTGGCTTCATTACACTTGTATAGTTGAGTTCTTCCAGCATTACTGCTGTTTAATAGAACATGATTAGTCATCACGGAGAAAAAAGCATATTAGCTGAGGAGGTAGTTACATGGTACGCTTCGGTGATTGCTTGGATGTGATTGCAATATTCTTAGAAGCATCATATTATCTCAGACATGTTCTTTCAAGCCCTTGGAGCCCTCCTTTCTAAATTCACTGTCATAATTTAGTATCTGTTTAATTTTTCAGTCCAAAGAGAGGAAATCAGTTGCTGAGTATTATTCGACTGCAGCCTTCTCAGTGTAAAAACAAAATGGAAAAATAAATAAGAATAGCTATGAAATGCAAAAAAGAATAATGAATACAGCGAAGGAAGCATATTTCTAGTATATTTATGAGCATAGCTACATAAAAGGCTAATTTTTCAGTCATGAGAAATACATTGTGTCATTTTCTCCAAGGTAAATGTGTTGAGTTTAGAGTCAATCATGTGGTGAATTGCCTAAGTTATACAGATTTTATATTGTCTTTAGGTTATATGTCTGTAAGATAATCTATTTGAATTTTTAGGTGTTCATATGTATGCATTGATTTTTTTTGAAAGGCAAAAACACTTGTTAATTTATAAACTGTAATTGATGTGAAATAATGTGTGGATAGTTAGGATCTCAGAGATCATAGCAACAGATCATGAAAAACATTCCCAGCAAAGAAATAGATTTTTATTCTTTTGATGAAGAGCATATCTGATTAAGATGTTGGCACATGTTTACAGAAAAGGTGCAGGAAAATATGGTTTGGAAGAATTGTTGTCTTCCAAAAGCACAAGCATCTTTTATTGTATGTTTCATGATGATATTGTGGATGATGACGAGGAGCCACAGGCAGAGTTATGCAAGAATTGGGTGGGGAAGAAAGGGGCCCTAATATTCCTAATATATCAGGAGCCTGATATTCCTCTTCGAAATAAACCTGGTTTCTTGTGCTTTAGAGTATATCTTTATGGTATGAACTGACTTCTGGGAAGAGTTTTTGACTTTATTTTAGATAATAGTTACAGGTTTAATATTTTGGTAGTACAAAACTGTTCCTAGCTTTTTCTTCCTTTGCAGACTGAGTCTGTGATTTTGAATGGCAAGGCATGGAGCATCAGGAATAGAGAAAAGGTATGTTGTAGAGAATGAACGTTTGTTAAAAACTGAGCAGAAATAAACACTAATGAAGAATTATTTTGAGTGGAATATACACAATTATAGTTAATACATTTGCCTGCTTTGATCAGTTCCATGGTATATTACTTCTTTGGGGTTCTGTAGAGAAAATAAAGCATGGACGTAAGTTTACGTTAAGAAGAGAGAAGAAATGTTGTGACACTTTTAACCTCCAAAATAAGATAACCCACTCCCAGGCTATAAACAGGATATAAACAACGCATTCATTTGCCTTATCATTCCTTTGAACATCTGTTTCATATATTCAGCTCTGTGAGCACTTAAAGCCAAACTGCAAGTGACTGGTTTTTTTCTTTTTCTATTTTAAATGGTGTAGGAGGAGAGGGCACAAATGAGTGGCACACCCAAGCCAGCATGAGACTTGTTCCAACTTAACTGGGAGTTAGGATTGCATCCTAACAGTTTAAAACTTTACCCTTACTTTTGTTTGGAGCAGAATTATGATCCCCTCTATACTTATTCGAGAAAAGTATTTTCATTGACAAGCCACTGGAAATTTTTTTTCCAATAAATACTGGACTTGCAATCATTCTTTGAAGCAACATGTTATCACGGGCATGTTCTTTCAAACTCTTGGATCCCATCATCCCTCCTTTTTAAATTCACTTCAGCCACCACAGCAGTTTCCTCCATTTTGCCCACCCATCCCCTCCTGAGCTATTTAAAGGTAAAGGTGGGAAGGGGGGAGGAAACAGACCAACTTTTGTTATCCCAATAACACAGTTTGGTACTTAGTAGAAGAGTCCTTTCACTCTCATAGTATGTGTATATTCGTGATTTTGGCAAATATTCAGGTAGATACTAATTGTTGTATAGTTTGCACCGCACCCCTTACTTGCTGCTAGGTATTGGTCCATTTGTCTTTCAGCTGTGAATAGCCTTATTGGGTTAGGGCAAGGGAACATGGGGCAGCAGACATTAATCACACTTTCCAGGGAGGTGCTGTAAAGCATTGCTTTGTTGGGCAGAGAAGAGTTTCCTAACCTTTTCATCCTGGCAGATGAGTACAATAAAGGCTGCAATCCTAAACATACTTTCCTGGGAGTAGGCCCCATGGAATACAATAGGACTTACTTCTGAGTAGACATGCTTAGGATTGCACTGAAAGTCTAAGGAAAAGTCTAAGCACTGAAAGTCTTAGTGGTGCTAAGAGCAGGTTAACATTCTCCTGACTTTTCTATAAAGGATACTCTGAGACTTGGCAAGACTGTTGCTCTTATCAGTTTGACTGGTTTCAAAAAATTCTCAAGGCTCAGTTGTCTTTGTGCAATACCTATTGAAAACTACATCCTAAATGAAAAATATTTCTAAATACTAGCAGCTTCACTATAGTGCACTTTCTCTCAATATTTTTTGCCAGTTTAACTGTTTTTAAAATAATCATATTTTTATTATCACTTTGGGCTGTTGTAACACAAAGCACTAAAGATTGTTGTATGGACAACAGCTCCTTTTAAAAGAAATGTCAATGCCATATTTCTGCATTTCTGCCATAAAACTCAAACAATTTGCTCTGTGGATATACAGCACAATGCTAACCCCCATGTGCATCTGCAGAGTTGTTACAAGTATACTGTAAAGCACATTGTGACACTACAGGCTCTTGGCGAACTGGCAAATAGGCGCACACCGTGATCCAGCCACACAAATCAACACAGATGTGTATAAGAAACTTCATTGACACATGTCAAAGTAGACCCATTGCACAATCTGGGGCTTACCAAGGGCAGGGGAATAAAAGTCACCCCAGAAGGAATTGTGTTTGCTAAACTTCTTCATGAGATGCTGCATAGCCCATGCTAATGTCACTTCATTGACTAAAGGAAAATTAGATAGTATTGGGCTGTTGGGGTGATTGTACCTTTAGGGAGCAAATGTGTCCTAATAAAGAAAAAAAGAGGAAAAACAAAAAGCTCATAATGTGAGCTTTTCTTTACAGCAAAATCACTGATATAACTGTGTTTGGAAGAACATGGATTTCCTTGACCAACTGGCAAGAACTGACAGCTTCAATGCTTTAATCCAATTTTAGTGCTCCACATTTGAGGGATTTGTGCAGAAAACTTTCAGATAATCATTCACAACTTAGCATTCTTCTGGAAAGAAAGGGAAGTTCATATTTATGATATCTGCATCCATATGACAACGGACATATGATTTTGGATTATTTTGAGAGATGTAATAAATTTACAAATACATTATATATTTTATGCTGTCTGTAATAACTAGTTGCTCTTTCCCCCATATGAATGTGCATATTAAATAGTTTTGTTTAGCACTCACGTTAATAAATTTCATATATATATTCAGTGTTAACCGTCCCCTTAGAAATATGCACGGCATTTACATGAGCCAAAAAATACCAGATTATTTCAGGCAAGCGTAAACTTCATTGTTTGATCTTTTAGCTTTTGCACAGTACTACAAATATCTTTGTGGGGTAGAATAGTTAGGCTGCAATCCTAAAAACACTTTCCTGGGTGTAAGACCCATTGAATACAATGGGGCTCACTTTAGAGTAGACATGGTTAGGATTGTGCTGTTAATTTTGAATAAAATCTTGCATATTATTCCAAATATACATAGCTCCATATTTATTTTATTGGTATATAAAGGAATTTGGTCCTCCTTTTCAGGATGAAAGGGAACCATTTTTAAATGTTTACCAAATACTCCCAACATGGTTTATCCATTTCTCCTACTTCCAGTAAGAACTCAATGGCAACTAGAAATTGAAAGTCATTGATAGAAAGTACTTCTAGTTTTGATGACACACACACGTTTGATGGAGTTTTTAATGGCTCCAGAGCCATATGAAATGAACAGATATTTTTTTCCAGAACAAGCAGTCACTGAATATCATATCTCTTTGTTAACTCTTATGCCTACTCTCTTTCTTTTGTTCGCAATACTTTCTTGTTTTGTGAAACAGCTTGTTTGCTTGTGTCCTGGGAATATATGTGCAAATTCAGAAATAATTCAAATCCTGTCAGTTAATAATCACACTAAGGATACTGTAATCTTGAAAATTAAATCTTATTTCTTAAAAGGGAGCCTGTGGTAAATATCCTTAACACTACAACCCATCAAAAATCAGCTCTCAACCCACTGGTTCACCCCAACCCACAATTTGAGAACCACTGCCCTAATGTTTGTTTCTTCAGTGAAAAAAGGCTGAATGAAGAATATTTGGTGCACAACAGTAGTTTGTAAGCTGCTGTTGAGCTAAGCAGATTGGGTTGCTACCACTTAAACCAAAACATTCTGTCTACATAAAAGTGTCTGCATGTTTCATGTCAATCAAGTAGGCTGGGTGTTCTGTTCCCATGAACTTCTGGTACAGGGAAAGCTGAGGTTTCCATTTCTACTGAGAAGAGGGTAGGGGGCTTAAGAAGTGGCAAAAGGACAGTTGAAATGCTGGAAAGGGAGATGGTTTTTTACTGATGAAAGTTATATATTGTACACCCACAGGTGAAAGATGCAGGCTATTATTAGCTTGTACTATGGATGGGGCCTAGAAGTATGTTTATCCATGATTATCTGAAATATAAGAGTGTTTCATACAGTTCCCTGGCATACAGTACCATATACACATGCTGTGGATTGGACAACATAATGCAGGTTGTAGCTGAGTGAACATAGGAGATAATATAATGCTGAGCAGGGCAGAACACTGAGCAAAGGGAGCAACTACCAATCAGGTCATGGTTGTGCATAATGTGATGATTGAATTCATAAAATTAAAATAATTATTATACTTTGCTTTTATCATGAAACTTGAGATTCTCAGTTTCCCAGAATGGCAACAGATAAGCCAGGCAATCTAGCTTCCACTTTACAACATACTTAAGACAACATTGTGTCAAATTTCCTCCATGCAGGCTGGAAATATACACACACAGTTTCATTTGCAGTGGAAAGCATATGTACACAGTGCAGACATGAATAAACTGTTTTTATAGATTAGCAGTGCTCAAAGTCACAACTGCTGAGCAATGGAAATGTATTCCCCAGCACAACTGGCACTCAGTGTTCTTGAGTGCCACAGGACTTCAGGTCCCAGATCAAGACAATGTAGCGCTCCAGTCAGTCACATCTATGGTGCAGTGCCCCAGTGGAGTTGCACCCAGATTTGCACAAAGACAGGCTGCCTTGAGTATCTTTTTTAGGTAGAAAGGTGGAGTATAAATCAAATAAATAAATGACTGTTCAGATCATTGTGTTGTCCCAGTCTAGGGACATAAAGTCCTATGGCACTTTAAAACTCTGAGTGCTGGTGACAGGAGGGAAGGATTCAGCCAACCCTGGATCGAGACCCTGGATCAGACCTGTTATAGATAATAAATGGAAGCTGAAAAACTAGTTTTTCCCCTTTATTGTCTGGCCACTGGTTCCCCAAAATGTTGCCAATTGTCATTATATAGAAATTAGCATGAATTGCACTTTCCAGAGACTGATATAAATAAAAACATATTTTTGTTCTACATTCAAATACCTAGAGATATTATGACGATTAAAATTCCAGGGTAAGGACTTCAGTGTAGTTCATGTTTATTATGCTTTGTCTGTGCCATATTTACACGTTGAGCCATAGCTGCATATTTTATTTTCTCGACTTTGACGTACACTGCCATTTAAGTTTAAATTCCCAATTGTCTAGGTGTGGCTAGTATAGCTAGTAAGTGTTGTGGCACTCTAATTAAGCTATAAGGCTTGGACTGCAGGGAAAGAATGTCAGGGAATGGTGGGAACCTAGGATTCTTTCTATTATATGAGAGATGTCTTCAAATGAATGCTCAGTAGCACAATGTAGCACTCTAGTTCTGAAGCCTATTTTAACTTACTTTGTGGCTAATTTCCTTATGAAAATGAACTATCGGTCTAATAAAAGTTAAGCACATGTTAACCACAGATTTTCATAACTACTGTCTCATGAATCTGTTTTTGTTTACTTTTAATTGTTACTTGAGAATGCACGTATCTAGAACCAAATAGGTGGCCATTCATGTTTTGTGAACAAAACCATTGTAATACCACTTGCCATATTTTATCATGAAGTTTCTACCTCCCTAAATTTTTTTTCTGCTACAGAGAGAGGATGGGGGGAGGTCATCTGCCCTGAGCTTTGATAGTCCAAGTTGTCTAAATTATGTTGCAGTCTTCCATTTCATCTTTGTATAAAACATAATAAGATTTGTAGTTTAAAATGATATTTTCTCATATACAGTACGATGGTGTTAAATATTACATTTTAAATTACACCTCTTTTACTCACGCATAACACTCCATGTGAAAAATTTTTAAATAAAGTTTAATAAATGGTGGGTCTGTGGTCATTGAGGTCAATGCTTTTGATATTGGCTCTAGTGCCAACATAATGTTGGCAGTGCTAATCAACATTAATTCATACACATCCCTTCCTTGATACCTACATCTAAGTTGTACTGCAAGATGAGGATCCAGAATTAATTTTCATTACTTTCCCAGATAACTCTTGTAGGTATGTTTTAAAGAGTGTACGTTTACAGAATGCTACGAGGGTGTTGCTACAGCTCCCTCCTCTGGTAATACATCAGCTCCTTTTTTCTGGGTCAATATATCACAATAGCTGCTCCACCTAAGCCCCAGTCTTTGAAACTCAGTAGCAACCACACCAGTTCAGGGATTTAATCTTCCAGGTGCTTATATGCTGTGAGTTCAGATCAGGATCCTGAAATACTGGTCTATATTGGCAACATCTCACATTCCTTATTACATGCATAATAATGAAATTTCAGCTGCAGGACAGTTTTGTTTGTCTTCTTTCTCTGCTTGGGTCTTAAAGATGGTAGGGAAGAAGAGCTCACAATAATGATGCTTCTTCACAGTGTCCAAACACTACATCTAATATATCACTCCAGTCTGGCTCTCAGTGAGATGTTATAAAATACTGTGTGTATGTCAGAGTGACTTTCCTTCAATACTTGCAGTCTTTAAAATACAAAGATGGAAAGCTAAATGTTTGTAGCAGTCCCAAGACTTTAAAAGGTGACCAGGCCGAAAAATCTAAACTATATTTTTAGTTTATAAATATAAACTATAAAAAAAGACAAATTCCTTTCTTTACCAGAAAGAAAATAGACCTTAATTGTAGCTACAAAACAATTAGAAAACATTGGAATATTGAATAGAGTATGCTTTGAGAGTAACGGACTTTGAGACTCCAGGCGGGGGTTGGACTAGATGACCTACTAGGTCCCTTCCAACTCTAGGATTCTATCATTCTAGCACACAGGTGGACTCTGGTTCAGAGTCTGTGGGATGCCTATCATACTCTTTGTTGTTTTTGAACAATTCATATGTAGCTATATAATTCTACAGCAGATCAGATTTCCATAGAAATTTTCATTGTATACATGAGGTTCTGTGTTTCTAGTTACATGCCTGAATGTTGCAAAAACACAAGGGAAAAACTAGTTTCATGCCCATGTCAGTGAGGCATGGATTTATCAAGGACAGGATGTAGACAATAAGTATTATATTTCAGTATCAAATAAATATAAGGAATTCTGGTTTAGGATCAGGTAAGCAAAGAGCAAGCCAGATCAATGTTTGAGGAACATAATTCAGTTGTTTTTGTTTTCACTGTAGTGCTGTTCAAAATTTGAGCCTAGAATCTCTTCATATACCTGTGAAAAATAGCTTGGGGATCATATTTTAGCAGGCTAATGACCAATAAAGTTTTTTGGAAAAATAACATCTTTCCAATGCTTCATATTTGGAAACCTGACCACTCGCCTCATTAATACCAACAATTTCAGAACCACTCCCACATGTTCTGCATCAAATCTGATGCGTTTCCAAAGGAAATGAGGAGCTCTGAGGACACTTTGAATTTTCTTAGAGGGCAAAGTATAAGAGCATGCTTCTCAAGTTTTATATATAGAATATATTCATCTTCATGACTAACAAGCCTCCAGTTGTGTCACATGTGAGTAGGGCATAGTCAGTCCTGTGATCACTGTGACTTATGGTATGTCAATGCTGGGAATTTTAGTACAGAAAAGTGAAAAAACAAGAAGTTCAAGAAAGAAGGGACCTGACCGATCTTAGCACTGGACCATTTAGCCACGTAGTTAAATATAGATAGGACCTTGGTATACACTGATCTGACTCACCACTGATACTGAGGTCCACCTTTAAATGCTTTGTAATGAGAAAAAAGCATCAAAATCCATTTTCCCATCTTTGTGTTAAATAATTTCCTTCCATTAGATGCAATTATTCACCCCATCTAGTGCCTGAATGCTACTGGACCAATGCACTCTCGGGCAACAATAGAGAAGCAAGAAACCTGGAAGTGAGTCTTTCAAGCTTTTTCCATTATTTGGTATCCACTGATTTGTGTTATCCACTGGGGGTTCTGGAATAGAACTTGCATGAATAACGAGGTATGAGCTATATGTCTCTGGGAATAGCAGGCTGCTCTTCTGCAGTCACATAATTGTGAATAAATGTTTCAGATTTTCCTGTCACTTGTATAGAATTTATATATATACCATTGTAGAGGAGAGCAGTCTGAACTAAAAAAAAATGGGCAGTAGGAGTTGAGGCTATATTTCTTCTAAAACATCCCTTACCTCTTCCTTCGTGTGTTCTTGTTTTCTTTCAGTTGTGAAATTACATTTTATGTTGGAAGGGTTAAAACTATTAACCTGAAGTGGTAGTTGGGGCACATGATAATTGGTAACTGAAGTCTTTGTGCTCCTTTTTAAATTAAGACTTGCCTTTTTGTCATCTGTTTTTAATATTGGTGGAGGGAACCTCTAATGGTTGAAAAAAATAAGCTGGCCAGTTCTTTGTAGTCTACCAGGGCCTGTGAGAAAGCAAAGATTGGTGAGACTGTCTGACCTTTGTTGGATCCTTAGTAACATGTCACAGATCCTGACTTTATCACAGAACAATAAATAGCTAAGTCTGACTCTATTGTTCTATTTTCCAAATCAAACATCCCAACCTAATATTTGTTTTCTGAGTGTCTCCTGAGAAATTCATGTCCTGTGTTTCTCTTATTTGCCTGAACTGTCCGTATTCTTGGTCTCCTTCCATATGTTCAATATCTGTCTCTCTCCTAGTTCTTCTTTTAATTTCTAGTTCTCCTCCCTAGAAGGGACTATTAAATTACTGCCCACCACCATTTCCTTTCATTCTGTTCCAACCCTTTAACTTTTAAAAAGGAGAGGTGACTGCAGCTGGGACACCATCAGGCAAGGAGGGAGGAAAGTGTTAATAGGGTGGCTATTGAATGCAGCTAGTAAGTGGAGGATGGTGTTGGGTGGTGTCCGCCATTGCCTCACCACTCTTCATTGGCGGGCCAGCCTTGTGGTGCTTTCTTTAGGGAGCACCTGCTTTTTTTAGCTGGAAATGTCCCTGTTTGGTACCCTGTCTGTCTTTGGTTTTGTTTCACTAGGGAAGGAGGTGTTGCCTTAATTGAGTAAGAAATTTGGATTGACTCAGTGGTTTTATAAAACATTCAGATTCCCTGCTCAAAACAGGGAATTGTTAGTTTCCTCATATACATGAAAGACCAACAGGCCTGAACCACACTGGCATGAGGCTGCATTGGGGTCTTTGGAATTTCAGTCCATGCTTTCGTTCTTGTCGATTCCAGTCTTAGTGTTGGCATCAAACCCACAGTCATGAATTGATGTACTTTAAGCTCAACTAAGTTTGGTTACTAACTCCATTGAAACTAAATGTCTGCTAGCATGGGTTGCCAGATTCTTTTTATAGAAGGTCATTGTTCAGATTTGTGATGGTAGTGTAGTGCATCAAATGTCGTTGAGTCCCATCTACCTAAATCCTACATTTCATTTTCTAATATCAGTTATGTAATTTTTCGTGGCATGGGAGAAAAGGGAGCTGGGGAATTTTAATGGTTGAGGCAGCAAATACCTAGCCAACAGCTGACTTTTTGTTTATGTAAATAATGTATAAATGATGACACAGCAGTGTGGAAATTAAATAACTTTTTTTGTTTTTTATTACCTCATTCAGCAAATGTTGTTTTACAATGATTCAATAAAACATTATTTATATTGTTTGTACTGTAATTAAAAAGATTGCTACATTTCCCTTTGCTTGTTGTTTCATACAACCTTGTTTGATTAAATATGCCAGTTTGTATTATGTTTCCCTCTCACTTTCTCCACCCTGAAATTTTTGTGTCTGCTGTACAGTAAAGTTTTGAAAATGTTGTAAAGTAACGCAGAGAGAGACTGCTATATTGGATAGGTCTCTTTCTAATAAAGATAAAAAATTATCCTTGTTTCTTCTCCTTATTTTTCTCCCTCCTTTTCATCCCACAGAGGTATCTGGAGAAACTTTTTCTTCATTTGTAGAGGACATTGAATTTTCACCTTCATGTTGAAACATAAAACTTCTGTATTTTGGGAGGGCCAGCATTTGTTCAAGGTCTTTCCAAGAACTGGTAGCTGAAATCTTTTTAAATTTGATATTTTGGAGGTTGGACTTTAAATTTGGTATTTGCAAAGCATTCCTTCTACCACCAATTGTTTCATTCCATCATAAGTACATATAGTAAATATAGATGAATAAGATGGCTTTTAACTCCCAAGGAAGTGTGGTGAGAATTGCAGCCGCATTCCTGGAAGTGGTGGAGTAGCTAGAAGGGCTAGTATAGATGCTTGTCCTGCCGCATCCTACATCTAGATTTGGATGTCCAAATCCTAGCCCGAGAGCCAAGTGCAGCCCACAGTGAACCCCTAGGGAGCCCATGGCAATATATTGCAATCTCTGGTGGAGAATATATTGCATTCTCTATAACAAGATACCAACAAAATTGCAACCTTTGTAGATCCTTCTGCTAGCAACGTCCCCTTATGTCCCTATTTCATGCAGCAACATCTAATATTCTATGTGGGGTGGGGGGAAGAAAATGAAAAGGAACCCATTTTCAGATATAATTAAACCAAAATATTAAAGGAATTAAGAACATGTATAAGAGCTAATTGTATCCCTTTTTCATATTCATTGCCAAACCACAAAAATGTATCCATCCTGTCACAAATCACAAGTGGAATAATGTTATTGTAATTGTAAAGCATTTAATGTTTTAGAGTCATGTTACTTACCAAACTTCTAGGCATGGTAGAGAATGCTACATATCAAACCAAACTGCAGCAAAGGCTTGTACAAAATGGCCATTGTCACTAAGCTTACATAGCTGTGAAATACTGAAAGAAATGCGGAATGTGTAAGGATTCTCAATGAAAACCAAAAAGTCTACCGTTATTTGATCCTTGCAGGTCCTGACTGAAAAGAAGTCATTGTCCTGCAGCCTCCCTACATCTAGAACAGGGGTTTCCAAACCCCAGCCTGAAGGTCAGATGCAGCCTGTGCCAAGCTCCCTCCAAAGGCAATCTTTTGGAGATGAAGTACACTCTGCTCTCTGAACCTCTCTAGAGGGTTTTCGGAGGGTTGGGGAGGCTGCATGACCTTCCATCTCTGCATATGAAAGTATTTATGAACTGATTTGAAGATGTGTTAGAAAGTGTCTATGAACTGATTTGAATTCATTAAGTTCCATCTCTAATGAAACTTTACATTATTTATTATAAATTTATTTATACATTTATTTATTGGTACATTTATTAGTACATTTATTTATTATAAATTTTAGTAAATTTATTAAACCCACTGTGAAAGTGGGTTTAATAAATGTGACTAGTGACATAACTAATAATCATGTAGCCTGATGCAAAGCTCAAAATGTTGTCCCGGAACTGATGTTACAACCAGAAGTAATATCATCCCTGGGTATTTCTAAAAAGAAAATTGGAATAAACTGCTTCCTCCTCCTCAGCAGTTCACCACCCATTTGCTCTGCAGTTGACGAACATTTTGTTCCCCCTTCCCCCGCAACAACAAAATCAATTTTAATTTAAGTTTTTAAAAATGAAAATTTTGTCGCTTATTTGTGAGGGAAACTGCACAGGGGCAAAGAGGAATGGTTATTCTTTCCCTACTAAATATATGAGGAGCACTACTTGAAGTTAGCAAATGTAAAATTATTATGATATATGTATATGGAAATGAGAGCTGATTCATATTAACACCATTTTAGTTCCATACAGTGTCAGAATTACATCTCATTGGCTCTTGAAATAATCAGTATCATGGGAAAGTTTTGAGTTAAGAAAATCCACTTTTTGTTCCATAGGCTTTTGTGTTTTCATTTTCTGGTTAATTGGCCATAACATTTGATCGCATACAGGTGTGTGTGTGTGTGTGTGTGTGTGTGTGTGTGTGTGTACACATATATGTTTCATTGCATTCTGCATTAAATTACCTTTCCAAAAATATATAACATGATAATATTGTCATTTATACATACCCCATTACTCACAATTTGAGCCACTAGTGTTAAGCTCTGCTTGTTGCCCACTTAAATCTTGTTGCTCAGTGCAAATACACCCCTCCTAGCTACGCCACTGGATGTGGCCCTCCTGCCAAAAAGTCTGGACTCCCCTGATCTAGAGGGCATACTGCACTGCTTGAAAAGTTCCTGAAATGCCCCATTCACAGTGCCACTTGAAATGCACTTAGAATGCATTTCTCAAAATGAGAAAATCCAGGAGGGTGATAGTATAACTTGAGTATAAATTCTGTTGTGTGTGCACCTGCATGCATGCATGTTCATGACTCCTCAAATAGACCTTGTTAGGACTGTGTTAACTGTGCATCATGATGAGAATGCTTAGTATTTCTTTGGTCCATAAAATCTACTGATGCGGAGAATCCAAGAGCAGATTCATGATGACTTAGATTGACTTTGTTGTGTTCAATGTCTCTGGGACAATGAGGAATCCTTTCAAAAATGAAGGAGAAGGAAATTTGATTCATTCAATCCTCTTGACCAGTTAAGCTGTTGTTTTGAAGAGATCTTCCCAGATAACTGGACAGGGCTGCCCTTCCCCTGACCTGCAGGCCACCAATAATCTTGGTTGTGCTTCCTGATCCTCAAGAAGGACATAAATCAGATTGACTGATATGTGAGCAACAAGAAAGAAGAAATCCTGGTAAAGCAAAATTACTCCACCCAGTTAATTCTATTCAAGTAGGAGCTCTGGTAAATCTTCATTCCTCTTCGTTAGCCTGTTATATAATGAGAAAAGTCCTCTTGTAATTTTAGTTAGCTGGCAAAAAATGTATCAGTGCCTAAAAAGTAAACTTGCATTGCTTCTCTTTGTTCCTCCATCATTACAGCAGTGCCTTGGTTTACGAGCATAATTTGTTCTGGAAGCCTGCTGGTAATCCAAAATGCTTGTATACCAAAGCAAATTTTCCCATAAGAAATAACTGAAACTCAAACTATTTGTTCCACAGCCCAAAAATATTCATCTAAAAATGAGTACTGTCATTTAATACAAAATAATAAATACAAAGTATAAAGAAAAATAAAACAAATTAATATGCACTTATAATGTAGTCATTTGTGTCTACTCAGAAGTAAGTTCCATTGACTACGCCTACAATCCAGAGTAACTACGGGAGCACGTAAGAGACTTTATGTGCCCCGTAGTTACGGCAACACCTAGTGAAAACCTATGGGAAATTCATATTGCAATTCAGAGTAAATTGTTTTTACACCGGAGCAAGGACTCCCCATAGTTACTCTGGATTCTGCCCTAAGAGCACAATCCTAACCATCTCTACTAAAAAGTAAGCCCCATTGTGTTCACTTGGTCTTACTCCCAGGAAAGTGTCTTTAGGATTGCAGCCTAAGAGCACTTTTCTGGAAGTAAGCCCCATTGAACTCAACGGAACTTACTTCTGAGTAAACATGAGTAGGATTGCACTAATTGTCTCTCAGTTCTCTCAAGCTCCTTTCCATTGCCCCCCTTACATAGGAGAGAGCCCCGCTGACTGTAATAGGCTTACTTCAGAGTATACTTGCATAGGCAGGTTGCTCAGAAAATGCTGAGCAGGTGCTGGTGCAGCACCGAAACCGGCCATATCCCAGCTGGAACATTTTTTTTTTGCTTGCATTGTAAGACAAAATTATTAGAAATGTTTGCTGGTCTTGCAAAATGCTCTCAATCCAAGGTTTTACTGTACTTGGTTTTTCCAATGTAGAGATTTTCAATCTTTTTCATCTCATGGCACACTGACAAGGCACTAAAATAGTCAAGGCACAATAGTCAGAGCTCAAGTCTCTCAACTGCCCTACTAAGCAAAAACCTACCCAAATCCCACGGCAGGAACTTGTACCAAGATCCACTGACATATCTGGATGTCAAGGGGTGCAAATGTCCCAAGATGCCACATGGGATGTGCTGCCATAATCCATTCCCCCAAATCTGATTCACCCATCCTTAGAGCTTTTCCTGGCCAACCACCTTCCCCCTCTGTTTAAAAAAATTGGAGGAGGAGGGTTGCCCCTGGTGTTGGAAACCTCAGAGGATGGATCGGTTGCAGACACTCGGAACTTTTCCTACCAACTACCCTCCTCCTCACTTTAGTTTTAAAAAGCAGAGTAGAAAGGTGTCTCCACAGAAGTAATTGTAGTGGGTGTCACCATGTAACCACAATTATGTCCAACCTGGGGGGGGGGAGATGTGGCATTGGAAGGTTAATCCTTTGGTATCACCAAAGTCAGGACCACCAACGCTAACAATGTATAGTGACTCAACTCAACTGCATGGTGGGAATGAAGAGAGATGAGGGTGAAAAATGCAACAAAAACAAGCTTATTGTGTGGATAGTTTAATAATACAGTAGCACCTCACTGTAAAGTATGTTCCACGTAACAAACAAAAATTTCTCTAGGATTCTGCTACAGGTAACAAACTGTGCTTCACGTAACAAACACGTTGACAGTTGGGACAGACATGCTGGCCAGCAGCCCTTTTAAAAAACGTCAGGGCTGCCTAGTGCGCCTGCCCATAGCGGAAGCAACACTTCTGCGCTGTTCCTCCTGTGGCCAGGCGTCTGCTGAGCAGAGGGAGAGAAGAGCAGAGGAGAAGAGGGAAGCAGCTCAGGGCTAGCCAGAAGGGAGCAGGGGAGAAAGAGGCTCAGGATGAAGAGAAATAGAAAGTGGGGAACTTTGAAAGTGTCTTTGATTATAGAAGAAAGTGTCTTTGATTGCAGCCTCCTAACCATGTCTACCCAGAAGTAAGCCCCATTGTGTTAAATCCTAAAGGCACTTAATGATGATCCTAAATACACTTCCCTGGGAGTAAGCCCCATTGTGTTAAATGGGGCTTACTCCCAGGGAAGTGTCTTTAGGATCATGCACATTGAATGCACGTGTTGAATTCAATTCCAGTGTTTTGACATCATTTTCACATCCAGTTAATATTTTTATATGAATATATTTTGGGTGGTGGAACCAATCGTCTGAGTTTCCATTATTTCCTATGGAAAAATCTGCTTCACATAAAAAATGTTTCACGTAACAAACATGCCTCCGGAACAAATTAAATTTGTTATGTGAGGCTCTACTGTAATAGGAATGGGAATTGAACCTATTACACACACAAACCAGAAGACACACAAAGGAGGAACCATGTCAATCATGTCATCTTAATGTGCAATCAGTCTGAGTGCAACACAAGGCCAAACAAACATGTGTGATTGTACTTTATATTTGCTACTTTAATGGTATAAAAATTGAGGGCACCTTCACTTGCATAGTCTACAATTTCTAGTGTAGAAACAAATGTGTAAATGTCTCTAAAACCGAAAGGCCTAGAGTTTACCCATTGTAATTCTCTTTGTACCATATGTCGTGGGGAAAAAATATGTTCTTTGTACCTTAGTTGTATGTGAATATGACTTATTTAAGGAACTTGGGTATCTTTCCTGTATTGGAAGCATTACGGTCCTAATCCTAATGTAAGTGAAGCACAGAGAAAGAGAAAAATATGAAGTTCACCAGATTACATTTTGTCCGTATGACAGATCTGGGTGAGAGCTTCAATGTGTGCTACTGCTAGCTGTCCTCTCTTTGTTGCAAACTCTCTCAAGGCTGTTTACTGCAGGCTGGTATCCCAGATTAAAAGATGCCTTTCATTTCCACATCTCTCCACTGCCCCAAATTCCACCTCCAAGTAGCCTTGAAAACATTCTCAGCTGGTGGTACTCACAGATCCCCAAGAAGAAAAGGAAATGTATGCTACCAGGCAGCAGAGTAAAACAAAAGGAAATGTTGAAGAAAGTGGCTCTACATCCTCTAATAGGTGCGGAAGAGCCCTTTGTTTTTCAGGTATAGTAGCAATTACTTTTAGATACCTGACCCTTGGTTATGCTGCAAGGCCCCTCTGTGTATGTCTGCCCTGCCCTCAAAAGACTGCATCATGGCAGAGTGTTGGTGGAGAACTCAGCAAGTCAGTTCCCTAGTAGAGTAGCCAAAGGTCTGATCTCTCAAGGAATCCGCTACCCTTGACTCTCATCTGAAGCCCTTCGTTTAGGTCCCTGTAGCTTCACCATTTGTCTCGTGTCCTTCTTCATTAAGTTTAAGAGGGATGAAGAAAACTAGCTGATGGAATATAATAAACCTGCAAAACCTGATCCTTAGTGTTCTCCTCTTTGGAAGAGCAGCACAGAATCTCATTCATTGATTTAAAGAAAAATAATTTGTTTCACTCAAAGATCAATTGACTGCATGGCCTATAAATAACTGCTTTTCCAGGCTGATCATCTTTTCATGATATTCTGCAATGTCTCACGGGAAGGATGCTGAACAGGATTTTGTTTAAGATGTACAGTATGTTCCATCTTCCGATCAAATGTTTTCCCCAAATCATTCTGATTGAAAATATTGGTTATTATTCCTGATTATTTTAATTACAACACGCACATGCACACACACCATCAATCGAGTTCATGAGTATACAATAGTTGTGTTTGGTTTTTTTTAAAGACATTTCTGGTTAATCAAGTCAGACTCTGATATCCAAAGCAACGTGATATCTGTTCTGGAGAAGTGAACATTATTGCCAGGAAACATGGTAAAAGGACATCACAAAAGAAGTGTCGCTTCTTTTGTGGAAGAACAATTTTGCTAGTGGGATAGCAGGTGAGGAAGCAAGAACAGTGGTAGCTCCACCTTTGGGGGGATTCTGGGCTTAAATCCATGCAGGGGACCTCCAATAGCACATCAACTGTGGTTTGATGAGAGCAAGTGTTTGAACATATTCCATACCCTGGTGCCCAGGAACCAGGCACTGGGTGGAGATAGTCTTCCTGAAATTCACACATTGTTCCTCCGCTAATCCATTTCATAAGAAGAAAACCCCTGCAAGATTAGGTCAAGTGCAGCCCATCTAAGTCCAACTTCCTTTATCTCACCAAGGCCGCAGAGAGCCTAGAAGACAACAATGTCATATAGGCCCATGGTTGGCTAACTTAATGTTGGCAGGGTTGGCAGCACAATTTCTTAAATGTCATGAGGGAAGAAAGAGAGGTGATGCTGCTGCAATTTTCCATTGTCTTTTGGAAAGTCAGGGTGCAGTCATAACCAGCTTTCCAGCACTGGTGGATCTTGACAGGGGCACATCTTGCTGTACTCCACAGTTCGGGGGAAGTCATGGAGGCCTCCTCAAGGTAAGGCAATGTTTGTTCGCTTACCTCAGAATTGCACTGCCCTTATGCCAGTGCTGGAAAGTTGGTTGGGATTGCTCAGTCCTGGGCCTAATCCTGGGACTAATGGGGCGGATTACCCAGAAGTAGTGAAAAGCAGGCAGCAGCAATGGACTATGCTCTTTCTGCTAGTTAACCTCTAACAATTCCAGTGCAGCATCAGAGGTAGGGCATATGTGAACTGGAAAAATGGCAAAGGAGGTTATCTGATGCTGTTCCTCCTCACCTGATAAGCATCAAAAAGTGCTCTGTTTACCAGACATTGGTGCAGAACAGCAGCAATGGTGTTTACTTTAGAGGTTGATCAGGCACAGGCTCCCTACATGTGAACTTGTAAACCATCACAGCTTTATCAAACCATCACTTACTTTATCAGACAGAAAATGTAGAGCAGACCAGATCTATCTATCTATCTATCTATCTATCTGTTTAGCAGAGTAGTATTCAAAGTGGGGGTCAGGACCCCCTTCAGGAGATCATGACTTATGCAGGAGTCAGGAAATGCAGGAGAGCATTTCCAGGGGGGTCGTGAAATGCTGGATGCAGCCTTCTTGGAATCGGGCACTAGGCACCTTTAATGACACTTCCAGTAATGACATCACTTCTGGGAGGTCCCAGACATATTGTCATTCTCAGAAGAGGGTCTTGGGTTAAAATGCTTGAATACCACTGATGGTATGCCATGAATATGGCATAGAATCAAAAGTGAGTATCCACTCCTGTTCAAGTATGGAGTGGTCTACATTGAAAAAAATCAGACACTGGGATGATGTAAGCACTCAGTTTACAGTCAGACACAATATGATGGCTAGTTTGTCGAGGAATACCACAGTCACACTGAGGGGTAGATATTAGACCCCATTTAAACAGTGGGTCCTGCAGACTCAATGCTGCACATTGGGGGAGGGGCTTAATTGAAGGGTGCTTGGCCTGTTTTGTAGTAGAAATTCCAAAGTTGCTCCTTTACTCTCTTCCTCAAGGAGGTGTCATGGGTCAGTCAGACTGGACAATTGCTGAGTCCCCAGACCCATCAGAGGATTCACCTAACCAGGCCAACCCCCTCAACAGCAGTGGCAGTTCCTGAACCTCAGTTACACCACCAGGGGGCAGTCAAAGGGTGACTTATAGAAATTCTATCCCAATAGGATTATTAAAATGGAGGGTGGGTATTGGTGGTGGGTGTATTTTGCTGTTTGAATGCCAGTTTTTTTGTACCTCAATTCCAAATGTGAAGTGTGAATCTTTTCTCAAAGGACACTCTAATTGGGACATTCCACTTCACCATTCCTTGAAGGTGGTTCCATCATTTAGGTGATCATTGCGGTCGCATTTCATGGTTTGAATCTGAAACAGCAATGATCAGTGATCATGCGCAGCATTATTATAGATCATTGCCTCTTATCTCAAGCAATTACCCAGAATGGGAGCCAAGCTTGGCAATGATGAGCTTATCACCTCTCTTGTGATGACTGCCACTTAAACCAAATATAATTCAACCTTCAAAGCATTGTAATGAGGACACAATGTATTCGGAGTTTGTAGCTGTCCCTTGGGAAGGGACTTATGTATAAAACTCCTGCCATATTGAAAGTACGGGGAGGCTTCATGCCTCTTTGGCAGAGCACATTTGGATTAAATCCCTGGAAGATGAGCCCTTGGAAGAGATGGACACTTTTACCTATCTGGGCAGTGCTGTGGAGGTACTGCAAAGAGGTACTGAAAATAATGTAAAGATTAGGATTGGAAAGGTGAGAGCAGTCTTCAAACAGCTGGAAAATATATGAAGAAACTGACAGTCAGGATTTATAACATCAGCGTCATGTCAATTTTATTGTATGGTGCCAAGACTTGGAGAACAAACTCAGTTGCAGTCAATAAGATCTTTTTATCAATATGCGCCTGGGAAAAATCCTCTAGACATGATGGCCCCAAACCATCAGCAGTACAGAACTGTAGCAGAGAACTAACCAGATGCTGCAAGATGAGATCAGGAAATATGCTGGTAGTGGATTTGACACATACCGGTACTTCTTAAGCTACCAACAACTATCACAAGGCATGCTATAATCTGGAAACCTCAGTGTAGAAGAAAAAGGGGTCAGTCAAGGAACATGTGCCACCAGAGCATAGAAGCATTATATAATGGGTGCACCAGTGGCATAGCTAATGATCATGTCAGTTGGTGCAAAACTCAGAATGTAGCCCTGGAAGTGATGTTGCAGCTGGAAGTGACATCATTCCCGGGTATTTTTAAAAAGAAAATTGGGAGAAAAAACCTGCATCCTCCTCCTCAGCACTTGACCACCATTTGCTCTACTAGTGGCATATCTAAAGCACCTATCTGGTATCTGGAGTTGAAGAAGATTTTGTAGCCCCCTTCCACAGCCCTCTCTCCTTACTTTAATTAAGTAAAAAAATGAAAATGTCTCCATTACTGGTTAGGGAAAGTGTGCTGGAGCAAAGAGGAATGGTTATTCTTTCCCAGCTAAGGAGAAGAGGAGCACCACTTAGAACTGCCTGTATACCCATTATGGATGGGAAACTCATAGAATTTCATCATAGAATCCTAGTAGGTCATCTAGTCCAACCCCCTGCCTGTAGCAGGAAATCCTCCTAGAGCATCCCTGACAGGTGCTTGTTGAGCCTCTGCTTGAAGATCCCCAGTGAGGGAGAGTCCACCACCTCCCTTAGCAATCTGTTCCACTGCCAAACTGCCCTCACCATCAGGAATTTTTTCCGGATATCCAACCGGAATCTCCTCTCTTGCAGTTTGTACCCATTGGTTCTACTTCTGCTTTCAGAAGCAGCTAAGAACAAATGAGCCCCTTCCTCCCTATGACAGCCTTCAGGTATCTGAAGAGGGCAATCATGTCTCCCCTCATCCTCCTCTTCTTCAGGCTGAACATCCCAAGTTCCCCCAACCTTTCCTCATAGGGCTTCCCTTCCATCGCACTGATCATTCTTGTCGCTCTCCTCTGTGTCTTGAGTGTCTACAGTACTCTTATGATACATGTACTGTATATATGTCCTGAGAGTTTATTCTTATTAACACCTTATTAGTTCCATACAGTATCAGAATTACATCTCATTGTCTCTCAGAGCCATCAGTAACATGGGAAAGTTTGAGTTAAAAAATCCACTTTCATTAGCTTTTGTGTTTTCATTTTCTGGTTAATTGGCCATAACTTTTGATAGAATATAGAAATGTCCGTGCAGTTTGTTTCATTGCATTCTGCATAAAATTACATTTCCAACAATATATAACATGATGGTATTATCGTTCTTACATACCCTGTTTTTCACAGTTTTACTCACTAATGTCAAGCTCAGCTTGTAGCCCCCCTACAGCTTGTCGCCTGGTGCAACTGCCCTCCCTGCACTCCCCCTAGCTACAATACTGGGGTGCACAATCCCAACCAATTTAGGCAGACACAACTCATCTGCTCTCTGTTCCAGTGGCGGTGTAAGGAAGCCAGCACATATCTGCGCACTGGCATTTTTGCAACACCCCCAGGCACAGGCTTGTGCCAGGACTTGTGCCAACCTAACTGGGGATTAAGATTGCAGTCTCAATAACACAGAACTAAATACAGGTCTTCCTCAATAAAAGACAGTTTTTTAAAAAAATTTGCTATTGCTAATTATAATTTATTAAAGGTAAAGGCATTCCCCGCAGGTTGTATTAACTGTCGTGTATGACTCTAGGGAGTGGTGCTCATCCCTGTTTTTAGGCCAAGAGCCAGCGTTGTCCAAAAACCAACACGCTTCCATGATCATAAGGCTAGCATGACGATATGCTGAGGTGCACGGAACGCTGTTACCTTCCCACCAAGGTGGTACTTATTTATCTATTTGCATTTCCATGCTTTTGAACTGCTAGAAATTTACATGCTTTATTAATTATTCACTCATTTATTAATCATTTCAAATAAATAAATAAATAACCATTGTTTTGAATATGCAACATTTTTGGAATATTGTACCTTGCTTTATCAGACTTTGTACCTCTATAGTTCCAGCTGGTGGCCTTGCTATTGATTCACTGCATATTTCCCAGCAACTCAATTAGGTGGCCAATCAAGCCTTGTGAGGGTTCCAATTTATTTATTGGCTGGTGGGTTGCAGACAAATTGGCCCAGTCAGCTAGACATTCACCAAGCCAAGTGCAGAAACATTACTGCTGTCCTCTGCTCTGCAGCAAGTACAACACAGCTGTCCAAATGTAATCCTCTGGCCGAGGTGTAAGAAGATATCTCCCGTTTTGGACTTTATACAGATAAGCTCAGGGTAATGAGAGAATCCTGACAAATGTCAGTCGCCTTCTCCCAGCTGATGAAAGTGGCCAGCTAAGCAGAAAGTATCATCATGTGAAAAAAAGATTCTCTGGAAAACTGGGGGGAAAAGAGATTTGATGAAATCTGTGGAGCTTTTAGAGCAGTGATTTTCAACCAGTGTGCCGTTGGCGTACTGGTGTGCTGCGGATACTCCTCAGGTGTGCCATGGGAATTTGGGTGATTGACATTCATTAATAGGAAATTGGGGTATTTGAACAGATTGGTGTGCCTTGTCAATGGTAAAAACAATTGATGGTGTGCGTTGACAATTTCAGTGCCTTGTTAAGTGTGCCGTGTGATGAAAAAGGTTGAAAATCACTGTTTTAGAGGAAGTTCATTTAAATGGAAGTTTTAGATGGAGTTCATTTAAAGTAGAATCATTATGTATTTTGAGGCTATAGGGGAGACATCTGTTCTGCACAAGTGTACAGTTTTACATAGGAATTCATATCTTGCTAGACTTCTGAGGGCAGGAACATCATTCTCTCTTCATCAAGGCAATGTCCTCCGATCTCCCAAAAAAGTGTTTTACAAAAGAGAAGACAGCCAAATATGTTCTGAGATGTATTCAACTCACATTGTGTTATACGCCAACTGGTTTTGTTTAAAGGAGAGTTTCACAAAAGGAGAGCTCTTCTAGGATAGACAGGTACAAACACAACATCTCTTTGACACCAGGACACAGGTCCATGAGAGGGGGTGAAGGTGGTAATTCGAATCTGGGCCCATGCTCAAAAAGGGGCCCCCAGAAGCAGTGGTATAGCTAACACAGTAGCAGTTGCACTGGGTAGCATGCATTAGGGGAAATCACCTGAGCTTGACACTAGTGATCCAAATAATGAAATATAGGTATGTATGAATAATAATATCATGCTATATACCAATGGAAAGATAATTTAATACAGAATGTAATGAAACAAACGGCATTAGAATATCTGGATTCTATCAAATGTTATGGGCAATTAACCAGAAAATACCAGATGTTTATGGAAATTTTCTTGACTCAAAAGGTGGTGAGCTGCTGGGGATGAGGAGGCAGGTTTCTCCACAATTTTTTGAAATCACTTCCAGTGGTGACATCACTTCCAGGGCAACATGTTGAGCTACATTATCACTAGTTATGCCACTGCCCAGAAGTTTCCTGGAAATTATGTTTTCATTATCTCACCAAGACACACTGCCTGCATGGGATGCTGGATGTGTACCCAGTGGTGGGATTCAAATAAATTAACAACAGGGTCTATGTCCTAATAACCTAAATTAACAACAGGTTGTATGTCCCATTAGTAACCGGTTCTCAGAACCAGGCGCTCATTAGCAAAGCGTTCTATAGAACCTATAAGAACCCCCTAAAGCCCACCACTGTACCTACTGCCACTACCAAAAGCCATACGTGCTGCTGGGTCAAGGATTGCATCCCTGATCTGCTTAAATACAGCATCAA
Organism: Cryptoblepharus egeriae; assembly: GCA_030015325.1. NCBI lineage: Eukaryota > Metazoa > Chordata > Lepidosauria > Squamata > Scincidae > Cryptoblepharus > Cryptoblepharus egeriae. The sequence goes on along the minus strand of JAREYC010000001.1, from coordinate 113,171,025 downwards.
ATCTGGGATGAAACTGGTCTGGTACAGTAGCTGGTTGGCAAGAAGATCAACTTGCCAAGAAGGAGTAGGTGCTCAAGGCAAAACTACAGTGCTACGACTGTGCCAGCTGCATGTTTTGGTGCAAACAGGACACTTTACATTCTAGTGTGAGTGAAAATAATAATTATTCTATAATTACAAAAGTCACAAAAGATATTCTATAAAATTTTAGAAACTATGTGTGCAATCCTAACCTAGACCAGAGCAACTCATTGGCCTTCCTGTTCCCCTGGGGATGTTGGGAGGCAAGTGCATTGGCCCAACCCTTCCCCAGGACTGGCACAGAAGTGTCTTATGACACAGGACTTATGCTGGGGCCTAGTCTTAGGCTGGCCTAACTGGAGCTTAGGATTGCAGCCTTAGAAGTGTGTTTGGTTTTCCATATTGCTATGTCTAGCTGCCAATGCAAGTAAGCCTGTGCACTGTATCAGAAGCCCAAAGACTTCTTTGATACAGTTATCACCCTCCCTTTGTCACCGCAACTCCCTTGCTCTGTTTCATCCTCTTCCCCTTTGGGAAAGGATGCAGAAGGAACTTGATTCCCCTAATTAAATTCTTCTTGGAGGCCTTCCAGGAAAGAATGGCAAACCAGGGACAGAAGCTTCCTAATGAACATAGTTCTCAAAGAAGGTGGTAACCCTGGAATAAGTAAATAGTGAAAGCCTTCAATGCTTGCTCCAAGGAAAGGATGGAGAACCATTAGATGAAATGGAGATCTTCAGCAGCCATCCTATGCACACTGACTACTCTCACTGAATGCACTGGGCCATTCTTCCTAGCAGAAATGCATAGATACAGTTAAGCTGTTGTGCACCTACTTCTGTGGCTAACCCTACAATCCAGAGTATGGTAACTATGGGCGCATGTAAGAGACATTTACGTCGACGTAGTTACAGCACCACATAGTGAAAACCTATGGGAAATTCATATTGCAATCCAGAGTAAATTGTTCTTAGGTTGGAGCAAGGACTCCCGGTAGTTACAATGGATTGCGCCCTTAGGCTGCTATCTTAAAGACACTTTCTTGGGAATAAATTTTGAGTAGACATGATTAGGATTGTGCTATAAGGCTACAATCCTAAGCTGCAGTTAGGCTGGCCTAAGCCCCGGCATGAGTACTATGCTGACTTGGAGGAGTCACAAAAGTGCCTGTAAGGCACTTCTGTCCCACTCCGGTGGGGGTTAGGCCAGTGCACAGACATATGCCAACCTCTCCACACCACCACAAGAAGATATGCCAAGTGAATTAGGCTGGCCTAAGTTGGTTAGGATTGTGCTTAATTCATTAGGTTTTGCCAAACAGTGTACAGAGCCAAAGCTATCCAGGAAAGTTACTCTGGAGTCTTTACGGTGTGTCAATTTGCACAAAAGTACTGCCTGTGGAAAGATTTCCAATGCCTGTGAAATTCATTTCCAATGCGATGAACACAAAGTACTCACCACTCTGAATACTGAATGCCCAATTTTCCCAAGTTTACCTCAGGAATGTTTTAAGGCCGCCTGTTGTTTCAACCAGTTTGTTAAGAAACCTCTGTAGTCATCTTCTTGAAGGGGAAACTGATTAGGGAGACTAATTGAGATCACCTTACTTTACAAATGTTACTCTGCAAAATGAGACAGGAAGATGGATTGATCTCAACAATTATTCATTAGGGAAAGCCCTTTATAAATTTCAGATTAACAATTTCTCTTCAAGCGCCTCTCTGTTATCCTTCTCTCATAGTAACTTATCACAGCACTGGAAATGTTGAACCATGAAAATTACAGGAGAAAAATAGCAGTTATGGAACTGAAGGAGGGCTCATCTCCTTTTGTGGAAGGACAGATGTGTGGTATTCAATTATACTAGTTAGTTTTAAAATATTAGAGGGCGTTTAAGTTTTCAGACAATGAACTTCATGCCTCACCATAGCTTTCTTCACTTCAGCTATCACATTTGACTTATTTTCACTACCTCATTTTCAAATTGAGTAAAAATATTTTTTGGAGTATATAGGTAATGTGCAAGCTTACAACTGGGAATGTGTATATCTTGCTAGACTTCTTACCCCTGCTTACTGGTCAAGAGACACTGTTTCAAGTGGGTGTTCCTCTTTTCTTTAGCAGGCGCAGAGTAATTGGCCCTCCACACCCCAGCAATGTCTGTTCTAGTGGCTTCTGCTGGTGTTCTTTTTGCATTTCAGATTGGGAGCCCTTTGGGGACAGGGACCCATTAGATATTAATTAGCTATTAATTTTTTCATTTTCTTGTAAACCACTTTGTGAACTTTTCAGTTGAAAAGTGATATATAAACATTGTAGATGTAGATGTAGATGAGGTCAGGTAGACAGTTCTCACTCTTCAGCAAGGCAATGTCCTCAGATCTCCCAAAATCTATATACCAGTAGATAAAACTGAAAAGTCACTGACTCACTCACTCACTAACTCACTGACTCATCAACGCCCAGCCAAAACTGCTGCTCGTAGAAGTGTGAAATTCGGGGAGGGTGTTCCTCTTGTGACGGAGGCACCCACTAAGAAATTCCAACCAAAAGGGGGTGAAAAGGGGAGCAATGCATTTTTCTCTCTATACATTGAAGAATCCCTGACTGAGGGATGCTCTGCCCCAACCCCCGGACCTAGAAGCGTGAAATTTGGGGAGGGTGTTCTTTCTGTAACATGAACACCCACCAATAACCGATGTTGAGAAATTTAACCCTTAAGGGGGTGAAAAGGGGTGCAACATGTTTTTGTCCTATACTTAACATGGAGGACTGACTGAGATGCAGCCAATTTGGTGCCCAGTACCTGATGCACTGGGAGGGATGGTGTGCATGGGGGGGTTGATGCACATGGGGGTGTTGTGCATGGAGGTGTATGTTGCGCATGGGGGACTGTTGTGCGTGGTGGGGTATTGTACCTTGGGTGTACGTTGCGCATGGGGGTGTTGTTATGCATGGGGGGTGTTGCACATGGGGGGTAATACACAATGGGGAGTATTTTACTCCTGCAACGTGGGTACATTTCTGTAGTAACCTATAAATCAGTGTTTTTCAATTAGTTGCAATACATGAAACCAATGCAAGATTTAACCAGAACTCATTGAAAAACATGTCCCAGGCATCATTCTAAGCCTCAGAAAAACCATGTGGTGGGGCATCTCACAGGCAACTTGCTTGCTCTGCATCCAGTGCTGCTATGCTACCCACGGAAGGGAGTATTGGCCCCAGTGGTGGGGTAATTAAAGGTACAGGTAAAACATACCACCACATGGGTAAAACACATAGTTCAGTTGTGTAAAACACATAGTTCAGTAGTTCATGGGTAAAACACATACTCCCCTTATGTTTTGGAGCCCCGAGTTTAAACATCTGTAATGACTTTTCCTGTTTTTTGTAATGTCAATATAACATCTTCAACATCTTTTAGTGGTGTTAACTTGTGAATATGTAACTGAACTATGTGTGTTTTACCCATGTGGTGGTATGTTTTACCTGTACCTTTAATTAGGTATTAATGCCCCACCTAGTTCTTTTGAATTTCAACAAGTTTGAGAAATTATTGCTAACTCTGAGGTTTATACATCAATCTGACCTTTCCTGTTTTTTGTAGTACAACATTTAGTAATGTTGATGTTAACTTATGATAATGTAAATAAATTATGTGCTTTATCAGTGTGGAGACATATTTTACTTTGTACCTTTAAGTAGTCATTAATTTTTACCTGGTTCCTTTAAATTGCAATAAGCTTTGGGAAATTGTTGCCAGCTCCTTTCTTTTGGACTGTGCCTTGGAGGCCAAGCTATGCACAAAAAGAAGTTTCATGAGGCTATAAGTAATTATAACACTTTAACCTTTCTAACAACTTTTGGGTTATAGTTTTTACTATGATGATTTACTTATACACCTTTAGACAAATGAATTGCTTCTGCTTCTGAAAAAGCTGAATGTGAAACTCAGCCTTAGTCAACACTGAGTCAGCAGAGCATCCTCTTTCATCTGAATTCAAGCAAAGCTACCTCTCCACTTGAATTCATCTTCAGCCTCCATTGGGATTAAAGGACTATTAATCCCTTTGTATGCAATTTTGAAGAATGTCTCCAATGTGTCTCTAATGTCATGTATGGTAGCGGATACATGATTTATGAATTCCAGGACTTTTGTATTAAATGATTATTTTTATATTCATACTATCTAATTTGTAACTGGTTCCATTGTTGTGCTTTCACGGTTGGTTTTCGTATGTTGGGTCTTGGATCTAGCATTAACTGCCAGATTCAAAACCCCGTCTCTCACTTCCTGCTTACCCACTCCTGAGGCTGCTTACCCTCCCCCCTCCTCTGCACCCTCCTGCCTCCCTCTGCACTCTCCCAGCCCCCTTATACCTCCACATTGGCCAAGCTCAACTGGTGCAGATGTCTCTCTGCCTGCTGGTGCAGAGGCGGAATTCAGCCTCTGTGGGCTGATACAACTCTGTACACCAGCACAGCTTAGTCCGAGGAAGCACCAACATATTTTACTGTACCTTTGTAACCATCATGGGCCTGCACAAGTGGTGGCCCAGCACAATCCTAGGATTGCACTCTAGGCTTAGAACAACTCCGGTCACAAAAAGAGAAAGACCTTGTGCCAGTCTTCACCTACTTCACTGAGTTAGTGAGAAGACAAAAGGTTAAAAGCTTTGTAAGCTGCCTTGAGCATTGCTTTGGCCTGGGAAAGGCAGGGTGTAAATCTCTTAAATACATAATATAAAATGTAAAAGTCATTACAATCATCAAAAAATTTTATGGTGTACCCAAAGTAGGGTTATCATCTCTATGTGATTTTTTTCCAAAAACTTTTTTAATTTAAAAAAAGCCTTGAGCACCCCTTCCTATTATAGTTATTTATAACTATAATTACTATAGGTAATTTAATGTTGTGTGATATAATAATACTATAATACTATTATATAATACAGTTGTGTCTCTCATAAAAAGTGCCTCACATTAAGTATGTTCCACATAACAAGTCTAAATTTCCAAGGAATCCTGTTTCACATAACAAATCTGCTTAACATAACAAACCCCTCTGGTGCCTAATGGGCACAGTGCTATGCAGCCCAGATGCTCCATGCTGAGGCTGTTTAAAAGGGCTGCCAGTCAGCACTGCTGCCTCTAACTGCTCCCAACTTGGGGACAGTTGCCTGGGGTGCCCATAAAAATTGAACTTGGTGTTGAAAATCTTACAGAATTTTTTGGGGGGGATGAGTGTGGGGATTTGAGGTTATTTACTTGATTAACTTTAAAGTATTTACAATTATTTACTTGTTTTAATTTGCTTGATGAAGTCACTTCCAGACATGACATCACTTTTAGTGGATCCTGGACAAAGTGGGTCCCAAGCTAGAGTGTTTGAGAACCACTGCAATAAGTTGTTAGAAATGTGGCATCCTTGAGGGGGTGTTACCACTAGTAACCAAAATGGCTAAAAATCATGGTTTTTAGGAATAATCCCATCATGTTATATACTGTTGGATGCATAATTTTCAGCAGAATGCAGTGAAACAAACCACTTGAAATATATTTATTCTATCAAAACATGTGTCCATAAAACAGAGGCGGAGCAATGGCACATAACCATGCCCACCATTCAGGTTATTGCCCTGCCCACTTCATGGGGGGGATGTGCTAGCCTCCCATACCGGGTGATGCGAACCCTAGGTCACTATCACTTGCAGTTTCCCTAGGTCACTATCACTTGCAGTATCACAGAGTCCTATGACACACTCATCAGTGCCCTGAACAGACAGCGGAGTATATTCAGGGAAGCTGATGGAGTAGCTTGGGCTCAGGAAGGAAATTCAAGGGAGGGAAATTTAATAAAAAAATTAATGTAATAGTCATCACAAAACCATCATCAAAGTATATGAAGAGTCTTAAGTTAAAGGCACACCAAAATTCATAGCCAATTTGAACCAAATCAATAGAATCAGGTTATAGATAACCTTGGTCAAAATTACACAAATCACACAGACTTTGGTCACATCCGTTACATACACCAAAATGCTGCTTTTCAAAGCCTGTGAGCTGAGAATCCCTTTTCAGATTAAAAGAAAACATTGCATGTTTCTAATAGTTTGAAACAATTTACATAATATAACACAACAATTTACATAATATAACACAACATATCGGTTTTTCTCTCTCCTTATACACTTTCTCTCTCCTTATACACTTTAATAAGTCACTTATACATTTTGTGTACTCAAAATGCCTGATGTGAGGCTGATCAATAATATAGATGGTCTGGGTTTTTTTTAAAAGGTTTACTAGCTATATTTAAAGAAAACCCACACACCCTTCCAGTGTTTGTTTATTGCTTACTACATTTTTAGTTTGCCACATTTTACAGGGGTTGGAAAAACCAACTGTGTTGTAATTATGAAATTTCACGGCCACTCGTATTCTGGCAAAGCTTATTATACTGTAGATAGATAGATAGATAGATAGATAGATAGATAGATAGATAGATAGATAGATAGATAGTCAAAACGCTTGTTTCTTCTCATATCCCTTTGCCAGGAAATTTTGCTGCCCTCACCATAATTGCCTGCAGGCAGTGGTGTAGCTGGAGGCTCCAGGGAGTGCAGTTGCTCCAGGCTGCAAGCTTTAGGGGAGCTACTATAGAAGCTGAACTTGACACAAGTGGTTAAAATTGTGAAAAACGGGAGTATGTATGAATGATAATACCATCATGTTATATATGGTTGGAAAGTTAATTTAATGCAAAATGCAATGCATTGAAATATCTATATTCTATCAAAAGTTATGGCTAATAAACTAAAAAAATGAAAACACAAAAGCCTGTGGAACAAACAGTGGATTTATTTAACTCAACTTTCCCATGATACTGGTTGCTTTGACAGCCAGTGAGATATAATTCTGATACTGTATGGAACTAATAAGGTGTTAATAAGAATCAACTCTCAGTACATATATCCAGTGGTGGGATTCAAATAAATTAACAACAGGTTCTCTGTCCCATTAGAAACTGGTTCTCAGAACCAGGTGCTCATTAGCAAAGGGTAAAGAACCTGTGAGAACCCCCTGAAGCCCCCCACTGCATATATCATATACAATACATATATCATAAAACAGCTACCAATGCTAACTGGTTATACAAGCACTCCTAAGTGGTGCTCCTCTTATAGTTAGCAGGGAAAGAATAACCAGAATAACATTCCTCTTTGTCCAAGCAAGTTTCTTTAACCAATAATAAGGGGCACAATTTTCATTATTTTACTTAAATAAATTTGATTTTGTTGTTGGGGAAAGGCAACAAAATTTTCTTTGACTCCAGAAAGCAAATATGTGCTTTAGTTGTGCCACTATCAGAGCAAACAGGTGGTGAACTGATAAGTTTTTTCTTACCTCTTTTCTATTTCTTTTTTAATAAAAAATTTCTCTTTTATAATACTTTTTATTTTTTAATAAATAAAGAGAATTTCACTTATAGAATTTACTGTCTTGGTTTCTGTGTTTTTGTGTTAACCCAGGAAAATTTATCTGCTGGTGGTGAGCAGAATGGTTATTGGCACAACTAAAAAAATCTGAATTGCCTTAATCATTCCTAGTCCCAAAACACCTATACCTCTGTGTGTGGTTGGGACATGCATGGCACTGTATGCTGGATTGTGGCCATTATTGACTTGTAAGTGCGTATAACTGCAATAAACAAAAGGATATGTCCGTGAAACAGAACAGAAGTGAGAGTAAAGATAGTAGATCCAATAAAATGCAAATTAGCAACCCAACATTTTTTTAAAATCTCAAGCATCGGCCAAACAATATTAAATATTGCCATTAGAAGATATACCAAACATAATTAGCATGATTTGCTCCAATCTGCATATGCCAGACTGATCCTGGTCAATTTGTCTATACAGTCTATTAGTATCATCAGGAAGGTTTCATAACCTGTTCATACCACATATTACTGTTCTAGCTTATCAGACACACAGAAGGGAAGGAGATGGTGGAAGGGATGGATACCCAGGCAATCTCATTTCTTAATTGTTGAAAATTCCCTGCTTACCTGGACCTATTCAAATTCAAAGCTCCACCAGGACAAAACAGGGACAAAAATATTCAGTGTGCCCTGTTGTCTTGTGGACCCATAGATGTGGGTGTCTCAAATTGCTCAAATTGCTGGGACAGGGAGAGTTAGAAGGGAAAAGATATTGGTGAGCCCCCTCCCCCCACCCGTGAAGCATCATTTGAAAGATGAAATGTGCTTCCACATCTAGCTTCTCAGAGCATTGGCCTGGGGGGGGGGGAGCAGGAATCAGAAACCCCTGGTTGGCCATGAGGAGCAAGGAGCAGTTCTGGCAACTGATGTCAGTCTCAGAGCTGGGATATGGCTTACCTGGACTTGGGGTTTGTGAGGACAGAATTGGTTTTCACCATCTCAGCACAATGATGCTTACTCATATTTAGGGCTGGAGTTTATCCACTGAAGGTCCTTTAGAAGGATAATGAAGTTCCTTGTTCTGTTCTATCTGGTCTACTCATTTTCTACAGAGGGCACAAAAGGAACCTATTTCACCCACTTGTCACTTAAATGGGAAAGACAAACCCTGAATGAATTCTCTGCATTGCAGGAGAAGATTGTCCTAGAGCAAAATAACATGTTAATTTTAAAACACCACATTATAAAGTAATGGGACGGTACTGATTGGTGTGCTTTCTCACCTGGACTTGGATGTTTTACCTCAGATTAGGCAAGTGGTTTAGTGGGGACTGAAATGCAGATCACTTAAGAAAGTATGGGTCAAAACCAGCCCTCAACTTCTCTGCTCCAGGGAGCCTCATCAGATCTTGCTCCCTTTGTCATGGGGACATAGAAGGGAGAGGGAATTTGCAATGCTTCCCTCCAGCTGCAATGCAGCTCCCCAGCACATTCCTTGCCAGAGCAAAACTTCTCCATCTTACTCCCACCCACCCCCTGCACACCATGTGTGCTTCCTTAAGAAAGGCATCTTGGATGTTGTCCTCTTTCAAATTAAATTGCCCGGAAAGGGTCACTGTCCTTCTCCCCAGGTTAGCCTTTTGTGAGCAGATACCTTGAAAACAGGCTTTTGCATCCCATAAGAAGGTGATTATGAAAACCACCCTTTGATTCGGTTAATGCCACTCAAACAGACAGAGTTAAACTTCTGAGCAACTATTGGGAGTAATACCCTGTGACATCATTGCAGAGGTGATCTACTTCTTAATGAAATCACGTTTTCCTCATCTCCAGTTGTGCTCACCCATTTGCTTGTAATTTAGATTTGTAACAGAGTTCAATTTATGCAGCCCCTGCAAGTGTGCCAAACAAAAATGTTTTATGGGTTTATTTAATCTTCCTTGCAATGTGTCTTCTGTGCGTGGCTGATGATAGAGAAATGGCGAACATTTTGAGAAGTTGGTTCATGTTATCACATACAACTTACTGATTGCCTTTTAAAAAATTGAGCCCTTCTAGTATTTGTGGTATAGGCAGGGTATCAAGTAGCCATTAATGATAAACTTCAATGCCCTGTCCAACTGGCACAGCTTGTGCAAGTTGGACCAGAAGGCTCCAACACAAAGGGGGATGTTGAGCTCGGACTTAATATTCCTCTCCTGCCTGCACTGAAGGTTGCTGGATTCTGAAGCAGCTCATTTTCAATTAAGAAGTGCAGAGAAGACAGAACATCATCAGTTATGGTTGCTCCCATCACAGGGTGACTGAATGCCCTCTTTTTCCAGGACATGTCATCTTTTTTAGTCTTGTGTCTGGAGAAAAAATATTTATTGTCCTCCTTTTGCTTGTGAACAGGTGGCATGTGACCTTCTTGTAATTAATAAATTATATGTAATAATTTTAAGTGTAATAAGTTATATAGTGTTTAAATTCACCACCAGAAAGCAATATATAGGAGTGTTTTAAACTTTTATTCTATTATGATTTACATTTTTCTTCAGTGTATGACATGGGGGGGGCACTTTTTCAATTATAACATATGGTCACCCTCTCCCATCAGCACTGAGATGCAGTGAGGGAATGTCACACATGATTAAAAATGTGCTCAGTGCCATTACAGATTTACAAAAACCCAACAGTCTTCTGGAGTGTTTGTTTTGGTTAATTTCATTCATCCCAACCCTCCTGAGCTTGGGGGAAAAATAATGATCCTGCAATAAAATCTGTGGACACTATGCTGTCCATAACCATGATTGTTTGATTCAGATTGGTGTCCGAAGACAGGAATGTGCATACACCAGCACAACCTATGCAGAGAAGAATTGACATTCTGACACATTCTGTACTGAGGAACAGTGCTTGTAGTGGGTCTACTCTTTTAAGCCACACTTCCCTGCTTTGTTTCTCTTCCTCCTTCCCAGAGCCATTCAATACAGCCAAGTTAAAATGGTCAAGACACCTACAATTGGGATGGCTGAGACAACTCTGAGAATGAAAGAAAACATCTGATGAGCCCATAACAAAACTGCTTTCTCATTTGCTTCTTTGTGTCCGCCTCAGCCCAATGTTATGTATTCTTTTCTACCTCTGTGTGTGTAAATGGTCAGCCAGGAGAAGTTTTTAAGTAAGTTTGCAGAGTGAGCTGCAGGGAGGTCAATGCAGATCAGCTGGCAGGGTTTAATAGGATCAGGTCAGTGTAATCCTGTTTTATCCATTGTAATTCAGGCCGCCACAGAGACCCCAAACTAGAGGGGAAGGGGCTTTTGAAAAGCTTGGCGGTCATATCACAAAGCCAGGGGCTGGAGCCATGACAAAAGCATGAGAGGGGATGAAGTGGCTTGAAATAAATAGATTAGAGTTCTCTATGGGCCGGGCACAGCAGGAAAAAAGAGCAACCACAGAGCAGGCAGCCTCTATTCTCCAAGGCCCAGTTTGCTTCTGCAGGATGCTATGCATTTCCCAAGGAAAGGCTACAGCTTGTCAAAGGCTACAGCATTTTCTCAGGAAGGGGGGGGGTATGCCCACATCTTGCATAGTGCTTAGGAAGAGCAAACAGTGTTTGGTTGGGGGGGGGGGGGGAAGTGTGCACGTAGAGTGGGTAAAGAGGATCTATCTTCTTCTGAGTGGTGCTGGGATCCAGTTCATGGAACAGAACAGTCCTAGTTAAATATGCGTTGGATTACAGATTGGTGTTAGACCCATTGGCACAAGTTTCATAAAGGTCTGTTGCTGCAATCCTAAAGACACCTTCCTGGGAGTAAGACCCATTGAATACAATGAGGCTTACTTGTAAGTAGACATTGTTAGGATTGTACCCACAGTTGTCTTGCGATGACAGCTCTGTAATACATTGACTAGGCAGGGGTTGCAAAATATCTGTGATGAACAACTTGCCCTTAGGATATGAGAATTATTTGGGAATTTTGGGAGAAAAGCCACATTAAGCAACACAAAACACAATAGTTTCATCAGAAGATAAGTTCGGCTAGCAGTTTTTCTCTTTTTTGAATACAGTAACGACACATCTATCTATACAGGATTATATGTCTTTTTTATAAAAAATCAATTTATGGTACTAACATTTGTGTTCTTTTTAATATGGGATGCATCTTACAAGTACTTACTTTCCAACTGAAAAATAAAGACAGGACTTAATTTGTGAATTGACAAGGACAGGGTTGAAGCCAGCCGGGGAACAACTCATGGTGTTCTGCCCCCTAACCCCAGCTGACCTCAGCCAATTCACTTTCCAGGAGGGAATGCCAAATGATGTCCCTTTGGTCCTAGAAAGTAAGAGAACTAAATATGTGGATAAGGGTTTTTTTAAGTCTTTAACTAGACCATTCAGGGCACTGTGGCAATCTGATGATTTCAAACACAATTTGAAGTAGGGTCTTAGCTTAGTCTCCAGCTAAAAATTCAGAAATTAGTAAGCAGAAACTTTTCAATTACTTTCAATAGGTTGATAACTTGCCCTGAGACATGGAATAAAGCCTGATAATAGGATGGCTTTGCATTGCTGGAGACCAGATTTCAAATGCTTGCCTAATCAGAGCCTGTGGGGTAGCTGGGAGACGCTATGCAAAAGGGTGAACATAAATCCTCTTTTTCCAGGACATGCCTGGTGTCCAGGAAAAAAAAATCTTCATTGACATCCTTTTCTTATGAGCATGCATCATGTAGCTTTCTTGGAATTAATAAATCAATGTAATAAATGGTATGTAACAGTTTTAAATTTAATAATAAGTAATCTACTGTTTAAATTAACTTGAAAGCAATATTAGCTTTTATTTTGTCATGTCCTACATTTTTCCTGGGTGTCCTACATTTTCGGAAGCCTTGTCCTCTTTTGCATTATGACATATGGTCACTTTGGCCTTCAAAGCTTCTACTAAAAGAAGCACTTATTTCATGAATAGGTTTTTATCCTAAACATTTTTTTCTTTCCTGTGGGGCAAGTGTGTGTGTGTCTGAAAGTAATCTTGCTTGCTGAAAATATTGACTGAGTGGGTCAATTCAAGGGTCGCCTTGTGTGTGTGCGCAAAGTACACATAATCCTAATTTTTTTAGGATTATGGGCACAGTCCTAAGAAATTTATGCCAGCACAACTCATCTGGCCTATCTTCCCTATGTGGAAAGGTCAGCATATGCCTGTGCCTTGGCCTAACCCCACTCCCTGTGGAGTGGGGCAGAAATGTCTAACTGAACTCTTGTGACACCTCTAGGTCTGGCCTAAATGGAGATTAGGATTACAGCCCAATTTGTGCAGGGAGCCTCACTGCAGTGCACAAGGGCCCTTCTTTCTTCCCTTCGGAGCCATTCTAGGCTCTTTGCACATGCACCCCCCAGCTACACCACTGATGATAATTACTCAAGGCACAGGCACTGGGGGACAGTTAAGGCTGTGGACTGGATTACCAGTGCTCTCTGGTCCTTTAGGTCTGGAGGGGGGGAATTCTATGTGTGGAAAGTGATCCCTTAAGACTAGCAATAAGGTTAGAGTCAGGTAGATCATATATGTACCTCTCTTTTGAGGACATCCGCTTTTTTTAGCTTTGTGTGTGTGTATGTGTGTGTGTGTGTGTGTGTGTGAGAGAGAGAGAGAGAGAGAGAGAGAGAGATCTTCATTGTCCTCCTTTCGGGGTGACCATATATCTTATTTTTTCCAGGACATGTCTTCTCTTTAGCCTTGTACCCTGGAAATAGATCTTCATTGTCCTCCTTTTCCTTGTGGGCAGGCAACATGGAGCTTTCATGTAATTAACAAATTGCATTTAATAAATGATATGTAATGGCTTTGTTTATAATCAGTAACGCAACATTTAAATGAACTCCCTGAAAGTGTTTTTAGCTTTTCTTTGGTCATGTCCTCCATTTTTGAGGGAGTCCTACATTGGGGGGAGTTTGTCCTCTTTTCTGGTTATGACATCTGGTGACCCTGGATTTCCAATCCCATACAACCAGCAACCAGATTGGATCAGAAAAGTGGATGGAGGCAGGAAATCTTGATGCTTTGCAGGGGTCCCTAAACTGAGCTTGCAGGGACAGGAAAGAGTGCGCTGCCTGCACACCGGTGTGTGCTCCAAAAGGCAGGCAATCAATTTTTACGAGGCCATTTATAATTCATACAGGTTGTCTGCCCACATATGGTGTTGCTTTTGTGTGTCAGGGTTGCAGGTGTTTATGACGCTGACAGGTTGATTTGCATTCCCCTTCCTCCTCCTTCCCTTCCCCTGCTTAGACCAGAAAGACCCTTAGATTGATCACCCTCTCCCCCTTTGCCACCCCTTCCAGGGTAACCACATATCCTCTTTTTCCAGGACATGTCCTCTTTTTTAGCCCTGAAAAAACTTCATGGTCTTCCTTTTGTGAGCAGGCAGCATGTAGCCTTCTTGTCGCTATTGAATGTAATACTTTTAAATTTAATAATTATATGTAATAGTTTGAAATTGAATAAGTAATATACTAAATAAGTAATAATAATAATAATAATAATAATAATAGCAATACAGGTGTAGTGTTTAAATTTACTAAATGAAAAGAATATACTAGGGATTAAGGCTGCAATCCTAATGAATTATTATTATTATTAATAATAATAATAATCCTGGGAATTGTACTTCAGCGGGGCTTTCTTTTGAGTAGACATGGTTAGGACTGCAGCCTAAGTCCTCAGGAGCTCCTTTTGGGGGCTGGGCAGTGTCCACCAGTGGCTTCAGTCCCTGAGGAGTGGGGTGAGGATCGTGAAAAGTGTCCTTCCAAGCAGGTCTCTGGAGGAGCCCATTTCAGCAGAAGCTCTTCCTTGGCAGCTTCCAACCTAATCTTCTGCTCATCTATTTAGAAATAAGTCCCTTTCTAGTTAACAGGGACTCACTTCCTGGGAAGTGTGGATAGGATTGCAGCCTCTCCTGGGGTTGTTTTCTCCCCAAACAGGAATAGCATTTCCTTCCTGATTTAAATACATTTCTACCCCGGATGACCAGAGGGCAATGTGACCATATGTCCTCTTTTTCCCAAGGATATGTCCGCTTTTTTAGCCTTGTGGACTGGGAAAAAATTTCACTGTCTCCCTTTTCCTTGTGAGCAGGTAACATGTAGCCTGTTTGTACTTAATAAATTTATATGTAATAACGTATATGTAATAATTTTATTTTAAATTTAGTAATGTAATATAGAGTTTAAATAAAGCACTTTTAAGTAATTTATATGAGTGTTTTTAGCTTTCATTTTATCATGTCCTATATTTTTCTTGGGTGTCCTGCATTTTGAGGGAGTTTTCATCTTTTTTATTATGGCATATGGTCACCCTATTCTCAGAAAGTATAGATAGGATTGCAGCCTTAATCAACGTATACTACGCAGATAATGCATAGAATATGGGCGCATCTGAACTCTATCCCTGGGATTTTTTAGTAGGGTGATATGTCCTCTTTTTCCAGGACACGTCCTCTTCTTTTTAGCCTTGTGTCCTAGAAAAAAAATATTTTAAGGGTGACTGTATGTTTTCTTTTTCCAGGACGCATCCTCTTTTTCTTTTCTTTTTTAGCCTTGTGTCCTAGAAAAAAAATCTTTTAAGGATGACTGTATGTTTTCTTTTTCCTGGACACATCCTCTTTTTTAGCCTTGGGGGAAAAAAATCTTTTTTTCAGTGTAACCCTCAAGCTTCCCAAAATCTAACTAACCTGAACCTTGCAGCATCTTTTGCTTTTACCCAGCATCATGTTGGACCTGCAGTTCAACACTCCCCCCGCCACTAGCTCCTTTCTGCATTATTTTGTCCCCATCGCCTGGGTTGCATTCATGCAATAACCTGCTGGATGATCACAAGTGGGGACAACATCATGAAGGGAAAGTGGGGGGATTGAGACAGAGAGAAGAACGAAATTCTGGTTTTCTTCTGGGAATTGCTGCCACAAAGGGACTCTTGTGCCACTTGTGGGTTTGCTAGAGCAATCTGACAGGAGATCCCTGGCAGACCCCTGGGGCAGGAGGGGGCGCTGCCAATCACAGCTGAAATAATTAAACCAATTAAGTCAATACAAACAGAAACAAGATGGGAGAGAGATCTGACCCTGGCGGGGCTGGAGGGTTTGGGGGCAGAAGAGGGAAGGGGTGTCCGGGCTCTGGCCCCTTTTCCACAGCTGTGTCTCCTTTGGGGGGGGGGGGAGAGGAGAAATGGGGCTTAGTCTGGGCTTAACAGCATTCATCACAGCTGTAAAACCCCGTGGGATGGGATGCGTTTTCTTCTCTCTCCAGGACCAGAAGATGACTCTTGAGTGGACAGCAAGAAGATGGGGGTGGCACCCATTCATACTTTTGGAGCATCAGCACCCATTTCAGATGTCAATCGTGGGTCCCCAATTCCTCTTTCTCTCATCTAGGTACATAATGTACCTAGGTACAAAGGTACATAATGATCCTTTGGACACCTTTTTCCTACAAACTTTCCTGTTTCTTTTTTGGGGAAAAAAGGCTTGACCCACGAAGACCCCATCGCCTAAGTCGGTGACCCCTTCGCAAGATTTCCCCAAATTTGGATGGAAAGCGCCATCTCTCCTTTCCCTCCCCCCTTTTCCAAAGAAAGAAAATCCGCTGGACACCCTCTTCTCTCTTCAATATCATTGAATGGAGGAAAAGCATCCACGGGGTCCTATATATCCTCTTTTTTTCCAGGACATGCTCTCTTTTTTTAGCCTGGGAAAAAAATCTTAATTTCCTTGCGAGCAGTCAGTATGTAGCCTTCTTGTAATTAATAAATTATAAGCACAACAATCCTAACCATGTCTACTCAAAAGTAAGCTCCATTGTGTTCAGTGGGTCTTAATCCATTGCAGCCTATATGTGATCAAGCCTAAACACACTTTATTGGGAGCAGGCCTTATTGAATACAATAGGATTTACTTCCTGAGTAGACAAGTTTAGGATTGCACCACATACGTTTTAAATTTAATGATCAGGAATATAGTCTACATTCCTGGGAACAAGATCCATTGAACTTCTGAGTAGGGCTTACTTCTGAGTAGACGTGGATAGGATTGCCCCATAGTGTTTCAATTAACCACATAAAATCAATCAATCAATCAATCAATCAATCAATCTATCTATCTATCTATCTATCTATCTATCTATCTATCTATCTATCTATCTATGGCTGCAATCCTAAATACACCTTCCTGGGAATAAGACCCTTTGAACACAATGGTTAGGATTGTGCTCTATCTATGCATTTTTTGTGTCCTACATTTTTTGTGTCCTACATTTTTTGTGTCCTACATTTTTCTTGGGTGTCTTCCTTTTTTCCTCCACTTTTTTGGGGGGAGGGGGAGGGTGATGCCATCTTGGTGTCCCTGTTTGTTCAGGACCCCTGCAAGGGAGGCAGATCCCCTATTGCGACCCATCGTGGCCCAGACCGGGTTTGGCCTGTTGGGAAGGAGGTGGCTCCCCAAAGTCCAGGTCCAACTTTGTCCTCCTGGACGGGGCGGGCGCGCAGCTTTTGTGCGGCTGTGATGCGCAGATGTAAGTGGGATTTATTGTGACAACAAATATAGGGATGTCACCATCCCTGCCCTGCCTGGGGATTACAGCCATCCTGGACGGGGTGGGGGCGAGTGTATTAATTTCCAAGAGCATCAGAGGCCAGTGTCTATTAGCGCCAGCTATTCTTCAGCCCCCCCATCAGAATTAATCATTGGGAGTTAATTTGAAGCGCAGACAAGTTGCTGTTAATTTAGTGCGGGGAGGCTGGGAGGGAATGGGAAGCCGAGGTGCGGCCAGGCCTCCTGGGGCTCATTAATCAGCGAGCTGAGACGGCCTGGCTTGATTACAATTTGCAAAAAAATTCATTAGAGCCCGGACGATTGACAATTTTTCTCTCTGCCCGCGATCTGACTCATTAGGCAGCCAAATGAGAGCCATGATGGTGATGATGACAGCCATCAACCTCCCCCCCCCCCAGTCGCTTGTTTATCTTCCCCGCTCCGCTCCCTCTCCGCTCCTGCTCACCCTGCCCGGGGCTGCGGCCACGACACCCCCAACAAGCCCCGGGGTGCTGCTGGGGGGAGCGGCCTCCCTGCACCCTCCGCACAAACACAAATATTTGCTTCTTCCTAAAGCGCGCTGCCTGCCTTCCTTCCTTCCTTCTGCCCCCCAGTCCTTGGATCCCTTCGCCCCAGGCAGGAAGAAGAAGAAGAAGAAGAAGAAGAAGAAGAAAACCTCCCTTCCTCTTCCTCGGAGGGGTCACCGCTGCCTCCTGCCCCAGGAACAGCCCCGCAGGAGCCCCACCACTCGCCCCACACCACCCCCCAGCCAGCCAGGAAAACCGGCTTCAAGCCACACAGCCTCGGGTGGGGTGGAAAAATCCCCTCTCCCAGATCTCTCCCTCCAACCCAACCCCTTGCCCTGTTAAAACTACTGCAGTTTTAGTTTTGGTACTACTATTAGTATCACTTTCTAAAACTAAGGCTGCAATCTGAAACACACTTTCCTGGAAGTAAGTCCAATGGAAAATAATTTTACTTCTGGGGACCCTCAGTTTTTTAAAATTATTATTATTATTATTATTATTATTATTATTATTATTATTATTATTATTACAACTACTACTACGTTTTAGTATTGCTATTATTACTAGTTTACTACTACTACCACTACTACTACTACTACATCTACGTATTACTTAGTTTTTAGTATTACCCTTAGTTTAATATGAGCTCAATCCTAACCATGTCTACTCAAAAGTAAGCCGCATTGTTATTTAATGGGTCTTACTCCCAGGAAAGTGTCTTTAGGATTGCAGTCTATTACTTTTATTGCGAAATTATTTATAATGTTATTAGCAGCAGTAGTAGTATGAGATTTTCACATAATTAGTGATTTTCTCATAATTAGTATAAGTATTTCTCATAATATTTCAAGATTTTTGAAAATCATAATATTGGTACGTATAATCTACCAATATTGTAATAATAAACCAATATACAACAAATATATATTATATACGAATATATAACATTCTGTAGAAGTTTTCTTAACCAGGTTTTATCAGTAGGTTTTTTCCAGTTCCTTCCCAAGGAAACTGAGATGTCTAATTTGTTCTCCTATTTTGATGTTATAAATACTGTAGCAAGATGCCCAGAGTTCCCAGTAGAGCTGATTTTTGTAGTTGGTGGGAGGTCATTTCAGTGGCCCCGATTCTGTCCAGGTGTTTTGAAGAGAAAGGCAAAAGGTCTTCTTTTGCCTTATCAACTTCATTTTGCACATTTCTATTTGCAAATGTTATTTTTTCTCTTTATTATTATCACTGAGAGTAGCTATCATCACTGAGATCACTTTGGGGTTTTTTCCCCTGCCACATCTTTTCAATTTCTGTTTGCAAATTTTTATATTTTGTTATTTGTTTTTCCAGTTCTTTCTCTATTATAATGTTGTATATCACAGTCGCCAGCTGCTTAACTCGAATTAGCTTCGGTTCCTATCCAAGGAACTAGGAATCACAAAGGTATATCATTATTATTATTATTATTATTATTATTATTATTATTATTATTATTATTATTATTATTATTATTATTATTATTTCTTCCATCACCAAACCTTTTCTGCCATTCATGGGAATTGTTGGCAATCTTTCGGGAGGCAATGTGCTGTTGTGGATCAGATCCTGCCAGCCTTCCCAGTTCCTGGACAGGGAGGAAAGAGGTCCTTCTGGTGTGGGTCCCTCTCCAATCCCCAGGAGAGCCCCGACTAGGACCAGGCTGCGCATCTGGAGCATCTTTTCCTTCCCTCCCTGCAGCCGCCTCTCCAGCGCTTTTCCGACGTGCAGGGATGTCAGGATCGGACCTGCTGCTGCAAACTCCTGCGCACTTTCTTCCCTGGCTCCAGCCAGCCCTCGCCCTTTCTGGATTGCGCCCCATCCACAGCCCCTTGGAATCCGTGCCACCGTCGCCAGAAAGGGTGCAGTGCTGTCCTGTCCACATTTTCCTGGGAGTAAGCCCCATTGGCTATCATGGGACTTACTTCCGAGTAGACAGCTACAGACGTGAACCTCTGAAGTTCTCTCCCTCCACATTTTTCATACATGCACCGAAGGCTGCCGTCCTATCCGCATTTTCCTGGGAGTAAGCCCCACTGACTATCATGGGGCTTACTTCTGAGTACACATGCTTGGGAATGAACTCTGAGGCTGCACTCCTATTCACACTTTCCTGGAAGTAAGCCCCCTTGACTCCAATGGGACTTACTTCTGAGTAGGCAGGCCTAGGGTTGAGTAGACCTAGCCTTAGGTCTGGGCTCTCAGGCTACAATCCTATCCACACTTTCCTGGGAGTAAGCCCATTGACTCTAATGGGACTTACTTCGCCCCACATCGGATTCCTTCACCTCTGCTCGCCCCCTGGACCTTCCACACCATCCATCCAATCCCTGGACCGGAGCCCCGAAGATCCCAGGAGCTGCCAGAGACGAAAAAGGGTTGGGGGCGAAAGGGGCAGCAGAGCAGAGGGACCCACTTGTGAAGCACACACTTGTTGCAGACCTTTGGGACTCCTGGTTGGATTGGCGCCATCCTAACAAACTTTCCAGCTCCGGCATAGCTGTGTACGAGCGAATCCTAAAGCTGTGGGGTCCCATCAGGGAGGCCTTCTCAAGACAGGGTGAACAGATATCATAACCACAAAAGAGGACAAGTCCCCCCAAACTGTAGGACATCCCGGAAAAATGTAGGAAGCGATCAAATATAAGCTGAAAACACTTCTATCTATCTATCTATCTATCTATCTATCTATCTATCTATCTATCTATCTATCTATCTATCTATCTATCTACATGGTCAATTTAAACACTTCAGCTGCAATCCTATACCCACTTTCCTGAGATTAAGCCTCATTCACTACAATAGGACTTACTTCTGAGTAGACAGGATTAGGATTGGGCTGTAAAATACCAAATATTCCATTTAAATCTATTATATATGATAAAATAAAGGAAGACAGGGTGTTCCTGCTCACAAGAAAAAGGAGGACAATTAAGATTTTTTAAAGCTAAAAAAAAGGAAAACGAGGACATCTGGTCACGCAGCCTCCTTACAATCTTTGGTTCTCTGAATCATTAGATAGGATTGTTCCTTCAGAACACGGATTTCACCTCCGTTCACACAAGATCCCATTTTGGAGCACAAACCCCACAAGACTCCCACCGCTTTGGGTGAAAAGGGTGAAGCACCCCTGCCTGCCACCCAGCCCAGACAGGGGAGCACCCAGCTCTGCAGGAAAGTTTATGGTGCGAAGGGAAGCCTCCCTTGCAGGGCTCTGCCGGTTTCTCCTTGCTAGTTTCTCCTCCCCTGAACCCAATCCTATGCAGGTCTACTCAGTAGGAAGTCTCACTCGAGTCTATGGAGCTTACTCCGAAGTAGGTGTAGGCAGGATTGCACCTTGCCAGGCCGGTGTAGAAGTCTTACTGAACAATCTGCGCACATCTACTCAGAATTAAGTCCCATTGTAGTCAGTGGGGCTTACTCCTAAGAAAGTTTGTCTATTCCGAAGTAGTTCCATTGCAGACAATGGGCTTACTCCCAGGAAAGTATGGCTAGGATTTCATGCATGAGAAATGTATAGGGACAGAGTGCTCCAGAGCCCTATTCTGTGCCTGTCTACTCAGAAGTAAGCGCCATGACAGTCAATGGGGCTTCCTCGCAGGAAAGTGTGGAGAGGGTTGCAGACTCAACCAGCCACAGAAGCAGAAACAAGCCTCTCTCCACCATTCTCCAGCCCAGCCCCATCGCAGCAGCCCAGCCCGGCTGGCAACAGTCTCCACCTGCCTCTGCAGGCATGGCTTGGTTTTCTCCCTGTCTTCCATCTGTGTTTTTTTTTCTTTTTTTCGATTTTTTATTCACAATATGACCGAGTTTCGTTGCATTTGCATAACTTAAAAAAGGAACCACATTGGAAATAAATTAATTTAACATCATAGCAAATAAAAAGGCGTGCAGTCAAACCAAACCGAACATGGCTTCAAAGAGGCGTTTAGACGGGCAGAAAGAGAGAGTGAAAGAGAGAAAGAAAGTAAAAAAGAGGGAAAGAAAGAGAGAAAGAGAAAGAGAAAGTGCAAGAAAGAATGAAAGAGTGAAAGAAAAAGTGAAATTGAAAGAAAGAGTGAAAGAAAGTGAAAGAGAATGAAAGAGTGAAAGATAATGAAAGAGTGAAAGAGAATGAAAAAAGAAAGAATGAAAAAAGAATTAATGATTTGGGGGGAGGAAGAATTGCACCTGAAGAAGGTCTCCTTTACTCAGCCATGGGGGTAAAAAAGGAAGAAAAAGAAGAAGCCACCATCGAAGGGATCGATTTCTTTTCCTTTTCCTCGGAAAAAGGATCAGAAAATAAAGCAACCCAAAAGGACCTGCAGTTCTGGATTTTTGGAGAATATATTTCTGGAATGTAAGACTTCACCTCTCTGGCCATTTGGTCCCATCACAGTCAAAGCACTGCAGCGGAGCTCCAGCCAGTGACCGATTCCTATGTACAGAGTTCAGACGGAGCGGACTGGACCGTCGAAGAAAGAAAGAAGGAAGGAAGGAAAGAAAGAATCAATAAATAGGAGAGGAGTCCCTTCCAAGCGGTGGGCGGGCAGGCGCTACTCCCGGGGCTGCTGGAGGCCTGGAGGGGGGTCTGCCCTCCAGGAGTGTCACCGAGGCCCATCCCAGGCAGGTCTCCTCAGAAGCTAGTCTCATGACAGTCAATGGGGCTTACTCCCAGGTCGGTGTGGAGCGGAGTTCGTTCCCTGGGGAAGCAGTGGTTGCAGCAGCCCCGACGGTGAGGACGCTTTTTTGGCTCCGGATTGTGGTGCTGGGGGTGGGGGAATGGATGGGGCGGCTGCGGCGTCTTTAGAGGAAGGGAGGCTCCTCAGGGCCTGGCCTGCTCCAGCTGCTGATGCTGACTGCGGATGGCGAACCTGCTAACGTGGACGGGGATGGGCACCACGATCTTGGGGTTCCTGGACGGCTCTCCGGTCTTGGAGTTGGCGTTGCCGGCCTTGACCCGCTTCCACTTAGCGCGCCGGTTCTGGAACCAGATCTTGACCTGCACCTCGCTGAGCTTGAGGGCGTGGGCGATCTGGGACCGCTCCGTCAGGGACAGGTACTTCTTGCAGTGAAACTCCTTCTCCAGCTCCAGTAGCTGCTCACTGGTGAAGGCCGTTCGTCGCCGCCGGTTCTTGCCCGTCGAGGTGGTGCTGCTGGCGCTGGCCGCGCTCTGGCCGCCCTCCTCCAGCAGGCCGCCGGCCCCCGACGCCTCGTCCTCCTTGTGGGCAGCCTGGCCCGGCGGCAGGTTGTCGTCGGAGCTGTAGTCCAGGTCGCTGTCCATGGAGAAGCTCTCCTCCTTGCCGCAGCCACCCTTGCCCTCCTCGTCCGCCTTGCAGTCCTCCTTCCCCGACGTGCCTCGCACCGACCCTGCAGGCAGCAAAAGAGAGAGCCGTGCTGGTCACTCCGCTTCGACCCCATCCCGTCCAGGCAGGCCTCCCTCTCTAGCCCCCTTCCTCCTTCCCCAAGCCATCCAGGACGATGGAGGAACTTTTCTGGACTCCAGGAGGCCTGCCCCGTCGAACCCAGGTCTACCCAGAAGCATTGGACGGAGCTGCTTGCAAGTTATGTCTCCCTGGCTCTGGACACCCAAGGGTGGGGGGCTTTCTAAGGGACTGCGCCACTGAAGACCAGCCGACTTAAGGCACAGCCCTACGAAGGTCTACTCAGATGGAAGTCCCATTGCGTTCAATAGGCCTTACTCCCAGGAAAGTATGCAGCCTCTGGGAGCCTGACCCGGGTGGCAGAAGACTCCCCACAGCCCTACAACAGGGAGGACAGACGGAAGGGAGGTGACCGTCGATGATTCGCCACCCGCACTGTCCGGATCCGCTCCACACACTCCAGACCTGCAGCCTGGGGTGGGCAGTCTATTGTGGCTTTGGTGGGGTGGCCTCCAGAGTCTCCCCTCCAGTTCTGAGCCTAGAGTTGGAGGGGCTAGTCTCTGGGCCTGAGAAGTGGAGGACTGCGACTACCACTTGGGGACCATTGGTAGCCCAGTTCTTCAAGGTTCCAGCTCTTGAAGAGCCCAGCTCTTGAAGGTTCCTCCCCAGCTTTTGAAGGAGCCCCTCCAGTGCCAACCAACCTCCCCTCGAGTGTGGCCTCCTTGCTGGGGATGCCAACTTACCCAGGGCGGAAGATGAAGCTCCCTCTACCCCCAAGGTGACCATATGTCACCACCAGAAAAAGTGGACATGCCCCACAAAAATATAGGACACCTAGAAAAATGTAGGACACGACAAAAATAAAAGCTAAAAACACTCAAACATACTGCTTTCCCGTGGTTAATTTAAACACCATATTCCTTATTATTACATCTGAAACAATGACATATAATTTATGACACATAGTCCGCAACCCTAACCACACTTTCCTGGGAGTAAATACTATTGAATACAATGGGACTGAAGCTGCAATCCTAAAGACACTTTTCTGGGAGTAAGACCCATTGAACATAATAGGGCTTACTTTTGAGTAGACATGCTTAGGATGTTGCTGTTACTTTTAAGTAACATGCTTAGGATTTTTAAGTAACATGCTTAGAATTGCACTGACTATTTATTAGGAAAGGAAAAAGGAAAGGACAATGAAGGGAAAGGGGGACAGAAAGGAGGCTAACAAGGAAAAGGAGGACAAGGAATATTTTTTCAGGCTAAAAAAGAGGACATGCCCTGGAAAGAGGAGATCCAGTCGCCCTGCCCTTCCCGCCCCGTCTACTCACCCAGCGCAGCGTCGGAGGCGGAGAAGGCGAGCAGGGAGCCCTCCTTGCCCAGGAACGCCTTGCCGTCCTCCTGGTCTCCTTGCCCGCCGTCAGCCTTGTCGAAGCCCCCGGGGGGGTGGCCGTGCCCGTGTGCGAACTTGCGGGGTCCGTCGGGGGGCTGCGGGGGCGCGGCGGAGAAGGCTCCGGGGAGGGTGGCCACCAGGGTGGAGGTGAGGGCCATTCCGGAGCAGAACCCCGAGGGCAGGCTGGGCATCTGGTGGTGGTGGGGGTGGGCGGGGGGCAGCGCGGCCTGGGGCAGGGCCGGGGGCGGAGGGGGCGGCGGAGGCGGCGGGGGCAGCACCACCGGCCGGTAGGGCATGAACATGGGATACCCGGCGTAGACGAAGGGGCCCGGGCTGGGCTGCGACGGGCTGCCGATGAGCGAGTCTATGCTGAAGGCGGTGCTGCTCCCCAGCGGGCGCGGCATCATCACGAGCGAGGGCTGGAAGGCTGCACTCATAGGGGCAACGGGGCTGCCGCCGCCTCGACGGCTGCGGGGAGGGATGGCTGGATGGCTGGTCAGTTAGCTAGACGGGGCTTCAGGGCCGGGCTGGGCTGCGGAGGGGGCGGAGGGGCTTCGGGAGGCATCGGGCCCGCCTTCCCCAGCGCGGTGCTGCTCCTCCGACGGACGGCCTGCCTCGCTCGGCACCCCTCGACGGTGCTTCCTTCCTTTCTTCCTTCCGCGCTCCTTCCCTCCAGCCTCCAGCCTTTGAATCGCGCTCCTCTTTCCCATTCACATTTTGCCAGCCCCGGAGCCTGCCCGCCCCACGTGCGCCCCTCTCCGCCTCCCCATTGGACCAGCCTTCGGGGGAGGGAGGCAGGGTGGGGGCTCCTCGACCTCCTCTCCTCCTCCTCCTTCTAAGGAAGGGAAGCGCAACTGGGGACTCTCTGGGAGGGGGCCGGATTCTGCCCCCACCCCGTCCATGGAGCAGGACGTGGGGACGGGCTGCAGGCTGGATGCTCCCCGCGGAGCCCGCTCACTTGGAGGCATCTTCGGGCCTCAGCCAGCAAGCCCTTCCTGGCCCCGGGACCAGGCTGGAGCCACCCGGGTGAGGGGCCTTCCCGTCCCGTCCGTGCCATCCCAGGATGGGGGTCCTGCCCAGGAGCGCCCCTCTCTTAATCTCTCTCAGTCTCTGTCTCTCTTTTTATCTCTTTCCCTGTCTGTCTCAATCTCAGTTTCACTCTTTCTCTCCCTTTCTCTCTCTCAATCTCTCTCCTCCTCTCTCAATCTCACTCTTTCTCTTCCTTTCTCTCTCTCTCAGTCTTTCTCTTAGAGCACAATCCTAACTATGTCTACTCAAAAGTAAACCCCATTCTGTTCAATAGGTCTTACTCCCAAAAAAGTGTCTTTAGGATTACTGCATTTAACTCTCTCTTTTTCTTTCTTTCTTTCTTTCTCTCTCTCTCTCTCTCTCTCTCACACACACACACACACACACACACACACACAATCTCTCTCTCTCTCTCTCTCTCTCTCTCTCAGTTTCTCTCTCTTTCACACACACACACACACACACACACACACAGACTTTCCCCTCCAGCCGCTTTGGAAACTCTCAGCTGCTTGAGGGGTTCATGAGAATCCCCTATTCTTCAGGATCTGTCCCATGCACGTAGGTGGGCCGTTTCCCTTGCTGACCTGACCCCCTTCCCTTCCCATGACAGCCATGAAGGGCCAGATTCCCCCAGCTTTTTCTCCCGGGAGGTCAGGACCTGAACTGCTCCAGTGATTCCTCCGCAGCCCACCAAGCCAGGCCGAGAGAGGGGGGTGTCCTCCATCCTAGCCCAAGAAGGAGCAAATTGATCTCGCCTCCTTCCGTCTTCCTGGGCAATGTCTACTCAGAAGAAAGTCTCATTAGAGTCAGTGGCGCTTACTGCCAGGTAAGCCTTCATAGGTTGCTATCTTGGTCGGCAGTACATCCGTGCAGAACTGGAGCTGCCACCCTAAACACATTTTCCTGGAGTAATCCCTACTTAATCCCCTACATGGGACTAACTTCTGAGTAGACGTGCATAGGCTTACGCTGTCAGTCTGCAATCCGATGCATGCTTTCCTGAGAGTAAGTCCAGTGGAATCAAATGGAATTTACTCTGAGTAGACATACTTAGGATTGCTCTGTCTGGATCGGTTCTTTTGGGTTCATACACAGTTGAGTTGAGCTCAAAAGATGATCTCAAAAGAGGTGTCCCTGTGGGAGATCCTGGATCCCCTGCTTTAGCTGCCCAGATTTAAGGACTGCGTCCCCCCCACCCAAGCATCCATAGTGGAGGCTGCTAACAAGATAACGATTAGAGGGAAATGGGGACCTTTTCATGGGTAATGGGATTTTTTTTAAACATGCGTAATTAATTGGAAAATAAAGACTAATCGATATTTATGAACGTATCGATCCTACCCCTGGTGGATCCAACCCTTTTTCTGCCTTCTCTACCTCTGCTCGTCTCCCACCCTGCACTGGTCTCCCTCCAACTTCAGATCCCATCCCAGGCACTTCATACCTTCCCTCCCACAATTCCTCCTCTTGACAGCTTCTCCTGGGGTCATCCTGGAAAACCCTCAAGCCCAGGAGGGCCCAGATCCAGCTGAACCTTCCCTCCTGGAGAAGGCTCGATTCTGGGGAGGGAGCAATAGCAGCAGAGGGAGCAACTGCAGATCAACGGGGCAATTTAGCAGGCATGGGGACTCCGTAGCAGAGAGTGATTCTGAGCCAGATTGACCAGATGTCCTCTTTTTCTAGGACATCCCTTTTTAAAAGCCACGTATCATGTAAAAAAAACTTTCCTTGTTCTCCTTTTCCTTGTGAGCAGGTAGCATGTAGCTTCCTTGTAATTCATAAATCAGATGTAATAATTTTAAATTGAATCATAAACAATTTAGTGTTTGTTTCAATTAACCACTCGAGTCTTTTTAGCTTTTTATTATCTCATGTCCTATATTCTTTTCTTGAGTATCCTACATATTGGAAAGGCCTTGTCCTCTTTTTTGGTTCTGAAATCTGATCACCCTGGTCTGAGATCCCCCCATTCTTTCCTCCCCACTTTCTGATTTTTCAGTCTGGTGAAAATCTGGTTCCTGGGGAAATTTGGGGAATTTTTGCAGGGACAAGAAAACCAACCAGTCCTTCTAGACTTGGCGAATGGGAACCATCTCTGTTCCAAAGAAGGCCTCCCTGTGGTGTTTGTTTGTTTGTTTGTTTGTTTGTTTGTTTGTTTGTTTCTTTCTTTCTTTCTTTCTTTCTTTCTTTCTTTCTTTTCCCAGCCATAGAGGAGTCTCCTCGATGCAGGTTCCCTGGGGGAGGAATCCTCTTCCCAGCCAGCATGCAAGTGTCTCCTGCTGTCCCTTCCCTGCACAGCAGCCCCTCGCCCGTCGGGGGAGAGACAGGAGGGCTGGGCTCCCCTCTCTGCGGTCATTAATTAGCATTAATTTGCAGGCTCTTTGGAGTGAGTGGTTGGGGAGCGCTCCATCATCGGGAAAAGCCTCTCTCCGTCCAAGTCGGTGGAAGAGGAGCCAGGACAGGGAAAGGCCCATCGAGGGGCCCCCAGAGGGGCTGACGATCCTCCCCGTCGGATACACCGGTTGCCCGGGAAAGCAACATTTCCCCTGAAACTGGAGCCTCTTCCATCCTTGAAGGCAAAACTATCTTATGCAGGCTATTAAAGGGATGGCTGTGCGGGGTGACCTTATGTCCCCTTTTCCCAGGACATGTCCTGAAAAAAATATTCATTGTCCTCCTTTTCCTTGTGAGCAGGCAGCAGGGAGCCTTCTTGGAATTCTATGCAATTAAGGCTGAAATCCTAAAGACACTTTCCTGTGAGTAAGACCCATTGAACTCAATGCGTCTTGCGTTTGAGTAGACATGGTTAGGATTGTGATCAAATTCTTATAAACATAGTAATAAGTAGCACAATCCTAACCATGTCTGCTCAGAAGTAAGTCCCATTATGTTCAGTGGGTCTTACTCTCAGGAAAGTGTCTTTAGGATTGTTTAAAAATCAACCACACCAAAGCAAGATTTGTTTTCAATATTCAGCAAAATATTGAGTGGTTTTTTTTTTAGCTTTTAGGTGGTCATGTCCTCCATTTTTCTTTGGGGTCGAAGAAATTTTTTTTCTTGGGTCTACATATTTTGTGGGGACGACGACTTTGTCCTTTTTTGGTGGTTATTTCTGACATCTGATCACCCCGACGTGAGCGAGGGCGCAGGAGCCTCTTCCACCCTTGAAGGCAAAGTATCTTATTCAGGGGTGGAAGTGGGGTTTGTGGGGTGAGAAGGAGCTCCCCAACCGGACTGTATGTGGGCTGGAAGAGAAGCTGGTGCGGGGATTGCCTCTCTGGTATCACTATTCAGGTGGCGCTGAAGGGGGACCGTGTCTGCTGTTCCCTTGCCTTTCCCCGACGGGGCCCCCCTTCCTCTCTCTCTCTCTCTCTCTCTCTCTCTCTCTCTCTCTCTCTGGTGTTGGGCTTTCAAAGCCCCTCCAACACACACCCCCGACGCCCTCCTTTCTGCAGGACAAAAGGCCTGGACGGGGAGGGAGCCGAAGCCAAAGTGCCCCAACTTGTAAATTGAACGTCGAGGGAACCTGGAGACAATCGGGAGCCCATCAATAATGCCGCCGAGACGCGGCCCATTCAATTAATGGAGATTCCCAAGCAAAGATCAAGTGGTTGATTACAGGCATCGGGGACAATAAAAGAGGGGCGCTTGACTCGCCTCCTTCCAGCTGCGAAGGGGCGGGAGGAAAAAGTTTCTTTTCCCAAAGATCTGGGGGCGGAGGCGAGCGGAGGAAGGAGCAAGCCGAGCACCCCCTACCCTTCCCCTCTCCTCTTTTCTTCTCCCACTTGAAACTGAGAGGGGTCTCAGGGTTGGGGGGGGGGGGGGGAGACGTTTTGCTGGACGTGGAGATATGCGATTTTGCGCCACTGTGGGAAGAAGAAGCTGTGGCTGAACTTTCCCAACTCCAAAGCCATGGTGGTCCTCTTCTTCCAGGACACGTCCTCATTTTTAAAAGTCTGGCTTAATGTCCTTTTCCTTGTGAGGAGACAGCCTTCTTATCCTTCAGAAATTCTATGTAATAAATTATATAGGCTGCGACCCTAGACATTTTCCTGGGAGTGACACCCATTGAACACAATGTGGCTTACTTTTGAGTAGACATGGTTAGGATTGTGCTCCTAATGTAATAGTTTGGAGCACAATCCTAACCATGTCTACTCAGAAGTAAGCCCTTTTGTCTTCAATGGATCTTACTCCCAGGTTTAGGATTGCAGCCTATATCTAATAGTTTTATATGTCATTTTACATAATGTATTTTTGTATTGTATTTTTGTAATTTACATAAATTGTATTTTTGTATTTAATTTGTATTCATAATTTGTATTCTTGTATTTTTGTAATTTACATAATTTGTATGTCATATAAATAGTTTTCTATGCAATAGCTTAAAATTTAATAATGTATACAGTGCAATCCTAAGCATGTCTACTCAGAAATAACTCCCATTTTGTTCAATAGTTGTTACTCCCAGGAGTGTGTAGTTAGGACTGCAGCTATAGTGAAAGCACATGAAAGCACATTATATTTTTTATTTTGTCCTGTCCTACATTTTGGTTGGGTGTCCTACATTGTGTCCTTTTTTGCCATGATGAAATATGGTCACCCTGCTAATCCTAACCTTGTCTACTCAAAAGTAAGTCCCATTGTGTTCAGTGGGCCTTACTCCCAGGAAAGTGTCTTGAGGATTGCAGCATTGGAGAAGCAAAAATGAGGAGACCCTTTGGGTCCACACCTGCAAACGGGTCATTGGACGTCCTTTCTTTCCCTGTAATTTTCTTTTCCCTGGTAGTTTTTATTTCCTCATTTGGGATTCAGATGCTGCTCTCTCTGGCTGGCCAGCTTTGCCTTTGACTCCTTGACAACCATTTCTCTCCCCCCCCCCCACCCCCATTAAATTGGAGCCTGGATTTCCTCTTGGGCGTCCCACTAATGGCTGGGGTGGAGCTGTC
Source organism: Cryptoblepharus egeriae (assembly GCA_030015325.1). NCBI lineage: Eukaryota > Metazoa > Chordata > Lepidosauria > Squamata > Scincidae > Cryptoblepharus > Cryptoblepharus egeriae. The sequence goes on along the minus strand of JAREYC010000001.1, from coordinate 113,140,684 downwards.
GGGGGGCAGGGGAGGGAGTGGCTGCTTGGAGTCCATGGATCGCCCTGCCCTTCGTCCTTCCCTCCCCCCAGATCCCCCCTGCAAAGTAGCTTGTGGAAGGACCAGGGATGGTGATCGGCAGCACCTCTGTGTGTTTGTGTGTCCACCTCTTTAGGAAGAAGGATAGGAAAAAACATATGATTTGCACATTCCCCACTGTGGGGAGTTCAATGGGGTTACTCCCAAGTAAGCATGCATAGTATTTGTTCCCTCCATGCTCTCCCCACGCAGAGCAGACTTTAAAGGCAGTCCCATTCATGCCTACTCAGAAATCAATCCCATGATATTCCATGAGGCTTACTCCTGGGAAAGTGTGGATCAGATGCAGCCTGCCAGTAGTAGGCAAGCCGGCAGCTGGAATGCCAAGCATCAGTACAAGCCTATTCGTGTCTATTCAGAAGTAAGTTCCATTGAATTCAATGGGGCTTACTCCCAGGAAAGTGCACTTAGGATATGTCCCAACAAAATGAGGTCAAGGCTCCCAAATGTAGGATATAAAAAAAAAATATAGGACATGACATCTATCTGTCAGATAACTGTCTGTCCCTGTCTGTCTGCCTCTTTCATTCGGTTAATTTAGACCCTTTATTAATAATTATGAAATTTAAAACTATTCCATGTCATTTATTACATGTAATTTTTAAGAAGGCTCCAGTCTTCCTGCTCACAAGGAATACAAGAAAGAACAAACTATATGTAATAGTTTTATAATTAATAATAAGTAATATAGTGTTTAAATTCACGACGTGAAAGTAATGTATAGAGGTGTTTTTAGCTTTTATTTTGCCGTGTCCTACATTTTCGTTGGGTGTCCTACATTTTAGGGGGATCTTGTCCACTTCTCAGGTTATGACAGATGGGGTGACTTCTGAATAGACTTCGGCTGCAATCCTAAAGCCACTTTCCTGGGAGTAAGACCCATTGAACACAGTGGGGCTTACTTCAGAGTAGACATGGTTAGGATTGTGCTCTTCGTGGTCTTGTACTGTATTCAGGCAGCAACAGCAATGGTTATTGTTATTTTAATATCAACGTTTTTCATTTTTTTTTGTTGAAAAGTAAATGTTAATATTAAAACAACAACAACAACAACAACAACAGTAATAATAATAATAATAATAATAATAATAATAATAATAATAATAATAATAATAATAATACTCTAACTGGTTTATAACAAACATGTTTATGGTAAGTAGATCTATCCAAGGCTATGAACCACCATATTGTACTTTCTCCTCAAGGTACACATGCTCCAGACCTCTGAATCTCCTTTCCTGAGGATATACTTTCTGGGTGGGCAGCCCTCTTGCCCTACTGATGGACATCCCCACTCTGGTCTCTGGCAGATCACTTTTGGAAACAGGCTACTGGGCTCTGTGGATCTATCCAGAGATCCAGTCTGGTTAGATCTTGTCTTGGTGAGATCTCTGGATCTCTGAGCTGTTTCACTTGAGCTGTTTCACTGTCTCCATTGCAATAGCATCCAAGTGCAGCACTGAATTCTGCACAACCTGCAATCCGTGTCCTGGGTCTTCATCAGCATCCCTGCTGCCAGAAGCCTCTTTGTGGTCTTGTGGCTTGCATTGCTTCAGCGCAGATGAAATCCTGAAGGAAGGTCCAGAAGTTTGAAAGGAATGGTGCAAACCTCCAATGGAGCAAGCACTCATTATGTCTTACTATTACACTCTTGGAGACTTGGCATGGCTAACAACAAATAAACCCAACAAATAAACCTAGGCTGGGAGGGATGAAACCTATAAAGTGTATGAAAACACCAGCTCTTGTAAACATCCCTCAAACCTGAATTCCTTCTCCTGGCTTTGAAAAATCTTTTGCCAGATGAAAGGGGGGGATCTGGATAGACTTCCAAAGAACATCAGCTCTATTTCAGGCCCACCAGTGGTCCTTTGATGTATCAAGAAGCCACAAAATACCCACCACTAAAAAATACTTTCAGATTTGTGCATGTTTAAAGGACAGCATTATCTTGTTAGAATGAATTCAATGAGATTGAGTTTTAAGTATACATGCTCAGAATTGTGGCCTGAACAAGCTTATGAATGTTCATCTGTAAATGAGGTTTCTGGCTTGGGAAGGGAACTACCTTGAAAGGTGGTGGTGGTGTGTGTGTGCCTGTGCACTCTTGCATATGCATACTTGGGGAAGTTGGCTTTTGCTGCACCTTTTCATGTGTCCTGGTCACCTATGGATGCTTCTGAACTCTCGTGGGACAATTTAGGACTTTGCAGTTTACTCACACAACAGTTGCGGTAAATCACAAAACAGTTGTTTTCTATCAAATGCCCACAGCTTTTCTCTTGGTTTGCCTTATAGGGACAGCATGACAGCTGCACATTATTGTGGCAAATGTTTAATGACATCAGCTCTTTTCTCACCTTCCCACAACACAACCCAAGAAAGCACACTAAGTGCAGTAGCAAATTTTCAACCTATTTGGCTCATTTACATTTCCTTAAGTAATAGCAGTGGGAAAATTTTGGATTATGCATTATTCCGATAAAACTAGCAGCCAAATTACAGTTTACTTATTCTGTCTTTTCTGATCTCTACCTTCTTCAACACACACTATTGAAATGGTATCCAATGTATCAGTTTAGCACATTGCCATGGGGACTGAGAGTCTGGTGCAAGTATTTGGGCTTCAATGAATTGGACTGTCACAGTTCATTCAGGAGCATGGTTATGGATTTGTGCATTATAACTCCTGTGTTCTGTGATGAGCATTTCTGCGTTTTGCACTATCAAACAAAATTAACATACCATTCAGTACATTCATTTAGTTGACACATTTTATTTTCTTGCACTCTTTCTTCTGTAGATTGCTGATTTTAATTTTTTATTTCTTAAAAAGACCTGGAGAAAAGAGTGTTGTGCTGTGAAAAAATGGGGGGGGGGAAATAGATTCCTTAGAGCAAATGCTATCAATTTCCATGCTCTGTGATGCAAGGGAACCCGCAGACCTAGATCCTCCACCTTAGAGGCTGAAACCTCTGCAACCTCATCATCACAATTTGGACATGATAAAGGCTAGCATTAAAAACATTACAGCACCATCTTATTCTTATCTGATTTGCAGAATTGCACATCAAGGAGAACTTTGCTGCGATGAAAATTAAGCTGGTCTTTTAGCTGAGCTCTGGCTTAAAGGCTGTCATAGCATCAAAAGAGTATAAGAAAAGTGAACATTCCCTCAACATTACCACTGGTTCTCTTTCCCATAATGAGGAGAAGCCTTTCCACATCACTGAAAGTTATAAGGCTTTTTGATCTTGTACATATATGTAAACATTTTGTGTGCATTTATTATATGTACATGTCAACTTGCAGACCAACTGCTTTCTCTTACATTTTATGGCATTTTGGCTCCACAACTTACCATTTTTTTATCCATGTGGAAGTATCTAAAATAAATATCTGCCACTGCCTACATCTGCAGTATGCTCTGGTCTGCAAATGTATCTCCTATGATAAATCTGTTGTTCTGTGAAGTGTGTTTTTTTTCTCTCTGTGAAGTATGATGCTCATACCTAGAACTTTATAAATAATAAACAAACAAATAACAAACCCGTTGTCAGTGGTGGCAGGCAGCATCAGACTAAGAAAACAGTCTTTTTTACAGAAGCAGAAAGGACAAATTCACTGAGGGGGAATCTTAATAGCTCTTTGACTGCTCAGGGCATCAATCCCACTTCTTCCAGGAGCTGGGAGTGGACAGCTGGGAATTGAGTGTTCTCTCAGTTACTGAATAGGATGGATGTGGACAAGAGTGCTTGGATGTTCTCTTCATTTAAGACAACATGTTAGACCTTTCATGCTTGCACTAGTAAATAGTTTGGGTTCTTAGCACTGGGGATAATGTGAGTTGCTAACATTTGGGGGGCAGTGGATGGATTGGTTCTTTGGACACCTCCTAATCAGTGCCATCTTTCCCTTTGAGTGGTTGGAGATATTTGCTTGAGCGAAGTGGTGGATGGGAGGATTTGAAAATTGGAGGTAATCCTGGATAAAGAAGGGAATTATGGGTAAATGCTAGACAGGAGAAGGGCTACCCCACTATCACCCCACCATTTTTTCTTTGCCATGTCATTGGCAGAGCAGTTAAATGTCATTGAGTAGAAAAATGTGGTCACTTAAATCACTACGTGGGGTTTACTCTCAGGAAAGAATGTATAGAATTTCAGCCTTAGGGCCAACTATTCAGCACAGATGCTATGGTTGCAGTGGTCTTTAAAGGTAAAAGCACCACATCAATCCCACTGCTCTTGAAAACAGTTTGATTTGTCGCATGAGGCTTCCTCTGATGTGTTGGCCACTTGGCTCATACAGGAAACTTAGGGATGTGAGCTGTGTTTCACATATATCCTGAGGTGTGGTAGTTGGGGCTGTGGGGCTGACACTGCCCCATTTGCTATCAGAGCAAATGTTCATGTTCATATACAGCAAGAGCTGGGAATCAGGTTGTACTGTTCCCAGCTTATGGTTTAGTACTGTCACTCTTGTGTCTGTGTGGCTGCAGCTTGGAGAATACTATGAATGCTACAATATTGGCTAATGAATGGAGTGGGGTTGATAAACTAAGGATTCAGTCCTATCCAAATTTCCAGTGCAGATGCCACCTCAAGGTTGTAGAAAAAACATCCCTTCAAGGCATCCATGACTGTACACTCTGTACCAGAAAGTTGGTCCTAAGGCTGAAATCCTATAAACACTTTCCTGGGAGTAAGCTCTATTCATTGAACATAACAGACCCCTTGGCTTTCAACCACAGTAAGTCATATGGGGGAAGAGGAAGGAGCTCTCAAAGTGCACAGCCCGTTTGGGCCTACCTGAGGTGCAGCCGGCTTCCAAGCACTACATGCTTCTTAGTACATATTTACTCTAACATCTAATCCATTCATAATGTTATCCTCCTCCTCATATCCTTCTCCCACACCTAGACATCAGCCATCTTTGTATAAGCATGGAACATAACCTCAACTTTGTGATGGTGAAAATGAATAAACAGAATATGATCTACTGTTGAATTGGAAAGCTTTCCCACCAAAGAGGTATGGTTGGTAAACTAAAGAAGGCACTCAGTTAATGCACATTGGTCCTATCAGCTCTTTCCATTCAGCAAAAGCCTTCAGATTTGGACTGTCAAGCAGGGTGACCATATAGAATGGAGGACAGGGTGCCTCTACTGTTATATTATGGGTTCAATCATAGCAAAGACTTAGATAAAAGGTTCCTTGTAGGTGATTTATTTCTTACTCCTAAATGCACGTAAAAATACCACAAATATATGCAATCCACCCATGCCTGACTCACCTGATTGGGCAACCAATCATCAGATAATAATTCTCCCACAGGTGGCAATACTCAATACATAACATCTACCTTTAACCATTCCAAAGAACAGGGAATTGAGGCAGGTTTAGCTCATCATAGAAGAGTTTTAAAACCAGCACCTGCTCAATTCCCTCTTCTGTGCAATGGTTAAAGGTAGAGGCACTGTCCTCCACTCTACATAGTCACCATGACTAGGAAGGACCCAGAAACAGAAGGGAAGCACTTTAAGGCAAAATCAGGCTTATTAAAACAATTTGAGTATAGTACAAATAAATATTAGAGCATGACCACTTACCAGAATCCTTGACAGAGGAGAGAAACTGAACCACAAGCAAAAAAAAACAAACAAAAAAAAACAGCTCCAGATTCTGGCACGTTGGAAGTAGCCACAACTGGACAGCAGCCTTCTAAATATGATAGATGGTATTAATTTGTTATCCACCATCTCACAAACAAGCCCTATCAAAGAGGGCTCTATGACTTCTGTGAACTAGATAGCACACTCACTGATAGTTATCAAAATGAATTTAGTGCTTTGTCAGCAGCAATGGCAGACATCACCATCAACTAATTTTGCAGCACAATAATGACTCTTCCAAATTGCTAAAATAGTTAATTATTTGAAATGGTTTGTAGGTCAGTATCTGAGTACTGAATAGCAATAGAGCACTCTCTGGAGAAAGAATTGCTGTTTTGGCAAGGACCAAATATTGCATCTTCAGTCCAAAGATGTGTAATATTCCCCATGAGAGAAGGAAAATACATGAAGTGAGAACAACAAATTTGTCTTTCTTGCACAATAAACTGATTGTCTGGAAACACCATTATTTCATTGTATGATTTCCTCACATGTGCCTAATTAGCTTGTGCTCTTTTCCTTCCCTGTTCAGTTATAGCACTTCCAAGATGGGCAGTCAATGGGCAGCTACTCAAAGTCTGGAACAGTGATCAGTTTGTTCTGGTTTTTTCCAGTCTTCTCAGTGAATCACAGTGCTCTGAATTTCTTTTTGGCCATGATAATGGAAGGGAACTGACTTTTTTTGTGAACTCTTCTCAATAACATCCAACAGATCTTCTCCATGAGGCTACCTGCAAACTGAGGAAATTGCTGGGCGTGTGTAGGTCATCTTATTTTTATTCTGTATTACTTTACATTCATCAACATGGATGGACTTGCCTCACTTGTCATTCAGCTCTATCATACTCATTCAGAAATCTGGGCCCAGTAAAGATAATTTTTCCCAATAAAAGTGTCAAGAAAGTAAATAGGAGACAGGCATGTAGCATGCAATATTTCACATCCAGACCTTATGTATCCTGGGTAGTATTTAATATCCAGCATTGTCATCATCTGTCCCTCCACACCACCCATGTATCTTAATAATAATCCTTAAAATAAGATATTAAAAACTTAGAATCATAGAATCATAGAGTTGGAAGGGACCTAGTAGGTCATCTAGTCCAACCCCCTGCCTGCAGCAGGATGCTCTTAGAGCATCCCTGACAGGTGCTTGTCAAGCCTCTGCTTGAAGATCCTCAAGAGATGAGATTTTAAGAGATAAGTTAAACCTGGCCAAAGATAATCCAGGAACCTTCCTGGATGAGTGAGGATTTGAACCTTCAATTGACACATTTTAATTACACTGTCTAACTGGTAACACACTGTTCCGTTCTCTGTATGACTGAAGTGGGGATATTATAAGTTGAAGATATGTATGTTGCAGTGTAACTTTTATAGATCTCATTGTGCAACCAGGATCAGTATAATGAAATGTAATTCCTACTTAATTGTGTAAGGAACTGATAAGAAAAGGAATTATGTGTAGCCAAAGGGCAAAACAAAGGACAATGAATTTTTAATGGTTTTCATCAAAAGGGCCATTCTCCACAATGGATCTGCTTTTGACATTAATGCACAGACCACTAAGTAAGACTCCTGTTATTCTTGTTTGTCAACATATTTTGCAGTGGGGGAAAATGATATTTGGATGCTTACTGTCCTGGGGAAATTATCAGAAGCCATGTCTTATTTCATAAATGGGCCTAACAGTTCAGGCTGTCATTCCCAGAGAGTGGTAAAAGTGAATTTAGTGTTCTGCCAATACCCATGGCAAAATCCACCAAGTCAATTGATTTCACAACACAATAGTGACACTTCACATCAGTTATTTTAAATGATTGATAACATATAGCATATTGCAGTCCTGGTAACAGTCAGACTCTTTTTTTTTTTTGGTTATTCAAATTTCATTATTGCTGCACCTGCTCTAGTGAGACAGCTGTTCTCCATAAGGTAGATTTTGTGGTGATTTTCACAAAATGGTGCATTTTCACAAAACTGTGCATTGAAGAACTTTCTGTACCCAACTGCAGTTTAATGATCCAGGTCATCACCAGGTAACCTGTGAAATTGTAACATTAACTTCTTCACATTTTTACTTGAATATGTTTCATTTTAATGAGGAAAAACTGGATGAACAGACTGAATTTGATGGATTTTAATAATAGAGAAAATTCACAGGATCTCTCTTGATGACCTGCATCATTAAATCAGTATGGCAGAAAAATCCCTACTTCTGCAGTTCTGAACACACACACACACGTGTGTGCACGTGATGCGCGCACACGCGCGCGCGCGCGCGCACACACACACACACGGACACACACATGAACAAACATGCCCATGCACACACACAACATTTGCACAAGAAGGTAGATACCACAACCCCAACGCATTGGCTTAATTGAAATAAATGGTGCTCAGAACAAGAGGATTGAAATGTGGCCATATACTGTGTGGTTGTTTTTATCTCTGTGAAGGGATTTTGAGTTTCTTTTAGCTCAGTTTCTTTTAGCTTGCCTTTTCCTTCGGGACTTCCTCACCTTGCTTTGCAGGAGTGCTCCATAAGATGTTCCACCTGAGTGGCCCATAGCTGGACCACTGAAGGGCGCATTGCTGGACAGACACAAACTGGCTTATAATGAGTCAAACAATTGGTCCATCTCTCCTGATATTTTTTACTCTGATTCCCTCTGCAGTTCCAGGATAGAAAGAGGTTTTCTTCTTTTCTGCTGCCTGTGGTGCTACTAACTGGAGCATCGAGGGCTGAACTTGCGGCCTGTTTGACCATAGCAAGTTACCCTTATGCCTTGGAAAAAATTCACAATTTTCCAAACTGGCTTGAAATTCCTTCTTATTGCTCAGTCATCTACTTGGCTCATTTATGTGTGAGGAGTCATGGGTCACTTATAGATGGGATGTTTTCTATGGAATTGTCACACCTTGCTCACTCACTCTTTGTGGGAGGCTCACATGTTGTCATCCTCCACCTGTTCACAACAGATTGTGTGGCTATTGTCAGTGTGACTGATTAGCTGGAGGGGGGGCAAAAGGGTGTGGATTGACCAAATGTCCTAGCAATATTCATCTGTGGACTAACAAGGAAGGGGTGCAGCAGCACATTGCAATATCTCAAAGCACCAACATCTCTTGCAGCAAGGAAAAAAAACTCTGCAATTCCATATGTGACTACAAGAGGAAAGCAGATGATTGGCTGGTATTAAAGGCCATCTTTGGGACTGGCCATCTGATTAGTCTTCCAATAAGTTAGTAGATGGAGCACTTTCTATTTTATACAACAGTGTTGAAAAGTAATCATTTACAGTGGTGCCTCACATAACAAGTTTAATTCGTTCTGGAAGCATGCTTGTTATGTGAAATGCTCTTTGTGTGAAGTGGATTTTCCCATAGGAAATAATGGAAACGCAGACGATTTGTTCCACAACCAAAAAAATATTCATATAAAAATATGAATGTATGTAAAAATGATGACAAAACACTGTAATTGAAGTCTGCTGAGGCTGCAATCCTAAAGACACTTTCCTAGCAGTAAGACCCATTTAATACAATGGGGCTTACTTCTGGGTCGACATGGTTAGAAGGCTGCACTCAAAGACACTTTCTTCTGCAATCCAAGAGACTTTCCAAATGTCTCCCCACTTTCTCCTTCTCTCCATCCTGAGCCTCTCTCTCCCCTGCTCCCTTCTGGCCAGCCCTGAGCTGCTTCCCTCTTCTCCACTGCTGTTCTCTTCCTCTGCCCAGCAGATGCCCCCAGCCACTGGAGGAACATCATGGAAGTGTTGTTTTTACTATGGGCAGGCATGCTAGGCAGCCCTGATGCTTTTTAAAAGGGCTGCTGGTCAGTGTGTCTGCCCCAACTGCCAACGTGTGTGCTTGTTAAGTGAAGCAACACTTGTTATGTGAGGCAGAATCCTAGAGAAATTTTTGCTTGTTATGTGGATCACTTGTTAAGCAAGGCACGTGTTAAGTGAAATACCATTATAGCAGGCCTCCGTCAGTCTTGAGAGACTATGGTATCATGCTCAGCGCTGCATACGCTGCATGCGAAGCACAAAAGCCTGGGTTGGATTGTTATGGAGGATAGGCTGTTACCCAAGCAGCAAATCCTCCCTCTCCACACCACTGAATTAGTCCAATGGAAAGGCAGAGCCAATACGATTGGATCCAGCTGGTGTCGCAGAGCTGGGCTAAAGACAGGAGCTCTCCCTGTCTTGTGGGGCTGACTCGGGAATCGAACCCTGGCCTGCTGGTTAATAGGCACAGTGTCTTAGCCACTTGCACCACCCACAGCCCTACCATTATAGATCTAAACATTATATGCTCTGTGACTCAATTTGAGATATGAATGTTGAAAATGCCTCGTACCAGCATTTCAAGATGCAGATCAGTGGTTTTCAATCTTTTTTTTCATCTCAGGGCCCACTGAGAAGATGCTAAACTTGTCAAGGCTCACCATTTTTTTTAAAACAATTGACAAGGCATACCATATGCCTTGCTCATGTCTTGCAATGGCCCTACTAAGTGACCATCACCCAAACTCAACTTTGTGGCACATCATTAAGCCACAGTGGTTGAAAATCACTGTGCTAGATGTTAGGGAAATTAAATGCATAAGACGCTATATAGGGAATGAATTCCACCGACAATGCCATCAGTAAGGAATGAATGAGTTAGAGAAGCTACTTCATGAGCCAGACATTTTTGCTTTGTCTGACTTGGAAAATGTGGTCTGGCCTGATTCACAAAGTTGAGTGGAAGCCTGTTGTGTGGTCACATTTTGTGGAAACATGATGGGCAATCATTCTGCTTCACAGGCCTGGGATAAATGGGTACCTCTCTCGAGTTATAAACCTTGCATGAAGACCACACTCTGTCGTACCCTGGTGTGCCATCTGTTAGGGCAGTGATTCTTCAATCCTTTTCATCTCATGGCACGCTGACAAGGTGTTAAAATTGTTAAGGCCCACTATCAATTTTTGGACCTCTATGATGGTGCATCATGCTGGTGATGGAGGCTCAAATCCTTTGGCCCTACTAATATACTGGATATGATCCTTTCCTCAAACTTCTGTGGCACCCCTGCAAACCATTTGTGGCACACCAGTGTGACATGGCATACTGGTTGAGCATAGTTGTATTAGGGACTGGTCTGGAACTGGAATATTACACCAGACACTGACCTGCCTGAACAAGCCACTGAAATTGTCAAGGCACACCATCAATTGTTTTTACCATTGACAAGGCACCAGACTGTTCAAATCCCCCAATTCTCCTATTAATGAATATCAATCCCTAAATTCCCATGGCACACCTGAGGACTATCCGCAGCACAGTGGTTGAAAATCACTGGTCCAGACAGATCTGCTAATTGGGGTTTTTGCTGGACAACCTCTGGTTAGTGTGGCTTTGTGTGCTGGTCTACTCGGAAGTAAGTCCCATGGTAGTCAATGGGGCTTCCTTCCAGGAAAGCGTGGGTAGGACTGCAGCCTTCTGTGCATTATGAAGAATGCGGAGGGAGAGATCTTCAGAGCCTGTCTACTTAGAAGTAAGCAATGGGCTTCCCCACCCAGGAAAGTGCAGATAGGCTGGGATGTACGAAGCGTAGTAGAGGGAGAACTTAAGGAGAAGTATCTAAAGCCTGGAGGGGGAGAACCTTCTTCTGCCTCCTTAGGATTGTGTGTGTGTTTTATCCATACAGGGGTGGAGGGATTGGAGGGGGGGGGAGGGAAGGTATCCTAAGCCTTGAAGAGCCCGGGTTTGAGCCAGAAGGAAAGCCAGCCAAGCAAGCGCAGCCCTGGAGTGTTGGGTTCCCAACGTGGGACTGGCGACCCCCCTGCAAGCCTCCTGCCCAAGTGGCCGCTCCGTCGGGGCTGACTGGAGACTGCAGCGGACTCCGGGGGGGAGGAGGCGGAGGGGCAGTAAGTCTCTCTCTCTCTCTCTCTCTCTCTCTCTCTCCAGGGAAGGGGAATTCAATCAGAGGGGGTGAAATGAGGCGAGGGTCGTTTGCAGGAAGGAATCTAATTGCGGGGCCATTAGACAAACAGCGCACTTGCCGTCCAGCATCCATCATCGGAGACAGCCAGCCAGCCAGGCCCAGAGCTCCCCAGACCCTTCCCCGGCCCGGCCCAGCCCCAGCACCCTCTTCCCCTCCGGATTCACCTGCAGGCTGCAGGGGCAGAGGAAGGAAGGGATAGACCTGGCTCCCTAAACGCCCACCTGCCATCCTGAAGACACTTTCTTGGGAGCAAGACCCACTGAATACAATGGGGCTTACTTTTGAGTGGACATGATTAGGACTGTGCTCTCTCTCTCTCTTTGTGTGTGTGTTAGTGTGTGTGCCTGTGAACACAATCCTAACCGCGTTTACACAGAATTAAGCCCCACTGTATTCAATGGGTTTTACTCCAAGAAAAGTGTCTTTAGGATTGCAGCCTGTGTGTGTGTGTGTGTGTCTTTGTAAGTGTATATCTGAGTGTGTATCTGTGTTTGTCCGTGCGTATCTGTCGGTCTTTGAGAGAGAGAGAGAGAGAGAGTGTGTGTGTGTGTGTGTGTATTTCTCTCTCTCTCTCTCTCTCTCTCTCTGTGTGTGTATTTGTGTGTGTGTGCGCGCGCGTGTTGGACTCGAGTGTGTGTTTGTGTATCTGTCTCTGAGTGTGTATCTGTGTGTGTGTGTGTGTCGATCTCTGTATGTCTTTGTGTATCTGTCGGTCTTTGAGTGTGCATCTGTGTCTGTGTATCTGTGTCTGTCTGTCCCACTTTCTGTGCCTGTGTGTGTGTCTGTCTGCCTGTCTCTGAGTGCGTAGCTGTGTCTGTCTGTCCCACTTGTGCCTGTTTGTGTGTCCGTCCCCGCTGCTCTGCGCTGCTCCCCTGTTTTAATTGGCAGGCAGCGTGGCGAGTGTCTCTGAAGCAGGTCGAAGCCTCCCTGCCTTCCTGCGATCAGATCTGGTCGCCTTAACGAGAAGCCCCCTTTGGCTGCGCTCCTCCTAAGAGTCACTTCTTGGGTAGATGCCCGTGCCCTCTTCTGAGCCCCCTTCCCCAGGCACCCAAACCAGCCAGCCAGCGCAGGGTGGTCAGATGTCTTAGCACCAAAGAGGACCAAGGCACCCCAAAATGAGGACCCCCAATAGAATGCAAGACAAGAGCTGTAAGGCTGATCATAAAATGGAAAACTATATTGCATATAATTAGTCAATTAATTAGTCAATTAATTAATTAGTAAAATAATTAGTCATTAATTAATTAATTAAATAAATAATTAGTCAATTAATTAGTCAGTTACAAGAAGACTCTGAGCTACCTGCTCACAGGGAAAAGGAGGACGTGGAAGTTATTTTCCAGGACACTACGGTTAAAAAGAGGGCATGTCCTGGAAAAAAGAGGACATATGGTCAACCTGAGCGAAGGGTGATAGAGCCTATCTATCTATCTATCTATCTATCTATCTATCTATCTATCTATCTATCTATCTATCTATGGGTGCCACCACTCTGCTAGGGAAAGAGTCAGGGCATGGTGCCCTCCCAACCAGCTTTCCAGTGGCATAGCAGTGCCACTGGGGCATGAGCTGCATCCTTCAGTTGGGGGTGGTGGGAGCAGTCAAGGTAAGGCCTCCTCAAAGTAAGGCAGTGTTTTGAGTTGCATCACCCTTACCCAGGAGCTGGAAAGTTAGTTAAGATTGTGCCCTCAGGCTACACCCCATCCACACTTTCCTAGGAGTCAGCCCAAGGTGCCCACATGTCCTATTTTTCCAGGACATGCCTTCTTTTCTTAGCCTTGTGTCCTGGAAAAAAATCAACCACTGTCCTCCTTTTCCTTGTAGCCTTTTCCAGCAAGTAGCCTTCTTGTAATTCATAAATTAGATGTAGTAGGTTAAAATTTAATAATAAGCAATATGGTGTTTAAATTAACCACATGAATGCAATACACTTTTTAGTGTTTTTTAGCTTTTATTTGTGTCATGTCTTACATTTTTCTTGGGTGTCTTACATTTGGGGGTTCTTGTCCTCTTTTTGGGTACGACATCTAGTCAACCTATATGCACACTTTCCTAGGAGTAAGCCCCATTGACTATGATGGGACTTACAGTCATGAGTAGACATGCATAGGATTGGACTTGCACTGCTAGGAAGGCTGCAAGAAGCTCTGCGAAAACTTCTCACCAGACCCTGCCTTGGCCATGGGAGCGACTGTTGTGAAAGGGCGCCACCTACAGGGCGCAGCGAGCAGCTGCTCGCCTGGTCCTTGGCTTGGGAAGAAGCTGCCAAGGGAAGATGCAGGATGAGCAGAGCAGTGCCAGATTTACCTATAAGCTAAATAATCTATAGCTTAGGGCCCCATTCTTTTGGTGCCCCCCCCCAAAAAAATTTAAAGGACAAAACTGGATGTACATTTCCAAAATATAAGATTAAAAAAAAACAAATAAAATAAAACCTACATACAGCAACAGTGTTTTGTAGGTTCATAAATTAGGTTCATAAATTATCATATAGCATATATTCAATACAAAAAACAGTGACAATTTGTTGTTGACAAAGGACAGCTAGACATACTAAGGGCCCCATTACCTTCAAAAGCTCAGGGCCTCATCAAACCTAAATCTGGCCCTGGAGCAGAGTGACCATAACAGCAAAAGAGGAAAGGTCCCCCTGATGTAGGACATTGTAGAAAAATGTAGGACATTGTAGAAAAATGAAGGATCTGACAAAATAAAAGCCTAAACAACATTGCTAACCTGTGGTTAATTTCAACACTATATTACTTATTATTACATTTAAAACTATTATATATAATAATTTTATTTATAATAAATAATTTAAAATAGTTAAAATATATAATAGTTTTATTTATAATATTTTTATATGTAATAGTTTTATTATATATAATTTATTAATTAAAAGAAAAGTGAATGCTGCCTGCTCACAAGGAAAAGGAGGACAATGAAGGTGTTTTTTTTCCCCAAGGATACACTATGTACACAAGGATATGTTCACTGTAATGATGAGCAACAACACTGAAAGCATGATAGAGGCTGCCATGAAGAAGAAGAAGAAGAAGAAGAAGAAGAAGAAGAAGAAGAAGAAGAAGAAGAAGAAAAACAAAGACAGACAGACAGACAGATTCAGTCAAGTTCTTTTATCTGTGGACAGATAAGGACAAGGAAACAGATGAATTAGTGCTGCCATTTCTGCCAGGACGCTGACAAACTCTGGACACTCTAAGAAAATTGTATTTTCTCCTGTGTGAACCATATTGGTTACTGCCTTAGTATGAAGGCATGCAGAAATGTTGCAAGCATGAATGAATGAATGCATGAATGAATGAATGAATGAATGAAATAATTACATTTTCGCCTATCTAAATATAACTGAAGGAAAAATCAGCAAAAACAAAAAACAACTAAGTAAGGTACACACACACACACACACACACACACACACACACACAAACCCCAAACCAAACCAGAGTTCTCCCAGGACTGTTCTAGTTGATGAAACCAGACACATTATTTCCTGTGTGACAAATTTAGGACAATAACTGTAAATGTATTTGGCTACCTGTACTTGGTTCTGGATGTTCAGCACTGATTGTGCCAACCTGTCCCATTACCAGACACCTTTCATCACAAATATCTGCTTATGAACTGAATGTCCATGCTGCTTGCATGTGTGCCAAAGTGAATTGGCTCACATCAAATCTATCTACTGCTTAACAAGACTGCCTTATCTGGCTTGACAGTAGCTGTGCAGGTAAAGCATACAGGGAAATATTTCAAAACATTGGTACCTTGCCTGTTTCCACAGTGGCAAGAGAGTTGGCCACTGTATTCAGCTGACTCTGCTTGTTGCCTGCAGAGTCTGATTCTTACAGAAACAGCTGTACGGCAGAGTATCTAGTGATGCAAATTCTGCCTTGCAAATTTGCTTTTGTGTTAACCCTATAGCTTTCAATATAGAGGTTATTCAGCAGGGCTTTGCTGTCCTACAGCTGCCTCCTTATCGAGCAGGATGATGTGAAATGGTTGTGATGGATGCAGGATCTGAGCAGATGAAAAATTTCAGTGAATAGCAAAATGAAACATTAAGATGTCCTGTGGGAAGTCTACCAAAGAGACAATTAAGTGTGTGCATCAGCATTTTAAGAGGTTGAAAGGAACCACCGTAGAAGAGCTAGATGGTGACATGTTCCAGACTTTCATTGAATGTTGGTTGCTGAAACTGGACAGAAGAAAGTCTGAAAAAGGATAAGAGTACACAGCCATAGCTACTTTGGTGGCTGTTCTATGAGGAATGAAACAGAAAGATATATGTTTGAATCTGACAATCACCATTGTAATTTGCACTTCTGTGGCAGGTAACATCCATTTTTTTTTTAATCAAGAAGCTGGCCACTCTCAGAGGAAGAGAGTTTTTTATATTCTTTTACATTCTTATACATTCTTTTACATTCTTATATCATTACAGAGGCAAGACATGATGCTTCATGAGCTCCAAGTGGATGTAACTTGTAAAACACAGGTCTTAATTCTGATTTCTCTGTATATTATACTTTAGGGTATTAAATACCCTAAAATTTAATGGTAAATTTAAAATTTAAAATTTACCCTAAAATGGTATTAAAATTCCAAAGTGTTAATCTTATAAGGCCCAGACCTAATAGCTGATTTATAGGGATTAAAAACAGTGGTTCCCAAACTTTTTAATTAACACAATGACCCATTTTTAAAAATGGGACTCTATCAGGATCCATATAGGTCTACCAGACTGCAATCCTAACTTCCAGTTAGGTTAGGTTGTCATAAGCCCTGGCATATGCTGTTCTATACTGACCTGGAATGTCACAAATATGCCATAAGGCACTTCTGCCCCAGTCCTGTGGGGGTTAGGCCAGTGCAGAGGCATATGCCAACCTCCCCACACTACCAGGGGAAGATATGCCAGCTGAGTTAAGCCAGCCTAAATTGGTTAAGGTTGCACCCAAAAGATCTAGAAAGAAATATTCTTTATTTGCAAATAAAAATCTTAGAAATCAAACTGGTTCTCTTAAAGCAGCGTTTCTCAAAGTGGGTGTCGGGACCCCTTTGGGGGTCACCTAGAGGTTTCCTGGGGGTCACCTAAAGACCCTGGTGCAGAGGGCCAGGCCAGGCTTGCCAGAGCTCCTGCTGTAGCTGCGCGCACACTGGGGCTGACTGACAGCCTCAGGGCCCAATCCTATCCATGCCTACTCTGAAATAAATCCAGTTCTAGTCAGGGGGCCTTTCCTCCCATGTAAATGTGGATAGGATTGCAGCCTCAGGGCCCAATCCTATGCATGCCTACTCTGAAATAAATCCCATTGTGTTCAATGTGTACATAGAACACACATTTCATTTGTAACAATAAAAATACATCCTGCATATCAGATATTTACATTACGATTCATAACAGTAGCAAAATTACAGTTATAAAGTAGCAACGAAAATAATTTTATTGTTGGGGGTCCCCACAACATGAGGAACATATAAAGGGCTCACAGCATTAGGAAGATTGAGAACCACTGTCTTAAAGAGACATCCATAGTGAACTTTAATGAATGCCCTACTTTTCCCATTTTCTTTAACCCCAAATCCAGAGTAACTACGGGAGCACGTTAAGAGACTTTATGTGCACCTGTAGTTACTGCACCAGCTAGTGAAAACCTATGGGAAATTCATATTGGAATCCAGAGTAAGTTGTTCTTATACCGGAGCAAGGACTCCCCATAGTTACTCTGGATTTTGCCCTTAGACCAATTTAAAAAATCTTCAGGGTTTCTTTACTAGAGGGCATCAACTAGCACATATGTATCTCAGTGGAATAGTTAAAGGGAAGTAGGAGGTAGCAATTGTACTCTTTAGGGAGGAAACAAAATTGAGATTGACACTAGTGTCAAAATTGTGAAAACATTGGTATGTATCATGTTATATCTCACTGGAAAGGTAATTTAATGAATTAAATGAAGAATTTAATTTAATGAAGAATGAAATGAAACAAATTGGGTTAGAATAGCTGAATTCTAGCAAAGGTTATGGCCAGTTTCCAGAAAATGAAAATACAACTGCCTTATGAAATTTAAATCCATTTAAGAACATAAGAGCACAAGAAGAGCCTCCACTGGATCAGGCCAAAGATCTATCTAGTCCAGCTTCCTGTATCACAGAGCAGCCCACCAGATGCTTCAGGAAGCACATATAACAAGTGCATCCAGCTGTCCTTCTCTGCATCTGGCATTTTGAGGTTGTTCACATTTACACACACCACTCATGGCATTTAACCTGTGGCATATAACCTCTAGGAATTTGTCCAATCCCTTCTTAAAGGTATTAAGATGCCTTCTAAAAACTTATGAGTCTGATTGTACTGAATGCCATGGAAGATAAATAACTATGATACAACATGGAACTAACAAATTTAACATGACTCAGCTCCTATTTCCATAGTTACCATTACTAACTGAGTAAAAGGGTACTTTTTTCAAGTTCCTCTTATGTTTAGTAGTAAAAGAATAACTATCCCTCTTTATCTCAGTGTTTCTAAAAAATAAGGGACACATAGCTTTACAGTGGTATGTCGCTTAACGAGTGCATAGAGAGTGTTCCACTTAAAGAGCAAAAATTTCTGTGTGGTTTCGCTTCACTTAAAGAGCATTTTTCGCATAACAAGTGCCCATTGGCTGGGCTCCCTGTCCTTCTCCCTGTCTCTCCCCAGCATTGGCTGGGCTGAGGGAGTGAGGTGGGACTTTCTCCCCCCTGCAGTACATGGAAGAGACTGGCAGGGAGAGCAAAAGAGCAGAAAAGCCTCTTCATCAGGGGAACAAAGATGGCTGCTCTTCTCCTGCAGCCAGAGAACTTGGTGAGCCCAGCCTATGCAGCCTCCATAAGGTAGGAGGGAATACTCTCCTGCACCCTCTTTGCAGCCCCCTCAAACAGATCCCTTGCCCCAAGGAAGCCCCCCCTGCCTGGACCCCATTACAACCACCCCTCTGCCCTTCCCTGCCTGCACTTTTCCTTTCCTGTGAGTAAACCCCAGTGTATTCAATGGGGCTTGATTCTGAGTAAACAACATAGAATCTTGCCCTTCTGATGTTGCTGCTGCAGCTTGCAAGGAGCATGCAAACAGCAGCTGTTGCTGGAGTTTGCTGGAGCATGCAAACTGCAGCCTACACACTTTCCTGTGAGTAAGCCCCAGTGGATTTAGTGGGGCTTGATTCTGAGTAAACAGCATAGGATCTGGCCCTTCTGATGTTGCTGTGCATGCAAAATGCAGCCTATGCACTTTCCTATGAGCAAGCACCAGTGGATTTAATGGGGCTTGATTCTGAGTAGACAGCGTAGAATCTTGCCCTTCTGATGTTGCTGTGCATGCAAAATGCAGCCTACGCACTTTCCTGTGAGTAAGCCCAAGTGGATTTAATGGGGCTTGATTCTGAGTAAACAGCATAGGATCTGGCCCCCTTGCTGTTGCAGACTGAGATCTAGTTCGCATAGATAGATCTCACACACAGAGAGGTTCCTTGTGAAAGTTGCTCAGAAAGACACCAGTGACTCTTAGTGAAAATCAGTCATCCTTGGCCATAAAGGTTTTTCTTTTCTTTTTTACTGTACAGAATATTACAGTGTTTTATTACAGTAATTGTGGTCTGTATTATATTATAGTGTTTTGAATTCAATTCCAGTGTTTTGTCATCATCTTTACATCCAGTTAATATTTTTATGTGAATATTTTGGGGGTTGTGGAACCAATCATCTGAGTTTCCATTGTTTCCCATGGGAAAATCCGCTTCACTTAAAGAGCGTTTCACTTAAAGAGCATGCCTCCGGAACAAATTAAGCTCTTTAAGTGAGGCACCACAGTATTTACTTAATTAAATCTGATTTTGTTGTGGAGGAGAGAGGGCTATAAAATCTTCTTTGACCCAGCAGATACATACCTTACCTATGCCTTACCTATGCCACTAGCTGGGGAGAGGCAGTGGAGCAAATGAGTGGTGACTGCTAGGAGAAGGAGATGGGTTTTCCTCCAATATTCTTTTTTACAAGTCTAGGCATGACATCACTTCCAGTTGTGACATCACTTCTGGGCAATATTTTGAGCTTTACATAGGCTACACAGGTTCATTAGATCTGATCTCTCCAGTGATCGCTTTACACAATGTATGCCAATAATCACTCTACAGATATTTGCAAACTGCATTAGTTGAACTTTTTGCAGGAAAATGTGCTGTTTCAGTTTTGCAAGATAGCTGCAATTACTCTGCAAAGACCTTAACTCCTGCAATTTGTAATGTAACTGCTTGTGCTCTTTTGCAGGGCAGTTATCAGACACTGTATTTTATTTATTTATTTATTTATTTATTTATTTATTTATTTATTTATTTATTTATTTATTTATTTATTTTATTAATTAAATCTTGCAAACGTTCTTCTATGCACATCTGTGTGCACACACACACACACAGACCAAAGCTTCAAAGCTGAAGCTTGGAGACCTCAGTCTGATTTGAATATCTATATGATATTACTGTATTTGTATGATACTCGTACTCCTCAGAAGCAAAGTATTCAGATACAAAATGAACAGAGTGCCTGGGTACCTTTATCCACTGAATACAACAGGGAATTCAGGCAGCTCAACCTGGAAGGATTGAAAAGCTGCATCTGCCAAAATTTCACCAAAATCTGTATCTCCCAGTTTTCCTTCTTTTTTGTGGAACTCAGAATGTTGATTTGGAAGACAAAAGTTGTGGGACGAACTGTAGTGCTATTGCACCTCTTCACTTTTTGCCAGGTCTGCAGTCAAACCAATTTTTGAATTATTGTCCATTCATACTTCATTATTCCTTTATGATCCACTTCTACACAGTTCACTGATTCAGCGATCATCGGCCTTTGACCTTCCTGCATTTCTGCAGGACTTTTATTCTTTGTGTGTATTCCAAATACTCTTCTTATTGTTTATACAGGGGTAGGCAAGCCATAGCATGGGTGCCATGCTCCGCACATGGAACAAACCTTCCCTGGCAGACATACCCAGGAGTGCTGCCACTGCCACAATTGGCAGCAGGTGGCTGCTCATTACCATTGCTGCTGCCCAGAATGGCAACATCCCTCATCCTACCTTGCTGGCGTCAGAATGGAAGACCCTGGGGCAGACCCTCCCCCCACCTTCTGAAGGAAAGCTGGTATGTGGCTTGGATGTGGCCAGGCTGGGGGAACAACGATCAAGGGTGCCTCCCTGTGGTGCCTTAGCCTCCCTCATTCCCTGTGGTGCCTCCCTTGACAGCCTTCTCAGGGCCAGCTAAGCAGCAGCAGAACTGATGGCACCTGAGCCAGGTAGGCAGGCAAGCAGTACTGGCAGAGTTCTGAGTACACACAGCAGTGGAATATATAGAAATACTGTAAAAAGTATGAAGACAACTGACTGTAAAATCCAACAATAATTTTAATGGAAATAGCAAAGTTTTATTCACATGCAAGTTGGTTATTATATATTAATGAGGCCCAGTCCATGAAATAGGATCTTCAATCCAATATTCCTTCTGGCTCTAAGAGCAGATAGCTTTGGAGGGCTTTGGGCACAGGTAGTAAGGGAATGAGATCATGGCACCGATTGCTGAGCCTTCTCCTAATCACACAACGACACAAATGTTGCAAATGCCGCACTGTGTACATTTGCTTGAGGAAGGACTTGTAGAAAGGCAGATATCTCTGAAAGAAAAGGAAAGGTGAAGTTTGAAAATCTGAGAAGAAGCTGAATTTGTGAAAAGAGTTGTGAAGGTTATGACCATTAGCATAAAATAGTTTTTTATTTTTAAGTGGAGTACTATAGCCAGAAGCTTTTATGGAGGATAGTGGGGATTTTATTGAGTTTATATCTTTAAATCATATAAAATCAGCAACCATTAAACTACTATGAGTTCACTTCTGCCACACACACAAATTCTTAACATGTCATATCTAAATCAGAACAGAAAAACAATAGCTTAGGAGAAAGATAAACATGGTAGATAAAATTTGAGTGATATGAATTTCAAATCAAATGTGAATATAAGTGCAAGCAGATTGTCCAGGCATGCCAGAGCATCTTCACTCTGATTTTACCAGTGCCCTAAGTCTCACTGAACACAGTGAGACTTCTTTCAAAGTAGATGTGGGGAGCTCTGGCTTCACAGGAATGTGACTTCCTGTCTGATGTCCATGACATCACTTCCAGGTTGATGACATCACTGCCTGGGTTTCTTGGATAGATTGTTATTCTCAGAAGGGGATCCCAGGCTGAAATACTTGAGAACCACTGGTCTAGGGGGAAAAGGTAGAACAGCCAAAGGCTTGAAGTCACTAGGATTTGTGTCACACATACACCCTGAGCAAATTGGCTAGACAGAGAAAGAAGCTTTCATTTTGCACAGAATCACTATGCACAAGGAAATGCTGGTGCTTCTTTTTCACTTATGTTGTTTCCACATGTACCCTGTCTTTTCACTCAAATTGGTCTCAAGGTAGCTTTTGGGAAACTCCAATTTCAATGCCGTTTATTTATCATGATAAATATCATTGATAATTTATCATTGATAAATATGCCATGACATAAATAATATGCCATGATAAATAATATCACACTTCCATACTACTTTATTTTCCTTTTACTACTGGTACTACTTTTCAAAATTGGTTTTGAAGCTATGTGCACATTAAGCAGGCAATGAAATCGTTAAAGCCATTGAAATCTAAATCTCAACAACACAAATAGGAAAAAACACAAGCCAGCAAAATGCACAATTATTATCTCCCATGTGGCATAGCAAAATAAGAGCATGATCATTTGCTTCCTGCATGCCTTTGTTCAGTGTGCTCTTTTGTAAATTGATAGTACAAATTCACAATAAGTCTCCAGTATTCCAGCTGCACAAAAAACTAACATCACAAGGACTGCTCTGAAACTAACTGCTGATGTTCAGAGACAGAAAAAGCATTAAACAATGCATTATTCTACCTCCTCCACCCTTCCAGGATGCTTCCTTCCTATTGCCCAAGGGGAAACCATCCCCCAAAGAAGAGGTAATTAAAGGTTCAGGTACTGTTTACAAAGGATTACTGCTGACATGAGATTGACACCCACACAAGATTCTGATAAACATCCCAAATTAGGGATGAGATCAAGGGTTTAGTGGGAGTTAGGAGGAGGTAGAAACTTCCCTCCATACAACCAGGAGGAAATATAAGCTCAAATTGGATGAATACTGGCTAGCCTGGGACTACCTGAGAAGCATCTCTTTATAAGCTTTGTTAATTGGTTTTTATAGGGTATTCTGTTTACATTGGAAAGAGGTTTCACTGCAGGGAAAACATGACAAGGATATTAATAAGAAAGAAAATGAAATCCATTGTAGAAAGAAAGAGGAAATTATTATCTTTCTGTTGTGGGTTATTTTGAGA
Source organism: Cryptoblepharus egeriae (assembly GCA_030015325.1). Lineage (NCBI taxonomy): Eukaryota > Metazoa > Chordata > Lepidosauria > Squamata > Scincidae > Cryptoblepharus > Cryptoblepharus egeriae. The sequence continues at coordinate 113,117,480 of JAREYC010000001.1, read as the reverse complement.
GGCGAGGGGGGGGAGGATTTACTGCTGAAATTTACGTGCTGCTTTATTACTGCATAGCTTAGGTTGACTCTTGTTAACACCAGAATAACACTACCAGGTGATATTCTGATTCAGGTATGGTCATCCTCAAAATATCTGAATACGCTGGTTTTCAAGGGCTTTTAAGGATGATTACACCTGAGGATACTATATTGAAGGGCTGCAGTGGCTCAGTGCTTAAAGACACTGTGGGGGTTAGTGGTTTGAGACCCAAATACTACAAGACGGAATGAATTCCCATCTCCTCTCAAGCCAGCAGTTTGAAAGCACGGAAATGCAAATAGATAAATAGATACCAGTAGGAAGGTAATGTTTTATCTCCTTTGGTGTTTAGTCAATGCGGGGCGGCAAATCATTATCTTGATAATTAAAGAGAAGGAGGCTGAGATGCACTCACTTGCTCATCTCACCATGTGCAGAGGTGGAATTTGAGGAGGGTTTAAGAAGTGTGAAGGTACATGCTCTAATAGTGGGATATGCAACTTATTCCTGACTACCAAGAGGAAAGTTCTTCAGAAAGCAAACAGAGGGAACTTGTACAGATCCTTCTTTTTACTATCTTCATTCCAGGAAAACATCTCAACACATGTCTGTGGCGTTGATCTCTCACACAGTTCTCACCTGAAAATCTTCCTTTGGAATCACATCCAGCCACTTTTCAGAGATAGGCAGATGACAATAGGAATTATAGAGGATTTCAATGATCTCTGGCACTGAAGCACAAGATTTCAGCACCTAGAAGGGAAGAATACCAGACTAGATAAGGACACCAGTGGTCCACAACTATCATCATCAAATACATCTTTGATTCAAGCCGGTAACAGGATGTTTACTGATCAAAGCTAGTTTTGCTACTTTTAGCATGACAGCTTCAGATGGGATGCTTAGCCTGGAATTGACACATTCTGGGCATGCAATCTTAACAGAGGATTCACATGATGCCATTGTATATTTATTTTTACTGGTATTTTCTCCACACTTCTGCTATCACATTTATTAACAACCACCTGCCTTTTCTGAAAACAGTGGTACAGCAGTGAATTGACTTCATGTATGGAATATTATTGTTCTTTTTTTAAGCACATGATCATCTACAACTGACTGCTACATCATGAGAAGGGGAAAGTATATGGGTCAGTCTGCTTTATCTCAAAACAAGCTATGTTCACTGTGAAGTGAGAAGGACAACAGTAACCAGATGCAATGGAGAACAGAGTGCCGATACCTTTAACCATTTTCTAGAAGAATGATGGTAGATACAACTTAACATGGAAGAGTTTTAAAAAGCTGCATCTGCCAAAATTCCTTCTTCTGTACATATAATGTACATTGGTCATTTAATATATACTTAATATATATACACTATTTATATATACTTATATAAGTAATATAATATAATATATATAATACATTATATTATATTAAAGCAGGCCTCCCGTCAGTCTTGAGAGACTATGGTATCACCATGTATACTATAATATCTACTACTACTATGTCTTGTGAAGTGCCAATTAGTTCTTATTTGGGGATTTTGCTACTATTTGGTACTATGATGGTTTCATGGGCATTTTTGAAATGGGACAAATTTTTATTTCAAGTATTTCAAGTGGCTTGGGAGACATTGATTTGGGAGCAAACATAGCACTGGGGAATTAGAGGAATAGTGCAGTCACCTGAGCCATCTTTCCTGATCAACACCTGTCAGCAAATTTCATTGGATGGGAAAGATACAATGTTCACATTCATTCCCTAGGAGCTTCATGGAGAGAGAGCTCCTTCACTGGTGATGTGTGAACATTGCTTGAGGCTGTGGTAACAAAGACAAGGGTACAAAGTGTGTACAAAGAGAGTACAGGGTACAAAGAGTACAAAAATCAGTTCAACTTTCCATCTAGGGTAGAACTGTCTGACAAGTGGGTCCTTCACAAGATCACAAGCAGACCTTCCTCTTTGCTCCTCAAAGGCCACAAATGGTGATGGAGATGCTCCAGGCTGGAGTGTGTTAAGAAATGGGAAGCTGTATGAAATCCAAACATTTCTAGCTTATGCTTAATTACCTTGACAAAAGCTGTTGGCCAAATTTTCTGAGAGCCGTGGTTCAGCAAGGTTTGCACGGTGAGATGTGGCTTAAAATCCTGTTTGAAAGCTGCTGCTTGAAGGACACAGGACATTGGATAAGCCCCATTGTAATCTATAGCATTGACATCAGCGTTTCTCTGCAGCAGAAGCTGGACTAAACCATGATGTGCATTTCTGCAGGCCTTGTGAAGGGGGCTCTTCAGTTCTTCATCAGAAGTGTTTACTTCTGCCCCATGTGCAAGGAGTAATTCGCATACGTGCAGGTAGTTTTCTTGATCCTTCACTGTCTTTGCTTCTCTACAAGCTATACTGAGTGCTGTTTCCTCTAGGCTGTTCTTTTTATCCACAATAGCACCGCAGCTCAAATACAGGTGAGCGTGATCATGAAGTCCATGTTTAGCTGCAACATGAAGAGGTGTTTCTTGGAATTCTTCACTTGGCTGGTTCACCACGGCACCAAAACTAACTAAAGCTTTGGCACACCTACAAAGGAGTGACAATGTTACATTCCCATCAAAGACACTGAGAAACTTGTTACTAATTTGTGATGTTGCTATACAGGTATTTTACATTTTTTAAGGGACATAATTATGGAAATTCACATAAACGCTGAAATCATATAATACTTACTTGGAAGTAAGTCCCATTGAACTCACTGGGACTTATTTCTATGTAGACATGCTGAGGATTGTTCTTACAGTTACAAAAGACACAAGTACCCAGACAGAAATGATATCATCTTCATCATCAGTAATATCACCAGGTGTTTGGACTGGAATAGAACTAGTTTGAAGTTTAAGCTTAAACACATGAGTTTAAGAACTGGTAAGATATTGTCATATAAGACAAAGAAATGAAGAACAGTCTTCTTCTTCAGTATATTAACATATCATTTTCAACAAAAATTTCACAAAGTGGTATATAGTGAAAATAAAATAACTAATGGCTCCCAAAAGGCTAATGGCGCCCATCTAGAAACCTTACTTGAGAGTAAACCCTTTTGAACTCAGTGAGAATACTTCTGAGGAAACATACATAGGATTATGTCATAAATTTTGCTATTATTTAAGAAACAGTGGATAAAAATATGTAATGTTGAAAGTAAATTGATTTTTGTATGAATATTTCAGCGTGAATTGTGTTCCATGAAAAATGCAAGACTATGCTTTCTGTATACAATTCTGCCTAAATACCACAAGATAAAATTTTGCAAGCATCTGTTTAATACACAGTTTATTGGTTCCATGCTGTGTCATAATGTCTCATTGGCTCTTTCCATAGGGCTTCATGCATTTTTTTGTTTTCTAGTCTTTTGGCAATAACATTTGATAGATAGGAGATATTTCAAAATAGGGATTTTTTTGCATTTATTTCTGCTGCAAATTCTGCATTGGAAGACATGGGTATGTGAATCTGTGGCCAAGTCTCTCTCATAGCATTCTTGGGAAAATCTTCAAAAGTGATAACAGATATGATTTATGGCAGAAATAGCTCATAGCTTCTACATCTGCGCAAGAATTGTTGCTTCATTTCTGTGTACCTGACTAGTTTCTTGTGAATAATATAGAAAGGTAGCCATGCATTCTGTACCCTCAAAGAAGTCATAAAATGTCTTCTACCACTTGGTCCAACTTGTGAGGAACAAGAACATAAGATTTATGTATAACAATATACAGTATATCCTACGCAAGAAGTTCCTAAACCATAAGAGAACCTACCCTTTTATTCCCTGACTGGAGTTTTCTCAGAAGCCTTTGGTCCATGTCAAACACCATCTTTAAAAAATCCCTATATCACCATGTAAAGAACGCCTCACGTAACAAACAAAAATTTCTCAGGAATTCTGCTTCACATAAGCTTCACATAACATACTGTGCTTCACATACATACATACATACATAACATACATACATACATAACAAACATACATAACAAACTGTGCTTCACATAAAGAACACATTCATTGGCAGTTGGGGCAGACGCGCTGGCCGGCAATCTGTAAAGCGTAAGGGCTGCCTAGCGCACCTGCCCATAGTGAAAGCAACACTTCTGCACTGTTCCTCCTGTGGCTGGGCGTCTGCTGGGCAGAGGGAGAGAAGAGCAGTGGAGAAGAGGAAAGCAGCTCAGGGGTAGCCAGAAGGGAGCGGGGGAGAGAGAGGCTCAGGATGGAGAGGAGAAATTGGGAGACACTATGAAGGTGTCTTGGATTGCAGCCTCCTAACCATGTCTACCCAGAAGTAAGCCCCATTGTGTTAAATGGGGCTTACTCCCAGGAAAGTGTCTTTAGGACTGCAGCCTAAGTAGACTTCATAAGATCATGCATGTTTTGAATGCATGTTTTGAATTCAATCCCAGTGTTCTGTCATCATTTTTACATCCAGTTAATATTTTTATATGAATATTTTGGGGGTTGTGGAACCAATTGTCTGAGTTCCCATTATTTCCTATGGGAAAATCCGCTTCACATAAAGAACATTTCACATAACAAACATGCCTCCAGAACGAATTAAATTTGTTACGTGAGGCATCACTGTATATAATATCCAGCAAAGCTTGTTCTCCAACTTGTTTCAAGATATTATTTTTAATTATGCTTTCTACCTGAAACTGTTATGTAGCTTCTTGGATCTTTTTTCATCTCTTTTTAAAAGCTTGATAGGTTTCAACCTTTATGGATACTTAATATCATTAGATATCCTCTAGTCTTCTGGTACAATGGCCATTCCTTTGTTCCTTAATATCTTTGGATGACTTGAGTGACTTAAGATCTCATTCCTTATTGTCCTTGGGTGACCATTTGGACCCTAACTTATTGATCTTTAATCTGCAGTTAGATCTGAAATTAGGTATGTCAGTTAGGTCTTCTCCTATAGCCCAATTTTTACCTGCACTAGTTTAAGCAAGCTGGCTAGCCTGAGTTGCACCCAGCGAAGGGTTTGAGATGGATTCCACACAACACAGAGTTAGGGGATTTATTTCATCCTACACCTTACACCATGTCATGTGCCAACCACCTTAGCGATACTTTTTGGGTCTGTGCTAACAAAAATCAGATCTGGTACAAATATGAGCAGTCCAGTGTTATTCCAGGCTGCTTGGGAAGAAGACTAGGGTCTGGCCTAACTGCTGGAGGTCAGTCCCTTTCCTCCTGGGCTTGGTCTACTTTCTCTCCCATCCCAAAGTGCCCTTTCCCTACTCTCCAAAACCCTCTGCACTAGCATTCTCAGGCCACTGAATCCTTATCTTCTACTCATCCCTCTTCTGGTCCAGTTGATCTTTGCAAAAGACCAGACACCAACAATTTCTCTTTGCACAAGTACAAATGCATCAACACCCTTGGCCAAAATGCAGCATTTGCAGTTGTGCAAGGGCCTTGGGGAAGGGTGATAGGAATTTTCCTTGGATGGGAGGTTTCCTTTGGAGGAAGGGGGTTCAGGAAGGGCAGGGAAGGGTGAGAGCAGTTTCTCTTGGGTGGAGGGTTTCCATTGGACGGAAGGGGGTCCAGGAAGGGGTTTACTTCCTACCTTGTGGTAGTGGCACTGCAGGGCTCAGTTCCAAGTGGGTTGGTGTTGGAGGCTGGCAGATGAGGCTGGTGGTGGTGGGGGCTGGAGAAGGGCTGGCTGGCGAGGCTGGACAGCTGGAAATGGAGCCACAGAAATGGCTGGTGAGGCTGGTGGTACCTGGAGCTGCAGAGATGGCCGGCCAGGCAGTGGGGCAGCGTAGGGGCTATGAAGTCCCCAGAGCCAAGGCTGTAGGATGGCAAAGTCATGGAGACACACTAACAGGTGATAGTGCTGGTGCCTGCCTTTCTCAGGTCCTGCCTCTCAGTTTTTCCTGCTCTGGGAAGTGCAAAGCTGCATGCTGCTGCAAGCACAAATCAAAAGTGCCTGGAGACTGGGATAATGGAAGTCTTTACCAGATCCAAGGCGAAAGACCCTCCCATTTCCGGTTCTGTCTGGGCTTTTCCAGTCATTTTGTTAGCCTATCTACATGGCCTGTTCCCAAGTTATCATGGATGTGCCTGGCAACACATTTGCTACACTCTAAAGCAGTGATTTTCAAACAGTGTGCCATGGATAGTCCTCAGGTGTGCCACAGGAATTTGGGGATTGACATTAAAAGGAAATCAGGATATGAACACCCTAGTGTGCCTTGTCAATGGTAAAACAATTGATGGTGTGTCTTGACAATTTCAGTGCCTTATTAGTGTGCTGTGAGATGAAAAAGGATGAAAATCACTGCTCTAAAGGTTGCAGGTTGCAACTGCACTCTTAATTTTTTAATCAAAAGGGTCTGTTCAGGCAGCAGAATCTGCCCATCGTCTTTGGCTGTGAAGGCAGATTCAAAGAAGTGATTTAATTTTAATATCAAGTGCAGCATTATGGGATGGTTTCTGCTTCCAATAGTTTTGTACTTCTGTGCTGTTTTATTGTATTTTCTGAAGCTGTAAAAGTAGTGTAAACAGAGCTGTGAAGACTAGGAGGCTAAGAAATCTAAATTAAAAAAATTGAATGCTTCTAAGACTCACAAATCAAATGGTAGTGTTTATATCCTTTGACAAATGCCTAAATGTAAATAATTTTATTCGTGCTCTCATTCTAATACGAAGGAACTTTGCAACTTGTAATTTATCATTCCAGCATGCAAATCTACAGTGTCATATGGTTAATATCACCGTCACTTAAATAGTTGGCACAACTCTATACTTGAGCAAAACCAAATGTAGGAAACCCAAAATTAGGACACCTAAGAAAAAAATAGGACATGACAAAATAAAAGCTAAAAACACTCATGTACGAGTATATTGCTTTTAAATAGTTAATTCAAACACAATTAAGCCACAATCCTAACCTCCAGATAGGCAAGCATAAGTTCTATGCTGACCTGGGAGTGTCACAAAATTGCCACAAGGCACTTCTGCCCCACTTCTGGGGGTAGAGAGGGGGTTAACCCAATGTACAAGCAGATGCCAACTTCGCCACACCACCATGGGAAGATATGCCAAGTAAATTAGGTTGGCATAAATTGGTTAGAATTACACACTTTAATTACTTATTATTAATTTAAAAATTGTTACATATATTACATTTGATTTCTTAATTACAAGAAGGCTACACACAGCTTGCTCATAAAGAAAAGGAGACAAATGAATATTTTTCTGGGACACAATGCTGAAAAAGAGGATATGTCCCAGAAAAAGAGGACATATGGTCAACGTTTGTCATTAAAACCATTTGTCTATTTATTTGGAAAGAGCAATCTGGCTTGTGGGTGGGGAGTAGTATAACTGACATGAATTGGGCTGCAACTTTTTCCTTCTTCACTACCTCACACCTAGACATTCCTTCTGCACTTAAAAGCAGCTGTTTACAAATAGAAACTATACTGTTAAGAATAATTTTTTTAAACTTTGCAAAGGTCTTCTGTGAGCTTTTCACATAAGATACAGATCAAGTCATATTTTGCACATTTGCTATGAGTTTAACACAGTATTTTTTTACTTGCATGGAAGAAGTTGATGATGTGTTTTGTAAATGGATTCCAGGCAGTTTAAGGCCTATTACAGATTCATACTGCAGTACTCGCCTAGCCTCATGCTGCCAATGATTTCCTTACACAGACATCACACAGATCCCACACAGTGCAGAAACACACCATTGTACCTCCCAGAAGAAGGTGTAAAATAAACTGCAACTGCACCAGTGATTTTTAATCATTTAGAAGTTGCAGGGCACCTGAATACAGTCCATATCATGTTTACAGCTTCTTGTATCATGATTTTCACAAAACATTGACTGGGATAAATTGGGATGTCCCCCTTGGTGTGGAATGAATGAATGAATGAATAAATAAATAAATAAATTTGTAAGAAATGATGGACTGCACAAAATATTATTTTCCAAAGGATCAGAATTTGTATTAACACCTCACTCCTAAAACATTTACTGGATGGAGTTATTATTCGTACTTCCAGGTAAACATGAAATTTTTACTTCCAGGTAAACATGAAAAGGATTTTAAAGCATTTCTACAGTATTTCTGAGATAGCAAAAGCTGACACCTTCTGTCTTCACAGTACTTTATATTCATTGCTTAAAATACCTTCTGGCAAACAGGAGAAGCCTAAACATTGTCCACAGCAATGTTTTTAGTGCAAGTAAATTAATGTGATAAGCTAGTCTAAATGAATCACAATGATTGCTACTATGCTATGAGATGTTGACATTGCTGCTGATGAAATGGTTGACATACCCGTCACACAACAAGGTCAAATTCTCCAGTAGGTGAATGAGAGCCAGCAACAAAGCACATCCAAGATACCACCATTCTGTTTTCCTTCCGTTTCCCTTACCAAGGCTTTTGCAGAGAGAGAGAGAGAGAGAGAGAGAGAGAGCCAACTCCCTTTAAACACAATTTGAGGGCTGGCAATATGCAAGATTTTGATTTCTATAAAGCTCCACTTTGGCACAAATAAAGGAGCTAACATAGAACATGCACATAAAACAAAGAGTAAAGAAAATATGTGAATCTTTACATTCACAAGTTTTTAGACAGAACATAAACCAGACTTCTGTATTCTTTAGGAAACACAGACTTCTGTTCATTTCATTTAATTAAGAAGCCAGCATAAGTGAACATTTTCACTTGCTTGTGAAATGGAAGCAAATGGATGGTTATGGGAACAGAGCTGTGTTCAACTACTTTGGGGGTGACTTGCAATTGGAGTGGTATAGTATGTAAACCCCACACCTTAACTTTGACGTTAGGCCTGGCCGCCTTTCATTCTTTCTGTGATTGGAGCGCCTCATTCAGGTCAATTGTATAAAAAGATGCCTAATTCATAAAAACGCTTTGTGCCTCAACCAAAGGTCACTACAGTTTCCCCCAGCAGTGAAAATTTACATGCAGCAAAAGTCTGAGAGTGCAATTCTGGAGCTCCTAGAAGTGCCTCAAGGTACTTCTATGCCACCCATAAGGACCGAAGGCAGTACATGAATGTGTGCCAGCTCCCTGTGTTGCTCTGTGATTCTATGGGAATGTTGTGGAAGGAAAGATAGGGTCTGGAGAGGCAGGGGTCAGTCCAGGAGAAGAGGAGGGTGGGTGGAAGGTGGGACTGTGGTCAGGGAAGAGGGGGAACAGGAGGCAGGGTTTGGACCAGCAGTGATGCTGGATCCAAGCCTTTATCTCTGGGCCATTGGGAGCAGTCATGTCTTTTCAGATTTAGGCCCACTCTGCAGGTGTCCTAAGTCCAAGTAAATCAATTGGGGCTGCAGCAGCCCTACCCTGGGGAAAGGGACAAGTCTTCCCTTCCCTGTTGCAGGGTGGCAGCAATCCCAGTCCTTGCAATGCATACAGTGCAGGCTGAGCCAGTCTGCCTGTTCCAGTGCAAGTTCGGATGGCACTGCCTGTTAAGACATCTCCCTTGTTGCTTAACAAAAACAACTTTAGCAAACAGAACAGTTCTAAACTCTATTACTGAAATGTGCTGGTCTAATGACCGTAATAAAGGAATACTACTACTGTTACTGAAATGGATACTAACACAGTTATGTTTGCACTGAGATGACAAAATCTGTAATCAGTAAAATTCCCTGATTTGATGACCATGCCGTGAAGGATACCATCTTTCAGAGTTCTACGAGCTGCCTAACTCACAGGGTTGTTGTGAGGACAAGATAATAAAAGCTATGTAAGCTGCCTTGAGCATTTGCCTTGTCATGGAAAATGGGGCATTAAAGAAAGAAAGAAAGAAAGAAAGAAAGAAAGGCTATAATTCTAACCACACTTTCCTGGGAGTAAGTACTATGGAACTTACTTTTGAATAGACATGTTTAGGATTGCACTTTAAGTAAGTTAAGTAGGCTAATATATGTAAAGTAAATAATACTAACCAATTTAGGCCAGTGTAATCTGGTATATCTTCCTGTGACAGTGTGAGGATGTTGGCATATGCCTAACCAGTGCAGTTAGGGGGAGAAGTGCCTTATGGCACATTTATGATATCTTCAGGTCAGCACAGGCCCTAGGCCAGGTCTTAGGCCATCCTTACTCAAGTTAGGATTCCAGCCCATCTGGTAGCACAGTTAAGAGATAGTGGACAATTTTTTTCTCATTATTTGTAGAGGCAGCAACAAAAGACATCAGGCATCTCCACAAAACATAGTGGTCCTGAATTCCCAACAACAGTGGTGCCTTGATTTATGAGGATAATTCATTCCAAAAGCATGTTTGTAATTCAAAACGTTTGTAACACAAAGCAGATTTTCCCATAGGAAATAATGGAAACTCAGGTGATTGTTCCACAATCAAAAATATTTATGTAAAAATGATTATAAAACACTGTAATACAGTAAAAGATACTGTAAGAAAGAAAATATTGTACAGTACTGAACTGTACTGTACCTTTGAAAACCTTCATGGCTGGTGTAAGGGAGAAAAGGGAGAGGAGGGATTCTGAAGGATCGTTTTCACTATCACTAATGGAGTCACTGCTATCCATTGGCTCAATGGAATCTTTGTCTTTTCATGGAACCTTAACATGGAACATGGCCATGGAAGCCTGTTCCAAACTTCCTCAGAAGTGCTTTTCTTTCAAGACAGTGCTCTTAAATCAAGTCATAATTTCTGAGAAAATTTTGCTGTTAATACAATGTCTTTATTCAAGTTGCACTTAGATCAAGATACCATTGTATAATAACATCAGAAACATCATGGGCAATGATTTAAGAAATGGAGAAAAAAATCCAATGCATTCTGGATTTTTGCAAGATCTGAGTTGGAAACAAACTTCCAAGTGCTTATGTTTAATGCTTTTATAAAAAAATCCCTAATCCTTGAGAACAAAATGCATTTCAAACATGTTTTGTTATACATGTAAACATGTTATGGAGGGTTTTTTCTTTTTAAAAAGAGTGTGTCCCAAACATTTGTTAGAACCTATATATCCTCAGTATTGGTGGATGAGAGAAATAGAAGCTACTTGTCTGCCTTTTACAATTTCTGAAGCCTATAAGTTCAAGGATGTCACTGTGTCCTTTAAGACAGCTTTCAGTGTCTGTTGGCCTCCTCATCTATGAGCCAGCAAGCACTCCATGTCACATGGCAGCCCAAGAAGGTCTAGCCTCCTGCATTCACCTCTTGAACCCCTTTCTGCTATTCCACATAATTAACAGAGAGATGGCAATAAAAATGAGGCATAGAGGTGAATGCACTGCCACAGATCCTGAGCTCCCTGGAGGCTCTGCAGGGTGCCTCCTGAACAGCAAGAGGCTTCTTCTGTTTTAAGTAAACAACATTATTAAGTTAAAAATAGCCCTGAAAACAGAAGTGAATGGAATGTTCTAACATGGCTGCCATGAATAGATGGCCATTGTATAGTGGAACGATGGTTCTGGTGAGCCAAGCGAGGATGTAAGAATCTGGCAGATCATCTTGGCTTTTGATTTATCCCATGCCAATATAGTTGAGATTTGTACAGCCTGATAGATTTATCAGTATCTGTTAGCCATGATAGCTAAGAGTACCCACCATGCACAGAAACAGCAAACAAATACTGGAGGAAAGTCACTGCAGTATTTAAAATTTAAAATTTTTGTCCTTCCTCTGATTGCCCAGAAATAGTTGGCTGGTTGGAAAGAGAATGCAGGACTAGACTAGGAATATCTTATTTACTCAAATCTAATGTGCCATCGAATCAAATGTGCACCCTATACTTATAATCAAAATAATGTATTAAATCTAATTAACCATCAAATCCAGCACACACCCTGATTTTGGATACTAAATTTGACTGGAAAAGTGAGCGTTAGATTCGAGTAAATACAGTAGTTTTCACCTCTTGCACAGTGAAAACGTACAGACCAAACCTGAAATGTAAGTTGTTTAGAGGCAATAGGAATGGTGATGGTTCAAATAATGCAACATGAAATGGCGCACTTTGGACAATGATTGATGTTGCAACTGGTGGGCTCCAATCAGTGCCAGATTTACATATAAGCTAAACAAGCTATAGGTTAGGGGACTCTTGGGGACTCCCAAAAAATTTAAAGGAAAAAAAAACAACTGGATGCACATTTCCAAAATATAAGATAAAAAAACAAATAAAATAAAACCTACATACAGCATCATGTTTTGTGTAGGTTTATAAATTACCATATAGCATATATTCAACACAAAAAACAACGATAATTTGTTGTTGACAAAGGACAGATGGACATATAAAGGGCCCATTACCTTCAATGCGCCTCATCAAACCTAAATCCAGCCTGGCTCCAACAGTCTCTGATGGGAAACTGCTGGCTCCCTGAAGCTGGATTGAGACTTTTTAAGGGTAGCATATGGCCCCTAGGACATATCCAGGTTTATCCAATCCTGTTTTAAGTGAAATGGCAACACAAGGAACTGAACATAGTTGCAGAAGTGCAAGGTATAAAAATAGTCATTAGCAAAAGAATTTGCGCATCTACTTCTCATTTAGTTTTACAGTTTGACAGTACAGCAAAAATAAAACTCTAGTAACTACCATGGTCATTGTGACATTATATTTTACGATGTCAGCCAGACAGTGCTTTTGAATGTTCTGAGATCATCACAGATATTACCCTATTCTAATCCTTCCACCAGGGCCATTATATTAAAAAAAATCACACAGTTATTTTTTGAAAGTTTGAAGGACTTTCCACTGATGTAGTCAAAGAGAGATGCAAATTTCTTTACCATAGTTTCTAGGGGTGAGTGAGAACAGTGGCAGTAGTGGAGCGTCAATCAAACCACTCCTCCAGCTCATTTAAAATCTAGAGTGTTTTCTCTTCAAAAGTCACTCCTTAGGATAGAAAGCACAGCCTTCTGAAATTCCAGTTCAGTTTTACTGGGAATAACTGCATTCATGTCCAAATACACTTGCATTCACCATTATCTATATGAAACCAACGGGCTACTAATTTTCCTCCTAACTCTTCTACTCCTAGTCTAGTCTGCATCAGCTTCCCCAGTGTTATGATGAAGAGTGCCCTTTTCTGACTTACCCCTGACTGAATCCCAACATGTTTTGGGATTTTTTTCTGCCCTGTGGCCTGGCCAAAGTGTAGAAACAAAGACCTTTTTTCTCCCCCTCAGTTCCAGTTTCTTCAAAAGCCTATGTGATTCTCCTTTTTTTAATCATCCCAGCTTTAGCAACGAGAGTGCAGTCAATGTGTAGACTCCTCTTACCCCACCATGTTAATTACCACTACTATAAAAAGAAGGTCAAGGAGAGGAACTCCACTAAATAGGGCGAAGTTGGCATGCATGACTCCTAAAGTGAAGATAGAAATGAACTTTGCTGGAACTTTTTTTTATAACAAAAATGTCTTCAAAAAGCTTCTAGATTAAAGCTCTTATACCCAGTTTTTTGTGGTTCAATTCTCATGGATTCTGAAAGTTGAAATGGTTGGAAGGAAGCCCAGATAATTTTTTTTATCGTAGTCACTGAGAGGCTCAAAGGTTTTAAGTCCTGCCCCCATGGTGAATTGCAGACTATATGGGAACATAGAAGAACCTGACACATAGGTGTTCAGGCCATTGTTCGAAAGATGGAGCCAAATAAAATAGCTCTCTATGTAGGTCGATGACCTGCTCTTTATTGTCAGTAAAAAATTAAGGATGACCTCAAATCTATTACTTTAAAAAATATCAGGGGGAGAGTAGTCTTCTCTAATCAAAGAGAAAATGTTTGTTACCCAAAGCTTGACCTCCTCACTATCTAACTAGCACAAGTCTTTGCTATTGAAAAGCAGTGGTCGAAGCCTCAAAACGCATCTGAAACGTCAGTTAATTTTTGATCCTTCAAGGTAGAGGGCTTAGTTATTGTAGAGGCATCCAGTAGCGCTGCTGTAGTTAAGGGTCTGACGGCATTTCCATTATAAAGCCACAATATTCAAGGGCTTAGAGTTGGCTCAGTTCTTTCAACATTGCATCTGTGAGATATATCTGTTATAGGATGGCAGCTCAAATGCAGCCCCCCCTTCCCACTTGTGTAAAACATGATGTAAATCAATAAAGATGTGTTCACAGTTGGACACAGAGGCTCAAAACCTTGAAACCTTGGAAGGAAGAAGGATTTTTTAGAAGTCAAAACATGTCAGATTTCTTTCCATGTCTACTGAGATACATGATGCAAAATGGCTAGTGACTATATTTAAGGAACAGTTTGTCTTGTGTTTTTGGAAGAGAACATAAAGAACTATGTTGCCTATTTCTTTCTTTTTTAATGTATTCTACTGACAATGACTTAAGCTACCTGAATGGGTTCTGTTTTGAGGATATGATTTTAATGAGTCTATGCTTTCTAACATGTAATTCCCAACTCAAGCCAAGTGGGATCAAGTAATTAATATATTTTGATGCTCAAAGAGATTTAGGAAGTCTGCCAATGGATGATTGGCAGCAGAGAGGAAGGACTATCACATACTTTTCCTTAAAGAAACCTGAATTGCAGTGAACATGGGGTTGAAATTTCCACGAGTTGAATCTCATAGATAGGATTCAAAGATGTGTGCTCCCGAATGATAGCTGCACATTTGGTCTGAACCTTTATTAGGCATTGTTTTATTTTGATTCTCCCTTCCCTATTGATTTTTGTTCCTTTCCTTTTTTTGTTCCACCTTTCACCCTTGCTCCCTCATCTTTCCCAGTTCAGCCACAGAGTATCTCTGTGCATAATTAGTTTTTCTCCATTTGTGCATGCTATGCAAGCTTAAAAGCACAGCCTGTAATGGAATATTTAGAGAAGCAGTATATAACATTCATCATTATCATCATCACAGCATTGCTCTTCCTTCCCCACAATGTTTTTGAACTTGCAGTTACAGTGCACTGCTTAAATAAGTCCCAAATGCAAATCAAAACCACATTTTGTGCAGATGTCTACTTCCAAGCATTATTAATATGAACAATGAAAGACAGACTCTCACCAAGACAAATTGCTCATTACCTGAAGGTGTTTTGGCTGGTGCACAGGTGCAGAGGTGCTTCACCATCATGGCTCAGAAGGTTGGGATTGGCCTTGTGCTCCAGTAATAGCTGTGTGCACTCTGTGTGCCCCCCTTCACAGGCTTCATGAAGGGCGCTTCTTCCTCCTGGAGCAGCATTGGGGTTTGCCCGCCAAAATAGCAGATGACGGAGACAAGCAGTATGTCCATAGCTGGCTGAGATGCAGAGTGGATTAGTCAGGACCCTTTTGTATTCTAGAGACCACAGACCTGGGAGAAAATAAGTTAAGAGCAAGAATATTTCATTTTGGGTTTTAACTGCCTTAGCTATGCAGTGAGATCCTTGTTGTGGACCTCATTACTTAAATTCATCATGCAACTACCACCAAATTTTGCAGTGGTATTTATAACATCAAAACAAAATAAAATCAGACATCCCAGGTCACTGGGCCTCAATGTCTGGATAAAACAAACCAGTCAACACATTTACCTAATTGTGTGAGAATCTCACAATAATATATATCTGTACAGTATTTTTGAGAGTGCAAAGTCCTTTACATATATTAACTTGTTAGAACTCTTAACCTTTTACATATATTAACTTTTTATATACATTAACTTGACGGAACAACCCTGTCATTATTAACAATCCATTTATTATTATCTCTATATTGCCATGAAGTGACTGGCCTCAGGGTGATCAAGTCCTGTTCAGCCCAGGAATCTTACTGAAGGAGTCATTGCTTAAGACCTTTTGTGAGATTCACAAATGTGGATTATACCAATGTTTTATTTCTAGTTATCTAGAAAGATAAAAGCATACAATTGATTAAATTCACTTGCAAATTTTTCCCTATGTTATTTTGCTAATTTATGATTATGATTTGATACTTGAGCCTGCAACCAGAGTGGACAGCCCTGTTCTATCTAAACATCCAATGTGATAGTTCTGACACACATGTTGTGTTCCTCCTTGCATCACTCCCTCCTCCTCTTGGATGCCATCAGCCTGGAAATCTGGTGCTCTTTCTCTTCCTTGTACAATTAGATGTCTCTCCAACTGGTTTTTCTAGTCAGTCATGACTCCATGATGCTACAGTATTGATGGCCATGGAATGAAGATTTCTCTGGAAGGCCAGGCAAGGCTGGTTTGTATTCCTGGAGCTGTACTCCTTGCTTAAGCTCTATACTTTCAAATTAACTTCAGCTAATTCGGAATCACTCAGTGCTCTGCACTTGTTTAACAACTCTTGAAAACAAAATCTTAAAAAAAAACTCATGACAATGTTGCAATAGGGCAGTGATTTTCAGCTAGAGTGCCGTGGATAGTCCTCAGGTGTGCTGCAGGAATTTGGAGATTGACATTCATTAATAGGAAAACTGGGGATTTGAACAGTCTGGTGTGCCTTGTCAATGGTAAAAACAACTGATGGTGTGGCTTGTTAAGTATGCCGTGAGATGATAAAGGTTTAAAATCACTGCAATAGGGTCTGAAAGCCATCTAGTGAACTCATGGGAGAAGCAAAGTCCTGATTTACTGCTCAGTCCTTTAGGCAGCCCTCAGAAGGTTAATATGGCTTAGTAGGCACTGAAGAGTGTATTACAGATCTGGTTTTTTACAGAAACAATAGAAGTCTCCTTTGTTATTATGTTTTTGTTTTGGAAGAGCATATATAAGTTGCTCTTCCTTCAAGCAGTTTACACAGGCTTCCAGAAGGTCTTGCATCCAGGCAGCAAACATGGCCAGCCCTTCTTACCTTCAGCAGTGGCACTAGGTCATATACCCTCAGTACATTCTCTGGCAATAAATTTCAGTGACTGAAAAGAATGAAATATCTGCAAGCTTACCATAGAGCTCTGTTTCTCATCTGTGCAGTGAATTTGTTCTTGGGGATGCCCCTTTGGGACTGTGAATGTTAAAATTGGAGCTGTCAATTGATAGCAAAGCCAAGCTTAGAAAGAGTTTTTGTGTCTATGAGGGTTTTATTAAGCTGCATGGAAAATCTTGTGCATCTGGAATATGCACCTGTGAAGAACAAAAAGAACCTGAGCTGCAAAGTGAAGCCAAGAGACCAGGTATCTCTTGGTTCACTGGTCTAACAATGTGCAGAAAGGGGGCTAGGAAGAGTTTCAGCCCATTGATAGGTATAGACATTCTCAGTACATTTTGCTACTGAAAAGGATCACTGGCACCTCATTTTCAACCATTTTAGATTAATTCAATGTCTTCTTTAGTTCTGTGTGGGCTGCCAAGTGCCCTTTCTGAATACGACAGTGGCATTCTACACTTTTCACCCTCTGAAAACTTCTTTGGGTTTGAAAAGTCTTGAAAATTGTGAACCAGTGTGAGCCATGGAGGATACTGGAGCAATCAACAAGGAAAAAAAGTCCCCAGTGAATACACATCAATGGTCTGGATTTCACATGATGGGGATGCCTTCTTGTAATGAAGGACAAATCGATATTATGCCTGTAACAAGCTGTAAACTTAACATCTCCCTGGAGCCCATGCTGAGAAACTTTGAAAAGATCCTGCACTAATTGCCCTCCTGCATCAAATGCAGATGGGTTACTGGTTGGGGGCTCAGATGTCTTGCATTCAGGTCATCTATGGAAACCTTGCAGGAGAAGGGATATAAGGAAACAAAATGAAAAGATCCTGAAATTCATAAATGAAAACTTTCAGCTTTCAGTTTGGGGGAGGGGCTGGGGAGAAAGGGGGAGAGGACTGAAACTGACAGTTGTTTTGCTGGTGCATGTTTTGCAGTGCTAATTCTGGTGGCCATCAGGTGGTGCCTAACATTTTTTACCCAGAATGTCTCCTTGGAATGTCTTCCTGTTCCCTGTTTTCTGATGGTTTATGTTCAGACAATCCACTCTTTCAACACCTTTCAATTATATCCAGAAGTAATTCATTCAGCACCTGTTCCACTCTTTCAACCTCTCTCTGCTAATTGCCATCCCCCTTGTGGATTTGCCTATGACATAGTTATTCAGACGGTTTTGGCATGCGTGCATGAGACAGAGAGATCATGCATGGCCACTTTAGCGCCTGGTCTATTCCCATTCCCAGAAGAGTTAATGAAAAACAATTTGTAAAATCTGACTGTAATAGAAGGAATTTGCAAGATAAAAAGAGCATTTACAATTTGCTAACTAAAAAGCATTGGAAGCAATATTTGTAAATAAAAAGGACCAGGTTCCACTTTTTTACCATTTCCACTTTTCACAACTGCTCTGGTCCCTGACCCACCAGATAGGTGGAGGATATCTGTACTAGTACAGGATATCTGTACTATAGGCGGAAGATATCTGTATTATTCTGAGTGGCACAAATATATACACATTTTCTGCTTTATTGACATACATGTTATCTTCTTCTCCCCATCTTTGTTCTCTTACTCCAGTGATTTTCAACCTTTGTGTGTACACACACACAGTATACATCTACATGTTACTTGAAGCTGAGGTGAGAGTCTGGGACTGGCATGGTGAGGTAGAGTGGGTGTGTGCACACGTAGCAGGTGGAATTGGCAGCAGAACTTGGTAAGTGGGTGGCATCAGTCACAGTTCCAAGAAGCAGATGAGCTCGGACTTTTCAAGTAATCCAAGTTAATCAGGGATGTCATAATATAGCCAATCAGATATATTTGCAGATTCCACTAAAGACAAATGAATTTTTATGAAGAATTTAATGCTGCCAAAATAATTTAGATGGGCAACCCTAAGCATTTAGCTATCAGTTAAATTAATTCTTGCAACAGACTAAAAAAGGATCCCTCATTAATTGGGTAATTTTCAATAGTACAACACATAATAGCTGCCAACGACACTGCTTATTGCACTGGCTCAGAAGAGCACTGAGGGCACAATCCAGAGTAACTATGGGGAGTCCTTGCTCTGGTGTAAGAACAATTTGCTGTAGATTGCAGTATGAATTTCCCATAGGTTTTCATTAGATGGTGCAGTAACTACGGGTACACGTAATGTCTCTTACGTTCTCCCGTAGTTACTATGGATTGTAGGGTGAGTCACCCTAAAAATTGCCGTTTTGCCCAGTTCTTTCTGGTCTGTGAAGAACACACATGGTGACAAGGGCAATGCTCAGGCAGCATGCATTCTTGTGGCTGATCTTGTTGGACCCGGATGCAAGCAGATGAGCTGATAATGGGAAGGAGAGGTCAGAGGCAGGGAACAAACACATGCAAGTAAAGCACAAGGCAACTGGCTCTGGCACAGGTCTGTGCAGAGGCTTGTATAACAGTGCACTTTTTAAAAAAAAAGAGAGCACCACAACTTTCCACTGGGATTAGTAAATGCCTTTTTAAATTTGGAAGTGGTCATTGAAATCTTGAGTACCTGACAGTCCAAAAGCAGCTGGACTTTTCACTTGCCATTCTAGCTCATTTTGACTGATCTCAAACACCACATCAACATCTTCATAGTACTGATCCGTGAAGGCTTTGAGCTTCTCAAGGTCTCCTTTAACCAGAGCTTCATAATGCTTGTCCACAGGGGCATGAGTCTTCATCCACAGCTTGGACTCCTCTGGTTCAAAGATCTGCAATTTCTCACCAGCCAGTTCTGGCAGCTCTTCCATTGTGCTGCCCACAGCCTATTTTTACCCCATCTGATTGTGTTGATTGGGTGTGGTATTTTAATTGCACTGTTTGCATGATCCAATTATGTTCTAGTTGTGACTCTCACACAGCTTGTTTTTAAATCCGATGATTGTTACTTGATACAGTTAGGATCACGTGGGCTTCTGGTTCCAACTACAAGTACTTTACGACAACCCGATTGTGTGTAGGAATATATATAGCTTGACAAGGTCAGCTATCCACCAGGCTGTTTTATGTGGGAATTTATGCAAGGAACTATTTTAATTATTTTAATTCCAGGCAGCAGCTTGGCAGGGAAACATATATGTTCCTAGATTACAATGAGTTCTTTTGATAGTAGTCATCAGCCTATTTAAATATACACAGTACAGATAAAGGGATGTAGTGGCTTGCATGCTTTTAATAATTTTTGTTATTCAAGCATTTGCAGACAAATTAAATGATTTCCTGCACCAAAATTTTTTTACATACCCTCACTATTGTGTTTGGTAGTTAGTATGTCCTGCTTGTACACAGCACCATCCACTCTGCATTCTTCTTACATTCAAGTGACAGAGCATTTTATTGGAGTAAATTCAAGCCTGGTAGCATGCCAGAGAAACATTAATTCCTGAGGGCTAGAAACTAGGCTAATATAATTCCACCCGTGCTTAAATTCATGGCAAAACTCTCATTGCTTTCAGTCAGAGTAACATGGTGGTGCTTTTTTGCTTACCCTAAACTCTGACCGAAGAAGTGGAATCCATCCCCAAACAGGATGGTTCAAGGGCATGTAGGAGGGAAGCCAAATATAGGAGATGCATCAAACCTCTTACATTCTATGCCCTGGACAAGTAACAAAGCTGTTCTCATTCAGGAGGCATCTGATCTCACATCCTATTTATTACCAGGTGCCCTTTTCTCAAATGGTGTATCTAATGAAAAATATGCAGAAATATTTTGCATTTCCTCAGAAAAGACCTTCACCCTTTTCCTCAATCTCTGACTTGCTCTTCTCCCAGTCCCCTTTCAGTATATAGTATTTCCAGGTATTTCATTTTTCACCTCAGTTCTTTTTTTCCTTCAGAAGAAACTATATAAGCTCTCTGAGTTGTCTTTCTCACAACAGACAGCAAGTCATCTTTTCAACACTTCTTGGGGTCTGCTGTGCAAGCAGTAGTGACTGGCTAGATGTCACAACTGCTTGTGAGTGGAAGACTTTTAGTAAGTCTTTGGAAATAACCACAAGTAGGGGCTGAGTTTTTTTTAACACTAACAGTTCTTCTTCTTCTTCTTCTTCTTCTTCTTCTTCTTCTTCTTCTTCTTCTTCTTCTTCTTCTTCTGCTTCTGCTTCTACTGCTGCTGCTGCTATAGGTGCCACTGGATTTTGTGCATCTTTCATGATATACTTCCATTCCTTGAGATTGATGGCAATGTTTTTAGCCTCATCAGTAGTCAGTCGCTGGTTCTTTAGTTTTCTAAAGACACTGTCTATTTCAGTGCTGCTTGTTGAACTCTCCAGTGGACAGGTCGCTCATGACAGAAGAGCTTATGCAGGCAGCCGATTGGTGTTCATTCAGCATATGTAGCCAAACCATCTCTGCATTTTTGGATTAGTCCATCAATAGAGGGTTGATGATTGCACCTTTTCCATATTGTCTTGTTTCAATGGTGGTCACGAAGAGAGATACTCAGGTTCTGTCTCAGGCATCACATGTGGAAGGTCTCAAGCTGACTCATATCTGGTTGCAAACTAACAGCCCAATCCAGATCAACTATTCCTTGCACATAAGAGGCCTTAGGGTGCCCTATCTATCACTAGGGTGGAGCAACTGCAAGATGCTCCAGCCCAGTTACTCTGGAAGAGGCTTAGGGCAGAGCAAGGCAAGATAGGGTGCCCTAAGAGAGGTGGACCTGCTCTGCCCTAACTGGGGCAGCCTAAGCAGCTCAGGAGAGGCATGTTGAGGGCAAGTTTAGCATTGCCTAGGGCAGAGCAGTTACTCTGTATCCAAAGCCTGTTTCAAGGCAGAAATGCCCTCTTCCAGTTCCTCAGAGATATACCACCTCAGGGGCAGGTATAGTAATGAGTAGACCCATAGGGGTCCATGATAAGGCCTGAGTAAGAATGGTTGTGTTGAACAAAAATCTGAGTTATTGGCCAGCCTAGCTGCAATCCCTGCCTCTCAACCTCAGGATATGGCACAACTATGGCAGCCCACTAACCTCAGGATACAGCAGGCCACTCCAAGCATCCATCTTGCACTAGAAGAACTGCAGCTGTAACTGGTTGTCAGGAACTGCTGGGCTTCCTTATAATGTAGGCACCACAGCTGTTCTGTTTTCAGTGTGATCTGAGGGGGGTCTACTCAGGAGCAAGCCCTCCCCAGCTGTCACTGACTTAGCATGCTCTGGAGCAGTTAGGGCAGCCCAGGCTTCCTGACTCTCTGGATTCAGCATAACTTTCTGCTCTGGATACAGAATAGTTAGGAGAGAGCAGTTAGGGCAGAGCAGGCTGAACTTGCTCTGGATTGTGCCCTAAGGCTGCCATTCTAAAGACACGTTCCTGGAAGTAAGACCCACTGATCACAATGGGGCTTAATTTTGAGTAGGATTGTGCTCCAAAACAGTTATAAACTAGGAACACAATCCAAACCATGTCTACTCAAAAGTAAGCCCTATTGTGTTCAATGGGTCTTATTCCCAGGAAAGTGTCTTTAGGATTACAGCCTGGAACAAAATTTTTAGTTACAGAATAGGGGTCTCTAAATTTGTTGACAGGAGGGTCACGTTGTCTTTCACATACTGTGTTGGGGAGGTAGAAAAAAATTATTTACATTTCAAATTTGAACAAATTTACGTAAATGAATATAGTAGTGACAGAACTTGTGAATGAATTCAAATCAGTTCATAAACACTTTCTAACACACAGAAAGAGGGTGATTTTCAAACCTATTCACAAGCTTGCACACAGAGACAGGAGGTGTGTGCAGCCTCCCCAGCCCTCAAAATACCCTCCTGAGGTGTGGAGAGCAGAGGTCTCCTTGCCTTGGAGGATTACAGGGCTTGCCAAGGGCCAGACTGAGGCTTGCTACAGGCCTCTTCTGCTCCTAGACCAGGTTTGGAGACATCTGTTCTAGAACAATAGAGAAGTTCCCTTCTCTTTCTGTCCAGAAACTCTTCGGAGACCTAACCATTGTTTTCTGAAAGAGAGTGATTGGGATGAGTGTAGTCTGTCAGAGGTTGCAATCCTAACATCCGGTTAAACCAGCATAAGTCCTGTGCTGGACTGAGGGTGTCACAAAAGTGCTGTAAACCCCCCATAGCTCTTGGTGGGGGGAAGACTAGGCCAGTGCACAGACATCCACCGGCCACAGACATCCAACACCACTATTATGTGGGAAATTATGCTAGGTGAGTTATGCCAGCCTAAATTAGTTAGGATTACGTCCTCTGTTTTGTAGAGCCCTGAATTGGGCACGTCATCTTGCTTTGGTATGTCTCCCAGCGGGATTAGCTACATTAAAGCATTGATTTCTATTGTTCTACAAAAGCAGACTTGTGTGGTCACCTATTGAGGCAAGGGGGTCATTTTCAGGTGTTATCACCTGAAAAACAGGTGTCATGTGGCTAGGGTTGCCATAATTCTCTTTCATAAAATCAGGACAGGACCCTCTGTTCCATTTGTGAGTATGTGAACACAATCCCCAAAAATCAGGATTGTCCCTGTTTTTTGGGACATGGGAAAGGAATTTTCTGTTGAATTCCTATAATTACTTAGCCATTAAAGATTGAACTTTCCAGTAAGTCTTGGTAGCAAGTGATGTGTGTCTTGTGTCTTGGAGATGACTTCTAAGTGTTTTCTAACGTTTCTTCAGTAGGCCATTTAACCATTGAACTGGAACTCAGTATTAATGGCAACCCAGCCTGGCAATTGGCAACCTCTGTGTTATTCTTCTCTGTCTCCTGGTCACATGTACACCAGCCTATTTAGGTTCATGACACTCAAATAGATTAACTCCCTCCTCCTCTGTTTTATGAACATGAATGAATTTCATGAGTACAATATGGCAATTACTTAATTTACTATGGAAAAATAACTCTTGAATAAATTAATGAGTTGCTATTGATGCAGAGTCTGACAGTGATTCATTCACATTTGATGCATCTTTTTCCTCAGGACAACCTTAGAGCTGATTTAAATGTGCTAGTGTGCACTTTACAGTCCCACATGCAATTCAGGAACAGGGTTAAAAGCACCTTTACATTAGATTCTTCATGCACTTGGAAAGTGAAGGTCGACTCCAACTAGGACAGGCCTAACACCAACGAGGCCCATGGGACTGGTCTTAAAGTCACTATTTAGAGTGACTGGACCAGTCTTTTAGGTAATATTTCCAGTTTGCAACCATGGTTTATCACTGAAAAGTTTTCTGTCAGCTCTAATCCCACTGAGGGCACAATCCTAACCATATTTAGGCTGGCACAACTCATCTGCTCCTTATTCCTATTGTTATGTGGGCAGTGGTGGGCTCCAGCAGGTTCGCACCTACTCTACAGAACCGGTTGTTAATGAGAGATAGGACATATAAAGTTTAAAAATAGCCATTTAAAAATGGCTGCCAGATGGGCATAGAACCGGTTGTTAATTTCTTTTGAGCCCATCACTGTATGTGGGGTGTCTGTACACTGGCGTAACCTTCCCAGGAGTGGGACAGAAGTGCCTTACAGCACTTTTGCAACCCTCCGTGTGCAGAATAGCATTTGTGCTGGGTCTTGTGCCAGCCTAATTGGAGCCTAATGGGACTGCCTGCAATGGAACTATATCTGAATAGGGCTACCAAGGATTTGGTTGTCCTGATAAGCATTGCAACTACTGCTCATAACCTTCCTCATTCCTCTTGTTGCTCCTTCCCTGCCCTCTTGTATTCCTTCCCATACCTCCCACTCTGTATACAGTTGGGCATGGACAGTGGGGGAATGTTTAAAGAGAGCTCCAATGTTTAAAGAGAGCCCAGTAGCAGCTCCATTTTTAAGATGGGTTTTTAAAGAGGGGGGATGACTTGACTTGAGTATTTCAGCATCATTAATGGTAACTTGGTTACTTCATAAGTGCGCTAGTTATGACTTATATGAGGGCAGTGACTCTAGACCAGGGGTGTCCAAACACCGGCCTGAGGGCCAGTTGTGGCCCACGGCAAGAATTCAAAGATTCTGCACTTGGCTGGTGGGCAATCCTTGTAATCCTCTGGATCTGCCTCTAAAATACTCTTATAAGTAAATTTATTCAAATTTCAAATGTAAATCTTTTTGTGTCCCTAGACTCATTGTCAGAGAGATGATGTGTCCCTCCCTCCAAAATGTTTGGGCAACCCTCGAGTCAAGCCTCTCTGGATTTTCCTATTACTGGCTTCTACTGTATCCATTTCAACTAAGGAGCAGGCTGGAAGTAACCTTGGGATAAGTGGATACTTTCCCCCTTTTCCCATCCTGCCTTATTAGGCAGCCTGGAAGTACACCTGCTAACTAGGATGTATAAATCTGAGTAACCTTGTGTAAGGTTGGCAGACCTAGGAAGGGGTTTAGGATATGGTGGAGGCCTGCTCCACTTGTTCACCCCCTTTCTGATCCACCTGATTCACCCTGTTCCACCCTCTCCCAACAACCCTTCCTTACCTTCAAACCACCCTTGCACTGCCCAACAACTTTACTCACTTAGTTGGGTGGAAGCCTTGGATGCAGCCCAGGCCCCTCCATTCTTTGGGTGTACAAATATGTCTTACAGCATGTTTGCAACACTCCACTTGTGTAGGAAGTGCTGCACCAGCATATATTCTGGTTTGGATTGTGCTCTGAATGGGTGGTACATGATCTGTGTACTGATCTGTGCCATTTTGATATCACAAGGGATGAGAGACCCAACTCATCCATTTGTTAATTTTTTAAAAAAATGTCATAACAAAAGTGTTAATTTTTTTAAAAAATGATACAATTTTATTATTATATTATTATACAGTTTAGCACATGGGTACTCATGTAGTCTGTGCCCTATGCTCATGTATTGTACTGCCCTATTATACAATTTAGCACATGCATGCGCATGTAGACTCTGAAAAGAAAAATAAAGTGGTCAAAAATCAACAGGAGCTTCCCAAATTCAGACCCTGTGCAACGTCCTGCCATTTCATGCATCATTTCAAGTGTATGTTCCCTGTTTCTTTTGCTGAAGAGTACATTTCCTGTTATTTTTTGGTAAAAAGATAGAAAAAAGAACAGTGAAAAGCAATTACCAAGCAAGCATGTTTTTCCTAATGAAGTAAGTATGGACAGGATATAAATTGATTGCTGATAGATTGGGGTGAGTTTAAGTAGAGGTAAATGTGTCATTTTAAAAATGGCCTGGATCAGCCTTTTGTAGAGCAAAACATTGTACTTCAGTTTATGGCTGCTCGATTCCACCCCTCCCTCCTTGGCTGCCCCCGATCAATCTGGGTGATGTAATTTGCCTGATAAAATTATGTGTACTAATTATGCAAATGAGCAGACTAAATTAGCATGCCCAGTCTGCATAATTTCTCGTTCAAGCATAGAGGCGTGCAGGGAGGGAGGGGGCAATCGAAGGTCACCTTTCTCGCCTGCTTGGCCTGTTCACAGACTGAACCTATTTGTGCAAACCCTTCTTTATTGGTTCCGTAGCACTTTGGAGATTTCCCTTCCTCTGCTTTGGTAGCTGTTCAAGTAATGCAGTGCATATATTACTTGTCTACCCTGAAAATCTCCCTTCTTTTCCAGATCCCAGTTAGTGGGAAACCATCAGTGTGTGAAAGAACTAGTCCATTTTCATACTTCAGATTATGCTTGAACCCTCTGAATTTGATTTTAATTAACCCTTTTTGATTTCCCTGTCCAAAGAGGCACTCCTGGCTGAGTGTGGAGTCAGCACATGTGCTGTATTCTATGGGCTTCAGGGTTCAACATTCTTCACCACACTTGAAATATTACATAGTATTTCATATCAAAGTCTTTTCCGTCATTGCATGGAGGGCATATTTAGAACATAAGAACATAATAAGAGCCTCCACTGGCCAAAGGCCCATCTAGTCCAGCTTCTTGTATCACACAGAGGTCCACCAGATGCTGAGTACATGAGAACTATGCCCTCTTAGTATTACCCAAAACCATTTAGGAGGGAAACTGAGGGTTAGAATCCCACCCTCAGCTCTGTTTCATTTGCCAAAAAGGGAAATAAAGGTGGGAGCATCTCTCTAACTCATTGGTCTTAAACTACTTTCTGCACTGAGTCATCCATATTGGATCTGGGGCCTATTGGGGCCAGGAAACTGTAATCTAAAATGGTACCTATTTCAGTGGCTATGGAATGCCAGGTTCTCACAAAGTACATTGTGATTCACTAGTGGGTTGCAACCCAATTTCTGGACCAGGAAATGGTGAACGATAAAGTGAGTTTCACAATGATGCAACCCAGAAGCAATTTCTGGGCCACAACTTTAGGTTGCACCTTCCTGGTTGCCAAATCCCACTACAAATCTAGTCACTGCCCATTGGT
Organism: Cryptoblepharus egeriae; assembly: GCA_030015325.1. NCBI lineage: Eukaryota > Metazoa > Chordata > Lepidosauria > Squamata > Scincidae > Cryptoblepharus > Cryptoblepharus egeriae. The sequence continues at coordinate 113,090,229 of JAREYC010000001.1, read as the reverse complement.
GGGTGAAATACTGCTCCAACCAATAAATTGAAATGAGAGGAAAATGGTGAAAATGAAATAAAAATATAGAACACTGCTTTCTGCACTTGTTTTGTTAAAAAACAAAAATCTGCAAAAAACCCAAATATTTAGTTTTCCTTAATTATTTAATGAAGGGTTGCATGGGTAATGACTATTGCTGTGTTTCCTGACACTGTACAGTATGCTTGTTCTTAGCCAAAAGGCTGAGGTTAGTTGACAAATGTTGTGATTATAATAGAGGATATTGAATCTTTGACACATACTGCATTTTACTGTCCTTGGTATGAAGATTATGTATTTTTTTAACCCATTACTGATTTGCTACTCAGGGACCCACAATAATGAAACTTTGCATATCGCTTTTTACTTCTGATCTCAGTTATCACCCACTTTGTCAATTTTCACTGCTATTTTCCAGAGATGTGAAGTTAAATCTGCTGATCCTCATGTTAATATATGAGTTTGTGGGAACCCCTCTGTTGTTTTTGTGTATTTATGTCTGTTCTTAATAAAGGTTAATGAAATAAATTTTTTTTGAATTCTCTGCATTTGATTTTGTTAACCCTCTTTTTTGATTTCCCAATCCAAAATAAATAAACAGTGCTGACACTATACCATCTATATCACCTACATAGTACATTTAAAAATGATTATAATTTATAATTATCTGTCTGTGCTTAATCTATCCAGCTAAAAAGTTCCCAGTAAAACAAATAGCACCACTTTCTGCACTTCTAACATTTGGAAAATATGAAATCTGCCTAAACCAATGAATAAATAAGAATAGAACTATTTTCTCCCACTTCTACTAATAGGCAGAAATGGAAATCATTACTACACTGGACTACAGTGTAGTCCAGTGCAGTAATCAGTTTTCTCATCTTCTAGCCCAAAGCCAGATCTTGATCTCATTGACTTGCATTCAGGTGCACTAGTCTTGGGAACAGAAGAAAGTGTCCAGTGAAAATTAACCCAGAAATTCAGGAGTGTGTGATCTTAAGCCTCAACTCCTGGGTACTATAGGAGCTGTTTTAAAACAGTGTTTTACTTTTGCTTCACTTTGAGGTTCTTTTCCAATCTTGCATCCATCATCTCAAGAAAACAACAAGCAAGCTTGGCTAGAAGTCAGACAAAGTGCTTGATTACTTGACTGCAGAGCCAGGCCAGCCAGAAAGCAGAGGGTTTGTCTGCTGCTACAGCAGAAGATTCGCAGGAGCACACAAGAGGACACAGAAGCTGTAAGTCTGAACAATTATGGTTCAAATCCCTTGTACTACTAGGCAACGCTTCTTCTGGAAAGTTCTTTCCTTCTCATAACTAGTTTGCTGCTGCTGAAGTTTCTGGGTGCAAACCCTGGAAGCATCCAGAAGTGCAGTGTCATAAAGTTTGTGCTCCCAGTGATTGCTTATTAAGAGAAAGATTATTTCTTAATTATTTCAGCAACTCATACGGTATTTTTTTCTACAATGAAAATTTATTTCACAACACCTGCATGTTTATATTTTTTAAAGTCTCATATTTAGAGGATCTTCTCAGAGACTGGGCCATGTGGACCTCGTAGTAAAACATAACTCTCAGCAATTGTAATCTTGCTCCTATCAGTCATATACCACACCACTCTGCAGAAATCAACAGAATCAAAATTCTGCAGAACTTCAAATATCCTTTTTTGTATCACATGCAGACTGAATAAGGCTGTGTTCCAGAAAGCAAATTAGCATTCTCAATTTGCATAACTATTTTTTAGCTCAGAATTCACTTCCTTGGTGCAATAGCAGCCCTGCAAATGAGATAATTTAATTGAGCAAACCCATTAAATTACAGCTGCTTTCTTGAAATGAACCAGTTCTTAATGGCGTAAATGATCCAGTTACCTACTAATACCAGGGGGTGCAATTGAGCTGTTGGGGCCTTCATCCAGTCATCATTAGCTAGTTCTATGGTGGCATCCACTTGCTTGATTTCAGTGCAGAGTAAATCCATCACGGTCTTCTCATCCCCTGTTTCCAGGGCACTCTTTAATCTTGTAACCACTTCTGAGCCGAGTGGATAATCAGGGATACAGTCAAAGCACGACTTTTGGAGAACTTGGTGTTTGGGAACCATGTTTTCAGGCAGAGGACAATATCAGTTTGCAGTAAGTGAAACCGATTGCCTGCTTTGCTAAAAATAGAATGAGCCTGACTTCTCTTTCATCACTAGGATTTATTTAGGGAAGATTGGGTGTGTTTACGGAAGAGTGATGTGAGGGAGACTGACAGGACGAGGCCTCAGTATTATTAAAACATATGGCAGAAAAACACCATGATCTCCCAAAGGACATAGCCTACAAAGTAGTAGGTGACTTTTTTTCCTCTTGACCATTCATGTCAGTGAGCCCAGTCTGACTAATCAGATCATTAGTAAACTGGACATTGCCAGGTTAATGATCTGGTCGGCCAGTTTTGGTTCTTTAGACTCACTTCTGCTGATACATGCAAGTTTTGAGAAAAAGGTTTGATAGTTGATTCCTAGGATCTTCACAGCTGGATGCTCAGGCCTTTATCAGAGGACATAGAATCATAGAATCATAGAGTTGGAAGGGACCTAGTAGGTCATCTAGTCCAACCCCCTGCCTGCAGCAGGAATTCCCCCTAGAGCATCACCAACAGGTGCTCATCGAGCCTCTGCTTGAAGATCCCCAGTGAGGGAGAGTCCACCACCTCCCTTGGCAATCTGTTCCACTGCCAAACCACCTGTAACTACCTCCTTTTTTTCTTTGCTATGCAACATATGTTAAAATCATCACAAATATTACACTCTTAGATATAGAAAGAACTAGTTTTTTTACAAACACTTTTTCTAGGGCCAAACTTGCATACATTTTTATTCTGACATGATGCAGTTAACTGTCTTCCCCACGCGCAGGGCAGGGTGACCAAAAAGATGATTCTTTTCTAGTGTTGTGTCCTGGGAAAATTTTTTTAATTGTTCTCTTTTTCCTTGTGATCAGATAACATGTAGAACATGAAGTGCAGACCCTAAGTTGTGAAGATAGGATATGGGTGAAAGTTCAATTTCACCAAAAATTTTAAATGTTGGTATACATTATTTAGATATGAATTAATTTATATATTTATGCATGAATGTGGAAATCTTTCTATTTCAGAATTTTTAACTCATTCTATAATAAGAATTGCTAATTAGAATTGAACTAATTAAAAATAAATTCCACAGTTGAAAAAGAAATATTTCGCATTCCAGGTCCCAGAAGCTAGTTTTTAGTTAGTAGCTTTTACATAACGTTTTCAAATTTTGATTCAATTATTCTTGTAGACATCCCCTCAAATGCCTTTTCTTCACAGCCTGGGTCCTGTTTGGAACAGTCACTTATTTCTAGTGCCTGTTTTTCATGGAGTCTGTAATAACAACACACATGATTGACACAGAAGAATGAATGTAGAGCAGTCACAAGTGGAAAGAAGGGCTGGTCAGTTGTCCTCTGTCATATTCTAGTTCTTCTCTGTGTCCCACTTGATTGAATTTCTTTCTTTCTCTTCGACTTTTCTCAGCATGATTTCAAAGTGAAACTCAGTGTGTGGAAAGAAAATTCATTTCATCCCCCTGACCACAGCACAGAGGAAAAGTGTGGCCCTGTTCCCACTGCCTTGTGCTGTGTCTCCAAGACAAAGTACAGCATAGCACTGAGTAAGTTTCACTTGAAAGTCCCCCTATACAGAGAGCCTAGTTCTGTGGGGATGGAAACAGGGGAGAGCAGAGGCATATGCTTGCCCTAATGGAGGAGATTAGAGGAGTCATGCAGAGGAATGGGAATAAGGTCCTTGATGCGGGACACTCCCACTTCAGATGGGAGACTTCACAGGTACGAACCTACTGTGATGTCTAAGTGAAAAGTAACCTTCATCTAGCCTCAGTCTAGGAACAGCTGTAGCAAATGAATAATTTTGACTGACTTCTTGTGAAACTTACCTACACAACATAAAATCTGTTTCTGTCAAAAGGTTTAAAACCCATTCCACAAGCCAATTAAGCCGAACTCCTTCCACATAAGTTAATTTTAGCCACAATGATGAAGTCACTTGCAGTGGTTCTTGGATTGTGTTATTGTTACATCAGTAAAGCTACTGAAAATGCTACACAGTGCAGTTGCACATCTGGACTAATATCACTGAACCCAGCAAGGCTTCATCAGTGCCATTTCACATAATTAAGCATGGTTCATCATTTAGCTATATTTTCCACACTGTTTTGCTACCATTTGATTGGATATTATACAGCTGAAGCAACCATGTCACTTGAGTTATAGATCAAATTTCAAATGTTTTCACTATTGTATGGAATGGATTTTGAATGCTTAGGTCTAATTGATTCTCAAAGTATTACCTTAAAAATCAGAACAATTTGTCCATCTCCTTCAGACTTTCAGTGGTTGGCAAGCAGTTACTTCTTCCATAGTTCTAGTTAAAGTATTTTCAAATGCAAAACTGAAATTGTATGAATTTTTTGTACTGTAAGCTTCTGTCATTTTATTTCCCATAAGGAAGAAGGCTGTTGGAACAGTGAATCAAAGCAAACTGACAGTTTGATAAGATTGTTCCATAATGATCCCTTCATCGTGAGGGATCTTAAATCCAAAAAATAAACGTGGATGCAAAAATATTAAAAACCTAAAATATTCAAAAAATATTAGAATATGCTAAAATATTAAAATATTCTAAAAACATTTTTATTTTAAAAATAAAAGATGTATTCATCTTATGATACATTTGAACATTGATTGTCACAGAGCACAATCTTAACTGATTTAGACTGGCACAACAGCCATAATGAATGAATGATACCAGTATAGAAAGCATTTCTTTTTGAACAGGGAGGGGATGGTTCAGGGAGGAAGGCAGATTGGGCCCAGGAAGGGGGAAGGTTATGCAGTGGCAGTTCCCACCAAATCCTAACTGATTTGCCGTTAGTAGTCAACATGAATTTGCACTGGTGATATTGCATAACAATTTCCATGACAGCACCAGGGCTTTCACTGGAGAAGGGAGCAAATGGTTCTTTTCCCAAAACAAGGCCTTAACATGCCAAAACTCCACCATGGAGTATTACAAATGTCACTTTGGAGCCACTGCTTTACTGCACAGGAAATCAGCTTTCCAACCTTACCACACCGATAATCTATAGATGAGATGACTGGATCGTGTTCAGTCTGTTGTAACTGATTGACTACCAGTAAGAGTCCCATTAAATTTACCCACATGACCCCATCAAAAGCATATTATCTGCTTTGATTTCTTTGCATGCTACTACACTGTAGTTCAAGTACAAAGACTGAGAACGGGTGAATGAAACAGCATCTTTTGCAATGTACTGATGGTGAAAGTAAGTGTAGGAATTATTGCAATGGGGGACCATAGAGCAATGAGGGGGTAAGCAAAATATGTTTTTATTTCCCCACACCATGCAGGCCAGCCTAGCCTAGCCCAGCCCTGTCCAGGGCCATTTTAAATTGGCTACACTTGTGTATGTATATGGAATGCTGTGGCATTATACATATGAAATTTCTAGAGAAGAGTAGGGAGCTATGCATCAAATCCTTATTTTCCAACCTTTATAAGGGGGCAATCCTAACCAATTTAGGCCACTGAAATTCACCCATCGTCCCATTCCTACAATGGGAATTTGATGTGAGGAGGCCAGCACTCAGTGCCCTCGACTGACCCTCCTCAGAGTGGTGCAGAAGTGCCTTATGAAACTTTTGCAACTTTCCCAGGTTGATTCAGGGGACTTGTGCTGGCCTAACCAGGGACTAGGATTGCACTGTGGAAACTCTCTTCATCTGCCTTCTGACTTTGGAGATTTTGCCAGATGTTGCCCACATTCTTTCTTGGAGATAGTAAAGACTAGAATTATTGATTATATAGATCAGTAGGTAGATACATTAGGTAGATACTTCAGGTAGTGCTGTAAGTATAAGCAAGATCAGTAGTTAGATCAGTAGATAGATATATGCAAGATAGTCCTATCTGACTTCATCTTATGATGGATACTGTGTGCCCAAGCTTATCCAATGTTCCAGAATCTATGCAACTGTAATGCAGCATGACTGCATCAGCGCTGGAAAGTTGGACAGGATTAGATCCTCAATTATTTAAATATTTACTGAATTGATCCATATCATATGCAAGGATTATGTTCTGAGGTCAGTGTCTAAAGCCAAAATGAAACATGGTAGTTGAAATTCCTTTAAAGCCAAGCCAGCAAATATGTACTATTTCTTAAAGAACTAAAAGTACAGTATGAGTGACACAGTTTGAGTGATGCAATTAGGGAACAGTAGCCCCCCTCATTTCAAGCTCATTCTGGGACACAGAGTAATGAAATTATGGGTGGCATTGTCTATACCATTGGTACTCAAACTGGGGGGTTTGTGTTTTGTGTAACAATGCCCCACACCCTTTAAGGGACGGGGGAAGGGGGAGAACAGCAGCCTAATCATACACCTGTAAGGAAAAGGGGCTAGTTTCAAACTTATCACAGGAGCTGCAAGATCTGGGGACCCCTCAAAGTGCTTCCTGAGCCTTGGAAATAGTGAAAGTGTGATCATGATGAAAGTTGGACTGCCCAGGGCTTCCCACACACACCCAGACCCTCAGATAATAAAGTTGAAAATAGCCCTTTCTTTCCTCCCTTCACCACAGGGGTGTGATCATAGGGATCACAACTCTTGTCATAGCCCCTCCCCTGCAAAGACTTACCTAGGGAGTAGAGCTATCTGATAGTTTGTGTACCATTGTCCTACACTATTTAGATTGCTATTTTTTGTCTGTGTTTTTTTGTGGGGGATACCTGAATCTGTGCATATCAGCCATGCATAAAAGGTGGGTCATGAATTCTCATGATTCTGGATACCACATTCTATTCTATGTACTATTTTATTCTATGCACTGTTTTATTCCATGAACCTATTCTGTTCTGGTAGCACTATGGAATACTCCCTGTCTATAGGGAATATACAGTATATTCTAGAATATTCCCAAAAAGAGAGAGAACAATCTCTGGAAACAGTAGCATTCCCCAGCATCTGGGAAGATGGCTCTTTTCCAATAAGTGTTATTCCTGGGCTCATGCATGACACTGCTCATCCAAATGGTGGCTTGACAGGAAACTAGATAACTGAGGCTCTGATTAAGCCCTAATGGGTTAAAGAAAATACAGGCCTGCCCCTCTGCCTTTTAGAACTTGTGCCTGCCGAGATTTCAACTTGTCTGACCGGGTTTTTTTTCCCCCCTTTCAGATATCCCTATGAAGTTTCTGATAGGCAAACGTTGACCTCAGGAGAAGAGCAGTACAAATAGTACACGTTGCTGTCAATGGGTCGAAGGCACCCTCCACTGTGCTTGTGGGCCAGGAAGTCAGCTTCCTGCCTTCAAAAATCAAGCAATTGGGTAGAGAAAGTGGAATCCAGCAAGAGGGTCATCCTGGCTCCAAAGGGCTGGGGAGAGATCGTGCTGCTCTCTTTCATCGGCAAAATGCATAAAAGGAATCACCAGTGCTTGTTTGTTCTGCAGGAGAAAGAGCCCCATGTTTGCAGCGTTTCACAGGAAAATATCTTTGCCGGGCAGGGTGCTTCCCTTATGAACTCTGGTCACATCTTCTGTTCAGAAGGCAGAAGAGTTGTGGAATTAGCTGGAGCCGTGTGCCTTTTTCCCTTTGATTGGCCTGCGGCAATAGTTCTATCAGACAGCATGCGGCTGGGATGTGATACCATCTTTAGAGGCCTCATCCTTCCTCCTCCTGGGCAGGGATCAGAATTTAGACGAAGCCCCAACTTTTCTGTCTTGGGAGGCTGCAGCAACATCTCCTGCTCCCCAGGAGGGGATATCAACCCAGTAGAAACTGGAGTGCCGGGAATTTTTAAAGTGTGTGCCAAGGGGAGAGCCCCAAATGATTTGGGGCTTAATACAGCCTGCTACCTTAAGTAATTTTTAATCACAGCAAGGAACGATCCCTTTTTATTTTTGAAAGAACAAAAATGGCTTGGCGCCCTCGGAAAATGAAAGGCAGCTCAGCATAGCGTAGCGATGATTTGCAAGGCTAGACAGACTCCATAAGGCTTTTTAAAATAGACTCCAATATTTCCAGTGCTTAAAGAGGAACAAGTATGTGATAGTTTTTGAAGTGCTGATTTTACAATAGACCCTAGCTGAGCACATTATAATTTGCTACCAGAAGTTCCAAAGTACTAGTACTTTCAATAATGAGACAAGAAACCCTAATATGAGAAGATTTCTGCATTGTGTCTAATGAAAAGCGCAAAAATGTGCTAATTTGTAAGTCCTGTTGTGGTGGTAGCCTTGGAGGCTTTTGAAACACCTTACTGACTTATGAAGGATTAAGGAAAAAATGACATTTGCTACTAGCAGAAAAGTCAATTATAAAAATTTCCACCCTTTAGAAACTTCCTGATGCAGGATGGACGTTAATAGAACAGTCAGTTTCACTTTGTATTATAGAATTTTGTATTTGGTTGAGAAAAAAGACATCTTCTGTTTTCTTAATGGGCATTTAAACAATGAGCCACACTCGGGCGTGTGTGACTGGAATGGTGGGGCATGCTATTAAATGTGCTTTGAGGCACAGAGCTAAAATTGAGCTCTTCAGCTGCTCACAAAGAACCACGGTTGGGAAGGAGGACAGGCCCTTGTGCCTTCTGATTGATGTAGGACTCCTTAGTTTTATGTGCAAGACTGAAAAAAAGAAAAGAAAAACCCTATGAAGGAATATATCTGCATACAGAACTCACAAAGGGTCTTGAATGTCCTTCTCAGCCTGAAATATCCTGCAGCTCTGCATCCCAAACAATGCAGCACACATTAAAGCTCCTTCCCTCAAAAGAAAGTGCATTTGAGACAAAAAATGGCTACTCAGTGGTTGAGCTTCAACCAGGGACACCCAGATTCCAGCACCACGTACTGTTGTTCAGATTGTGCATTGCATTTGTGCAGCCACTGGAATGAAGGCAGGTGTTTCAGCTGTTCAGCACACTGGTCTCAACTCAGACTCACTGGAGAATGGCTGGAATCAGCCAACTCTTGCCCAGCAAGGAAGTGGCCACCACTGGGAATGAAGAGGGCTGATGCAGGCTTCTTCATAAAAAGCAGTTATGGAAGCTCTCACCTCTGTGGTTGCACTGGGCATCCCAAAAGATCTTTGGTAGCCTGCAGGTCTAGTGGTTTGCCCAACCCTTCACTTCATGGTTCATGATGTTGTCATTGCGATGTACTTTGACACACAATGAAATGAGAGTACCTTAAGATTATACCCTATTATCCTAAGCCTGTAATGCCGTTTTTTCAACTAAATGTACTCCTTAGTTTATCAAGGCCAACTTCAGGATCCTAAGTGGTGTGATCTGTATGTGTAGCCCAGATCAGGATTAGTTTTCAGCTGGGTTTGTGAACTAAATTAACATATATGGCAATGAAACGTATTCTGTGTTGTATGAAAATGGTTGCGCATCCATTCATGCAAACTATCATTATTCTGCAACCATCAATAGATGAATGTGCATGTGTGAACTGGCTCCTAGTGATTCTGTCTATAGCCATCATTTCACATCTGTGCTTAAACCATTAATCTGGATTGATACCTGGATTCAGTCATAGAGAAATTTGTTCATGGGCTTAATCACAACCCCCCAGGTTAGGTCTACATAGGTCAAGCAGCTGCTGTTCTAATATATTGACTACCTGAAAATGTTCTCTGATCTGAACTCTTGGTAATAAAAGGCAATGGTTGGATATACCACATGCTTGCAGATTTCAGTCTCAGTTGTCTGCATGGCCGTTGCCTTTCTTTGAAGACAAAAGTACTTTTGAAGACAAAAGTCTGCTGTCATCAGACTTTAAGGGACTGCAGAGAGCTTTTTAAAAGGTCATTGAGATGTTGCATACAATACAGTATAATGCATCATCAGCTGGGTGGACTGTTGAAACCACGGCAGGGAAAGAAAAGCCATCCAGAAACCGTGAAAGGCCTGAGGTCAGAATGGACAGGTCCTCCTGTCCAACTTCTCAGCTAAAGTTGAGGCAGGCAGACCTCCTATTTAGTGGCTTTACACTGAAGGACTCTCCTTTGGGCAATATTTCACCTTCATTTCTCCCAAACCATTTCATCCTCTGCAGGATGATCAAAGCAGGCAGATCAAAGCAGTCTTCTCATGTGATTGCACCACCTTGGTGCAATGGGGATATATATGGGGAGGGATGTTGCTTGTATGAGACCTAAGCACACTTTCCATATAGAAGTGCTGCGGGGGCAAAGGGGAACAATGCCAAGTACATGTGTTTTAATGTATGTTTCATGCATGCCTTGCAGTATTGGACAAAAGGGGTAATGTGGAGTGGTGGGCCCTACGTGCCAAGCTGCATGGTCTCAGGGATGGACTGGAGCAACAGGCTCCCCTACTGCAGTGCTCCAGGTGTCTCCCAAGCTTGTCTACCCAACCACCCAAATTCTAACAATTACTACATCCTTCTGAAGTATTTTCTCCTGTTTTTGGCAGTCTCCCGCCTGGATAGGGGAAGATTCTCACTGAAGATTCCTCTGCTTGTTTTTCTGCTAGAAGGAGCTCCTGCGGCTTACTCTCCACTCTCCTGTGTACGTTCTTTGTGACCTTCATATCCTGTCTTTCTGCAACAAAATTATGCAAAAGATTGTGATAATTGTTAGCCGCCTCAAGTCACCTTCGGTGTGGGAGAAAGGCGGGATACAAATACCATAAATAAAGGACAAAACATTAAATAACTGCCTAAACACATAAAATGCCAAATATTAAAATAGCGGATAAAAAACAAGCAAGAATTAAGACACCAGTGCAATCCTAAGCATGTCTACTCAAAAGTAAGTCCCATTAAGTTCAATATTACTTACTTCCAGGAAGGCGTGGTTAGGATTCCAGCTTGTCTCACTTTTTCTCAATAAAAGACTGCAATAATAAAACAGAGCCTTGTAAAAGCAGTGCACAATATGCAAACAAGGCACACCATAATATTTATAATATATTCACCAACTGGTAGAAGACTTCCAGGTTTGGTATTGTGATTAGAGAGCTGGACCTAAGTCCTGGAAGATCCAGTTTTGTTTATTTTAAAGATTTACCAGTATATCTTGCCTTTCCTATGTCGAAGCCATTGCTCACACACACCACACCATACAAATTGCTCTATCAGGGCAATGCAGCGTAACTAAATTTAACAGAAACAAATTCTACAATCCAGAGTAACTACGGGAGCACGCAGGAGACTTTATGCGTACCCATAGTTGCTGCACTACCTAGTGAAAACTTATGGGAAATTCATATTGCAATCCAGAGCAAATTGTTCTTACACCGGAGCAAGGACTCCACGTAGTTACTCTGGATTGCACCCAAAGGCTACAATCCAGAGTAACTACGGGACCTTTTATACTGACGTAGGTACAGTACCACCTATGGGAAACCTATGGGAAATGCATAGAGCAGTCCAGAGAAAGTGACTCTTACATCTTCCTGTAGTTACTCTGGATTGTAGGGAAAGTAAGGAACTCAATAGGAACTCAAGATGTATTTGAAATCCTATATTAATACCTGTATTAATACCTTTTTTTGGTATGGATTTTACGTGCAGCACTAAAGTATTGTAATACTTTAGTGCTGCATGTAAAATCCATACCAAAAAAAAGAACTTGACTGCAGTTGCCTTGCCCCAGCAAATACTACCCACTTTCTCCAAACAGTATCAAGGACAAATTCTTGATACAATACCAGCAAGTATCAAAAGGCACCATTGGTCATTTTATCAGGACTTTCTGTAACCTAACATGCTTCAGGGTTTCAGTGCTATAGACAAGCACTATGAAGCCATGACTTCGTAGCATTTTCAGAGATGTCAGACTATCTTTCAATTTATTGCCATGTTTCCCTAGATCTCATGGATTCCAATCGCCTGGGTTCTTGGTCTGGCTGTTCTTCAAATATGATCTACTGTGTCTTTTGTTTATTGGTAACAAGGATTTGTGGTGCTATGTTTGGTAAGAGAATTTGAAGGTCAAATAGCATTGTTCTCTCTTCATTCACCCATTATTGGTACATGAAAGCCATTGGGCTCATGTTTACAATGAGGTATTATCTTCCCTTCAAAAGCAACCTCAAAGCCACCTGTTCTGTTTAAAGTGGACAATGTGAATTATAGTGCTTCCTTTGCAGAGAAGATGACTAGCTTTACAATAGGTTGAAGAACTTAAATTGTTCCTTCTCCCCATTAACCCTACAATCCAGAGTAACTATGGGAAGACGTAAGAGACACTTATTCTGGTTTGTTCTATGCATTTCCCATAGGTTTCCCATAGGTGGCACCATAACTATGTCGGTGTAAAAAGTCCTGTAGTTACTCTGGATTGTAGCCTAAGCAAATGTGCATTTGTCAGTGAAAAAAGCCTTCTTACACAATCCAAGGAACGGGAGCTACACACTGTGTAGGACAGCATCACTTTAGAATGTAGGTTGGGGCAGTGGAGTAACTAATGATCATGTAGCCCGGTGCAAAGCTCACAATGCTGCCCCAGAGGTGATGTAACAAACAGAAGTGATGTTATCCCCCGGTATTTATTAAAGTAAAATTGCTCCTCCTTATCAGCAGTTCATCACCCATTTGCTCTGCTGCTTCCTTTGCATCCATCAGTCTCGAAAGACTATGGTATTGTGCTCGACACTGCATGTGAAGCATGAAGGCCTGGGTAGATTGATATGGAGGATAGGCTGTTAATCAAGCAGCAAATCCCCCCTCTCCACGCCACTGAAATAGTCCAATGGAACGGCAGAGCTGATATGATTGGTTCCAGCTGCATAGCATAGCTGGGATAAGGACAGGAGCTCACCCTGTCTTGTGGGGACCTGGGTCTCAAACCCTTGCCTTCTGGTTAACAGGCACAGTGCTTAACCACTTGCACCACCCACAGCCCTGCTAGTGGGTGCTCTGCTAGTGGCATAGTTAAAGCACCTATTTGCTATTGGGAATCAAAGAAGATTTTGCTCTGCTAAGGAGGTAAGTGCTCTGCTAAGTGCTAAGTGCTATGCTAGTGGCATAGTTCAATCACCTATTTGCTATCGGGAATCAAAGAAGATTTTGTTGCTCCCTCCTCCTCCTGCAACAACAAATTCAAATTTAATTAAATCAAAAAATGGAAATTGTGTCCTTTATTAGTTAGGGAAACTGTTGCTGGGGCAAAGAGGAATGGTTATTCTTTCCCTGCTAAATAGAAGAGGAGCATCACTTAGAAGTGCCTTTATACCCATTTAGTGTGGGTAACTGTATTATTTGTATATGGTAATGAGAGCTGATTCATACTAACCATACTAACCTTATTAGATCCATACGGTATCATAATTACATATCATTGTCTCTCAGAACAATCAGTCTCATGGGAAAGCTTTGAGTTAAGAAAATCCACTTTTTGTTTCTTGGGCTTTTGTGTTTTCATTTTCTGCTTTTGTATTTTCCTTTTTTGTTTTCCAGTTTTGTGTTTTCATTTTGTGCTAAATTAGCAGAAACTAATTGTATATTGTAAAACTAACTGCTATATGGTAACATTTGATACAATATAGGTATTCCAATGCAGTTCATTTCATTGCTTTCTGCATTAAATAAACTTTCCAACAATATGCAAAATGATGGTATTATCATTCATACAGACCCAATTTTTCACAATTTTGGATTATAGCCTCGTGCAACCCCTGCACCCCTCCTCACTTTGCCACTTGTGTATGGTGGAGACATGGTGTGATTGCAACATCCAAATGCCTTACACACAGGAAGAGACCACATTGGGGTGGAGGTGGGGATGCTACATTTCATTTCCATAAAGAGCAAGTCCTCACTTAAAGTTGCCAATAGGTTCTAGAAAATGGCAACTTTAAATGAAACAGTTTATGAAACCAATTTTCCTGTCAGCTGATATGCATAGTGTTATGTTCCCACAACATTTGTCTGGTCATGGAAACATCAGGAGACTTCTAAATAAATACCTCAAACACTTCTAATATTAAACACTGAAATAAATGTGAGCTTTCTGGGCCAGAGAAATTCCACACGTGTGTAGAACTGCAAACTCCAAACGGATAGTGGTCTCAGCCAGGAATTGCTTTGTTTTCTCATCAACTTTATAAAGAAACAAGTTAAAATAAACCAACTGTAAGTGAGTACTTGATGTAGTTAAAAGATCAGCAGTTCCGAACATGTTCTTGGGTGCATGGAATCCAACTCTGACTGGCTGTTTTCTTAATTTGCTGGTGACTTTTAAAATGTTATCCTTTGCCACTTTTGTTTGACACACCACTTCAGATGCTCTCCCTCAAAGCAAAGGGTCAAGCATACAGTAGGTGTCTTCCAACACGGTCTGTAGGGAAAACCGATGTGAGGAATTGATGTCTTCACGTACCTCTTTTACACCTCTCTCTTGCTGGCTTTTTGACTGTGTTCATGTTTCTAATGTACTTAAGGATATGTTTATTATTAGTTCCTGTACCTTTGTAGATGTGCTCCTCAGACAGTCTTTAGCTTAACCCTGTTCTCAATTGACATTTTCGTGAACAAAATTTGAGCTCTTTTTTATTGGAAAAATGAAGACAATATGAAGAAATGCGAAGAAAACGAAGAACCGCAGGGCCTTTGATAGCCTGCCATTTAACCCCTCTGGGATCTTTTCAAACTTGCCTGTCTGTGCCTTTGCTGATCTGTAGTCTATATAGCATTTGAGCCTCTCTTACAGTAGTTTTAAATAACCTGCAAGCTTCCTGAAAAGAGCTGACCCTTCTAACACTGTCTTTTCTGGACAATTTTCCTTTCACGTATATGTTGAATTTGAGAGCCTCACAAGACCAGTTTCCAAGTGTTCACAGCTTGCATCGAACCCAGGACAGCACTTAATATAAAATCAAGAGTTGCTTCTAGCCTGTTTTTGGTTCCTTAGTTTAATATTGTATTAAATAGCAGAAATATTGCTTGCACCTTTGTCATAAGCTGAATCAGTCTGAGGGGAGCTGAAGTCATCCATTCTATCACATTTTCAATTGTGGATCTCAACCTGATTTCTTTTATCTCAAGATAACCATTAGAGTACTATAAGAGAATCCTACATTAAAAAGAACCAAGTTGGGCATGTGGTTATGTGCAGATTTGGCAGTATTTGAAGGTGATGTTTGATACACTAGTTGAATTGGTTTTGCTTTGATTGTCTTTATCAGTGTATGGGAAGTTAGGGACCCTGTTTTAAATATGTGGGAGAATACTAGAAGTGTTTTAAAAAGCAGTCCTAGTACGAGCCATGGATTTCTAGGAAAGGTTTCCATGCCACTCTATATCTCTTCCTTTGTCACTCATGTGCAGGATGATCATATTTCTACTTTTTCCAGAATAGGTCCTCTTTTTTAGCCTTGTGCCCTGGAAAAAAATCTTAATTGTCCTTCTTTTCCTTGTGAATAGGCAGCATGTCACCTTCTTAGAATTAATAAATTATATGCAATAAATTAAAGGTTTTAAATTATTTAATTTAAATTTAATTTAAATTTGAATTATAGTAGTTTTAAATTTAATAAGTAATATAGTGTTTAAGAGTGCAATCCTAAAGACATTTTCCTGGGAGTGAGACACATTGAACACCATGGATCGTACTTTTGAGTAGACATGGTTAGGATTGTACTGAATATTAAACACATGAAAGCAATATATATGAGTGTTTTTAGCTTATATTTTGTCATGTCCTACATTTTGTCCTCTTTTTGTAGTTATAACATCAGGTCACCCTCTTCATGTGCATCTGTTTTTATTTGTGTACTTGCATGTGTTTTCCATGGTTTTCTTTAACTCCACACACGTTTTCAACTGTTGACCTTCTTGCCTTTGGTTTTGTTCTCCATCAGTTGCCATTTTCTCCACTCATTCCTTTCAAGGGCTGTCACCAATCCTGCTGTGACTGACATTGTAGTGGAAGGTACACAGATGCTACTCTCACTGCCCCCCCTAAATCCAGTGATGATCAGGCCTCCTTACAAGGCACCAACATACTTGCTGCATCTGTCTTTGGAATAAGGAGCAGGCAATAGTCCTGCTGGGCTGTGCACATGTTCTTCATAGAATCATAGAGTTGAAAGGGACCTAGTAGGTCATCTAGTCCAACCCCCTGCCTGCAGCAGGAAATCCCCCTAGAGCATCCCCGACAGGTGCTCGTTGAGCCTCTGCTTAAAGATCCCTAGTGAGGGAGAGTCCACCACCTCCCTTGGCAATCTGTTCCACTGCCGAACCGCCCGAACCATCAGGAATTTTTTCCGGATATCCAACTGGAATCTCCTCTCTTGCAGTTTGTACCCATTGGTTCTAGTTCTGCTTTCAGAAGCAGCTATGAACAAATGAGCCCCTTCCTCCCTATGACAGCCCTTCAAGTATCTGAAGAGGGCAATCATGTCTCCTCTCAGCCTCCTCTTCTCCAGGATGAATATCTCAAGTTCCCCCAACCTTTCCTTGCAGGGCTTCCCTTCCATCCCACTGATCATTCTTGTCGCTCTCCTCTGGACTTGCTCCAGCTTGGCTGCATCTTTCTTAAAGTGAGGTGCCCAGAACTGAACACAGTACTCAAGGTGAGTTCTCACCAATGCTGAATAAAGAGGAACTAGAACTTCTCGCGACTTGGAAGCTTCCTCTAATCCTCTGTGGCTGACAAATGTGTAGACATCCTTGACTACTGTATAAAGGAGAAAATTTGATCCTATGGCAGGGTGACCAGATGCCTGAACCCCAAAAAGAGGACAAGGTCCCCCCAAATTCCTGACATCCAAGCAAAATTCCTTACATGTTAAAAATGTAGGACAAATGTAGGACATGTATAAAATAAAAGCTAAAAACACTTGTATTGCTTTTCCAAAACTACTTATTATTAAATTGTAAAATCAAACAGGCACATATTTAAGTGATATAAAACTAAAGCAACCAATCTTTTTCAGGCCAGCATCTCCCAGGGGGTTGCTTTCAAAGGCATGAACTTCTGACAACCACAAGAATCCCAGTTTTGGGATCAACAAGGCTGCAAAGAGAGTTTGCGATTCACTTACAACAGGAAAGTTTGCTTAGTATAGATATCATGTTGAAAATATCCCTCATTTTTCAGACTGGAAAGAAGCTGACTGGAGGGGTAGCTCTGTTGGGCTTAATAGCTTTCTTTCAATGTGATAAAGCACTGGTATGGTCATTGTAGCATTTGCTTTATGTACTGTACAAATATATAAGCCAAGCATGAGGGAATGTGAGTAGATATTGACAACCTCAAAATGCCATTTGCAGAGGAGGGTGTCTTGTATGCTCCCTGAGGCATCTGGTGGGTCCATACAGGAAGCTTGATGGGCCTCTTGCCTGATCCAGTGGAGGCTCTTCTTCTTACTAGTGAAAAGTGTACCCACGTTGAGGGAGTAAAATTCCCCTGTACGCCATCCCCCCACGGTGCATCAATCCCCCATGCACATCAACTCCCATGCGCAACATCTCCCCATGTGCACCAACCCCCATGCACATCAACCCCCCATGTGCATCAACCTCCCATGCGCAACAACCCCCCATGAGCATCCACCCCCATGTGCATCATCTCCCCATACACATCATCTCCCCATGTGCAACACTCCCGTGCACAGTATCCTCCCAGTGCAACCCCTCCCTCTGAACAACATCCTTCCTCCCCCACTGCACCGAACACCAAATTGGCTGGAAGTTGGTCAGTCTTCCATGTTAAATATAGAACAAAAACACGTTGCACCAATTTTCAGCCCCTTAAGGGTTAAATTTCTCCACATTGGTGCTTGGTGGGTGTTCATGTGACAGAAGGAACACCCCTGAATTTCATGCTTCTATGTCTGGGGGTTGGGGAGAGCATCCTCATTCACCGATTCTTCAATGCAAAGTATAGGGAGGAAAACGCATTGCGCCCCTTTTCACCCCCTACACCCACCCCAAATTTCATGCTTCTAGGCCCAGCGGTTTTGGCGGGGCGTTGAGTGAGTGAGTCAGACAGCGACTTTTCTCTTCTATATATATAAAAGAGAAAAGTCACTGACTGACTGATTCACTGACTGACTCATCTCCGCCCTGCCAAAACCGCTGGGCCTAGAAGCGTGACATTTGGGGTGGGTGTTCCTTCCATGACGGAGGGGTGCACTAAGAACCGGTTTTTGGAAATTCCAACCGGAAGGGGCTGAAAAGGGGCCCAACGCGTTTTCCTCCCTATACTTTGCACTGGAGAATTGATGACTCCTCAACATTCTGCCCCAACTGCTGGGCCTGAAGCATGGAATTCTGGGAGTTCCTTCTGTCACCTGAACACCCACCAAGAACCATCTGGAGAAATTAACCCTTCAGGGGCTGAAAAGGGGGCAACGTGTTTTTGTCCTATACTTTACATGGAAGACTGACCAACATCAGCCAATTTGGTGCTCGGTGCCTGGTGCACTGGAGGGATATTGTTTGGAGGGAGGGGTTGCACTGGGGAGGATGCTGCGCATGGGGGGTTCACGCACATGGGGGGGTTGGTGTTCATGGGGGAACTTGTGCACGGGGGGTTGATGCGCAGGGGGGAAGTTGCACATGGGGAAGATGCACATGGGGGTTGATGCGCATGGGGGAAGTTGCGCATGGGGGGAAGTTGTGCATGGGGGTTGATGCACATGGAGGTTGATGCACATGTGGGGAAGTTGCGCATGGGGGGTTGATGCGCATGGGGGAAGTTGCGCATGGGGGAAGTTGCACTTGGGGGGAAGTTAAGCATGGGGGGTTGATGTGCATGGGGGTTGATGTGCATGGGGGGTTGAATCGCATGGGGGAAGTTGTGCATGGGGGTTGATGCGCATGGGGGAGTTGCGCATGAGGGGAGTTGCGCATGGGGGAAGTTGCACATGGGGGAATTTGCACATGGGGGAGTTGCGCATGGGGGACTTGCGCATGGGGAGAGTTGCACATGGGGGAGAGTTGTGCATGGGGGAAGTTGCGCATTGGTGGTTGATGCGCATTGGTGGTTGATGCATATGGGGGGATGGCATACGGGAGAATTTTTCTCCCGCAACGTGGGTACACTTTTCGCTAGTTTATATATATATATAGAAGATGAGCATGAACCTGCATCAGATCCTCAGTGATCTCAAGCCCCAAACCCCAGGTTCTCTGTGTGACTTTTTTCTGCCACCAAACTCAGTCTTGCCCAAACTTGTTTTTCTACCCCACCTTCAAACTATCTGGAGGAACTAAAGGTGTAGAAAGAGTTTCTATGCTGTCAAAGGACAGCAAATTCCCAACCCTCAACAGGCAAAGATATAGTGCTAAGCTGATTCACAGTAATCAAGACAGTCAAACTCATAACACCATGGATTTGAAGAAAGTAATTAACCCAATTAATTTATTGGTAAATTATCTTATGATGAAGCTCAGAATAATTGCGATGAAAGTTTGACATTCACATTATCACTATCATAATTACTTACATTATGATTGTTCTTTCAATGAATGGCCAGTAATTTGATAATAATAGGACATATAAATAATTTAACTACAATTTGATAGATCCGTTTCATATACAAATGAGAACATGACATCTTCGGTTTTTTAGCCTGTTGGAGCTGCCACTAAATGAAAGCCTCTTTTAGCCAAATTTACTTGAGGAATGGCTCTGGAATTTCTTTAGCAGCAATCAGTAAAAGGCAAGGAAAAAGCATGTTCCCTTTGAAATACTCTTCAATGAATTTCATGAAGCTTGTACAAACTGGCATTCAACCTATAACAAGTCTGTAAGAGGAAGAGGTTTTTATATGGAGGATTTTAAAAAGCATCATGTGCTTTTAGATTTAGGGCTCAATACTATGGATGTGCAGTGCCAGTACTGAGCTCCAAAGTCAGCGTAGGATGTTGCAAAAATGCTGTAAGGAATGTCCATCACATCCTATGCAAAGTCACCAGCATTGGTAGGTATCAGTATCGAACTCCAGTCGGTGCCAGTTGGTATCGAACTCCACTGTTGGTTGGACACAGCCCAGAGCTAGGTAAGAGCTTTGGGCAACAGTGAGGGCTTTGGGAGATATTTTAGATTTAGATTTACTGGCCAAGTATGAACACCACACCTTGAATTTAGCTTTGGCAATGGCTACATCCATACCAACATTGACTCACAAACAACAAACAATAAATACAGAACAACATATAAGAACATACAATCAAATTAGAGCAATAGGCCAGTGAAGGAACTGGGATGGAAAAGGAGTGGGACAGATCCTGAACTCCATCCCACACTGGAAGGCAAAATAGCATTGGCATCAACCAGTCTCGAAAGGCTATGGTATCATGCTCGATGCTGTATGCGAAGCACAAAGGAACTGGGCTAAGGATAAAATAGCCAGTGTTGATTTAAGAAGCCCTATTGTGGGGCTTGGAGCGTTCCTGGGAGGGAAGGAGACAAAAGTTCCCTTTCTGCAAGAAGACCTCCAGTGGCTTCATTGTGGCAGTGACACTGGACAGAGCAGTAGCTGTTTTGGCAACACTGACCCAGCAAAGCTACCAGCTAGAGGATGGGCTGCCAAACAGTAGATACTGTCCTTTTGTTGTCTCATTAAATGGTGTCAGAGTCTACACAATTGCACCTTGATGAAAAACCAGCCATTTCCACAGTCAAGGAAATTAGAAGGTTGGCCATCCTTTCACAGGGATGTCCATCCTAAAAGGTGTCCTGATGTTACTTGGAATGATCTTCTTTTAGGGTGATGAGGGTACTCACAGAATAACAACAGATTAATGTACTCAGGGGGACCCCGCAGCATCTCTTTAGGACATTCTCTGCACATATATCTTCTCTTTAGTGTGCTAGTGCTAATACTGTGCCAACAAACACAACAGCTGAAGCTGGCACTGGGCAAGATGCTGGATTGCTCTCCCCTTCCTAAATTTCATTTTGTAATGTATAGATTGTTTTGTCATGGCCCAGGACCCAGGTTTCCATCACTCTGCTCTTCTACACAATTGCAGGACTGATATCTCATTGGAACCACTGAATTGCATGAAACATGTAGATGATGTAGTCTCAATTCTAGACCCTTGCTTTTCTTGAGTGTTCAAACGACACGAGTTCAAATGACCCCTTTCTCTTTCTCTTTCCTGAAGCAGAGCTGGAGGCTGGATATGGTAAGTACTGCAGGTAGCATAATGCAGTGTTAAGTGGTCCCTCCAACTCACTGACACTCACATGAACAAGATCTGCAAAACTTGGATACATATGTGGCTCCTTTTTGGAACCATACCCATTACTAAAAATTTCCTCCCCTAGAGATTGTATCATTGTAGGTTTTCATGGCCAGCAATAATCCAACAATTTATCATATCCAGGCAGGCTGACCAGACCCTGGAAACAAAAAAGGACAGGGTCCCCCCAAAGTCTGTATTTTCAACAGAAAACCCAGACAAAAAACTGCCCCCTGACTCAGGAGTAAGCTCCATTGACTTAATGGGTTTACTTCTGAGTAGATATGGATAGGACTGGGCTTACCTGGTGCTTGGTGGGACTCACTCAGGAGGGTGCTTGTGAAACTTTAGAGCTGCCCTGCCTGTGCGAGCGTTTCCACTTTCTCTCCAGCTGCAGCCCAGACAGGATTTGGGCTGCCCAGTGAAGATCGGAGGCTGTGGCTGTCGCTGCCCACCTGCCCTGGGCTCCCTTGTCCACTTGTCTGCTGGCTGCGCCTGAGGTGCAACCAGCCTCTGTGGACCCGACAGACTGGTCCAATCACTGCTGTCAGGTTCACAAAGGCTGGCTGCACCTTGGCAAAGCCAGCAGACAGGCAGACAAGGGCGCCCAGAGCAGGTGGGCAGCGGCAGTCAACAGCCTCCAATCTGTCAGATAGTTAGAGTCAATATGTTGACTATTTGAATTTAAGTGTCCTGTGACTGCCGAGTGATGACAGTGACGGAGTGAACTACAGTGATGCCTCAGGTAACAAATTTAATTCGTTCTGGAGGCATGTTTGTTACGTGAAACGTTCTTTATGTGAAGCGGATTTTCCCATAGGAAATAATGGAAACTCAGACGATTGGTTCCACAACCCCCAAAATATTCATATAAAAATATTAACTGGATGTAAAAATGATGACAGAACACTCGGTTTGAATTCAAAACATGCATTCAATGTGCATCATCTTATGAAGTCTACTTAGGCTGCAGTCCTAAAGACACTTTCCTGGGAGTAAGACCCATTTAACATAATGGAGCTTGCTTCTGGGTGGACATGGTTAGGAGGCTGCAATCCAAGACACCTTCAAAGTGTCTGCCCACTTTCTCTTTCTCTTCATCCTGAGCCTCTCTCTCCCCTGCTCCCTTCTGGCTAGCCCTGAGCTGCTTCCCTCTTCTCCACTGCTCTTCTCTCCCTCTGACCACAGGAGGAACAGCTTGGAAATGTTGCTTTCACTATGGGCAGGTGCGCTAGGCAGCCCTGACGCTTTTTAAACAGGCTGCCGGCCAGCACGTCTACTCCAACTGCCAACGAATGTGTTCTTTATGTGAAGCACATTTGTTACATGAAGCAGAATCCTAGAGAAATTTTTGTTTGTTATGTGAAACATACTTTACGTGAGGCGTTCTTTATGTGAGGCGCCACTGTATTTACATTTTTATTTACACTACAGAATAGCCAAGTCAGTCTGGGTCATACTCAGGATTTAATCAATCCTTCAGTCTTATTTCAGCAGAGCTATACAGTTTGCTTCTGCCCTCATCAGCAGCTGAGCTCCCAACTGCCTAACAGTCATCCAACTGTCACCAGTTGTCAAATGACCACACAAACTGCTGAACAGAACTCCAACAGCCAACTGCCAATTCAAATGACTGAGAGTTCTATTCAGCCCACAACTTACCTGTAACTAATATGTAGGTTCAGAAACCTAACACGATCTCCACTGGGCAGCCCAAAACCTGGTTTGGGTTGCAGTTGGAGAGAAAGTGGAGGCTCACACACAGGCAGGGCAGCGAGGAGCGCCAGGCACATGCCTTCAAAAGCATAGCTTCCGATATAAGAGCTGCATGTGCATGCACAGTTTCACAATGCAGCTGTGCACACATGCGCAGTAGGATAGGTTTAAAAATGGTTGCCAGCCAGCCAAAAATAAGTTGCGCCATGCCGGCCGGGCAGCCTCAAAGTTCCCCAAGCACTTTCAAAGTTCCCACCCCTCAGCTGCCTGGAAATTTACTTTTTGGAGCGGATGGTCCAGTCCCATAAGCAAAAGCCGGACATATCCAGCCATTTCAGGTCATATGGGAACCCTGTATTCAGGTGAGAAGACCATGATTGTGTCCTCTCTAGGCTCATTCCCCTAAAGAATTCTGAAAAATGTTAAAGAATGACAAAAGGACAAAATGAAAATGAAGGAAATGAAGAAATACTAAAGTACTGAAATAAAGAAACAACTTTATTTACATAACCTAATCAAATATATGGACATGATATCTCCCACTTTCTGGACTGAAGAGAAAGAAGAAGGGGAGAAACATGAGCCTAGTGGGGATCCCTTTGTCCTGTACTTTACTGAGAGACACATCACTCATATATGTATTTTTCAAAACAAGTATCTAAACAAATATCTAAACGGGAGAAGCAGACTAACAATAACGTCTTCTTAAAAATTGATATTCCCTAAAAACATTTCAAATAAGTGGCCTAACTAATAATAATAGTAAAGGTCAGTGGTCATTAGTTTGTTACCTTTAGGGAACTAAATGTCACACTGATGCCTTACTTATGTTTTTCACAGAACGTTTTTAGATTTAGGCTATTGTGAGAATCAATCATAGGCTTAGGATTAGCCTATTAGATTTTTTCCTAATAGGATTTCAAGAAATATTTTCTCCCCATAGGATTTCAAGAAATATTTTTTTTCCTAATAGTTGCTGTCTGCAACAACTGATTTAGGACTCTGTAAATGCAGTAAAGATTAAGCTGGTTTTTCCAATAAATCATCACTACTTTTTTTTCTTTTTTCCTTTCTTTTTTTCCTTTTTGTCTTTATCCTTTCCCTTGTCTTTTCCTTTTCCTTTTCCTTTTCCTTTCTTTCCTTTTGCAGCTTCTTCAGCCTCCAGTAGGGCCTTGATTCGTGCCTTTCCTAGTGGAGTCTTTGCATACCAGGCCTGCAGAATTAGGAGACACAGTTTTAAAGAGCATGGAAGTACTCATGGAACATTTTCATTTTTTCTTTTTCCAGTAGTCCTTTCTTTACAAGAATCCTAATTGTGGGAATCTTATGGGGAAGCAGCATCACAATCTCTCAATCCCACGAGAATGCTTTTATAACAAGAACAGTAGCAATCATCTGCTTGAAGTGGCTCATTAACATGAATACAAAGCTGTGATACTTAAGTTGCTATAGTTATGATGGCACTGCAGTCTCTGTGATCAATCCTATTTCCAGAGAAAGCTGAATATGTTGCAGTTTGGAATTTGGCAGTGTAGCAGCAAGATGCAGAAGTGAGTCTGGTTCTCTGATTTCAGTGGGAAAAAAATCATTAATGGTTGCATGGTTTTCTGGCATTTCATTTTACAATATTAAATGGAGAGGATCAATTAAGAACTTTAACACAGTGTGAAACCTATTAGGAAGTAAGATTACGTTTTTTAGACTCCAGCTATTTCAATATTTTCAGATACGACATGTAATTCTGAATTTATTAAGGAAATGCCAGGTGATAAAAATCTAACAAAACTTGAGAAAATGGGCATTGCAGTCACCTTGTTTTTCTCATATAGTGTACTAGTGAAAATGTACCTGAGTTGCAGGAATAAAATTCCCCCATACACCATCCCCTCACTGTGCAACAACCCCCACATAAACCCCCCATGCGCATCCACCCCCATGCATATCAGTCCCCATGTGCATCAACCCCCATGTGCATCATCCCCCATGCGCAACATCTCCCATGGGCATCAACCCCATGTGCAACACCCCCATGCACATCTATCCCATGTGCATCTACCCTATGTGCATGAACCCCCATGTACAACATCCCCATGAGCAACATCCCCCATGCGCATCAATCCCCCAATGTGTATCACCTTCCCATGCGCAACACCCCATGTGCAGCATCTCCCCATGCGTAGCATCCTCCCCAGTGCAACCCCACCCTCTGAACAACATCCCCCCAGTGCACCAGGCACCAAGCTCCAAATTGGCTAGATGTTGGTCAGTCTTCCATGTTAAGTATAGGACAAAAACACGCTGCACCCCATTTCAGCCTCTTAGGGGTTAAATTTCTCAACATAAGTTCTTGGTGGGTATTGGTGTCACTGAAGGAACACCCTCCCCAAATTTCATGCTCCTATGTCCAGGGGTTGGGGCAGAGCATCCCTCAGTCAGGGATCCCTCAGTCATACTTTTCAGTGGAAAGTATAGGGAGAAAAATGTGTTGCGTCCCATTTCACCCCCTTCCAGTTGGAATTTTCAAAAACCGGTTCTTAGTTGATTCTGACATCATGGAAGGAACACCCTCCCCAGATTTCACCCTTCTAGGCGCAGCGGTTTTGGCTGGGCGTAGATGAGTGAGTGAGTGATTTTTCAATAGGTTTTTTCCATTTTTCTATTTTTCAATAGATTTTTCAACAGAATAAAAGCCTGCATTTATATTTCTTCTAAGGGCTTATTCAGGAATCTATGTAGATAGAACACAAAGTGCAAGCAGCAGTCTCAAACAGTACCTGTAGTGTAGGGTGGGTGCAAGGGGAATTGCTGCTAGAGCGGGCTGTGGGAGTTGTGCTGCATCCTGAAGTGGGCTGTTGTAGTTTTGCTGTATCGCGAGGTTGAGAGGCAGGAATGATGTTTAGGCCACCCAAGGACTTAGAACTTTTTCTTCTGCTTCCATTTTTACTCTGGCTTATCATGGGCCTCAATGGGTCTTTTCAGATTTATGCCTCCGCCTGATGTGGCCTAAGTCACATCAGGTTTGTACCTTGGGACAAACCTGTCTTGGGCTGTGCTGCACAAAATGAACAAGCATTCCAAACTACTCAGTTAAAAAGGAAAAGGCCCATTCCTACAATACCAACTTCACCTTAAATGCTTCCTCTTCCGCTTTGTATACTGGGTCTTGCTTGGCTAGAGAATTCAGGAATTCAGCAGCTGTCAGTGGTTTCCTGCTCATTTGTACCAGGCGCCGTTCAGTTAGGACTGCTTCAATTGCTTTCATTATGTGTAGCTGAGTGTAACCATCAGAAACTTGTGCCAGGCAACTGATGTTCAGCTCTTTGCAAAGAATCCCTCCCTTCATCTGAATGAAGTGTTTCCATAAAACTGTCCATTTCCAACAACAAAAATGAAAATGTGACACATTAATAATATGGTATGATATAGCTGCTTATTTTCTTAAGTAACTAACAGGTTTAGTAATGATCCAGTTAATGACAAGATTATAGCCTGATTCAAACAACATTTTGGAATTATTTTAGGATACAATAAGCCATAACCTTCACATGAATTTGTAGTAAAATTCACTAAACAATTTTTTAAAATTCTCCTTATGCTGATTTCATTATTGTTAATACATACTGCTTTATGACTGCTTCCTGACTGAATGAGTCTGTGCCACAGGGTTGGTCATCATCAGAAGCCTACTCTTGCAGCTTGCTACAGGGCATGTAATCTCGTGGTTGGGGTGGGGAGTGAGTGGAAAGGAGCAGAGAGTTACAAGAGTTTGGGAGAGGAGGGTGGAAAGGGGGGCAGAACAGGCCAGGGTGCTAGTTTTTTTATCCTGTTCTCATCCCTGACTCACCAAGACCTGCATATACTGCTAACATTAACTGAATCAGGCTCATTAGGTGCCACTTGAAGTCCCGGTTCCTACTGAATAACAAATCAGCAAGAAATATCTACTAATGTCCTATAGCTCCCACCTTTTGACAATCCTTTTGACAACCCTTGTGGGTTGCAATTTATGCCCTCAGATGTTGGTCATTTAAAGGCTGCTGTTGGGCTATTAATAGCAACTTGTCATAGAAATCTCAGCTTCATAGAAATTAGCTTCTTTCCATCAATACCATTGCACTTTAAACAACCACATTTACTAAAAAAATTTTTCATGACAAACCTGCCAAAAAGATATTAATACCTTTCAGGCTAGCAATGCTACAACTTTACTTGTGCAAACTACATAATTCAATGAGTTTTGGGGCTGTAATCATCAGGGTTTTTTTGTTTATACTGAGTGTTAATTCAGATGTATCCTGACTATTATCATCCTTGTTTGCATGGTCAGGACAGCCAAAATATATTATTCCTTTTCTCTCTTAAGTAATTCACAAGTTTGCTTGCAATGATTTGTGAAATAGTCTAATTGAGAACTGAATAACGGTTGATTATCCAGAAATGAAAGAGCAATATGACAAGAGTCATTAATAATCTGAAGGCTCTCTTCCACATACTTCCTTTTATTGAACTTTGATTAACAACTCAAAGGTGCAAATAAGGCAGAGACTGTAGTAATAGTACCAGTCATAAGACTAAGTAGTAAGGCTGAGGTTACCAACCATGTTTTTCAGTTATAGGAACTGATTAGAGTATATAATTTTTTCTCTTTTAATGCATAACAGGCTTTCAGAAAAGAAAATCCATGACTGGAAAGCCATTTTGGGTGCAGACTAGGGAGTCTGAAAAATCAAGTCTTGTTGATTCCCCCCTTGCATCCCCCTTTGCCTCATTGCACCCCATTTCTGGAGCATCCTCTGAATCTCAGGAATGACTTAAAAAGGATGCACAGGGCTAGCCTTCGGGCTACTGGACAAATACTTTGCTAGTCTGAAAAAATACCAATGTCTAATAATAATACATTTTAATGTGGTGTAGCATTTAATACTACATTCCAAATATTACATTCTTTTCACAAAACAGTTTCTCTTCTGAGGTACACACAAATATGACAAAACAGATACAACGGTTCTCAAACTTTTAGCATTGGGATCCACTTTATAGAATGAGAATCTAAAAATGAGGACCTACTGTAAGTTATCATGACTGGAAGTTATATTATCAAGCATGAAAATTTGTACCAATCCTAGGTTGTAATCCTATTCCTACTTATCAGGAGTAAGTCCCATTTACTAACATTGTTAACACCATACGCATAGTAGCCTGTTAAAAGTAGAGCTCTGTAACATTTCTCCAAATGCAGTCAGATACTATGGCAACTTCAAATCTATTAAAAATAAAATTCTAAAATGGGGACCCTCCTGAAATTGGCTCATGTCCCACCCAGTAAACCCTACCCCACATTTTGAAAAACACTGAACATGAACAATCCTATCTAGGTTTACCTGGAAGTAAGTCCCATAGACTCTAATGGGACTTACTTCTGAAGTAAATGCATGCATAGTTAAAGAAACCCTTCATAGATATGCTTTTGGGATTGCATCACTTATGAACACAGTCCAATTTCACATACTATATTTTTCAGAAATTTTTTTGAGCACATATTTTATTAACCTAGCTTTGTGTAAGCAGGACTCTCATATCCCATATTTTGTTATACTTGCCAAATCTTGAAGCATAGTCTGGCCTTGGAACCATGATTATTTTCTTGTAAACTCTGCAAAAGGGTTTGAGGTCTGCATCAAAGGGTCGTTTAGTAGTTCCCACTATCAGAACTCTGTCTTCAGTTTTCAGTGTTTTCAGTGCTTTGGGAAGTTGCCTTTTCAAACGTCTAGGTTCCATCTTCCAGGTTGGATTCAAAAGAATGAAGCATTAGCATAGATAGAATTAGGCAGGGAATATAAAATGTCTGAATTACACATACATCTTGGTTCAAACTTCCAAAACTCATCTGTTGGTCTAATGGTCAATCCCACCAACTGGTTTACCACAGCAGGATATTGTTCTGCTGTCATAAACTGGAGACTGATAACATGCACACCACATCAGTAGCTGACCTAGCATTAAGCAAACAGGGCAAATGCCATGAGTGTGTGACTCTAAGACTGGATGAGAATCCTTCCGAAGTTCCCAACACTGTCATAAACTATACTGAAAGCACAATTTAAGATTATTGGGAAACCTCAAAAAGCTTCCCAAGTTGGTCTTGGAACCATGAGAGGCTTCATTTTGCTGGGAGTGGGGGCTTTGCATAGAGGGGCACCTAATGCCCAGGGGTGTCTCATGGGCAAGTTTGCTACTGGAGTAGCAGTGGTCAAGGCATGTAGTGATCAGGGCATGTAAGTTGGTGCACAGGGTGGACAGTGAGCAAGGAGGGGGTGTAACAGGTCAAAAGGGGGAGAAACATGGTGGAGATTTAGGCCATTCAGAGGAATGATGGGGGCAGTCAGGAGTCACTGTTTAGAATAGTGCTGCTAAAGTAGGTCCATTATCAGAAGTTGCCTATTGCATAAAATGTATAAATATATATTGTCTGAACTTTAATATGGAGGAAATATTATGGGGAAGACAACAAGGTTTTTTGGGGGGAGGGGGGAAATGACAAGGGTTTCTATTGAAGACTAGTGCCCAAAACCTCTCAACAGGCTATGTGTTGCTAAAGCTTATAAATCCCTGATTCTAAATAGATACTTAAGTAGCTCAACAGAAATTCCTAGATTACCACAGTTTTTTTAAAAAAAATTCTTCAATTAGGGTCTTCTTTCTGTATAGCTTCCTAGTGCATTTTATTTCCTCTGTCACATTTGTTTCCTCATGGTGATAAATTTCGGGATAGATCATTCAACCAACCAAAATCCAGTGAGTGTAGCATTAGGATGACATTTCAGATGAGTGAGAAATTCCCATTTCCTAAGGCTGAGTCATCTTAGGTGGTAAAACCATTGGAATTAGCATTCTGGTGGCAGTAGATGCTTATGGCATGAAAAAGCATTTTCCAAAAATGCATAGAATTGTGCAATTCCAGTCCACTGCCATAGAAGGTGGGGAGAAGCTTACGGTGATAATAAAGAGAATTCCCACCAATATTGATAGGATGTGAGGTGGGGGATTAGAGAGTTGAGGCACAGCAGGATGCTGGAGGCATTTCGGAGACCAAAGGGAGTAGTATCCTGCATGACTGACTGACACCATGTGCTATCCCCTCCAAAGGTAGAAGACACCATGTGCTATCCCCTCCTGAGGTAGAAGAGGTAGAGTCATCTCCAATGACTCCTTGGACTTGTGACAGCAAATTAGTCCAGATCTAGGTAGACTCATTTGTGGTTGAAGGGTATAAGATGAGGGAAATTATTGATTGATTCCTTGATTGATTGAATTTTATTTCTCAGTCAAGACCGACTCAAGATGTCTGTCTGTCTGAAACATTTAAAAAACATCCCACCACCCCAAAAATTATAATAAGCCAGATAAAAACATGGTTAAAAAAACAACACCCTCAACCTCCCTCATTATTAAAAGTTTTTCTGCATAGGAATGTTTCAGGCCCCACCAAAAACTATGCAAGGATGAAGCAGCTCTCAAATCCAGGGGAAGGGGATTATTTGGAAGGGAATTATTTTCCCTTTCTCTTCCAAAACCTCCTGATTGAACCTTCCTCAACAAGCAGCACAGTCTGTTTTGTGTGGCTGAATGCAATAGTAGGAAAAAGCATAGGATTAAACTACTTATTTCTCGGGGTTGCAGACAATGAAAAGCCCTTACTGTTGATATCAAAAGTGAAATTTTACTTCTATGTTTAGTTCTCCCTTTGAAATCAATGGGATTTACCTATGCTTACTTTTGACTGGATTTTAGAAAACCTTAAGCAACCTTCTGATGTTAACACATAAATGTCAGAAATGCAGTTTGCATCAAGTTTATTTTAAAATGTATTATATTTTAAGATATGAACATTTTTGTGAAAGCACTTTGTAATATACATCACTGCATCCACTTTCTGGGACAGTGTAGCAAACTGTGTATACCACCTTCAGCCAGCAGAGGGCATTAGTCACCTCATAGTTAGATTCGGCATCCCCACACTTATTTTTTTAAAGGTCCACTCTGCATATCTCTGCAGATACTACATCAAAACAAACTAAATAGGAAGCTGCATAAAAAACTCTTCTTAGTTATAGGAGAAAAGAAGAAAACATGGTGGTAACATGGAAAAAAGAAGGAAACACCTTTGAAATTATCTTTTCTATGTATTTACTAGTTGGTTGACGCTTGCCAAACTTGCTGTTGACATTTCATTTTGAAAATGAATGGAATGATGTAATTCCCATTTGTTTGCCATGTTTCCAAGGGCTTGCAGTTCTACTATTACTAGCAAATTTACCTCCTTTTCAGCCTTAGGCACTTTTTTGTAGAATGTTTTCTCTGTGTCTCCAATCCATATAACTGAAGGCTGCAGTTCTTTGGCTACCTGAGAGGTGAAAAATGGCAAGTAATTTTCAGGAGGCACCTTTTTAAAAATACCAGACATGCAATTCAGCAATTAAAAGTTTAAATATTGGGATCATTCAACTTGATCCTGTAATATGTTTTACATATGAAGACGTTAGTTCCTTTGATGTGGAAAAGATTGGGCCCTAAGGGGCAGGAGCGCCACTGGTGTGTTTTGTATCCTATCCCTCTTCCTGAGTGAGATCTGCTAAAACTGAACAACTTTTTTGCCAGTGATTTAGCAGGTGCAGGTCCAAGTAGATCTGTTGCCGTGGCTGAGGCTTTCCTTGGGGCAAAGGGACATAAGTCACCTTACATTGAGGAGACCTTCAGACTGCAAAGTTCCCCTAATGGATGCAGCAGAAGCTTTGGCACAGGGGAATTAGGGTTGGACTGTAAGATGCATCTCCAAGGGGACTCACTGTCTCCTCTGCTGTTTGTTACTGTGATGTTATGTTACTGCTTCACTTTCCCAAATACAGTATTAGATAAAACAGATCTTTGGATATAGATAACCGAAATAATGAAAAAACCTGCCTATGGTTAACATCTGGAACGTTCAAGAAAGAAACAGAATCATTAATATGAGCAGATCAAAGACAGGCTATTTGAACAAGTGAAATAATGGCCAGAATTGGAAAAAAAATAATCAAATGCAAAATGAAAATTGTCCAGAGAAGCAAAACAAAAAACAAAAAAAACCAACACTGACTATATATTTAGTTCCTGCAAGAAGATCACACTGATTAAAAATCTAGACATAACACAGTGGCGCAAATGATCCATTAGAGTTTATCCGGAAATTACATCAAAACAGTCAACTGGTGGGAGCAGAAACCAGAAAAAGTGACAGAAAATGAGAAGATCTTGTTGGGTTTAAAAATACAAACTGATAAAATTTTGGTGCACAATATACCAGATAAAGTTTTGGCGCAAAACACGCAAATACTAATACACCAGACAAACACTGCTACCGTATTAGAGTAATAGAAAAAATACTATCATTGTAATACCTGGCAACAGTACAACTGTTGAAAAAAATGAAAAAAATTAGGAAATAGTAAGATTTAAAAACTGAAAGCCAACGAATTTTATGCAAACCAGCAGTGATTACCCCTGTTGTGATTGGTACATTGGTAAAAGTCCCCCAAAACACTTATCCCTGCATTAAAACATTTGAATATTGACAAAATTCCAATTAGTTCATTTCAAAATTTAAACTGACATCCTAGGTGCCTGGGTGGGGCCCAACTAGTGATCAACACAAAGTCCAGCTAAAGAACTGGCAGCTGTGAAATGCAAGATGATGACGACGATGATAGCCTATAAAGCTTACTATCTTTGGGGTTTCGGCCATATGCCCCGAAAAATTGGGACAGTCCCAGTTTTCGGGGATTGTATACTGGGAAGTTTGACAGGAGGTCCTCTACTGGTGGAAGAGAATTATGGCAATCCTACATGCCCATAATCCTTAAAAAAATGAATGTATGTCATCAGCTTCACAGGGAAGCACACTACAACCTGAAGACTGGTTCACACATGGTAGTTGTGAAGAAGGTTTAGTGATAATCATAATAATTAACCTTCATCACAAATGTCATGTGTGAACAAGTCCTCAGGGTACAGTGCACTTTCCTGTGAAATGGATGACAAATCTATTAATTTTAATGGCTTTGAAACATACCTACAAAACAGCAAGCTGTAAATAATATATTGTCCTAGCTGCTGCTTTGAATGCACTGCAATTTTAATTTGGAGCCTAATAGTCAACACTTCAGTTTAAAATAATACAAATGATAGTTCTGAACATACTAATTAATTTTTCCATCATGTAATGACCTCTTATAATCAGTGCACAGTAGCATATAAAGGAGAGTCGAGAAAAAAGATCCTTCTGATAAACCTTGATCCCATCATATCATGTTTACATGATAAATGTAAACAAAGTTTTCACAAGATGGAATAAAATTGGCTGCCTGAAACTATCCTGAAATAATAGAAATCTTCTGAAAATGTATTGTATATTATATGTATTGATACATAAGAATTGCTGGTCTAATGGCTGTGTTTGCTCAGTAAAAGAAGCTCTTATTGTAAGGATAAAAATTTCTCTGGCACTCTTCTGCCTGCTTTGGTTTTATCAGAAAGAGCAATGCATATTGCTTCCATGCAAAATAAGTATTGATTCTGTGTGATTCTGTGTGATTATCAGGCATATCCAACCTGTCTAAGGAAACCTAAAAGAAATAAATTTTAATTCAAAAGCTTTACAGTTCTAACTTGACTTACACCAGCAGACCTACAAATGACAGGAATCAAGTGGATGAAAACCTGTTTTAAAATCTTTCTTACAGATGGTTTTTTATATAGTTATCACTGTCCATGTTGGGAAAGACATGCAAAGATTAAGAGAGAAAGTCTGCTGGGAGCGACTATTTTAGCTCCATAAGTTGTTTCTCTTTTCTGTAGCCATTTATTAATTGTCTGAAAAATAATCACACATACAGCA
Source organism: Cryptoblepharus egeriae (assembly GCA_030015325.1). Taxonomy (NCBI): domain Eukaryota; kingdom Metazoa; phylum Chordata; class Lepidosauria; order Squamata; family Scincidae; genus Cryptoblepharus; species Cryptoblepharus egeriae. The sequence continues at coordinate 113,056,266 of JAREYC010000001.1, read as the reverse complement.
CTAGAAGTACAATAATGGTATCACTACTGAACACAGAAGAATCAGACCCTACAATCCAGAGTAACTACGGGAGCACATAAGAGACATTACGTGTACCCGTAGTTACTGCACCATCTAGTGAAAACCTATGGGAAATTCATATTGCAATCCAGAGCAAATTGTTCTTACACCGGAGCAAGGACTCCACATAGTTACTCTGGATTGCACCCTAAGATAAATTCTCATTTTTAGCCTATGCATAATTATTAACCAATTAATCTACCAATTTATTTGATTAATAATTACAACTGAAATCCATTGAAAAAATTATATATTTTAAAAAATATGCGCCTTTGGGAGTCAGAAAGAAAATTTCCTTTTCTTCTCATAACTATTTTCATCTTTAGTAAATTTCTTTTGGATAGTTCCTGAAGTATATATACTGTTCTCTGCAGGATAATTTCTGCAGTACATTAGATGTTGAACCTTGATAATAATATAGACTTACTTCAGAGTGAACCTTCTATATTTAATTTTTCCCTTCTCAGTTTCACCTTAAATAAGCTTGAGTGAAGCTGTACATGGCCAAAAACAGAAAAAATCATTTTACATCTTAAAAGTTGTTCAGTCAAATGCTACTATTGTAAATGAGATCTTGATTTAGACAGTATGTTCAATGCCCTATCCTATACCTGTTCCTTTCTCTGGAACAAGTCAGGCTCAGAGTGATCCTGAAAAGTTTTTTTAAAACTTATAAGGGCATTAAAGATGTCACTTCCCATTTTATGGAAAAAAAAAACAAAAGTTGCAGGTTTTATTTTTGAAATAATCTTCTCAGGCTGAGCCTGAGCCTGGAAGTTACCAAGATTGGATGCCTACAGCCCCTGCTGTGTTCAGAGGACCCTTGCCTCCAGATGGGGCATGTGCTGGATGTGCATATGGAGAGGGGGCACACAATCCAATCCACAGATAAGTGAACCCACAGATATTATAAGGGGCCACCCTTTATTACCTTGTTTAACAATGAAAACTGAAAGTACTGTACTGTTTAAGGGTGCTCTAGAGGCCTCAGAATGGTTTTAGAGCACTGTGTTTATGGCATGGGGTGTTGCCTGCTTCCAGAACAGCTCTTGAAGGTGAGTGGAGATGGGAGATGCAGCCTGACATGGCCTGGAGGCGTGGCTCTAGGTGCTTTTACCTCTTTACCCTGAATACCACTGCAAATTATCTTAAGGATCACTTCTAACTGGTTGAATTTGCCCAATCATAGGGTTACTCTTCTGAGTCCGTGCTCCATTTTCTTTCCTATCTCAAATACAGCATATGGGCAGTGGGGACATGGCTTTTTCTACAGTGGCACCCATGACTGTGGATTGTGGGATGCTCTGCCAAAGAATGGCTAACCATTCCCATCATTTTAAAAACACTGATGCTACAATCCTAACCTCCAGTTAGGCTGGCAAAAACCATGGCATAAGTCCAGTGCTGACCTGCAGGTGCCACAAAAGTGCCATAAGGACCTTCTGCCCCACTCCTGGGGGGAGGGGGAAATTTAGGCCAGTGCAAAGGAATACACCAAACCTCCTCATACCATCACAGGAAAATATGCCAGGTGAGTTATGCCAGCTTCACCCTACATTCCAGAGTTACTACATGAACACATAAGAGGCATTTCCTCTGGATTGCTCTATGCATTTCCCATAGGTGGCACCGTAATTACGCTGGTGTAAAAGGTCCAGTAGTTACTCTGGATTGTAGCCTAGATTGGTTAGGATTGTGCCCTTATTTATATAAATGACCTCTGCATTATTAGAAAGAACAGCAAACAAGCAGGTTTGCCTATATACCTAACATTGCTATCCTAAGCAATACGTTTTCTTGATTCCAATCAATACAATGCTATTTTTCTAATTTCTTTTTTGACTGAGAACCCATAATCCACCAGTATCTAATTGAAATTGTTGACAGATATGTAGCAGACTGTATGTTCCAATGAAAGTACTTAATTTGAATTATCCATGGGTAGTTTGAATCCATGGATAATTAAATGGACTATGCAATTAATTTATAATTGAAATTTTATTAACAGAGCTATGTTCTTCATTTTGTTAAAGTCACCAGCAGATGGCTCCTTAACCTTTCTAATACTGCCTTCAGTTCCAATGCGACAGCATTTCGTCAGAGGTGAGGCCCCATTGTTCTGAACAGTTTAGTTTTCTGTTTTGTTATCTTTTTGTTCTTTTACACTTGTTATCAAAGGCATATCCACATAAGCTGTGCTCAAGTTGCCCAGAAAACGTATTCTATTTCTGAATTAAAAAAGAGCAACAAGAAATGGATAATAAACTAGGGTTGCCATATGTCCCCCAAAACAGGGACAATCCCGATTTTGGAGGATTGTGTTCACTTACTGAGTCAAGTCCTTCCTGATTTTGTGGAAGAGAACCTTACAATAAACATAAAGTTTCTTGGGTGAGCAATCTGGCCAGTGATTTGATGCTACAATGGAGGACAGCACGGTTGTGGCTGAATTAGCAGCACAACATTGCTAGCACTTTTTAGTAAGTAGCATCTCAGCAGCATTCAGGTCTTCCAGTTAAAGTGGCCCTACAGCTGGGACTGTACTTAGCCCTTCAGTGCTAGTTTTTGAAAAGTGGCCTGAGATATGTGAAAGACATTGCCATGCTGAAAATATCCATCCCCACGAAAAAGCTGCTTGTTTCTTTTGACCCAAAGACAATGCAAATATCTTTAGCAAAAGGTGAATGCTTATTGTGCACATTTTAAAAAGCCATCCTTACTCCTGTACCTTTACTAATGTTGGGATGTGGGGAAGTCTGCAGGTGACGCTTTCTAATATAGCATTCTGTAGCATTAAGACTGTGGCTGGCCCTCTCTTGCCTCTGCTGCAGTTCTTTACTCAGTTTCCATCAGCACAATACAGCCAGAGGTATAGCATTAGCAATGCAATCCTATCCACACAAAACTAGGAGTAAGGTAGCAATCCTAAAGACACTTTCCTGGGAGTAAGACCCATTGAAAACAATGGGGCTTACTTTTGAATAGACATGGTTAGGATTGTGCTCTATGTCTGATTGAGCACAGTGGGACTTACTTCTGAGTAAGCCTTCACAGAACTACATTTCTAATCCTCTGAAATTGGAAGAAAAATGAATGTGCTTAACTCTTACCCTGTAAAATTAATTGGACTTAAAAGAGCTTAACCTTTGTTATTATTAATTACACCAGCATTTTTCTCAAAGGTAGGAGGCAGTGCACCTTATTCTTTTTCTGTGTTATGAAAAATGATTGCATTTGCACCCAGAATATTGCCTTTATTGTAATTATTCTTTGTCAGAACTGTTATCAGTATTTACAAAAAAGGGAAAAATTATTCAGGTATTTTACATCTGAAACACATTAGCCTCATATTTTCCATGTCTGCTCACTCACTGGGGCATCTCTCATGAAATAATTATCATCAGCCAATGGCTCATTTATGGACAGAAAACTGCATAATGGTCAGTCTTGGCACCTTAGGGACTTATTAAGTGAAATCCTTTCATTTGTAAAAGCAATTAGTAATCAGAACTTCTCAGTTACCTCAGTTATCACCATGAGTTATAAAACTATACTTGGTCATTTTCATAACTTAGCAAGAGATATCTGAATCAAAAATTATGAAAAACTGTTTGTATTAGTGTCTATTTAAATTCTACTTAGCATGTGCTAAACCTAGGGCAAAATCCAGAGCAGTTACAGGTCCACACAGTTACGTCACCCTCTAGTGTTATCTTATGGAAAGTCACCTTAACTGCTCCGGAGCAAAGGGCTTAATTTGACTTTAGGATATGGGCCCTAATCTCTTTTGTCAACCTGAAGGGCAGCCCAATCATAAGTGCAATAGTAATAACTGTTGTGCTGTGCAATAGTTGGGTGCTGTGGTGCCTAAGTGGCTACTGCTGGCCTCTCTGACCCTGCATCTGAGATCTCCTTACGGAGACAGGACCTTTTGTCCCCTTTTCCAGGAGAAAACTCCAAGCCCTACAATGGGGTTTCTCAAGTTTGAGCAAGCTATTTTACCAGTGCAGATTTTGAGAAACTTTCCAACCTGACATGGAATTATGATCCCACACCAGTTCCTCCTCTCACCCTGCCATCACCCTACCGCAGAATGTTTCTTCACCTTTCCCCAAAGACCCTCACCACCATGCAGAGCTTTTGCTTAACTCCAGGCAGCATCCAGCCAGGGTGTTGCAGACATGTCTTATGGCATGACTGTGCCACTTAGGCTGCAATCCAGAGCAAATTCAGCCTGCTCTGACCTAACTGCACTCTCCTAACTATTCTGTATCCAGAGCAGAAAGTTATGCTGAATCCAGAGAGTCAGGAAGCCTGGGCTGCCCTAACTGCTCCAGAGCATGCTAAGTAATTGACACAAGGGGAAGACTTGCTCCTGAGGAGACATCCCTCAGATCACACTGAACAAGGAACAGCTGTGGTGCCTACAGTGGTGACATGACTCTGCACATCACCTAGTGCGGAAGTCTGTGCGTCATCTCTGGGATGTGCCCCCCCCCACCTGGACTGCACAGTCACCAAAGTTGGCGCCTGCGCAGTTGTTTCTGAAGCCAACTGGCTTCAGAAAGAGTACTGCGCAGGCACCATCTCTGACACCTGCGCAGTACTTTTCTGAAGCCTTTTGGCTTCGGGGGAGACTGTGCAGGCGTCAGAGTTGGTGCCTGTGCACAGTACTCTTTCGGAATCCATTCGGCTGCCGCTCTGCCTCCTGAGTGAGGCCGAATGGCTGTGCAGAGGCGCGGACTTTCTCTGCTCTAAGGAAGTCTCCTCTGAAGCTGTTCGGCATGCTCAGTGTGTTTCTGCGCAGTGCATCTCAGATGGCCGTTCAGGCCAGCTCCTCAGACAAGTGTCAGCTTCTGGCTGATTCTCCGCCTTGGAGCAGGCCTGAATGGGGGTGCTGACGCCCGGGGCCTGCCAAAGGACAGTCAAACTCCTCCGGCACATCACCCCATACGGAGCGCATCCCCAATGCAGCCCACACCAGCCGCACCAGTCTGGTGACGCCACTGGGTGCCTGCCTTATAAGGAGTCCCTGATGAGATGCCAGTACATTCTACAGTGAATACAAGGGGCTTCTTGGAGTGGCCTGCTGTATCCTGAGGTTTGTGGGCAGCCATAGTTTGTTCCATATCCTGAGGTTGAGAGGCAGGGGTTGCAGCTAGGCTGGCCAAGAACTCAGATTTTTGGTCAGCACTGCCATTCTTACTCGGGCCTTATCATGGACCCCTATGGGTCTACTCATTACTATACCTGCTCCTGAGGTGGTATAACTCTGAGGGCTGGAAGAGGGCATTTCTGCCTTGGAAACAGGCTTTGGATACAGAGTAACTGCTCTGCCCTAGGCAATGCTAAACATGCCCTCAACTTGCCTCTCCTGAGCTGCTTAGGCTGCCCCAGTTAGGGCAGAGCAGGTCCACCTCTCTTAGGGCACCCTATCTTGCCTTGCTCTGCCCTAAGCCTCCTTCAGAGTAACTGGGCTGGAGCATCTTGCAGTTGCTCCAACCTAGTGTTAGATAGGGCAACCTAAGTGCTCTTATGTGGACAGATTAGTTGCTCTGGATTGGGCTGTTAATGCTGGTGGAACACTACAGGTGCTGAAGAGTTAAGGGTTGGGCTTTAAGGTCCCAATGCTAGTTAGAAAGGGAACCACAAATTGCTTCAATAAGTGTGAAGTTTATTGAACAAGATGAATGCAGAACAGGGCATTTTCAAGGGAGGAGCCGTGGGTTGGAAGAGAGTTCTCTACCCACCCATTGCTTTGCTCCACCTTTCTCTTCCCAGTCAGGTTTCAAAACTGAAATGAACCCTGGCTGGGGAAAGAGGTTGCGAGGAAGAGTATCTTCTGCCTCCTGCTTTCCCCTGATGTCTTCATCCCACGCATGTCTGTTATTCAATAAACATGGGGCTGGGAATCCATGTTTACTGATGTAATATGCAGTTGATATGTAAGATGATACAGCAATGCTATTTGTAAGAGGAAAAGAAAGATGACAATATTTTAGTGACTTTTTGAAAATAAAAATTTTTGGAATAATAGTTTCTTAATATTACATGATTATAAAGCACTCTAACACTGATCTCCCCAATTTGCTCAACTAATAGTATATCTTTTTGCATATTGTACCAATATGGATACTATATTGATATACCACTTTCTCACTGATAATAATAAAAATTTTATATGTTAACTCTTAAAACATGATAAATGACCGATTTGACAAGCAAACCACAGTCTTGAAAGACTATGGTATCATGCTCGACACTGCAGATGCTGCATGCGAAGCATGAAAGCCTGGGTTGCATTATTATGGAGGATAGGCTGTTACCCAAGCAGCAAATCCCCCCTCTCCACACCACTGAATTAGTCCAATGGACAGGCAGAGCCGATATGATTGGATCCAGCTGGCGTCGCAGAGCTGGGCTAAGGACAGGAGCTCACCCTGTCTTGTGGGGCCGATTTAGAACAGATGATAAAGTCCTTAATATACAGCTACAACAGTTTTATCTAAACATGCAGAAAAAAATAACTGAAAAATAATATCTATGTTTGACCTTAAACACCATGTGAAGCATCATTTGCAGACCAGCCTTGCCAGGATATTTGCCAGCAATATTGGCAGGAGATAAATTGAAGAGGTTTGCTCCTGTTTCTGTGCAGAGAGCATGAACAAGCATCTTCTTTCCTACCCCGACTGGTCCAGCCAGCAGCAAGGCTTTCACCAGGGGAGCCTTCTCATGTACAGACTGAGAACCTAGGGAAGTAAAATAAGGAGAATTATTTTACATTATTTTAAATCATTAAAGAGATTTACAAAAGTAGCTGAAGAAATGGGATTATGGGTTGCTGACAGAATGATGAAAGGACATGGTCAACAGATGGCAAAGGTTATAAAAAAGACGGTGTTTTCAGTTCCAGGTCAAGAAAGCTTTATAACACCACTCTCTTTTAAAAAATATCTTTTTAAAAGCTTTTAAAAGCAAATCTCTTTCTTCTAACTACGACTGAGCTGCTTTTACATTAAAATCTACCTGATTGGGTCCTATAGGGTTATGCTTTAGAAAAACAAACTTATTGGAGCACTTCTTATAGAAGAATTTATTAGCAATTTTAATAACTAATAAATAGTAACACATACCGGTAATACTACTTTGAGTACTACTACTACTACTTATAGTAATTTTGAAGTGTGGATTTTTGAGTGTGCAGGATGCTTTACAGGACAATATCACTACAAGTATTATTATACCTACACTGCAACTGGTAAGCTGAGAGACCACCTTAGGCCACCTAGTATGTTCATGGCACAGGCGAGATGTGAACCAGGAAAGCTAACCTCCTCCCTCCCCCAGATCAGTATCTAGCCACTTCAGCTCTACAACTCTTGTATTTTGATTCAAAATCAGTCTTTCTAACAAGTTTGTTTTGGCAATTCCATCCTATTACTTGTATTATTATTACTTGTAAGTCCTATTGAGTTGAATTTGACTTATTTCAAAGTAAATACATATAGCTGTGTACTGTTAATTGATTTTTGATACATTTTTAGTGTATTTTGTATATAGCTCCAATCTCATCATCAACTGATTTTTTAATACACAGATTTGACTCAACACAAATGGCTACTGCAAATGAAAAGGAATGGACTGATCCCTGAAGAATCTTGTTGTCTGGAAAAAGGAGAAAAGCTTTGTAAGCTGCGTTGGGTATTTTCTTTAGCATGGGAAAAGCAGGGTATAAATCCCTTAAAAAATCTTGTGGCATAGATCAATAGTGACCTGTGCTCACTATTTAGCGAGTGCAGGTCCATGTAGGCCTACATATGAATTGTTCTCTTACCCAGAGAAGGCCTCCTTGGCTGGCCCTGCCAATGCAGGCTGCGGAGATAGACATTCTACTGCCACTGAATCCATGGTGGAGGAAACAATAGGTTTGCACTCTAAAAGTACTCTCTCTGATATATGAAATAAGCTCTGACAAATTCCATAAATGCTTCCACTGTTTAATAGCAAGCAGCATTAGTTAGCTTGTAAAAGGTAAATCGCAACCTTAGACCATCCCTAATTTGATTAAATTTAATTACTGGAGCTTGTGTTAGCTATTACCTTTCCCAAGTGGCTTCCTTTATGTGCTGCAGGCACTAAACTGTTATGCAAAAAAAAGAAAAAAGCAGAGAAATGGTATTTCAAACACAATAGCAAGCACACTCTCCTTTTAAGTATGCTATTAAAATCATACAGCTAAGCTCAGAATACCTAATTGAAAAAGAATTCTGCAGAATGCTTTCAACCAAAATCAATCAAGCATTGTCATAGCTAGTAAAAATATATGATGCTGACAGGAAGCCTAGCATGGTATTCTTCCCTCTGGCAATTTCTGCTGTGAACATACCTAATGGCAATATTCCATACAGTGCGATGAGCTGCCTGACATCTGACAGAGAGGGCATTGGTTCTATATCTACCTGTCGAAGCATAGTCCCCAGATAGCTGTACTCGCCTGCAGGGAAGAGACACAGGCTTAATTATATGATACTGTATTGTTACAAAATGCAGAACTTTGGAAATCAGAAACTAACAGGGAATACAAATAAAAGATCCTGTTAAGCCCTAACAGGATTTCTTGGTAGGTAGTATTGATTTAGAAAGCATCCCCAAGGTGCATGCAAAAAAAAAGAATTAATTCTTCCATGCTGACGGTTAGCTAACAATGCTAACATTGCAGTCCCAGGATGGAGTAGTGGATTTGCTTCAAATCCTATGTCTACCACAAGATTCAGAGACCTGCCAAGACCACCCACTATTGTCTTCATTCTTCAACTATAAAACTGGAAGAGTATTAACCTATCTCACAAGGCGGTTGTGAGGATTTAGAAGACCTTTACAGGCTGCACATCTGGAATTTTACACAAGTCACCCAGAACCAGAATACAGCAAACATTGCTTGTCTAGCCAGAGAGAGGCATAGTGCTTGATCCTAACCTAAATAGTGGCATCTCTCTTGTGTAATCAGAGAGAGGATGTGGGAATAACATGACTTCAGGGCTGTAATCTATAACCTACTTGTGAGTTCTCACCAGTGCACAGAAAGTTTTAAATCATTTTTCATTTGTTTCTTATGTCTTCTGAAAATGTATAATTCAGCGACTTGGGGAAAAGTAACTTTCATAGCTAAAATCACACCCTGTATTTCTTAAATAGCTGCCTCAATTTTCCCCGCTGAAACTGAGGGTGCAGTCCTAACCTAAGCCGGCACAACTCATTCGTTTTCCCATTCCCATGGTGATGTTGTTGAGGCAAGCCCATGTCCGAGTACAGGCCTAACCCTTCTCCAGGAGTGGCACCACAATGGGGCTACTTGCATTTGCCCCACCTGACAAGATGGTATATATCTGAGCAACCTGGGGCTGACCCAGGCTGCCTGGGAATGGGCACAGGATCCCAACTTCTTTCCCATACCCACCCAGTCCCTGCACTGGCCAAGCTTGGGTTGGCACAAACTCACCCTTCCATAGGCCCGTTTTGGTGCAGGGAGGCTAGTGCATGTTTGTGTGCTGGTCTATCTCCCCTTGTGTTGGTGCTAAAGTGCTTTACAGCAACACTGAGTTGTCAGATGTTGGAACAGCTCCCACCCTTTCTGGGGCTAGAAGCTTTCCACAAGTTAACATTCTGGTGATTTCCTTCAGCCTTTGACATGGGTAGGGAATGTAAATCTAGAAGCAACTCTTCATTTTGTTTTTGATTCCTGCCAGATACAAGACTGGCAAAATCCAGAACTATAAAAGATAAAGATTGTAAATCACAGCTTAAATACTCAAAAAAATTATGAATGCATCTGTTTAATGCTAGCTTGTGCTCTCTCAGGTTCTTAAGGCAGGGTACATAATATTGTAAGTTATAAGCAGCATATATAATTCCAAAGACAAGTCAGTACGTACTACTGTATTGACATAATGTTTATACTTTACCCACATAGTCGCTGAGTTTCACTTTTTTTGGTCTTACTAATATCCTTTCTTCAACTAGCTCCTTGTAGAGAGAATCAATGGTCCTATACATAGATATATATTTTAAGTACAAAACAAGATTTGTAGCACAAGGCACAAATAATCTTTCTAAAATACCCTTCCAGTATAAACATTGCAATGTCTACACTATGTATTCATGCTAAAGTGAAATATCTTCACTATACTAAAATGTCATATCTACACTAAAAGGAAAAAGTCTCATGTAAAATAATAAACCTTTTATATACAGTGAAAGCATATCCATATTATTAGTGTTATATAGAAATGGTTCCCAAACTATGGATTAGGACCCATTGGCAGTTCACGACCATTTTTAGTGGTTACCAAAGGATGATGATCAGATAACTATGGGCACAAGTAGGCTGGCACAAGTTCCTTCTGCCAGCTGGGGAAGTTACCGTAAAGTGTCTTTTGAACAAGCATTCACTCCCTTCTTCCCTGCCTACCAGCAGGAGATGAGTAAACTTTCTACACACTTTGCAATTTACCTGAGGGTGAGTGGGACCCCTCACACCATAAGATTTCCTTCTTCCCTAACCCACTCTTTGGGGGATGGCAGGCAGGGGAAACTGCTTTCAAAATGAGTTTTGTTACTAATTAATAATTTTTTAATGTATAAGCATTACTTTTTGTTGTCAGATTTCCTTCAATTTCTTTCTATAATACATAGCTTTATGCAGTCTTTCAGAACCCCGTGTGGTCTGGGAATGAATTGTTTGCTTTTGCTCAAACCTGGCTTGAATGATGAATAAAGGATTTTTTTCAGGATCCTGCATTGGATATGACTTGGGACCATTTCAGATAGGTGTATGACTGTTAGACACTGTGAGGCACAAAAATTGGTTGTGGTGGTGATAATAAAGAGGTAATCCCTGCGGCATATTTGAATTTTGCTAAATAACCATGTAATCCTATGTTTTGCAGCAATCCTAAAGACACTTTCTTGGGATTAAGACCTATTTAACACCTTGGGGCTTATGTTTGAGTAGACATGGTTGTCTATTTAGAAATAAGTTGCTTTGTGTTCAGTGGAACTGTCTCCCAGGAAAGCGTGGATATGATTGCAGCTCTAACTTAATAAATTGTTTATTTATAAGTTTGTTTCTTATTAAGCTTTTTATTTACAAGTTTATAAGTTATTAATAAAGGTATTAACGATTGCAAAAAATAAAGTTATTTATAACATTCATGATAATTCATTATTTGTGAATTGGGAGAGGGATGTCACAAAACTGTTTCCATTTGGGTCCCTGCAGCTCCCTGGTAAGAGTTTGGGAACCTCTGTTGTAAGTATATAACTTCTATGCATAATAAAGTTGTTTTCCTTCATTCTTGTTTTAACAGTCTACCAGAGGTCACTCTCTGAAATGTCCTTATATATTTGTTCCATATATATTTTATAATTATATAATTATATATTTGTCCCATATATAATTGTCATGTATATATTTTTTTATCCCACTAGCATGGATTCAATGAGTCTTCATTATCTATCCAAAGCTTGCCATAGTCCCTGCTAGGTGAACAAAGTGGTATTTTGCTCTATTTGCAGTGATATTTAGTGGGGTGAATAACTGTCCCTCATCACCCCAGCCTAGTTTCTTTGATTGTAGATGTTTGCTGTTCTTCTGCATCTTTTATATTGTGAGCCTTTATATAATTGGGGAGGCTGCAATTTAGTTATTTGCTGTAAACTTTTTTTTTGAAAAGTGGTACATAAATATTCTTATTCATGTTATTAATAGTCCTTTTAATACTTACCAATCTACAACATGACACCAAGATTTCTACTGGTCTGTTTATTTTATTATTTGTTTTATATAGGATTGAAACGCTGCTTTGTTCAATTATTAGAGAAAAGCTGACTCGTGTCCTATTTCAGAGATGTTAAAAACAGATGGAAAAATCTGATAGATATCTGAAACTACCAGGTGTTTTTACACCTGCTGCAAGGAATAAAATTTAATGACAATTCTTCAAAGAAGTATTAGACATATGAGGAACATACACAGAACTAAAGTCCACAGTACATATAACCTAAAATGAACTTTCTGCAAATTGGTGGCTGACCTTTCCTTTTCTAAATTTCTATGTATTTTATAAACATTAAAAAGAATTTAACGTTAGATTCTCCATAATTGCTACCAGGAATTGGAGCTACCAGGTTCAGGCTGATGCCTACCAACTTTGACTTTCTTTTGTGTTCGAACAAAGTCAAAAAAAGAGAAATATGTTTCAATGTGAATCTCAGAGGTGCAGGTGCATTTTTACCTGTCACGAGTCAGATCTTTCTCTTTCTTAGCCTTTTTCTTCTTTCTACCCTTTTTTCCTTTTTTCTTTTTCTGAGGACCATAAATGAAGGTAGTTAGAAAAGGCATTACTCTTATATTTGGCAAGTTTATACAAAATTGGGAATAGCTTTAGTGGTCTCTAGTGATTTAAAGCTCTCTTCCTTTCCCACATACACAATAAGTATTATTTGTACTTTGCTCACATTATTTGAGGTGTTCCAATTTCTGAGAGTTGATAGCATTTCTTTAAATTACACTTAACCCTACACTTAAAATAATCTTGATTGGGTCCCAGAAGAACGAATAGGGTTGGCAACTCTTTGCAACTGAAGGGCAATGTGGTTAAAATTTTGTACCAGGAAACTACTCAAACCTTTTCCCACTTAGTCAGAACTCAGAGGTGGGTCTGTGCTTTCTAGAACAATGGTGATGCTGGCATTCATCACCAACCATAACTTAGACTGTGACCACAAATGCTTATTTCCTTGATGACAATTTCACAGCTCACATCTGCAATAAAAGGATCAAAACTGCACAGGCCTCCTCTGTCTGCATGGTGGCTTAATTCTTCAAGGCAGACCAGCCCTCTTACAGGGTAGTACTGTTGCTTAGCCCACAGCTTAAGAACTGGTGCATTATACCACAATCTGTGTGTATTTATTCAGAAGGAACTCTTCTTGTGTCCATGAACGTGTTAATAGCATTGAAGCAATTGAAGCCCACACTCCAGAACATGCAGCAGTGCCAAAGGAGTGTACACTACATGCAGTATAGTTGACTTTGGTTGCAATCCTAATCTCTAGTTAGGCTGACCTAAACCCCAACATCTGTTCTGACCTGTGTCACCAAAGTGATATATGGCCCTTCTGCAACACTCCTGCGAAAGGTTAGGGTAGATCATAGGCATGTGCATGCCTACCAACATCACCATAGGATCAGGAAGACTGATGAGTTTTGCTGGCCTACGTTAGGACCCATAAATCTAAGGAGAGTTAGAGGGCAGAGCAGGCCAAAAAGTGACAGATAACATCTGGGGTGTGTGGCTGCTGCTGGATTCACCCCTTCCTTCTTTGACATGCTCCCTTTCCTTTCTTGCACTATCCCACTATTCTCCTCCCTACCCACTGTTCACTCTCACCACCAATGTACCTTCTCTAGCTGTGGCTGGGAGGTGCAGTAGCACAGGCATGGTCACCATGTGAATGAATACTAGTTCCATCAGTGGAAGATGCATGTATAATTGGTTTCTAGGTCTACATGCTCAGATTCTACAATAAATGTGTTGTTTTGCAAGGTGCTACAAGAATCTACAAGGTAGAATAATAGAATCATAGAGTTGGAAGGTACCTAGTAGGTCATCTAGTCCAACCCCCTGCCTGCAGCAGGAAATCCCCCTAGAGCATCCCCGACAGGTGCTTGTCGAGCCTCTGCTTGAAGATCCCTAGTCTCCCTCACTAGGGAGTCCACCACCTCCCTTGGCAATCTGTTCCACTGCCGAACTACCCTCACCGTAAGGAATTTTTTCCAGATATCCAACTGGAATCTCCTTTCTTGCAGTTTGTCCTCATTGGTTCTAGTTCTGCTTTCAGAAGCAGCTATGAACAAATTGGCCCCTTCCTCCATATGACAGCCCTTCAGGTATCTGAAGAGGGCAATCATGTCTCCTCTCAGCCTCCTCTTCTCCAGGCTGAACATCCCAAGTTCCCCCAACCTTTCCTTGTAGGGCTTCCCTTCCATCCCACTGATCATTCTTGTTGCTCTCCTCTGGACTTGCTCCAGTTTGGCTGCATCTTTTTAAAACTGAGGTGCCCAAAACTGAACACAGTACGCAAGGTGAGGTCTCACCAATGCAGAATAAAGAGGAACTAGAACTTCTCGCAACTTGGAAGCTACAGTCCTCTTAATGCAGCCTAAAATGGCATTTGCCTTCTTTGCAGACACATCACACTGCTGACTCATGTTCAGCTTGTGATCCACGGCGACTCCAAGATCCCACTCACATGTTGTGCTGCCAAGCCAAGTATCCCCCATTTTATACCTGTGTTTTTGGTTTTTATTTCCTAAGTGCAGAACTTTGCACTTCTCCCTGTTGAAATTCATTCTGTTTGTTACAGCCCAGTATTCCAGTTTATCCAGATCCTCCTGGAGTTTCTCCTGTCTTCTTTTGTGTTTGCTACTCCTCCCAGCTTGATGTCATCTGCAAATTTGATCAGGCTCCCCTGTATCCCTTCCTCTAAGTCATTAATGAAAATGTTAAAGAGAACCAGTCCCAAGACAGAGCCTTGGGGTACCCCACTTGAAACCGACCTCCAGGTTGACACAGAACCATTTACTAAAACCCTTTGAGTGCGGCCATCGAGCCAGTTGTCGATCGACCTAACGATTGCCCCGTCTAGCCCATATTTTTCCCACTTCCCAATTAAGATGTCACGTGGGACCTTGTCAAATGCTTTGCTGAAGTCAAGATAAATGACATCCACAGCATTGCCACTGTCCAGTAAGCTCGTAACTCGATCAAAAAGGTGGTCAGATTTGTCTGGCAATGTGCTACAAGGTAGTGGGATTGAAGGACTAATTAAGTAGGTAGTCTCCTACAATTTTCCCAACAAGCAGCAATATTGAGATATAATCTAGGCAGTTGCCATACTGATATTAACGGATTACTCAGTCCATATTGTTGATGTTTTCTTTCTCTTTAATAGTTTAACAACAACAACAAAAAACAACATACTGTATTACAGTGATTTGCGAGCATTTCAGCCCAGGACCCCCAAAGGTGATGTTGTGTCTGGAAATGACATCAGACAAGAAGTGCCATTACTGTGATGCCAGAGCTCCTCTGTCATCCTCTGGCATTTGTATTAAATGATACTTAGTTCCAGGAAAGCTGCCTGAGTGTCCCATTCCAATAATGTGGTACCCAGCTTTTTGCAACCTCATTGAAATGAATTATGATTTTCATGGATGTACCAACCCCACTTTGAGATCCACTGATATACTATGACTAACTTATGGCATATATAAAATTTTACATCTTTATTTATTAGAGCAACCATCTCCAAAGTGAAGATTGTTGTGTGCCTGCAAAGGTTTCCCTGTTGCAGGTGGCGCTTACCGTTCCGTGTGGGAACCTTGAAGAAGCACCTCATTTGCCCCAAGTGTTGTTATGACCAGGCATGTCTGGCCTCTGATGTTAAATGAGCTTTAAGACCAGATTTCCAGGCAGAAGCAGCTGGTTACAACAATTCTTGGGAACAAAAGGAGGCATTTTTGTCAAGAGACCCCCATGGAATTGCAAGTGCTGACGGGCACCTATCAAAAGATGCCAGATCCAGCCCATGAACCGGTCTGGAGGGCCCTGTAATAGAGCCATTAAAGGCACAAATCAGTGATGAAAATCTATTTCTTCTTCTCCTTCAGCGCTTATCCCTCACAGTGGCACAGTCTGCTATTCTGGAGTGCATTTGTTATTTCTCCCTGTTGTGGACTTGGTCTAGGTGTAGGTTGGTGGTTCTCATGTCACCATTCAATGTATCAAGTGTATCAATCTTCTGTTTCTTTTCTCCTTGATTTTTCTGGTCTCTAGCAATGGTTTTTTTTTCCATTTAAAATGATTTAAAAATGATCACATTATGGATATTAGATCATTTCTCCTTATATAAGCTATGAGCATATGTTCAGCATATGGGCCAACTTATAGCTTCCTCAAGGCAATTTCTCCAGTAGAGTAATTCAAAAGTTTTATATAAAGTATAATATGCAGGAAAGCCTTTTTAATTAACATCAAGATTTACAGAAAAACTGGCAAGTGCTGATCAGAGCCTTAAGGAAATATTTTGGTTTGTAGTTTTTCTAAAACATCATGGAAAAACTTGCTTTTTGCTAGAAACTCTTTAAGACTCCTCATGAATATAAATTACACATTTAATGAAAAATAATGAAAACCATTAAGACATGGCAATTCTATCAACAAGAGTTAATTAGAAGCAGTCCTTTTGCACATTAGCACATTTACTTGTACTTCTATCTTCCTCTGAGTCTTTTAGTATAAAATGAAGAGAATTTGAGAATCCTGAATTCATTATTTCCTGATGGACATGAATTCTCCATGTTCTGAGTAAGGTAAAGGTCAAAGTGTCCCCCTCAGGTTGCCTTGTTACAAGGCCAAATAGCCAGTGATGTCTGAAGATGTCTGGGGTCATGTGGCTGGCATGACAAATGCACAAGGAATGCTGTTACCTTCAGAGGAGAATGGTACCTACTTGCATTTGCAAGTTTACATTTACATGTTCTGAATACTTTGTTGCAATCTCAAATTCCATGATTGTTACTCAAATCTTACACAGGAATACCAACTAGAAATGTATGCTCTATTCTTTAAAATGGGTGGCTGGAACTGCATTGGTGGTCTAGAGGCAAGCTACTGAATGCATCTGAGAAATCAAATTCAGTACTTAAAGGTGTAATCAAGGCCATGTAGATTCTAGGACAAATGGGAGAATTTTAATTGTTGCATATGTTAGCCTTCAAATAAACTCAGGTTTTGTTATCTCAATCAGCTAATAGCCTGATCCTACTGAGCCAGCGTGTCATCAGTGTGCAAAGCCATAAAACATTTTGCAACAAGTGCTGCTAGTACTACTGCCAGTTACCTTACCCTAAGGAGACCGCCAGCAGCTTAAATTACCCTGCGAAATGCAGGTATTTTTGCTTCTATTTTTACTCTGATTTATCATGGGCCCCAATGACACTTCCATGGTCATGGGGCCGCCATGACTGATTTATGCCTGCTCCCATGGTGGCACAAACAGATTTATGCCTGCTCCTGAGGTGGCATAAGTCAGAGGGGCTGGGAGGCGTTGTGTCTGGTTAGACCTCACCTTGAGAAGTGTGTTCACTTCTGGGCACCTCAGTTTAAAAAAGATACAGCCAAACTAGAGCAAGTCCAGAGGAGAGCTATAAGAATTATCAGTGGGATGGAAGGGAAGCCCTACAAGGAAAGGTTGGGGGAACTTCGGGTGTTCAGCCTGGAAAAGAGAAGGCTGAGAGGAGACATGATTTCCCTCTTCAGATATCTGAAGAGCTATCATATGGAGGAAGGGCCTCATTTGTTGTTAGCTGCCTCTGAAAGCAGAACTAGAACCAATGGGTACAAACTGCAAGAAAGGAGATTCTGTTGGATACCTGGAAAAAATTCCTGATGGTTCGGGCGGTTCAGCAGTGGAACAGATTGCCAAGGGAGGTGGTGGACTCTCCCACACTGGGGATCTTCAAGCAGAGGCTCGACAAGCACCTGTCGAGATGCTCTAGGAGAATTTCCTGCTATAGGCAGGGGGTTGGACTAGAAGACGTACCAGGTCCCTTCCAACTCTAGGATTCTATGATTCTAAGTCTGCCTTGGAAACAGGGTCTGGATATGGCCTAACTGCGTCTTTCTAAGCAATGCCCACATCCCCTCAACATGCCCCTGCTGAGCTGCCTAGGACAGCACTGCTAAGCCAGTGCAGGTCCATCTGTCTTGGGCTGGGCTACGTGGACTTATGCTATCCCAGGCCTTTTCTGATGCAGCTAGACTGGCCGATCTGGCATTAGGCCAGCCCAATGCCAGATAGGCTGGCCTGAGTGCACTTCAGGATTGCAGCCTTTGTTGAGAAAACAGCAAGAATTTTACACAGTTTACTGAATCAGAGTTAGAAAGACAGGATGTTTTTTCTTGGGCAGTTTTAAAGACGACACAGCACGAACATCTGTGAATTTGATTTAGAATTGTTTAATTCTGATTTTGCTCGACAGCTGGGCTGCATGATCCAGGACTACGTAATGTAAACCACATGATTTATGAAAATGAAGCTACTGTAAATGTCCTAATTAGAAGAAAGGCTGTGCTTGAAATGTACTTAACTTAACAAACAGCATCTGGTCTCAAATGAATTAACATATATACTCTTGTCTGAGTTTCTGTAACTATAGTTTTTATAGGTAGGTAAAAAGGTTAAGGTCCCCCACAGGTTAACTGCTAGTCGTGACCAACTCTAGGGTGTGGTAAAGGGTGCAACTAGGGTGTGACTATCCCTACAATCCAGAGTAACTACCGGAGCACGTAAGAGACATTATGTGTACCTGTAGTTACTACATCACCTAGTGAAAACCTATGGAAAATTCATATTGCAATCCAGAGCAAATTGTTCTTACACTGGAGCAAGGACTCCCCATAGTTACTCTGGATTGCATCTTTATCCCCCTTTCAAAGCCTTTAGAGCCAGTGTTGTCCAAAGACACTTCCATGGTCATGGGGCTGGCATGACTGTACGCTGAGGCACACGGAATGCTGTTACCTTCCCACTGTGGTGGTACCTATTTATCTAATTCCATTTACGTGCCTTTGAACTGCTAGACTGGCAGGAGCTGGGCTAAGGAAAGGCACTCACCCTGTATTGTGGGACACGGATCTCAAACCCTGGTCTGCTGGTTAACAGCCACAGTGTCTTACTTGTGGTTACTTGTGCCACCACAGCTCTTTTAATAGGTTGAATCATACAGTACTCATGTCTGGAAAATACAGCAATTTTCTCTGATATATGTCCTACTAAAAAATAATGAATTCTGGAGTGACAAGATAATGATCTGGCATTGAGGCAAGTCAGCTCTAGTTTATTCTTTCCCAGAAGGGTTGCTGAGTTCTTTGAACTTAGCAGTCAATCAAATTTTGGAAGAATACTTCTATTCAATATTCTTTTAAAATACTCATAAAATATTAAATAAATTGGTAATAGGTTAGTAGTTTATTTTCCATACCATCTAGTCAGAACGTGCTTAGCATTTTCACTTCAGCTTTAGTCCTTAAATTGTCTCCTGCTGTCAACCTCTAGCACAAGGGGTGTCAAAACTTTCAACTTTAGGGCTCCTGGACCTTTAACAATTGTGAAGAAGAGAGAAATTAGGTGCAATTTGTGATCTGTGAGATAATAAGCCGCACCTGTTGAAATTCCCTTCTTACAAATACAATTGTTAAAGGTCCAGGAGCACTTAACCCTGTTAAAACCCTGAAGTGTCCAAACCTCTGCTCTAGCAGTTAAGTGTAAAGGAACAGGATGGTTGTTTTGTAATTTTTGTATTTACTGGTAAGTTGAATTCCCTTATATTATTTTTTTTTGGGGGGGGGGGAGATTCCAAAGTGTAAGGGAGTTGGTGTTTTTATTTTTAATTTGTTTTGAGGAAAATAATTTAAAATATAGTTTTTTCCTTCCAGTGTTCATATATGAATGACAGATCATATCCAATTTTCCAGCACTTATATAGCTTTGCTAATGCTGCATTCTGCAATTGGGGGGATTCATTGTGGCCTTCTCAAGGTAGCATTAGGGTGCAATCCTGAGTAACTACGGGGAGTCCTTGCTCCGGTGTAAGAACAATTTGCTCTGGATTGCAATATGAATTTCCCATAGGTTTTCACTAGGTGGTGCAGTAACTACGGGTGCACGTAAAGTCTCTTACGTGCACCCGTAGTTACTCAGGATTGTAGGGTTAGTCTGCTTATCTCAGGTCTGCCATGAGGCTGCATTAGCACAGGAAAGTTGGATGGGACTGAGCCCTAAGGATACTAAGTATCCTCTAATGTTAGCTGTTGTGTCCAACTCTTCATGACTTTATGGATTACAGCATGCCAGGCCACTTTTCTGAAGTTTGTCCAAATTCATGTTCATTGCCTTGGTGACACTACCTCATCCTCTGCCATCCCCTTCTCCTTTTGTCTTCAGTTTTTCCAATCTTCAAGGTCTTTTCTAAGGAGTTCTCCCTTCTACGTTGTGGACAAAATATTTGAGCTTCAGCATTAGCTTTTGTCCTTCCAGTGAACAGTTAGGGTCGATTTCCTGGAGGTTTCACTGGAGGATGGACTGATTTGATCTCCTTGCAGTTCAAGGGACTCTCTTCTCCAGCACCATAATTCAAAGGCATCTATTCTTCAGCAGTCAGCCTTCCTTATATAATCACAGCCATACATTACCACAGGTGTAATGTAATGTAGGAAAACTGTAGCTATAACTAAACAGATCTTTGTTGACAAGGAGAAGACTTTTAATCCAAAGAATACTATAACCACTGCTTAGTTTTATTTTAGATTACAAAGACATAACAAGTGTTTATAGTTTAAATAACACTGATATCCTCTAATGATAATTTTCTCCAATAGAATAATCCAAATATTCATGTTTGAACAGTCAGCTATTTTGAAATCTTGTAGGAAAAAGATAGTTGTATGTGGTCAAGGCACGTCATCAAGGCATGTCCACATTTGCTTACTCTTTCACTCAAGGGTTTCTGAGTTTTTTGAACTGGAAGTCAACCAAACTTCTGAAACTTCTAAGTTCTAAGACACTGTGTATCCTGGGTTCAGATTCTCAAAAGTACAGTAATAGCCAATTCTTTTTTTCCTGACCTCATACTCTGGGCATGTTCTTCTCACCCACCTGGTTTGGAACTGTTGCCAGGTCAATTTCTTTCACTTCCTACAAAAGCAATGTTCCTACAAAAGACTGCCCACAGCTACAATCATTGAGAGGCTGATAATGGCTTCAATACTTTGGCAACTAGGTTTTAATCTTGGCATGAACTGTGGGGGCAACTTCTAAAGGAAATGCAACTTTCAAATTGAGTCAAAATAGACATGTGCTTTCAAACACAATAAATTGTGTCAAAATAGACAAGTGCTACTCCTATTTCCATACTGGTTTTTTTCTAGACCAGGTCAGTGGAAAACTATCGACAGTAAAATAGCTTTCTGTCAGCTATATCATACCTGATGCAACTGCAGTGAGCTGCACCTTGATTTTTGGATGAACATACCCCCAAATCCAGAGTATCTTATGGGAGCACGTAAGAGACTTTATGTGAAGCACCGCCTGGTGAAAACTGCACCACCTAGTGAAAACCTATGGAAAATTCATATTGGAATCCAGAGTAATTTGTTCTTACACCAGAGCAAGGACTCCATATAGTTACTCTGGATTTTGCCCATATTCTTTGTTATAGCCCAAATATACCTAATTCTTCCACATAGTCCATGGATCTTACAAAATGCCACTGAAGCACTACTTGGTAGTACTTCAGGAAAGAGTGCATTCTGTACCCTTCTGCATGGGAGACAGTCCTGGAGGTCTCCACCAGATAATGAAACATTTTTTGTGTCAGGATAAACCCTCACTTATTCATTTTATCTGTTCAGACTTGCACCAGCAATATAGCTGCCACAAGTCTGAGCTGACTTGTAAGTTGACTGAAGCAGAAAAAGGTGATTTTAGCAGTGTTCCAAGACCTATGCTGCTGATACCACTCTTGCCTGTCCCTGATCAACATAGCATTCCTCCCTAATCCATTTGTGGTTTCCTCCCTGGCCTCAGTAACACCCAGGGCCATGACTGCTGGCTGCTGCCCCGCTTTGGTCTAGCTACAAACCTTCCACAGGCACAAAGTAGCAGAATACACACCTTTAAGCCTTGTAAGGATTTTAAAATATATCTTCCAGTTTCCTCCATGAAACTGGAAGGGATGTTTTTTCAGGTGAGACTCATACAAGGCCTTCGGAGGGTTGGGGAGGGAGCATGATGCCTCCTCAATCCTCAGAATACCTCTGATCTCCACGTACGTGATTGGTGCGAGAGAGGCAATGTAGGAGGGTGGATGGTGATGAGGTCTGGATAGATACCCTCAAGCCTAGCACCCAGGGCACTTGTAAGCCACTGCTGACTGAAAGGAGACCTTTCGCTATCATCCCTTTCCTTTGAAGCAGCTGCATCAGTGAGGATTTCAGTAAGGCTGCCTGTTGCATGTTATTTCTTTTCTTTATGGCAAAAGTTGGGCTAGTTCATAGAATCATAGAGTTGGAAGGGACCTCGTAGGTCATCTAGTCCAACTCCTTGCCTGCAGCAGGAATTCCCCCTAGAGCATCCCCAACAGTTCCTTCTTCCACTGCCAATAATTTTCCAGCAAACTTCCTATGTTTGAAGAATTCCCAGGAGAATTTGCCTGCCAGAAATGGTGGGAGTTTCCACCAAGAATCTTCCTTGTTCAAAGCATAGCCTGTTACTCTATTCCAACTTTCACAAGAGTTTCCCACTCACCCCACACCCCACATTATGTAGTTCTAGGCATCCAGTGGATGTGCAAGTGCTATGTAAAAACAACTAGAACTAAGTTACTACTTTGGTTTTGGCTCATCTACTCCAATCAGGCTGGACAGAACTGAATGAAGTAGTTCTTCCTCCATGCTCAGAAGTCCCATTCAGAATCAATTCCTTCAGGTTTCCTTGTTACACAACAGTTATCTGTGTTTTTAGTATCTTAAAGCAGTGGTACCCAAACTGGCGCATCACAACCACCCAGTCTGTGTAAAGGTCCTCCACTCCTTTAAGGGGCAGAGAAGGGGAAAGTAGCAGCATGATCCCCAGGATAGTGTCCCTGCAGGGGAATGAAAGGGATATTTTTAGCCTTCCCAGAGGAGATGCCAGGATCTGGGGAGCCCTGGGGAGAGCTTGAAGGGTTCCCTGAAACTGTAAAATATCACAGCTGTGATTAAATGAAGCTATGACTTCATCATTATCAGATATTCACTGTTTCAAAGCCTCAGGGAACCCTGCAAATGCTCTGCAGGGCTCCCCAGGGCTTATTAGCACCTCCGGCGATAAATAGACCAGTCAGTTTGACTTCAATCCCAGGCAGGATATTAGAGCAAATCATAAAACACACAATTTGTGCACATCTAGACAAGTACTTGGTGATCAAAACAACCCAGCATGGATTTACCAAGAATAAATCTTGCCAGACAAATCTGATCTCCTTTTTTGATCGGGTTACAAGCTTACTGGACAGTGGCAATGCTGTGGATATCATTTATCTTGCCTTCAGCAAAGCATTTGACAAAGTCCCACATGACATTTTAATTAGGAAGTTGGAAAAATATGGGCTAGACGGGGCAATTGTTAGGTGGATCTGCAACTGGCTCGATGGCCGCACTCAAAGGGTTTTAGTAAATGGTTCTGTGTCAACCTGGAGGTCAGTTTCTAGTGGGGTCCCCCAAGGCTCTGTCTTGGGACTGGTTCTCTTTAACATTTTCATCAATGACTTGGAGGAAGGGATACGGGGGAGCCTGATCAAATTTGCAGATGACACCAAGCTGGGAGGAGTAGCAAACACAAAAGAAGACAGGAGAAACCTCCAGGAGGATCTGGATAAACTGGAATCTTGGGCTGTAACAAACAGAATGAATTTCAACAGGGAGAAGTGCAAAGTTCTGCACTTAGGAAATAAAAACCAAAAACATAGGTATAAAATGGGGGATACTTGGCTTGGCAGCACAACATGTGAGCGGGATCTTGGAGTCGCCGTGGATCACAAGCTGAACATGAGTCAGCAGTGTGATGTGTCTGCAAAGAAGGCAAATGCCATTTTAGGTTGCATTAAGAGGACTGTAGCTTTCAAGTCATGGGAAGTTATAGTTCCTCTTTATTCTGCATTGGTGAGACCTCACCTTGAGCACTGTGTTCAGTTCTTTGCACCTCACTTTAAGAAAGATGCAGCCAAACTGGAGCAAGTCCAGAGACAAGAATGATCAGTGGGATGGAAGGGAAGCCCTACGAGGAAAGGTTGGGGGAACTTGGGATGTTCAGCCTGGAGAAGAGGAGGCTGAGGGGAGACATGATTGTCTTCTTCAGATACCTGAAGGGCTGTCATATGGAGGAAGGGGCCAATTTGTTCATAGCTGCTTCTGAAAGCAGAACTAGAACCAATGGGTACAAACTGCAAGAAAGGAGATTCCGGCTGGAAATCCGGAAAAAATTCCTGACGGTGAGGGTAGTTCGGCAGTGGAACAGATTGCCAAGGGAGGTGGTGGACTCTCCCTCACTGGGGATCTTCAAGCAGAGGCTCGATGAGCACCTGTTGGAGATGCTCTAGGGGGAATTCCTGCTGCAGGCAGGGGGTTGGACTAGATGACCTACTAGGTCCCTTCCAACTCTATGATTCTATGAAATACCTCCCCCATTCTCCTGCAGGGGCACAGTCCTGGAGATTGTGTCCCTGCCCAAACTCCTCCCTCACAATGTCTTAAGGAGAGAGTAGAGCTCTCACCATGTTTAAAAACCACTATAAAATATATAAGAGTTTGGGAACACTGGAAAGTGGAATGTCGGACTACATTTCAGCTTCCAAATAGGATTGTGTTCGAAGCAAGAGACCAGACTAAGGAGATGGGGATTTTCTCTCAGGTTGAAACATTCTGTCTTTATTATCCATAAAAGACAGTATTATTTAGTATATCGAATGGGAATTATCAAGTTTCATGACAGAGAGCTCTCTATGCATGGAAAAGGAGGCTCAATCCCCAGTGACTCCAGATCCAGAAGCCACCATCAGACATTGCAGACAGTACTGGTCAAGATGGATTATCTGAGTCAGTATAAAGCAACGTCCTATGTCCTTATTTTTTCATTAGCACAATACGAGCAGCTTTACCAAGAACCTATTCAAACCACCAGGGCATAATTAGTCAGAAATAAGCTATCACTGATAGGGCATTTCTCAAAAACTTCCAACTTAGAGCATGTTTAGAATTACTTTCAACTAATTACTATGTTACTGACTGTTTGAGTAAGCAGCCTACTTTGTATGGGTCACTTTATGAGGGAGGCAGGAACCCAGAAATGATTAAGCTTTTATTGTATAATTATGAAAAAAGCATCTTGCATAAGTAGTTAAATGTGTGGGAAGTTGCAAGTCTGCACTGGTTCCCAGTAACTCTACTCTTCTCTACTCTTAATATAGGTATGAAATTCTACTTTTACCTGCTAACGGGGGAAGAGGCACTTTTTAAAGTAGTGGATCTCTTATATTTAGCCTAGGGATAGTGACTATTGCTAGTGTCTTTTTCTGTCTTATTTGGGATTGTGAACTCCTTTGGGAAAGAAAACTATTGTAACCTAATTATTCACTGATTTTTCACCCATGGTTTTATCTCAATGCAAATGAGGTTGGCCCCTTAAATTAAAAGATAAACAGTGCAATCATAAGCATGTCAACTTAAAAATACTATTGTATTCAATGCAGACTATTCCCAGGAAAGTGTCCTTAGGATTGCAGCCAAACTAAGTAAGTCTGCAAACCTAAAGACGCTTTCCTGGGAGTAAGACCCACTGAAAATAACAGAGCTTACTTTTGAGTAGATATGGTTAGGATTGTGCTCTAAGTTTAAAAATAGCCTGCTTACCATAGTAATGCAATCAGCCTCCCTCTGCAGGGTTTAAAAGAGCTTCGTTTAAGCTGGGAGGCACACTCCTCCCTTTCCCATGTGAAAGAATGCAAAGCTATTGCAAAATGAAATGATGTTATTGGGAAATGAAGTACCTAGTAGGTCAACTAGTCCAACCCCCTGCCTGCAGCAGGAAATCCTCCTAGAGCATCCCTGACAGGTGCTTGTTGAGCCTATAGTTGAAGATCTCCAGTGAAGGAGAGTCCACCACCTCCCTTGGCAATCTGTTCCACTGCTGAACTGCCCTCACCGTCAGGAACTTTTTCCTGATATCCAACCGGAATCTCCTTTCTTGCAGTTTGTACCCATTGGTTCTAGTTCTGCTTTGAGTAGCAGCTATGAACAAATGAGCCCCTTCCTCCCCATGACAGTCCTTCAGGTATCTGAAGAGGGCAATCATGTCTCCTCTCAGCCTCCTCTTCTCCAGGCTGAACATCCCAAGTGCCCCCAACCTTTCCTCGTAGGGCTTCCCTTCCATCCCACTGATCATTCTTGTTGCTCTCCTCTGGACTTGCTCCAGTTTGGCTGTATCTTTTTAAAACTGATGTGCCCAGAACTGAACACAGTACTCAAGGTGAGGTCTAACAAATGCAGAATAAAGAGGAACTATAACTTCTCACGACTTGGAAGTTACAGTCCTCTTAACGCAGCCTAAAATGGCATTTGCCTTCTTTGCAGACACAGCACTCTGCTGACTCACGTTCAGCTTGTGATCCACGGCAACTCCAAGATCCCGCTCACATGTTGTGCTGCCAAGCCAAGTATCCCCCATTTTATACCTGTGTTTTTGGTTTTTATTGCCTAAGTGCAGAACCTTGCACTTCTCCCTGTTGAAATTCATTCTATTAGTTACAGCCCAGTATTCCAGTTCATCCCAGTGAATACCTATTTTCATGTTATACAAAAGCAGTTATTTACCATGGTAACTAATGAATCAATGAGAGGATTCATTAGTCATGGAGGTAATGAATCAGTTTCCTTTCCCCTGTTTTAAAACAACTCTGTTTCAGGCTGTTCTCTTCTTTATTTGCTTGCAAATGGAAGGCGATTTTATCACTCATGGGATCCTAGGCTGAAATCTAAACCTTATGCAGACATGGATTAGAAGATTTATTGCCTGCCACTTTACCAAGGCAAGCGGGCATCTTTCGAAGTCATTAACTGCTAAACAGACATTGTTTAAAGAGCTAACCTCATTTGCTTTGAGACAAAATTGCACATAAATATTTTGCATATATATCTGTATAATTTGCATATACACCTGTACATACATATATTCCTTCATAGTTCAGGGGGAAAGAGAGAGGTCTGTTTTTCAGCTGAAAAGAAGTTCTTAGCACTGGAGAAGGAGGATGATTGCATTTCCATGGTAAGCAGGCAATTTTTAAAGAGCTGCCCAATCTTTTAATTGCTCTTATTTTAAAACAAAAATCTGTGTCCATGGAGGTTCCTGGAATACAATCTTCATGGATGCTGCGTATCATCCATACTCATTCTTTTTGATATATAAAACATTTTCTTCTTTATTTTTAAGCAGTAAACAATATATTCTAAACAAAAACCTTACCTTTTTTTTCTTAATTACTTTTCTCTCTATCTCTCTGTCCACAGCTAACTTTAGATTCGTCAGTTCCTGACGCATCAGCTCATCAACCTGTATGGGCAGACATGGAGAACTTGAACTACTGTGACAAAAAAATTGCAACAGAAAAATCAATTTTTATACTGATAATAATTGATAACGTAATCCTAAGGGCTTATTGCTGTACACCACGTTTGAGGTCCCCAGAGCAGGTCCAGTGCCAGTTCTGCATTGGTGCTCCACAGTTACCCTGACTGCCAGGCATTACATTTACGAATTTTATTAGGCATAAATTTTTGATAGATTACTTATCCAAGCAAGTAACAAGCTAGAAATAAGCTAAAATTTTAGACTAATATGTATGTGTAAACACATGCACATTTATACATACCCTGGAATAGGTATGGCCAGGCAATGGACCAGTGAATGGGGGCATGAGGGGAGGGGGGAAATTGAAAATACTCCCTGCAGGTAGAAAACTAGCTTATGCAATAGAAAGGTTTTAGTCCCACTTATAAGGTGTTTGCTAGTTTTCTATCTGGAGCACATTTCTTTTTACACAAAGGAGAATTAAAATATGACTCCAACCTGCAGCTTTGATTAGGAGAGTCCATTCTACCCCCCAAGTTAAAATATCTCACACCACAATCCTGACTTGCATTGAAACAGGCAGTCTGACTTCCATGCGCTTTACCCAGTGCAAGTTAGAGTGGCTGCTTCCATGCTACCCTAGGAAGGCAAAGCTCACCACTTCCTCAGGGTAAGGATGAAGCAGCCTCTATGGGTCTACTCAGACTTGCTCTACCTCTAAAGCCAAATCATACCAAATCATGATGCCAAATAATTGGATAACTGAGGTCCCACCTGCATATCAGCTCGAATGCATTATGATTTCTCTTCTGATTGATGGTTTTTATTTGGTCCATTGCCTTATGTGCTATTGTTTCTGTTGATTCGTATCATCTTGTTGTGTTTAATTGATTTTAATTTTGATGGTAAACATTTGGGAGGATTCCAAAATAAAAGTACAGTAAAATGAATTTTAAAAATTTCTTTTCTGAATGATGGTTTTCATTTGGTCCATTGCCTTATGCTGCTATTGTTTCTGTTGATTCGTACCATCCCTGTTGTGTTTAATTGATTTTAATTTTGATTGTAAACGTTTGGGAGGTTTTCAAAATAAAAGTACAGTAAAATGAATGTTAAAAATAAAATTAATATTATTATTAATATTTGGTGGATGTAGGGTGGATTATGTGGATTTATGACCCATCTATCACCATAAACAAAGCCTACCTACTGTTTACACATTGTAAGACAAAAATGAGTGTAGGGAGCAAAGTCAAGCCATATCTGCCATATAACTGGTCTTAGACAACTATGATATTAGTACCTCACATCATAACCTGAAGAGACTGAAATTGCTGAATAGTATTGCTGAAAAATAGTATTGCTGAAAAATAGTAAGATTGCCCAGGATCCCAACCTAGACCTAATCTAAAATCTGAATTAATTTTTTTATCATCTACACATGATACCAGCCATTTTTGTTCATGTGTTCTGTCCAGTACCATTATTTGAAAATTTTCCAAAATTAGAAAGAATGCAATTTTTACCAATGCCTTCTTCAAGTCCCTCTTTAGCAATAAAACATACTGGGTGACTATCTCGGAGCCTGACCTAACTCACCTATCTTCCTGACCTAAGTTGGGAAGATAAAAAGCAGGGGAAGAGCCATATACATAGCCCTGAACTTCTTGGAGAAAGGCCAGTATTCATATGTGAAGAAAAGACAACCTTCTGTCCCACTTTTCTTCACCTGTCCACACAGAGGCAATCTCTGATAACAATGTTCCAGCTGCTCTATTCCAGTATGTGAATGGTTGAAGGCAGACTGATGCTAATCTACAAGTATGCTTGAGAGGCTCTTACTTTTGTTTAGGAACCCTCTTTGGCAACAGCCACTGTCTCTTATAATAGCCTGCTAGAGTAAGTTCACCTGCACTCTGATCTCTTCTTCCACTTCTTTCCTCTTTTCTTCTTTGATCAGTTCTGGGTCATACTCCTGTTGGAAGTTCCAGCCCTCATCTCTGTTCTGCCAAATATCTGTTATCCAAGAAAAGAAAAAAGGGGAATAGAGAAGAGATAGCTTCTTTTGTTGATTTAGGCTGCAATCCTAAACACACTTTCCTGGGAGTAAGATCCTTTGAATACAGTGGGGCTTACTTTTGAGTAGACATGGTTAGGATTGTGCTCTCAAAAGATCATTTTTAAAGTGGATGCTTACATTGCTAGTCTCTGATGACTACACTACAGGCAGCCACAACATGCTTCACCATTACTTAAGATTTGCATCTGATTGGATCTGATGCTCTGAAATGGAAATCTATAATAAGTGAAGCCCTAAAATCCAGCTGCAACTGGATTAGGATGAAATGGACATTATGTGGTTGTTCCATGGCACAGATAAATGATTGGCTTCCTTTAAATAGACATTTACCTTAAAAGCATACATGAATGAGGGGGGTGGAGTGATAGCACACCAGCAAGTCCTGACCCTCTTCCAATCACAAGTATAGCACATCCCTGCAGCAAAAAAGGCTGCACTCAGAAAAAAAATCCTTCTGTCATAAAGGACACCAGGCATCCAGCATTTATAATGAGTGTGGAGTGCTTAACTTAAAGTGCTGTATGCTATTATTTTCCCAGTTATAAGATAGGAATTATTTACTGTTGCTCCTTTCTGGGTGGTTTTTTAGGAATAGCAACAGAAAAGACTTTGCTATTTACTGTGCTACTCTGAACATGCTTGATTGCCTTGTACTGCCTTTTCAACCACTGTGTGTGGCACACTGGTGTGCCACAAATGATCTGCAGGTGAGCCATGGGAGTTTGGGGGAAGGTCACTGGGGATGTGAATACTAAATATTGTAGTACCAAATCAGGCAATATTTCCCACCATTATCTCTGATCAAACTTGACACAGACCACTGGGAAGAAATGTAGCACTCCTAAGAATGTACACATAACTTCTTTCTGATTGCTACATATGTTGCTGCCGCTTCCTGTGCTCAGCAGAACTATTAGACACTTAGGGCGAAATCTGGAGTAACTACAGGGAGTCCTTGCTCCGACATAAGAACAATTTACTCTGGATTGCAATATGAATTTTCCATAGGTTTTCACTAGGTGGTACGTAACTACGTCGATGTAAATGTCTCTTACGTGCTCCTATAGTTACTCTGGTTTGTAGGGATAGTGTTGCACAAATGGCTCCTGTGACACTATAGCATCTCCTTCCCCTTTGTATGCACAAAATTTGTTTTAATTTTGGTAAGATCATGAATCTAGAAGCAGTGAAGCAGCAGAAGCAGTAATCTTTTATTGGGCAGTATAAGAATATGCCACACTGCCAATATTCCTCAGTATTAGGTTTTGTTCTGTCTTTATAACTGTGTGACGTAATCTGGGAAGCATAGTAAGTGGAAATAAATTGATCTCTGCTATTTAGCAAGGGAATGAAGTTACTAATAACTACTGCAAAATTATTTTTTTCTTCAGTCTAGCATTTAATTAGTAGGGGGATTCTTCAAGATGCCTTGCATTGCAATATCAATACAGAAAATATCACTGCTGCCTTAAAACACTACAGTTATGATAGTGCTGACCGCTAAAGCTCACTTTCCTTGGGGAACTGCACTGCAAACTGCCCTTTCTTACATACTAAGCATTCTGGAAGCTGTGCTCTTACCCTGCTGAAAAGAGCCTGGCAAGATGTTGAAAAAGTGGGAAACTTCATCATTCTAGTAATAAAAAGAATAAGTACAATAATCCCAAGTAGATAGCATTAATGTATACACCAAGGAAATCTTTCAAGCTTCTTTTGAGCTGGAATAATTGACTTCTGGGAATTCACTCTGATCCTCTATGTAATTTCACTTCAAAAGTTCACTGAGAAGTTCCCATTGGCAGCAAAAGGTGAGGAATGTTGAAAGGCATTAATTTCTTCAAATACTTTTAGCCTTTCAAATAACTTGATGGATGCCCAGAAATATTTCAGCAGATGACTTGCACTCATTAGAAAGGCAACTCCTTATGGTTACCAGAGTTGGAATTTTAGCCTAAGGGGAATAAGGCCATTACATAGATTATTGTGGTTTCAAACACTTTCCTGGCTGGGTCAGCAGGTTTCAAATATTATGTTTTCGCAGGGGCACTAGGATTTTGGTAGTATCCATAGATGTACTGTACCAATTTTTCAAAAAAAATTATTTATTGCTGCTATGTAGACAGTAACAGTGAAGACATTTCTCTGAGGACAAATCAATTGGAGGCATGACTTTGCCTGGCAAGTGTCCCACTGAATAGTTTTCAAGAGTCAGTTGGCAAATTGTAATTCTAGAATTCAGGCTTCTTGAATCAGTGTGTTGAAGACATTTCCTTGAACTATGAAAGAACAAGTGCCTTCTCCACATTCAAGAAAATGTCAAAACACAAAGAATGTTATGTTTACAGTGTTCAGCATGGTGAATATAAGGTTACCTTTATGAATACTGGATAGGCTTTGCTAACCTAAACCAGCCAAAATCTCCAAAAAGTACTTCTTTTTATTATATGTATTTTAGACAGCAGGTTATAATAAAAACATGAAACACAAAATATACTTTGGCTCCATTTCCTTCCTATACCTCCTTCCTCTGTAATGTTTAACTTCATAAAATCCTGCTGTTTTTAAAAATGTTTTGTGAGTGTTTTTGCAACAGGGAACCATTTTTAATTTTTTTCTTTAAAAGCCTTTCTGAATATTTTGGCAGCACAGAGGTCTGCACCTATGGGGAAGAATGGAAAAAGGAAGGAGTGTAACGGGGCAGAAGGAGGGGCAGATCAGTTTTCAGAGGGGGCAGGAATGGCGGCTCCCACTAACGTTGACTAATGACAGGGGAGACTTTCTATTTCTTAAAATAACTTCCCATCTTTTAGCACATCGGTTTCCTAACTTGCAACCGTTATCAGCACAATCCTAACAATCCTGGAATAGGTAGGTTGGTTTAGCCTGCACTGTATACAGAGCAGTTTTGGGGCTCCTCCTGGACTACTGTGGGGAAGAGGAAACTTTTCCCCTTCCCCCAGGTAGAGCTCCAGAAATCCCAATGGGCCTATTTGGTTCTGTGCTGCCAAGGAACTGCAAGAACCAAGGAAAAGCAAGCAGCCAGAGGTGGCTCTCAGCTGTCTGGTGAAGTAGGTTGGGATCATCTGACATATTGCCAGGTCCGAGCTCCACCTCTCACTCCCTGCCCTTCTCCACCTAAACACCCTCCACCTACGATTCCCTTTTCTGACTACTGGTAGAATCAAAGAGTTGGAAGGGACCAAATAAATCATCTAGTCCAACTTGTAGCAGGAAATCCTCCTAGACCAGGGGTCTCCAAACCCCAGCACAGGGGCCAGATGTGGCCTATGGCGAGCCTCTAACCATTCTGTGGCCAGCCTCTGGTCCCCTAAGAGCCTCTGAACCAGTTGATCAAACATGACTGGAGCTGTGATGAGGGGTGGGGGAAATGGGGGTCCATTTCAGTGTGAGATTTATTCAATGGTGGGATTCAAATTTATTCAGTGGTGGGATTCAAATAAATTAACAGAAGGTTCTATGTCCTAATAACCTAAATTAACAACAGGTTCTATGTCCATTAGTAACAGGTTCTCAGAACCAGGTGCTCATTAACAAAGGGTTCTACAGAACCGGTGAGAACTCCCAGAAACCCACCGCAGGCTTTATTTCTGTGCTGGGTGTTGGTGCTTGTAAAAATCCTGGAAATCTGAGCCCATTTATTCATTAATCTAAGTTATATCTTTGTCTATTTAAATTTTATATTTCAAATATTTTCCTGGCCCTCAACACTATGCCAGGTATTTGATGTGGCCCTTTAGCCAAAATGTTTAGAGACCCCTGTCCTACAGCATCTCTTACCAGTGGAGATAGGCCCCATGGACACAGAGCCACCTAAACCAAGATGGAGATCGCTCCACAACAAGCCTGGAACTCTGATGGTCACTTCTCCAAGTGACCTCCCCCAGCACATGCCCAGGAAGTGGAAGGGCAAGCATGTGCTGGGGTAGCTAGGCAGCACCTTGGCTCCAGCACCACTCAGGGTGCCGTTAAAGAGGGGCTTAACACAATGGGGCTTACTTCTTGGTAGACATGGTTAGGAGACTGCAATCCTAAAGGCACTTTCCTGGGAGTAAGACCCTATGAAAACAATGGGGCTTACTTTTGAGTAGACAAGATTATGCTGTATATGTATTAAATTATATGTAATAATTTAAATGGAACATAGTAATACAGTGGTGCCTCATGTAACAAATTTAATTCATTCCAGAGGCATGTTTGTTACGTGAAACGTTCTTTATGTGAAGTGGATTTTCCCATAGGAAATAATGGAAACTCAGACGATTGGTTCCACAACCCCAAAAATATTAATATAAAAATATTAACTGTATTTAAAAATGATGACAAAGCACTGGCATTGAATTCAAAACATGCATTCAATATGCATGATCCTATAAAGTCTACATAGGCTGTAGTCCTAAAGACACTTTTCTGGGAGTAAGACTCATTTAACACAATGGGGCTTACTTCTGGGTAGACATGGTTAGGAGACTGCAATCAAAGACACTTTCTTCTTCAATCCAAGACACTTTCACAGTCTGCAATCCTAAAGACAGTTTCCTGGGAGTAAGACCCATTGAACAAAATGGGGCTTACATTTGAGTAGACATGGTTAGGATTGTGCTCAAAGTGTCTCCCCACTTTCTCCTTTTCATCCTGAGCCGCTCTCTCCCCTGCTTCCTTCTGGCTAGCCGTGAGCTGCTTCCCTCTTCATAGAATCATAGAATCCTAGAGTTAGAAGGGACCTAGTAGGTCATCTAGTCCAACCCCCTGCCTGCAGCAGGAAATCCTCCTAGAGCATCCCCGACAGGTGCTTGTTGAGACTCTGCTTGAAGATTCCCAGTGAAGGAGAGCCCACCATTTCCCTTAGCAATCTGTTCCACTGCCGAACCACCCTCATCATCAGGAATTTTTTCCGGGTATCCAACCGGAATCTCCTTTCTTGCAGTTTGTACCCATTAGTTTTAGTTCTGCTTTCAGAAGCAGCAAAGAACAAATGAGCCTCTTTGTCCATATGACAGCCCTTCAGGTATCTGAAGAGGGTGATCATGTCTCCTCTCAGCCTCCTCTTCTCCAGGCTGAACATCCCAAGTTCCCCCAACCTTATCTCGTAGGGATTCCCTTCAGTAGTGGGCTCTAGCAGGTTCGCACCTACTCTATAGAACTGATTGTTAACAAGAGATAGGACATATAAAGTTTAAAAATTGTCATTTAAAAGTGGCTGCCAGATGGGCATAGAACCGGTTGTTAATTTCTTTGAATCCCATCACTGCTTCCCTTCCATCCCACTGATCGTTGTTGTTGCTCTTCTCTGGACTTGCTCCAGTTTGGCTGCATCTTTCTTAAAGTGAGGTGCCCAGAACTGAACACAGTACTCAAGGTGAGGTCTCACCAATGCAGAATAAAGAGGAACTAGAACTTCTCGCGACTTGGAAGCTACAGTCCTCTTAATGCAGCCTAAAATGGCATTTGCCTTCTTTGCAGACACAGCACTCTGCTGACTCATGTTCTTCTCCACTGCTGTTCTCTCCCTCTGTCCAGCGGACGCCCAGCCACAGGAGGAACAGCACGGAAGTGTTGCTTTTGCTATGGGCAGGGACGCTAGGTAGCCCTGACGCTTTTTAAAAGGGCTTCTGGCCAGCGCATCTGCCCCAACTGCCAACAAGTGTATTTGTTACGCGAAGCAGAGTTTGTTATGTGAAGCAGAATCCTAGAAAAATTTTTGTTTGTTATGTGGAATATACTTTACGTGAGGCGTTTGTTACGTGAAGGCGCCATTGTATAGTGAACTTAAAAATCGAACTGGGTGTTGAAAATCTTACTGAATTTTTTTTTTAGTCGGGGGGTTGAGGTTATTTACTTGATTATCTTTAAAGTATTTACAATTATTAATTTGCTTTAATTTGCTTGATGATGTCACATCCAGCCATGATATCACTTTTAGTGGATCCTGGAGAGGTTGTCCCTCTACAAAGTGGGTCCCAAGCTAGACGGTATAAGAACCACTGCAATAAGTAGTTTGAAAAGTGGTACCCTTGAGAGGGTGAACAAAATGGCTAAAAATCATGGTTTGTAGAAATAATCCCATCATGTTATATATTGTTGGATGCATAATTTGCAGCAGACTGCAGTGAAACAAACCACTTCAAAATATATTTATTTTATTAAATTCTGTGACCAAAAACATACAGAGGTGGGGCAATGGCACATAACCATGCCCACCACCCATGTTGTTGCCCTGCCCACTTCGTGGGGGTGATGCGCTTGCCTCCCGCACTCGGTGACGCAAACCCCAGTGATGCCCCTGCCACCAGCCATGTATTGTGAACGGCCTGGTGCTTGGGAGCCCATTCTGTTTTTACAGTTCTCAGCAGACAGCAAATACTGAAGGATTATCAAGCCTTTGGTGAGCCCCTAAGCATAGCTGGTGGGTTGTGTTTGGCCTGGTAGGCCACAAGCTGCGCGGGCTTCCTCCAGCACATCTATTATCTTTTATAACTGGCTTATGAAACCCTCCAAGTTCACCCTTTAAGGATTTAAGTAAAGTCATCACTGAATGGGCAACTTCAAGAAACAAGAACACATCTGCTTTCAGTTAAATTTCAAGAAATTAACTTCCTTCTCACAAAAGTAGTGGGAAGTCTACATGATAAATGGAGTCATTTGATGAAGAAGTCCACCATACCATATCCTGTTAAACTGCGCAGAAATCCCCAGCCACACATTTTAAACATAAATCTTTCAAATGCTATTTTAAAATATCTAATGAAGCATGCATGCTGGTCCTGACAGCATGGTAATTTACCATTTCTACCTTTTGCTTTCCTAGAGTCTTGTTTACATAAACAGGTCCTATGGTGAAGGACCCACAGAAATTTGTATCATTTGGCATATCTTAATGCATAAATGCTCTTTTTTTACAAATAGCTGGGACGTACCAATAAAAACTGAGAGCAACATTACAATCTGAAATGCTCACATAATAAAGTGTGACATTACTATTTATGAAGCATACTTCAGAATTTAGAATTAGGCTGCACAAACCATGGCATCGAAACTCTATGCCATACCACATGGATCTGTTCTCTTAGTGCGCAGCCCCTTTGGTTCTGCACAGCAGCTCTGCAAAGTCCTCCATGTCTGGAGGACAGGCATGCTCTGGACAGTTGCATTTCCCCAGATCATCCTTTTGTGCACATTCTGGATGCATCCTAGGATTTCAGACAACACAACAAGGAGGTGACACAACCTCCAGACTTTGCATGACTGTCATGCAGAACACTCAGATATGGTCCAGAAGGGGACCATATTCTGGCGTACTGCTCTCAGGATTTTGGGCAGACCTGTTTAAGAGCTATAAACTACTTTCAACATGCCAGTGAAGTTCTCTTTACTTGCCTTTGTATTTGGTATTTCCATCTTCCATTACAGGGAGAAAGTTACTTGGGCCCATTTTCCAACCTTCTTCGTCATCCTTAATATAGAAAATGAAATCTTGATATTACTTACTAGAAGAACAACTACAATAAAAATAGATGTTGCAAAAAGAGTATAATAAAGGGTAGCTGTAATCCCCAACCTGGTATTAGAAATCCACTTGAGGACCCCAGTACCACATAACTCATCACCCACGTGGTTCCTAGTTTTACTACTGATACCATTCACCCCCTACGAGTCCAGGTCTGGACATAAAATATCTTGAGAGGGGGTAAGGGAGTGTATGCTTCAATGGCAGGGATTCCATGCCCGGAGGAGCGTCATGTTTTCTTCTAATGCCCAATTTCCCCACTGCCTTAGTCCTTGAATACCAGATGAATTACGTCTGTGTAAATATCGTGTTATCTAACAAGAGCTACAGAAATGTGTCCAGAAAAAGAGATGAAGAGAGCTTAGGTGAGGCGGATATGGAAATTTACATAACTGGTTCTCATACAAATTCAACGTGACATTGTATCTGTTTAATTTGTTAAAAGAAACACATTTAAGAATCTCTTACCTCATCCTTCTTCTTCTTCCTCTTCCTTGGATCCTTCTCATCTTTTCCTTTCCCTTTCCCTTTCCCTTTCTTTTTCTTTTTTTCTTTTTTATCCTTTTTCCTTCCCTTTTTTTTCTTTGCTTTTGCTTCTTCTTCTTGAGCAGCTAGTTCAGCAGCAACCTGGTAGTAAATAAAGAAACAAAACTATCTTGATGTTTAGAATACTTTAAAAGGAACCCATCAGAAGTGACATACTAAAATGACAGTAAAATACAAAAGAATTATATATTGCAATGAAGGCAGACTACGTGGGCCCTCTTTAGTCATTATACAATCATATACCGGTATGCTGGGAAGAGGAGATCAGAAATACAGTGATTAGGTACATCTCCATGTGTACACCTCCAGGTACACCTCAGTGTATACCTGAGGAAGGCAACACTGAAATCTGCTGAAATTTCATTTAACAAACAGTGAAGCTGGAGACTGGGGGTATAGGAATGGAGCATGGCAGTGCAATGGAACTGGTTAACATGATCAGTTCCTCTTTAATGGACCCAACTATATAAAAACTGAAGAGACTACATAATTTCAGATGTATACTATAATTTATCAGCATTCACTGCTAAGCTAGTGGGAGAACAGAAAAACAACAATTACTGAGAAAATCATATTTGCCCCTCTGCTTAAGATGCTTTATGGGAGATATTGGACCAGTCATGATCTCTCAGCCTCACTTACTTCACAGGGTTGTTGTAGGGAAAAAAGTGGGGAGGAACAACATATTTTGCTCTGTGCTCTTTGCGGAAAGGGCACTATTAAAATATGAATTCATGAATGTACAAGGAGACAACAAAGGTGATCGACCAAACATTTTTATTGAACTGAAGTGGTGATAGAGTATCATTTGAAAAAGAAACTTGCAAGTGCAGTTGCCAACTACCTCCCAGCTGCAGTTGTGCCAATGCAAGTCACACAATAGACAGCCAAATAACACTTTGGTTGCAATCCTAAACACACTTTCCTGGGAGCAGGACCCATTGAGCACAATGGGGCTTACCTCTGAGTAGACATTGTTAGAATTGCACCCTTCATCAGTGAGGTCCGAATGCACCAATTTGTTCATGGAGATTGCAAAGCTGCAGAGGCGTGATTGAAAGATCAGCAACCTGATGGTTTCACTGATCACTACAGTCTCTAATGGATAGACAATGGAATCACTTAATGTAAGGTCTGTTCCCTGACTTGAGATGTAAATTGGTATTAGGGAGAGTGGTGCCACCAAGGAATGCATACAGTAGACTTGGGTCCTTATCCTTTCTGGGAGTTTGCACTGATTTTCTGCATAGGAATACTGCTCAATTCCCTGTGGCAATGCCTTGGAACTACAAACGGAGAAGAGTTTACCTGTTTAGTCAGGGTGCACAAAGCTTGGAATTGGAGGCATTTCCTTGGGTGAGGTTCCCTGCTCAGGTAAGAGGCTGGAGGAGGTGCTTGTGATGGGGATCCTTTAGACAATGCTATGTATGCTATGTATGTCAATACATGCATCATAGGATTCCTTCACCCCTTTTGCTTACCTGTGTGGACACACATTTTTTTCCCCTTTTGAGAGTGGGGTGATTATGGCTAGGTTTTTATGCATGGAGATCTGCTGGAGCAGAATACTTAAAATGAGAATTCTAGGTGGACAAATGTTAACACAATGGTTTGCCATACATGCGCAGGAATTGCGCATTGTGAAATTGTGCTCCTCTTTTTTTGCTAACTGCTCTTTCTTCATGGTTGACAACATCAAAGTTGCCTAAAAAATCCAGAACCCCTGTGATCATGAGGCTCTCCCTAATGGGGGTCTATAAGCTGGGTGCCACTGTGATTAGCTGCCAGATGTAGACTGTATCCTCTATTGTGGAGTAGGTGGTCCAGGGGACAAAACAATCAACAAGCAAAACAAAAAAACAAGCTTTTCTTATTTTTCACTTCTCATTTGTTTCTAACACACACCAGGTATGGCCCTAGTGTTCTTGGTGTTGGGGTGTGTCCACTGTAGTTCAGGATCCGACACCCCTCAATGCTTCTTTGTTCTGCTCATGTTTTGCCCCAATCATCTCCCGTTTTGGCCTCTACACCAACAGGGTACCACTAGCATTCAATCTGTATCCAAGTTATGATGGTGCAACACTTTTTCACAGTGACATGAGTGCTTGTAGTACAACCATTGGTGGAGAATTCTGCATTGCCAGTGCTATTGTGCTGGTGGCATACATGGCGATACATAAACAAATTCAAGGATAGGATTGGGCCTATCCCAAGGATAGGATTGGGCCTTTTTAATTTTTATTAGTGAAAAGAGAGTAAAGCCTTATGTATTGTGCATTATAAGCCTTCTAATTGTGCTTAGCCCTACAGTGGTTGAATAGAGCACTTAGAGATCAGTAGTTTGTAAGATTCTGGCCCCATCTACCCCATTGAGAAAGGCAGTTGGTATGGTTATCAATGGTATGACAAATTATGTAAGAGTAATTGAGAGAGAGAGAGAAAGAGAGAGAGAGAGAGAGAGAGAGAGAGAGAGATGAATTAATGAATTTTGAATTTGAAAATTAGATTAAAAGAAATAATTTTAAAGGATTATTAAAGAATTAAATTTTGGTATTTATAAAGTATGAATGTTTTGTGGGTTTTTTGAATGCAGAAAGTGGTGTTATATGTTTTTATTCAAAATTTACATTATAACTACAGATTAGAAGCTTTAAAAGTGTACTGTAATATGGTATACACTTTCAGGTGCAAGTCACATTTTACAAAATGCACATTAACAGCATATCACAGATATTTAAGTCTATAACATCAGTTATGCAAGTAATTCAGGGGTGGCATCAGAAGTCAATACATTAAAGAAACTAGCCTGTGTCCTGAGAAGGCCCAGTTCTGAATCCCAAGACAACTTTTGTACCTAATAACTAAGTGGTTGTGGCAGAATGCTTCTCTTGGGATTCAAGGAAGGCAGTTTGCTGAAGGCTCTATGGCACCTAGAGATGACCCAGAACTAATGAATGCTTTAAAAGCATGTTAAAAGGTCTTGTTTGGGGGAAAAAGAAAAATAATGAGTATAATGCAAAACAGAACAGGCACAGTTTCCAAGGATTTTTGTACTCATTTCAGTTAGTGATGAAGCAAAGATTGTGATGCTTAGTTTGAATCTATATGTAAAATGCAATGT
Organism: Cryptoblepharus egeriae; assembly: GCA_030015325.1. NCBI lineage: Eukaryota > Metazoa > Chordata > Lepidosauria > Squamata > Scincidae > Cryptoblepharus > Cryptoblepharus egeriae. The sequence goes on along the minus strand of JAREYC010000001.1, from coordinate 113,015,646 downwards.
AGTCCTCCAGCAACTTAGCTTACTTTCTGGCTTCTGCGTTTCCTGTAATCCAAATATCTCTTTGGCTTCATGAAACATAATTCACCAACACATTTTTGTGCCTCTTCTATTCTAGTTTTCCTACAACCCTGCTTATAAGTTGACCACCCATTATTTTCTCCTCTATACTTCCTGCCAGTGGCATATAACATCTACTCTTTCTAAGATCTTTGTGAATTTTTTCATAATTTCCCCCTCTTTTACCAATTCCATTCTTAATTCCTGTTTTCTCTCACACCCCTGCCTCATTGACTTAATCCTATGAAGGGTGGTGGGCTCCAGAGCAAGAATCAAGGGAGAAGCATGGCTCAGTCACCCCAAAGTAGTCACAGATTGCTCTAGTTCTACAGGATAGAGGAAGTAGTTGGGGAAGCCTTCTGGACTAAGGTAACAATTCTCAATCCTGGGCAGTTACACCATGACTCAGACACAGAGGCATATGTCATTGTATTTATTGGAGTAGGGAGTACAACAAAGGATGTTTGGGATGGTAGACAGCTGGCGAGGGCAGCCAGTAGAGGGCAGATTTGACTATACACTGGCTTTCAGGGCAGCCTGCGATTCTACACAGTCTTGGATGGCAACTTCAAGTAGTCTGGGAAAGTTCATGAGCCCGGGGTGTCCACTGGATATCTATCAGGACATATGCCCCCAAGCAGCCAGAAATCCCTTCACCACTCTGCGACGCCAGCTGGATGCAATCATATTGGCTCTGCCTTTCCACTGGACTAATTCAGTGGTGTGGAGAGGGGGGATTTGCTGCTTGGGTAACAATCTAACCCAGGTTTTCATGCTTCGCATGCAGCGTATGCAGCTCCGAGCACAATACCATAGTCTTCCAAGACTGACAGAGGCCTGCTTTTTTTATCTCTGGGTGGGATCTCACTGGACCTGGTTGTGGACAAGAGCCAGCAGTATAGGCACACCACAGAGTCTGTGGATAGAAGAAAAACAGGGATTCAGGATTGGAAAAGGGTTTAGATCAGGTCAGGTGGACTCAGGGGGAGCCTCCTACATGGGTGCTTGGCCAGCTCCCCAATCATGATAATAATGGCATGACTGTACTTATGGCTGAGGTCTGCACCAGGACACCTCTTATTCTGTCATGATCCATAGATGGGCCATAGTTGCTGCTCTCTTGGCAATGCTTGATGATGGCTGGCTCTCCTCTCACAGGGTGCTTCATGGACCCTAGAGTGAAGAGTGGGAGATGCAGTCAGTCCCTGCAGTGGTATTGGCCCAGCACCCTGGAGGAACCTGGAGTCAAACCCCACACTCACAGTTAGTAGCTGATATACTGTGGCATGAAGTACTTCTGGATAGTGATGCATATGGGATCCGGATTTGGCCTGTGGATTTCCTCCTTATCAGTGGATGGCATCTCTATGACCCTTGATTCTCACATTTCCTCAGCCAGGAGCGGCATGTTCCTCTGCAAGGCCATATTATAGAGCATGGTGCACACAATAAATACCTTAGCCACCTTTTTCAGTGACCCTCATCAGATGCACACCTGCTCAAGTGCAAGCACTGGAAAAGCACCCCTTCTGCATTCCAAAATTATGTCCACAATCATGCCTGTCCACCAATGTGTCACACGGTATCTTTCTATGGGACTGGGGAGGTCAAGCCCATAGTGAACCATGAGATGAAGCCACAGGGTTGCCTGTAGGGTAGATGCAGCCAGTTGTTACCTGTATGTGAGCTCAAGCCCACCAAACAACTGCCACATGTTCATAGCCTACCTAAGAGGCAATTGTCATACTCTGGCCATGATGCTAGGGAAGATTTGAGGATGGAGGCATCCAACACCTAGCTATCATGGGCACTGATGAGAAACTTGAACAGTGACAGTAGTGAAGAGTTCCCACACATCACTGACAGGGCATGCTAATAATGCCTGTTTAAGTACAATTCTGTAGTGTAATATGGAGCATAAACACATGTGCTGAATAAATGACATTTAGGAAATTTGTGACTGCATAAAACTCTTCACACAGATGGTTTGCATGTGCCTTGCAAGAGGGTATGAAGTCAGAAACACATCAACACAGCAGCTGCAGATGGCTGGGTGTTGACAAGTTCCTGTGCAATGACTCTTTTGAAACTCAGGATCTCTACATACTGTAAAGCTATGAGAACCTTCTGAAGGATGGATATGGCTCCTCCAGTTTAAACTCCATTGCAGAAGAATGTAGCCTGTGGCCCAGTATGCAGCAGAATTTGCATCGCCCCTTATACTGGTACAGATGCTTTGTCACTTGCCAGCACCTCATGGATGATAGAGCAAGTTTGCCTTGTGTGCTGCTTCCCATACCAGACCTACAGCTCTGACAGATAGACATGAAGGATAGGCTTTTGAAGGAATATATAGCATAGTGGCAAAGGGAAGGGCAGTACCATGAGGATAGCCATCTCATCTGGCCCATCAAGTTAGGTATGCCTTGGTTATGCCCCTTACCTGGCGTCTCCCCCAATGCTATGCACTGGAGTGCTCCTCCTGTCCGCAAGGCTCCTGTGATTCCATGCCATGGTCCAGATTCATGTGGACAGAACTGCTGCTCCTGTGGACATGGCACTGCTATCCTGCTTCCATGAGATAGGGCACAATCCTAACCTTGTCAACTCAAAAGTAAGCTCCATTGTGTTCAATGGGTCTTACTCCCAGGAAAGTGTCTTTAGGATTGTAGCCATACTCTCATATGTCGTCAGATGGCACAGAGATGCCCTTCAGATGTTGGTGGCATGCTAGGCATGCACTTATATATGGCATGCATTCCTAGTACCCACTGGATGCTTGATCCTCAGGGGTTGAGCAATAGTTCCCACCAGTCCTACTTCTGAAAAGGATAGAGACTGGGACTCTGACACATACAGGGTGATTAAAAAGTAACTCCCTATTTTAAAATACCTATAAATCACAATATAGGAAGTTACTTTTCAATCACCCTGCATATCTGGACATGGGCCTTGCTGGTGTTGCAGATCAGTTTCTGATAGGTAGGACACTTATGGCAGGTAGGACAAGCTTACAGTCTACAGTTCTACTCCCCCCACCTTGATACATTGGTTGAGCTAAGCTCTTTTGGACCAGTGGGTGATCAGGAGCTTCCTCAGCCCATGTATGGAGTCACTCAGACTGCAATATATACCTGCCCACCTTCCCCACATTGACCATCTGCAGCTGGTCCTGTTGCAGAAGCAGAACCACCTCTTGGGAATCCTAAGTGGGGTGCTGGCTGAGGATGTGTGGCAGGATGCTAGCCATGCCATGGCACAGGTGAGTATGTGTCTGCACCTGTGACACATGGCTAAGGGGCCAGTTGCTTCCCACGTGTTCCTCCAGCCCCTCATCTGCTTCCCCCCTCCATCCCATGTGTAGCCTCATGTGTAGCACAAGGGTGACAATGCCTGTTGTGGATGGCTTTGTAGTGTGCTGGCACGTGCATCAGGTATGACACATGCCAGGATTTCACTGCAGTGTGTGAATACCCTTCGATAGTCAGGGCGCTGACAAACATAGTATTTGTGGGTGAGGTTGTATAGGTGCAACAATGTCTGGTAGGAGGTAATATGTATGGGTTCAATGGTGGGCATGGTGACTATGAACCTTGATGACAGTACATCTTCCTTGGCTGAAGCAATGCCTGTGCAACATTGCTTAGTCCCTGGACAAGAGCTGCACTGTGCCACTATGGTGTCAACACCCTGGCTAGCGATGGCATCAGAGTGATCAGAGCCAATGCCTTGGCTGGTGATGGTAGGAACTTGGTCTCCTCTCCCACCTACGTTGTTAGACTTAAAATACAATGAATGGTGCCCCAGCATATGCATGACACTGGTGCTGTGTCTGGATAGGATAGGCTTTGAACTTTTCTACATTTCTTCAGTACCTAATGTATTTTCTATATTTCTTCAACATGTCTATTCTTCAGCAGTGTTATTGCATTAATAACTGACTTTCAACTTAGGCCCAAATCCTAACCAACCTTCTCGCTCTGACATAGCTGTGCCAATGGAGCCTATGGTGCATCTATCCTGTACTTTGGCTTGCAATCCTAAACACGCTTTCCTGGGAGTAAGATCAACTGAACTTAATGGGGCTTACTTTTGAGTAAAATGGTTAGGATTGTGCTCTTGGCTGGCAGTCATCAAAGCTTCCTCCAGGTAAGAGAATGTTTGTTCTTTACCTCAGAGCTGTAAAGTTGTTTGGGATACAGTGATGGGCCCAGGCCGGTTCAGGCCGGATCGCCCGAATTGCTTTCTGATTTTGGCCGCCCGCTACCTTATTGGTAGCTAAGGGTGGCCAAAAACCCGGGTGGACTGGTTCGCTGCCCAGGGGAGCCCATCACTGCGCCTACGTCAACCTTGACACAGGCGTGTCCTGAAGCTGGTCCTTCAACCAGCTTCAGGACGCAACTGCGCCTGCCTCGCCCCGCCCACCCATACCCACAGCGTGCTGGGGTGGGTGGCGTGCCCTCCCCGGCCCCGCCCCTGAGCCCGGCCTGGCTATGTCCATTTCCGGGGAACCGGTTGTTGGGCCAGGCCGGGCCCACCTCTGGGATTGCACCCTTAGTTTATTAGCCACAAACAAAAAAATAACATTAAATTGACTTATAAAATCAAATGACTAAAATATTTGCTTGATTACACTTAAATCACAACTGATTAACTTTTAAAAATATGTTAAATGTATTTTTCATTATTTAAACAAGCTATACCTCCTCAGGAGTTTTTTCTGCAAAGATAAGAGCTGAGCCTCCTTCTTCTTCATCGGGATAGTCAGGAAATTTTCCTGTAATATGCCTGTATGAAGGCAAGAATTTTATTTTATATATAATATTCTAAATGCAAAATACTTACAGTATATTGTGTACATTTTAGAGAACAATATCAATGAATTAAAAACACGATTGTTGTTAATTAGCAGAATGAGTTTGATGTGGTGAGCAAGGAATAATGAAGATACAGTAGTTGGTTACAGACCTGGAAAACCTATATGCAAATCCAATTTTGGGCACTGTTGCATTGTAATCCAAGCCATAATTTTTTTTAAATTCTATTCCACATCTGTATTTATAGATAGCAGCAAATTATTGTCTGTATTTTTATAGTGATATATATGCACATAATGCTTTACCAATGAGCAGACATTTCCATGCCTCAAGATACAACCTAAAATTAAATCAACGAAGGAAATGTAAGAGGAAATATAGGGAGATAAAGTAGGAACATTACCTGGAGAGACGGAGCAGTTATTTTGTGTACATGTTCTTTAGCTTATGTCCTATTCCTGATTCCTGCATCCTATAATGGGGAGGAATCAGGGGACCTCCTCAAAGTAAAGGAACTTTTGTTCCCTTGCCTCCAAGTAAGCTCCCTTTTGACCTATGTGCCCGTGCCACCTCTTTGACTACTGTAAGTCCAAATGGACTCAAAGAGGAATGGCAGAGATGGGCAGGAGTCATATGATTTTGGTGATACAATTGTCACTGATAACTGCAAATGTTAACAATGCACATGGAGAATAGGATTTGGAAGTTAAGTCATCTTAGAGAGCTGGTGTGAAAATTATCCTGACAAAGAGTTTTATATTTTATATGTTAAAGTGCCATGTGCACCAATAAATCTTACTTTGTTAAGCACCAATTACATATTTTATCCACTTTTCCAAATTCCTGAAGAAACTATATAAAGGAGGTTAGGTAACATTTTTTATATAACTCAGTGTTCTAAAATTGTGCTCAGACTTTGCTGTCCCTGCTATTTTCTGATCTGCAAGTTTAATTCCTCTTTGACAGGCTTTTCATGTGTGGTCTCAATCCTTTGAAGCTACCCTCTCTCTTCTCCCAAAGTTCTCCCTGTCCGTAAACATTAAGAATTGCAAAACAGGCAATGTGTCCAGTGATGGACACATCTCTCTTTAAACCTCTGTAACTGCAAATTAATTCCAGGATAGGGCAGCAAATGGCACCATATTTCATTTAGTTAAATACTCTTCATTTCCTCCTTATATTGTTTTTGAAATGGTAGAGGGGAGGGAAGACATGGTTTTTGCATGTTGAATTACTCTTGACAAAGAAAAATGGATGTATGTGTTATAGATCAAATCTCCTATTTTGCTTAGCATTTCAATATTCTGCCATATTGTTCTTTCATGTTTTTAGTGTCTTTTATCCACTCATTTGAAAAATTGTTCTTGGCATTAAAACTGTAGCACAGATGCTTTGGCTTGTTTCATATTTAGGCCACATTAGAGAGAAACACGTTAAAAACTAGAATAACTAATGACTCATTGTGGCCCTTGATTGCCCTCAAGTCAATTCTTCAGCAATTTCAGCTGTTCCCATTATTAAATTGTCATATTCTCTGTGGGGAAAGATGGTCCAGCATAAGGCACTAAGTTGGAAGCTCTGCACATTTGTGTCATGCTCTGTTGCACTGTGCCTCAATGTTATGTAATTAATCAATTTTTAAACATATGCTGAAACTGCGGCAGTGGAAAGTCTGGAATGCTGTTCTCTGCTGCATCTTCACCTGGCAAAATTGTTCAAAAAAAGGCAGGTAGAAATCAGAACCTACATCAATGCAGATGAAGATGTTGCTTAGCTCTTGCGTTTTGTTTTGTAAACAGATTGTGTTCCACAACACCCTGCCCCACAATTGCTGACACCTGCAACCAGTCTTGGTGAGAAGGACTGAAGTCATTCCATGGCCTTTTTACCAGCATAGTGTGACTCTGTACTCTTCATTAATGTTGATGCTTGTGACACTGAGGTGGAATCAATCAGTGTTATAGTCCATGAATCCATCAGTGTTATAGTCATGCTTCCAACTGATGCCTCACTATATTTTAATTGGGTCCTTGTTCCTGGCTGTCTGCCCAGGGAAGGACTTATGGCACTTATGTCTCTTGTGGAAATTGCATTGGTCCCTACAACTCTCTTGAGTAGAGATATGTGACTTCTGACCTGCCTGCTTTTGAGAAGCCACAAAAGATGGTGGAAAAGAAGGCGGATTTGCCAGAGTTGATAAGGCTGCTGCAGGTGTGAGGATAATTATAATCTGCAGCATAGACTTGAGGCAAATCTCCCTGTTGCCTGACTAAAGAGTATTTTACAGTGGACAAAGGAGTCCAGACTGACTGACTGACTGACTGACTGATGCAAAAAAAAAAAACAACAACCAAAAACTTGTTGTGCTTGCCAGCAGAGTGGAGTTTTGCCCACCAGTGACAAATAATGCCTGGATCTTCAGTGATGTTCCAAAAAGGGGCTGGATGTGTCCCACCAGTGCTCAAGGCACATGCCAGGGTTCTTCCACTTGACAGAACTGTGAAAGTTTCCAAGCTTGGCTTCAATCACACTCACAACTTCACTAGATGTGACTGCATAAAAGCCAAGAAGAAAAAGACCCAAGAATTAGTTGTAAAAAAAAAAAAAAAAGGGGGGGGTCAATTCTAGTGACTGGTTCTTCACAGAAAAATGAAGTACAATCTTCCAAATTTCAGTTTATATGGTTTACCAAATAATCAGGCTCCTTGGTCGCTGAGATCAAGGTTGAGTGTTGCAGGGTGAAGTCTTCATGCCTTGCTTATTGCCACCATCATACCCATGGCACCTTCCAATCACCTCCTCCACATCTCCTTCATCTCCTAATCTGCCATCTTGCTCCTCATTACTGCTCCCTCCCATTTAAAAAGTCTGAGAAAGCAGGCAAGGGAAGGAAGAGAGACTGAGAGGGAAGTTGAGGCTAGTGATTAGAATTACAGTGGTACCTTGTAAAACAAATAACTTGTAAGACAAACGCTTTGTAAGACAAAACTTTCTAAGGAATTCTTAAAACGTAAAACTAAAATTTCTAAGGAATTCTGCCTTGTAAATAGTGCCTTGTAAAACAGTTTTATGATGAAAGTTCATTTTACAATGAATTACAAAGAAAATTCATTGTAAAACGAACAAATTGATGGATCTGCATCGTGATCAACAGCAAGAGTTTATAGAGGAGATCTCATCTGCAGAGGAGGAGAATAATAATGAGAATAATCTCACATCAAATGAGATTAAGGACATTTGGAAACATTGAAAAATGGTGCAAAATTTTGTAGAAAAGTATTACCCAAATAAGGCTGTAGGAGTGCAAGTGAAGAATCTAATGACAATGCAATGTCACATTTCCGTGAAATCCTCAAAAGGAGACAAAAGTATTTTTACATACCAATAATATTTTTATATGAATATTTTTGGGTTGTGGAACCAATCATTTGAGTTTCCATTATTTCCTACGGAAAAATCTGCTTTGTATAAAGAAAATCCGCTTTGTATAAATCTGCTTTTGTAAGACAAACATGCTTCCAGAACAAATGTTTGTCTTACAAGTCACCATTTACTTTAATTCCTTCCTCCTTCACTTTCCCTTTATAAAGATAGGGAGAAGGAAGGCATAAGAAAGAAGACTGGAAGAAGAAGGTGATGGCTGCTCCTTCAGTATGCTATTGTTGATAGTTAATGACCACTTTAATGTGCTCCTGAATATCCAGTCTCACTAAGGGGGAAATCCATAGCAGTTATGGTTCCACGCAATTATGTCACACTCTAGTGTTATCTGATGAAAAGTCATCTTAACTGCTCCGGAGCAAAGGGCTTAATTTGACTTTAGGATATGGGCCTACGGCTGCAATCCTAAACACACTTTCCTGGGAGTAAGACCCAACACAATGGGGCTTACTTTTGAGTAGACATGTTAGGATTATGCTCTAAGGCTCATTAGAGGAATGCCCTGCAAATAATGTTTTTCTCTGAAAAGCTGAACTGCAAAAATATCTGTGGAAGACCACAGACTATTGTGAAGAAAGTAGTGGATTAAAGTAAAACAACTAAAATAGTAAAATAGAGGCTGTAATAAAATAGCTGTAGTAAAAACTGAAGTTGCCTTTGACTTATACCATCATAGATGATGCTAAGCTGGATGAATGGAGGGTCTAAGGTTTCAGGTATGAATTTTTCCCAGACCAACTTGGATTAAACTGGAACCTATGGAAAACATGTAGCCTATCAAGAAGCTACAGTATTTCCACCCACGTGTGACTTCTTCCCTTCTCAATTTTTTTTTCCTATCATGACTACTACATAATGGGTGCAATCCTATCTTTAGGACGTTAGGATTGGAGCCAAAAGCAGTAACTTCACTTGAATTTATTGGGATTTAGCTCCAAGTAAATGTGTCTATGATTGTTCTGTAGATCCCAAATTGAACCATGCCAAAGGTTAATACCTATATTAAAGAAAGGTGAGAAGCATCAAAAATAACATCAATCACGTCGCTCTGTTACACTGTGCAAGAGCACAGTTTCTCACTGTGAATACTATCACTATGAGCTTTGATGCCAACAGTGCTTCAGCTTCAAAGCACTTTCTCTAGGCAGAGACAAAAATATTTAGAACAGAACTATAAGCAAGTCTGTAATCATACACTTCAGTCTCTAACCAGCAAAATACAGATCTGCATGAAATACAGCTACAGTGGTGCCTCACATAAGTTTAATTTGTTCTGGAAGCATGCTTGTTATGTGAAACGCTCTTTATGTGAAGTGGATTTTCCCATAGGAAATAACGGAAACTCAGATGATTGGTTCCAGAATCCAAAAAAAATTCCTATAAAAATATTAACTGGATGTAAAAATGATGACAAAACACTGGAATTGAATTCAAAACATGCATTCAATGTGCATGATTCTATGAAGTCTACTTAGGCTGTAATCCAAGACACTTTCCTGGGAGTAAGACCCATTTAACAAAATGGGGCTTATTTCTGGGTAGATATGGTTAGAAGACAGCAATCAAAGACACTTTCAAAGTATCTCCCCACTTTCTCCTTCTCTTCATCCTGCGCCTCTCTCCCCCCTGCTCCTTTCTGGCTACCCCTAGGCTGCTTTCCTCTTCTCCATTGCTCTTCTCTCCCTCTGCTCAGCGGATCCCTGGCCACAGGAGGAACAGCGCAGAAGTGTTGTTTTCGCCATGGGCAAGTGTGCTAGGCAGCCCTGATGCTTTTTAAACAGGCTGCCGGCCAGCGCATCTGCCCCAACTGCCAACGAGTGTGTTTGTTAAGTGAAGCAACACTTGTTATTTGAGGCAGAATCCTAGAGAAATTTTTGCTTGTTAGGTGGATCACTTGTTAAGTGAGGCACTTGTTAAGCGAGGTACTACTGTACAGTGGCACCTCACATAAAGAATGTCTCACATAAAGTATTTTTCACGTAACAAACAAAAATTTCTCTAGGATTCTACTTCACATAAAGAAAATGCTTCACGTAAAGAACACATTCGTTGGCAGTTGGGGCAGACACACTGGCCGGCAGCCTGTTTATAAAGCATCAGGGCTGCCTAGCGCACCTAGGAAGTGAAAGCAACACTTCCATGCTGTTCCCCCTGTGGCTGGGTGTCCACTGGGCAGAGGGAGAGAAGAGCAGTGGAGAAGAGGAAAGCAGCTCAGAGCTAGCCAGAAGGGAGCAGGGGAGAGAGAGGCTCAGGATGCAGAAAAGGAAAAAGTGGGGAGACACTTGGAAAGTGTCTTTGATTGCAGAAGAAAGTGTTTTGGATTGCAGCCTCCTAACCATGTCTACCCAGAAGTAAGCCCCATTGTGTTAAATGGGGCTTACTATCAGGAAAGTGTCTTTAGGACTGCAGCCTAAGTAGACTTCATAAGATCATGCACTTTGAATGCATGTTTTGAATTCAATCCCAGTGTTCTGTCATCATTTTTACATCCAGCTAATATTTTTATATGAATATTTTGGGGGTTGTGGAACCAATCGTCTGAGTTTCCATTATTTCCTATGGGAAAATTTGCTTCACGTAAAGAATGTTTACGTAAAGAACATGCCTCCGGAACGAATTAAATTTGTTACATGAGGCGCCACTGTATATGAAATCTGAATGGATATAATCTTCTAAATATTGCCTTGTATCACCTATTCCCTACTGTAGTCTTCTCACAATGGAGGAGTTTCCTCCAGATGAAATTAGGTTGTGTTGGGGTTGAGGAGGTTTTTAGGCTCAGGCAAGTTATGGGATAGCTTGAGTTTGACAAATTTAATTTATAGATTTATTTTGAGAACTGTTGGCAGCAAATTTTGTGGTTCATGTGGATCTCCGACAAGCATTTACAAGAAGGTCACAGTTCTGTACATATACAGTATATTCTGTACATATACAAAATATTCATAAAAGCCTCAGGACTTGGAGGGAGGCAGACTGCCCAAATAATCTGAAAAGGCAGTGCAGCTCCAGCATTTTAAGAAATTATTTTCATAGCTTTGAGGCAGTATGCCAAATGCAGTCCACCTTACTTGGTGGAATACTAGCCTCTGCTCATCCTAACCTCTGGATTGGAAAAGGCACCCGCTCACCACCCTCCCCTCCTTCATACTTTTCCATTCCCCTTTCCTTTTCTATTTGTGGCACCAGAGGAGGTGCAATGAAGGTGAGTGGATTATAAGTAGCAAATATGCTTAATCTGTCTTTCAGACTCAACTGGCTTCATGGGTGGGTTGACTTTGCCCTGACCTGCAGTAATTTTTACTCTTCTATACCACAAAAGTACAAAGTAAGTAAGCAGACATATTTGGTCAGGAAAAATATGAGAAATATTATTTTTCTATTGGCCCCTCCCTCTTTCTCTCCAACGATGAAAGACATGTGACAAAATGGAAAATATCATTTAAGTACCTATATTGATCTGTGAACTGAAAAGTGCTTCCAAGAAGCTCTTTTGGCAAAAAAGGCTAGTAACTCAAATATATTTTTTATATGAAGGACTGAAGTACCGGTAGTTACCTTGTTGTGGAGGAAGCGACCTAAACATTGTCTTAGTAACAGACTCAACAGTAATCCTAGCCTTTGTATTCCTTAATAGCTTTACATATGGTGCTCTGCTCTCTCTTGCCAAAACTCCTCTTTAAAATTGCATAAAAGAACCTGACAGGGACATTTTAAAAAATATGCTTCTGAAGGTAGAGACAGCTGAATTTTTCAGAACGATGAAGTATGTGAATTTACATAACAAAAGGCATAAATAATTATTGTTTTCTACAGGCCATGCAGTCACATGTTCAATAAATGAAGGAAGAAAACTAAGGTTGCAATCCTAAAGACACTTTCCTGGGAGTAAGACCCACTGAGCACAATGGGACTTGCTTTTGAGTAGACATGCTTAGGATTGTCCTCTAAGTTTATGATAAACTAGCTAAAACATACCTGCATTACAGGCGTAAAATCCCCCTGTACGCAATCACTCCAATGCGTATCAATCCCATATGCGCAGCCACTGCATATTAATCCCATATGCGCACCGTCCCCCATGTGCACCTTCCCCCATGTGCATCAACTCACACGAACAACATCCCCATGTGCAACATCTCCCATGCTCATCAATCCCCCATTTGCAACGTCCCCCATGTGCAATACCCCTCATGCTCATTAACCCTGCATGCATATCATCCACCCATGCACACTGTCCACCCATGCATTGTCCTCCCATGCACACCATATGCAACTCCCCCATGTGCATCATCCCCATGTGCAATACTCCCATACATCATCCCCCATGCACACCCTTTCCCCACGTCTATCATCCCCGCATGCACATAAATCCCCCATGCACATCATCCCTGCATGTGCAGCATCCTCGCCAGCGCAACCTCTTCCTCCGAACAACATCCCCCAGTGCACCAGGATCTGAGCACCCAATTGGCTGGATGTGGTTCAGTCTCCCATGTTAAGTATAGGACAGAAACACATTGCCCCCTTTTCAGCCCCTGAAGGGTCAAATTCTCCAGATGGTTCTTGGTGGGTGTTCAGGTGACAGAAGGAACTCCCAGAATTACATGCTTCAGGCCCAGCAGTTGGGGCGGAATGTTGCTGAGTCAGCAATTCTCAATGCAAAGTATAGGGAGGAAAACACGTTGCGCCCCTTTTCACCCCCTTCCCGTTGGAATTTCCGAAAACTGGTTCTTAGTGCACCCCTCAGTCACGGAAGGAACACCCACCCCAAATTTCACGCTTATAGGCCCACCGGTTTTGGCAGGGTGGTGATGAGTGAGTGAGTGAGTGAGTCAGTCAGTCAGTGAGTCAGTCAGTGAGTGACTTTTCTCTTTTATATATATAGATATAGAAGATTATGACATCCTAGTATTAGAATACCTTTCATTAGTCATTGTTCATCATTACTTATGATGGAAAGGAATTTTGTTGTTTTGTTTCATAATTTCTTGCATTAAAGAAAACAATTTTGGGAACAGAGATGTGTTACAGATGTCGGGAAACAATTGAGCAACAAAATATTTAGAATCATAGAATCCTAGAGTTGGAAGGGACCTAGTAGGTCATCTAGTCCAACCCTCTGCCTGCAGCAGGAAATCCTCCTACATCATCCCCGACAGATGCTCGTCAAGCTTCTGCTTGAAGACCCCCAGTGAGGGAGTGGGGGAGTGAAGTGATGCTTCTGAAGTGATGCTTCAGGGGAGGAGCACAGCAGTGGCTCAGCGTTACTTTTGAAAAACACAAGGTCCTTCCTTCAATGCCAGGCTGAGAAAATGTCCTGGAGAATTTCTGCAAATTGAACTAAGTTAATACTTGGCTAGATGGGGGAATATTCACATATATTTCATTGTCACAAATAGTCACATATATTTCATGGTCAATATTTTATTTCTATTTAGCTCTGTTTGATGAGAGGCATAAAGAAGATAAGCATTAAAAACACATTTCCTTCAAGCTGAGCACATGCTTGAGTAAAGAGATCCCAGGGTGACCAAATGATATAACCACAAAAGATGACAAGACCCCCCAAATGTAGGACAACTGAGAAAAAATGTAGGACACGGCAAAATAAAACCTAAAAACATTCAAATGTATTGCTTTCATGTGATTAATTTAAACACTACATTACTTATCATTAAATTTAAAACTATTCCATATAGATTATTACATTAATTTATTAATTACAAGAAAACTGCAAGTAGTCTGCTCACAAGGAAAAGGAAAATAATGAAGATTTTTTTTCCCCTGAAGATACAAGGCTAAAAGAGGACATGTCCTGGAAAAAGAGACAAATAGTAACCTTAAGAGGTCAACACCTACCAGTACCATGATGATTAAAAGGAGTCGGTCTGCGAGATCTCCTGAACTAGAAGGCCATTTTTTAAATGAAAAGGCCAGGAAGGCCACTCTTTTGAACCTGACAGTGGACACAAGAGGACAAATATTCCTGGCACCAGGATGGATGGGGGCAATGCTTTGCCCACCATCACGCCACTCAGGGCTAAAAACACCCAGGGTGTTCTGAGGGCCAGAGAGGCAGTGCAAAAATAAACCAATTTCAGTTTCACATAAGAAATCAGAAATGACATTTTAGGACCTTAGAAGGCCTTCTGAGGGATGGGGAAGCTTTCCCAGTACTCAGAACACCTTTTAAGATCTTTTAAATATCTCCTCTGTGAAACTACATTTTGTTGTTGTTGCATATTTGCAATGGAGATGAACAATTCAAGCTGATGTTTTGCTCTACAATGAGGGAAACAGTTTGCCTGTCACAAATGTCTAAACAGTGGTGTAATTTGTGTATGCCACTGACAGCCATTTTGGAACCTCCATCATAAACAGCTTTGCCTAGCTTTGTTCAAGTGGCAATGACTTTTCAAGACCTAGGGCACCATTTGTTGGTGTGGGGCAGTGGGGGGAAGTATGCAGTGAGAGTGAAGTTTCTGGACTGAGAGGGTATACAGGCAATTTGTGGAAGGTACAAGGTACCTCCACAGGACTGGTGCATGAAACTGATGCTAAGGAACCTCCTAGCAGCACTGGTGTAAGCTAGAATCTTATCCTCATCCCTTCACCTGTTCCATCCCTGTTAATCTTATTCATATGCATGTTTTAGAGTTGGCACACTTTTGAGAAAAACTAATGAGAATGTAGCCTTCTCTAAGGTAAGAAAAATAAACTTTCCTTACTATGAGGGAGGGCTTTGTAACTTTCTCCTCAACACAAGATGAAGCATACATCTGTGTTCGGGAAGTTAAGCTTAAGCTTTAAGCTTTGAGTCAAAGATACTGAGGGAAAAGGATTTGCACTTTTTGATTTGTGAGTTGGGAGTAGCACCTTCTGAAGGACAAGGGACGGATTTCACACCTCAAGTTATCTTTACCAAAGTCACAATGCTTGATTTAGATGCTGGAGTGCATTTTACAACTGGTACCAACTGCTTTGCAGAAGACAGTAAAGGTAAAGATTTCCTACGGGTTAACTGCCGGTCATGTCCAACTCTATGGTACAGTGCCCATCTGCGTTTTGAAGCCTTTAGAGCCAGCACTGTCCAAAGACATTTCCGTGGTCATGGGGCCGGCATGACTAGATGTCAAGGTGCATGGAACACTGTTACCTTCCCACCGAGGTGGTACCAATTTACTTGCATTTACATACTTTCGAACTGCTAGGTTGGCAGGAGCTGGGCTAAGGACAGGAGCTTACCCTGTCTTATGGGGACCTGGGTCTCGAACCCTGGTCTGCTGGTTAACAGGCACAGTGTCTTAACCACTTGTGCCACCACAGCCCCATACCAGCAGAAGAAAAGTACCACCATTAGCTGTTAAGTATAGGACATAACAACAAAGAAGCCTATGACATAACAGTTCCCCAAATAGTCCACATCTAAGTACAGTGAAAGTTATGATATTTACACTTCATGACCTAGAAAGATATATTTATAAGCTCAGCAAACTCAGCAGCCCTGAATTACAGTTTCCATGTGATGCTGCTGATGACTATGGAAAACTGACAGTGTCTCGGGTGATACAGATAACGCTCTGAATGAAACTGGCTGCCCTGTCAACTATAGCCTCAGAAACATTGTAATATCTGAAAAATTATAATATCCAGCAGCTCTTTCTCCTAGAAATGTCAGATATAGCAATTTTCACTGTATGAGGTTTGAGGATGGACAAAGAACAAGTTTAAAGCAACTATCCCTTTCTCCTCACTAATGCCTATTTCTCCCAAAGCCTTTTTAAAACATACACTTCTTTCTGGTTCTTTTTGTGGCCTGAGAACTGGAAGGGGAAGGGATAGAGAAAACAAAAAACCCAAGCAAACCCCCTAAAAACCATTTTTATTAATTTCACATACCTCTGTCTCTTAATAGCCATGTTCCAACCTTAAGTTGGCTTGTACTAGAATTATTTTTGAGTCACCAAGTTCTTTATTTGAGTATTAGCGAAAACGTACCTGTGTTGTGGGAGTAAAATTCCCCCCATTACACCATCCCCCACTGCACATTAACACCCCTTGCGCATTGTCCCCCATGCGCAATATCCCTGTACAACATCCCCCCTTGCGCACCCTCCCCCATGCACACCATCCCCCATGTGCACCATATGCAATAGCCCCATGAGCATCATCCCCCCATGCGCAATACCCCCGTAAACATCCCCCATGCGCAATACCCCCATACAACATCCCCCCATGCGCAACACCCCCATGCGCATCATCCCCCCCATGTGCATCATCCCCCTGGGCACATCATCCCCCTTTTCATACCGTTCCAGTTGATGTTTCTGAAAACCGGTTCTTAGTGCGTGCCTCCATCATGATTCTAGGCCTAGTGGTTTTGGCTGGGCGTTGATGAGTGAGTGAGTGAGTCAGTGTCTTTTCAGTTTTATATATATAGACTTGAGAACAAGGTCCATTATAGCCATGCTGCCAGTGAAGATAGAATTCTTAGGGCAAATTCTAAGAAATTTAAGACAGCCTAACTCACCTGGCCTGTGTGATGGTGTGGAAAGGTCACTTTATGCCTGTGTATTAGTCAACCCTCCCCCCCAAGAGTGCAGCAGAAGTCTTACGGTACTTCTGTGACACCCTCAGGACTTATCATAAGACTTATTCCAGGACTTAGGCTGGCCTAAGTGGAGATTAGGATTGAAGCGTTGATGTTTGCATTCCTAGGAGCAACAATTTTTGGATATGCAAATAACATTCCAGAAAGGGCTGAAACGATTATTAAACTAAACTCTTAAACTAAAGTTTAGTTAATTGAATTAATTAAAAGTTAATTCAATTTAAATTCTCCACTTAAGAGAACAGTTTTTCCCCAAAGTCCAGCAGAGCAAACCAACCTTCATGTATAAAATATGCATGAATCAAGAGTCCAATTACATGTCTGTAATAGTACTCTGCTATTTTGTTGATTCTTCTGATGGATGCTGCAGTGTTCGCTTCTAAATGGATGCCAGACATTTTTGAAGAATCATTTATACTTCTAAATTTCTTGTGTTTACAAGTGATTATATGTTACGCTGGGATTAAAGCTTTTATAGTCAATGTTTTGAGTTGCACAAGTCATCTTTTTTAGCCTCAGCATCAGTGTTACGTTAATGACATTACTGTTACGCTTGAAAAAGCACTTTCATTAAGAAGGTTTACAAGTGCCTTCTCAAGAAATCAGTGAAAGAAATTTACGATAAAAACAGATAAACAGCATTTTTGCTAGTCTTAAATGTGAGCACATATTTTACTATGTGCTGATATAATAAAGGCAAAATATTATTAATATACATTGGGGCACAATCCTAAGGCTGGCACAACTCATTGGTCTTCCCATTCCTGTGGGTGATTGCAGCTTAAGAGACCTATTCTGGTTCTATCATGTCAAAAATATTATTTGAAATCTCCTGATGCAAATTATATACATGGAGTTATACTGATTTCCTTCTTATAATTTCAATTTAATTCCTGGAATTGTTTCAAGAAATTATAAGACATTATATTTGAATATTTACAAAGGAGAATCAAAACTGTTCACATCATGGGATTGATTTTACAGAAATGTCATGGAGAAAGAAAGGGAGAGAGAGAGAGTGAGTGAGAGAGAGAGAGAGATTAAAAATATAAAAAGCAGAAGCTTCCTCATTAAAATTACTATATATTGGCAAGAATCTATTCTTGCTTTTCTATGACTTCTGAAGTGTGAGATGTAGAGTGCAATCTTAACCATGTTTACTCAGAAGTAATTCCCATTGTGTTCAGTGGTTCTTATTCCCAGGAAAGTGTGTTTAGGATTGCAGTTGAAGAGAAATAAACCAGATGTTTTAAATTAGAAGCCAGCCTCAGCCTAACACCAAAGTCTATTTATCAACATTGCTAATTGAAAAGTTCTGTTAGCTCTGCTGTCCAAGTAGTACACTACACTGACTTCAGATGCCAATCTCATTAGTCCTCACTTTTCTGATTTGAAAGAAAAACAACAGCTTTGTAATTTTATCCACTTAGCATTTATTATAGATATTTTTAATGCCTAGTTTTTCTCCTCTTGTTTTTCTCCTCTTGGCTAATTTTTCTCCTCTAATACAGTACAGCAACAAAAATAGTGCAAATAACATGCACTTAACTTAGGTACCCATATAATTCACTCTCAGGAAACACATTCACTCTTGATATTTACTAAGGGCTAACTTACTGTCTCAAAAGCAAAACTGTGTGGATATTAATATCGTTCGGATGAACAGCTTCATTCTATAGCTTTGGGTATTTTCTACAAACATCCTATTCCTACATGTTTGGGGCTACTACTTGTGTCAGTCCCCCTTTCAAGAATTTTAAAGCACTGAAGCTAACACTAGAATGTGGCAGAAATTTTACAGAAATTTTACAGAAATTTACAGGAAAATTACAGAAAACCTGTCCTTACTTGATCATAGTGGCCTCCCAGAACTTAGAAGGGGTGCTTTGAGAAGAAAGGGGCGGGGACATTCACTTGCCTAAACTTCCTCTCACATTTGATTAGGATACAAACCAAGGAAATTGCTCATGTAGCAGAATCATAGAGCTCTGAAGTGATAAAATGCACTGCATTATTTTAGAATGGAGGCGGGAGTTCACACACTTAAAGTTCCCAATATGAAAAATTCAAGAAAAAACCAGAGCAACGGGGAGAATGCTGGCCTAGAAATTCTTCACCCTGTGCAGCAATTTTATAAATGAAAAATGTTTTTCACTTGATGCTGCATTCAAAAAGTGATCTCTCATTTGTATTCTGAAATGTTACAGCCAGAGGTGGACCCCAACCAGTTTGCACCGGTTTGCTAGAACCAGTTGATAGTTTGGGCCCAATCCTAGTGAACCAGTAGTTAGGATTGGGACCAAACTGCCGGCTTTAAGAAAAAACAACAGAAAATGGCACCACAGATGCCACCATTTTGGAATTGCACGCACACCTCTGCACACAAGCAATTCCTTCCCTCTAACCCCCCCTGACCATTTTTAGATTGGAGACCATTTTTAAATTTTTGGTGGAGGCCTCCATGTGGCCTCAAACAGAGCCTCCCGGCCAATCATCGGCCAGTAGAGGCCCTTGAAGTAGCCCTCACTACCAATGCAGGCTTTCTGGGGGACTCCTTCAGCCAGCAGCTGGCTTCTGGAGTTCCCCCCCTGACCCCCTCCACTGATTCTGTGGGCTTTCTGGGGGGCTTTCCTAATCTATTTCCTAATCTACCGTGAAATGGTTCCTTGTGCAGTTCCTAATTTTCTTTAAAAGAAGCAACAAACTAGAAAACAGGGCATTTAATGTCACATCGTCTGGCTCAAAGTCTGCAAGTTTCAAGATCATGGGATTATACTTATTGGATTGGACTCTGGCAATTTTATGTTATTCTTGGACTGCAATCATAAACACACTTTCTTTGGAATAAACCCCACTGAACACAATGGATTTACTTCTGAGTGCAAACACTTAGGATGCACCGTTAGTTACTTTAAAGCAGTGGTACTCAAATTGGAATGGCCAAGGAGACCAACAACCACATCTTGCTGGCAAATATGTCCTCAACCCATCCATTCCCAATTTAAATGAGTTCAGGTCAGGTGGGCAGTGCCATGCAGCCACTATAGTAGCGTCAAACAGCTAATGATACAAAATATACTAGTTGAAAAGCACCAATGCAGTATTTGAAAGTAAAAAAAAACAGAGCTAGTGCAATGAGTACCTGTCTCTGGAGATGTGATGATGGGAGTTCATTTTGCTGAACCGTTTCAGGTATGTGACACAATTATTTATCTTTGATCTATTGAGCATGGAAAATATATGAACTAAGGGGCAACTGGCTGATCCTCCTGCCCTGACTGAAGCCATCATGCCACCTCTATTAATGTCAGCAGACCCATAAATTTTCAGTATACACTGAAGTAGGCAACTTTTGCCACTGAACAGAAGCTACCCCAGTGCCCCCAGCCTCCTGTAAATCCAGCAACACTCTATAAAACAGATTAAGTACGCATGGCACTAATTACACTTCATCTTTTTTTAAGGGAAAATAGCACTATATATACAGTACATTCAAAATCATCAGTATGAAGAGACATATAGGAAACTAAAAAGGAATAAACACCAACAATTCATTTTAATGATTCAAATGAAATAAAAATAGCATGCAAAAAATTCTAAGGTATTTACTTCTTGAACATATTTACAATTTATAATATCCTACTAATCTTCAAATAGATTTCTTCTTTCAATGGACCAGCATGCCTGACCATAATTTTGACAGTTTGTCAGTTTCAGCAAGAAATGCACTAAATACCCAGACATCTTTATCTGCAGTCCATTTTTTTTGGGTTGGGGAGGAGGTGAAGGTTACAGGCTTCTATCCAGATTTGCAGCAGTTGTGGAAACATATCACAAATAACTCACCTGCAAATCTTACGTAACACCGAACATGGAAGGAAGGTAACAATCCTAAACACATTTAGTTCATAAGAGATTATGAATAATGAACAGAGGTTTATGAACAGAGGTTCAGTTTCATGTGCAGAAACCTGTACTAAATAATGGCATCCTCTTGTCATGCTGGAATAGACTACTGTCACTACAAATACAGCAACCTTACAGAAGGCAGCTTATTGGACTCTCTTCTCTAGCTGCTGCTTGGATGTAACTGACTACGGTATATGTAGACTTCCACACAAAGATCTATTGTACATGGCTGTGTATGTGTTGAAGTCAGTAGTGTAAACATGTAGGGCAGTCTGCCCTAGGTGATGCATTTGGGGGGATTAGGCCTACAACCAAGCTCTCAACAGGGGCAAAGTCGAGCATAACTACGGGGAATCCTTGCTCGGATGTGAGAACAATTTACTCTGGATTGCAATATGAATTTCCCATAGGTTTTCACTAGGTGGTGCAGTAACTACAGGTGCACATAAAGTCTCTTACGTACTCCTTTAGTTACTCTGGATTTGGGGGTAGGGCTTGTGGTGCATTTAGTTGTGGATTGTCCCTCCTTCCACCCCCACTGCCCCCACACAGACCCAAACACACACAAATAGTGATTTGAAAAGCAATTTTTGAATTCAATTCAAAATTGAATTGCTTCAAACGACAATACCTTGATTTGAAGGCATTCAGCAGCTGACTTTCAACCCTGTGATATATGTGATGCTGAGAGTGAATGACTGTCCCACTTGTTACACTACTGACTTCAATACACAGCAACAGAGATCTTTGTTTGGAAGAAGAGTCTGCATATCTACTCTGTCACTCAAGGGTATTTACAGCACAGGAACCATTTTATATATATATTTATTCAAATATGTAAATCATTTTTCTGGCCCAACACAGTATCAGAGAGATGATGCCAAAAAGTTTGGACACCCCTGGTCTACATCATCAATACACAATTTTTTTTTAAAAAAAATTCTTTTGGGCAGGGAGTTCTGCTGGGTTCCCTGCAACTCCTGCAGCCTTGAGTAGCCTGAATCAGTAAAGTGAAGGCAACTCCTTAACCCCTTTGAATTATTAGATCCTGTTAAGATCACAATGTTGTCTTTGCCCATCCCCCCCAAAGACTTAGAGCGCAATGCAGAGTAACTACGGGGAGTCCTTGCTCCGGTGTAAGAACAATTTACTCTGGGTTGCAATATGAATTTCCCATAGGTTTTCACTAGGTGGTGCAGTAACTACGGGGGCACGTAAAATCTCTTACATGCTCCTGTAGTTGCTCTGGATTGTAGGGTTACCAGATTAACTACGGGAGCACGTAAGACACATTACGTGCACCTGTAGTTACAGCACCACCTAGTGAAAACCTATAGGAAATTAATATTGCAATCCAGAGCAAATTGTTCTTACACTGGAGCAAGGATTTCGCATAGTTACTCTGCATTGCGCCCTTAGCCTGCAATCTTAAAGACACTTTCCTGGGAGTAAGTCCCATTGAACACAATGGGGCTTACTTTCAAGTAGACATGGTTAGGACAATTCTCCAAATTAGGGTGTAAGGCTGCAATCCTAGACACTTTTGAATAGATATGGTTAGGGTTGTTCTCTAAATCTCTGTACAAGTTTGAGAACCACTGTTCAAAACTTAAGCAAATACAAACTCTAGTTTGGATTATAAAATGTTTCTCCAAAATTGCTACCCTGTTAAAAACAGCACGCTGTTACCAACTGGATTAGTAAAACGGAATGAATATAACAGACAATAAGATTAATATGGTAATTTTGCATCATTTTTTCCTGATGTGGTTCTTACCGGCACTCAATGAACCACTGGCGGATCTGATCTTGGAGGGTCTCTTTGATGTCAGGCCCTTCAATTTCTTTTACGTGTTCTTTAATGGATACTAGTGCATCCTGATAATCTAGCTCATGCTTCTCTTGAATTTCACATCTTAGATTAGCTACCTTCTGGGCACGCAGCAATGAAGCACTAGGTCGATCAAAGTGAGGAGGTGGAGTCTAAAAAAGTAGAAGTTCAAATAAGGACTACTAACATATTTGCAAAATTCCTGAGTTTTTCAAGTTTTGTTATGCTGGAAACCCCAAATATTCAACTTTTTCTGAACCGATCTAATCTCAAGTGAACCTTCATAGTTATTTACTATAATCTATGAACTCTTTTTTTTGTCTTGGATAGCACACCAGATATTCACAGAATCATGGAGTTGGAAGGGACCTAGTAGGTCATCTAGTCCAACCCCCTGCCTGCAGCAGGAAATCTCCCTGCATCCTCGACAGGTGCTCATCGAGCCTCTACTTGAAAATCCCCAGTGAGGGAGAGTCCACCACCTCCCTTGGCAATGTGTTTCACTGCCGAACCGCCCTCATCATCAGGAATTTTTTCCGGATATCCAACCGGAATCTCCTTTCTTGCAGTTTATACCCATTGGTTCTAGTTCTGCTTTGAGTAGCAGCTATGAACAAATGAGCCCCTTCCTCCCTATGACACCCCTTCAGGTATCTGAAGAGGGTGATAGGTCTCCTCTCAGCCTCCTCTTCTCCATGCTGAAGATCCCATGTTCCCCCTACCTTTTCTCATAGGGCTTCCCTTCCATCCCACTGATCATTCTTGTCGCTCTCCTCTATTATGCTTATAGGTGATGCTGCAAAATCTCTTTTATGTTCACTCCACTTATCTTTTCATCATCAGCATCCAGAGTGGGGTTTAATAGCAAAATTCATTTGTTAGTTGTAGATACCATGCTGATAATGTGATTCATAGCAGAGCACATAACATGATTTGGTAGACATGATTTGTATACAGAAAACCCAAGTTTCAGTCACTGACATACCCTCTTCTTGAGATCTCAGAAAGAGCTGCTGCAAGTCAGAACTGACAGAATCTAGATGGATGAATTAGGCTGCAAAGGTAACCCCAGTTAGGCCAGCACAAGTCCCATGATGGTTTGGGGATGTCTCAAAAGTACCAACAGGCACTTCTGTGCCACTCCTGCAGGGTTAGGCCAGTGGACAGATATGCACCAATCTCCCACCATCACGGGAATGGGAAATATGTGAGTTATGCTGGTTTCAATTGGTTAGGACTGCACTTTCTCCCTATTTGTGAATCATTAATAAACAGTAGAGTTTACTCTTGTGTCCAATACAATATATAGAACTACAACTGGATTATCTGGTGATTACTAAAATTTGCCCAATATTATGATATTTAATATTGTATTTCACAGGCAGTAAAATAAAACTGTCTTCACATTAAGCAAATACAGTATAATAAATGGTGCCTGGTTGATTTATTCATACTTTTGGGCTGCTATCCCAGAATGTGCCATACACTTTTACCTGAAAGTTCCAGTTCGGCAGGATTTATTTCTGAGAAGACATATATTGGACAGAGATCTTAATTTCATTTGCAACACATCAAGAAAAAGACTAAAAACACGCCAAATTATATAATCCTGGAGCCCAAAAAAGATACAGTATATTAATGTTTTTATGTCAATTACCAATTCAATTCAATTACCTTTATTAGCATTAAAGGAACGTTAAAACAGTTAAAAGATGTCAGCAACATAGAGTTAACCGTCATAAGGTAATCTTATCTTTACAACTAGAGCACAATCCTAACCGTGTCTTCTCAAAAGTAAGCCCCATTGTGTTCAATGGGTCTTACTCCCAGGAAAGTGTCTTTAGGATTGTAGCCCAAGTTTCATGAACGTTACCACACTGCAGTTCAGGGGAAAATGTGGGATATTAGAAAGCTTATAAAGGCAGGTGAGAAGATTGCTGTTTAGCAAATGCAATGAAAGGTGCCAATGAGTTGAAATTAAATTTCTGTGGTATTCACACTACCCACTGATTATTTTAATTAAAGAGTATTATTTTTAATTTGTTAATTTCATCTACACTGTTCAGCCAGTTGTTTCCTGGCATTTTCTTGCAGCTGCTAAGTATCTGTAAGGAAATCCCCCTGAGAAAAAAAACAACATAAAAGAAAATAATGGGCTTTGTATTCAAGGTTTTCCATTATTTTAATAATTCACCCAAAAATAAGTTTAGGGACTTGTAAACCAACATAAGGAGCTAGAATAAAATGCTTATTTTCTTGCTGCTTAAATTAATGCATGAAAAATATATTAATTCTTATTTACTACAGTGATTCCGGATGGTACTGAAGAAAACATATTCAGCTGCCCAATAGAGAGTCAGACAATGCAGACAGTCACTGACAAAAGCAAAATCTTTTTGCAGTCCTGAATAGCTCTGAAGGCAAGGAGGGGAGGTTGCTTTACACCAGTGGCCAGACACTCAATAAAACTTAAGTGTTTTGTCCCATCACTCAGAAAATGCCAGTGAGGCAAAAGGCCTTTCTCAGCAGTGCTTTCTGAGATCTTTTGAACAGGAACTGCCAGGGATTGAACCTGGGGTTTCCACATGCAAACATGCTCTCACTGAGATAAAGCGAATATGCAGATTTTTTAAAAAAAATATCAATACCAAAAATAGAGAACGTGAATCAAAATAGAAAAAAAACATCAGTTTACCCTACATCACAGCACATTTCTAAAGAGATTCAAATTAAAGCAAATTTGAACAGCTTTTGAAAAGGGTAGGATCATTACCTTTGTTATCATTAGCCATGTTTGAATCACAGTGTAGTAACTGATTGTATTGTATACAGTTGTGGTAAGTCAAAACTCCAGAATACCTGAAAGCATCTGTGTATATAATATAGAATCATAGAATCCTAGAGTTGGAAGGGGCCTAGTAGGTCATCTAGTCCAACCCCATGCCTGTAGCAGGAAATTCTCCTAGAGTATCTCTGACAGATGCTGGTCGACCCACTGCTTGAAGATCCCTAGAGAAGGAGCGTCCACCACCTCCCTTGGCAATCTGTTCCACTGCCGAACTGCCCTCACTGTCAGGAATTTTTTGCTGATATCCAACCGGAATCTCCTTTCTTGCAGTTTGTACCCATTGGTTCTAGTTCTGCTTTCAGAAGCAATAAACAAATGAGCCCCTTCCACCATATGACAGCCCTTTAGGTATCTGAAGAGGGCAATCATGTCTCCCCTCAGCCTCCTCTTCTCCAGGCTGAACATCCCAAGTTCCCCCAACCTTTCCTCGTAGGGCTTCCCTTCCATCCCACTGATCATTCTTGTTGCTCTCCTCTGGACTTGCTCCAGTTTGGCTACATCTTTCTTAAAGTGAGGTGCCCAGAACTGAACACAGTACTCAAGGTGAGATCTAACCAATGCAGAATAAAGAGGAATAATAACTTCTCACCGCTTGGAAACTATAGTCCTCTTAGTGCAGCCTAAAATGGCATTTGCCTTCTTTGCTGACACATCACACTGCTGACTCACGTTCAGCTTGTGATCCACGGCAACTCCAAGATCCCGCTCACATGTTGTGCTGCCAAGCCAAGTATCCCCCATTTTATACCTGTGTTTTTGGTTTTTATTTCCTAAGTGCAGAACCTTGCACTTCTCCCTATTGAAATTCATTCTATTTGTTACAGCCCAGTATTCCAGTTTATCCAGATCATCCTGGAGGTCTCTTCTGTCTTCTATTGTGTTTGCTACTCCTTCCAGCTTGGTGTCATCCATAAATTTGATCAGGCTCCCCCGTATCCCTTCCTCCAAGTCATTGATGAAAATGTTAAAGAGAACCAGGCCCAAGACAGAGCCCTGGGGCATCCCACTCGAAACCGATCTCTAGGTTGACACAGAACCATTTACTAAAAGCCTTTGAGAGCAGCCGTCGAGCCAACTGCAGATCCACCTAACGATTGCCTATATGCTCCAACACTATTCATACTTTCCTGGGAGTAACTTTCCTGGGAGTAACAATTCTAAGCATGTCCACTCAGAAACAAGTCCCACTGTGTTCGATAGTACTTATTCAAAGGGAAGTGTGGTTAGCATTGCAGCCTCAGTGTCTTTGAACACTATGGGGCTTATGTACTTCTAAGCAGATGCTGGTAGGATTGTGCTGACAATCATTCCAGTTTTTGACCCTTTTACATTTTATCATTATGGATCTCGAAGGTTTTGTACTCAAGCCTGTAACATGGAGCTTTTCCTTGACAATTGGCTGACATTGCCATATTAAATGAATTTATCTGGCTGTGCAAAATTCAAATTTGTTAACTCATGAACTCATTTAAAAACAAATTTATACGTATCTGATGTAGACTAGATACTTAGTAGTATAGGATGGTCACATCAGCAGTAGAATAATATATCTTAATGAAGGCTTCCTTTGTGAATAGAAACCATTATGTTTACAAGCTTTCTATAGCTAATGATCCAAAACTGGATAACAAAATTCACATATTTGGCTAGGTCCTCTGTCAGCGATAATATGCCTATTAATACTTGATGTTCGTGCAAATATAGGTCATGATTTGAGCTGCCTATGTTTATGAAGTAATAGCACTATATAGCCCATTAACTTAAAAATGCTTATCTAATGTTTGATGGGCTTTGCCTTAAATCGCTGTTTAAATTAGTAAAACAACAGTGGACATTCATCTGAAAAAGAATCCTTCCAGTCCATTGCTTGCAAGAGCATTCAGAGCTGTTCTGTGTTTTCTCATTCTCACAGACCTTCTATATTTGTTTAAAGAAAATGGACATTATTTAAGTTGCATGCAGAGTGGTTATTGGCAGCATGATGTCACTCTTTCAACAAAGATCTAAAAAATACTAGAAAATGACCCTCCAGAACTTGCCCCTGAAGCCTACAGGTTGGTCAGTTATAACAAAGCCATAGTTCTGCATCTATGGTGCAATGTACAGTAAAATAAGTGCATGTTTAATTACTGTAATAGACAGTGTAGCTTTATCTACAATGAAACACCTGGTTTATCATTTATAAAATTATCCTGAATTAATTCAAGGCTCTCTTATTCTGGGCATAATGTCATATGGCATCCTGGCATCCCTGCTTCCACTAAATATAATTCACTCAAAGGATTTGAAAGAGACAGCATTCATTGCTGCTGAAGATAGTAATGAAGTAATGCATACAGATCCTAATCTATGTGTATGGTGTCTTATTACACCTAGCAAAACCCTTCTGTACATTTGTTTAGCTAGGTTATACGTGAAAATGTGTGCCTGCAAACAAACTACAATCATTAAGAAATAAATAACATGTTTAGTGAAACATGTTTTTAGAGGAGGGTTTAAAAGCAGAGCACCTGTTTTTAAGAAAACAATAGCCTAATCCTGAGCAGAAATGCAGCATGCAGGGAGGTTAATATTTTGCCTTACAGTTTCCCAGCTGACTATGGTCAATTAGTTGCTTAGTACAGGAGATTAATTTTCAGCAGCAAACCAGAATGCTGGGACCACTATGAATGGGACTATGAAGTGGTTCTAATCAGGATTGGAGCCCAAGAGGCTGCTTTTGCTTAATAAGATATTTCTCTAATTTTAAGACAGCCTGATAAAGCCAATTTAGAGAAATGTGTAATTTTGCCCCTCAGTAGCTGGTACTTTCATTATTAATGCATAATCTCAAACAGATAATGGAGCACTTTTCACCAAGATATCACTTGCATAGCAGTGCAAATCCTGTCCCCCTTCTAGGCCTCAATCTATTTTCCCAGGTCCATGCAGACTTGCACAAGTGAAGTGGACATTACTGTTCAATCACTGGCACAGGTCACAGTAGGTCCATTCCAGTGCCAGAGGGCTCTCCCTTACCCCCGAATCCAGGATATATCATGTGGTCTGGCAGTGTGGCTACATTTTGTTGCTATATAATGGGGATAGATATTGGAAACCAAAAGAAAAAAGTGAATTTTTCATCCCTCTTCCAATAAATAATGTGGAAGACTGGCTTTTAATCTTAGGACAGCTATGTACCCAATCAGAACCTCAACATGGCAAAGAAGATACCCATTTACTCTTTAGTATGTGCAAGTACAGGTCCCTCGTTATCCACTACAGTTCCATTCCAGAACCTCCTATGGACAAAAAAAATCAGTGTATAAAGAAAATGGAAAAAAGGCTTAAAGCCCCACTCCCATGTTTCTTGCTCCTCTATTGCTCCTAATTGAAACTGGTTGTGCCTTCACTACCACTAACCATTACCAGGTAGTGCCTTCTCTACTTTTTTTTATTAAAAAATCAATAAAAAATTGATTTTTTTTTTATTCCAAGCCAGTCTGCAGACTTCACCAGTTTAGCAAGATGATGGTTTGGGGGAAGGGTTTTGGGATTTGTTCTTGTGTTGGATTCCAGCTCCTTCTGAGGAGCATTCTGCTTGTGCTTTCTGGCCAGTTCAGGCATTTTCCATCAGCCTGTTTCATTAGTACTTTCTCTATCCAGACTCCTCCAATTTTGTTTAATTCCTTTTCTTTTGAACTTTTAATAAACTAGTTATGGTACATTTTGACTCTTTACATATGTAGTAAATGTTGAAGTAATTTAACAGACTGTGACTTCTCATTGTCCTGCAAATGCCGTGGGCTCGATTTTTTAAAAAAGCCCCTGGGATTCAGTGCTATCCTCAGAAGGGGTTTTGCTAAAAGGTCTACTCTGTGTCTCTGTAGCAATGGATGAGGGCGTGATTAAAAGCTACCAAGGTTCTCCTTCATTTAGTTACTGGTCTAATAAAGAGAAAGAGGAGCAAGAGGTGTGCATTTGCTAACAATGAGGTATTTGTCCCCTCAGTCAGTGTTTTCTTGGAGGTGTTATCTGACATAAGGTTGTTATGAACATAACAATGTCATGAGACTAAATGCAAATTTAAAATAGTATTTTAAATATATGCTTAATGAAACAGACTTTTGGCACCCCTTTGCTGTGTTATTCCCTTTTGGAGCAGCTGAAAAATATTCATACTCTATTTATTTATAGAGCTTGATGTTTTGTTAATAAGCAATCCAATTACTTATTTAGCAACAACATATTTATAGTGAAAGCCATGCTTTTGGAAGATGAACTATTAAGCAGCTGAAACTCAAGATATATAAAATATATTGTTCAACTAGTTACCAAATATTGGATATAAATGCAATGCAGAAAAAAGTCAAAAAGAGTCAAGTTTCTATATGAAAACAAAGTGCTTATTTCTGGCCATCATCTGCTTGCTGGTGTTACTTCCAGCCATCAGCAGGTACCATGAATGCTACTCAGTCAACTATATGAAATGAGTTTGACACTGCTGGTGTAAATCTTCAGTTGTATGCTAAGTTAAAGTTCAGACATGTAATTTAACAATGTATTTTCCCTTTTTTCCTGCTCTAAGATATCAGTTTCTAAAGGATTATATGATATACTGTGACATGAAAATCCCCCTTTTGCTTTTAGTTCTTATTTTCTCTTTCTGCACCTTGAGTCTTTTATCTAAAAAGGTGGATATAAATAAAATTAATATCTGTAATATCCAGCAATATGAATTCACACTGAATGCACTTGCATGTTATAGGATGAACTCTGATGTGTAGGGCTGTCAGTTCTTGGACTCTTGGTTGTTGGTTCACATTCCCCCACTCCACCCTGCAGGATTCTTTATCTTCTGGAAAGAAAACTTTTGTCTTAATTGCTTTTTTAATTTTGCATGCGAGCTCAGAACTGCCTTTCACAGACCCTCTGTGCAGAAATGCCTGGTATTGAAATGCCTATGTGTATCAGATTGATTTATCATAAATGAAATTAGGGCGGAGGCCTATTCCCCTTTTTCTTTTTAACTCTTGCCTGCCTCCTTTCCATGATAGAGCCTCTTTCCTTAGCCTGGTGACTACAATACTAACCATGTCTACTCAAAAGTAAGCCCTATTGTGCTCAATGGGTCTTACTCCCAGGAAACTGTCTCTAGCATTCCTCCCTTCTTTCCAGGATAGATCTTCTTTTCTCAGCCTGGTGATTACAATCCTAACCATGTCTACTCAAAAGTAAGCCCTATTGTGCTCAATGGGTCTTACTCCCAGGAAAGTGTGGACAGAGTGCATCCTCAGAGAGTTAGGATAGGCAGGTCTACTCAGAAGTAGGTCCCATTACAGTCAGTGGATCTTACTCCCGAGGAAAGTGTGGACAGGGTGCAGCCTGAGAGCCCAATCCTATGCATGACTACTCAGAGGTAAGTCCCATGACAGTCAATGGGGCTTACTCCCAGGCAAGTGTGGCTAGAACTGCAGCCTGAGAACCCTATCCTATGCATGTGTACTCTGGAATAAGTCCCATGACAGTCAATGGGGCTTACTCCCAAGCAAGAGTGGCTAGAACTGCACCCTGAGAACACTATCCTATGCATGCCTACTCTGAAGTAAGTCCCATGACAGTAAGTCCCACTAACAAAAACTTAGATTTTTTTTAAAAAATAAATTTTTAATTTTTTTTTTAAATTCCCCCTTTAAATTCTCCCTGGCCCTGCCCCTGACCCTGGCCATGCCCCCTGACCCTGCCTGGCCCCACCCACTTCTGGAGAACCAGTTCTTGGGCCATGCTGGGCCCACCACTGGCAGGCTGGTGTGCCTGTGCTATATTCAACGCATGTTACTCAGACAGCTAATGTGCTACTGCTGGGAAGCGAAGGATTCTACTCTATGGGTCTACTCAGACTTAGGCCTCCTCTTAGACCATAAACCACTTCCGGCTGCCTGAGAACCAGAGTCAGGATCCAACACAAGTCGGATCCTCGCTTTGCCTCCCACTATCACAAGGGGTTTTTTTGGGGGGGGGGGAGAAGTGGGGGAAAGGAGGAGATATAATTTAACTTACCATTCCTAGAAATGTCATTTCTTCTTCTCTCTGTTTCACCACTTTTTTCCACTGGGTATGACCACGCCAAACCTGAATTTTAAGTATAAGCCTAATGAGATTAATTGTCCTTTTTACAACTTCCTTTACAGCAGTAAGGGGAAAAAACAACTAAAGGAAGGAAAAAAGAGATTGTATAAATCTAGCAAGTGAAAATCAACAGGTTACCATCTGGCTTTTCTTGGCACTATCCTTAATAATTTCTGCTCATTTTGCAGTATACAATAATTTAAGGGTGTAGTATACAATAATTTTAAGCAGTTGAAGTCTTCACAACACTATCTTTTATCCCACAAATATTTTAATTCTTTTGTTTCCACTGTTTTTTATTTAGTATAATCTTGTAAAGCACTGTGTACATGATTGAAATATTAACAGCAATCTTTCAATTCACTGAAGTTGCTTCATTTTTCCTCTAAGGAACATACCATCCATTAGAAACCCAATAGAAATATTTATAAAAATTGGACGTAGATTATCTGAAGCATATTCTTGGTTTTTTTTTAAAATCCAAAAGTATTTTCACATTCATATGAATTTTAATGGAAGGATGGCAATCTAATCCAAGTAAACATAAAAAGATGGCTCCTTGATTGACACTGAGAACACTGATCTCTTATCATATACAGGTCCAGCATTGTTATACAATGATTTT
The DNA here is from genome assembly GCA_030015325.1 of Cryptoblepharus egeriae. NCBI lineage: Eukaryota > Metazoa > Chordata > Lepidosauria > Squamata > Scincidae > Cryptoblepharus > Cryptoblepharus egeriae. The sequence continues at coordinate 112,983,396 of JAREYC010000001.1, read as the reverse complement.
TCAATAGACTGATTTGACTCAGCATGTATGGCTATTGCAAATCAGTTTTAAAACTCTTTTTTCTACTGTTGTAGAGAGGCAAGCAGTCATTCCATTCTTCAGCAGAGCCACGCAAAGGCATGGGTCCTTAGTATTTCTAATTGCTGATTGTCTCTTTACAACAGGAAGAAAAGTTGTTCTTAAACAACTGTAAGTGGACACACTTTTAAAAACTCCTTTCATTTAACACATTTTTTAGTATCAGAAAGGAGTGCCAGTATCAAAGCTCTACAGATACTGAAGCATAATCTTATTCCATAGGAACAATGGGGGAGTAAGATACCCAGATGTTGGTCTTCATTTTTTTTACTTTTTAATGGATTTTTTTAATCTACAGGAGGTTTTGGAACAGGAAGTTCCAGATGTAGTGGATAATAAGGGACACCTGCATGTCCAATTATGAGACTGAGAATTTTTAAAGTAAACGCCTGGAAGACCTGGCTTATAATGGGCCTGACTTTAGGCTTGGACTTCTGGTGCCTGCCAGACCTCTGCTTTCTCACAATATGAATATCATCATAGCTGGAGCATTTGGAAGGCTGGGAACTCTACTTTTCAGTATCTTCTGTTTCCATCTACAGAGTAAAGATGAACTGAAAATGACAAGACCAGGAATCTCTGATGGCAATGAATCTTATCAAGCATTCTCTGGAACTTGCAGTATTGCTAGAAATTTCAGACAAGGCCTTCAGCATCAGGCTTCCTCACTTTTCATAAAGTGTTTCCTCTTCTTTTAATAAAGTAAATATGGGGAGGGAAAATCCAAGGACGACAAATGGCTGATGAGCAGTTCTCCTAAACCTTCTGAGCATTCATAGCAACATATTTTAGTTGAAAAGCAGTATATAAATACTGTAGACAGACAAACAAACAGACATGGACTTTTCACCTTTTGAATCTGCACTGCAGCAGCTTCTATATCTAGGCCTTCTTTACCCTGAACTAGCTTCTCTCTCTTTTCTTCAAGGTAGATTTGCTTCATAAATGTAGCCCTGAGCCGACCTTGCCGAGCCCGCTCAGCAATCTGAATGACACGAACAGCTTCTTCCAAGAGCATGGGTTTTATATATACTTTCTGTAACATAAAATTGAAGGGCAGCTCAGAAAATATATTCAGTTCAGTTCTGTTACCATAACCCAGGATGTCTATGAGCCATTGATAGCATTTTCTTAAAATATTGATGGAGGAAATCCAAACGTACACTGATTGCCTTCTCAAACCTATTTAGAGAATTTAAGAAAAAGCTGTCCTGGATCAGATCACAAGTCCTAATATCCTGTATTCAGAAGCAGACAACAGATGCTTATGGGAACCATAATAGCCCTCTCCAGTTATTGCACCTCTCAGGAGCATTGTTCTTTGTTCACTGTTCTCTGGCAGACGCATACTGTCTTTGCATCTGAAGGAAGCCTTAATCATGGCCAGTTCCAATATCAATATGTGAATTGATACTTTACAGCATTCTGCTATGATTCAAGTCTACAATTGTCAAGAAAATAATAGGTAGCCCTGTATATATTTTCATACAGTAATATTAGACTGGTACATTGCTGGTACATATTGACTGGTACATTAAGTGCACTTCCCCTAGTAATGTTTCTGACAAGCCACTTCTGCTTTCCCTGCCAGCTCCTTCCCCTTTAGCTAGCATGGCAAAAGTGACAACAACATTACAGGTAGAGTTCACCTCCTTACTACTTTCTCTGCTGGCATGCTGCTGGCACTAGAAACCATAGGAAATGTTACTTTACTAGGATTCCTTTAACATTTATCTCAAACAGGAAACTACATTTCCCAGGGTTTCTCTAGAAACCTAGAATACTACCGAGAATACACCTAGAATACTACCGTAGCACTTTTCAAAGCAGAAAAAAGATGGGCTTGTACCAAGATACCCTGCCACTGCCAGACAGATAAGTGGGAATGCAAAGTGGGAATCCAAGGAGGGAAAAATACAAATCGAATCATAGTGTTTAAGTGCATCTTTGAGATAATCTAGTTCACCTTTTGCTCAGCACAGGCAACAGCTGCATTATTCCTGACAAGTAGCCATCCAGCCACTGCTTGAAAACCAATAATGGAGAGCCAACAACTGCACAAGGCAGACTGTTTCAGAGCCTGACAGCTCATACAATTAGAAAATTCTTCCTTACATCCACCCTAAATTTTACATGTCTGGGATTTCAACCCATCATATTCCTGTGCTCAGGAGTCACAGAGAACAAGCCCTCCCCTTCTCCCGCATGATAGCCTTCCTGGTATTTGGAGGTATTACATCTCCCCTCCCCACATCCCAAATTCCCAGATCATTCACCAACTTCGTTGTCCTCCACTGAACCCACTTCAGTTTATCAGTGCCTTTCTTAAAACATGGTGGCCAAAACTGGATAAAACAATTCAGGAAAGGTCCAACAACTTTAATTGTCTTTTGGTTTTGATATCAGGGGTCTTAATATTTAGTTCCGATTGAAAGCAAACAAGACATCAAGGTTTGTACTTTCAATTAGGAACTTACAAGCTTCAACAATATAAGTACAGAAGTGGTTCTCAAACTTATGGAGATATTTACTCTTCCCCTAAGTCTTTGCGGGGAGGTGTTGGAGCAGTGACCTGATCATCTGGATCATACCCCTGAAGGAGGATGGGGAACAATTTCCCACCTCACCAGGGGGGAATGCCAAGCTGAATTCTGCTTGAATCTCACTATAAACATTCACTTATTTCCAGCTGTGGGGAGCTCTGTCAAACAATCTGAGAGCTCCCCCAAGGCTCTCCAAACCCTTAGTCCCTGTAGCCTGCAGGATCCTGACAATTGTGCTACCTTTCCCCCTTTTACTCCTTAAAGAGAGAGGGGGTAACTTTACATGATCCCACAGTTTGAGTAGCACTGAAATATAGGTGTTTTCCTTTATCTGCTGGGGATATGTTCCTAGCTTTCCCACCCAGGGACACTGAAACCACAGATAAAAGAGAACCCTTTCTCTTGCCAAACATTCTCATATCTTCCTCTGCAGAACTCTAGAAGAGGAACAGGACATCCAAACTTCCTGAACACTGGAGGAGGGAGACTTAAGAGGATATTAATAAGAAGGAAGCTTCCTGCTTCTTGTTAGCATTCTGGCATCTGGTCATCTACCTCCTCCCATGTTTCGGATGGATGCTTGTTGAATTCTTTTCCAAGACTGCAAAAGAAGAAACAGGAATGTTTGGCACCATCCATAAGGATGCTGTGAAAAATTAAGAGGTGGACATAGGGTGAAATCCAGAGTAACTACGGGGAGTCCTTGCTCCGGAGTACAAACAAGTTACTCTGGATTGCAATATGAATTTCCCATAGGTTTGCATTAGGTGGTGCAGGAACTACGTAGTTCCCATAGTTACTCCCATAGCTGCTCCCATAGTTACTCTGGATTTTGCCTACAGTGTCACAAGAGGCATAGACAAAGAATTTCTAGTCCTTATCTGGGTGCAATGGACTTACGGCTGTCCCTAGATTGATAATCAGATGTAGATAAGGATATGTTATGATATACTGTATACACTATATACATTATATACATTATATACATTATATATAGTATATACTGTATATACTGTATACAGTATATCATAACATATCCTTATCTACATCTGATTATCAATCTAGGGACAGCCGTAAGTCCATAGCCATAAAGGGCTGTGGGTGGCACAGGCAGTTAAGACACTGTGCCTGTTAACCAGCAGGGCAGGGTTCGAGACCTGGGTCAGCCCCACAAGACAGGGTGAGCTCCTGTCCTTAGCCCAGCTCTGTGATGCCAGCTGGATCTAATCGTAGTGGCTCTGCCTTTCCATTGGACTAATTCAGTGGTGTGGAGAGGGGGGGATCTGCTGCTTGGGTAACAGCCTATCCTCCATAAAAATCCAACCCAGGCTTTTGTGCTTCGCATGCAGCATATGCAGTGCCGAGCATGATACCATAGTCTTTCAAGACTGATGGAGGCCTGCTTTTAATAGCCATAAGTCAATCTATATACTGTATATAAAAGAGAAAGTCACTTGACTCATTCACTCGCTCACTTACTCACTGACTCATCAACGTCCAGCCAAAACAACCAGGCCTAGAAGCATGAAATTTGGGGTGGGTGTTCTTTCCATAACTGACGGGTGCACTGAGAACCAGTTTTTGGAAATTCCAACCGGAAGGGGGTGAAAAGGGGAGCAACACGTTTTCCTCCCTATACTTTGCATTGAAGAATTGGTGACTGAGGAATTCTCTGCCCCAAACCCCGGACCTAAAAGCATGAAATTCAGGGAGGGAATTCCTTCTGCCACATGAACACCCACCAAGAACCAATGTGGAGAAATTTAACCTTTAAGGAGCTGAAAAGGGGTGCAACATGTTTCTGTCCTATACGTAACATGGAAGACTGACCAACCTCCAGCCAATTTGGTGCTTGGTGCCCTGGTGCACTGGAGTTGGGATGTTGTTCAGAGGGAGGGGTTGCACTGGGGAGGATGCTGTGCATGGGGGGTTGCGCATGGGGGGGTTGCACATGGCGGTGTTGTGCATGGGGAGATGATGTGCATTGCGGGGTTGATGCACATTGCGGGGTTGATGCACATTGCGGGGTTGATGCTCATGGGGAAGATGATGTGCATCGGGAAGATAATGTGCATGGGGAGTTGATGCGCATGGGGGTTGATGTGCATGGGGGGATGGTGCTTGCATGGGGGTGCTTGCATGGGGGATGGTGCTTGTATAAGGGGTTGTTGTGCCTGGGGGGTTGTTGTGCCTGGGGGGTTGTTGCGTCTGGGGCACTTATGTGCATAGGGGACTTATGTGCATGGGGATGTTGCACATAGGGGACTTATGTGCATGGGGGATGTTGTGCATGGGGGTTGATGTGGATGGGGGAATGAACATGGAGGATGTTGCACACGGGGGGATGTTGTGCATGGGGGTTTGATGCGCATAGGGGTTTGATGCGCATGGGGGAAATTGCGTACGAGGGAATTTGACTCCCGCAATGCGGGTACGCTTTTCGCGCGCACGTGTGTGTGTGTGTGTGTATATATATATATATATATATAACGAGATACTCACTGGTTCATCCTCATGCAGTCCTGCATCAAGCAATATCTGAGCAAGGATTTTCTCTCTCTCTTTCAACGCTTTCAATCTCTCCTTAATAAAATATCCAGGAATAGGGATATCAATGTTTTCCTGTTGGAGGATAAATACTTTTGTAAGCCAATTCATTTAAATTCTTCTTATTCATGTAAATCCTCTTCTCTATAAACTATCAAAAAATATTTAATACACTTCTGGGAGTGTTGAATGACTAATATTCCTGCCAGTTTCTGACCTAAAACTTTGCAACTCATTGGATGCCAGTGATGGCTTTTCAGAGAAGAAAAAAAAAACACTGGTGTGCAAATGCATATTCCCAATAACAACCCTGAATTTCCTCTGTATCTATCACTCACACATAATCAATAAACTGCTTGTATTAACAGAAGCTCAGGGAAAGATTTTGAGGTCTTGGGTCATTTTCTATAAAAGTGGTAGTTGGGTATTTCAGCTGGGACTGCCTTTCAAACTTAAAAATCGGCGTTAAGCTAATTAGGATGTGACATCGCTGTGATGCCAGAGCTCCTCCATGTCTATTCAAAAGTCCCACTGTGTTCAATGAGACCTATATCCTAAAGTGAAATTAAGCCCCTTGCTCCGGAGCACTTAAGGTGACTTTCCATAACACTAGAGGGTAACATAACTGCATGGACCTGTAACTGCTATGGATTTTGCCCTTACTCCCAGTGCCAGATTCCAAGATGATGGATCCCACCCTCTTGCAACCCCCATGACCCAAGGTTGCGACCCCCACAGGGGGTCCTGACTTCCCCATTTTTACCACTATACTATAAAGCATGCTGATTGCAATTCTCTTTTGAATTATGAATTTACAACATATCTTTTCAACATCAAATTTTACAGCATAACATTTCTCCATAAATGATGGAGACACCAGGTTGTGCTATATATGACCAAAAGTTACATCCCTTAATCTTTAAATGTGAGGCTTGCAGGTGAGAAGTATCAGCTCTTCCCTGGCATCCACAAGCCCATTTTTTTCTTTGTATGCCTTGTTTACAAGAGAAAGTGACAAATTTCTACTCATATGCCATTCCCAAAATCTTCTCCACATGTGTTCAGTCACAATTAACCTGGACTGACTTTCTGCTATATGTTGAATCAGTCTTTTGTACATTACCTCAAGAGCTTTAACATTATTGTCAGGACTCACATGAGCTCTAAAGACATCTTCAGGCAGTAAAGCAATCATTAAAGAATGAGATTGGGCCTTGGAATATTGGGTGGTTTTAGAACAGAACCATTCAAAGCAAACCCATGCAGCTCTACCTGGGCACACAGCATACTCTACTGGTGCCACTGGAGTTCTACCTAAGAGAAGAGAACAAATGTTCCCTTCCTCCGCAGTGGCTCCGGCATTGCTTTAGCTCTATGAAATATAGTGACAGCTATTTTGGTGCCCTCAGACCTCATTGTGATGCAGCAACATAGCCATAATACATTTGGCTTTCACAGAGCTGAAACACTGGGCAGCCCTAGTGAGAACAATAGTAGCTAATGCATAGCTATTGAAATAAAATAAACACTTATCAGAAATTTTAGTATTAAGTATACGTACAGGTGAAAGCTTAAGATCTTGTAGGATGTCATCAAAATATTGAAACTCTGATAACTCCAGCTCCACCATTTCATTCTTCAGTTCCAGGATACGTCCCATCACTCCATCCAGCACTTGCCGGATAATTAAACGCTTTTGTGGATGAACAATCTGATCATAGGCAGCCTCCAAATTGCGAAATATCTGCACATATTTGATGTAGAAAGTAGCTAGCATTTGAAATACTACCATGCGATCTTTCAGAGGCTTTTGTGACTTCCCTTCTATCTCCTTTTCCAGCAGACCATTGAGGGATCGCTGTGCTTCTGCCCATATTTTATTGTAAGTGCTATTTGAGGCAAAAACAAGACCAAATTTTCATTTTTAAATGGAGTATTAAATAACATACAACTATCATTTGTTTGTGTTCCTGTGGTTCATAAATATTTTCAAAGATATTAGACTTTATAATAATGTTTTAAAATTATTTTCAAAATCAAGATCTTCCCCACAAAACTTTGGTGCATATTTAATAGCAATTGAATGGTGCATGTTTAAATAGCAATTGGATGTGTAGTTCCTAATTTCTCCTTTCTTAACTCGTAAATTATAAAAAAACAGCACAACTGGAAGAGAGTTGGACATGGTAAACGTTAATGCTGAAATCAGAAAAATTCATGTCAAAACATTTCTAAATAACAATAAAATATCAGCTTACAAAACATAATCCAATATTTAGAAAATTTTAAGACTGGAGACAAAAAAATTAGCTAGCGAAATTCCACATGATTCAATATCTATTTATTCTTTATAAAAGGTGAACATTTAAAGTCAGACCTGTCTTTTTCACTTTTAATCCAAGCATTTAAAGTGGAAGATGCTAAAGACATGCTGAGAAGACATTAATGCTTAGTTTCCAGATTTTGGTTGCTATTTCATTAGATTTGATGGTTCCCAGTGAATTCAATAGCCTGTGGTTCAGGATTCCTATGAACTCAACAGTGTGTTGTGCAATGAATGATCTCTTCCCTGCAGTTGCTTAGAAGCGGGTCCTCAAGGGGTCTGACATGTCTGTGCATGTCAGCTTTGTACTATACAACAGGACAACCTATATAAATTTACATGAATGACCAATTTTCTCCCTTTACATTCCCTTTCAAATGACTGCATGCACTGTAATTCAATGAGAATTCAAATGGCTTTCCTTTAAATTCTAGAGCCTTATGAGTTCTACTCAGATGTAAAAAGTGTCCCCCACAGGTTGCCCTTCTAGTCATGACTAGCTCTAGGGTGCTGTGCTAATCCCATTTCAAGAGCCAAAGAGCCAGAATTGTCCGAAGATGCCTCTGTGGAGATGTGGCCTGTTACCTTCTTACCAAAGTGGTACCATTTATCTACTCACACTTACATGCTTTTGAACTGGTAGATTGGCAGGAGTTGGGCTTAGGACGTGAGCTCACTGCATCTTATACTACTTGGGTCTCAAACTACTGACCTGCTGACAGGCACAGCTCCTTTAACCACTAAGCCAACTGCAGCCTTTCTACTCAGATACTTTTAAGTATTAAAATGTAAGGTTATTCTGACCTTTAAAATCAACTTAGCTTAAAGAATTTTACTACACTGTTTAATTTTATATTTTTACTTTTTATCTACATTACTTAACTCTATCTTCCACAGAATACATTTACATCTGACAACTTTCTCAACATATCCATTAATCTTCTCCTATCACCATTTATATTCCTCCAATATAATATCCCTTTTTTCAGAGTAAATGCAGTCTGAAATGTTAAACTGAAATCATACACACTTTCAACTCTCTCAATCTCTCTCTATATATAAAATGGAAAAGTCACTGACTCATCAATGCCCAGCCAAAACAGGTGGGCCTAGAAGCATGAAATTTAGGGAGGGTGTTCCTTCTGTAATGGAGGAACCCAATAAGAACCAGTTGGGAAATTCCAGCCAGAAGAGTGTGAAAATGGGCACAACACATTTTCCTCCCTGTACCTTACATTGAAGAATCACTGACTGATCAATGCCCTGTCCCAACCCCTGGACCTAGAAGCATGAAATTCGGGGAGTTTCGGGGTGCTTATGTGACATGAGCACCCACTAAGAGTTTATTTTTAGAAATTTAACCCGTAAGGGCGTAAAAAAGGGTGCAACATACTTAACATCAAAGACTAATAAAACCCAGCCCCAAATCCTGCACCTGCCTGATATGGATCCCTATGGTTGGGGGGATGGTGCACGAGGAGGAATGTTGCACATTGGGGAATGGGGAAAATGGTGCATGAGGAGGAATGTTGCACATTGGCACGAATGGGGGAGATGGTGGATGGACAGGGAGATGGTGCACTGGGGATTATTTTACTCCCACAATGGTGGGTAAACTTCCCTAGTAATATTTAAATACAGTGGGGTCTTCAGGTAACAAATGCCTCACGTAAAGCATGTTCCATGTAACAAAACAAAAATTTCTCTAGGATTCTACTTCACGTAACAAACTGTGCTTCACGTAACAAACACATTCATTGGCAGTTGGGGCAGACATGCTAGCCGGCAGCCATTTTAAAAACCGTCAGGGCTGCCTAGCGTGACTGCCCATAGCGAAAGCAACACTTCTGTGCTGTTCCTCCTGTGACCGGGCGTCTGCTGGGCAGAATGGAGAGAAGAGCAGTGGAGAAGAGGGAAGCAGCTCAAGGCTGCTTCCCTTCCTTCCTTCCCTCCCTTCCCAGAAGGGAGCAGAAGGGAGCAGGGGAGCGATAGGCTCAGGATGAAGAGAAGGAGAAAGTGGGGAGACACCAAGTGTCTTGGATTGCAGAAGAAAGTGTCTTTGATTGCAGCCTCCTAACCATGTCTACCCAGAAGTAAGCCCTATTGTGTTAAATGGGGCTTACTCACAGGAAAGTGTCTTTGGGACTGTAGCCTAAGTAGACTTCATAGGATCATGCACATTGAATGCATGTTTTGAATTCAATGCCAGTGTTTTGTCATCATTATTTTTCCATCCAGTTAATATTTTTATATGAATATTTTTTGGGTTGTGGAACCAATCGTCTGAGTTTCCATTATTTCCTATGGGAAAATCCGCTTCACGTAAAGAACGTTTCATGTAGCAAACATGCCTCCGGAACGAAGTTTGTTACATGAGGCGCCACTGTATTTTGATGGACCCTTAGATGAGATGGAAAGGTAAGACATAAATATTTTAAAAACACAATAGATTAAATCTGCAAGTTACATTCTGAATACTTTTTGGAGACTTGTCCAGAAGTCAGAAGATACAGAACAATCAGATTTTACTAGCTTAGCATGATTATGCCACCTACACAAAAACACCAGAATGGATAGGCTATGCACCTGTTTGGAAATGCTGATGGAGTCTTCCATAATTTGGGGAATCAGTGAAAACAAAATGGACAGCAGAGTCCTATATCTCTTTATTCAGTACTAAATTTGATTCAATATGTCTTACTCCCAGGTGTGAATAGAATTGCTTTCATGCAGTGTAGGTCTATGTATATTTACTCAGAAACATGTTTACTATGTTTAGTGAGGCTTCCTGCCTTGGGACTGGCACAGTGCATCTATTTTCCCATTCCCATGGTGATGTAGGGAGTGAAGCGCATGTCGGTTCACTTACCTAGCCCTCTTCAAGGAGTGGTACAGTTTGTACTTGTGTTGGGTCTTATGCCAGTCTAAACGGAGATTAAGATTGCAGACTAAAAAAGGTTTTTCTACTTGGAGCCCAAGTCTTCTTGATCTTTCCCAAATAAACTTGTTTGATTTGCATTTAGTCTGCGCCATATCACATCATAACAACAGGAAACACTGTAGTGTATAGTATTTCACAATTATAGAACCCACATTCTTGGTGTAAAACGCATAGTAAGCTCTAGAGCAGAGATTTGCAACCAGTTTGCCACGAGCAGTTCACAGGTATGCCATGGGAATTTGGAGAATTTTATATTTATTTGTTAACTATTTTTAAAAGGGTCATTGAGGGATGAGAATCCCCACCAGCAGTAAGGCACTAGTAGTGCTTTATCAATTGTCAAAAGGCTGATGGGGTACCTTGAAAAATTTTGTGTACTGCCAGTTTGCCATGAGATGAAAAATTTAAAATCCCTATTTAGAGGATTCAACAGCAATTTCCACACCTCATCCCACTCCAGTTCCAGGCTTGGCAAAATTCAGCAATAACTAGCCATCTATCTCATTCATACTAGTATTGTGGCTGGAATTTCTCTAGTATAATGGTACTTTGAGCATAATTCTTTCCAGACAATTCAGAAAATCAGACAATTTGTTCCACAACCCAAAAATATTCAGATAAAAATGATTACAAGGTTTTACTGTACTGTATTGTAGTTTGTTGTGACTGGTCATATTAGCACAGCAACCTTAGAAAGAGGAAAGTTTAACAGTATGCAGAAAGGTATGGTATGGTAGTTGGGACTCCTGATAGGGCTTTACTAGGGTTCACCTGCTTGCACCAATCCTAGATGCACTAACCCTCTGTGCCGCAATGGGCTGTGGGTGGCGCAAGTGGTAAGACACTGTGCCTGTTAACCAGCAGGCCAGGGTTCGAGACCCGGGTCGGCCCCACAAGACAGGGTGAGCTCCTGTCCTTAGCCCAACTCTGTGACGCCAGCTGGATCCAATTGTACTGGCTCTGCCTTTCCATTGGACTAATTCAGTGGCGTGGAGAGGCGGGGATTGGGGAACAGCCTATCCTCCATAACAATCCAACCCAGGCTTTCGTGCTTCGCATGCAGCGTATGCAGCGCAGAGCACGATACCATAGTCTTTCAAGACTGACGGAGGCCTGCTGTGCCGCAACATAGAAGGAAAGCTGTGAAGTGCCGCCTTAAAGAGCAAATGTGGTTCTAAATCAGCGTTTCTCAAAGTGGGGGTCGGGACCCCTTTGGGGGTCGCCTAGAGGTTTCCTGGGGGTCGCCTAAAGACCCCTGGTGCAGGGGGCCAGGTCAGGCTTGCCAGACCTCCGGCTGTAGCTGTGCTGACTGACAGCCTCAGGGCCCAATCCTATGCATGCCTACTTTGAAATAAATCACATTATAGTCAGGGGGGCCTTTACTCCTATGTAAATGTGGATAGGATTGCAGCCTCAGGGCCCAATCCTATGCATGCCTACTCTGAAATAAATCCCATTGTGTTCAATGTGTGCATAGAACACACATTTCATTTGTAACAATGAAAATATATCCTGCATACCGGATATTTACATTACGATTCATAACAGTAGCAAAATTACAGTTATAAAGTAGCAATGAAAATAATTTTATGGTTGGGGGTCCCCACAACATGAGGAACTTATAAAGGGGTCATGGTGTTAGGAAGATTGAGAACCACTGTTCTAAATGTTATACCTACAAGGATGAAGTTTGGGGAGTGTATCCATTCTGGTTTTGGCTGGGCGTTGATGGGCATTGATGAGTAACTCTTTGATTTTATATACAGTATATAGATGAAGAGTGATCCTAATGATTTGTAACAATCCAGTTTCAGTGTAAAGGCAATGCAACAGCGCGGGAAGGGAACATACACTGCATTACCTTGGGTACTGCCCCCCACTGCAAAATCCAGCTCATGCCCCACTGTCACAGCTATACTGATGCTGAAAAGTTGCTTAGGATTGCACCCACAGTTAGTCAATCAGTCGTTCAGAAGCAGCACCTATGTAAGGCATCCTTCTCTATCAAAAATATAGCACCTGAACAGAGAAGCATCTCAGGATATCATCCCAACTAGCTCAGGGTGACCAGATGTCATAACCTTAGGACAAACCCCCTCCCAAATGTAGGACACCCAAGAAAAATAGAGAACATGACAAAATAAAAGCTAAAAACACTCATGTATATTGCTTTCATGTGGTTAATTTAAACACTATTTTACTTATTAAATTAAAAACTATGACATATAATTTTTTACATATAGAGCAGAATCCTAATCATGTCTACTTAAAAGTAAGCCCCATTGTATTCAATGGGTCTTACTCCCAGGAAAGTGTCTTTAAGATTGCAGCCATAGTTTATTAATTCCAAGAAGGCTGAACCTGCCAGCTCACAAGGAGGATGAGGATTTATTTCCAGAACACAAGGCTGAAAAAGAGGACACATCCTGGAAAAAGAAGACATCTGCTCACCCTGACCTAGCTCTACCACAATCAAATGAAAAACCCGGTTACCCCCTTTCCATTTTGAATTTCCACCTGATGAACTCTTTTTGACCTCTCCCCACATTCACCTGAGGTGTTTTGAGGGGTTGTTTGGTTGTTGTTTTTTTACTTACTTGTGGGACATTTTTTTAAAAGCTCACTCTCCTTGTCTTCAGTTTAGTTTTCCATTCCCAGGTGCTGCTTTCTGGGGAAGGTGGGCAATGGTGGTCTGCTCTGGAAAGCCAAGCCAAGCAATCCCCGCAAAGATGCTGAAGCCCTCCCCAGTTTTGTTGCAAAGCCCTGGGGTTGCATCAATGCTCCAGGCTCCTCTGTGTGGACTATCCAGGCAATACCTGGACTGGGGGAGGACAGGGAGGGGGTCCAGCTGCACCCCCAGTGCCCTCTTCCCATGCAACCCCAGCTGCCCCCCTGCGCCCTCCTCCCATGCAACCCCAGCTGAGCTTGCAGAATGCCCAGTGGCTGCTCCTTCTGCAGTTGCCGTTTGCGCTGCTCCCCCCCCCCCTGCAACGCTCCTTAGCAACTGGACGCACAGCCAGTCCCTGGTCCCCTCCCTCCCGTCCCCGGACACCCCCCCCCGCATCCCTCAGCACGAGCTGCTGCTGCTGATGCCACAGCCAAAGGGCACTGCACCAGGATGACCAGATCTCAGAGCCTCAAAAGAGGACAGGGACACCCAAAGTGTAGGACAGCCAAGAAAAATGGAGAACAACAAAACAGAAGCTAAAAACACTCATGCAGTGCAATCCTAAGTATGTCTACTCAGAGAGTAAATCCCATTGTGTTCAACAGTACTTACTCCCAGGAAAAGTGTGGTTAGGATTGCAGCCTATATGACTATGGCTGCAATCCTAAAGACACTCTTCCTGGGAGTAAGACCCATTGAACGCAATGGGGCTTACTTTTGAGTAGACATGGTTAGGATTGTGCCCCAAGGCTAAGAGCACTTTCCTGGGAGTAAGCCCCATTGAACTCAAAGGAACTTACTTCTGAGTAGAAATGGATTGCACTGTTTATGACTTATTGACACAACATAACACTTTATAGTCAGTGCAATGATTATTTATATATATAGTGTGTGAGCGCGTGCGTGTACTGTATATATATATCTCTCTCTCTCTCTCTCTCTCTTTGTGTATATATATATATAGCACACACGTATATATATAATCATATATATCCAGTGATGGGCTTCAAAGAAATTAACAACCGGTTCTATGCCCATCTGGCAGCCACTTTTAAATGGCTCTTTTTAAACTTTATATGTCCTATCGCTTGTTAACAACCGGTTCTATAGAGTAGGTGTGAACCTGCTGGAACCCACCACTGTATATATCATATATAATATATCTATATTATATATATAATCATATCATTATATAATAATCATATATCAATGATATATATATAATAATCATGTATATAATAATCACATACCTCGCTTAAGAAGTGCCTCGCTTGGTACCTCACTTAACAAGTGCCTCACTTAACAGGCGTTTCACATAACAAGCAAAAATTTCCAAGAAATCTTGCTTCACATAACAAGTTCCGCTTCACTTAACAAGCAAGCGCACTATCGGCACACGTGCTATGCAGCCCTGAAGCTCCACATGGAGGCTCTTTAAAAGGGCTGCTGGCCAGCGCTGCTGCCTCTAACTGCCCCAAGTGCCCCCACCGACCACCTTGAACCTCCAGCAGCAGGTCAGGTTAGCCTCCCAGGAAAGTGTCTTTGATTGCAGTCTCCTAACTATGTCTACTCAGACATAGTAGACCCCATTGTGTTAAATGGGGCTTACTCCCAGGAAAGTGTCTTTGATTACAGCCTCTTAACCATGTCTACACAGAACATAGTGTTAAATGGGGCTTACTCCCAGGAAAGTGTCTTTAGAATTGCAGCCAAAGGGCACAATCC